>OX387296.1:10179095-12579095 GCA_947562105.1 Shargacucullia verbasci | reverse complement strand
ATTGGCGATAAGTGATATTTAGGCAGTCATAATGTCATGTTCTTTTGCTAATTGTAACGTGACAAAAAAAAAATCCAAATAATTACACGTTTCACAGGTAAATGTGATTTTTTCATCGTACGTTTTGAAACCATATTTTGTGTACGTACTAGTATTAATTCACCGAGAAAACAATTTTTACCATAGTATATTAGATTTTCTTCCGATACGTGGTAATATTTTGTAGATAAAACAAGAAATAAATAATATTTAGTGTAAATATTAAAATGTATGTTTACGCTAGGGTTGACTGTAGAAATGACTTCACGGATATCGATAAAAAGTCGATAGATTTTTATCTGATTATTAAGTAATCGGGCCTAAGGGAACTAGCAATGGTAATATCATCATCATTACTTTATCATTATCAGTGCACAAAACTGTGACTAGTGGATAGCACAAAGTTAAATTTTTGTACTATACTTATCTGTATGCTGCATACAACATCATCTTAAAATTATTATTATATTTTTTAATACTCATTGTATTTTCATAAATAAAATGATTTTATCCGTTTATTAATTTACAATAAGAGGATTTAATTAGTAGCGTATATAGTGGTGGTCATATAATTAAGAACGATTTGTAGAATCAGACATTTAAAAAAAAGACAATATCCTGTGTACTTTTATGTTCCTTCGTTCCTTCTTAAAAGTACTTAGTTATGTTATGAAATAGCTACATATATATAGTAAATAGGATTAGGAGTAAATATTAAAATCACTTACTATTTTTCTTACAAATTTAATTTATTATCGATAGTTACAAATTCAAATAGTAATAAAGCTGGAAAAATAATTAAGAACGATTCTTAAACTGCTCGAGAATTGTTTCAGTAGATACTTAGATTTAAAAAAACACATTAAATAAGATGGTGATAATGTAAAAATTGTAAATTAATACATTTTATTCTAAGTTAATAGTTTGTAGCGTGTCCACGGCTTTTAATGACTGCCTTACACCGGCGAGGCATTGACTCTCTGATTTTTACATTTTTCAAGAGAAATAAAGCGCCATTCTTTTAAAAAATCGTTGTGACTGTGACATGTGTGTGTGACATTCTTCTAAAAAAACGCACCAAAGATGGTCTATGGCATTTAAATTTGGGCTGTTTGGTGGCTATTCTAAGACGGAAACTGATTGAGATATGAGAATTCTTTAACGGTGCGTGCAGTGTGCTTTGGATCATTGTCGTGTTGGAATATCCAAATAATTGGAAGCACGTCTTCAGCATATGGTAACATTGTTTCTTCCAGGATATTTTTGTACTGAAATTGATCCATGTTTCCTTCTATCAGTCTAACAGGTCCAACACCATGACCAGAGAAGCACCCCCAAATTTTCACATTTCCCCTACCATGCTTTAATGTCACTTTTGTGTACTTGGGGTCGAATGCTGTATTCGGAGGGCGTCGAACATATCGTTTCCCATCAGAACATACTCTGTTAATTTTTGTCTCGTCAGAGAAAAGAACTGATGATGAAAGATGACTTTCTCTGTTTAGGTACACGCGGAATATTTGAAGTTGTTTGATACATGTTAAAATGCTTCACAGCGTGGAATATCATCGTTTTTGAGCACTGCAGAAGATCGGCGGCTATCTTTTTATATGACCAATTCTTATCGCGAAGTTTTATTATCACTTCCCTTGTAGATTCATCACAACTTTTATTTTTCCCCATTGTTTTTATATGAAATAATCAATTTCTTGACTTTTACATCACTAAATGGCGGCAAAATTACCCGAATAGTGGTCTGGTTACAGAGTGTTTTCTATTTAAATTTGAATAAAAACATAAACCATCCAGCGTTCTTAATTATGTGGCCAGCCAGTAAGTTTGCAATAATATTTTAAGGTTTAATGTAAAAAGTTTATGCATATATTATTGAATTAATCGTGTTATGCAATGTTAGTGTGGAACAGTTTTGCGATACCAAGAGAGATACAAAAAGACATGCAATAAGTGTTCGTCTCGTAAGTTTGAAAAAAGCTTGTTTTTAAATAGTCGTTCTTAATTATATGACCACCACTGTATACCCCTATTCATTAGGGCAAGATTTAATCTATCGATACTATACTATATTGACAATGCAAATACACAACCCTATTTTCATCTGACATATCAGTCACTAACACATATGCATATTATTTTTCGGTATCTCCTACAAGCTGTCATTGTTCATCTTTTACATTCTAAATCTATGGAAATACTTGATTCTACACTTGACGTCTGTTGCAGTATATCTGCGTGCTTTCGTATGATGATGTCGCGCGTTGTTGACATTTTGTTTATTCGGCGCCGACCTGACAATTGAAACCAGAACCTTGTCCTCAGTAGTTGGTTATCAATCAGTATCGTTTTAATCTCTTCAGGATTTCGAGTGGGAGATAATCGACGTGGAGTTGTCGGGCTTGAACAAAGATGGTGAGCTCGGCTTTGAGTTAGCCGGTGGGAGAGAGGAGCCCTATTATCCCAATGACTGTAGCATATATGTGACAGCTGTGAAGAAAGGCTCCATGGCTGATGGGAAGATCAAGTAAGTGGAAAATTATGAAGAATGTGGTTGAATTTGTATGGGAGTTTGATGGCTCTTGTGAAATGAATTTAATTACAACAACACTTTTAGATAGATTGACGCCCGGTTTCTGAAAGGCTGATCAACGCAAAAAATTAAGTAATTAGCTGTGAAGTCTCTTGTAAAGTGTCGATTGAGTTTCTGAAAGGGTCAACTATTTTGATTTGACCGTCGTGTCCGTTGACAGAGCTGATAAATTATGCTTCAGAAAAATATGTCATAACTCATTTTGGGTTTTTGGAATGTTTGTTACGCCATGATCATAGATTAAACTAATGTCAAAAGCTTTGTCAAGTAATTGGAGGTTGTTGGCGAATTAGCTTATAAATATATTTGAGTTTTTACGTTAATGTACTAATTTCTGAACAGATATGTGAAGCATGTTTAACCCTAAATTTATTAAAGTGTTCAATTTTAATTGCAACCGCACACATTTAAAAATCAATCTCCTGCTAGTTCATGAGCTGAACTACATATGTAAAAATAGGAAAGGATATTTGTCTTTCAAATGTTCAGATCATATGTGATCGTCGTGAAGTCGGTGGTCTGTATCTGCACATGACACTGCAATAATTAATGATTCCCATATTCGGGCTGATTATAAAACTGGAGTGTAGGTAGTGACTATCTGCTGGGGGACAGCGGTTATCCATTCTGGTCATATTTATTGACATCTTTCTTGCGCCCTTCAACACCTGCAGCTTATAACCAAACACATATAAAGACGAGAAATTCTGTGGACGTGTGCTTTGGTGTCCTGAAAAGACGTTTCCCTTTTTTGTCAATGCTACTACGGGTTAAGCAGACAACATAACAGAGCATCATGCCTGTATCCCCGATGGGTTAAACAGAGGTGTACATACATACAATTGTGGACCGACATAGGGGCGAGCCTATTGCCATCAACCCGGCACATTTCCAAACTCCGTGCTGCTACTGAAGATTTCAATACAGAAAAACCCATTAACACTTTGCCCGACCCGGGAATTCAACCCAGGACTTCACGCTCAGCAGTTGCTCTTGCGACCACTAGACCAGTGAGGCAGTCTACTATGAATATTGTAGTAGCATCATAACATAACATAGCATCACGCCTGTATTCCCCGAAGGGTTAGGCAGAGGTGTACTATTGTACACCCACATTTCGCCGATGCTGTTATTGAGTCCCATGTAATAGGGGGCGAGCCTATTGCCATCTTCCGGGCACAATTCCAGACTCCGTGCTGCTACTAAGAATTTCAATACAGAAAAACCCAATAACACTTTGCCCGACCCGGGAATCGAACCCAGGACCTCACGCTCAGCAGTCGCGTTTACGACCACTAGACCAATGAGGCAGTCATATTGTAGTAGCTTTTATATATATTGGTCAATTTAGCATTACATCATAATTATCACATAGAAGATGTATCTGATATCGAATTAAACCTTCCAGAAGATGAAAACACATCTGTACGATCATCTTTACTGTTGACCCACTTTAATCTGTGATTATTTCAATTAAAAAGCAAGATTCAAACACGTAAAATGATAAATAATAATATTAATATCTCAACAGCAATTCTCTCTATTAAATGATTATATAAATATTCTATTTAATTATTCTTGTTCATAATACGTGAGTAATGAATAACATTAAAATTCTAACAGGCGTTCGTCCTACCATGAAATTTCCCCGTGAGATCATTTAATAAAGAAATCACAAAATCACAACGACAATAATTATGAACAATTTGAAATTCGTATTTTGATAGGAGTTTTCCTTTTTCAGTCTTGATACAAGGGTTAAGAGCCTTTACGCCGTACGGTCGGTTATTGGCATTTTTCATCCTGACATTACTTCGTTATATTGTATAGATCATATATCAAAGTTGCTGTCCATTTAATAGGAAATTTTGTAAAGAACAAATCTAAAACAAAACATTTTTTTTTAAATAATTATATATACTAGGGCTATTGTTTGACACCATGTTTCGTAAAATTTACGAAACATGACTACTTTATCCTTAGATACCTGGCAAAGTATATGAAATAAAAGCAAAAAATAACGGTTTTTAGAATACATAGGTATATACTCTTGTACAAATCTAGTAGACAACATTTTAAATAATTATTATTATTCTAAAGCAAATTACGAAACAACATGGCGTAAATTATATATTTTTAGGCATTTTCAAAGCCAATTTTGACAAACTTAATGATGGCTAAATTACATATTATATTTTTTTTACATTACTAGAATATGTCTTTAACAATATGGCAAAAAAAAAAAATAATAAAAAAATGTAATAAACTATTTTAAAAAGAATTTTTAAAAGTACCATATAAACTGAACCGCAACTCGGCGCGAGATCAGTGCCAGCCGAGGCTTTCTAGGGTAAGGACGTGTCGCTCTGCGCGCTGTTTTTTCGAAGAAAATATTACGATTCTGAATCAATAAATTGGAATAAATCTAGTCCAAAACATATTGATACTTTGGGTAGAAGTAAACAGTTGAATTATTTTTGACGACTTTTTATGAAAATTTGTACAATAATTGTTCATAGTACTCTTATACTTCTTTGTGAGGAGCCATGATGGTGGATCCGATGGCATCGAAGACCTGATATAATAACATAAGGACGATACGACAGTAGGTTGCTGCGTTAACTGCCTAACGTATATCCGTAAACCGTACACCAGATGTCAAATTAAATTGATTAAAGATTAGTTAATTTTTTTCTAAAGATCGTTCGGATCGTTCAGAAACCTAAATTGATTTGACAGGGCTGTTAATTCAACTATGCTATGTTAGTTGAAAAATATTTTGATCAGCCTTTCAGAAACCGGGTGTTGATCTATATTAACTTTTAATATTGATTTTTATGATATTAGCTTCCGCTCGCGGCTTCGCCCGCGTGGTTTACGAACCTGTAGATTTTACTGTATAAATAGTAGCCTATGTGCTATTCCAAACTATAATCTATCTCTGTGCCAAATTTCATCCAGATCCGTTCAGCCGTTCTGGTGTGAAAGAATAACAAAGATCCATCCTCACAAACTTTCGCATCTATAATATTATAGGCCGACCGTTTAACTCGCGTATCGCCTGCGCGGTAAGAAGGGAGCGGAGGCGGGTAACGCTACACACGGAGTCAATAATCCAAAGATTTATCTCGAGATAGACATTGTTGGTAAAGAATAAAATAATAAGTGTCTTTTTTTTAAGTATTTATTTTTAAGTTTTACAAATATTTTATAATAGCTTCATAGGTACAAAATCATAAAACAATAATTAACTCCGTTTAAGAAATATTTAACCACAGATAAAAAAAATATAGGACTATTCGTCACTAATATCCTTATCGCTTGAATCATCATCACTGTCTGAGTAGCTTGAGGAGTCAGAATCTTGCAAATTAATAATAAATCGGTCCATCTCTTCATCAACGATGCGATCGTGCAGACAATATTCATCTTCAATAGTTTGTACATGTTTATCGCAGTTAACCAATTTTTCTACAGAGAATTCGGCAAATAACTGTACCAGTGTATTTTTCTTTTTGTCTAAATTAGAATCAATTTCAATTTTTGCGAGCTGTCCTTTGATATCCCCCCAAACCAATTCGATTGGGTTCAAGTCTGGATGATATGGAGGCAGTCGTAAGACTTCATGACCTGCCGCCTTTAAAATTTCATCTATTTTGTAAGTATTTTCTGTCGCGTGTTGTTTAATTAAATTCAATAAATCACATTTTCTTAAAGACGTATCAAATTCAACATTGTGTCTTTGCAGCCAGGTCTGCATGGTGGCTTTTGTGGATGTCATTGTAGGCTTTTTGTCCTCTTGTACCGAGTGGTATGCGGCATTATCCATAATAATAAATGAGCTTGGCGGTAAATTTGGCAATAGCTTTTCTCTAGTCCATTTGCTGAAGTTTACAAAATTCATATCGCTATGATAATCTCCGGTTTTGCTTTTGGATTTAAAAATTAAAAGAGCTCCATCGATAAATCCGGCTTGTCCACCAGCATGTACAATAATTAAACGTGGCCCTATGCCAATATGCGACAGCACCCCTCGTTCTTCATTGGATTGCCAACACGCTGGTACATTTAATGACGAATTGACATATGTTTCATCGAGGTAAACAATGTTTCTTTGATCTCTTCTGTGCTTCTTTATCGCATTAAGATAACGCCATCGCCACGATACGATGTTTGGTTGTTCAATCAGTAATTTTCTTTTTGATTGACATTTCTTAAATCGAAAGCCAAGTTTATGAATCAATGTTCTCAAATATTCTCGGCCACAATTTAAAATTCCTTCTTCTCTGAGTTTCGCATTCAAAATTTTTAATGTAGGAACCTTCTTAAAAACCGTATAAAATTGAGTTATTTTTCTTCTAACAACGCTCTGTAAAACTGTCAACTTCAATTTTTTTCTTTCGGATTTGTTTAATTTTTTTTGGTGATTTAAAATTTACATTATTTTGTTCATATTTCAGTTCATTTCCTTCTTTTATTATTTTACATATGGTAGTCACCGAAAGTCCTGTAGCTTTAGCAACAAGTTTGCTTAGGTTTACGTCTTCAAGATACTCTGTAGAATTATGATCTTGTTTTCTGGCTTTAAAAAAGGAATATACATTGTATGCTATTTGTTTAGCTTGCTTGTTAATTTTGTTCGCAAAACTGGAAGAGCGATTCATCTTGAGATTTATCTTGGCAGTCGTATACCTTGTGCGTTCATGTCCAAGCGTCCGTAACAAAAATACCAACCACGAGCTGCGAGCACAGCCAGCGCACTGCCGCACTTGACGTAAGCTCTCTGCTCCGCGCACCCCTTTCACCCATCCGCTAACATCTCCCCCCGCTCCCTTCTTACCGCGCAGGCGATACGCGAGTTAAACGGTCGGCCTATAGTAGGATTGTGATTTTATTGTGATGTGTGATAAAATATTAATATTATTCAATGAAGGAAAGCAAAATAAATAAATAATATAATGTGGGTTAAACTTTTATACTGAACTAGCTTTTGCCCGTGACTTCGTACGCGTACAATTAAGAATCTGATATTTTCTTGTGATAAAATGGAGCCTATATTTTAAGTTAGACTTTTAGCAATACATCGGTGAAAACTGCATTCAATTCAGTGCTGTAGTATTTGCGTGTACTCCAATAAAGACCTCCCATATTAGTTTTTCTCCAATGACTATAATGTACAAACATCGGCTATGTTATAATTTTATTATATGTATAGCTATGCACTCGTGCGCAAGTGTAGTAGTGTGACACAAGCTTGGTATCGCAGGGTGTGTGACCGTGTGACGGAGGCGTGCGGCGTGTGCGTGTGGGCCAGCGGGCAGGCGGCGGCGGGCGCGCTGCGCGGTGCACTGGCGCGTGCGCCGGCTGCTCTGCGCCTGCAGCGTGCGCGCGCACGCCGCGTGCGCCTGCACCTCAGCGACGCGCGCGGCCTGGCGCTGCAACACGGTAGGTCATCGTTATGGCAGGGTGTGTGACCGCGTGACGGAGGCGTGCGGCGTGTGCGTGTGCGTGTGGGCCAGCGGGCAGGCGGCGGCGGGCGCGCTGCGCGGTGCACTGGCGCGTGCGCCGGCTGCTCTGCGCCTGCAGCGTGCGCGCGCACGCCGCGTGCGCCTGCACCTCAGCGACGCGCGCGGCCTGGCGCTGCAACACGGTAGGTCATCGTTATGGCAGGGTGTGTGACCGCGTGACGGAGGCGTGCGGCGTGTGCGTGTGCGTGTGGGCCAGCGGGCAGGCGGCGGCGGGCGCGCTGCGCGGTGCACTGGCGCGTGCGCCGGCTGCTCTGCGCCTGCAGCGTGCGCGCGCACGCCGCGTGCGCCTGCACCTCAGCGACGCGCGCGGCCTGGCGCTGCAACACGGTAGGTCATCGTTATGGCAGGGTGTGTGACCGCGTGACGGAGGCGTGCGGCGTGTGCGTGTGCGTGTGGGCCAGCGGGCAGGCGGCGGCGGGCGCGCTGCGCGGTGCACTGGCGCGTGCGCCGGCTGCTCTGCGCCTGCAGCGTGCGCGCGCACGCCGCGTGCGCCTGCACCTCAGCGACGCGCGCGGCCTGGCGCTGCAACACGGTAGGTCATCGTTATGGCAGGGTGTGTGACCGCGTGACGGAGGCGTGCGGCGTGTGCGTGTGCGTGTGGGCCAGCGGGCAGGCGGCGGCGGGCGCGCTGCGCGGTGCACTGGCGCGTGCGCCGGCTGCTCTGCGCCTGCAGCGTGCGCGCGCACGCCGCGTGCGCCTGCACCTCAGCGACGCGCGCGGCCTGGCGCTGCAACACGGTAGGTCATCGTTATGGCAGGGTGTGTGACCGCGTGACGGAGGCGTGCGGCGTGTGCGTGTGCGTGTGGGCCAGCGGGCAGGCGGCGGCGGGCGCGCTGCGCGGTGCACTGGCGCGTGCGCCGGCTGCTCTGCGCCTGCAGCGTGCGCGCGCACGCCGCGTGCGCCTGCACCTCAGCGACGCGCGCGGCCTGGCGCTGCAACACGGTAGGTCATCGTTATGGCAGGGTGTGTGACCGCGTGACGGAGGCGTGCGGCGTGTGCGTGTGCGTGTGGGCCAGCGGGCAGGCGGCGGCGGGCGCGCTGCGCGGTGCACTGGCGCGTGCGCCGGCTGCTCTGCGCCTGCAGCGTGCGCGCGCACGCCGCGTGCGCCTGCACCTCAGCGACGCGCGCGGCCTGGCGCTGCAACACGGTAGGTCATCGTTATGGCAGGGTGTGTGACCGCGTGACGGAGGCGTGCGGCGTGTGCGTGTGCGTGTGGGCCAGCGGGCAGGCGGCGGCGGGCGCGCTGCGCGGTGCACTGGCGCGTGCGCCGGCTGCTCTGCGCCTGCAGCGTGCGCGCGCACGCCGCGTGCGCCTGCACCTCAGCGACGCGCGCGGCCTGGCGCTGCAACACGGTAGGTCATCGTTATGGCAGGGTGTGTGACCGCGTGACGGAGGCGTGCGGCGTGTGCGTGTGCGTGTGGGCCAGCGGGCAGGCGGCGGCGGGCGCGCTGCGCGGTGCACTGGCGCGTGCGCCGGCTGCTCTGCGCCTGCAGCGTGCGCGCGCACGCCGCGTGCGCCTGCACCTCAGCGACGCGCGCGGCCTGGCGCTGCAACACGGTAGGTCATCGTTATGGCAGGGTGTGTGACCGCGTGACGGAGGCGTGCGGCGTGTGCGTGTGCGTGTGGGCCAGCGGGCAGGCGGCGGCGGGCGCGCTGCGCGGTGCACTGGCGCGTGCGCCGGCTGCTCTGCGCCTGCAGCGTGCGCGCGCACGCCGCGTGCGCCTGCACCTCAGCGACGCGCGCGGCCTGGCGCTGCAACACGGTAGGTCATCGTTATGGCAGGGTGTGTGACCGCGTGACGGAGGCGTGCGGCGTGTGCGTGTGCGTGTGGGCCAGCGGGCAGGCGGCGGCGGGCGCGCTGCGCGGTGCACTGGCGCGTGCGCCGGCTGCTCTGCGCCTGCAGCGTGCGCGCGCACGCCGCGTGCGCCTGCACCTCAGCGACGCGCGCGGCCTGGCGCTGCAACACGGTAGGTCATCGTTATGGCAGGGTGTGTGACCGCGTGACGGAGGCGTGCGGCGTGTGCGTGTGCGTGTGGGCCAGCGGGCAGGCGGCGGCGGGCGCGCTGCGCGGTGCACTGGCGCGTGCGCCGGCTGCTCTGCGCCTGCAGCGTGCGCGCGCACGCCGCGTGCGCCTGCACCTCAGCGACGCGCGCGGCCTGGCGCTGCAACACGGTAGGTCATCGTTATGGCAGGGTGTGTGACCGCGTGACGGAGGCGTGCGGCGTGTGCGTGTGCGTGTGGGCCAGCGGGCAGGCGGCGGCGGGCGCGCTGCGCGGTGCACTGGCGCGTGCGCCGGCTGCTCTGCGCCTGCAGCGTGCGCGCGCACGCCGCGTGCGCCTGCACCTCAGCGACGCGCGCGGCCTGGCGCTGCAACACGGTAGGTCATCGTTATGGCAGGGTGTGTGACCGCGTGACGGAGGCGTGCGGCGTGTGCGTGTGCGTGTGGGCCAGCGGGCAGGCGGCGGCGGGCGCGCTGCGCGGTGCACTGGCGCGTGCGCCGGCTGCTCTGCGCCTGCAGCGTGCGCGCGCACGCCGCGTGCGCCTGCACCTCAGCGACGCGCGCGGCCTGGCGCTGCAACACGGTAGGTCATCGTTATGGCAGGGTGTGTGACCGCGTGACGGAGGCGTGCGGCGTGTGCGTGTGCGTGTGGGCCAGCGGGCAGGCGGCGGCGGGCGCGCTGCGCGGTGCACTGGCGCGTGCGCCGGCTGCTCTGCGCCTGCAGCGTGCGCGCGCACGCCGCGTGCGCCTGCACCTCAGCGACGCGCGCGGCCTGGCGCTGCAACACGGTAGGTCATCGTTATGGCAGGGTGTGTGACCGCGTGACGGAGGCGTGCGTTATCTAGGCCATCGTTATAATTACCATACACCATTAGATTTATTCTACATCAAATTACATTTCAAAAGTCTCTTATGATCGACAAACCTTTCGGTGTCGATGTCATTGAACAGAATAATGAATTCGACAGTTTACACCAGGAGTGAAAAAAAATATTTTGTTCAGGGCCAAAATACAGTAAAATACAAATATTTCTTAATTTATCATATTTACATCTATAATGTCTCTTTGCCAGGTATTTTTATCAGTAAAATAGCGAACGGCAGCGCCGCCGCCAAAGAAGGAAACCTGTATATCGGCGATCGAGTCGTTAGCGTGAGTGTACAACGTTTATTAAATTAAATTAATTCAAAGAGAAGCAAAAATAAACTCATGCATGAACTAACTTTTAAGTCAAATAAAAGTATGTGATTACCTTTAAATGTTATTTTCAGATAAACAACGTGTCGCTAGAGGGCGTGAAGAGCGTATCGGAAGCGATGGCGTTGCTCAACGAGTGCCAGTACGAGTCAGTGGCCTTGACGCTGCTGAGGCCGCTGTACACCTGCTGTAACAATACCAGAGACAGGTGAATATTGTATAGTACTAACTAAACTGTTAGTCCCTGAGATTTTTTTTAATCCAGCTGGCTTCGGTGTGGGGTTTTGGTCATCATACCCGCTAGATGGCCGTAGTAATAGCTTTGCAAATATTTATATTCGTATCTTGTGAACCCTGAAAGATATCGAAATGGAACAAACACAAAAAAAGTTAAAATTCCTGTTTTAATCCCTAAAATTTTCATTGAAATCTATTTCGGTGTCTATTCGAGACAAACTTTGAGACAGACGGACAAACATTCTAAAAATGGTTGCTGAACTCTCGGAGGGTCAAACCACATTAAACGACATCAAAGTTCGAGTTTTGTTATTTCTACCGTGTACATAATACAGGGTGGATTTGCGGAAATTTAAAAAAAAAATTTGCTGAAATGAGTTAATAAGCGTCTACCATTAGACCAAACTGTATGATGTCAACAGTAAAATAACGCAGCCAATCGTATAACAGCGCATGGACACTAAAGTTAATTTTATGAATACCATGTTAGTGTGTGCCCACCCTGTGTAATAAGTAATTTTTCAAGATTCAGTGCCCCCTTTTGTTTACTCTTGTTTACCAACATCTGTACCTTTCTGATCATTTTGTGAAAACACTGAGCACGTACAATGGCGAAGAGTTTCCGTTACTCAAATATTTGAGATAAAGGTCGCGATATCATTCGAGGACAGATCTTTGGTATCACTCGATTACGGATGGTGAGTAGGAGCGCTCTTGTACTTACAATTTTATTTATCGTTGTTTAAAAGAAATTAGAACATAATATTTGTGTATTATGGACCTTGACATTAATAAGTCTTATCTCTCCTTTCTTCTAAATCTATCTATGTATTTTTATTAGTGAAATGTAGCGAATTTTTCTACAATAAAGAGATTCTAAAAGACAATGGACAAAATACTAAGGAGAGTTGCATGAAGCGAGTAGCAGACATTGGTGCACCCTACAAACAAAAATTACTATAGCAGCCAATCTCCATCCAGACACACTCAATGTTTTTCGAGATTTATATTACGTGCGGTATCTTGAAGGACATTCTCTTCTTTATCTTAAAATCGTTGCCGTTTAGAGCTTGAATGCCACAGTAACGTTTCTTTATAAGGATGTATTCTACTATATGTCTATCGTTATGTCGTTATTGTTTTTTATACTCGTAATGCATATTTATGTAGCATGTTATTTCCGATCGTCGCTTTGCTTTGTTTATTAGTATTTTATTTTTCTTTATGTATCAAATAATCATTATAATCAATATAATTCATATAAATCTTATAAATACTTGTACGCCAAACGGCAGAACAGAGTACACAATACACAGTAGAGGACACAATATGCAATAATGTAAAACCACTGTAACTACCTATGTTTACAAGTAAATAAATAAATTGATTGATTGATTGACAAGAATCTGAAGGGATCACAAGTGCGTGGCAAACGTTTAATTTACTAAATTAGACGGTTTTGTGTAAAGCCTGTAAACTGTATGCTTTACCTACTATCGGGCAGTAATATGTATGGACATCGTCCTACCCAAATCTTCCACTTTCTCTTACTTTTGCCTACGTAGCGCTACTTATTGATCGGTGCTGCCATATATCACCCATACTACGCTTACAGATATTTAAGACTGCATATTATTTTTTTATTCTCAGGGTGTCGATGTATGACCACTCACACTCGTACTCTGACAGCAAGATGGTGAACATTTGCTCGCAGACTGATGAGTCCTGGTGCCAGTTTATGCAGCCTCCCTCCGATGCTAAGGTAAATTATTAGAAAACGAGTCAATTATTCATTTGTTTACTTTGTAAATTGAACAATCTACATTAACATTAGACAATAACAGACAGGATTTAATTAACTTAGGGCTTCCTCAATAAATGAGGAATTCGTTTAAAAAGTTGACATAATATGTGCCTCACACAATTAAGTGCTGTGCCTGTAACAGTGTTCTGTAACAGTTCTTGTGTTTCTAGGTCCACATAGACCATGGTATACCAGATTTCGATAGAAGATATGTGTATCATGTAGCTGCGGGGAGTCACGGGAAAATTCCCCAGGAAAGAGGTATGTTTAGATTATCGTTGTCTCTATTTTTCGAGCCACCAAATTTGAGCCTAAATTGCTGAATATAGGTCTTCTCAAAAGGGCGAACTCATTACTACTTCATTTCGGAATAGAGATAGACATATTTTGTGTTATATGCACTTTGCATGAAGTCGGATTCAGAATCTTGGAGACTCATTGGATATTCTGTCCAGCAAAATAAAAATAACCACATATAAAAAATATAAAAAAAACCGCATATAAAAAAACCACAGCATTTATGTGGTATGTGGAACCGTTTCTATTTTTTTATGTTACAATGTAACATACGAAACATCACCCAAATTAATTCGGTACATATTTTATCTGTTAGATCACTACCGGCCACTTTATTAGTAAGAAGTGAAACAGTCCTTAAGGACTTAAGTAAAGCAAACATCCATACCAACACCAATACACCACGCACTCAATATAATCCATTGACATTACAGCCGTGAAACGAAAACAAACTAGCCCCACTTGACGTATCAATCGGTAGGATAAGATAGCACAGATTAGATAGCGCCCATTGATGTTCACAGGGACTTGGGACATGATCCGCGGGAAGATCGAGGCGGTCACCGGACGCAGCAAGTCGAAGGATAAACAGAATAAGGTCAGATTGTTTGTTATACTAGCTGCGCACGCTACAATGTACAGAATATTAAATGTATAGAAATTCTTTTTATAGTTTCTTATTATAGTATAAGCAGATAGAAGATGATTTATTCACTTTTTATCAGTGCATCCATCACTATTTAACTTTTACCCGCGTATTTCTTCACGTCTATTTTTGATTATACGTTGGTAGGTGAAATTAGTATATTATATTGTAAAAAAGTAAGGTCAAAATATTTATTATAATTTATTTGTGCACCACATAATAAACACAGGACCAACATATACAAATATTTGTGTATATTGGGCGGTCTTATCGCATAAGACTATCTCTTCCAGACAACTTTTGGATGGAGTGATAGAAAGGAGGGAGATATAATATATAATAATATAATATATAAATAATATAATATATTTAATATAATATATATTATAAACGTGAAAGTTTGTGAGGAGGGATGGATGGATGGATGGATCTTTGTTACTCTTTCACGCCAGAACGGCTGTGTAGCCTATGTGCTATTCCAGACTATAATCTATCTCTGTACCAAATTTCATCCAGATCCGTTCAGCCGTTCTGGCGTGAAATAGTAACAAAGATCCATCCATCCATCCATCCCTCCTCACAAACTTTCTTAAAAGATTTCTAATCTTTCAAGATTTCTAATCTTTCAAGATTTCTTAAAAGACATTGAACTTTGAGACACTCTTTAAGTAATTCCTTGCAGCCCACCTTAAAGTTACAGTGATAGCATTTGACTTAACTGCAACATGAAATTAAGTTGCGTTTGACTATTCGCTGGTTAAATTGCTGTTGTTAACCTTTGTTTTGCTATCTTAAGAAATTAGTTGTTGTCATATCTGATATAAAAATACGTGATGTGTGTACTAGGCATGCGTCATTGCATGATAAATTTAAAGAGGATGTGTTGTTGTGATAAACTCTATCCGTCTACTATCTGTATTGCCATATTAAATAATAAATAAAGCTTTGAAATTAACAAACACATAATTATTGAATTGTTCATAGTTTGAGCATAGCGTAAAATTATATACCTATATTCAAATGAAGATACTGAGACATCGACTGACTGATATAACAACGTATACCCCAAACTGTTGGGCCCTGTTGCTACTTATATTAAAAAAAAAAACGTTGCTCCACACTAGGAATAATTCCTAGTATCGTAGGTGTGTTTGCAAACACATATATTTCTACGCACAAATACCCAGACCCGAAACAACTATTTGTAGATCATACAAATATTTGTTTCCGTGCGAAAATCGAACCCGCGATTCGTAGCGTAGTAGTCAACAGCGTGTCAACCACTGCGCCAACCATGCCGTGAAAAATATATAATGTAGTTAAGAATTACGAAGGTATTTTCAACCCTAGGGTTTAAAAAGGGTTGTCAACTTTAGTATGGTAATCCACGTATCACGCAGTCTCGGGCAAATATGATAGACTCATATATTTTAACAGGGTATCTACAACAATGTACTTTCACTTTTACACTTTTTATACATAACTAATCAGTATTGTGTGAACAGGTACCAGAATCTGATGCGATTGCGGAGCTGGACTCCGTTATCGACAGCTATCATGGAAAAACAAGTGAGTTATCATTTTTCAATGAAGCTATTCACAATAAACTTATTTCAAGTACTACTTCAAGGCAAATTGTAAATTTTGCCACTAATTATTACATTAACTGAAATAGTTCTGAATTAAAATAAATAATATTTTTGACTGTTTCTTCCAGTCAAAGAAACCAGCAGTGTACTAAAACGTTCACGACGAAAGAATAAAGAGTCCCAGAATGATTCCAAAAATGGTGGGACGTGGCCCAAAGCGAGAGCCAACTTCATCCTAGAAGATAATTCCACTGGCACCATCGTGCAACCCAGGTCTAGGAAGGAAAGACCACCACTCTCCATACTACTCAGTCCTCCAACAAAACTGCCTCCAGAACCTCAGAGGTCGAACACCAATCGGAATTCGAACCCCATACCTCTGGGACACGCTCCTCTCACACAAGTCACCACCCCAGCTCGTCACTCAGTGTACAAGTCCATAGAATCCTCGCCAGCAATCGAACACTTTCCCAAGCCCGCCCCTTTAGCCATACACAATCCTTTCGCTTCACCCAACAGTATGAACTTCGAAAAAATTCGGACTTTAGAGAAGGACAAGATGTCCATCAGCGATTATTCCGAGCATGACGTCACGCCGAACAGACTGAGTTTAGTTTTAAACCCTTCCGACGACTCGTTGGACTACCAACCAGTGACCCGTAATAGGACCAAAAGCCCTCACTCCTTAGATTTTATGGTCAACAAGGGCCCAAGCTCTCTGGATTTCGTAACAAGAAAATCGCCCAGTTCTCTAGATCATTCGATCAAGAATCACCCAGGAAAAGACTTACTAGAGCAATATTATTCGAATAAGAAATCATCGTCGCCCAAAACTGTGAACAAGTATCCTTCAGACAGTGATAGTTTTGGGCCTGACAGTTTGAATAGCAACGCGAACTTTCCTATGACGGGGACATTGCCGTCACAATCGCGACTTCAAGCATCACAGTACTACAGAGGTCCTTTTGTGAACTCGAACCCACATACATCAAATAGGTACCCACATTTAGCGAGTCCAACAAACATCCCACAAAGTCAGTCCGGCGAGAGCATCGGCACAAGTTACGACATGCACTCGTTCACCTCGCATACCCACAACATGTCTGATCTACAGCCAGTCCCTCGAACGAACCGAGCAGGCGACTATCACCACACATACGAAGGTGGAACATTTCCTCGTAAGAAAGAAAACCAGCGGTTTCGGATCCCCTCCAATCCGAGCGTCACGTCAAAAAACTCCGCAGGCAAACTAAGCACAGGGTCGATAGAGAGAAGTTCTGAAAGGAACTCTCCAATGCCGACATTTCATGTTGAAGTTTTAAGTCCGGGGCGGGGAGCGAAGCAACTGACGCACAAAACTAGGAACTCAATGCCCGAATACTGTGGGTTGGGCTGGAATAAGCCATTACCGGGGGAATTAAGAAGAGTACACATAGATAAGAGTCAACAGCCGCTTGGGATTCAAATATACTGTCCACCAAGCAGCGGAGGTGTTTTCGTATCGACTGTAAACGACAATTCTCTTGCCAGTCAAGTTGGTCTGCAAGTGGGGGACCAACTCTTAGAAGTGTGTGGGATTAACATGCGTTCAGCTACCTATACGCTTGCCGCCCGAGTTCTACGTCAGATTGGGAACTCAATAACAATGCTTGTGCAATACAGTCCTGAGAAATATAAGGACGAGGTCGAAGTCCCGGGGAGTTCATCTTCGGGAGAAAGTTCGCACGACGAAGAAGTATCTTTATCAGGGTCGCCAACGCCAAGGAATTCTCCTGGGCCGCAGCAGTCTATAAGAATGGAACAGCCATCAACTGAAGTGGCCACTTTACGGCAGTCACAGACCAACAAGGACCTCCCGAGGTTTCTTCTCATAGAGATGAGAAATTGTTCGGATCTCGGTATAAGTTTGGTCGGTGGTAACGCAGTGGGTATATTCGTGCATAGTGTACAGATAGAGTCGCCTGCTTATAATGCTGGCTTGAGGACCGGAGATCAGATATTGGAGTATAATAATGTGGATCTGAGACGGGCTACTGCTGAGCAGGCTGCTTTGGAGTTGGCTAAGCCGGCGGATAAGGTAAGACATTCTTTAACTTTCAAGATAAACATAATATCAGTATTGCTGTCTCTCTATTATTATAAGTACTTAAAAGTGCTTAATACCAAGCAAATTTTAAGTTACATGCATCATATTAGTCCAGTTAGCGTATTATAAAAACAAAAGCAAAAACTTTGAACAGTTTTTGTCTTTCATTGCCAGATAAATAACGATTATATTTAATAGATAATTTACGACTATCCATAGTCGTAAACATCGATCGTTGTAGGTCCTAAGCTATGTAAAAGATCCTAAGTGGAAGTATACAATTAGTTGTTGTGTTTAATATTCCAGTTTGTGACTATATTTTTCTCCTTAGGTGAGTGTCCTGGTCCGCCACGACCTCCAACAGTACCACGACATAAAGGACAAGCCGGGCGACGCGTTCTACATCCGCGCGGGCTTCGACCGCTGCGCCAAGATCACGTCCATCGGCATGGACACCATCGACGAGTACTCGCTGTGGTTCCGCAAGGACGAGGTGCTGTTCGTGGACAACACGCTGTTCAACGGCTCGCCCGGACTGTGGAGAGCCTGGCAGCTCGACTGTAAGGGCTCCAAGCGACATTGGGGGACCATTCCTAGTAAATTCAAGTGAGTATTTTGATTGATATGATAGAGTTATATAAACTTGACCTTGTTACTGTACTTACCTGTGCCTCAAACTATGTTTAAGTTATTGTATTTCCTAAGTATTTTTATTGAGTAAAACCAATTTCTATAACTATCATATTAAAAGGTTAGAAAGAAAACAAAACAATAAATAATCGAAATATATAGAGCGATTCGGTTGTTGTACAAAAAGAAAAAAAAAAAAAACAGAATAATGAGACTGTTTTGCGATCAATACAATCAACTTCCGATCCTAAACGCTAAAGTATTTTTTATCGTTCTTCATTCAGGGTAGAAGAAATCCTCCGACGATCAATGGGCACGCTCGAAGGTGACGCTCAGAGACGAGCGTCCACCACGGCCCGGCGATCGTTCTTCCGGCGCAAGAAGCACCGCGACAGCAAGGAGCTGGCTTCCTTCTCCAACACGGAGCTGGGCTGCTGGAGCGACAGCGGCACCCTGGCGGACGACGTGCCCGTGCTGTCCTACCAGCGGGTGGAGAGGCTGCACTGTGAGTTCTCTTTAAGTATGTCATTTTAAACTAGTTTCATTTTATTTTATTTTTTGTAAAGATATTGAACCCTGAGATGACGTCTGATAGAGATGAATGGAAGAGAAATATATATTGTGCCGACCCCAAATAATATGGGATAACCGCAGGAGGATGATGATATTTGCAGCAGACTGTGTCCGGGAAATTAATTGAAAAAGTCTGAAGCCAAGTGTCTTTACCGGTGACCATCTCTGGGATAGTTTGGCACGCCTTGGGTAGTCAGCCTCGCTACACCCATTGTTTACTGGCCAATGTTTCTATTGTGGCATGGGCGATTACAATGTGATCGCTCGCACGGCTGAATAAAGAATTTAAAAAACCATTCAGTTGCGGATTTGAATTTAATAATTAATTCTGTCAACAGTAAAGTTAAACATCGTAAGAAAACTCATACACGTGAAAGACTTTATGCAGAGTGGAAAGTTACAATTGGGTCCCGGTGGTGAATTATCCTAAATACTGAATGTTGTCGGATACTATGTTTGAGAGATTTGATCCTTATGATTGACCCTTTCGTTTCGTATATTATTGGATAAAAATACTAGCTATTAGATTCCCGGCAAAGGCGAGTGACTTGTCAAAAACGTTTGAAGGTAGTTCCCTTAATTTAAAAAATAGTACAAATAAAATTTGCTGAATTGCGAATAAATGTCTATTTAGGGTAAAGGTACTTCCCCTCCAAGGCTCGATTCAACTTTCCACCCCGTATAATTCTCGAAGGAAATGTATTGTGCCAAAGGACGGTAACCAGGGGTGTGACAGTAATGGGCAATTATGCCCATTTTGCCTTTTGTTTCAAGACTTATCCAATATAAAATGCAGCTGGATTTGCAGGTATTTTAATAGTAGTAATGTCCCACAGACGGCACGCAGCGTCCCGTGGTGGTGCTGGGCCCGCTGGCGGGAGCGGTGGCGGCGCGCCTCGCGTCCGACTGGCCGCACGCCTTCGCGCAGGCGCGCGCCGCCGCGCTGCCCGTAGCCGGCGCTGCGCCCGCGCTGCAGCGCGGCACGCACCTGGAGCCGCGCCTGCGCGCCGACTGCACGCACATCGACTGCATACCGCTGCACGCCATCAGGGACCTGGCCGAGAAGGTATGTAGCTTTCTACGTTCGCGCAGGCGCGCGCCGCCGCGCTGCCCGTAGCCGGCGCTGCGCCCGCGCTGCAGCGCGGCACGCACCTGGAGCCGCGCCTGCGCGCCGACTGCACGCACATCGACTGCATACCGCTGCACGCCATCAGGGACCTGGCCGAGAAGGTATGTAGCTTTCTACGTTCGCGCAGGCGCGCGCCGCCGCGCTGCCCGTAGCCGGCGCTGCGCCCGCGCTGCAGCGCGGCACGCACCTGGAGCCGCGCCTGCGCGCCGACTGCACGCACATCGACTGCATACCGCTGCACGCCATCAGGGACCTGGCCGAGAAGGTATGTAGCTTTCTACGTTCGCGCAGGCGCGCGCCGCCGCGCTGCCCGTAGCCGGCGCTGCGCCCGCGCTGCAGCGCGGCACGCACCTGGAGCCGCGCCTGCGCGCCGACTGCACGCACATCGACTGCATACCGCTGCACGCCATCAGGGACCTGGCCGAGAAGGTATGTAGCTTTCTACGTTCGCGCAGGCGCGCGCCGCCGCGCTGCCCGTAGCCGGCGCTGCGCCCGCGCTGCAGCGCGGCACGCACCTGGAGCCGCGCCTGCGCGCCGACTGCACGCACATCGACTGCATACCGCTGCACGCCATCAGGGACCTGGCCGAGAAGGTATGTAGCTTTCTACGTTCGCGCAGGCGCGCGCCGCCGCGCTGCCCGTAGCCGGCGCTGCGCCCGCGCTGCAGCGCGGCACGCACCTGGAGCCGCGCCTGCGCGCCGACTGCACGCACATCGACTGCATACCGCTGCACGCCATCAGGGACCTGGCCGAGAAGGTATGTAGCTTTCTACGTTCGCGCAGGCGCGCGCCGCCGCGCTGCCCGTAGCCGGCGCTGCGCCCGCGCTGCAGCGCGGCACGCACCTGGAGCCGCGCCTGCGCGCCGACTGCACGCACATCGACTGCATACCGCTGCACGCCATCAGGGACCTGGCCGAGAAGGTATGTAGCTTTCTACGTTCGCGCAGGCGCGCGCCGCCGCGCTGCCCGTAGCCGGCGCTGCGCCCGCGCTGCAGCGCGGCACGCACCTGGAGCCGCGCCTGCGCGCCGACTGCACGCACATCGACTGCATACCGCTGCACGCCATCAGGGACCTGGCCGAGAAGGTATGTAGCTTTCTACGTTCGCGCAGGCGCGCGCCGCCGCGCTGCCCGTAGCCGGCGCTGCGCCCGCGCTGCAGCGCGGCACGCACCTGGAGCCGCGCCTGCGCGCCGACTGCACGCACATCGACTGCATACCGCTGCACGCCATCAGGGACCTGGCCGAGAAGGTATGTAGCTTTCTACGTTCGCGCAGGCGCGCGCCGCCGCGCTGCCCGTAGCCGGCGCTGCGCCCGCGCTGCAGCGCGGCACGCACCTGGAGCCGCGCCTGCGCGCCGACTGCACGCACATCGACTGCATACCGCTGCACGCCATCAGGGACCTGGCCGAGAAGGTATGTAGCTTTCTACGTTCGCGCAGGCGCGCGCCGCCGCGCTGCCCGTAGCCGGCGCTGCGCCCGCGCTGCAGCGCGGCACGCACCTGGAGCCGCGCCTGCGCGCCGACTGCACGCACATCGACTGCATACCGCTGCACGCCATCAGGGACCTGGCCGAGAAGGTATGTAGCTTTCTACGTTCGCGCAGGCGCGCGCCGCCGCGCTGCCCGTAGCCGGCGCTGCGCCCGCGCTGCAGCGCAGCATGTTACATAACTATGTATGGATTATGTTACATAACTTATGTATCAATAAAAAAACTTCGTGCATGTCGTCAAAAATGATTATAGGCCATCGCGATATGCACTTAGAATACAACTTGACACGTGAACGTGTTAGGATAGTAAATAAATATAGTTAATTTATTCCAACAATACATCGATAAAACAACATTCTGTTTTTTCCAGGGCATCCACTGCATCCTAGACATAAGCGTAGCCACGATAGAGAAGTTACACAAGCAGCAGATCTACCCCATTGTGCTGTTCATCAAGTTTAAGTCCTTCAAGCAAATCAAGGAGGTCAAAGATACGAGGCACGCTGATAAAGTGTCCGCTAAGGCCGCCAAGGAGATGTATGAACATGGACTGAAGGTGGAGAGTGAATACAGGAGTTATATATCAGGTATGCTAGTTAGAATGATTAGGCAAATTTACTAGCTACTACGTCATTAGAAACGTTACCGCTCTATAGTATACAGAGTATTGATCCAGATTTATAAATAATCTCGTACAAAGGCTTCGTAGCTTCGTTAATATTCTGGCATGTTCCACAGCGGAGATCCCGGCGGGCGTGAACATCGCGTACACGTGCACGCAGATCAAAGCCGCCGTGGAGGAGGAGCAGAACAAGACGCTGTGGGTGCCGTCCGTGCAGGCCTGACCCCTGCCGCCCGCCCCGCTGCCCCCGCGGCCCCCGCGCCCCCGCGCCGCTCGCCGCCGCAAGGCCGTGACGTTCAGCGCGCGCCGGCCGCCCGCGTACTACTCGGACCCGGGGCGCGACGAGCCGGCCGCAGCGCTGGCCGACGCGCCGCGCAGCGACTCCACCGACTCCGACGTGCGCTACTACTCCGAGCCCGACGCCAAGTACTTCGAGATCGACTACGAGTTCCTCAAGGAGCTGCGCCGCATCGCGCGCAACAACTGCCCCAAGTGTCGTCGCAAGCGCAACAAGGACAGGGCCTCCAAAGCGAAGGCGCCGAGGAGCTCCCGTCTCAAAGAGAACTACGTCTACTGCAACGGTAGGTACCACAGCGATAAGGAACACTGTCAGTTATGCTGTAGGGTCTGTAACCAGTCGACCGACACCCTCGATTCTATCGATGACGACCAGTACTCGTTAGTCTCGAGAAGCTACAGCCAACCTAGGGTCACCTCTCGCTCAAAATCAACACCCAGAACTACCCGCGAGCGCAAGAACTCGATACAGTCAAACAAATCGGTATCGTTCCTTGAATCGAGTAACGACGAATCGATTAAGGATGAACCGAACTACACGGCTAAGAGCTTCACAAATGATCTGAAGAAGTTCTTACTGAAACCCTCGACACCACGGCTTAGTTTACGCGATAAATTCTTCACAAGTTTCAAACAGGAATTCGAAGCGACCAAAAAGTCGCCCAAACTCAAAGCTATTAAAGGTCTCTGGAAGTCTTATTGAAATACGGTTTTAGAGCATTGATAAAATAACAATGCGTCAATAATTAACATTTTATACTTGTGCCAACTTTTCCAAACATGCTCTGATGATGTAAAACTTTATTTTCGTGTTACTGATGTACAGCTGATATTACTCTAACATCGATATACTTTCTTTAAAAGAAGAATCGAAGTCACTATAGATATTCAATATCTTTCTAATATTCCGGTGAACTGTTTATCGAATGTTATCGATATTAGAGTGGTCTTGGCACTATACTGTGTGTTCACACTGAATATTGTTCTATTTGTTTACTAAGTCTAATTATTTATTGTTTTGGTGCTTCTATGACTGAGTTAGTTTTCAGATTAATAAGATTATTTCACATTAAGTAAATCGTAACCGTTTTATAATTCCAACGATTAATATTCTCAGTTGAAATCGTTGTATCTAATAACTATTGATTTAAATTATGTATTGTATAGGAGCAACCAATTTTTTCACAGTAATGTATAATTAGTTAATTTTGATTTATTAGTAATCTGAAAACTGGCTCCATCTTTTTTATATTCTTTATAAAAACGTAAGTGTTCATAAATGGTCTAAAGGAAACTGAAATCCAAGGTTTCGGTGCTAGCGGCGGAAGCGTTATACAACTTTACAAATGTATTATACTTCCACATATACTCCGATAATATATACATAGACAAATATACGTATGTGTGCAATAATATTATACAAGCGGTCGGTTCATATTGCAGCGGATTTTGCAAAGAAGCTGCTACATAGTAAAATGAGGCGAATTTCTTAGTAGATAATGTGTAGAAATTGACAGAAATAACTAAACTAAATGACTATTGACTAATCATGATACATTGTAAATTAGTTGTTGACTAACATGAAAAAACTCGATATAAACTTACATCTGTCAACTGTTTATCTGCCATCTGTCATCTTTTGATTTTATCGTTTTGCTACCGCTGCGATATGAATAAATCCTTTTATTACATCGTTTTTCTTATACTTACAAATAAAATATAAGATATCATCACTTTACAACTACTATGGAGTTAATGCACATGATATGAATATTCTTGGCCTAATATAATCTTAAACGCACCAGTGTTACAATAATTAGGTATTTTGAGAAACGGGCCTTTCATGTTTATCAAGATTAGGACGTACGTAAAAAGTAAGAGAAGGATACAAGAGTATTGTAGAAGAATAAAATCAGGTCAAAAATGTTGAAAAAAATATTAGTAAATCTTTAATATCTATCGTCAAAATTAGAAAAACAGGACTGTTTCATACTTAGGTACATCGTAGAAAGTCTTGATAGGTGATTATAACTTAGTGGGCCACTAGAAAGTGCATGCGTCCTTATTATATCATATTATGAGTCAATTGTGAAAGTCATATTGTAAAATTCTATGAAGAAGAAATTAGTTTCACACGGTTTTATGAAACTTGATTCGAAATTTGAAGGGCTTTATGCCATACTATTATAATGTACGCTAAGTCTGTTTGCACATTTGCAAGACACAGAAGTATGACCAAATACAAAATGCATTTAGAACAAAACTAAGTTGAACAAACCTAGTTATTTAACAAAATCACTAGGAATTTAGCAAAGGGATTTTTTTATCATTTCAACCGGCATTTTAGGGTCTTATACTTATAGTATAATGTTGTAAAGTAATTAATTTTGTGGTACATATATGTTACGTCAAAGACGACAGATTTGATGGCGTTTTACAGTATGACGCGAGTTGACCCTTATCACTGATAGTAGTACCTTAGGGATCACTTAGTGACGGTATAGTTACATTTTGTTGTTTATAAATGTTTATACATACACTAGTGTTTTAGCTAAATATATAGACTTTTATATAGTCACTATATGCATGAATTAGTACCTAAACGGTGAGGAGATTTCCAAGTCCTAATTATTTGTATACATAGATATATTCTTTGCGGGGTTATCATCACTGAGAATTTAAATGGTAAGTAGAAAGTGGTCGTACGAAACCCGTGTTTACATAGTAAAATTAGTTTCAATTAATCGTCTTGATGATATCATTTTTAGCGGCAAAGATGGCAATGCCTAATTACGTGTATGGTGTACACAAAAACTTCTGCCAATAAACGTGTTTATATACTTTTCCGCCCCAATTCTAGTTGTTATATTTTCTTATACTTATGTGAACGTTATACGCTGAAGCTTAATCGATATTAGGGATTAGTATGCGATAATTCATTCAGACCCGTTAAAGCATGTAAAATTGTTCCATTTTGCTGACTCAAAGTTATTAATAGGATGACATAATGAATGGAATATTATTGACACGAGCGAGATTTGTTCCACGACTTCTGTTCTAGATCGACGTGGCTTAAATTTCGCACGTTCATCATTTTTATTTGTAGTATATCTACAAGTTTAGCAATTAATAAAAACTGATCGCAAAATAATCCGTAAAATTGATTAAATTTCGTGTAAAGACATCATTATACGACTTGTAAGACTGTAGTGCTACGTGTAAAGTAGTTCGTATTGTAACGGAGCCGTCTTCTAAACACATGTTATTTCTTTATAGTTTTCACTTGTATGTACATATTTTGTCTCCTATAGAGAATTTACATAATTATATGTGTTGTAGGAAAAATCTTTTGTACTGTATGCTAAAACCCGATTTCAGTATTTTCCTTTTTTTATGAGTATTTTATTTAATTATTATATATTTCTACTTTTATTTTCTTACTTTTATGTATGGCATTTTCCTTTCTGAATCTTTACCTAGAAATTTTACCACGGGCAGGCCTAAATATATATAGTATTCACACATTTTAATGAATTTTCTCGTGTTTGGAAGATTTTTACATTTATTTTACGGATGTACAGTATCATACAATTAAAAAAGGTATTATATCAGTAAAATAGTGCGAAATAAGCCGCGGCAAAAAGACGGTTTAGTTAAATATATTGTTTACGAAGCTAGGTGAAATCTGGCGTTAGCATACTATATATGTATAGTATAGTATTATTTAATTATACTTTTTTTATTCAGAGACCTATTTCAGGTGCCAAATGGTTTTTAAATTCGACTCATACGTCGATATTTATTCATTGTATACTCTACTATTGTTGTGTCGATCTATCCCTGCGTCCGGGTATTTACCGCAAGTCTTAAGACAAACCAATTTCATAATCCATTGCGGTTTCGAAACAACAATCTCTGTAATAACTTTTATTGAGCTATAGACATACCGCAATGGAATATGAAATGCAACTTTCGAGCGAAAGTTTAGTTTCGAATTTTGTTTTAGAGATTTTTATTAATACTGAGCTAATTACTCCTGTGTTTGTAACGCGATGTAAAGCGATCTCATTGATATTAACATGTGATGAGGCTTATTGACACCTTTTTTAAATAATATTCAGCACATATTTGTAGTTTTAAGTTTTTGTACAGACATTTGATAATACGTTGTTTCAGTGCTGTAAGATTACGAATGTACTGTGGGTGATATGATAGGCTACAAATGCGATGAAGCGATTTTTCATTTTGGTTATTAAAGCAATATATGATAAAAGTTATTTTTGCTCGTTGAACATATCTTAAGCCATTCACACTGTATCTGATTGCGATATACTAGAAGCGTTCGCGTCAAGTATGGATTCCTGCAACTGATTCGTAGTGAAGTAACTAAATAGAAAAATACAGAGATATAGACGAAATCCTTTGATACGCAAAAAATATCTATACTCGTTTTGTTTAGGTATTTAAGTAAAGGTAAACAATCTTGATGTGTCTTTTTAATATTTTTTATTTAAAAACTCAGTTTAAAAATAAAACGCGACTAAAAACCAATGTAAAACAACAATAACGATTACCAAATCAATTGAACCACTAGTTTAAGCAGAAGTTTATTTGTTTAATATTATGTGTTTGTGTAAAAAGTCACATCAAGATTGTTTACCTTTACTTAAGTACGAGTATAATTTAGTTTCGTAACACCTATCGTCACTCTTAGTACACTCGTGAAGAGCTTTTTGCAGTTTTTTTTTTATTCCAGCTTCAAGCTTTTACTTTACAAGCCTAACGGCATTTCTAGAAAATATGTTTTATCTTACATAACACTGATCGAAATAAGGTCGCAGTTACTGGTTTTTGGACTGGATGGTTAATTTTAACTGACGTTAACGTTATCTCAAGTGTAGGCGTAAGGAAGTTTACTTGCAGTTGATTCACTTTTCTTTCATTTAAAGTGTTTTTTTTAATACAATTGGCATATCTTTAGTACAGTTATTGCGTTGACCTGGCAATGTATTTAGATGACCAGCAATATTTTAATGTTTATTTTAAAATCATTATAGATGATATTGTTTGTTTCGTCAGCGCTATCTCTTGATGGTTTTTATATCAGACTATTTGATTTGTTGTTAAAGTTTTCTTTAAATAACTTTCCTTTATAGCTAATCTATTTCATATTACGTGAATCAATTGTGAGCTGACCTCTTTTCTAGATTTTGTTAACTTTTGGACGGATTCGAGACGGATTTGGAGAAATAGTTACCATATTATAATTTGTTTACAAAAACGCATTGCACAAAAGTAACAGTTCAATTTATTAAGTTTTATAGTTTACTATAATTTTGATCTGATTAAGTTAAACATTAGTTGGTTGCTATGTTGCTAACATATTATTTTTAAAACTATACATATATTATACAATATTTGTAAATTAAAATAAATTATATACTTAGTAGTGATGTTGATTGATGTATTTTAAAATTTGACAATAAAATAAAAGCAGTATTTAAATTATTGAACTTGAATGTACATTTTTAGTGGTGTGAGTTTTTCGCAAAGGTTTTGATCACTCAAAGTGTAATTTGGTTTTTTCAGTGTAATGTGAAGTTTTGCGAAAATCTCACATCTGTATTTCAATTTTCTTGTTTTGGAGATATATTATCTGTTGATGTTTGACTATTCTGTATTTGCATTGGTATTATTTTTGTTTTAATTTTTAAGCCCATGTATATTTCTACGGCCAAGTAGGTGATTAAGGAATAATTCAACGAATTGTTTACAATATAAAACGAAGCAATAAATAAATGAAACTAGACACTGGAGTTTTAATATGAGACATAACTTACGATGCTTTCTAATCGCAAGCTATTTTCTGCAACAATGTGAATCGCAGAGATTTCTGGCTTCTTGGGCACTACACATACATACTTAAGTAACGTCTAACAGAACAAATAGACACGCCAACCACAAAATATAGGTATTGATTCAGAAAGTGTAAAACAAAAACTAAATCCGCTCTTTTTGTCGATGGTAGGTACATATTTAAATAGTAAAGAGTTATGTCTGTCTGCAAACTTACACGATAAACTTACACACATATCGCACATTTTTCCCATTTCCCTATATATTCGGTATATCTATTTACCCTAATTTCCTTTAACTCGACTTATTCAAGTTTGGAGCAATAGCTAAACGTGTAGATTTGTGGGTTCTATTCTCGCATGGAACAAATATTAGGTCAAATCATTCAAACTTGACTATCGTTTTTTTTTTGTTTATACATAATTACAGTTCAAATATTCATTACTGCGTCAACAAGTTACGACGTGTTCTGAGATTAGATAGATGGACAAAAACTTATTGCGCGATTTAGTTGTGAATCGACTAAGGGGCATATCATTTGTAATTCATAATGAACACCGAGGGTTCATCAATTCATGTACTCTGAGGGGCTAATGCTTCCGAAATTCATCGGCTGCTGCAGAAGAGTATTGGCAAGACTGCATACTCTGTCTAAGGTAAAATTTTGGGTGAAGCGTTTTCAAGAAAATCTGTGGAATGTTAGCGAGGGCAGAGGTGGGGCGCACCATTTTCATCCTGATCGCGATCAACGTATTGAAGCTGTGAAGCTGGCAAACAAAAGAGACTGGTCGGAGATGGAGTTTGTTGAGGAGTTGGACATTCCTCAATCTACTATTCATCGAATTTTACTGAAGATTTATTATATTTAAAATGCTAGGTCTAGTTTGAATCAATTGATGTAATACATGTCTGGCTTTTCGATTTTTGAGTCTGAGCAATAACTGTAGGCTACGATAACATTCAAAGTAGGGTAGAATTACATTCTGATCTTAAGATCTAAGCACAATTATTTTTCAATGTTGTTGAAACACCCTTAATTCAGAAAGTGAAGCTTAGTAATTCTGACCTGACCGCACGCAACACCGCTAATGAACATATAATGATGATTTGGTATCGCACGCAAATGGTAGGTACCTACCTATTAAAGTAAATAGGTTCATATGAGACCGTCTCGTTTTACTTTCTATAACCAACATACGATGTCTTGTTACTGTCAATTAGAGGTGAATGTTGAACATTGCGGGCGCAACGACGACGTCACCCGTCGTTCATGATTTCTGGCAACTTAAGGGTAAGAATGGATGACGAAACAAATAGCACCGGCCTTAATTTAATTCATATCGTAAAGACGAGAGACTTTGGTCAGAGCGTCGTCTAAGGATCGGTACCCGTTGACAATTAGTATACAATCTACAATTAGATATAGATAATAGAAATTCAGCAAAAGGTACCTTCTGAATGGCAAACAGTTGTCAAATAGTCATATGAATAGTAAAACTCAACCCCATACTTTTGTGTTAGATTTTTTATTGTTTAGTGATTATAGATTACATAAATTTGTGTAACTCACTCTGTGGGGTTAACTTAAAAGAAAGAGGGTAAGAAAAAGTCAAAGTTTTAAATTGGGACGAAGGTAGAAGACAGGTTTCTAATCGATAGATGGCGTGATATCATAATTGCTTACCTGTTTAATTCTCTCAGGCTAGAAATAGACTGCATTGCTGCAATAGGACTAGTGCGACAAGGCTGACGTATCTTTGACTTGTCATATGCCATTCCTATCAAAATAAAGAGAGGGTAGCACATTATGTCCAGTGGTGGAATGTTGAACGCAGTTTTCAATTCATATCTTAGCCAGTAAAGCCATAAATAATTTGGATTATAGGTACCTATGGATATAGAATACTGTATCGTGTCGAAGACTTATCAAGTTCGCTGTTCGAGTGAATAAATTATCGGGTGTGTTGTGTAGCTATAATCCGGCTTACGAAGCGTACAAGAGCTCGAGCAGTGTCGAGCACTAGAGAACTTATATCTACTTAGATTTAACGTTGTGTAGTTCGGTATCTACCTATTGATTGCATGTCTTTCGTACATGCGGTGTCAGATGACGCGCTTTAATCCACAACGAGTAAGTCGAAGGCTGATTTAGTGTGCTTGCCTACTCAGCATTGCCGACATGTCACGTGCAAGAAATTAATGTAAAAAGGCATAAGTTTTTAAATTGACATGGTCACTAAAATATTAATGTTACAACTTTGAACCACTAAGAATAATTCTTGCAGCGAGGGTGCTTTTAAAAACACAAATATTCACATGGAAGTAGGTACACTCAAACCCGGAACAACTGTAAATCATACAAATATCGTGCTGTCAAAGTTATAAAAATAGTTTAAAAAAGGTCGTACGTAAACTGGCAATACGAAGTTTGCTTGCGCTTGGTAATTGACTCTAAGAGAATCTATAAATCAATGGCTGATTATCCTACCACAAGTTTTTCAAGAAGCCGCGAACCACAGAGAACTATATGAAAAACGTGGGTAGACAATTTTATTAAAAGTTACACTGAGGGCGCAAGTGCATAGTTGTAGTGCGTATCGTATATATACAATTCACACAACATGATAGTGACAAGCAATCTTCGACACAGTTGAAGGAATAGTCAGGATAAAGCGTAGTAGAGGAAACATACTGGAAATGCTGGCAGGAGTCGAGAAGAGAGACTGAGAGAGTGAGATTGATAATCAATATTCACCGGATCCGGGTACGTCCTAAAACTGCGGCCAGACACCGGAGGACGGGCAGCATCGTCCTCTCACTAATCGGTGAGCCACTGCGATCCCCAAGCCGCCTGCCAAGCGAGGGGATTATGGCCTAGGGGGGATATAGCCTTCGTTCAGCAGTGCACGTCTTCTGGCTGATGAGGATGATGATGATGATGATTCACCGGATTAATTTATAATCCAGTGAATTGATGAATGCCTTAGCACCTAATATTGATTGCTGTACTTATGTAAGTAGGCCAGTAAGTAAGCGAGTAAGTATGAGTAAGGTTATAAACCCGTTTCGTACATCGTTTACCTACTTAAAACTATGACGGATTGTTTCCTTGTAATTAGATAAATACCTACAATTTGTTAAATAAGAAACATCCTTAATGGACTTGATCGTTTATTTTTAAATCTATTTCCTTTAATTAAAACTAATAACACCATTTACCAAGATTAATAAAAATATTTTATACACGAATAGAACTGGGATTCCCTGGTCATTAAAATAAACGTGAGCACACAAAACCTTTCTCTATTTACAAAGCAATTATGATGAAAAATATATACAAAATTATCACAAACATCAACGTTTCAAGGTTAAGGCAAATCCCCTGCCCGTCTTCATTACTTGCCAGCCTACTAAGTGCCGCGTTAATGCAAATGCTCAAGTTATTAACATAGTACCTATTTATGTAATGACAGATCTAAGTATTTAATAGTTTCGTTCCACAAATGTAAACGTCGACATCCTGTGGACGCGAGTTGCCAAAGTAATTAGAGAAAGCGTGGTGTGGACTGCACGCAATAGGAAAAATAAAACATATGTGCCCCGAGTCGATACAAAGTAGCTGGCCTTTGGACGTTTCCTTTTTTTTTTTGGAGAAGTCAGCGGCACGAATTTATGGAAGTCTGCTTGATTTTGTGAATGAAAGTTTATATTTTTAATTATGAAAGACTGTTTATATATTTAACTATGTCTAGGATTTTACACTTAATAGGTATATAATATGGCAGAAGTTTAATAATTTAATATTTAATTTTAATAAGAAGTTTAATAATAACTAACACCGTTATATTTCTCACCCGTCTAACATTAAGTATCTTTACCCTTTTCATTCTGATAAGGGACCCTTAACTTGACCCTTGACGACACGGTTGGCGCAGTGGCTAAGCGATTAGCTTTCTGTGCTAAGTGTCGCGGGTTCGATCCCCGCAAGGAACAAATATTTGTATGATCTACAGATAGTTGTTTCGGTTCGGTTCTGGTTGTTTGTGCATGTGACATGTATGTTTGTAAACTGTACCCACGATACAGGAGAAATCGAAGTGTGGGGCAATGTTATAAAAATAAAAAAAAACAAAAACCCTTGCTCAGCAGTGGGAAAGTAATGAGCTGAATTTATTGGTACCTATAAATTTATTATAGTTCCTTTAAAAGAAAAGAATAAAAGTCAGACCAACATCTGGTCCCAAAATCTTGCGGAACGCACATTTACGCCTTTTAAGGTATTACGATGTGCTTTACAAGATTATTCGCGTTCAGCAGCTTAAAAACGGGATAAGCAAGTTTTGCGGAACGTCTTTGTACATCCTCAATTCATATCCATTGAAGGCCTCGCTCGATAACGTGTTAAGTCGTTTTATAATGAGAGCGGAAAAATAAGACGATTTAATGTTTCTTTCTGGACATTTTTGGTCACATTTCTTATCGTCAGTCAACCATAACCTTTCTCAAAATCCAAGGCCGTAAAAACAAACAAAAAATAAAATGCCCATCTCTTAGAACCTCAGCTTTTTGTGGTCAGTCAGTATTTTGAACGGGCGCGTGCGCGTATCCAATCGACAGTGCGACCGTCGACACCGCGCATGCGCCGCGCGTACCGCGAAAATGGCCGGTGGGAAATTTACGCGCGAAACGAATAAAATATTAATCGAAACTGAAAGTTTACGTTATTTTAGAAAATAAGCATTTATTAATAACATTATATTATTATTTTTACCAAAGATTTGTTCTTTTACAATGAAACGATTAAAATGTGCTCACAATCGGATTTTTACAAAGTGATATTTGTAGTGATATTAGTTTTGGTACAGAATGTTGATTGTTGGAGTACGACCACTAAGTTTAGGAAGAACAGTGGAGTGCGAAATGTATGGAACCGAGTGCGTGGTGAAGAGAAGAACTCCACCATCAAGGAACAGGGCAGAGGATTTTTCTTGGGCGGTAAGTCATACTTATTTCCGAAAGATTGGAGTTTTAAATGAAAAACCACATTGCTCTTGTGGTCATAAGCATACATGAGGCCTTAGGTTCGATTTCCTGTCGGGATGACATCGTTTTCCCTAAATCTTTATTCCACGGCAATAAATTTAAATTATCAAAAACTACAATCTACTCTGATATGAACTAATAATTTCTGATTAATAATAGAGAGACTATTTGTTTCAGGTGGAACAATTTTAGACTTATGTATTTAATTAAATCAGAACACCGCTAGCGTAGTGGTTATGCGATTCGCTTTGTGTGCTACAGGTCGCGGGTTTGATTCCCACACGGATCTTGTATTACCTACCGATTCGTGTCTAAACGCATCAGCGCTACAAACCTACAAGAAAAAATACTATTGTGGGTCAACTTTTATAAAAATAAAAGACTTCACCCCTACTGACCCTCTGACCGACCACGTGATTATTAAGAATTTTTAATGAATGGGCTTGCCTTTTGAAATCTTTAGTGAGTTAACATCTAATGCTAAACATAGCCTTTTAATTCATCCGATTGTAATTCTAGCTAGGCTAGGTTAGGCTAGGCTAGGCTGATGATCAAGCATGCCAAGTGAACATTAATCAGTTGACACCACATACGACCATGGCACAATGACTCCAACCTGAATAACTTTCCAAGTAAAGATGACACCAGTCGTGTTTTTTGTCCCAAATACCCAAGGAAGTTTTAAAACGCTATAATTTACCCGCCATGTCGCCGTTACTGGGCTAAAGGGTCACCGTGATGAGCCGAAAGACACCTACTCTTTTAGGCACAAGGTTAATGGAATTTAAGTGGATGCTTATCATCCTTCTGGTGAAGGGAAAAGCGGAGATTGTGGAATTGTTGAGTGGTCTTGTGGTTTATTTTAGACTGGCTGCTTTGTTCACCTCTAATATCTGTTACGTCGTGAGATATTGATTTCTAAAACCAGTGCCGATGTTGCGAATAGATTCTAATTCAGAATTAAAGCAGTGTAAAGCAAAAGTAAAAGACTATCGATAATGACAATCGTGCTTTGGTCTTTATATCGAGCAAATGTTGCCATGGTTTCACACGTTCTGTTCTTACTTATTTTAATTGGATCTAAATCAGATCATGCATTTATCTGATTAGGATAAATTAAGTAATATCACAATCGAAAGGACATCTTCACAATATGAATAATTCAGCATTAATATTCCACTGCTAGCTATGGATCTCTTCTCAGAATGAGAAGGGTCCTTAATCCAGCAGGAGAAGTCCTTAATCCAGCACGGGTACACACAGTATCGAGAACCATACGAGACTTCTGATGTATGCATGTTTTTAACGATGTTTTCCTTTATCGTTAACACAAGTGATAATTAAATTCTGAATTCTGAAAATCACATGATTACGACAAGACATCTTATGACATCGAAAATATAAAGTACCTCATGGAAATAAATTGAATATCAAGAAAGACAAGATGCTACAAAAACAAGTCATGGTTAAGTAGGCTGTCTGTAATGACATGACGCCTTGCGACTCGTTAACACGTTGACCGGTGCCTTCTTCGGGCTAACAGCTTAAAATTAAACTTTATTAATATGAATAATGTGCTGGGAGGCTATGCAAATTTTCATAGAACCTGTAAATTGCTTATACACAGTACCTTTACAATAAGTTGGTTTCATAGGCGCCATATTAGTGTGTAATAACGTTTTGAATTTAACATAGTAATTAGTTTTGTGTGCAATGCGGAAATGTGTATCGTCGCTGCGCCTGCCAAGTTCCATTTGTGATTCTTGATAGGTTTCGGGAAACAACATAAAACTAATTATTTTTTAAACAATATATTAAATAAAAAAACTGACAATGTAGTATTGAAGACATTCATTAGATACACAACTCTATAAAATTATATCAAATTATCAAAACTACTTATTACAGAGATTTTTAAAGAATCTTACCGAGATTTTATTTCGTCAAAAATGCACATATGGAACATGGCAGGCGCAGCGACGGTATGTGTGTGGGTTTTAGTTGGCATTAAACATTTTGTATTTCTTCATAAAGACAAACTTTTCTTTATAAAGAAAAAGTATGATCATAACAGTCCCTAGACTGCCATATTAGTTTAGTGGCCGCAACCGAGACTGCTGAGCGTGAGATCCTGGGTTTGATTCTCGGGTCGGGCAGTGTTATTGGGTTTTTCTATATGGAAATTCTCAGTAGTAGCACGAAGTCTGGAACTGTGCCCGGTAGATGGCAATAGGCTCGCTCATTATTACATGGGGCTTAATAACAGAATCGGCGAAATGTGGGTACATAGTACGCCTCTGCCAAACCTTCCGGGGAAGACAGGCGTGATGTTATGTTATGTTATGTAAATACTCCCTTTTGTGACCTCAATTATTATCGACTTCAAAAACTAACTAGACATAAACTAAAATGTTTTATATTACTACTAAATCAGTGCACAAGTAAGCTAATAAAAATAAACAAATCATATCGAAATACGTTTACGCTAGATAATTTCACAGTAAGCCACTTTCAAAACTTTTCAAATCAAATTGAATGAGTTGCGTTTTGAGTGCTCGCTTCAAACGTGGAGTAATGTTATATTATTTACGAGAAAGTGGATTTAGAGCTACATTTTATGTGATAATTAATATTTACATAAATAAGTCCATGGTGCTTTGTTAAGCATAAGTGGATGGAGATTTAGGACCACAGTTTAGCTAAATCTTTCTTATACTTATCTCGTGATAATTATTAAATTAAACAAAATTTATAAAAAAAATCACAACGTGTCGGCCTAGATTATAATCTGACAAAACGATAGAGACCAAAATAAAATTAATTCGTTAAGATTTAGATGTAAGAAACGTATTTTGCGCGTATTTCAACACAATTTTGTCAGAAGTCGGCAGCTAAACGTTACTCTTAACTTGCTACGTTATCGGAATCTTTATTGACATACATTTTTGCTGTCTGCCATGTTTCGACTAGGTTTTTTCCTAGGTCTAACTGCTTTGTTATTTGTTTCCATTGCCCCCGATAGCGTCCAAAAATGGCTCTTAATATCCGCCACCAAATCTAGCTCGTTTTTGGATTTCAAGCGTTCTGCTTCACGAGGTTTGCATCGGTAATGATAAGCCATATAAATCTCCTGTCAAAGGACTTCTTACGTGAAAATTTACTTAAATTTCCTTAGAAATGTTTCAACTGGTAGGATTATTTTAATTTATTTTCGTGTTAGTTTTCCGCTCCTTCTGAGTCCGTCTGTGCTACGTTGAGTAACGTGCAATCAAGAAGTTAATTGTTTAAGACCGTAAAAAGAGTTATGTACTAATTTGCTTAATTTCCATGTAAATATTCGCTTACTTAGAGGAGTACAAAATAATAATTGCAGAGTTGAGAGAGCAGATTAGAGTTCCGCGGTTAGTATTTTGTTAAAATACTTCGACATTAATTGAATAACCATTTTTGCCTAGCATTCTTTGCTCTACATATCTGTGTAAATTGTGTGTTTCCGTGTTGTGTTCCCTAATCACTATGTGAAGGACACAGTTTCGTTAATAAATCTCGGCAACTTCCACCAAATCCTATCGCCATAACTCACTGTCAAACCTGATGCGCCCACGACCCGTCTCCCACACAAGATTAGTATTCCCAACTCGTCTCCAAATTGACACAAACAGAAATAAAAAACAAAACTTGCACGTATCGAGGTTTTGGGGTTGTCAAACAAGGACATCGTCGCCGGGCAATAAATGAAATTTACCGAAAAAGTATTGTAAATGTCCGATAAATAATGTCTTTACTGTTAAGGTTGGGCCGTATTCGTATTATTGGTTGGAAATTTTGGAAGGGCTATCTGTAAATATCGCTTCAAGAATTATTTTAAAAGTGAAACGTTGTCTTCTGTCTTATGTTTGGTTTATTATGTTTAATGATTCTGAAATCGTACTTTTTGAGAAGTTTTAATTAAATGGTTATAAGAGAGGAAGAAGACCAAGTTGTATGAATTGTGTGAAATATGATATGACAGAGAAGAAAACGTGCTTAAACATAAACTTATGGAATTAAGTAGTCCACTAACTTTGAAATGGAGGGTTGAAATTACCTTATAATTTATTCCCTCTAACTCAGTGGTCAGTCACATTTGAACTCGACGTCCTGGGTTCGATTTCCAGATCAAGCAAAGTAGTTTTTTCTATTAGAAAATTCTCAGTCGCATCTCGGAAATATTTTTTTTTTTTTTATAAAAAACTTTACCCCACACTAGGAATAATTCCTGTATCGTGGGTGCGTTTACAAACACATATATTCACATATACAAACACCCAGACCCGAAACAACTATCTGTAGATCATATAAATATTTGTTCCGTGCGGGGATCGAACCCGCGACACGTAGCGCAGAAAGCTAATCGCTTAGCCACTGCGCCAACCGTGTCGTCAAATATGCATGGTGCATGACATTAGCCTCGTCCCATATTACATGGGATTCAATAACAGCATCGAAATGTGGGTGTAAAAAGCACACCTCTGTCTAACCCCGCGGAGAATACTCGCGAGCTATGTTATGTCATATGGCCGGTATAAAAATATTCTCCCATAAAAAATTTAATAACCAAACCCTCGCAATTGGTAAAATGTTAATGCTCCTTAAATATTTTATAAAACCCGTTGCAGATTTATAATATGTTCCGCGGATTTTTATAATATGCGGCCCGGAAATAATGTGCGCTTGCCCTTAAATATTCAAGAGTTACTTTCGTGTATCAATGTTATTGGTTTTGTAATGTATGGAGAATTTTACGATATTAAATTGGTTTAGTATCTTGAGTGGTATATTGCTAAAGGCCGAAGATTATGGCTTTATATGGTGATAACTCAAGGGTTATTCCTTTCATGTTATGAGGTGCATTAAAGTATATACACAACTGCATGATTCTGGTCTACTGTTTGCATGCGCGGTTCGGTTCCCAGGTCGGCCAAAGTGTTATTGCTAATGGCAGTAATGGCAATATGCTCGCCTTCATATGGGAATAATGGCATCGGCAAAATGTGGGTGTAGAATAGTACCACTCTGCCTAACCCTTTGGGGAATACAAGCGTGATGCTACGTTATGTTATTCCGCTCCTTCAGGAATAGGCGAGTTATTTCATTTAGCAAAAAACCTAGAGTACCAGAGGCACCATTTCCTATGTTTCCTTTTCCATTTTCAGAATATGACAAAATACCAAAATATTAAAACTGTTCCATACTTTGACTTTATTCATTAATTTAATACTGATTGAAGATGCGACTTGAATCAAACCTATAACAGTCGCAGTTTCAAACTAACACACTTCATCTACGTCACAGGCGAATATGGTTGGCTAAGATCATAGTTATACGACAAATGTACGGGACAACACGTGTCGTTTTGATATGCACAAAATGATCATACTGGACATTATAGGACCTATTATTTTACAGATAGACTAGGTACTATAACGGGATCTATAAATTAAAGGCAAGGCAATCTGTAATATCAATGTATTCGGCACCGTGGCCGTCCAAGTTCAGCGTTACGTTATAAATCTCAATAATAATTCTAAACATCTTTCCACTACACGTCACACTCATCTCTCAGTCACTTATTTGAATATTTGTTCCTTTTACACCAGCCAGTCTTAATGCAGATGAGCCTATGGCTTCTGCATAAAACCTCTACATCAGCTACGCCCACCCACATGGGCAACTCAGACGAACCTGGGACAGTTGGCCATGCAATACAAATATTCAAACAAAAACCCTACCTATTCCTATCCTGAATCTACCTAACAGGCGGAAAGAAAGTTAACAATTTCTTGTGAGGTACGTCTCTTACTAAGAGATAGTTTACCGTATAACGCATGCTAGAATAAAACTTTGAAATAAAATTATTGAACATTAATATGAGTAAGTTATCACATCACAGACAAATTGCACACGTTAAACCATAAACTTCAACGCGCCAAAACGCCTGAAAAAAACGCGTAGCGACCTCCTATAAAATGATACTTCTACCAATTAATACAAATAAACATCAAGTTTCAGCAACTATTCCTGAAGGGAGAAATACTTAAATTAAATCAACTATGAATAGACATAACACCATAAACTTAAACTCTCATGACTACTGTTGAGACATGGGAAGTAAAAGGTCACGTTGTAGTATCATTCGCATCACGAACTCACTCCGAAACACATCATTAATAGCAATGACTACTAAAAAATTGTACAAGTTAATAACAATTAATTCAAAGGATTATTGTTTCATCGCAGTCAGGTGGAAGAGTCCGTTAAACATCGAGACCGATTGTGTCCTACCCAGACACACTTTGCGAGGACTATGCCCCGTGTGCAAAGTTAGTTTCGCTGTCAAGCGGGTTTCCTCCCCCTCCTTAGATGGAACTATAATCAAACTCAACTCAACTTCTTTTCAGAGTGTTTCCATCATCAATTTAAGACATTTATAAAACACATTATTGGTGACCTTTCTTCCGTGCGCTCAACGTTGTAGCCACCGCATTGTCCCAACATGAAAAATAAATAAAGTGATTAATCATCTATATTTTTCTATAACATAAAATAATGAATTATTTTATTCTAACATGAACAACTATATTCTAATATGGAACGGTTTTAATCTATTTACATGAACAATATCCCTAAATCTTCTAATAAACTTTGGATTATAAAAATTATAACTATGTTTGTATATAGAATTCGCCAACTTTTTATCAAAATCCATCTTTTGCTGAACATATCTCCCTCCTAGATTATATAAACTCTTTTCAGGTAAAATACTTTGAACGCTATGTCTTCCTATTGTATTTTCCACATGCTGGACATGGTTTTTGCCTCTATGATTAAAACCTTTTTTTCGTAACACTCGATGTCCCTTGGACCTAAAATAATCATGCTTTACTAGCAATCCCTCTTTTGGCAACTGCCTTGAATCTTGGTTGCCACTAGATTTTACATTTCTTTTTACTTTCTTATTAACTTTCTTTGGTGCACAAGTTAATAATTTATTTTTATTCTTCTGTACACCACTTGTTGAATACAGGTGGTCCACTTTAGATACCACATGTACCTCTTCCTGTTGTATATTTGAACTATCAATCATACAACATTGTTTAACAACAGGATTTTCTTTCAAAAGTTTTACTGAAAAACGGCCCTTTAATAAAATGCAATTTTTACTAAAATCAATAATAATACCATATTTATAAAGGAAATCTTGACCTAATATTAATCCTTGGTCAATGTCTTTTACGATTATAAAATTATTACTATAAAAACATGAGTCCACTAGGAAGTTAATTTTTGTTTCACCAACAACTTCCAAACACGAATTCGAAATAGACTTGATAAAACACTTATCAGCAGGGTCGCTAGTATGATAATTCAAATATAACTCATTCGCTAGTTGAGCTGAGATGCACGAGATGGTTGCTCCCGTATCAATTAATGCAGGACATTGCCTATTACCTATAAAAATATTAATAAAAGGACTGGACTGACCCGATTCATTATTTTCGTCCAAGACATGTCTTAATGCATTCAATTGCCCGCGACAGCTTGGGCGGCTTGGAGTCTGTGGACTCCTTCTTGTGCTAGAACAATTAATTATATTATTATTTGCATAGGTAAATCTAGCACGTTGCGGTCGTAAGTTATAACGCGGAGTGTGAAACTCTTCAGCTTCTCGTGGTCGTTGCATAGGTGTGTCATGCGACGGTCCGGCTCTGGCTGGGCTCGGTAATCTCGATCCCGTTGTCGCCAATGGATGCTCAAACCGCACCTTCGTTAAAATCCCTCTAGGCGGTTGGATGGGTAAATTCACCAATTGTTTAACCTCTCCGTCGAAGAGTTCCTTCATCTGAATTAAAGTGTATTTCAACTCATTTTTCGAAGCATATAACTTGGTGCCCAATTTATATTTCAACTCTCTGGTCACTGATTTTAAATATTGCTTGACAAAGTCTCCTTCGTCCGTCAACGCAGCCTTCGTAGCAATATCACTTAAACGATAAAAATAAGTAAGTGGTTCTTCCTTAAATTCCTGTCGAGCTTGATAAAAAATTTCTACGTAATTGATTTTCGCAGGAAACTCCGAGGCTAGTGCTTCGCATATAGATTTAAAACTCGCGCCCTCTTTATACGTAGATTTAAAGAAAGCGAGTGCCGACCCTTGCAGATAAGACCCCAAAATCAACGCAAGGTCTCCTTCTGGCCATTTATTAATCGCCGCAACCAGACGAAATTGAAGCTGAAATTCTTCGAATGGGGTTCCATCAACACCCGAAAATAAGTAAATTTGTGACATGGTTGATTCACCAAAATAAAAAAATTGACAACTTAGCTTTTGTTTTTTTTCACGAAGGGTCCTCTTTGTTCCCTCTTGGTCCTCGCTCGGTGGCTTATCGACCCTCACGTCGGTCTCGTTGTCGCCGGCGAAGTCTGCGTAAATGCGGCAGCCTCCAGCTAATGTCGCTTCACTAATATTCTTTGTGACTTCGTATAACTGAAACAGATTTTCTTTGTATAGCGCTGAATTTTTATGCCTTACCCGGCGCCTCCACCAAAATATAACGGGATCTATAAATTAAAGGCAAGGCAATCTGTAATATCAATGTATTCGGCACCGTGGCCGTCCAAGTTCAGCGTTACGTTATAAATCTCAATAATAATTCTAAACATCTTTCCACTACACGTCACACTCATCTCTCAGTCACTTATTTGAATATTTGTTCCTTTTACACCAGCCAGTCTTAATGCAGATGAGCCTATGGCTTCTGCATAAAACCTCTACAGTACCATTACAAAGATCATTGGAAAATTTAATACAAATTGTGAGAGCCTCCTTAGCGTGAGATTCTGGACTCGATTCCTGGATCGGGCGAGATTTATTAGGAATTTGTGTATGAAAATTCTCATGAGCGGCCTGAAGTTTGGAATTTTGCTCCGTAGATGGTAATAAGATCGCCGCTTATTACATGGCACTTAATAACGGCATCAAAACCTGGGTATACCCAAATCCTTCGGAGGATACAAGCGTAATGCTGTGCTATGAAAGAGCATCAGTTAACAAGATTGACATTCTTTATTAAAAATATAATTTAAATGCGTTTCGCAGTAGGTACCATAGCACAAAAATGATAGGAGAGACACCACACCTTATCTGTTCACTTGTGAAACGATGAAGCAAAAGACAATTGTTTCGGGTCCGGGTCTTTGTGTTTATGAATATATGTTCAGTAGCGTGCGGTTCATAAAGACAAAAAGACAATGCCTACCCTACATAACACAGATAAATATTTATTATAAGATATTTGAGGTGGCAAATCACATACATCATTACTTAATCGACACCACGACGAACCAATACCAACATGCAGTAGGTATTTTTGGTAAGTAAGCTTTTTAAATTTTCTGCCTACCCTGTCTAAAAACTCTGTGCACGCCGCTATGTTGTGTTATGTCTTTGTAAACTCACCCATGATACAGGATTTATTCGTAGTGTAACTGTAAGGAGTTAAAAAAAAAAAAACAAAAATCCTTCAATTACTTCAACCTGTTTTAAACTGTTAAACATTTACTGATGTCATATCTGTTGCACATCCCCTTGCTTCTACGAGCCGAGGTCGTGGCCACTATAGTATTAACATTGGCATTGGCCACAAGTTATATGAACTTCTGACAGCGGCCCCCGGGACTGGCGGATCAACTGATTGAACTGATATGCTCGAACCCAACTTACTGTTATTGGTAAGCCTCGGTAGCTCCGTTATATTCATAATCTATACATATAATAAAATTATAACTGGCCGATGTCTGTACATTATAGATATTGGAGAAAGACTTATATTGGGTCTTTATTAGAGCAACAGAAGCCAAAACAACAGTTTTTAGATTTTTTTCTGTCCGTATGTTTGTACGGGCATCACGCAAAAACTACTGCATGGAATCGAATGCAGTTTTCACCGATGTATTGCTAGAGGCTCCATTTTACAGCAGGAAAATATCAGATTCTAAATTCCACGCGTACAAAGTCGCGGGCAAAAGCTAGTTATAATTAGAGCGAGTAGATTATTTGTATTTAAGGAATTATATTCCCGGGTCGCAAAGTTTTTGTTAGCTTAAATCTCAATAGCAGCACGTAGTCTGGTATTGTGTTCGATAGATAGTTATAGATGAAATGGGACTTAATAACGGCATCGGGGAAACGTGGGTGTAGGTTCAGTGATATACATATATTTGCCTAACCTTTCAAGAGATGTAAGGGTGATGATATGATTTGGATTATGGTAGGCGGAGGCAGGTGGAGTAGTGAGGAAATAAATGAAATTGAACAAGGCGTAATTTAAACCCTACCCCACCCTATGAATTTCTGTATCGTGGGTGCGTTTACAAACAAATATTTTTTCCGTGCGGGAATTCAACCCGAGACACGTAGCGCAGCAGTCGATCGCTCAACCATTGCGCCAACCGTGTTAATTGTTCTTCGATAGAGATCTCAGACAAAATATTTAAAGTAGCAACTACTATTTAACAATACAAGCTAGTTATGGATAGTTTTAGTTTCAAATCATTTGATAATTGTGTCCTTATTTATATACCGCACCACAAGTAAAATATTAATCGTATGAGACCATTGTTTCTGGGCAATATAAAGTTCTAAACAATGTCCCTCAAAGAGTTTATTTAATAATTCTAAATATTTAATATATATTATTGAATTCTATGCGCATTCTTAGTTTTTACATTCTTTAGAAGTAAATGTTTAATTTAATGTTAGTAATGTTCACTTTGTAAACACGCTATTTGTTATGACATGAATGTAAGTGGAAATACTGTGTGGAAACTTTCTAGAAGGACTTATGCTGATCTCATTGGTCATCATATCCTTCAAAAAGGTCAGGTGCACAGTACTCGTATCTTGCGTGCATGTAGAAACGATGCATGAATAGAGAAGTAAAAGGAGTAATAAGGATATAGCACGTGACGTTCTGTAGTTTCTGCCTATCCCCCATGGGGAACAGTGATGTTATGTGTTAATATTATGGATAATGATAATCCGTGCCCCTACTGGGCACATAATGTATAATCTATACATCTATACATTTATACATATATATAAAATTGGAGTGTCTGTTTGTAATATTGAAATAACCGTTTTTTACTACATGCATATGAATATATATACGGTACATACACCAAAATAACATTTTTTACAATTTTTGTCTGTCTGTCTGTTTGTCTGTATAGGCTAATCTCTGAAATGGCTGGACCGATTTTGACGGGACTTTTATTGGCAGGTAGCTGATGTAATAAGGAGTAACTTAGGCTACTTTTATTTTAGAAACATTCTTTTATTTTAGAAAAAAATAGGGTTAAGTGCATTTGGTCTCACTAAAAAATACATTGTTAAGTTCCGACATCCACGCGAACGAAGTCGCGGGCACAGCTAGTATAACATATAATATAATTCGTTCGCTGAAAAATTTGTCTTATTTAAAGTTTTTTTTTTATTTCCACTGGGCAGAGGCCATTGGAAATAAAACATGGACAGTTTCAGTGTGCTTGCAGAGGCAAGCACATTTAAATTGTCCAGAGTCTTGGAGCACGGTTCCAAAAGTGGGTTGGTCCTATCTAGAAACCTAACCTTAGAGTATTTATTTAATACATCCATTATATAGAGTACATAATACATTTCACTAACTACTTTTTTCCGCGACTTCGTCCGCATAACCTACGTGCAATATAAATATAATATCTAGTCTATAGCACTCAGGAATAATATAGCTTTCACTGGTCAAAACCAGTGAAATATTGTTGAGATTATCATTAGTTCCGGAGATTACCTCCTACATACAAACTGACAAACCAATTTTACCTCTTTATATACCTATTAGTATATATTTATACACAAAACACTAAGTAAACTTGTAAACAGGCAATTATCAACCTTATAGTAATTAGTAACTCGTCTTTAAATAATTTATTGCATCTCAGATTACACCTTTACGATTCAAGCAAACTCATTTCAAACAGATCAATAGTTCATTAACAATTTCCGTCGCCTTGTAAACTCTTCGCTTTATTTTTGCAATCAGCTCAGAATTAGATTTACCTGTGCAGCTGAACTTGCTTGTCTGCGAGACTTAATCGCATTGCATCGGTTTTACAACCAGTCTCGTTGCCAATTACCATATTTCTTTTAACTTTAGTGGTGTATTTTCGTAGAGGAAATTTGTTGCATGTCTAAGTGCTGAACACTAAATGTTTATCAATTTTAAGTAGTCATTAAGTCTCATGGTGTTTTTAAGGCGGATATTATGTATGTAAGAAATATTAACTTGTATAATTGTCTAACTTTGCTGTGCCTGGACAGGGTCTATAATGATACGTACTTAATTTTAAGGTACTACTTAATTTACATTGTGGAATTGCAAATAAAGAATATGAATAAATAAGTAAGTAAAGTAGGTACACCTCTGCCTTACTCTTCAGGGTATACAGGCGTGATGCTTTGTTATTATTATTACTATACTATTTTTTTAAAAGCTCCACACTACTAATTCTTCGGTATCGTGGGAACAGTTTACAATCATACATGTCAAATGCACGCACAACCAGATCCGAAACAACTATCTATAGATCATACAAATATTTGTTCTATGCGGGGATCGAACCCGCCACACGAAATGCACGAGGCTAATCGCTTAGCCACTGCGCCAACCATCCAGTTATTATGCGGTTTTCTTTTAATTAAGCGCAAGAACACCGGTTTAACGATTACACAATGAGTTAATGTGTTATCTTTACGTCGCTATGCATTGTGGAGTTGCGTTTTCACTAGCGTAAAATATGTAGCAGTGAATATGATACGATAGCTGTTACCCGCGGGTTCGGCTGCGAAAATTTTGTATTTATTATCTAACTAGCTTCGGTCCGCGGTTTCGCTCGCGTGGTTAACGAACCCGTACATTTTTCCGGGATAAAAAGCCTATCCTATCTGCTATGCTGACTATATTCTATCTCTGTGCCAAATTTCATCCAGATCCTTTCAGCCGTTCTGGCGTGATTGAGTAACAAATATCTATCCATCCATCCATCCTCAGAAACTTTCACATTTATAATATTAGTAGGATAGGATAGGATAGGATTGGTATAACATAACACAGCATTGTTCACGCTTGTATTCCTCGAAGGGTTAGGCACAGTTGTGCTATTGTACACCCACGTTTCGCCGATGCCGTTATTAAATCCCATGTTTTAGGGGGCGAGCCTATTGCCATCTACCGAGGACAGTTCATACTGCGTGCTGTTAGGGAATTTCCATACAGAAAAACTCAATAACACATTGACACATTGAACCCGGAAATCGAACTCAGGACCTCACGCTCAGCAGTCGCGCTTATGACCACTAGACGAATGAGGCAGTCTAATTGTTGTTTTGCTACAATAATAAAAATAAGCATATTTCCTTTTACATAGACTACGATCTGGACACGTGCCATTTAACAAATTTAGACATATTATGAGAATACCAACGCATATTGTACTGAGTGCGGTGGTGTGGATGAAGTCTATCACTTGTTAGTGGAATGTATCAAAACTAGGGCGGGGAAAGAGGCTCTGATGAATAAATTAAATATACATTTGATTGATGTCGGTATTTTTCAAAGTATTCTGTCAGAGCCTCTGTCGGAAGCAGCCATTTTAGTTTTTAAAATAGTTAATAATTTAGAGTAAGTATGTACATGTTTAGGTTACAATGGGGCTGGCATGGTCTTATGTGATTACAAGCCCCCAAATAAATTCAGATTAAAAAAAAAAGACACAAGCTACCACTTTGCAAAATTTCATAGCGATCGGTTCAGTGGTTTAGTCGTGCCGAGATAACAAACAGACAGAGTTACTTTCGCATTTATAATAGTGTGGATTATTGTGTACTTTGTTCGAAGATGAAAGTTGTGCTAATTAAGTTTGAAGCATTAGTTTGATGGGTGTCTCGCTTGGTGGATAATTAAAAATGTAATATCAGAGTTGAGAATATGCCTATTTAAGGACTGCTTCTAACGATCTTTTTCTTAGCCTTATCTCAACTAGAGCCTGGGAAAATAGAGCCTTGTTTTTCAACTACATAAATCTTTTTTTTTTAAACCGACGCTCGCTAATTATTCGCTTAGATGGCAAGATCATGTGATTATGTTATTATGAAGTAGAACCTATCATTTATGATATTTGTGTCTGTGGATTAATAATTGATCTGTCTGGATTAGCAAATCACGAATGAAACCGGATTGTGATGCTGAGAGAAAGAGAAATACAACATTAAATGATAATCCAAATAGTAAGAGAAATTGGAAACTTATTATTATTACTTATTTGATTCGCTACGTGACCCGGGTACGTCTTAAAACTGCGGCCAGACACCGGAGAACGGGCAGCAGCGTCCTCTCACTAATCGGTGAGCCACTGCGATCCCCAAGCCTGCCAAGCGTGGGGATTATGGCAAACCCCCCCTTGAGGGAGGCCTTAGTTCCGCAGTGAACGTCTTCTGGCTGATGATGATGATTCGCTACGTATCGCCGATTCGATTTTCGCACAGAAGAAATATTTTTATGGTTTACAGTGAGTTGTTACGTTACGGTTCTGGGTATATGTGTACATGTTTGTAAACGATACAGGAATTATTCCTAGTGAGAGGCAGGGCAAAGTTTAAAAAAAAGAATAGGAATACATTGCTATCTAAATTTAATAATCATTGTACTTATTATTACAAAATAAACAAAATTTAAAGAGTAAAATCATTTGTGTAATCAATCGCTCATTCTAATTAAGAACTTGAAATTATCGCTATATTTCCATATAAGGGCAAAGAAAAAATCTTACACTCTCAAAAGCAAGATCGTACACACTCAAATATTTCTGATATGGTATTTAACATTAAATGAAGATCGATAGATTCCGGCAGCGCCGGACGCCGTGGCCGCTTTAGTCTCGCATGATTTGGGTGTAGTAAATTAGAAGTTACACTGCAGGCAATCTCAGACGTGCAAATTAAAAAAGAGCAATATTCTTTTTCTTTACGCTTGCTGTCATAATATGTGTCCAGCACTAATGAGAAAACGGGGGCAGCACTAGCGCCGCCATGTTGGTTATGAAAAAATTACTATTGTAGTCTTTGGTACACACGTTGTTTAATAAAATAAAAGATTATTGCAAACTATAGTGGTATTAATTAATTACCATACAGAAGTATAACAGTTGCCCTACACTAGGATTTTTCCTGTATCTTGGGCACACACAACCAGAATCAAAACAACTATCTGTAGATCATACAAATATTTGTTCCGTGCGGAGATCGAACCAGCAACACGTAGCGCAGAAAGTTAATCGCTTAGCCACTGTGACAACAGTGTCGTCAAAATCATATATCATATATGCCTATCTTGGATAACTATGTGGTAAACCGCCATACAGGGAAATGAGTTACTGCGGTCCTAACACGGCAAAAGTCTGCGCTTACGCACAGTTGCAATTTGAATAGTTTACTACTTCAAGAATGAAACTTTTCTTTCTAATGAAGTCAATAGAAAACTATGAAAGGCTTGTCAGACCCATTTCACGATGCAGGTTTTTTTATTAATATCTCGTAGTCGGTTTGCTGATCAAAATGGTGGAGTCTTGCTTTTTATACAAATGTTCGATACGATTCCTGGAACAAATATGCTAATGAAAATCGTTTATAGCTTAGTAGATTCATAATTTTTCATTCACATCTCGAATATTCATATTTGGAAAAAGTTTCCATATGTTTACGGCAATCCTACCAGGTAGGTAGGCACATTGTAGGTTGATTTTCTGTGTCGTAAGCACATTTCGACATTCGCATCTATGTGCTTCAGAAAACATCATAGCCTAAAAGTTAAATGTATTTTTTAAGAACTGCAAACAATGAAACAGTTGCCAGTAAATTGCCAATTTATGAAACAGTTTGTGAATTGGTAATCAATTCTATCAGTCTATTTAAAATGGGTCAAGAAGTAAACAGAGCCTCAGTTAAGGACTATTGACCGATAAAAATCTGCGACGTGCATTGGCTCTAAACCTACATCAACTCTACCAACTCTCTATATTTTCATTGAAAGTCCGCGATTACATGCCTACAGGCTGTGTCATCATGAGATGAATGTATTCACCATTAAAATAAAACTATCGACTTAAGATTGCTCTGTGGAGCCTCTCGAAGTAATAGTAAACCGCTTTGTATTTGTACTGAGAAATTACATGCAGTAATAAATAGTTTATTTCATTTTATAATGGAGTCCCAGATGCATCTTAAAGCAATTCTGACAGCCATAGAGTTGCTATCATAACTAAAAAAAAAAAACATAAACATTTTCCTCATTCGCGTACTTATTTTAAATATTTCAAGTTCTTAGACTTACATTGCATATTTTTTGCATTGTCACGCTTGTGTTCTTTAGTTCCTGTCCTAGTTTCCACAGCACAATATCACGAGCGAAAGTGTAAGGAGTGAAAGGTCACGGGAGACGGTCGAGTTGGTACATTTAAATTACTCCATTTATAATGCATCTATTTGTTTTCTTCGTACCGTCATAGCCAGATCTTAGCAGATGGTCAAACAGCAAGTTGCCAATCTCAATGTTTTTGAATGGAGGTAGAACCAGTTGAATGTTTCTTACTCAGCGCATGGCCTCGTTAAGGGCAAGGCGAGTCCTGGCGATAAGCCAAGCAAATGCTAATGAAAAGAAACATGTTAACTTGACTTTCAATTGTCTAATTACTATTCAATGTGTTCTGTGTACACGGCATTTTTAAACGAGTCTCAGTCAGTCTCGAGTCTGTTTGTGTATTGTGGGATTTTATTGCTGATATTAATCAAACTTAAAACTTAATCAAACATCACGAGATGTCTAATAGAATAAATTATGTTACTAGTTCCGGGACCTTCAGCGTATAAACCTCAGCCACTTTCATTGGTCATTCATTCGTTTTTATATTGCGTGGTTTCCAGTTATTTCAACAACTGTCATCTGTCCAGTCTTCAAGGGAAAACGCGCATAAAATCTTCAAGTACCCATAAAAAATATCAAAACACAAAACCGGTAGTCATCGTATACGGCACCGGATTCATCTTATAAGTGTACCACGGGGTAACCTGACGGAACCTGTCCGTGGTATAGTAATGTAAGAATGTCGCTCGTTGCCTTAACCACAAATGGGACAGGGTGGTACCCGGTAAGGTAGACCACACAAGACCGTAGTGTGAAGAAACGGCGACGCTCACTGCGAGTGAAGATATTGATTCTAAATTGAAATGTGAAATTGAAATGTTTAACATTTGTAGGAATTGTGGCTCAAGGCCTCAGCTGAAAATAGGTCAGGATACGCGACGTCGAAGAACAGAGAATTTAAATGTGACTGAAATTAAGAAAATGTATGAATGTATTTTCTATAAACAGGTTATGGAAGGACTTCAAAAATTAATAATCACATACCGTATCGATGCGTACTTATCAATAAAGGTCTTCGACGATGAATTTACGGTGGAACTTCGGTACATAAAATAATTAACGACCATATTAAACATAAGGAAAGATCTAACAGAAACTAAAGAAAATATCGCCATCAATAAAACGATTAACTTATGACTGTACAAGCCACTATCGCTTATAAAATGTGACCCCAATCTTAGGGCGGAGATGCTTGATACTTTATAATGATTCCCTCTTAATGAGGAAGGTTTTTGCATTCAATTAAGATAAAAGTCCTAGATGAAGTGTAGAAGATGCATATTTATGTGGGTAGGATCACGGAGTCACTATGCTAATTATATTGCATTTCATAAGTTTTAAACGCTATTAGGGCTTTATAATTAATATATCTTTTTGAATAGCCTTGTTTATGATATGGATAATTTATATAGATATAGATAAAATATCACTGAGAACGGAATTTAGATTTTGAATGTTAACATGCTATTCTTAAATGAAATCAGGCAGAGCTCTTAACCAGACGAGAAGATAGCTGGAGCTGAGCTTTGACAGAGTCAATGCTCAGCCGAAGAGATAATGAAAAACAGACCGTAGGTCATCCGGCAGTAAGAGCGGGGGCAATATAAGGAAAATGATAGAGTTCATGTGAATGCGATTAGCACAGGACTGAGGAAAGTGGTATAAGAAAAGACCGTCAGTGGCATACGCAGCTTTGGGTAGATCACGGCTGCGAATGATGAGGATGCCATTTGTTTGGAAATCTATGAGACAATAAAGGTAATCAGATATTGGTAACATACTTAGATTACCAATCTACAGGAGATTAATAAAACTTCTTTTTCATATTTTTTTGTATCCATAGACTTATAACAACATAACGAGTTCTTTAGAATTCTTTAGGACATGTGTGATCCAAATCTTAATGGTAGTTAGATTTAAGCCCAGTGTGTGTGTGTAATTAAGGTCGTGTTGGTACGCAATGTTCCAGAAACTTGAGCAATTAGACGCCATTAGGTAAATCTAATATTACGTCATTGCTATAATTACATGATTTCACACATCACGCATCGGCTGCGTATGTAATATTATTGGAAACTGCAGGGAATCACTTTAGAGACATAGCCGTGGTAGAGGGTCTGACTAATATGATAAATAATATGAATAATGACGACACGGTTGGCGCAGTGGCTAAGCGATTAGCTTTCTGCGCTACGTGTCGCGGGTTCGATCCCCGCACGGAACAAATATTTGTATGATCTACAGATAATTGTTTCGCGTCTGGTTGTGTGTGCATGTGACATGTATGTTTGTAAACTGTACACACGATACAGGTGAAATTCTAGTGAGGGGCAGTTTTATAAAAAAAAAAAAAAGTGTTTGGACTGGTGAAATGAATTACCGCTTATTATAAAACAAGATGTATCTTTAGACCGGCTTTAAGTGTTGTAACTGTATTCGTATTAAGAACCTTACGGTGGTCCAAATACAGTTTTTAATACAAAACTGATAAATTAGTCCAGTAATAAGTTTACAGTTATTGATTATGAAGTTTACCCTAGTTAGAATAAAGTTTTAATACAAAAAGGCTTAAGGGCTTTTATGACTTTTAGGTTTGGAACTGGTCTAAGGATAAACCTTGTTTTGTAATAAAGCAGATTGAGTCTAGTTAAACCAGTGTCGGTTCAAGGAAGGGAATAGCTTTAGTACTGTTAGCTTTGCCTTTATATAAATCGAAATAGAAGTTATTTTTAATCGGTAATTTTAAAGTTTGCAATGGTAACCCCATGGGGGAGATGGCAACACTGTTCTTGTGATGGCGAGGTTTTAAAATCGCAATCAGCGATCTCTTCCAGGCAACCATACGATGAATATGATGCATCTTTTATTTTAAAACTCCAAGTATGTTAACAATAGATAAATGCTAAACCAGAGTAACAGACCAAAGTAAGTAGTTGAGTCTGGGTAAAATAGATAATTGCCAAAGCAGAGTCTGGCTAAAACAAATCAAATAATCGAAATAAGTACAATAAGAATGTCAATTCCCAGAAACCCATCCATCACATTTACTTATCCTTGCTTCCAATACTTTTTAACAAGATAGCAGGAAGACTGAAGTACACTCATGTACAAGTTTTTCTTATATCTCAAGTGAGCAATAACGAGATAAGGCAACCGGTAGATGCGGGTAGTCGGGCAGCCGTGCCAGATGTGTCATTGAATGTGCCAGTCACTATAGTCAAACTTTGGGAACCATTCGTGAATGGACTTATACAATTTTGCGTTTTCTTAGGCTTCCATGTCGCAGGAATAGGCTATGGATTGATGTCGTGGCACCATGGTGGGCTTCGGTGCGGTCTTGTAAGAGTTCCCGAAGCCCACCATATATTGTCGAGGGGGACCACCGTGGTGAGTTTAGCCGGTAGGAGTCTGGCACACCCCTGCCTCAGACAGAGGATAGCCAATGATGGGAACTCACCACAATAATATGCTATGGCAGTCGTTCCGCAGGAGATTTGCGCAAGTCTAACAACTGTGATAACAGAAATCTAAATAAGTAATCAGTCAATAGTAATGATATTTACAAATTTTTACTACTGACGCGTGTCGCCCGTACACAATATATTTTTGTATCCAATGTAATATAGGTAAATTAAACTTAATTAAGTAGGTACGTCATTTTTACACGCGCGCTCTCGATATTTTATTGTACTGCAATGCTCATTAATCATTCTATTTCACTCAATTTGCTCATACGCGGTGACAAGGTCACACTGTAATAATTGTACTTGTAACTCTCCGACTTATAATTTAGATTTCTATGAATAGTTCTAAGCGTTTGGGGTTGCGATGTCTCTATAAATAAATTGATTTAAAATATAATATTTAAAATATTATAAAGGTATAGTATAATATATGTAAGGTGCGTTGGGGTAAGATCGGCAATGTGGTAAGATCGTAAGTACCTGTCGAATTTCTGGCGGATTCGAGCACCTTTTTATTGACCTTGTTCTCCAGGCAATACAAGTTAATAAAACTGCTTCTATTGACTGAAAAACAACGTATAAAAAGTGGTCGAATCAGTCGGAAATTCGATCGGTACGATCATACCCCATTGTCAATCTTACCCCGACGCTCCTTATATTTTATAATACTATACTGGTATTTTGGCTCAAAAAGCTAATTGGTTAGTTAAATATACATAATTCTGTAGGCCGTAAATATTTGAGTGTAACTAGACATGTTATTAGTATTGCTTAGTGAATTGCGCATATCCATTATTAATAGTAGATAGTTTTGAGATTACCACAGACAGTACTTTGACATTGATTCGAGATTGGAGATCATTATTTATTTATCGTCGTTCCGTCTATTATACAAATCCTGCGAGACATTGTAGTAGTTGAAATTGGAAGTTCAATAATATAGGACTCCTGTACGTAGAAGCCTTGGGATCCGATTTATCGGAAGAATAAAATACTCCAGCTTAATTGCGGGTCGGAATTTATATTTGTAATAATTTTAACTTGTTAAGAGCGTTTACGCCGTGCGGTGGCGAGCGAAATTAGGTATTTACAGCGCTCGACCGCTCATCCGCTTGTGTGTGTGCGTGCGGACTGTGAGCAGGCAATGCTTAGAGCGCGCGCTGGCGATGTTGATCCTTTTTGCCTTTTTGGTATTTTTTAGTTTATTATAATTTATTTTGTATTGTAGTTTATAGTATTTGTTTATTCAGATGAGCTAATAATTATTAGTACCTAGATATTACGATATATTTTCATAATACGATAATATCGTCACCGAAAATATGAATTAATGTAAGGGACAAGTTGTCAAAAATTTGTTAAATATACAGTTTTACTCAGAAAAATCTGCTCTATCGATTGGTATATTTATTTTTAATTTTTGAGATCTTTAAAAAAAATATAAATAATAAAGCAGTTGCATGGCATGATTATAAATACTCATGCAGAGATACAACAAAGTCCCCTTAAGTCAATATACAATATAATATAATAATCAAGATACATATTGTGTACATTACTTATTATTTATTTATTTTCCCGAATAAAAAAAAAAGCTCTTTGTTTCCCAGACCTGATGAAATTAATACAAATTCCTAAACTCAAACACGGTGGATATAGTTTCTAAGAGCACCTCACAACCTCATCATCAGGTTATCGGCACTATACTAAATCAAACAAACCTAAAAACCGTAGTTCTACTGTAAACAATAACCGAGATCCTGTAATCACCTCCCATCATCATCAGGTCATCAGCATTAGTTAGGATAAAAGGACCTATCGAGACAAATGAAATAAGCCTAAACACGATGGTTCTACTATAAACAGTAACCGAGTTCTTGTAAACACCTCCCATCATCATCATCATCATCAGGTCATCGGTACTAGTTAGGATAAAAGTACCTACCCAGACAAATTAAACAAGTCTAAACACGGTGGTTCTACTATAAACAGTAACCGAGTTCCTGTAATCACCTTTCATCATCATCATCATTATCATCATTATCATCAGGTCATTAGCAATAGGATTAAAGTACCTATGGAGACAAATAAAACAAGCCTAAACACGATGGTTCTATTATAAACAGTAACCGAGTTCCTGTAAACACTTCTCATCATCATCAGCATCATCAGGGCATCAGCACTAGTTAGGATAAAAGTACCGATCGAGACAAATAAAACAAGCCTAAACACGGTGGTTCTACTATAAACAGTTACCGAGTTCCTGTAACCTTCAGGATCCATCATCAGGTCTTCGATGCCATCGGCTCCACCACCATGGCTCACCTCACCAAGAAGTATAAGAGGACTATAAACAATTATTGTACAAATTTTCATAAAAAGTCGTCAAAAATAATTCAACTGTTTACTTTTACCCAAAGTATCAATATGTTTTGGACTAGATTTATTCCAATTTATTGATTCAGAATCGTAATATTTTCTTCGAAAAACGGAGCGCAGAGCGACACGTCCCTACCCTAGAAAGCCTCGGCGGGCACTGATCTCGCGGCGAGTTGCGGGTCAGTTTATATGGTACTTTTAAAAATCTTTTAAAAATAGTTTATTACATTTTTGAATAATTTTTTTTTTTGCCTTATTGTTAAGGACATATTCTAGTAATGTAAAAAAAATATAATATGTAATTTAGCCATCATTAAGTTTGTCAAAATTGGCTTTGAAAATGCCTAAAAATATATAATTTACGCTATGTTGTTTCGTAATTTACTTTAGAATAATAATAATTATTTAAAATTTTGTCTACTAGATTTGGACAAGAGTATATATGTATTCTAAAAACCTTTATTTTTTGCTTTTATTTCATATACTTTGCCAGGTATCGAAGGATGAAGTAGTCACGTTTCGTAAATTTTACGAAACATGGTGTCAAATAATAGCCCTAGTATACATAATTACTAAAAAAATTAAAAATGTTTTGTATTAGATTTGTTCTTTACAAAATTTCCTATTAAATGGACAGCAATTTTGATATATGATCTATACAATTTAACGATGTAATTTCAGGATGAAAAATGCCAATAACGGACCGTACGGCGTAAAGGCTCTTAATTAGATAATCTAAAAGATTGTTACAATTAATTAGGTACCTTAGCTAAAAAGGTTTTTGTCCCAATTTCAATTGGAAATTATACCTATAATGTTTATTGATTATAGGACCTGATTTTCCAATGTTTACAAAAAAAAAACTCCCTATGTACTTTCTAACAAAAATTTAGCTGATATTTTAGTTTAGTTTAGTCCTGTCCAATGAATCCACTTGCGTCGCGAGATTTTCGTAAATGACAAGGGTATCGTCTAATTTGATGGTGCATTGTTTATCTAAAGCTATATTTTAAAAAAGATAGTTAAATATTTATTTTTTGCGTGAATTACATTGATTTATGATATTAGAAATATCTTGAAATTAAGACGTTAGTATCTTTAAATATTTCTAGATTCATAACGTTTTAAAAATGCCTGCAAAGGCCCATTTGAAATGAAAAACTGACTTTGACTTGACTTTTCTTTATTAATAAATAACGATCAAAATAAACACACTGTGACACCGAACATATTAATAAAAAAAAAACACCATCAGAAATCGTGCTACAACTCAATTAAACCGAAAATCTGAATTAATAACTACAACCAATAATTAAATTTAAAATGATTTGGAACGTCGCAATTTCTCTCAGCTATAATTACGGCGATCTGTTCTTACTTTATAATCGGATTAGTCTGTCTCTAACTTTGCGGTTTCTACGTGGCCTTACTGCCTCGTAATTGCCCCAGGGGACGTGTAATTGCATAAAACTGGCCAAGTGCGATTCCGACTTGAGTGATTAATGTTCAGTGTGTGTTCTTACCTATGCTGGTAAAGTATAAGATAGGGTTGTCTACGCATCAATAGAAACCTCTATAGATTCTGGAAATTGATGTGGACTAATAGACAGTCTCCATTGTTCGTAACGGGGCTGGCTGTCCAGAATGAGCAGGATGTTGGTACTTTTAGTGTAACTCTAAACTAGTTTCTAACTCAACACACAAAGTGACGCTTTTGTGTAGTGGTCGTAAGTGCGATTGCTGAATATGAGGTCCTGAGTTGAATTCTTAGGACGGGCAAAGTGTTATTGGGGTTTTCTTTATGGAAATACTCAGTAGCTGCACGGAGTGTGGATCTGTGTTCAGAAGATGGCAATAGGCTCGCCCCTAATTACATGGAAATCAATAACGGCATTGGCGAAATGTGTGTCTGTGTGTACAGTAGTATCTACGTCACTGCCTAACCCGTCGGGGCATACAGGCGTGATGCTATGTTATGTAGCGAGTTTCTATAATCTAGGTAAGTGTTATGTTAAAATCACATTTAGCTAAAAGCGGGCAGAACCAAGCTCATGAGCATAACAATAACAATTTCCTGTAATAAGGCCGCAATCGGACTGCTAAGGCAAAGGCAAAGACAAGAACAAAAGAACTCCACACGCTATGGCATTTGCAGCCTAACGACTAGCGATTATTGCCAAATAAGAATGGCCTTTATGTTTTTTATTCTATGATTCTTTTTGATTTATATTAGGGTGAATGCTACCCTAACTAATATTATAAATGCGAAAGTATGTTTGTTTGTTTGTTACCTTTTGACCACTGAACCGATCGTCATCAAATTTTGCACATTCATTGTCAGGAGTACAGAAAAAAACATAGAGTACCTTTCATCCAGAAAAAGTACTGTTCCTAAGGGAAAATAACTTTCAACGGTCACAATTGCTTTAGGATGCTAGATGGCATTTTTCCATTTTTTGCAAATGCACGGGTTCGTTATCAATGCGGGCATAGCCGCGGGCTTATAAGAGCAATAGTTATATAAATACTAGTGGATTCATTGCTGGAGCTCCACAGCTACCGAGTCCAATTATAGCTAAGAACCATCCATATTAAGCCGTTTAGGAGGATTAGAATTGCGAACAGACGCACTGGAATTTTATATATAAAGATTTGTTTGTAATCTTGAACACGGCTCTAACGACTTAGATGAAATTAACAATATAGGGGATTTCGGGGTCTAATCAATGAAAAATTCGGTACCATTAAAAAAAACTGCTTTTTTTTCCGAGCGGGCGCTCGGTCGCCATGATATCATAGATTAAGAATGATGAAATATGCGCTACAGTTTTTGAAGGCCTTGTTTGATTCATCATCATCATCAGCTAGAAGACATCCACTGCTGAACGAAGTCCTCCCCCAAGGAGGGGCCATAATCCCCACGCTTGGCAGGCGGCTTGTGGATCGCAGTGGCTCACCGATTAGTGAGAGGACGCTGCTGCTCGTCCTCCGGTGTCTGGCCGCAGTTTTAGGACGTACCCGGGTCGATACATCTGGACGTATCCGGATTATAGAGTTTGGGTCCTGTCTATGTATTAATGTATTAAGAAGTATTTCCTACATTCAAGTGCTAGTCTACTCGTCTCACATACGGCGCAAAAATATCACGTATCTCTTATTTCTTATAGAGCACAGGCGTATTAACAAATACCTCCACGCTCCTTCACATCATCATTTAGTATGGCACGTACAAAAATGATGTATGACGGTAAAGTCTGGAACATGCGCGTCAAAAATGATAGGTTAGGGCCTGTATGCCTTTATTTAGACCAAAAATATCCTATCCTTTTCAAAGGAAAAGGAACCTTCTGGAGTGCTAAATAGAATATTAACTAACTAAAAATGCGCGTCAAAAATGTCAGGTAGGATGTGCTAGCTTTCTGCGCTACGTCTCGGGGGTTCGATCCCCGCACGGAACAAATATTTGTATGATCTACAGATAGTTGTTTCGGGTCTGGTTGGGTGTGCATGTGACATGTCTGTTTGTAAAAACTGTACCCATGATACAGGAGAAATCTTAGTGGGGACAACGTATCTAAAAAGAAAAAAAAAATGAGATATGTTTTGTATATCGATGATTAGATTCAATTTTCTGCAATACAAAACATTCAGATCTATAGAATGCATCATCATCATCATCATCATCATCATAAATTGATGCACATACTTTGCAAGTAAAATGATGTTCACGACACTGATCTAAATCCTGCTTGGCTAAAAAGGCCACATTAAGTAACTCATATACGCATCTCCTTAGTAACTGTCAGACACATAGTTGCTGAATAAGGACCTTATTTAAATTAAATTAAAGGTCGTCAATTGTTTTGACTGTGCTGTGAATCAAGAGCGGCCTTTTTAGACCCTCCAGTATAAAATAATTCCACACACAAACACTCCAAACGACGACATACACTCCAAATCAAACTATTTAATTAAATAGCCAAATATCAACCTTAACATCTTGTCCAGAATAATAAGCAACCACGACACATTCCTTTTTCTTATATTATTGGATCAAGTTATGCTAGTCGAGGGCGCTAGCGCAACCTATCATCTTTGCACCTGCTGCAGTCTTTAAGTAATAATACATTGCTGTAGAAGTGTAGACTCATATCTCGTGTCACTTTCATATTAATACCGCTTTGGGGCTATGCTTCTCTCTCTTGGAAGACCTAAATTATGCAGCGGAGCTTCTGACATGGTTTGTGGATTTTCATGGCGGTACAGAGTTGTATGGTTTAGATAGATTATAAAGGCAGATGTATTCCGAACACCCCTTGCCGGAATAAGGCGATATCGACACGGAACTCTTACCGTATGACAGTACCTGTATGTCCGTTGAGTTATGAATCCAGCTGACTAATTAATCTATAGACTAATATTTCTTTAGAAAATTTTATATGAGACACCATTTCCCATCCCTTCGTCACTCGGGGAGATTATTTTCGCGCACGTGAGATACAATGTTCACAAACGATAAGGTTGGCGCAGTGGCTAAACGATTAGCTTTCTGCGCTAAGTGTCGCGGGTTCGATCCCCGCACGGAACAAATATTTGTATGATCTACAGATAGTTGTTTTACATGACTGTTAACATGTATGTTTGTAAAGTGTACCCGCGAAACAGTAGAAATAAAAGGGTGGGGCAAAAGATATATCTAAAACTCTAGATTGTTTTTTGTATTTGGTTGTAACATAGAAAAAATACTAGATCGCCCTCAAACTTTACCCGATATTTCACCGTAATAACATAAGTATTCCGGACCCCCGGATACCGTATACTAAATCGCTATGTCACATTAGGTACTAGCGATTACATAAACCTAATGTATCGTACACGACGCTAAAATAACAGAATACGAGAGTGCGGCCATGGAGAGATTTTAGCGTGATTGTTTTTCCTTTAAAAGTATGGTAATTTTGGGCGAAGGGTTCTTCATAAAATTGAATGTTGAAATGTCGTGGGAACTTAAAGGGTAACAGGTTCAATGTCTGTTAGACGTAAAGTATTTAGAATAACGAAATTCTATGGTATTTTAAGGTTATTTTCAGCAATATATAAAAGTATTGATAACGATATGTGAAGTTGCATTTTCTGAAAAAAGAAAAAGTGGGCCGTCGTGGTACGCCTGGCTGATGTGAAACATCGAAATTATTTTGTACGATAATATGCATATAAGGATAGCTTATGAAAGGAAATAAACATGGCATAATCAAAAATAAAATATTAGATAGATGTTAGGTATTCACTGAATATGTATTTTTTAAATAAAGAACTTTTTTTCTTTAAAATAAACTTGAATATTTTGTTTTCGATCATGACAAATTTATTTCCTTTGATAAACCTCCTTTCATGCTTATTTTATATTTTTGTTTTATACTATCACATAGCGTGTCGACGCATGACGTGGCGAGGCGTCGGTCGCCACGCGAACAGTCGGTCTGACCAGCGTAAGCGAAATTCTAAGTCTATGGTCTGACCCGCCGTATTAGATGTTTCACATCAAAATTGCTCGAAATTTATCGTTCGGGATGAAACTGCAATATCTGTTGTATAAGTTGCTTTTTCATTTTTTCACAGTTCATCATAAGAAAAGCAGGCCGTATTTAGTTTAAAATTTCAAATAAGTTACATGCCACAAAGTTCGGCTTTCGATTTCGTAAAACGATTTCGTACTAACTTAAGGGTTCGTTCGCACAGCATTCAATATGCAATACATTTATGATGAGCTCCGTAATGGAATACTTTATCTTTGAAGTCGAAAGGGCGTCTGAATTTAAATTTAAATTTATTTTTATGTGTTGGTCATTGTACCGTGGTCTATCGTCTACGCACTGTGGCTTTTAGATGTTAAAGTGTTTTTATACGTGTCGAGGTATTTGAGCCTGGGATTAAAATAGGCTATGTACATGACCTAGCTTTAGCTGAGAAATAATATTATCGGATAGCTGGGCAGTTTCTTGGACTTCTAAGTTCTATGGAAGATATTGCTTTTAGCGATAAGATCGCCAATTGTTCCCTATATGTTTATAATTTTATTTGGAACTATTTTCTTTATTGTGCAGTAAATAATGTTCTATCAATCATCTCATATCAGTCTGTAAATGAGAGATGGGGCCCACCTCTATCTGGGGCTATAAAACTCATACATTTAACTTAGCAGATATATTGGTGATCACAGTACATTGTTTTTAACACACAGACTTAGACACAGATGTATACAGACGCAACTTATGCTGTAAACAGGCTTCTCCGAAATCGTCGTTAAAAATGGGTTATGCCCTTGCATACTTTTAACGAGAGATTTGTAGAGGTATTCTTTTTACTTTTATTTTTATTAACAGACTATATTAAAGTTGCATTTAGTATTTATTTGACGAAACCTACATTGTTCTCCCATACTTTTTCCACAGTATGTTCATGGCGAGATTGTTAAAAGAGAGTTTAAAAGAGTATCCATGGAGTTTCTTGCTGGTTCTTCTCCATAGGACCAACTTTTTGGAACCGTGCAACTAGAGTCCTATAACGTTTCATAAGTGCCTGTATTAGGTTTATTTGAAATAAAAACAATTCTATCTATCTATCTATCAGACCTAGCGGAGAGGCAGTCCAACAGTACTCTAATAATAACATTACGCACCAAATGTAACTGGTTCCATAAAAAAAGAGAGTGTGGACGAAATGACCACTATCTTAAAAGGGTAACATTCTATTCATAAACAACATTCAATTCAACATCAATCTAATCTAATGCATAATATCTACTTACGAGCACTGTAACGAGTTAACTACTCTTATATGAAATTACACACTCTTTATTAAACAACATAATCCTATCCTAACTAATGCTAATGCTAATTAATATGATAAATGCGAAAGTAAGTTTGTTTGTTACCTTGTCACGTCTAAACCACTGAACCGATCATCATGAAATTTTGCATATACGTTGTCAGGCGTACAGAAAAGAACATAGGGTACCTTTCATCCAGAAAAAAGTACTGTTCCCGAGGGAAAGAACAATATTTTTCGACGGCCACAATTGCTTTAGGACGCTAGATGGCGGTACGTGTTTTTCGAATCATGATTGAATTATATTATTAGAAACACACTACGTGTTAACTAAATTAACGCGAGCGAAGCCGCGGGCAAAAGCTAGTATCATAATAAATGTAAGTGTAAGTGAAGGTAAAAGTGAGCCTAATACAAGCACTCGCAGAGAAAGTGATACAAAGCAGATGAGGTACGCCCCAGTGCCGGGGAAATAAGAATAAGAGTAATGATAATGGGTAACGTGGTTCCGTAATGTGGTTAGAGTGGTTTAGCTGGTTAGTTTTATGTTCAGCACTAGTCTTGTTTTAGGAAGGTTCGATTCCCGCACGTAGCAAATATTTGTATGGTCTATGGTCTTTTCGAGTCTGTCTATGTATTTGTACACTGTACCCACAATACAGAAGAAATAAAGTGGGGACATTTATTATATTTAAAAAAAAATGCACATTGTCCTCGTTTTTTTAACGTTTTAGATAATAGAATTCCTCTCCTTTCCTGCCCATGGATACTGCGAAAGGCACAAATACCTAAATAGCCATGATAGGATTAGCTATAATCGACTCAAATTATTGCAGTTCGCTGTCAAAAAACGGCTTCTCCTAAAATAATTAAGAACATTTACTGATTTTGAATCCCATATTACAAAACAAGCAGCCCAAATACTCTTGCACTTGTTTTTTCTTAATTCATAAATGTTTGCTGCGTGCTGATAATATTTCTACCAAATAATAGAACGAATCACGGCTTAGAGTTGTCACAAGTCTTGTGACTAAAGAGCAATACACACTTAACACTAAAACGCTTTCAAACGAGAATTAGATTGACAGTATAATTATCTAATCTATGTTGACATTGACAGCGATAAGACGTCAAACTAAGCCTAATTTAATTATATCATCGCGTGATAGAGCTGTAACCTTTCTGACAGTTAAAATGGAAGAGAGGTTAATTAAAAAAGTTAAGGGCTGAGCAATGGAGAAATATGGCCTTTTGCGTGTTATATAATCCGGTTAACATCGAGGATATCAGGCTATATCATCAATTTTGACTGGACTGGACTTTAATTATTCTATCGGTAACAACTTTGATGACAATTTTAGAAATATATGACTGTCTCATTGGTCTAGACTGCTGAGCGTGAGGTCCTGGGCTCGATTCCCGGGTTGGGCAGTGTTATTGGGTTTTTCTGTCTGTATGGAAATTCTATGTAACAGCTCGGAGTCTAGAACTGTGCCCGGTAGATGGTAATAGGCTCGCCTACTACATGGGACTCGATAACGGCATCGGTGAAATGTGGGTGTACAATAGTAGGTATAACTCTGCTTAACCCTTCGAGGAATACAGGCGTGATGCTATGTTATACGTATGTAAAATTTATTTATAAATACGTTACTCACACACTAGAATTTCTTCTATATCGTGGTTACACACACTCAGACCCGTAACAATTACCTACATAAATATAAATCAAACTAATATTTGTTCCTACCATCAAACCTGTGACACGAAGTTCAGAAAACTAATCTCTTAGCCACTACGATAACCATGACGTCATTTCTTATAAGTAGACCACTTGACGGATAGAGGGCTTTAGGTGACCACGTGGCTCAACGACCATCGTGTTATATAGCCTAAGAGGCACTTGAACGAATTAGCAATTATGATGCTTGCAGACACAGGGTTAACATGTGTCATAGTGAATGCACAATGTCCGCTTTGGCTGTTAGACAGAACTTGAGTGCTTAGATTAGACGACAAACACTTGACAAGTGCTTTGCAAACTATACAAAATACGCTATATCAACTCACGTTTAATTATAGTCGTAAATATTAAACGTGCCAACGGACTTTGGCAGCTTACTTTTAACGCAAAAAGGCTAAACATCGTAGATCGTATTCATAAAAAACTGACGTTATAAACGCTAAAGCGTTTTTACATTGTCACTTTCATATAAATGAAAATGAAAGACGTTTATCAGCCATTTTTGTTTTAATGGGATCAGAGGAATGTCAATGACCTTGATCTGTCAAATGTAATTGGAATAGTACGATTTACGAGGTTGATTGTTTTTTTTTCCTATAATATTTAACTAGGTTTTACAAAATCAATTAATTAGTCTAAAAAATAAATTCGAGCTACGTTACAACTCAAAAATATTCTTTAAACAATTTATTTTGCTACACACATACGAGATACATTAAAAAAGGAACTTTTTTTTATAAAAACTTTGCCCCACACTAGTAATGATTCCTGTATCGTGGGTTGGTACAAACACATATATACACATACACAAAGATCCAGACCCAAAACAACTCTCTGTAGATCATACAAATATTTGTTCCGTGCGGGAATCGAATCCGTGACACGTAGCGCAGCAGTCGATTTCTCAACCACTGTGCCAACTGTGACGTTGAACATATATCATATAACAGACAGGATCGGTATATGTGGCAAGGGATACAGCTCCGGATTTGCTGTTCGTATTTGCACAGCACTGATTTTCAGCTTTTTTATTTTTAAAGCATTATATTAGTTTATAACACTAACTAACTAGACTAGATGGACTAAGTTGGACTAAGTTATCTGCTAAATTATCTATGTGTCTACTTCATGATCTTTAATAGCATAAGGATAATAATCTTCATTAAGCGTTTTATTCCATACAATTAAGACACGGAACTCTAATAAAGCGACCAAAATGAACCGATCGAATAGTCTGACGTTTTTATCTTGTTTTTTATGTGTGATCTAATTTCGTTCGCATTAGGGCTGTACCGATGTTTTGTTGTAGATGATTTATTCATTATTTTAAATTGATTTATTAATAAATTGGTACGTAATCGTATTATAGTTTAATTTAATTTGATTTGTATTATAGTTAAAGTTATATTAAATTAAAATTTATATATAATTTATATTATAGTTAAATTGAATTTAATTTGTCAAAACGTTTAGTTGTTCATAGAGAGATTAAAAAAAATACATTATTTAATTAAAAACGGTGAATCTTGCTTACAAAATGATAATTGGTTATATATTTCATTTCGTTCAATCTGAATCAAAAACAACTTACGATCAATCATCAATTAATACCTACGTCATTTTCTTGACAAGTGAAATGATATTATAACAAAAGTGAACGTAAAATCGGCTTCTTAGTAGTTTATTTTTATTTTTTAGAACACACGTCAAGTTTGAACTAAACAAGAAAGTTTTCTAACATATTACTCAAACAATAAGGTAGAGATTATGATTGTAATCGTTTATATTCGCGTATGATGTTCCTAATACTTATTTTATTTGTTTGAAAGTTTGTAGGAGTACTTCTATGGCATGTTAATACACGCTCTACATAACCTTCAAATTAAAACAGAAACAAGAAAATTAAACTGATATGCGTATTGTTCTCTTGACTATTAGTCAGTAAGTACTTCATTATTTATGTAGGTGTTATTTTCATTTTATTCGCTTATGACGAAGAAATAGCGTTTAGCTTTTAACGTTCCGTTTAACGTTCTTACGAATTTACTCGTAAAACAAATGAGGATCAAAATTGGTCTTTTATATCATACGAAGACCTGTGAGAGTTGGTACGGGTGTCAGCAGCCCAAACAAGTCTGACAACCAGTCTAATTTTAGAGTATCAGTAATCGGGTGGTGGAGTTCAGATGGCAGTGGCTTCGTATAACATACCTGCTGAAATCAGCCGCAACTGGTTAGACTGTTGGGAGAAGGCTAGACAGATGATGATTTAGTGTTATTCAGGTCCTATTTTATGCCAGGTAGTACTGAGACCAGTGAGGAATGTTTTCATCGATTGAAGTTATATTGTTAGCGAACCTTCCACTTTCCAGATGCTGTTACGTAGGTACAGTGCCGATTAAGCAAGCGCGGGCCCCGTAGCAAATTCTGTCGAGGGGCCCTTGATCTGCTATGGGCTCTGAAGTATAAAGTGACTTTTTGTAGAACTTGTGCATTTACCGTATGAAATTCTATGTTTTATTTTCGCCAACAAAATAATCGGTTACCGATTGCCTGACGTGGATTGTCTTAGTCGGAAAACAGGTGTGACGTTTCACGTTTTTGTGATATCAAGTAAATTCAATATACCATGTTTTAATAAGTTTCACTCAAAAAATTACGCTTAGGCGGAGGTGAACGTGTTTGGGTACGCGGGGCCCCCTTCGGCGCGGGGCCCGTAGCAATTGCTACTCATGCCACGTGGTTAATCCGGCACTGCGTAGGTATACTTTATACATACACGCAAGGTGTACATTGACGAGCGGGTTTAACGAAGGATAATATTCCTTCTTCGCCTCGGTCGAGTTACATTTAAATTTAAATTGAAAGACGTGTAGACTTATCGCTTGTGAGGGTCGACCATATTTTTTATTTGTTATTTCTAGCAAGTAAAGTTTTTTAGATATTTAAATTAAATACAACGTTAGTTAAGAATGTAAAACCTGTTTTTTAAGCCTCATAAATTTATCAGATCTGCTAGTAAATTGTTAATATAATTTACTGAATTGTATGGTAAATGATAGCCTTCCATTGCCTTCCATGCAGGAGAATGTGAGTTCAAACCTTGCCCACACCTCTTGACTTCTCGTAATCATGTGTGAATCAGAATTTGATTATCACTTGCGTTTATGGTGAATGAAAACACCGTGAGCGAACCAGCACACCTGAGAGGGCTCCAAAAAGTTCGTGATGGTGTGTGTAGTCCATTAACCCGGACCAGGCCAGCGTGGTGGACTAAGGCCTAACCCTTCTCATTCTGAGAAGAGGCCCTTGTCCAACAGTGGGACAATAATGGGCTGAATTTATGTTTTTTTTTATTATGGTAAATGCAGGACATTATTTTTAAATTATTGTCTCTTCATTAATATTTGCAGGTAGTTCCTTATTTTATTTTAATAAAGTTTCATTTGTCTTTAACGCCTTATAGTTGATGTGAATCATTTATTCAAGTAAATAGAGTAATGAGCGCTTAATGGTGTGGATTATAATGATGATCTGAGACTGCTAGCAATTTCAATTATGTGTATATAGATATAAATGTGAAAAAAGATAAAAATTGAAGGAGAAACATTCAAAATATTAAATATTGGTTTCTTATTGAGTGACAACCCTAACACAAAGTACCTATAGTATTTTGTATCGATATCCACGGGCGTGCAGTTGGTCAAAAGTTTAAATAAAGCAAATAACTGTTAACTGTTCTATCTAACTGTCCGTTTTGATTGGAAATTTCACTTTTGTGCAAATATTTATATAAACAAATGGTTTTGCAATGTGTTCGGGAATTATTTAGAGGGAAAAAAGTGTTTTTGGTTGCATCTGAATTGTTATAGCAAAATAATGCATATTCACTATAGTAATATACATAACATAGTATCACGCTTGTATTCCACGAAGGATTAGGCAGAGGTGTACAATTGTACATCCCCACTTTTCACGGATGCCATTATTGCCATCTACAGGGCATATTGCCATCTACAGGGCACAGTTCTAGATTCCGTGCTGCTATTGAGAATTTGCATACAGAAAAACCCACAAACATTTTGCCCGACCCAAAAATCGAATCTAGGACTGCTCAGCAGTCGCGCTTGCTACCAATAGACCAATGACGCAGTCTGCAGTGAGTGGCGCTAGAAATGGATTAGTCCAACTAGTTCTGCGATGAAACTAATCAGACAAAAATGCCCGAGGCGATTGGTTTTATAACAGCATATTAATTGTCTGGGTGTGTATCTACTAAATAAGTACCGTCATTAATTATTTTAGAGTTTTTTTCCATTTGACCCATTCCCCTTTAGTTACGCTTTCGTGTTAATACACGAGGAATAGCGCCCAGGCACTGTAGATTTTCTATTGATTTTTGTTTATCTATTTTGCGGCATTTGACGTGTTAAGTGTATCAGTGTATCTTTCAATTAAATTAAAGTCTTTATTAACAATCTTGTTAAAATATTTTACAATTATACTATAGACATCGGTAATTAGACTGTGGTATCTCTTACTGAACAAAAAATCGTCATCGATTGTGTGAAAGTTTTCCTCACTTTATCATCACGAAATGGTATTGAATCGAAAATATATCAGCACTAGTGACCTTTTAAAACGTTGCCGATATATTTAGAAAGTACTTAACAGTAATTAATCTGTCAATAACATATTAACCAACTTTTAGCCAGAAAACCGCACCCATTAGAGCGGTAATGTTTTGTTCTATATTTAAGCTAAATCGATGTATTTTCATAGCCCATTAAAGTTTGCTGAAGTGTGGTTATCTATAGAAGTGTGGTTCGTAAGTGTTGTTGCTGAGCGTGTGGTTCTGGATTCGATTCACGCGTGGAGTCATAGTGTAAATGGAAATTCTTAGCTGCAGCCCAGTGTTTGGAGTTGTACTCGGTAAATGGCAAAAGGCTCGTCCCTTATTACAATGGACTCAATAATGGCACCAACAAAATGTGAGTGAGCAATAAGACACCTCTGCCTAACACTTCAGGGAAAGCAGGCGTGATGCTGTCTCTACCAGACAATGCATTAAGAAATTCAGCGATCCCATAATCGTCCAAGTCTCTTGTCTCTTTCGAAAGTTCCGACGTTTGGATCTATTCGTTGTTTCAGTTTCAAATCTACTATGAAAACACGGTTGGCGCAGTGGTTTTGCGATCGCCTGCTCTGCGTATCGCGGGCTTGATTCCCGTACGGAATATATATTTTTAGAATCGACAGATAGTTGTTTAGGTGTACGTCTGTGTGAATATCTGAGTTTGTAAACGCAACCACGATACAGGAATTAGACAAAGTATTGGGCAAAGAGGTAAAAAAAATCATGAACAAAAAACTTACAATGCTGCCATTGTTAATACGAAAAAGAAAAAAGAAATCACTATACTCGTTTTTTTTAGGTATTTAACTAAAGGTAAACAATCTTGATGTGCCTTTTTAATATTTTTTGTTTAAAAACTCAGTTTAAAAATAAAACGCGACTAAAAACCAATGTAAAACCACAATAAAGATTACCAAATCAATTGAACCGTAAGTTTAAGCAGTAGTTTATTTAGTTAGTGTAAAAAGTCACATCAAGATGGTTTATCTTTATTTAAATACCTAAACAAAACGAGTATAGGTACTCCAGACTACATGATAACCTACTCTATATTATGTACTCTGCACAGTATATTTAAATATCTAAACACAAAATCCATGCACTCCGCAAAGCTTGTTACATTTTATCTTAAAATAAGCTAAGCAAAAATCCCGCCTAGTTCCCCAGGAATATAAAGCTGGCATTTGAACTCTATTTTCTATATCCGAAATAAACCGAGAGTACATTGCGTTGGTAAGTTTGGAGTAAAACCTGTACGTAGCTATAACATGTATGAAAATTTTCTGGCGACCCGACTTGCATTGCCAAGGAGTACCGCAAGGCAACATGCATGTGCAGGGATGAACTTTAGTTTGCAAGTGGTGTGAAGGGGTGCGAAGTTTCTGAATTGTTGAGAAGTTGAATGGTTCTTTAATAGGTATTATAGTTTGAAGTCTGAAGCGATTGAATTTTATAATATAGATGTAAATAGGTCTCATGAGGTCACTAGATATGGATATGTCGACGGCACGGTTGGCGCAGTGGTTAGAGATGGACTGATGCGCTACGTGTCACGGGTTCGATTCCCGCACAGAATAAATATTTGTATATACAGATAGTTGTTTCGGGTCTGGGTGTTTGTGTATGTGAATACACCTCGTGCAACGAACAACGGCTTTACGTGTCTCGGAAAGCACGTAAAGCCGTTGCTCCTGCGCCTGATCTCTCTCCGGTCGTGTCGGATTGCCGTCCCATCGGGCTGTGTGAGTGGAGGAATAGAGAGAGCACCTGTGTTTGCGCACACACTTACGCTCTATAATATCTCCTGCGTAGTTGGCTAATCTCCGGTGAGATTGGCCGCCGTGACCGAAATTCGGTCAGGAGGACATTAGATATGGAGGAAGTTTTATAAAGAACTGATGATGGATTTATTAAAAAAAAAAAACTAAAGATAGTTCTACTATGTCTATTACTCAAATAATATATTACGTGAATGAGTTGGCGCAGGATCGATTCCTACACGGAACAAATATCTGTATGATATACAGATAGGCGTTTTAGGTTTTGGTGTATGCAGTGAGATGTATATTTGTTAATGTAAGCGTACAGTACGGGAAAATCTATACAGTAGGCATGAAATTTAAAAAAATGTATCTTTTCGTCATCGTCATCCCTGTGAGCCTGTTACACCAATTTCTTTGTTCGATTGCACATAATATAATCAATATATATTTGACCCCGTCAAGTACCTATTAGATGTATAAAACATGGATACTCTGAGTTCACCACGTAATCCAACGTGATAAAGGGCGTGGTACTATGTATATTCACAGTATAGGCTAGAGACCTAGAAGTCCAGACAAAAGAAAAGAAATGTAATGAAATAATTATTATTTGCAAGAATTGTAGTACGTCACAGTTGGTCGGTTTATAAAAGAATTTAAAATAATTCGGTACATTTAGCATGCAAATTTGGGAATATATAATTGTAAAGATTATAAGAAAAATTCTTTATCAATCGTATTCGTTACGACTTATCTAGAATAGCAATGTAGTTTTTCAAGATCGCAGAAAAATATTCATTGTAACGACTTTAACATGACATAGCATCACGCCTATATTCCCCGAAGTGTTAAGCATAGGTGTGCTATTGTACACCCACATTTCACCAATGCTGTTATTGAGTCCGATCTAATAGGGGGCTATCCTATTGCCATCTGCCAGGTGTAATTCCTGACTCCGTGCTGCTACTGAGAATTTTCATACAGCAAAATCCAATAATGCGTTGTCCGACCCGGGAATCGAACTCAGGACCTCACGCTCAGCAATCGCGCTAGCGACCAATAGGTAATGAGGTAGCCAGTTTAACAGATAATAGTAATTTAGCCCATCACTGTCCCACTACTGGCCAAGGCATCATACACCATCGAGAAAATTATAGAACACTCTTCAAAATGTTTTCTTTCACCGTTAACCCAAGTGTTCTGACGACACGGTTGGCGCAGTGGTTAAGTGATTAGTTTTCTGCACTACGTGTCGCGGATTCGATCCCCGCACGGAACAAATATTTGTATGATCTACAGATAGTTGTTTCGGGTCTGGTTGTGTGTGTATGTGACATGTATGTTTGTAAACTGTACCCACGACACAGGAGAAATCCTAGTGTGAAGCAGTGTTTATTTAAAAGAAAAGAAAAAGATCATCAAATTCTGATTTGCATATGACTTCGAAAAGTTAGAGTAGCCGTTTGGTTTGAACCTAGCCCTTCCTGCATGGAACACAAGCATTTAACTGCTTTGCTATCACAGCTTATAACAAACTAGCTTCTGCCCGCGGCTCCGCCCGCGTTTTCCCGGGGTAAAATGTAACCTATGTGATATTCCAGACCTTTCTTTGTGCCAAATTTCATCCAGATCCGTTCAGCCGTTCTGGCGTGAAAGAGTAACAAACATCCATCCATCCATCCTCACAATCTTTCACATTTATAATATTAAGTAGGATAGGATAATGAACAATATAGACGTTTGCATTATTTGTTTCAATATTTGCGGTAAAATGGACTCTGCCAAGTCACAAACTTCGTTTTCAATTAACCGTATTGTTGCTAGTTAGTAACTGAGATAAAACAAAACTCATTTATATTAATTGCGATGTAGAGCAAGTCGTAATGAGTTATTTAATATCAGCGCCAAATTGAACCTAAAGCTATTAATTATTAGGTCTATATTTGTATCACGTATTAATTGTATTGTATTTTATACAAAAAGAAAAAGTGTGTTTAATAAGAGTACACAGTCTAGATTATTAAGATCTTAATTGTTTATAAAATCCTATTTAATATTATAAATGTGAAAGTTTGTGAGGATGGATGGATGGATGGATCTTTGTTACTCTTCCACGCCAGAACGGCTGAACGGATCTGGATGAAATTTGGCACAGAGATAGATTATAGTCTGGAATAGCACATAGGCTTTTTATCCCGGGAAAATGTGCGGGTTCGTAAACCACGCGGGCAAAGCCGCGGGCGGAAGCTAGTATGTTATATACCTATTAAAATCTTTTGTTCTTTATTCTTGTGTTTTCCCACAATCTCAAACAGTTTTTTTGTTTATAACCTAGAATAAACGAATGCCAAGGATAGGATGCGAGTAAAATAACATAACATCACGCCTGTATTCCCCGAAGTGTTAGGCAGAGGGATACTATTCTACACCCACATTTCAACAATGCCTTTATTGTGTCCCACATAAAAGGTGAGGTGAGAGTCTATTACCATGTACCAGACCAAGTTTCAAACTCCGTCCCGCTACTGAAAATTTCCCTACAGAAAAACCCAATAACACTTTGCTCGTCTCGGGAATTGAACCGAGAACCTCACGCTCAGCAGTCGCGCTTGCGACCACTAGACCAATTCGGCAGTTCAATAAATGTCACTCTAATATAACAGAGATGTATCAAGGTTGTTGCCTTGGGGACCAGGAATTATCATTTCGTATCTTCTATCAATGACTAAACATCATAGGAACGCGGAGAGACAAACGATTGCATCATACATTAAAGAAAATGTTGACTTAAAGGAAAGAGGAACGATACAAGTACGTATGATCATACTACTGTTTCAATTCTGTCTGTAATCACCATTTTTTACGTAGAAACAAAAAGTTTTTCAACCAAAATTTTCATATTAATAAACAGGTATAAAACGAAATCCACAAAGATTTTCACATTTCTTTTGCTTACGAAGCTACAGGTGGTAAAAATAAAAAAGATTTTATGACAACACGGGCGTCTGTTTATTCTGTGTTGACGCGTTTGCTCCCCGCCGTCGTGCCTTAATCCGGCCCTGTAACCATCCATATTTTTCGCGAATATTCTGAAGCTTAGCACGCTCGTGTCTCCCAAGGGCCTTAAATGTTTTTTTTTTATAAAACAAGGTCTTACTTTGCCTCCAAAGAGATGTATTTCTTATGCAAATCCTAAGAGGCGTGAATTAAATACTTCTTTCAAGATGCTCCTTTTATCTTAGTTTATGGAGTTTACCTTCAAAACTTGTTAAAGTGTTAAAGATACCGGTAAAATTTCTATGTTTAGAGGATTGTTAAATGTTCGCAGTGAACTTATGTAAATAATCTTGTTAAATGTATCTTTCCAGTTTATTGTTAAACATCAAAGTTATATTTTACAAACTTGTTAGACTTTGTTCATAATTATTGTTTGCTTTTGCTGAATAAATAAGGAGATGAAATAATTATATTTTATGTTAGTTATAAAATCGTCGATACCGAATCTGCTGCGAGAATTTGTGATGGTGATGAGAGTAATAATAAAAAAATTATTGGATCATATTAAAATTTAACTATGGGGCTACCAATGAATTTCATAAGGGCAAATTATTATTTAATGAGGACTTATTAGATTGCCTGCTAATAAACTGTCCTGCTTACTCTTTTGCATTGTTAATAATAATAAATAAATAAAATATATTTTTATTCATGTAGACCAGTTAAAGGCATTTATGAATAGTCAGACTCGAGTTGCCACGTTCCAAAGTGTTGTTTTCCTATGGAGAAGAACGGGCAAGAAACTCCATGGTTACTCTTTTAAATTCTGATTATTTAGCATTCAATATATTGATGAATACATTAATTCCTCAAAATGATGTGAAGAAAATGTAGTACTACGTCTAGACTAAACAAACATGAAATGATGACAGTTAAGCGAAGTAAGCGATCACTGGGCGTACCACGATCTTAAGTTTAATCTGGCCGGAACTTGCATGATTTGTTGGAAAGGTCCCAACAAATCTCACTACAATATAAATCCTGCACTATTAAACTATGCCATACTGTCTGACTATACTGACTGAATGACTATACTGTCTCATAGTTTTGCAACCTTATATTTTATTTTCAGGAGGCCTGCTGTCCCTGGGCAAAGTGCTCAACTTCTTCCCAGTGGGCGGGGAGCGGGAGTGCCAGCCCGAGGGTCACAACATCGCGAAGGCAGGCATCTGCCTCAACCCTTACGACTGCCGTCAGAGGGACGGCAGGGCTTCAGGTGACTGCGCGCATGGACTTGGCGTTTGTTGTGTCTGTAAGTATCACGTCTGAGGCCCTAGTGTAAGTTTCATTCGACAAACTCGATTTACTACATCGAACGCGTTCGGCGCTCCGATTGGTGGAGAGCACGAAACGGACCAATCGAAGCGCCGAACGAGTTCGATGTAGTAAATCGAGTTTACTACATCGTTCAAAAGAAACTTACACTAGGGCCTCTGTTCAACAAAGACACGACGAGTAGGAATTATAGTGGTTTAGATAAGTTTGCTGCCTTACAATTTATTTTCAACTTGCCGACTGCAATTAAGAACCGAGCGGGATGGATAGCTTCGGATCGCGATTTATTGAAATACTTAAGGGGCCTATTTGGGTCATGTTTTTAGGTATGATCGATACAAAGCCTTGCAACTCATAATGATGGGAAAAGGTGAAGGACTAGCTAAAAAACATAAGAGAATGGACAGGAGTTGCGAGTGCTGCCAATTGTTTCGCCTCGCGAGAAATAGAGAAGAGTTTGCGAAGCTAATTCCCGACATTCGCTAGTCGGAGAGGCGCCTTAAGAAGAAGAAGGGGCCTAGAAATATACCGAAGAGATCTATTGGCAGCTGATCAAACTTATAGCTAATACAACAATTAAAATAACCTATGAAAAGGATAGATAGCAAAATGAATTTGTGTTCATCTCCTAGAATCAAATATATAGTTTTAATATACTCTGGGAGTGGACTCTCGTGAGTTTAAATATAATCTAGGATACCAGGAAAGAGCGTCCATGAGTCACAATTCCTTAGAACGTTTGGGCTGTCAGCCTTGTTACCACCATTGCTGACTAGCTAATCTTTTCGTTACAGCATGAGCGACTCCAAAGTGATAGCTCGTGTCGACTCAAAAGAAGAAGAAGATTACACTTTGTGTTAAGTTTCACGGTTTTATTCCCTTTACAACAACAGTTAATTGACATTTAAAGACACACCAAGAGGTAGCCTACTTGAAAACACTTGGATACGAAACAAAGCTACTAACAGTGGGTACTACTTGTAGTTGGAACTTGTTCAAAATTGGACGAAATTTCGATGTAATCAGGGAAGATATAAAACTATTCAAGTATTGGGAGAAAGGGGTTAAGAGGGATGATTATATCTATATATCCGAGGGTATGACAATGTTAAACTTCTAATGATACTTTGAAATCGTGGAAGATATCGAACATTTCCCAATAATCGATTTAACTATCTTTATTACGTCATATTTGATCGATTATTATAAAAAAGATACCTAACCTACAGGTTATAAAAAACCTATCCTACCTGTAAATTAGTAGAGATAGATTTTTTGTTTAATATTTTTGTACCTACCGAATGTTTATGTGTCAGTGTTTACAGCCAGAGAGCCGCGTGTGACGCCTTAAAAATCTGTGGCCCTGAATTGAGTGTCCTACCTGCTTTCCCTTATACATATACTCAAAAGGACCCTACGATTTCTTATTATTTCGTGATGACAAAGTAAACAAACAAAGTACATTACTCGAAATGCATGTTCTTGAGACAGCAGTTAAACTGGAGGCAACAGGATTTGATACCCCGACGCAGTAACTCCAAGTCTCCGAGCTAACTGCCACTTAACATAAAGATCTGGAATGGCACTACGATTGTGTTTCATGTCACTATGTACTGTTTGAATGGGACCAACTGGACGTAGTTATGTAGTCTGGGTTTGATGATCGGAAGCATGCAATTGAGTATCACGCTTATGAGTATGTAGCGAATTTGGTGGGGTTCGTTTATGTGACTTGAGATGAGCTTTTATTTACTTAGCCCATGAAAGGAGTACTGTAATGAGACGAGTTTAGCTTTAGTCCATCCACCATCCTGGCCTGGTGCAAGTTGGCGGACTACACTCACCATACAGAACTTTATGGTTCTCTCTCAGGTGTCCTGGATTCGTCACAATGTCTTCTTTCACTTCTAATGCAAGTGATAGTCAAATTCTGGTAAACCATATTAAAATTGGTGCTAGGAGGAAAATTAGATTCATAAATTCATTTCAAAGATTGAAGACAAGGTTGGAGTGCAATTATGGGACAGTCACCAAAAAGGCGTTCCTTAAATTTTGATACGTAAAATAATTTTGACTGTACCAAAGTTTACAACAAAATATATGCCTTTTCCAAGTTATGACAGTGATGAGACAACAAATAAATGGCGTTGTATTAATTTCCACCACCCACAACGTTATGTCTAATTCCGTACACCTTGCAGGTAAAGATGTTAACATTTAAAACGGAGTCCCGCTTTCACGCCGTTCAAAACTTATTGACGTACTGTATTTTACGACACATTGTTATAAAATGCTTCTTAGAAATTCCATAGTCGCTTTTACCGCGACTTCACCCGGATTTTGTGTTACGATGAGGTTGTAAACAGCTTGAAAGCTTTATAGGTAGCATGGCTAGCAACTTGATTACCAATGAAAATAGATTTGAGGTTATATTTCATCAAGTTGCTTTGAAAAGGAGATTATTCAGTTTCCAGAATCAATCAGTATGTAGAAATAATAGTAAAACGCGCATGTGGAATGTAAAACCTACCTACCATAATCACGCTTGTATTCGGGAGCTAGGGTTAGGCAGAAGCAGTGGCGTAGCTACCGGAGGGCTAGACGTGGCAGTACCCCGGGGCCCCCAAGCTCAGGGGGCCCCTCGTATTCTGACTTACAAACTATAAAATTTCTCCCACATTCGGAATACAAATAAATCAGATTCCAGGAACGCGACTTTAATAATAGCAACTTATTTGAAAAAATACAGGGGAATTTCCAACAAGTCTCGAACATCTTTGTTTGAAACTTGGTACCCAAAGGGTGCTCAACGAGACCCTAGTGCCTCCACTGTCTGTGTGTCTGTCGCAGGACTGTATTTTTTGAACGGTAACAGGTAGATATTTTCTTTTATTTTCATAAAATAGTTTTAATTCGTTCATTAAAATAAGTTACAATTTGTATTTGGTTTTTAATTTTATTATGGAGTCGACTGTATTACGACGAATCTGGATTACGACAAATCTGGAGGTACGTCGAATTCGGAACACGACGAATACGGAACAAATGATTTTAAATAGTTGGGGCTCTAGTTTATTTTTTTGGCCCAGGGCCTTTGGTTACCTAGCTACGCCACTGGGCAGAAGTGTAATTTTACAGCAAACTCCAGGTTGCAACTGAGAATTATCTAAAAGATAAACCCTATAGCAAGCGTCAAAACCAATAGACCCCAGTATCCGCATTCCGCAAATCCATGTTTATGACACCTGACCGAGTGTGCATTGTAAGTGCATATTGCCATATTATTGCTAACATTAAGCTATACCTGTGACTAATTACTATAGCAAACTTTTACGTTGCGATCAGCTAAAAAGCCTCCATTAGGTACCAGTGGCGTGCGGTTCATAAAGACAAAAAGACACTGCCTACCCTACATAACTCAGATAAATATTTATTATAAAATATTTGAAGTGGCAAATCATATACATCTTTATTTAATCGACAAGACCATAGAACCAATACCAACATGCAGTAGGTATTTTTAGGTAAGTAAGCTTTTGAAATGTTCTGCCACTCTGTGCACGCCGCTGTTAGGTACCTACTTGGCTGGCATAAGCGTTTGATAAAACTGTAAATTTTTTATAGCTGCCCATCAAAACCCAATATAATTTATCTTCCGATAGCTGCCCCCGTTATCCAAGTAGCCACAACTGTCGTGGCTTCAAGCGATTCCAGTTGAAATTACTCCGTATGTCCAGCGATTCCAGTAATGTCCGAATATTGTCGTCTAGCGCCGAGTGTCCCGTTCTATCGTTATGTGAAGACATGTTATGTTTCGGTTACGTCGCTATGTGTAGGTACAAGTTTTGTTTTGTTAGATTTACGATAACGGGTCTCCCCGTTCACTTCCGTGCGGGAATCGAACCCGCGAAACGTAGCAGTCAAACGCTAAACCACTATAATAAAACATAATATTGCGTTACGCCTGTATTCCTTGAAGGGTTAGGCAGAGGTGGGTGTATGTATATCAACATTTCGCCGACACCGTTATTTAGTCCCATGTAAAAGTGAGCGAGTGTATTGCTATCTACCGGGCATAGTTCCAAGCTCCGTGCTGCTACTGAGAATTGCCATATAGAAAAACCTAATATCACTTTGCCCGACCCGGGAATCGAACCAAGGACCTCACGCTCAGCAGTCGCGCTTGCAACCACTAGACCAATGACATAGTCGCCTATGTGTATATCTAATATAATAGGTATAAATGACAGATGGACCCGGGTACGTCCTAAAACTGCGGCCAGACACCGGAGGACGGGCACCAGCGTCCTTTCACTAATCGGTGAGCCACTGCGATCCCCAAGGCGCCTGCCAAGCGTGGGGATTATGGCAACCCCCCACCCCCCACCCCCCGCCTTGGGGGAGGCCTTCGTTCAGCAGTTGACGTCTTCTGGCTGATGATGATGATGATGATGATGATGAAATGACAGATACAGATCTTCTTCACTTCACTTTGCGAAGCTCTCAACACTCTCTTTTTTACACTTCGATGAAATAGAACCTTTTATTGCAGTATTTTTCCTTTTCACTTCCGCAGAAATAACTTTAACTAAAGCGCTCTAAACTACTGTTAGGGAAGTTAACGTCAGACTTCGGACAGTAATACATGTCACTCAGAATTTATGCCAGTTATTTGCGACCTAAATATCATAAAAGATTACCTGCAGAAGTTTAGCTCCATAGCGATGACTACTCACAACATGGCCAAAAGTAAAGCGCCATCTATCTGAGAGAAACTACAACAACAAACCCTGAATCGTACTATGAGAGTTAACAACGATTATAACACATATACGAATGTCCAACATCAATCGTTGGGCTTCGGTCCGCCAGGCTAACCACCTTGCCTGGTCGGAGGATCCTCCCTTTTCAATAGAGGAACACCATACCTCGTTAAGCCTTCTTAAACAGGAGTGAGCCTGTAGGATTTACTGCAGTCGTCGTCAGTTGGCCCGCTGATGTCTAGTTACTCTGTGGTCGACAAAGTGTAGTAGTGTGTCGTATGTAATCCTATCTTATAGGTATTATACGAGCAATATTCATATGTTTGTTTGTAAACGCGTTCTCGAAAATAGCTCTAACGATTTCAATGAAATTTACAATAAGTATAGAGATTTTCGGGGACAAAAAATCGATCTAGCTAGTTCTCATCTATAGAATTTTTTTGATATCAGTAAAAAATAGGATTTTGTCCTGAGCGCTCGATTGCGCCTAGGTATTAAGGCTAAAGCAGTTTCAGTGTTTCGTAAACTTTTACTTATAAGTATGATCAATAAAAAAAGCCTCTCGCAGGTCAAAATGTTTTGGCTCAAGTTGTAGTGGGTAGTATGCCGTAATGTATGTGGGTTCTGTGTTCCTTCTGAACGCTGTCTTGTTTGTGGTCATAAGGACAATCAAGTGTGGAGTTATTTTATGACCCTAAGTGCTGGCCATGTGTTTTGGTTTAGAGCTGTCCTATTTAAGTCTGAAGTTGGTCTAGTGTGACTGAATAGCCTGTGGTACTGTGGGCACTATTTAAGTACCCAGATGTGTAGGTACTTATTGACACTTTTATGAAGTAATTGTGTAGTGGGTTTACTTAAGTATATATGTATATAGGTAATGGGGAAACCTATATATATAATGTTTGATGGTGCGGTTGGTGCAGTGGTTGAGAGATCGGCTATCTCGGGTGCGATTCCCGCACGGAACAAATATTTGTATGATATATAGATAGTTGTTTCGGGTCTGGGTCTTTGTGTATGTGAATATATTTGTTTGTAAACGCACCCACGATACAAGAATTATTACTATTGTGGCAACGTTTAAAAAAACATCAACTGTCTACCTGTGCAGGTTCCTACTTTAAATAGCATAAACATTCTTTCTTGAAAACATGTTCGTCATTGCAAAAAAACTGACAAAAGAAACTAAGCATGTGAATATATGTTAACCACATTGGTATTTTTTTATACGCACATGTATTAAATAAATTATCCGTACAATAACCCTAGCATGAAGTGTTCTCACAGCCATCTATGGCCGCTTTCATCTATTACAAAAATAACGTTGAATGCTTCATTTAAAACTTTTGTTAGTCTTCACTGAAGCACCTTTCTTGACCATTCTCCACTACAAATTTTCTGGACCTTTGTCATTGATGAATTAATACGATTTTTTCACAGATTTCGACAATTAGTGCGAGTGAAGGGGGAGTCACGAATATTCAATTAGAGAGGCGACATTTTTAATTGACATTTGATTAAACTATACTTCTTTATCTTCTCTTCTTTGTAAAACTAGTGGTCACGACTGTTGAGTATGAGGTCCTGGGTTCGATTCCCGAGTCGGTCAACGTGGTATTGTTTTTTTTTTTTGGGTACAGAGTAACATTAACGGCTTACGGTCAAGTAACGTATTTATGTGTAACAAGTTCTTACTATCATAGTCAAAAACTAGTTGCAATTGACTGCTAGTTCACTTGTTCTAATAGACTTTCTCTTGAGTTGAATGTCCACCTGTTCTTGAAAAACGAGACTGATACGGCAAAGGCACGTTGTATATTTATTTACTAGTTTTATTCGCGACTGTTCTCGAATACCTGGCTGACGAGTGTTTAATGTTCTTTTATGGTAGGTTTGCCAATCGTCCTGTTTTCCCAGGACATGTCCTGCTCTTTGGAGTGTCCTGGATAGTTATTAAGTAGCGTCCTGGGTTTTTTAAAGAATCCTGGTAAGCTCGTGTTTTATTATTCGCGGTCCACTACTACCTCGAAGTTTACGTTTAATCATCGGCGTTACATTATAACTTAATCCTTTATTTAATTTCCTATATTATAAAGGTAATTTAATTGAAAATAATTTCATAAAACATTGTAATTGCTATTCATTGAGTTTCATTGCCACTGTTTTTTTTTATACTGCGTCCTGTTTTTAAACCGAAATGTCCTGGCGTTTCCGCTTTCAAATCTTGGTTTTCAGAATTTGGGGATGGCAACCCTATTGTATGGGGGGATTGCGTCTGCGCTCTACTAAACTTGCCTAAACTTATTTAGGAATCTGTTATAAGTTTACCACGGCCGCCTTACAAAGAAAGGGCAAGGACAAGCTTAACATAACATTACATAGCATCACGCATGTATGCCGGAAGGGTTAAGCAGATATGTATTATTATGCACTCACATTTCACTGATGCTGTTATTAACTCCCATGTAATAGGGGGCTGACCTAGTGCCATCAACTAGGCACAGTTTCAAACTCCGTGCTACTGAGAATTTCTATATAGAAAAATCCAATAACACTTTGCCCGACCCGTGAATCGAACCCAGGAACTCCCGCTCAGCAGTCGCCCTTGAGACCTAACTTAAACTTTTTACCGAGTATTGCGACTGTGCCAGCATTGTCCACGGAGCTAGATATCAATGCCTTTAGGCTAAAAAGAGTTTTCAGGACTAACCTGCGATAGAACGAGATAAATCTGTAGCGGGTCAGTTGATACAAAACGGACGCTGACATCACTCGGGAGACCAAAAAAAGTCATGTCTCCATACATTTATTATATATAAATACACTTTCGAGTAAGTTTTGAAGTAACAAGCGTTACGCCTAATAAATTATGCAAATGAACACAGTGTAAAAAAATCGCCAGCATACCTACCTACTGGCCTACTGTTAAATAGGTTTTTGTGACGTTAACATTATTCATACTTATTTATAATTTAGTATGTGGCGTTATTATTCCTTTTTAGATTTTGTTAGACTGTGATATATTAATGTAATTTTTTATAAAATATTTTAAAATTAAAGCGAGTAAGATTTTAACTTTTGGCACAAAGATGAAGGCGATTTTATTAATAACTTGATATGATTATACAAAATAAACTTGAATTGGAATAATTTAGTTATTTCTTCACTGAGAAAGTAGATGATTCAATAAAATCATTATTCTACCACTAAGTAATATCACGACATTTTCCATAATGAACTTAAGTTAATAATGAACTACTTAACTAATTAATTACTCTTAATAAATGTTTCTGCTTACACAAAGTTTATGTTGGTTTATTATTTATGAGGAGAAGAATAATGTATATGTATGTATACATATATGGCAATCGGAAACTGTACTCTTTGAACTAAATGATCAAGTGCCACGTTTTTTTCTTACGTTTGGTAAGTCAAAGTCAAAGTCAAAGTCAAAATCAATGTCAAAGTCGAAGTCAAAGTCAAAGTCAAAGTCAAAGTCAAAGTCAAATATTTTATTTTATCACATCTCTTTTAATTAATGTTATTTTGGTGTATGTACCGTATATATATTCATATGCATGTAGTAAAAAACGGTTATTTCAATATTACAAACAGACACTCCAATTTTATTTATATGTACCTATAGATTTCAAATGTGCACAAAAATCTTAATCCTGGCTTTTTAAAAACCAAAATCATCATAAACGCCCGTTATAAGATATTATATACCTACCTACATGTATCTCATACCATAACAATTTCCTTTGAACAGCGAGAGTAGAGAAAACCTTTTATAATTGAATGAAAATAAATGAAAGCTTCAAAGCTTATGCAATAACAACGACCGTAATGACATGATGAGGGCCATATTATTATTTAAAACAGTGAGATTCGATTACGTACGCGACCCCGACGTGACGGGGATTGCAAAGAGGTTGTGTCTGTGGCGAGTGAAGGCTTGCTTAATGAGTACTCTAGCTATTCATTAACGTAAAGTTCATCATTCATAATTTATTTTGTTTATAAGCCTTTTCCGGCCTTATGACTTTAACATTTTGGCTGCAAAGTCAAGGATGGTGACAGATCCTGTGAACCTTAAGCATCAGACAATAAGAGTTATTTATGAATGGACGTAATGTGGGCCGCGCGGCCCATAGTAAGGTTCACAGGTATACATATATGATTCGTTGCAACTGAGGCAAAAAATAATAGAGGTAAAGAATTGCATATATTGTAGATTACTAAACATTCCGAAAGAAGGGATGGACGGTTGTATGAAAGTCCGTCATTTTTGAAGTAAGAAATACGAAATTTGCATGTGCCTGCTTCTGATTACAACAAAATGTACATGTATTTGTAACTTGCCCATATGATAGAGAATCCATCGGTGCAAGGACATATTCACTTATATCTACCTAATCGATATTTGCGTGGCACTGGGTGGAGGCGACATCGGCTACTCGCATGCTCCAGAGTGGCGCTCACCTCAAGCTAGCAACAGTCCAAACGCCAGAGCAATTGCTCCAGCACTTAAATAAATTCGTGGACTACTACATGTACTCCATAAAAAGGTGTCAATGTTCGTCAACAAATTGTATTTTTTTTATACGCATTTTATTTGTATTTCATATATGTTTCTTTTAATATTTTATTAATTAAGTATCTGAGTGTAAAGTGTCCTCAAATTATCTATATTTTTCTAACATATAAGCGTTTTGATATTATACTGTAAGTTTATATTGTTACTGAATAAATAAATAAGTTATGTGCTTATTGACAATATTATTATCGTGTCTACTCAATCATTAAACCCTCAAAATGCACATAAATCTATCTATCTATATATATATATATAAATGTGTGTATGTATGTTACCTATGGACTCCAAAAGGCTGGAGCGGAGCTGGAGCGATTTTAATGAAATTTTTAGGTAATTTTCAGATTATCTAGCGGGTGATCTTTTAAAGTTTGGTAGAGATTGGAAGAATAAAAATAATTTAACACACCTTTTCTTTAGGTATCATATCTTGAGCACCTAGTCTTTCGTGTCTGGTTGTATGTGATACCCACGACACAGGAGAAATACTGGTGACAATCAACTTTTGAAAAAACCATCACAGGAAGATATCATCTAGATATCTAGATTGGCTATGTTGATGGCCCGTATGTGATCATTTGATATCAACAAGAGGCTTTTAGTGCTATGTTATTCCGCTTGTGGGCAGAGTAGAGCAAAATCTGTGCCATCTTCACACCACCAGAATATTTTCTGAAGTTAAAACTCGCTTTTGTTGCAGTCGAGGTGTCCTGCGGTGGCGCGGTGCAGAATAACCTGACGTACTTCATGTCTCCTGGCTTCCCCGAGCTATGGGGGGGCGAGGAGGACTGCAACATTACCATAGAGAAGACCCACGCTGGCATCATGCAGCTCAGGATTGACTTCCTGCATTTTACTATTGTAAGTATCACTTTCAAGTTTGAAGCTTTCATCATGTGTTTAGCTGCCGTTATTTTTAAAATGAAGACTGTCAAATTTTCTTCTTCTTCTGGCGAGTCAGTAAGAGCATCACATTGCTTAGTGGTAAGATTAGTAAATACAACAGTGATAGTATCGAAGGTGACGACCCAGGGTGCGCTAGACGATCTCATGTTCTTCAATAGCTTCGTTGAAGCCAACCCGACCTGTGATCTATATGCAGATGAATTTAAAATTTTAATGTGCCTTAGCATCGTAGCCAAAATAGTTTAAGATATATTGTATTTATTGTTATTAAATGTATAAGTTTATGATTTGTTTTATTATATTTTTTTTTATGTCTTCTATGTCTACTTAAATTATATCTTAGTGGTCTGTCAAAACCGTTTTAACATAAATACATATAAATGTTTCGTCACTCGTTTGCTAGTCCTTTGCTCGTTGATGAAGCTCCATTTCCGAATCTCTATCAACCAGGCCCTCATAAACTCATACAATGTTTTATTAGAAACCAGAAAGACATGAAAGAATTTCCCTGAAGCAAATGTTCAGACGACTATAATTCTATTTCAGGGTCAACCAAACAGAACAACTGGAGACTGCAATGAAGATGCCATGATCTTGGGCGACGGAGACAGTAGGTTCACGCTGTGTGGACAGAACCATGGACAGCATGGTAAGACGTTTTTTTCTTTAAATAAGATTTTTTGTTATGAGACCAAACAACATTAAGAATTTCTGTTTCAATCTCAATATTTATTTATTCCAGTATACTACACGTTATCAACCGCAAGTGAGAAGCGCGAGGCTGGAGACCTACCCGGCTCTAAGACCATCAATCTGTCTATGCGCATGCGCGGTGGCGATATGCCTCGCATCTGGCTCATGCGCCTGGCACAGATGCCGCTCGCTAACACCGCGCCGCATAGCTGCCTGCAGTACTACACACAAGATAATGGTAATCAAAGATATTCTACAGCAAAGATCTTCCCACAGGTATCACGTAAAGCATTATTTTCAAAAGAGTATCCAAGAAGTTTCTTGTGGAACTATTCTTCAAAGGACCATTTCACTTTTAGAACTGTGCACCTAGATTCTCAACCCTTTGCAAAGAGACTGCAAAGGTGCATATGAAAAAAAAAAATGGTGATTTTGAAATGTAATTGCATCGAGAATATCGTTCTGGTTCATTCCCTGCCTCGTGCAGTGTTATTGGGTTTTTCTGTCTATAAATTCTCAGTAGCAGCCTGGAAATGTCTGGCAGATGGCATAAATATTTGTATAATCTACAGATAGTTGTTTTGGGTTTGGTTGTGTGTGCATGTGACATGTATGTTTGTAAACTGTACCCACGATATAGGAGAAATCCTTGCGTGGGGCAAAGTTATGCAAATACCTACTACGTTTTAACCAGGTAAATAACTTGAGCTATTCTCTTAACTAGCTTTTTTTTACTATAGGTACGATAAAAACCTTTAACTACGCGACGAACGGGCGCCACCTGGCCAGTCAAGACTACAAGGCGTGCATTAGACGGAACACTGGCTTCTGTTCCGTGAGGTACACTCCTTGTGATAGCCGCTCCTTCAGGATCGGCCCTGGCAGTGGGACCCCACAAGTCATTGATCCAGCTGGTGAGACATAATAACCTACCATATTTTAAGTATACCATATTACTCGTAAGCAATATACATACATATAAACTTTATACAATCTACCCACTAAATAAAATATACACTTTAATTTTAAAGCAGTTATCCTCCTAATTTCGCGACAAGCTTTTATATCATATAAATTGTGTAACGTAATAAATTAATGGATTTGATTCAATTTAACCATCCGACCAACCGACGCCATCTAGTATAAAAAAAGACGTGTAAAAGTGATTGAAAAATCCTAATTGCAAAATAAATAATTTCATTTCATTTCATTTAAAGATTATTTTCTTCTTTTTAGAGCATTATTATAAATGCTTGTTTTTAAAAATGTTTATTTTATTGCAATCATAGATAGAGAAACAAAATAATATTGTTTAGCAATATCTCTAAAATCAATAGTCATATAGATAGCCCGGGTAATCGTTTTGATTATCTATTTTAATATATGAACCATCTTGTATTCTAGTGATTCTTGTTATATTACTTCTAAAATGATAAAATTCTCTCTCATGTTAAGTCGACTTCCTTTGCCATGGAAATTGTAAAACAGATATTTTCTTGACCATTAATTATTCATGTTTATTATTCCACCATTCATATTCCAGTTAACGTTTCCAACAAAGCCCATTCGTTTCAAAGTTTAGCACCAGCCGGATTTGAACTTCTGACTTTGCTTAGCCCTCGCACTAGTTCTGAGTTATTTATGGCTTATTCTAACACCGACCTTGTGTATATACCTATTTAAATAGACTGTCTCATTAGTCTAGTGGTCGTTAGCGCGACTGCTGAGTGTGAGGTCTAGGGTTCGATTCCTGGGTCGGGCAAAGTGTTATTGGGTTTTTCTGGGTTAGGCTGAGGAGTACTATTTATACACCCTCATTTTGCCGACGCTGTTATTGAGTCCCATATAATAGGGGGCGAGCCTGTTGCCCATCTACTGGGAACAGTTCCAGACTCCGTGCTGCTACTGAGAATTCCCATACAGAAAATCCCTATAACACTGCTCGACCCGGGATTGAACTCAGGACCTCACTTACATCACTCACGTCTGCTAACTTATTATATAGATTTGTGGTAGGATACCTCTATAACTAATGATCAAACATTTCCACAGATACACAGCAAGAGGAAATGATGCCAGCAGACGAAACTCAGACACAAGAAGATGAAATGGAAGGATCGGGCAACGATCCGCAGATGGGCGATCCAGAGCCTTCCTCACAACCCAGCCTCATCTCCAGGGTAAGAAAGAGAAGCAAACAATATTTAATGACTTAGGAAAGTCTTGCTGAGTTTACGTAATACGAAGAAGAATCTAGCACATTATCTAATCCTATCCCATCCTACTTAATATTATAAATGCGAAAGTTTGTGAGGATGGATGGATGGATCTTTGTTACTCTTTCACGCCAGAACGGCGAAACGGATCTGGATGAAATTTGGCACAAAGATAGATTATAGTCTGGAATAGCACATAGGTTACTTTTTTCCCGGAAAAATGCACGCGGGCGAAGCCGCGAGCGGCAGCTAGTATAACATATATTCTTCAGCAAGCATTTATAGTTTCCATTATAACAGTGAAAACCTCGATCAAAAAACTATAAGCAGTTGAAATACTTTTAAAGCTTATAGCCTCAAATATCTAGATTCCACCAACATTTCAATTTCAAAAATTCTATGCCAAAGTAACTCTGAAAGTGTAAATACTAGCTAGAGACGCGCGGACCCCGCGGCCCTATAAATTGTGCAAACACTGCAACATGCAGACTGTGCAGCTGACTTCCTACTGTCCTACTAATATTATAAATGTGAAAGTTTGTGAGGATGGATGGATTGATGGGTCTTTGTTACTCTTTCACGCCAGTACGGCTGAAAAGATCTCAATGAAATTTGGCACAAAGATAGATTATAGTCTGGAATAGCACATAGGCTACTTTTATCCTGGAAAAATATACGGGTTCGTAAAGCACACGAGCGAAGCCGCGAGCGGAAGCTAGTACTTTATAATTTGCTGATTACTTAAACTATGCATAAAGCAAATATGTTGAGTAAGAAAGTTTTTACTTTATATTACTGTAACGTTTTATGGTTCTGCCAATACGAAAAGACGGAACATTGAAAACATTATTCGTGCTTCAAAATAACAACTGATAAAGAGGTTATTCTGCGAAGTTCAATATAACAAAGTTGTTAGTTTATAGGTAACCGTAAAATATAGAATGTTGCATAATCATTGAGTGCAAGTCATAACAATTAACGAAGGATTAATTGTGCCAGCTGGCGATTATGTTTACAATAAACAACTAATATAATAATATGATGTTCACCCAAAGCTTTATTAATTTAATATTATAAAAATTACACTAAAACATTACTATCTGCCTAACTAAAACTGAACTAAGACCAAATAAATCATTGTTTTTATAATACCTCAATTAGTTATTACAGCTTGAAATAAAATATAATGGAGAAGCGGTAACCCAAAAATAGCAATAAAAAGCGGCCTCATTTATAAAACAATCCATATTATATACAGCGATTCCAATTACATATTATCATTACCTTAATGAAGAAGTTCGATGTTATTCTGCAAAGAATTTGCAGAAACACCTGTCAACAGTTCCATAATGAACCCCTTCTCGCTCCCTATTCCATCAGACTTAATAAAGGCATCGGCGATATGTCAGCGTACGCCTCTAGCTAACCCTTTGGGAATAACAGACTGCCATGCTATGCTTCACTATCCTGCTTTAAGTCTGTAGCGACTACTACTGGCAACATGGCAAAAAGTGAAGCGCCGTGTATCGGAGTGAAGCTACAACAACAAACCCTGAATCGAACTATGAGAATTCACAACGATTCTAACACATATACGAATGTCCGACATCAATCGTCGGGCTTCGGCCCGCCAGGCTGACCACCTTGCCTGGTCGGAGGATCCTCCTTTTATAATGGAGGAACACCATACCTCGTTCCCTGAGTCAGAACTCGCATTTGACTGGCCTTTAAACTGAAGTACAGTGAGATGGTATTTGAGAAATTTGCGATGTTACTTCTCCGTAAACTCAGTAGAACAAACTAGAGTTGCCGCGAATACAAAGAAGAATCCTGTGCTCATTACTTAGACAGTCCAAAGAGATCAACAGTTTAATTTCTGTGAGTTGTCTTCATTTCAAGATTAAATCTTTGTTTCTGATTTATCAGTCTCAGGCAAAGTTTTGTTACAAAAGCTATTCAAATGCGGAGTTATCGATCAAACCGAAACAATATGAATCTTACATCGAAATTTCCAACTAAGTACAAACGCTAAAAAAAGCTTTACCACCCTAATCTTGAATTTCTACCATCTACAACTACAAGGTCTAATTTTGCTCAACAGGACCTATGGAACAACTGAGGTGTTTATTAAACTTAACATAATACAAATCTCAACCTTAATGACATTTCCTTAGAATTAGATCTATTTATTACTTTCTTGCCCAACTGTAGATGAATCAAATCTTTCATAGCATTTAGCGCCTGTATTTGCCGAAGGGTTAGGCAGAGGTATACTATTGTATACCCACATTTCGCCGATGACGTTGTTAAGTCCCATGTAATAGGGGGCGAGCCTATTTCCACAGACCTAGAATTTCCGTACAGAAAAACCCATTAACACCGCCCGACCCGAGAACGAACCCTGAATGCTCGGCAGTAGCGTTTGCTATAGCTACAGCTAAGACAAATGAGGCTCAATCTTTCATAATTGAGAACAAAATATAAAAACTCTTCATCATCAGCCAGAAGACGTTCACTGCTGATCGAAAGCCTCCCCCAAAGGGGGGGGGGGGTTGCCATAATCCCCACGCTTGGAAGGCGGCTTGGGGATCGCAGGGCCGCAGTTTTAGAACGTACCCGGGTCCCTATAAAAACTCTTAAGACCATCGAACTTCTCCATATTATCTATACATTTATACAACCCTGCCTCCCGTAGCTAGTTTAATATTCACTAACCACATCTAGATCTGGACGTATATCTCGTCTTGGATGTGGGGTCAGGCGCGGGCAGCCACCTGGTCGCGATGGTCGCCGTACTCGCAGCACTATGCGGCCGAGGGTGACAGGTTCCGGTACTTCGGCTACGGAAACTACGGGATAGGCCTCTCGGGGTTTGGGAGACAGCGGTGCCAAGACAGGGTCACTATACCGTGTGAGAACGAGTATTTTATATCGGTGAGTAAATAATTCATTATTCGTTTCGTTCTTGTCTAAGCCGACTGGGGGTTTTCTTTAAAGTAGATATGATACTACTATATTTGAAGAGGTACAAAAGTTACTTTGTTATCCAAGTATATCTGAACTTAATATCACCTATAGGTATATCAAAACACTTACGGTTTAGAGGTTTTCCATATAAGTAACTTTTGACTACCTCGTTGTTCTAGTGGTCGCGACTGCTAAGCGTGAGGCCTGGGTTCGATTCCCGGCAGCCTAATTACCGATGTAGCGACAGGCGTAGATCGCGCGATAAGTTCTGTCAAACGTCATTTTTGTGTCATATAATGTACTGACTGACAGTAAGATTGTCGCTGTCGCGTGGCTGTCGTGTTGCTGTCGCTTTTTTACGTAATTAGGCTGCAGGTTGGGCAGTGTTATTGAGTTTTTCTGTATGGAAATTCTCAGTAGTAGCACGGAGTTTGGAATTGTGCCCGGTTGATGGCAATAGGCTCGCCCTCTGGCAGTAGGCGAAATGTGGGTGTACAATAGTGCACCTCTGCCTAACCCTTCGGGGAATACAGGCGTGATTCAATGTTGTTATAAATTTTGATTGTAGGGATTTCTTCTACCGAAATGTAGAAGTCAAGGAAATGCGCAGTTACTTTTAAAATAAAACTCCTCTCCGGTTTGCCCATTATCATTTATAAGCTAAAGATGTTAATTTTATCATTGTCTGATACTATACTGATAGAAATAGCCAGTAAGATAGCTAACTCTGTTTAAATTAAACATTAAATCAACCAATCGGTGCAAGTAATATCATAATAATAGGTTTAGATCAGACGCTTGAGCATCACTCGAAACATTAGCTAAGTTTTTAATATTCCAATATCCATTTCAGTCTCTAAATGTTCAGATATTGAAGTTTGAAGAGTCTAATTATAATAGTATTAAAGCTTAGGATTTCCATTAAAGGCTGTAATATAAAATCGGAACTTCTGAGAGTACTCGTGGAGTTAATAATCAGGAGAGGAAGTAATATTGTTAAAGTTTTCCTAAGAAGGACCCAGTTTATAAAGGGGTGATTTTGAGTGGCGAAATATTCTAATTTCTTAAATAGCTAATGGGTACTTTGAGTTTAAATTAACTCTAACAGATCAGGGTTAAGTTTGGGATGACAAATTATTACAAAAATGATTTACCGCCTGTGGATACACATTGACAGATAGACAATAAAAAAACAACTAGACTGTTGGTTAAAACAATAGGTAAATTTGTGAGAAATGAAATGAAATGAAATGAAATTACTTATTTTGCAATTAGGATTTTTCAATCACTTGTATACGTCTTTTTTTAACTAGATGGCGTCGGCATTTTCTGTGACTATCAACCACCACCACAAGCGCCACCTTTTACAAAATAAAGTATTTTAGGCGAATTTTGAACAGCAATCTAAAGTACTTAAAGCAAAATTCCAGCGAGGTATAATTGTTTGATAAGTTGAAGGCAAAACTTTCTAAAGCTTGCCGCCTTACGCAGATTGAACCGATAATGCAATGAACCTTACGTAACATTTTAATTACAGGATGTAAAATACACATCGATCATGTTCGTTGTTTTCCGGGAAGCATGGATGAGGAACTTGATCATTTGCTTTTTAACAAGGCTTTAATTAAAACGCTTATAATTTCGAAATGTCGGGATCAGTGAATATTTGAAAAAAATTAAAGAAGGAAAAATTTGGTCTCTTTGTATTTTTCACATATCGAGACCCTCCGTGCCTCGGAAAGCACATTAAGCAGTTGGTCCTGGGTGTCATACGAAGACCTATGACAGTCGTTACGGGTGTCAGTACACCAAAACCTGACAACCAGTCTAAACTTAGAGTATCAGTGTCTCCCAATTATTGGGTGGCGGAGGTCAGTAGGCAGTCGCTCTGTGTAAAATACTGATATTCACCCGCCACCGCCGGTTGGATTGGAAGCCGATCCCAATGTAACTGGGAAAAGGCTAGACAGATGATGATTCCTTCCAGTTACATGAGTTACGAGAGGTTCTCATACAGTGGAGTTCTTTGATCACGTTAAATTTTAGGCCCTTTCATTGTCAATAAACTATTAGTGCACGCATGGACTAATTTAGACCAATAAATGGCACCTATTAACCTCTATACCGTACTGTTTCCTCATTATATTTCTTCAATTGTTTAGGTTGTACCTATGAATGCATATCAATTTGTTTTTTTTTTCTCCAGAGTTCGTACTTAGGCGCAGGAGTGTGCGACCCTCATCACTGTGGCAACACCTTCTGTCCAGGACGGCAACGCCAAGACTGCCACGTGGAGACCTCAATCACACCCTTTGCAGTATCAGTGCATTTCGCACCACCAACCATTAAGAGGAGTCCAGAGGAGAATATAGGCATGTGTTTGAGGTACACGCAGTTGCCTTGTGATTCTTGAAGAGTGAAAAAGCGAAGTTCGAAGAGTTCATAATGAGCACGGAGACAAGGAAAATATGATGAAAAGATATGCCAAGGCAGACTTCAAAAGAGTTTTGTTTCAAAGAAAAAAATATAGGTTGTTAAAAGTTAAGATGCTTATTGGTATACAAAAGGCAGTGACGACGATTTTTTTTTTTCAGTATTTAATCGTACCAGTGTGGTTGCTGAGCGTGGGTACTGGGTTTGACTCCTAGGTCGGTATAAGATTTCCCTGTAGTAGCCTGTAGGCGAAGCATGAACTTTTCTCGAACTTTCTCACTCACAACTGTTAAAAGTCCCTGAAAAAATGAAAAAATATCTTGTATTTTACATTAATTATTTTGATGGATAGTGACTGAGAAAGGTCGACAAAAATATTTTCAGGACGAAGGCTATACCATGAGACTTAATAACGGCATCGGGGAACTGTGGATGTACAATAGTATGTACACCTCTGCCTAACCCTTCGGGGAATACAAGGGTGATGTTATGTATATTATATTCAACATTTTAACCCTATGTAAATGATAATGATCTTCACACAAATTGAATAAACGATGCGACGTTACATTTGATGGTGATCAAAATGTTTTGATATTTGATGACACACGATCGTAAAATGTACACGACGCCGCGACGCGACGCGACGCGACGCGCGCCTCCCCAGGGTGACATTCTCGAGAATGGGAACTGACAAATTATGACTTAAAATAAACATAACCAGTGCCGGATTAAGCAAGCGCGGGGGCCCTAGCAAATTCTATCGAGGGGCCCTTGATCTGCTATGGGCGCTTAAGTACAAAGTGACTTTTTGCAGAACTTGTGCGTCTACCGTTTGAAATTTTGTGTTTTATTTTCGCCAACAAAATAATCGGTTACAGATTGTCTGACGTGGATTGTCTTAGTCGGAAAACAGGTGTACAGTAAATCAATGTAATTTGTAATTAAATTAAATTTTGTGGCAAGAAGAGTTAGGCACAGCCTACTATTGTAGACTCATATTTTGTTGATGCCGGTATTGAGTCCCATGTAATAGGGGGCGAGCCTATTGCCATCTACCGGCCACAATTCCAGACTCCGTGCTGCTACTGAGGATTTCCATACAGACAAACCCAATAACACTTTGTACGACCAGGGAATCGAATCCAAGACCTCACGGTTAGCAGTACCATTAGACCAAAGAGGCAATCTTTTCTTGATTCACATACATGTATAAATTCTATTGTTGTTTCCGAGTATTTAAATCTTTTGCAGTTTTTATAATATTTCAGTAAGAAAAATTTGGTTTAAATTTGGTTGATGGTCCACCAACCAAACTTTATTGTAGACTGTTCATAATCCAAAGTATCGGATTGGCCATTAAATAAATCCGAATCCTTATCTTCAAACTATTCTTGATAAATGAATTTATTTGTCTGGCTTAAAGTGTCGATTTTAGTACTAACAGACTGCAAATGAATTGGTTTCAACTGAATAATATTGGTTGGGCATTCAAAACGACTTTCTTAGAATTAGCTTTGTCAAGTGAATGATTGATATTTTAATATCAAATTTTATTAGATTTTAAGTAATTGTTAAGTGTATGCAGTACTTTGAAATACTTTCAATAAATTATTTTTATTAATTATATTTATACATTTGGTTTATCGTACTTGTATATGACTGTAGAAAATCTTTTTCATAAATAGACTGCCTCATTGGTACCCCAAGCGCGACTGCTAAGCATGAGATTCTGAGTTCGATTCCCGGACCCGGCTAAGTATTATTGGGTTTTTCTATTCAAAATTTCTCAGTAGCAGCACGAAGTTTGGAACTGTGCCCGGAAGATGGCAATAGGCTCGCCCCCTATTAAATGGGACTATATAACGGCAATGACGAAATGTGGGTGTACATTAGTAGAGCCCTGCCTAACCCTTTCTGTATCTATTTGAATGGCGTTTAAATGATTATGGGACATGTTCACCAACAATAAAACAGACGCTCAAAATTGAAACGGCCGTTTACCTATACAAATAGTCCGTGTTAAACGGTTGATTTGTGTTAAACATCTCATATACTCGTATTGTCGGTTAACACGGGCCGTATATGTCTGAAACGAAACACTGTTCTCAAGTAGAAATGACCTTAATTTATTTTTAAATCTACTGTTTTTTTTTTTCATCCATCATTAATAACTTTCATTTATGTATAACAGCCATCATCATTACGAAGGCTAATGAAGTATTTAATAGCGTTATTGGATGTTAAAATATTTTATATGTATTCAATATCGGTTGTTGTGTACATAAATATTATCTGTACTATAATATTATAAAGAGGTAAAATTTGTTTGTTTGTATGTAGGGTAATCTCCGGAACTAATGGTCCGAATCTGAAAATTCTTTCACCGATAGATAGCTACATTATCGCCGATTGCTATAGCTTATAAACTATGTATATATATATACACTAGTCACAAAAATTAAAGGATATTTTAAAAATTCCAAATATTGTGCCTTTTTTCCACAGGCTGTAACTCGGCGAAAAATTGTATTTCAAAAAGTAGAATGGCAAAATATAGCTTCTGAAAACAAAACACTTGAAGCTAGGCGAAAATAGGGAAAGAATTTCGAATTTTTAAAATATCCTTTAAATTTGTGTATTATTTAGATCACGCAGACGAAGTTGGAAGCTAGTTAATTATAAATATAGTAATACTTAAGTGTAAAATAATATTGATTTAAAAAGTAGCTGTTGTAGTTCCTATAATTTATTTAATGATGTATAAAAAAATATAGCCATATTTAAGAATTTATGTGATAAAAATAGGACATGGAAATCTGGAATATAATTAACACATAATTTAAACAAATCTCAGTAACATTAGCTTTTAATGAGATTTTCTTGATGTATTTTGTATAGTAGCTGTGCCATTATAGAAAAATAATTTAATGACCAAAAAATCCTTTTTGTATTTTATTTATATGTTTTTATTAACTTGTAAATATTAATACATTAACTGATGTTGTTTATTTGTTTTAAAGTAGAATACTTTTTACTCTTACTATTTTAAATCAGTATGAAAATTTGCATTTATTATTGTAAAAAGTGAGTCGAGTTAATAAATTAGATATTTATTTTCCAACATGAAAAACTTGACAATGTTCTATTTATTTTACCCTTTCCTCCTCACAGTCGATTCCTCGCAGTTAGTCAAACTAGAGGCCTTAGTGTAAGTTTCTTTTGACAAATTCGATTTACTACATCGAACGCGGTCGGCGCTTCGATGGTCCGTTTCGTGCTCTCCACCAATCGGAGCGCCGAACGCGGCAAAAGAAACTTACATTAGGGATACAGGGCAATTTTACAATAGCATTTCATCGTTGAAGTTCTAACACCACGTATGACAAAAATAGCAACTTTTCAGGAGAGTGAAAAAACTGCATAATTTTACATAGACACCAGTACAATATCATTTTATATGATATTTATTTTACGAGTTTATATTGGACGATGCTTGTTTCTGATTAGCTGAAACAACGCGTCTTCCGATTCTCTAGCAAATGGCGCCAAAAAATGACTTACGTGGTGTTAGAACTTTAACAATTATTTTTACTTTGTTGTATAATCATTTGTCATTCTGAATGATAATTTCAAAGACAGGCATATAACTGGCAGCTCTGAATATTTTCTTCCAAAGAGTATTTAATCACTTTGTTATTCTTCGCTAGACGGACAGAATAATTCTAATACAATAAATGTTTTTTGTTAATGGCCAGTCTTTACCAAGAAGGCTGTCTATTAGCATAAAACCTCTATAATATTTACCAAATGTCAGGTAAGGTTATCTTTTTAACCACAGATTACTGGATAGTTGCTGAGTACGTAACTACTATAAATATTATTAAATTAACTATTCTTGTTACTTTATTTTAAACTACCTATTCTTACTATGAAATTCAGCATTTATAAAAAGACAGTCGATAGAGGTAGATTTTTTTTAAACGTTGCTCCACACTATTTATAATTCCTGTATCTTGGGTGTGTTTACAAACACATACCGATATTCACATACACTAGGACCTAGACCCGAAACAACTATATGTCATTACCATCATCATCATCATCAACAGCCTGTGCTAATTAGTCAACAATCTGTAAATCATATAAACATTTGTTCCGTGCGGTCAATCTCTCAACCATTGCGCGAACTGTGCCGTCAAAGAGATTGATTGATTGATGATTGAAATTTAGGTTATATATTTTAAAAAGATATTTTCAAATACCTATCTACTTTATACATATAGGTATATATAAATCATGATTTGTATCACACGAGGTGTGAAACATTAGACAGCCCATTGAGCCATCGATACTTGCTAATGTCGCAAATGGCTTCGACTGCCGTAATGGTCGCCAGTTACGTGATACGGCGATGTTAACACATCCGATAATGTATATGGGGTCATATTAGATTGGTTACGAGTGTACCAGAGACCATTAGATTGGTACTTCGGTAAAATACTAAATGTTAATGCTCTTAAATGTTAGTAATTTACTTAACAAGAATAATTTTAGTAATTAAAAGGTCACCTTGCCTTTGCTACAGTTATTGCAAGAAAAGATTAACATATAGTTAGTCAAAGTTAATCTAAGAATGCATTTTGGTCGAATGGGAATTTTAATTGTCTTAAGAGTATCGTTTAGCTGCGAAAATTGTCTTGAAATACAAAATAGGTGTTTGGGCGTTAACGTTTCCTACATCTAAATCTTAAAGAATTGATGTTGGTCTTTCTTAAAAGAAAATGATGAATTTAATAATAAAAAAAACGCATTTTGAGTGTCAATTATTTCTCAATCTATAAACAATATCAACAAAACAAAAACGTGTCGATCTAGTTTTTACTCGTGTCTGTAACACATAAAATAATCAGCAAAATCAGTTCATGTGTAGTGGCGTAAAGACGTTAACACATTTTTTTATGAAAACTTTTAGCTTAACTATAGTCTTAAGTGTTGCTTATTTACTTACAAAACAAAGTTTTCTTCAATTGAGCGGTCATCTTGGTGTTATAATGTTATCATAAGAAATGATCATCACTATTATTTTATTATACACTAGCGACCCGCCCCGGCTTCGCACGGATAGTAGAGCATATACGTCTTCATTTTTTTTCTGTTGTAGTGTCGTATCAGCCTGTTACGTCGAGCGTTTACGCGGCGCACGCCAGTAAAGCAACCAGTCGGCATGATTTTCCCGACATCTTCAACTATCATCGTCATATTTCAGCCAATTTGCACAAAACCTTAACGAATTATACACCTAAACCTTCCTCATGAATCACTCTGTCTATTGGTGAACACTGCATGAAAATCCGTTCAGTAGTTTTTGAGTTTATCGCGAACAGACAGACAGACGTGGCGGGGGACTTGGTTTTATAATTTGTAGTGATTTAGTTAGTTAAAGCTGATCTTAAAATGCATGTTTTCGAGTGTCGCCGGAAATTAGCGACTATCAGAGTAATAGCACTTTCATTACTACTATTATGTATATTGTTTAATGAAGAACCTGGCCGATTTTAGAACTGAAAAAAATATCTATAAATATGTAGGCAAGCAATTCTAACGCGAAGTGAGAACAGCAAAATGAGTTGTTATTTATTTATTTATCACTTCATTGTACACCACATAACATAGACAAGACAGAAATATAAAATTATTTGTGTACAATGGGCGGTCTTTTCACACAAGGCGATCTCTTTCAGACAACCTTTCGTTTCGTTGTTAGTAAACCGATTGCTATTACTAAATTATCATAGCTTTTACTAATTAAAGATTGACATATCATAACAATCGCTACAAAGTTGCTAAGCAAACACAACTGAAATCCTAAACGCATTCATGTTACTAATGGCGACGGGCCGATCAAACCAATAATCTGCCTATTGGATTCGTAACAATAGGCGCCGTATCGAGATGGAACAAGTGATTAGGTATTGTTATAGATGTAGGACAAACCGATATTAGGTTAGCTATATATCTAGTGTTTGTTGAAGGGTATTATTACAGGAAGTTTCTGGAGCTGTTCAGGTCGTCAGAGACGTAAGCAGAAGTTAGGTAAGAATTTAATTGGGAGACATGTCACTCTATTGTTCTATGTTCGAATAGTAAGGAATTGTGGCTACGCTTAAAGATATCTAGCGCCATCTTTCAAAGAGAAGCGACAACTGCAATCCTAGATCGTTTACAACCATTCTAACACGTATAGGAATATCTAAAATAAATACGTCGGGCGGGCTTCAGCTAGCCATGCGATACTCCCGCGATCACCCCTCCTTGTCAGTGGATCTTCCCGTTTCAATAAAATAACACAACCCTCCTTTACAATATAACAGTCCAACAATTACAAAAAAATATTCAATCACAGAAAAACGTTCAGTAAAATTGTGCTGTCGCCTTTACCAGAATGGTTACCAAACAGCATCAGCACTGATAATACAGTGGGTATCTCATACCCAGCGTCGACTTTCAATTGGCGCTCCTGCAGTGACAAACGGACGAAAGAAATTCATTTTTCGAGGGCATTCTTTATGTCCTGAAAACCAAGCATTTTCAGTCTTAAGTTAGAACTCCTCACTGACTGACTGCTTCATTGGTTTAGTGGTCGCTAGCACGACCACTAAGCGTGAGATCCTGGGTTCGTCTACCGGGTCTTTCTGTATGGAAATTCTCAGTAGCAGCATGGAGTCTGGAACTGTGTCCGCCTATTGAATAGGACTCAATAACAGCATCGGTAAAATGTGGGTATACAATAGTACACCTCTGCCTAACCCTTCGGGGAATACAGGCGTGATGCCATGTTATATTAGAATTCGTCGGTTTACACGTAGAACAAAATGGTATAATTGTTTCCCAGTAACTCAAATAGACTGGAAACCAATGGTCTACAAAACCAGGTTTCAACGTAAGTACTCCAATAATTCATAGATATCTGTTGAACAGGGCAACATCAAACATAGCCAAAATATAATTTAATAAATAAAGCACGGATCACCCGATCCATCCTCCTTGGGTTGCCAATCACGCCGCAATAATCTAATGGATCTTAGAGCCTTTTCACACTAGCGGTTAGCTTAAATATTCTAAAGGGTCTTGGATTACTTACAAAGGATATAACGCAAGGATTATATAGGCGTACTGGCTGAGTGGAAAACAGTTTGAAAACGTAGGAATAGGATTTAAACAGCACTAGACAAAAAAAAAAAACGAGACGGCGCAGACGCCGTTTGATCGCGATATCGTTTTTGGTATTCTCATTAACAAAATAGATGCGACATAGATAGTAACTAAAAACCGGGCGTCGGTCGATCTGAGAGGGAAAGCCGGGCATCCTGCGGTCAGTCCTTAGACGGGTGACCATTTCTCAGATATTGAGACCCTTCCGTGCCTCGGAAAAGCACGATAACAGTTGATCCCGGGTGTCATAAGAAGACCTATGACAGACGTTATGGGTGTCAGCAGCACAAAAAGTCTGACGACCTGTCTAATCTTAGAGTATCAGTCTCTCCCAGTAATTAGGTGGCGGAGGTCAGATGGCAGTCGCTCTGTGTAAAATACTGATAATCAGCCGGAACCGGTGAGACTGGAAGCCAACCCCAATGTTATTGGGAAAAAGGATTCTGACGAGTAAATTCTACTGTTGGCTTTGCTTACAAGCGAAAAACTTGCTAAATGCTTGCGCGTCGCGTTGTCGCGGCGTCTGCGCTGTGCATACGTTTTTCGAACGCTTATATGAAACGCTAGTGTGAAACGGCTCATAGATTGGAACAATGGGTGTTACCGACGCGCTACCTGAGATAACATTGTTTGGAGGGACCATATAGGTAATACACATATATAGTTTGCTTGAAGTTGAAACATATAAATTAATAAGCTTTTTATAATTTGTAAAAAACAAAGATTTTTCCTAACTATTGCTCAGACACAATACTTTATTAAAATTACACATAAAGGGTGTGTACATACATTTACAAAGGCGAGGAAGAGTGCAGTACGCCCGAGTCAAGTGTGCTCCAACATACATATGTATATAAATAGGTCGCGGTTCGTCGCGTGTTCGTAAATGTGCACCCACCCTAATTGCTACGAAACTAAGAACTTGTAATTAATGAGCTTCATCAATAATTACTGGTTTCTGCCACCGTCAGTTTCAGGCACCATTGCCAAATGTTCACTATGTTAATTTCTAATTAAGATCTGTGTTAATATTGATCTTAGATTTAGTCGTCATATTTGTCTATTCTGTGTTAACAAGTCAAAAATAATTTTATTTGAGTATAAATGACAAAAAATGTGCCAGAATTAATTAGATACTTATTGCAATGATATAGTTACATGACAAAAAGTTTGCTTCTTTTTTCCTAATTTAAGAGCTTAGTTCTTCGGGGCCGTCCATTAATCACGTGAGGCTCGAAAGGGGGGAGGGGGGTTGGCAAAATAACGAAATATCACAAGGGGGAGGGGGGTGTAGTAAGATATCACGTGTATTTATTTTTTCAGTTGTCGTTACTTTGGAACTACAGTGACTCGTCGAATTTTGGGAACGTTGAACTGTTGAACTTAAAGCAATAGCATAAGCATCTAAAAAAAGGTCATCCTATAATTACTCGGCTGTACAGTGACAAGCCTTAAGACAAGACAAATAGGTATTTAAAACAATACACGTGATTTTGGGTGGGGGGGAGGGGTATTTTCAAACCTCACCACGTATCACCAAGGGGGAGGGAGAGAGGAGTTAAAAATGCTAAAAAAAACATCACGTGATTAATGGACGGCCCCTTCTCAGTGGAGCAATCACCACTACTCTTTATTTTTTGCCTTCGTTTTTATTTATCTTTTACAAAATCCCTAGTAAGATGGGTCTTTTTTTCCGTCGGTTGTAACAATCAATCGTAGTATAGAATTAAAAAACCCTATAAGAAATTTATATCACTCGAGTAGGACGAAAGACTTCTTAAGGAATTACTATTATCATCTTCCTAGCATTATCGAGGTCTGCTCCGTTGCAGTTGAATATCAGTATTTTACACAGAGCGACTGTCATTTAAATCATCACCTTCCAAACATAAATACTGGGAGACACTGATACTCTAAGTTTAGACTAGTTGTTACGTTTTCGGGCTATATAGTCAGTATCGACTATCATAGCTGCATCGTCCATTGATGATGAGTAAGAAAGTATAGTCATTGTTCAACGTGAAGTTTACCACTCCCTTCTCTAGATGGCGTTGTACCGTCTAGTACTTATACTATGATAGATTAATATATTTTTGTACTCGCTGGGAATGCTTGTCTTATTTCATTGCGTTTCCTTGGACGGTCTTCGGGACCCTAACATTCATATCTGGTATTGTAAGTGTCCATAGGTTACGATAACAGCTTACCATCAGGCGAGCCATCCACGTGTTTCTCAATTTTAATGGTAATACAAAATAAATTAGGATAATTCTATGTAATGCAGTTAATTTGTTTGTAATAAAGTGATCTACTACATATATTATTATACTATATATTCTTTGTAGATAGTATTAAGTAGTATAGTATATAGATACGACACGGTTGGCGCAGTGGTTAAGGGATAAGCTTTCTGCGCTATGTGTCGCGGGGTCGATCCCCGCACGGAACAAATATTTGTAAGTATGATCTACAGATAGTTGTTTCGGGTCTGGTTGTGTGTGTATGTGACATGTATGTTTGTAAACAGTACCCACGATACAGGAGAAATCCTAGTGTGGGGCAAAGATAAAAAAAATATATATTATATGTTTCTCTTGAGATCTATGTATATTCTTAAAAAATGTCCAGACGTACATGGAAGAAAATAAATTATATTAAATGTATTATGTTTTGAATTCACAGAAATAATCGCGGCTTGCAAAACTGGGTGTTCTCAACTTTTTAATTGTTCACAAGGTAAAGAAACCAATTGTCCTTCTTTCATTGTTTCAGTCTTACAAGCTTCTTTTATTTGGAGTGAGACTTGAAAGAAAAATATCAGCTTTTGGTATTATAGTTGCTAAGGACTGAGTTGGCTTTATGTAATGAAAAAGATTTTTATAAACTGTAGAAGCTTATATTGAATATTTCACTTCAATTGAAAATTTAGTGTAACTAAAGATGCGGTTTGAAATAATAGGAGGTGGATACTTATGCCATCTACCGTGAACCGTTTGAAACTCCGGGTTGCTACTGACAATTTTTCTAACAGAAAAACCCATAACACTGTCTGTCCTAGGGGCCGAGCCCAAGACCTCACGCTCAGACGCCTAGCTCGCGATTAACGAAAATGGAGTTATAATCATAATTTTGATTTTGACATTTAAAGCAGATATTATTTTAACTAATATATTGCAAGTTCCTCGGAATACATTCCTCCCCTAAGGGTCAATTCACACTGAGCGAGCAGTGCGGTGCTAGAAGGCTCGTGTAGGTTCGCGGCGCCGCGCTTCCCTCCTTTGTCTTCAAATAACTATGGACTTTTTAATCACGTAGATAAGATTCAAAATGATTTGTAATATTTTGCCTCAAAAAGCCGCTGCCGGTCGCTGCTCGCTCAGTGTGAATTGACCCTTACATTATCAACGTTTTATGCAAATATTTGAGCTCGTCTTATAAAAACATACTGTAAACATAATAGCGTAAATATTTTGTAGCGTACAAATTAGATCTACCGACAATAAGCTACTCTACCTTGTTTATGAATTGCGAGTATCTTCAACAAATGGATTTTGAGCAAAATATCCAAAACTTTGCAAAGTTCAAGAACAACATTTAAAATATCTTACAACAGTCTTAGAATTGAAACGAGGTTAAGTATTTAATTATTCACAGGATTATTAAATTTATCAAAGTAATTTTTTTCGTTCTTCAAGAAAATTTTCTAGACCCACTATTTTTGCTTTTATTATTTAGTATTACTAAAGCTAGAATTTTGTAAAAAGTTCTAAGAAAACGTATTAGGCTTAAATTTTTTTTTGATGTAACATTATTTCTGTATAATTTAATAAAAGGAAAAAGGTACGAAATATTACCCGTCAGTATTTTTATAACATACCTATTTAGACACTATTCCTTCGTGTTTTTAAATGTTAGTTTATATTCATGAAAGTTTTCCGTAACAAATCCAGATATTCAGCAAATTAAGGTAATGATAATTTTGGTTGGAAATATAGATTCTACGCAAATTTTATTATTATACATAATTTACATATTTTCTATAGTTTAAAGACTTTATTTCTTTTCAAGACAAATACAAAATCGATAGCTAATACACTATTATATAATGCTTTAATTTTGTTTACGTAGATCCATCAACATTGACGCTATCAGCTGATATTTCCACTTGAGAGCAAGATCGTAGATAAGGCTCTAGATATGGCGTATAAAGTAGTGTGTTATCTTATCTAGATGACAGTGACTGACGCCTACTTACTGCTAAACAACACGTTAAAGTGAAAGCAAGGTCTATCACACAAATCAGAACCCCGTTTTGGATAATTAGATATACTTGGAGACATTACAGTGCATTTGATACATAAGATATTCAGTGCAGTGATATTAAAATGAAGCTGGTACAATTTGTTTACAAAAACAACCCAAAAGAAATCCGCGTTGGCTACTTATCTGGTGATGATGTCATTGACATAAGCAAAGCTGATCCAACTATACCCAACACTCTAATAGAAATCCTGAAGAATGGGTCCTTAGAGAAAGTCAAAAACCTTCAAGCTAGCAATCCAACATCTGTGCCTCTATCAACAGTGACTCTAAAAGCCCCAATACTTGGAAGTGACAAAGTTTTATGCGTCGGATTAAACTACAAGGACCATTGCGAAGAACAAAAATTCCCTCCACCAGAAATCCCGTTTATCTTCAATAAATTTCCAAGTACTGTAATTGGACCCGATGAGTCAATTAAACTCAAACCTGATGTCTCTGAAAAAGTTGTTTGCGAAGTAGAATTAACAATAGTTATTGGAAAAACTGCTTCCAAAGTGAAGGCAGAAGATGCTTATGATTATGTATTAGGATATACAATTGCCCAAGATATAGGAGCTACTGACTGGGACAAGAACAAAGGTATCGGGCAATTATTGCTCGGCAAAGCTATGGATACATTCTGCCCTATCGGTCCTTGCATTACAACCAGTGATGAAGTCCGTGATCCTCAGAATCTTTCCATCAGATGCATCGTCAATGGAGTGCAGAAACAGAAAAGCAACACAAATCAGTTTATTCACAAGATTCCTGATGTGATCGAGAGATTGTCGAAGCTGTTCACTTTGTACCCTGGTGACATCATCTTGACAGGTACACCTGGAGGGGTGGGAGTGTACAGGAACCCCCCGGAGTTCCTACAGGCAGGTGACGTGATTGTAAGTGAAATTGAGAATATAGGTGTTATGATCAACAGAGTTGAGAATTTTTAGTGTATCTATAATATAGATTATCTGGCCAATTGTAAGGTTTACATAAAATATATTCTCAAAACAATGACAGTATTTTATTGTTTTTAATAAAACTTACCCTCACAGTAAGATGTCAATTTTTTTCTTTAAAAAACATTGCCCCACATTAGGATTTCTTTTATATCGTGGGTTTACAAACATACATGTCACATGAACACGCAACATGTGGGTACAGTTTATAGACATAAATCACAACGGAACACCTCTTTGTAGGTCATACATTATTTATTTCGTGTGGGATCGATTCCACGACTAATAGCGCAGAAACCCGATTGCCTGCCCACTGCACCAACCGTGTCAACTTTAATTTAATATTATGATTTTGTGAATATCTCAACTAATTTATCACCATCCGATGTTTTTAGTATACAATAAATAGGTCAGGAAATGTGAAATTATACGTTGGTGTTTCCACATTTCCTGATATATTTGCTAATTAATAAAACCCATTTTGTTTGGAGCATTGCTAGAAGTATCATTGACAGCTCTGCCTTTAATTAGTATAATTGGGTTACCGTCGTATGTATATTTTAATTAAATATGATACGGAGTAAATAAATAATTAATAATACGGTCTAGAGGTCACAAGCGCTACTGCTGAGCGTGAAGGGTTCGATTCCTGGGCCAAGTGATAAAAGTTTTTTTTTTGAAAATATCTTATTGGCATTGTCCCCGGTAGATGGCAGTAGGCTCGTTCCATTTTACATGCTTAGAGCATTTGTATATTTTGTAAAGTTAGGTACATGTGGATGTATAACAGTGTCGGCGAAATATAGGTGTACATCAGACCACCTCTGTCTAACTTTTCATCAAAAACAGGCGTGATATTATGAACATATAATACATGAATGTTCTAAGCTTATAATAGAGGGTGAGCTTAATGCCATCTATCGGAAACAGTTTTAAACTTCATCCTGCTAATCAGAATTTCCATACCGAAAAACCCAATAACACTGACACCGATCCGGGAATCCAACCCAGGACCTAACGCTCAGCACTCGCCCTTGCAATTACTACCACAATGATAATACCGCAGTATTATGAATTTAGTAGAAAATATTTTGAAAACGAATAAGCGATTCTCAACATGTATTATTTATTATACTTTTGTCAGTTCTAAAACCACACGTGTATGAAACTGTTCTAGACTATAATTTGTATAATAATATTCAAAGAGAGTTATTCTCGAGTACCGAACAGAAGTTTTAATACCCTCATAGCAGCATCGTATCAAACTTGTACTGCAATCCGTATGCAACTATGTATCGGTGCCTAGAGCTATATCACTATATATAGAGACTAGGGATGTTACGGAGGTGGATTTATCGGAGGCGGAATCGGAGTCGGAGGTTCTCGTAGTGACCTCCGCGGAGTCGGAGGTGAATCGGAGTCGGAGTCGGAGCAAATCTACGAATGTAAAATATAAATAAATAAAAAAGAAAAAACTTGTCGCAACTCGTTCACTCTTCGTTCATCAGTTGCAAAGAACACATATACTCCGTCAGTTGTCAGTGTCACGTAGAAAGCGCTCGGTAGCGCTGCAGCGATAGCAAGTCATAACTTGTAACTCCGATATATACCTCCGTTTTAATATATCGGAACCGGATCCGGATTCGGAGGTGTAATTTTAATCGGAGGTTCCGACATATCGGATTCGGAGTCGAAGCTCCGTAACATCCCTAATAGAGACATACATAAAAGAGACTTTAAAAGAGTATCCATGAAGTTTCTTGCCGGTTCTTCTCCATAGGACCAACTTTTTGGAACCGTGCAACTAGAGTCCTATAACGTTTCATAAGTGCCTGTATTAGGTTTATTTGAAATAAAAACAATTCTATCTATCTATCTATGTATATTATAAAACAAAGTCCCCCGCCGCGTCTGTCTGTCTGAACGCGATAAACTCAAAAACTACTGAACGGATTTTTATAAGGTTTTCACCAATGGTTAGAGTGATTCATGAGGAAAGTTTAGGTGTATAATTCATTAAGGTTTTGTGTATATAGGCTGAAATATGACGATGATTGTTGAAGATGTCGAAAAAATCATGCCGACTGGGATCTTTACTGGGTACGCCGAGTAAACCAATAGAGTTATAGGTAAACATCATCATTAAATTAAAAAAGGAAAATAGTTTTAGAAGAAAAAAAAAAAAGCGTATATGCTCTGCTACCCGGGGCGGGTCGCTAGTTATCTATACAATAAACCATGTATTTGGTTGAGGTAGCAGAGAAAGGTTTTAAGTTATAGTGTATAAAATATGAGAGTTGCAATTTTATGAAATGTTTATATAAGACTAGCTGTGCCCGCGACTTCGTTCGCGTGGATGTCGGAACTTAACAATGTATTTTTTAGTGAGACCAAATGCACTTAACCCTATTTTTTTCTAAAATAAAAGAATTTTTCTAAAATAAAAGTAGCCTAATTTACTCCTTATTACATCAGCTATCTGCCAATAAAAGTCCCGTCAAAATCGGTCCAGCCATTTCAGAGATTAGCCTATACAAACAGACAGACAGACAGACAGACAGACAAAAATTGTAAAAAATGTTATTTTGGTGTATGTACCGTATATATATTCATATGCATGTGGTAAAAAACAGTTATTTCAATATTACAAACAGACACTCCAATTTTATTTATATGTATAGATTCAGATTTCGACAGAAGAGTTTAAATTAAATATACTGAGAGGGGCTCGTAACTACATTGCTACCGCGCTGATTGCTCGATCTGCGGTTAAGCAACGCTTGACGCGGTCAGCCCTTGGGTTATAGGTAACCATTTTTCACAGATCAGAAAGCATGTTAAGCTATTGGTCCCCCATACGAAGACCTATGACAGTCGTTACAGGTGTCAGCAGCCCAAAATTCTGACAACCAGTCAAATCTTTCAGTAATGAGTCGGCGGAGGTTAGATGGCAATCGCTCCGTGTAAAATACTAATATTCAGTCTCAACCGTCGAGACTGGACGCCGACCCCAAAATATGATTGTGGTTATTGGCCAGGCAGGTATATGAATCAAAGAAAGTAAGGTAGTAACTTTCACTGTTTCATTGGTCTAGTAGGCGCATGCGCGGTTGCTGAGCAAGAGGTTTTTGGTTCGATTTCCAGGCCCACCAAAAAAATTATTGGAGTTTTATAAAGAGCAGTGATAGCCTAGCGGTTGAACGCTTGCCTTCTATGCAGAAGGGTGCACGTTCAAACCCGGCCCACACCTCTGACTTTTCGGAATCATGTGCGGATCAGAATTTGATTATCACTTGCATTTACGTTGAAGGAAAAACATCGTGAGGAAACCTGCACACCCGAGAGGGCTCCATAAAGTTCTCGACGGTGTGTGTAGTCAACCCGCACCGGGCCAGCGTCGTGGACTAAGGCCTAACCCTTCTCATTCTGAGAAGAGACCCTTGCCCAGCAGTGGGACAGTAATGGGTTGAATTTATTATAAAGCTTTGAAACCAAAATATGGAAAGATATTGTAATCCAAAAGAACATTGTGGCGAATTTAATGGTGTCGTGTTCTCACTAAAAAGGCAATTTAGCAAAAATGTATAACATTAATATTTCAAATGCTGCATAATGCTATGGTATATATAGGGTGTCCTTTGGGAAATCAAAACTGTGGTTAGTGGTATGGGAGGAGATTTTCTCTGCAACTTTTATGAAAAAACAGAGGTAAGTGATTTAAGTGGTAGGTATAGTTGGATATGTGTATATATAGGTGTGTATATACGGTTGGCGCAGTGGTTGAGAGATCGACTGCTGCGCTACGTGTCGCGGGTTCGAGTCCCGCACGGAACAAATTTTTTTATGAACTTCAAATAGTTGTTTCGCGTCTGGGTTTTTGTGTATGTGAATACACACCGTGTCTCGGAAAGCACGTAAAGCCGTTGGTCCCGCACCTGATCTCTCTCCGGTCGTATCGAATTGCCGTCCCATCGGACAATGAGAGTGAAGGAATAGAGAGAGCACCTGTGTTTGCGCACACACTTGTGCTCTATAATATCTCCTGTGTTATTGGCTAATGTCCGGTGAGATTGGCCGCCGTGACCGAAATTCGGTCAGGAGGACATTATTATGTTATTGAAATATACTAACTTTCGACGGTCACGATTGCTTTCAGACGTTAGATGGCGCTACGTGTGACTCGAAAAACGCACGGCTTCGTATTCAATGCAGGCGAAGCCGCGGGCGGAAGCTAATATGTTAATGAAACCAATTTAAAATATCTGTCTGTTCATTTCGCATGATTGTACGTAATTATTACGCAAGCTACGATCTGATTGCAGTTAAATAAGGAACATGCTTCAAATCGTTTATATTTCATTACAAATTAACCTAGTTGGGCGTTCTTCGAATGTTTTGAAGAACAAGCTTTTCACTGCGCAATATCATGATGTACTAACTTTGGAATTTATATGCTTGTTTTATTTGAAAGTGCCTCATTGGTCTGATTACCTCATTGATTTCGTGGTTGCAAGTGCGATTGCTAAACGTCGAGGTCCTGGGTTTTATTCCCGGGTCGGACAAAAGTGTTATTGGTTTTTTTTGTATGGGAATTCTGAGTAGCAGCACGGAACTGGAACTGTGCCCGGTAGATGGGAATAAGTTCGCCTTTTATTACATGGGACTCAACGGCATCGGCGAAATGTGGGTGTACAATAGTATACCTCTGCCTAACCCTTCGGAGAATACAGGCGTGATGCTATGTTAAATTGCCGTGCAATTGGATAATTTTTGCATAATTTTATCATAAACTGTTCTTCAAGCAACAAGAAAAAATGTCTGAACACGAAAAAATAGAAACAAACATATTTCGTTTACCTTTCAAGTCTGCTCACCCGTTCAGAAACGTAAATAAGTCACGATCGATATATACTGAGATCATAGCTACGCTTTTAAAATGTCACGAAGCTTTCCAAGTGACTTGTAACGAGTAGGAGTGTGTCGTGACGAATATTGGAGAGGTTTCCGATACGAAACTCCAGACGACTGCTCCAGTGAGTGTACATAATAAAATCAGACAAGCAACACGGCTTTAGGAAACGGTACGTGTTTATATGTATGTATGACAAATTTTATGCGTAGGTACTGGAGTTTGTGTGCTGCGTAAAGACTTGAGACATTTATTTAAAATTAAACCAGATTCTCAGAACGAGAAGGGTTAGGCCTTAGTCCACCACGCTGGCCCGGTGCGGGTTGGCGGACTACACACACCATCAAGAACTTTATGGAGCCCTCTCAGGTGTGCAGGATTCCTCACGATGTTTTCCTTCACCGTAAACGCAAGTGATAATCAAATTCTGATCCGCACATGATTTCGAAAAGTCAGAGGTGCGGGCCGGGTTCGAACTCAGACCCTCCTGCATGGAAGGCAAGCGTTCAATCGCTAGGCTATCACTGCTGATCTTTGCCCTTGATTACGTTAGAAAAATCTAACGTCCGCAATGACTAACAAATAATGCGTCTCTTTTTCGCTTCAATTACTAAATATTGTAAAAGAAAGTCCCCCCGCCACGTCTGTCTGTCTGAACGCGATAAACTCAAAAACTACTGAACGGATTTTCATACGGTTTTCACCAATGGACGGAGTGATTTATGAGGAATTTGTGGGTGTAGGTGTATAATTCATTAAGATTTTGTTGTAAATTGGACATTGAAAATATGACGATGATTGTTTATGATGTCGGAAAAAATCATGCCGACTGAGAGCTTAAATAAAGCACAATATTTTACGACAAATTATTTCACAGTTCTGCGATCTTTTTGATTTGTGAGGTGTGACCCTATTATGCCAAATGACGTTGCTAAGATGACTTGTCTGACCCTACTGTGGTATGTACTCGAAACGAAAAGTTGCAGTGAACACGTGAACAAAGTTATGTCTTATCTCAACGCTCGGTTTTGTCGGAGACGAGTAGAAGTTTAAGCGGTGTTGAGTGGTGGTTCAATATCGTTTTGTAAGCATAGTTATGTTCTCTCGTGAATAGTCGATTACTTCGTTTGAGTAAAACGCTATCTATTGTTGTTTTTGTAGTATTTTCTTTAAAAAGATCGTTACCCCTCTCTTATATTCCTGTATCGTGGGCAGCGGCGTGCACAGAGTTTTTAGATAGGGTAGGCAGAAAATTTTAAAAGCTTATTTACTAAAAATATGCATGTTGGTATTGGTTCGTCGTTTTGTCGATTAAATAATGACGTATGTTATTTGCCACCTCAGATATAATAAATATTTATCTGAGTTATGTAGGGTAGGCAGTGTCTTTTTGTCTTTATGAACTGCACGCCACTGCGCCATGTGCTGCGATCCTTACATAACCCTTTTGCTTCATCTACATTCATGCATCGTTTCATACATGAACTGCGCACCTGACCTTTTTGAAGGACATCGCCAATAAGGTCCGTATAAGTCCTTCTAGGGCCTTCTAGGGCCTTCTAGGGTCTCGGCGTTTCCACTAACAACCGCGTTATAAATCTATTTCGTTAATCGCCTTTCATCCAACGCAAACGCAACGATCTCTTATCGGGCTATTTCTCATTCTGTCATTCAAAGTTACACTGGTCTGCACATACTTCGCAAGAAACGCATTTCCACTGCATTGATTATACTTTCATGCCTGAAAATAAAGGCAAAAAAAATCTCTTGGTACCGTAAATTTTGTACGCAACAAATCACTAGTTTAGTTCTAAAATATCAAACTACACAATCCATGCTTTGTGCATGGGATGCCAAACAACAATACACAGAGATGCACACACGCTTGTTGTCGTGAGTGTGAGCGTGACGTGATACACGCTGACTGTGTGGTCGCAGTTGTTGTATGCGAGCACCACTGATACATTACATAGCATAAGGCCAGTATAAAAGACTGGTAGAGGCGTACTTGTACGTAAGTCTTATGGAATAGGAGGCGAGACTATTGCCATCTACCGGGTACAGTTTCAAACTACAAGCTGGTGAGTAACTTCCTTGAATCCCGGACCTTATGCTAAGCCGCCCCGTATGCAACCACTAATGCACTCATTTGACGTTTGGCACGTTATATATAAGTTAGCAGTTATATACAATTAAAAGGAAAGGTTCAGGTATAGTTTAAAAATTAAGTAAAAAAAACAGAACGAGTAGAATATATAACTTGAAACCTCCTCGCCTTATATATTTTACTAGCCATCGCGATGAGCTGAAGTTGGCTGCTTTGGTCTTGAAATAAGATTTAAATTTCTTCGGCGCAATACAATACAGAAGCATTGCCAATTGTGAAAAACATACTTTCTTATATTATAAGTTATTTTATGAATAATTATCAGTTACATGCTGGATTAAAAAAAAATCCAACCCATTACAGTCCCACCGCTGGGCAAGGGTCTCTTCTCAGAACGAGAAGTGTTAGTTCTTAGTCCATCACGCTGGCCCGGTGCGGATTGGCGGACTACACACACTGTCAAGAACTTTATGGAGCCCTTTCAGGTGTGCAGGTTTCCTCACGATGTTTTCCTTCACCGTAAACGCAAGTGATAATCAAATTCTGATCCGCACATGATTCCGAAAAGTCAGAGGTGCGGGCCGAGTTCGAACTCAGACCCTCCTGCATGGAAAGCAAGCGTTCAACCGCTAGGCTATCACTGAGTTCCCTGCTCGATTATAAAAAGAAAACAATCAAGTTTTGCGTTTATAAAATGGTTATTACGCAAAGAACAACATCAATCCTTAGCATCGATATCTATTTGTTTGCTGCATTTGTAGTGTTACCCGATGAAAGGTTTCGACTGAAATGAGATATTCTGTTCAGAAACACTTTGATTTATTGTTTAAATGCTAGACTGGGAGTTTAGTGTTACTAAACATTTTGAAATATACACAGAACATTATATATTTTATTCAGCGACTTCACTCAATGATATTTTGTTGCTTATTTTGAAGCCCATATATTTTTCGAAGCAAAGAATAATATTGTACAGACGAATAGAGATATATCTAGGTAGCAGATATTGATATTAGTATTATTATTCATTAAATACTATTCTCGAATGCATTTATAATTTTCTGAAAAAAACTTTTTCTATATCTGATAACACTGTGCACCTACCTCTTTTCCGACTTATCAAAATAGGACCTAAGAGCCAAAACCTGGATTGCAACCAGTGCCGGATTAAGCAAGCGCGGGGCCCGTAGCAGATTTTATCGAGGGACCCTTGATCTGCTATGGGCTCTTAAGTATAAAGTGCCTTTTTGTAGAACTTATGCGTTTACCGTATGAAATTTTGGGTTTTATATTCGCCAACAAAAAACATCAATATACCACGTCTTAATCTAAATTTTGAGTTTCACTCAAAAAATTACGCTCAGGCGGAGGTGGGGTTTGGATACGCGGGGCCCGTAGCAATTGTTACTCTTGCTACGTGGTTAATCCGGCACTGATTGCAACATAAAGTTTCCTAACAGAAAAACCTGCAAATTGGGAGTCGAATGTAGGACCTCACGATTAGCAGCCGTGCATGCGACTATTGGGTTATTCAGACAGTAGGTAACTATTGTAGAATTAGCTGCAGTGGAGGAAACTTATATTTACCGTTTTTGAATAAATAAATTAACAGTCAGTAGTAATGTACATAGTACACAGTAATATCATACATAGCATAACGCCCGTGTTCTCCGAAGGGTCAGGCAGACGTGTACTATGTTACATCCACATTTCGCCGATTCCGTTATTGAGTCCCATGTAATAGGGAGCGAGCCTATTACCATCTAACACTTTGCCCGACCCGGGAATCGAACCCAGGACCTACTTAGCAGTCGTACTTGGTACCGCTAGACCAATGAGGTAGTCATCACAGTATGGCACAGTCGTATCATGTTAAATATTAATCATTTCCCATTGTATCAAACGGTGGACGATGCGTAGCGCCTGCGAATTAGTGTTAGCAATGTCACGAACGTACGATGCGTTGCTACGCATATTAACTATACGGAAAAGCAGGCTTTGGTTAAATCCAGAGGTTCCCAGACTTTTTTCACATAGACCACTTTCAAAATTTAGCTGGTTCCGGTGGACACCCTGCAGCTATATTTCTACCATATTGTAAATTGAATTGTACACCCCCATTTTTTTTTCACGCCAACGTAGTCCCCCGTCGAGTCTCCCGCGGACCACTGGCGTCCACTTGGACCACTTTGGGAACTAATGGTTTAATCGATAGAAATATAATAATAACGTATTACAGAACATTCTTTGGGGCCAAAGGCAGTCTAACAAGATACTCAGGTAGGCCAAAAGTAGCTGAACATGTTGATATTGATGAGTATTCAATGATATTCATTTAAATAGTAACCATTTCTGGTGAAATAGCTAGCGTGCCTAACTATACCTAACGATAAAATAATCATAATAAATATGATTTGTAAAAAACAATAAATAATTATTCGAATTTTTTTTCAAAGTTACAAAATTGTACTAATTACTCTGATCGTACAAAAAAAAAAACCTTTTTATTTAAACAAATATTTTCGTCGATGTAGTGCTAGTACGAATAAAAAGAACAAAAAACTTTTTCAATAATATTCCACCTACCTACTCGTACATATTCATCGTTACGATTTCAATATGCGTGGGTAAATTTAGTTAAAATGTACAAAGGATTTAAAGCAGTCCATTTATATATTTCTACCTATAGATATTGCTTCGTTTAATATATTTAAAAGAAATTAAAAGAATATCTCGTGGGTACAGGTTGTTAATCTTTAGAAATAATATAGATACTCCTGAATTTATCTGTAGTCCTTATTGAATTCAATTTAATATAACTGATTCTCCTTTAGTATACAGTCAGCGTCAAATAGTTAGTGACACTCAGGGTATTCAAATAAATAGCCGCAACCAAAACGTCAATAATATCGGTACAAACAAAGTTTCCTTATTTTTGTCACCAATATAGGCGCTCGAAAGGTCGAGACGTTTAAAATGTCACATAGATAGGTTCAGTCAAACCGCCATAAATATGGTTACAGTCATCCCGCCAATGGTATCCAAGCATTGTAAGTGTTCAAAAATGTGGAACACATTAGAAAAATAAACTAGCATGTTACAGAAATAAACGGTTTCCCAAAGATGAAAACCTCTTTAGACAATCAAGTATTGTTTGCACGTCATAATTTTATCTATCATTGCATAATTATCATTCTATTATCTATCAGTCATATCAATGTCAATTGCAATATAACATCTATTGAAGCAATAATATTGTTTCATGCTTAAATATGGCGACATATCGCATAAGCGACACCTTAAAACATCATTTTGGGGATGGATGACCCAAAGCGCACCAGGAGAGCTAGTCGAGGTGGGAGGAAGAATGAATGGCCTCCGATACAAGGACATCCTCGAAGACGTTTTGTTTCCAACAGCCAGGATTTTTTTCCCCCATGAAAGGATTAGGTTTGTCCAAAGTCAAAGTCAAAGTCAAAGTCAAAGTCAAAGTCAAAGTTTTTTATTTCAAATGGGCCTTTGCAGGCACTTTTAAAACGTTATGAATCTAGGCGCACGGTTCCAAAGTGGGTGGGTCCTATGGAGAAGAGACCGGCAAGAAACTCCATGGATACTCTTTTAAAAATATTGGTTTACAATGAGTTGAAGCAATTTATAATAACAAAATAAAATAGAAAATACTCTTACAATGCAATATTACATTACATGACATACAAGGACTACTATATAAGATAATAAAATAAAATAGATTAACATTTTCAAAATAAAATGTTCAACTCTTTGTTTGTTAAACAAAAATGTATAACAATGTTATGTAAAAAAAAAAGAAGAAGAAAAAAAATAATGTAATACAATAAAATAAAATAAAGTACACATAAGATATAAATGTCTAGTCATGCAGAAAACACCACAACTAGATTGTGGGGATTAGAAACAACTAGTCACCAGGGAAGCCACATGTGCAGAAGATAATTAACGCCATACGTTTCTATCATCAACGTAGTCATTGACCTTATAATAGGCTTTCTTTATTAGAATGGATTTAACATAAGATTTAAACTTGTTACCAGTGAGATCGGTGACAGTTTTAGGTAACTTATTATAGAAGCGCACGCCATTACCTAGAAATGACTTATTAGTTTTAGACAATCTAAATTTAGGTACCACTATTTTGTGTTTATTCCTAGTATTAAAGTTGTGGAAGTCACTGTTGACGTTAAACAGTTGCAGGTTTTTCCGGATATACATGATATTTTCTAGAATGTATAGTGACGGCAGTGTCAGAATATCTATATCACTAAAGAAGTCTCGTAAAGACTCGCGGGGGCCCATGTTGTAGATTGCACGAATTGCTCTCTTCTGTAAAATAAATATTGAATCTACGTCAGCTGCAGATCCCCACAACAGAATGCCGTAGGACATGATGCTATGAAAATATGCAAAGTAAACTAATCTGGCCGTGGCTACATCCGTTAACTGCCTGATTTTTCTAACTGCAAATGCTGCAGAGCTAAGTCTCTTCGACAGAGCTCTGATATGAGGACCCCACTGCAACTTCGAATCAATTGTTATTCCTAAGAACACCGTTTCGTTTATAATATCGAGTCCTTTGCCGTCAAGCATCAAATGCAAGCCTACGCTGGGTACATTTGGCAGGGAAAACCTTAAACATTTCGTTTTAGTAGCATTTAGTAATAGGTTATTTACCGCGAACCATTTAGACAGAACAGTTAAGCTATCATTAATATGTGAAACTTCCCTGTCTTTTCTACTTATCTTAAAAATGAGAGATGTGTCGTCGGCGAATAAAATAATATCTGATAAATTATTCATCACGTATGGAAGGTCATTTATATAAGCAAGAAACAAGAAAGGCCCAAGAATTGATCCTTGGGGCACGCCCATCTTAACAAGAGACCCCGATGAAGTAACACCATTTACACCTACTTTCTGCTGCCTATCAGATAAATAGGAAAAGATTAGATCAGCAGCTCGGCCACGAATTCCGTAATGTTGAAGTTTACGAATTAGTGTATTGTGGTCAACGCAGTCGAAAGCCTTGGAGAGATCACAGAAGATGCCAATAGCATCCTGTGAACCCTCCCATGATTCCAAAATATGAGTGACTAGTTTAGCTCCTGCATCAGTAGTTGACCTGCCTTTCGTGAATCCGAACTGACGACCATGTAAAATCCCGTGTAAGTTAAAATGCGACAACATCTGATCAAGAATGATCTTTTCAAATAATTTACTAAATGCTGGTAGCACAGAAATAGGCCTATAATTAGAGGGATCATTTTTGCAGCCCGATTTGAAAATTGGTATTACTTTACTGTGTTTCATTAAATCGGGGAAAGTACCATTATCTACACATTGGTTAAATATGCTTGTAAGTGCAGGGGCAACGGTGTCGATGATAACGCCAAGAACTCTGACAGAGATACCCCATAGGTCTTCGGTATTTTTTAAATTAAGAACGTTAAAAGCTTTTTTAATTGAATTTATAGAAATATGTTTAAAATCAAAGTTAGGTATGACTTTAGGAAAGTTCTGTTTGAGTAGCGATTCAGCTGACAAAGGACATGAAGCAAGGGTTTTCGTAACCTCTACCGGTATATTCGTGAAGAAATTTTCTAATGCCTTAGCGACTTCACTCTTGTCAGATATGGTAAGATTATTTATTTTAAGAGATAGTTCATTTTCCCTTTGTTTTGTATTGCCAATTTCATGGTTGATTACCTGCCACACGGCTTTTATTTTATTTTTCGAGTTGCCTATTTTATTACTAATTAGTTTAGATTTGGCTTGAGCACAAACTCTTTTAAAAATCTTCGAGTAGTTTCTTACATAATTATGAAAGGATTGGTCGGAAGTCAATGACTTTTCGTAGTATAAAGTATATAAAACATCTCTACTTTTCCGAATGCCCATAGTGGCCCATTCATTAAATTTCGATTGTTTGGTTAATTTAACCTTCTTAATTGGACACGCATTATTAAATTCATAACATACAGCAGAAAATAGTGCACTGTAGTAGCTGTTGGGGTCTCTTGGACAAGAGCGAGATAAAGTAACTTTCGTTTTAACATTTTCATTAAATTTTTGTAATTTATTCTTATTTAATAGTCTTAGTTCTAGAGTTGTATCCAGTGGGAGCTTTTTGTTGTGTTCAAAGCTTACTAGTTGACCTGTATGGTCAGATCTGACACCGCTAATTATAGAAGATTCTTTTATACTACAGTTTGTAAAAATATTGTCAATGCATGAAGCTGAAGTAGCAGTTATTCTAGTAGGTTCACTAAATATATAATGTAAATTAAAACACTTAAATAAAGAAAGAAGTTTACATTTGTCCTGCGAATCAATTAGCAAATCTATGTTCATGTCGCCACAGATAAAAATAAATTTGTTGTTATTAAATAATTTCCTAAGTATATCTTCCATTACAATTAGAAATGAGGCAAAGATTGACGCAGGTGGTCTATATACACGGAGAATAATATGGCCCTCTATTTCCGCACATGCTACCTCACATAAGCGATCAACAGAGCACGATGTGATGTCCTTTCTCTCTTTATGTTTAAAATAATTATTACATAAAATCAAAGTACCACCACCCACTGCTGATAATCTGTTGAACGCACTGGCAACCACTAAACTATGTACATTAAATAACATTTCCTCAGGTTTTAACCATGTCTCACAAAAACACAAAATGTCCATATGATATTTTTCAATTAACAACTCCACATCAAGAATTTTGCCAGAAAAGCGATTCACGTTTTGGTGATAAAGTATGATACTATTATCATAAGGCTTCTCTATTGTCGACTCTAAATGTTTAAACAATCCATTACAGTATTATCCGAATGACTAGACAAAATTGGTTGAATGCTTAACCTAGTCTTTGTTATATTATCTATAACCGCGTTTATATTATATGCTAATAATGTAGCTAATAAGTGTCGACTTTTTATGGAAACGAAAACAGATTCCTGTGTAAATACAAAATCTCTAACAAAATTGTTAGTATCAAAAAATAATAAGTGGTCACTATGACGACATGTCAACATATGCATTATGTTATTTAATTTATATATGTAGCTGTTCTCTAGCTCTGACAGAGAATCCGAGTATGGTAAGGCGCATAAAATTATTTTACCAATTTTTAATTTTAATAATGAGTTGACACCATTAACTATGTCCCTTGTATTGATACCTTGGCTATCACCTAGTAGGAGAACTAGAGTGGTGTGTTCGTCCATTTTTGTGTTTATAATTTTTCTTATAATATTATTAAATTTGAAGTTTGAGTAACAGTGGTTTGTAAAATTATGATTCAGGTAATTACTTATTAATGGACCAAAACCTGCCCCTAGCTTGTCTGAGAATATTACTGACCTATTACAATTAGTATCAACAACAGACTTCACAGGTTGAATCACCACAGGTAAGGATGAAGGTGCAGTACACTGAGGTTCAGGTGGTGTCGGGGAGTGGGCACAACTACATGTGAGATTATTGGTCAACGACTCATATCTCTCTGCATTGTACCGCACTAAATCCACCAGTTCGCTGGCTTCCTGCATATGAACACTTAATAGTTGTTGACTTGTTTCATATTTATCAAAGATATCCTTCAAAGTATTTTCCCTCCGTAGTAATTCCTCCTGCAAGTTCTTAATATTATTCTCATACATTTGATTGCTGAGTTCTAATTTCTTATCACAGTATTTTAATTGGTTCACTAGATTTATACGTTCTTTCCTTAGGCTAACATTACATTTATACAAATTTTGTTGTTTAATAAGTTTCTTGTACTTTCTAATAATTTTCTTAATTTTTATATATTTCTTAACTTTGTTATGACTAAACAGAATTGGACACTTAGTTAAGGTATCGTCTCCAGTTAAATCTACAGTAACCATTGGTTTCACACACACTAGTTGTGATGGACTACCGACTAACTCATCAAACAAGCTATGGGTGTTAGCAACTTGCTCAGTGGCTTTATGTAAATTTAAGCGAGAAATTGACTTGTGGGCTTCACATAATTCACGTTCCAGTTCAGATATGCGTTTCAATGCTAACTCATGAGTGTCACTACACTGTTGGAAGTCTGCTACTATTTGACGGAGATGTTGATGGTGTTCAAGGATATCCATGTGCTGGATGTGCAATTCAGCCAACTGGTTCTTGAGCTCGGTGTTTTTGTCAATTATTATCTTGACTTCCACCTCGCCTTCGTCCCTTTCCTGCAGCAGTTGAGTGCATAGGTTTCTTGAGGACTCCAGTTCTTTCAGTGTGACCCTCAGTTTGTCTTCCATGTCCCGAGAGGCAGCTCTGCGTGTCATCATATTTACAAGTTGACTCAAGAGGCACCTGGAATGAGAACGGTGGCAGCTAAGTAGTTGAAAGGAAAAGAGGTGGATTGAGATTAGAAGCTAATAAGAGAAACAAAGGACTATCAATATTCAGTGAAAGTTAATAGATATGAGAGATAAAATCAATTTTACACAATTTAATATAAGAAATGAAAGTAAGTAGTAATATATACTCCTACACTAACTTTTATAATAATTACTTTGTAATCTAGGCATGTAATAATTGTTTTTAAACTGAGGGTAACTAATTTCCTATAAATCGCTAATCATGTGAAATAAATGATTAATGTCTAATATTATTAAGATTATATGTCTAAAGGGTCCTAAAATAAAACTATACAAGTAGAACTTAGTAATGTGGAGTAAATTTGCAGTGTTTAATGTATGAGGCGAATGATTTCGTCGCCAATTTTGCTTCCACAAGTTGTCAAGCAAAACGAGACAAATCGAGCCGGTGTGTATTGGACGTGGCTCATAGACCTGAGCAGTGGTTTGATGATGAAGAGTGCTATTAGTACTAAAGATATAAAACAAAATACTCCCCGGTTCAGGTAATTTAAATCCGTCCGTTGACTTGACAGCCGGCACTAGGTCGAAGTTTTCTTCACTATATTACACAGATCTTACGATGAAACACCACACAAACACTGGATGCGCTATTATACAACTAGTTCAGATGCTATTATATGAAATTAACACTAATTATACACGATAAATAATTTTATAAATTATTACAATACAAGCAATACAAGATAACAGTTCGGTGCACAACTCCAGAGTTGTTCAAAATTACTTGGAAGGTAACAGGGACCTGGAGTTAATTTCGATGCCACCTCACAGTCCCGACCTAAACCCGATCGAAAATTTGTGGGGCAAAATGGTTCAAGTATGGGACAGTACTTGAGCACGAACCACCGCAAATTTAAGGACTCACGTCGAAGAAGTTTGGGAGACCATGAGAGGAGACAATTTTTGCTACAATGCGGTACAATCCACGCGAAGACGTCTTTCTGATGTAATTCTAGCAGACGGTGGCTATACACGATTTTAGTTAAAAAAATAAAGATAAATTAGAGCTAAAAATAAATTGTTTATCTTTATACCGGGCTCAGTGGCGCTTACTAGGAGAGGCCTATGTCCAGCAGTGGACGAATATGGGCTGATGATGATGATGATACAAAAACAATGGAAAACTATCCAGCAATTAAAAACCGGACAAGTGCTAGTCTGACCCGCCCACCGAGGGTTCCGAACCATCATCATCCTCCTGCCCTTATCCCATATTATTTGGGGTCGGCGCAATATGTCTTCTTCTTCCATTTATCTCTATAAGACGTCATATCGGACTTCACTTTCCTCTCAGTCATATCACACTTCAATCCTTACAATATAAGTATCGTAAATGGCTATGCACGAAATTCTTTACAAAACAAAAGACATGTCTATGACGTCATGCTTAAAATGAAAAGGACAGCATAGTTTCTATCCCTTTCATTTAGTGTATTAATATTAATTGATGTGAGAAATAATATTTAAAATATATAGCAATAAAGTTTATTTTTCTAATGTGTTCCATATTTTTGAACACTTAGAATGCTTGGAAACCATTGGCGGGATGACTGTAACCATATTTATGGCGGTTTGACTGAACCTATCTATGTGACATTTTAAACGTCTCGACCTTTTGAGCGCCTATATTGTTGACAAAAATAAGGAAACTTTGTTTGTACCGATATTATTGAAGTTTTGGTTGCGGCTATTTATTTGAATACCCTGAGTGTCACTAACTATTTGACGCTGACTGTACAAATATATAGAATATAATCATACGTAGATTAAACTAACACTCAATTAGCTCTTAAGATCATCGACTAATCATCATTTTGCAGTAAAATTTGTAAGTTTCTCATAGTAAGTGAGCTCTGTAAGTTCTTTGTGAGTATAAATGTCTTAAACCTCATATATAATACAACATTGCAAAAAAGAGTAAATAAGCTGAATAACACATTGTTTTATTTTCACGGAAACCTTTGTTTTGTGTTTATATACTTATATTTTTTTTTTTACCATACTACGTTTGAAATATCGATACACACAAAGTCGGACACCGACGACTCACTGTGTATAATAATATTTATTGAGTTTGAGGAGGCATATAAGATAGATAGCTCGTTAGAAAATTCACTAAAAATGTAATTATTATTGGTTTAAAAAATTGGTTTATTATAAGATTTCGGAGTGTCGGCACTTTGGGTCATATTTACAGTAAAATGACGGGATCATAATAAAGTTTAGCTAATTAGAATTTATTTTACAAAAAGATTAAATATAATATTATAAATAAAAAAACCTACCTTGATTTGATTTCATTATTTAGATGCTTTATGCAGTAAATAAATCATTTGTTTAAAATTTTCGTTAATTGTCTATTTTTAGGAGGTTTGTCAATTTTACGTGTACGATTTTGGAGGGAATGGGACCCCCACGACCCCCCCCCCCCCCTTGGACCGCCATTGATCACGTCTTTATTCCACGTAAGGTTCAGCAGAGGTGAATGATTGTACACCCACATGTCACTGATGCCGTTATCAAGTGCCATGTAATTAGGGGGCGACTTATCGCCATCTATCGGCCACAATTCCGAACCACTGGCTACTACTAAGAACTCATTTGTTCTGTGGCATTATTTAGAGATTAAACACACCATAAGTCGTATGCCGTCTTACCAATCGATCGCCTATTATATCCGTATCGCATACACCTATCTACGAAGTAAATATATACTAGGAACGTTATGTGTGCGTATCAAGTCGTATACTGTAGGATGTAGGTAAGCAGGCTGCAGCGAACGTATGCGTCCCGCGTACACCAAGACGTTACTTTATCTGTAGGGTGCACACGCGATACGGACCTAAGGGACTTTTTCCATGTCGCTAGGATTGGATGCCAATCGCAGTTTATTTCTTATAATATGTTATGCCTATTTTTTGGAATAAAACCGTAGTGCTGCCCATCGAATATTTGTCGTCGGAATGACAACAGGCTCTACGTGACGTGATTGTTGGGTACAGGTTGTTGTTTGAGTTTGATCGTATCGTCGAATATGAAATAAGTAGAATATTTGACTATTCAGTTTCTCGATACAAGCTCACATGACATACATATTGGGGAACGAGGTATGGTGTTCCTCCATTGAAAAGGGAGGATCCTCCGACCAGACAAGGTGGTTAGCCTGGCGGGCCGAAGCCCGACGATTGACGGCGGACATTCGTATATGTGTTAGAATCGTTTTAAACTCTCATAGGGCGATTTAGGGTTTGGTGTTGTAGCTTCACTCCGACAGATGGCGCTTTACTTTTTTACATATACATATAAAGGAAGAAATCAAAGCCAGCAAAAGGCAGCTGCTATGAGAGTTAATTAAATATAAAATAAATGTGTGTATGTATGTTCCCTATTCCTATGGACTCCAAAACGGCTGGAGGGATTTTTATGAAATTTTTAGGTAATCTTCAGATTAGCCCAACGGGTGATCCTGTGAAGTATGGTAGCGATTAGATGAACATTTTTTTACGTCTTTTCGTTAATTTTGTGTGCGACCCGTGCGAAGTCGGGGCGGGTGGCTAGTTATGAATAAATTAACAATATTGCTAGTTTTTCACAGCCTACCTCATATATTTAATAATAATATAATATTTATTGTTCATAAAAAGGTTAAAACCATCATTTAAATGACACTGAATCCCACGCTAAGATACCCTGTATAGTGAGGAAAATTTGTTTAATTAAATCATGTATAGGTACCATTATTTCAATAAACAAATACTCGTACATTCTAAGGCTTGATTGCCTCATTGGTGTTAAAGGTCGCCAGCGCGACCGCTGAGCGTGAGGTCCTGGGTTCTATTCTGAGGACGGGCAAAGTGTTATTGGATTTTCTGTATGGAAATTCTCAGTAGCGGCACGGAGTCTGGGACTGTGCCCGGTAGATGACAATATGCTCGCCACCTATTACAGGGGCCTCAACAACGGAATCGGCGAAGTGTGGGTGTAGAATAGTACACCTTTGCCTAACCCTTCGGGGAATACAGGCGTGATGCTATGTTATATTATGAACATAGGGCCGATTTTTCAATTGTCAGTTTTCAATATAATTAAAGAATGCTATTACAATAATAATCTTAGCAGAAATGTTTCCACATGTGAACTAGTACACCATTTCACCAAAAGGTATAAGATAATATAGCCTCCATTGTCCTAAAGATATAATAGTCATTTAATAGTTTCTAGACCAATGACCCGTTAAATTCACACATTAATTCCTAATTAGTCTACCAATACTGTAGATATACTTCATTTGTATTGTAATTAACAAAGCTTTGTGATGGTCAATGAACACACGGATCACAATTTAATTAAATTTTAATGAGATTGTAGTTTATTGACCATAAAAGTAATTACTTTCTAATTAACTGTTAATATGGAGTTTAACATTGGAATTATTTTCATTATAAAATGGTGTAGTGTGTATATATTATTACTGGACAATATAACATAGCATCACGCCTGTATTCTTCGAAGGGTTAGGCAGAGGTGTACTATTGTACACTCACATTTCGCCGATGCCATTATTGAGTCCCATGTAATAGGGGGCGAGCCTATTGCCATCTACCGGGCACTAAAACAAAAACTGCTGTTTCATACAAAGGTTCAATACCTATTCGACTAAAATGTATGAAACAGATAATATTTTTTCCGTGATTTCAGAGTAGATCACCCTGTGAAAATTGGGAAAGTGATAAAAAAATTGCCCTGTATGTCTTATTCATGGGCACCCTACTGCTCCAGTAATACATGTAGAGATACCATGGGCTCCTATAAATTACCTGGATTCATGGCGCAGGCTAGATTTACTGTGCAGGCTGTAATAACGTCATGGGCTAATACATTTTGTATGGTAATTACACCCGCGCCCCATGGGTGTGGGTTGTATGTAATTGGATGTAGACAATGGTCAATTTAATAGACAGACTCTAATTTAGATCAAGCTTGGGCAAATGGTGAGTTCCTTTTACGAATTGGGAAATTCTTGACTAAAGTAAGATCTGTTTTCGAAGTAAGAAAATCTTTTGTTACGTAAAAAAACTATTAATTAGATAGAATCGGGACACCTCATCAAATACCTGGGTTCACAATCCTTGATCGACTACCACAAGACTCGAAAACCATTTATACACACCCTTAATTTATAATTGATAGAAAATAATTAAGGGCATGTTCTGTTCATCAATCTACATATCTTTAGAACAGGTTAGACATTGAAGAAAATTGCCTGCTCGCTACATTTTGACCCAGTTCAGTTTATATACTTACTACTAATATACATATCTACTACTTTTGTATTGTACAGATGATTTTTAATACAATCTCTGTTGGTTCCAAAGAATCATGTTATATAGAATAAGGAGTAGTAATATAGGTAAGTCATCATCTGCCTAGCGTTTTCTCAACTACATTAGGGTCGGCTTCCAATCTAACCAGTTGCGGCTGAATATCAGTATTTTACACAGAGCGTCTGCTTTCTGACCTCCGCCACCCAATTATTGGAACACACTGATACTCTAAGGTTAGACTGGTTGTCAGACTTTTTTGGGATGCTGACACTCGTGACGACTGTCATAAGTTTTTATATGTCACACGGGACCAACTGCTTAACGTGCTTTCCGTGGTACGGAGTGGTCTCGATATGTGAAAAATGGTCACCAATCCAAACACCGACCGATCGACCGATCAATGTAGCTACTAGTGATGTAGATAAGTATATCTTTAAAACTGTTCATTATCCTACGAATGCTATCCAATCCTATCCTACTCCTACTAATATTATAAATGTAAAAGTTTGTGAGGATGGATGTATAGATGGATGGATATTTTTTACTCAATCATGCCAGAACGGCATAACGGATCTGGATGAAATTTGGCACAGAGGTAGATTATAGCTTGAAATAGCACATAGGCTACTTTTTATCCCGGAAAAAATTACGGGTTCATATACAACGCGGGCGAAGCCGCGGGTGGAAGCTAGAAATGGATATATTTAGAGTATTTTTTCGCGATAATATTTAAAAATACGTGTACGTCATATTCAAACTCAAACATATCTAAAACACTTCTGCCGTCTAAGAGGAGTTTTGTTCACTTTGGCATGGCATCGCTACATAATTCTATATAAAAACAAGTGAAGTCCTAAATGAGAATCAAGCGTAAAAGAATGAAATGAAACGTAACTCAGTAGACCGAGTTCGATGTTCCCGTCACTCAGTTTAGGAGAATTTAATATTTATGAAGGTAGGGTGGCGTATCCACGTCAAGTGTGAATAATAACATTTTGTACCCAGAAAGTGCTTATTACTTAGGGATTTTTTGAGGAACGGTAATTGAATGAGAGGGTGTTGGAGACGTATGTATGTTATTATAAATAACACAGATCGGTTCCTACTGTTAGGTTAAATTATCTGTGTTTTTAAAATCGACTAAACTGACTTATCGATCTTGGATAACGATTATAGTTATGGCAACACCAAGCGGTGACGTTTGGAAAGTTTAAAAGGAGTCTACGCTCAGAAACTAGGGCAGTTTAGTTGGGAACGAGCTACGAGTCAGACGAACGAAATATTTGTGTGTCTATTGTCATTATAGTTGGTACGCGATAGTTATAGAAGTGTGGTGTGATTTGTGTTCTGAGGATTTACAAATAAATATAATTATTATCTACCCAAGAAGTTTTATTACACTACAATTAAGGATTTTAGGATATCGTCGCTGCGCATGAAAAGTTCCATATGTGCATTTTTTAACGAAAAAATATCTGTAAAAGAATCTGTTAAAATACATAAGTATGCACCTTATTCCTCGTATATAGTGATCTAAATATTGTTTTATTTTTTGGATTGCCTGATTAGTCTAGTGGTCGCAAGCGCGACTGCTGAGCGTGAGGTCCTGGGTTCGATTCCCGGGTCGGGCAGTGTTTTCCGTGCATTCCGTGCAATCTAAATTCCGTGCAAAATTGGATTTTTCTGTAGGGAAATTCTCAGTAGCAGCATGGAGTTTGGAAATGTGCCCGGTAGATGGTATCAAGCTATTACATGGGTTTTAATAAAGGCATCGGCGAAATGTGGGTGTATACGTACACGTAGTAAGTCTCTGTCTAACCCTCTGGGGAATACAGGCTTGATGCTATGTTACATTGTTTATGGAAATAATTCCTTAAAAATAAAAATATTTTGTATCAGACATGGAGGCCCATAGCATGTTAATGTTAGAAATTATTAACTTAAAGACTGGCAAGCCTAGCCATATTGGATATATATATTATATGTATAATACTTTTGTTTTTTTTTGTGACGACACCGTGTGCGCAGTGGTTGAGAGATCGACTGCTGAGCTACGTGTCGCGGGTTCGATTCCCGCGCGGAACAAATATTTGTATGATCTACAGATATTTGTTTCGGGTCTGGGTCTTCGTGTATGTGAATACACACCGTGCCTCGGAAAGCACGTAAAGCTGTTGGTCCTGCGCCTGATCTCTCTCCGGTCGTATCGGATTGCCGTCCCATCGGACTATGATAGTGAAGGAATAGAGAGAGCACCTGTGTTTGCGCACACACTTGTGCTCTGTAATATCACCTGCGTAGTTGGCTAATCTCCGGTGAGATTGGCCGCCGTTTATATTGTTATATTGTAGTATTATAATACTTTTGTATACCCAATATATAATTATTAAAAGTTCAAGCTCCTCACAAGCCACAAAAAGCAAAAAAAAAAAACATAAAATCCTTTTTATTTAAAACCGTGTAATGTTGTCATTGCGCACTGTGATATTTGCTCAAAAAGCGGAAAAATGTTCCTTCACTATATATTTTTGATGGCGGGCTAGTCACGCTCGTGCGTGCCAAATAAAATGGCGGCGCGTGACAGCGTGTGGTAGAATTAGCTGACGTTAGCCTTAGCGTGACAATGGTTTTAAAGGATTTTTGTAGCTGCAGTGTTTGCATTGCATTTAGTTAGCTTTGAGCACCCTGTGTTACTTAAATAGAATCCGCTGACTGTGCTGTATAATTTCAGTATACGTGTTAAGGACAGATGAGTTATACTGTTGTGGCGGTGGCCGCACACCTGCACATTCCAAAGCAATGAATCAGAACTAAACTTTATGTTAACTAGTAAACAAGATCGCAATGGTGCAAATAATTGGCGACCGCAGCAAGGTACCCACTACTTGCGCCCCTCAAAACGTGTATGTAAGCGGCGCCCTTTTAGAGAATCATCGTTAATCAGATCCAGCAAGTCCTCTCTTGTCTGTCCCCCAGCAACGCCCTAAGCCGAGGTTCGAGTCTCACTATGGGACACCCTTAGCAGTGTTGCTTAGTATTATTTAATTTGCTCGGCTGGAGGCCCTTCTGGTCTCGCCATTTGCCCGTTTAAGCAGTAAAAGCTCCCTGAGCTAACTGCGAGAGACAACTCAAAAAAAAAGAAAAAAATAAAAACAGTGAATGACTCTTTATAAAGTTTGTACATATGTAAATAAATACGACGAAGTGCCTTTCAATATGTATTACAGGGTTCAATAACCTCCCAACTGTAGGGATCTCCAACAATATGTATACATAGTTTCAGCTCCTTGCAATTTTTAATTTTTCCTTGTAGTTTATAAATATAACAAGAAAACGTTTGGGCAATTTTTTCACATTAAAATTTATATGTTATCGTGAACTGTATACCCACCCTGGTCCGAAACAACTATCTGTAGATCTTACAAAATATAAGTATCGTGCGGAAATCGAACTCGCGACACGTAGCGCAGAAAGCTTATTCAATCCACTAACACACTACAGCGGTCTTATTAGTAACGTCATTTCCGTGTCACAATTACATCAAGCGTGAGGTTAAAAAAAAAATTCTGTCTGTAAAAGAAAGAATTAATGGCGACACGGTTGGCGCAGTGGCTAAGCGATTAGCTTTCTGCACTAGGTGTTGCGGTTTCCAATGCCGCACGGAACAAATATTGGTATGATCTACAGATATTTGTTTCGGGTCTGGTTGTGTGTACATGTAAAATTTATGTTAGTAAACTGTACCCATGATACAGGAGAAATATGAGTGCGGGGCAACGTTAAAAAAATAAGTCATATAGAGTAGATAACATAGTAAACGCCATCCTTTATAGAGGGCTTATGAAATGATATTCTTATAATAAACATAGTATATATGGAATACAGGCGTGGTGCTATGTTATGTTATGTAAAATTATCTAATTCTATTTAGATATATGAAATTAGGTTATAACATCACTCCCCTTTCCCCCTTCCTTTGATTTCAGGTAACGTCAGGTTCAGGCGGTTCACGTGAGCTATTTACTTCTATGAAGTCATTTACATTTATATATGCATGGTTTGCGCTAAAGTTGGAACTGATGTGTTTTAAATGTAGATGTTTAGTTACTTTCTGATATTATAGTATTAGAGTATCCTGGATATCATACGAATACCTACATATGACAGTCGTTACACGTGTCAGCATTTTAAGACATCTGACAACCGTTCTAGGCTTCAGGAACCTGCCAGTGTCTCCCAGTGATTGTGTGGTGGTGGTCAGACGGCAGTCGCTCCTTGTAAAATACTGATATTCAGACTGGAAGCCGACCCCAATCTCATGACCCCAATGACCCCCCTTGGATCCGCCCTTGCATGAGCAATTCCACTGTGATAGCCCTTGCCAATTTGATAGAAGAATAACAAATTGTGATATATAATCCTTTAGGAAATTTTTCATGATCAAGGAAAAAAGTAAATTATCCTACTTCGTATTTAGTCAAAATTATCTATCCGTACCGAAGCGATAGTGTAACAAAGAGGTCATATTTTTTCCTCTCCCAAAAAGCCTATCCACGGGGGATGTAAAGTCACCCATTTATTTCTCGTCGACGGCGACGTACCATTCTCCTCTCACTCCATGCACCGTCGTTTTTCATTTTTACACCGATTCTCACTTTCATACGAAAGACGAATACTGTTGCAATAACTTATGGTCTTATAGCAGCGCTACGGTTTTTTTATCAGGTGTACTTATAAATTGATGAATTGAATTTGAGGATAAAGGTGATTATTTCTTCTTTGTGTACTTTTGTTCACTGCGAAAAATCTTGATTCAAATTCAATCTAACCCTGTCTACTGAAAGAGCAGAAACTATCCTTTAATCGATATGTTATTGAAGATAAAGATAAATATAGTTTATTTGTCTAAAACATGAGTATGCAGTACAAACAGGTTTGCAAAGCAAGGTGTTACATAAAAAATCACGTTCTTGCATGTTTTGCCCACAAGGGCGTACAAAATTTTAAAAACTGATAACGCCGTGCATTAACGGTATAAACGTTAAGGTACAAAAAAAAAAAAAACAGAAAAGAGCATGTTAGTACATAGGTATATCAAAATAATGTCCAAGTAAATTAAGGTAAGTATATAACAAGTTGGCATTAATTATTTAAGAAATCATTCAAATTATAAAAGCAGTTTTCTATTAAATATCTTTTTAAATGAAAAAGCAAGATGCGTTATATTCCTCGGCTCAATATAGACTTTGGAGTAAATTCAATCGACTGGTAATAAGCCCCTTTGAAGAGGTGCGCTTTATAGTAACACGAAGAGGTCTTATACCCACCGAAGTGATCGACTCGCCAGTCGACACTGGTAAGCCGATTAGTTTCAACGCAACGGAACTAAGCCGGCCACATTATGTGATAGATGAAATTATTTATGGTGCTTTTCAATGCTTTAATAGATTGGAGTTAAGCTTTTCTTGCTAGAAATAAATTTTCTTGTGTATGTGAAGAAAATGTAGAATACACTTGATTGAAATTAATGTTTAGTTTTATAGCCGGATTTTTCATTTTATGATGCACTATTACGCATGCGCATTCTACTTATCATTTGTTAAACAAAATTAAACGGAAAATTTAAAAAAATATTGTACCAACCCAAATTGGACGTGTGCTTTTCCAGTATGAGTTCATGAATAATCATTTGATGTGAAGAAAACGGTTGTTTTAATGGTCTTACTTATTTCTTTATGTAAAAATACTCAACGCGCCCTTATGCGCTAATTTCGTGTTAAAGTGCCTAGTTATTTAATAACGGTCGTGTTACTTGCGTGATATTTCTTGATATAGCGTGGACTACGGTCCCCCAACTATGTGAATTATAAAACCTCGTGACATTTATATATCTTTTTTAGTATTTTTATGCAAGAGCAACCCGTCCCAGCTTCGCACGGGTAGCACACAAAAAAGAAAACGGCGAAAAAGTTTTTTTTTTGTTGATTCGATCGCTACCAAACCACACATCACCCCTGGGCTAATCTGAAGATTACCTAAAAATTTAATTAAAATGATCCAGCCGTTTTGGAGTCCACAGGGAACATACATACATACACACATTTATTTATATAGGTATATCTAGATAGATAGATAGTTTATGTGATTCAGTCATCCCGAAATTGCTAAAAAGGAGGTACTATCACTTAGTATAACTGGCGTGTAGTAAATTCAACGGACTTAAATAATCCTATTTCTTAAAGTGCTTAGTAGATAACTTAACCGTGGCTCGACTGGCCACACAGAGGTTGTAAGCCAATTAGTTCCGACGCAAGCCATAACTTAAGATTATGTGATACAGACCGCTACATACAACAGGGTTTTAAAGGCGTGTTGCATGCAAGTTAAGGAATAACAGAGATCAAGAAGACAAGGTATCTGGTAGCTACACATAAAATCTACTTTTAACCGACTTAACAACGTACGGGCTTACTGTAAATTTTAGCTCAAATTCTTCATAGAAAGCCTAAGAGGTTCTCACTTTTCAGCCCTGTGTCGACCCACTATTAGACACGGCTTTCTTCGCAGTCAAAAATCAAAAGCTTTTAGTGTAAAAACAAGGCCTAACTGAGGCCTTACCATTCTCATTCTGAGAAGACGCCAGAACTATTCTTATTTAATATACAAATACAATCTCTCTTCAAGTCTTTTACGAAACCGCTTAATTTTTATCTCCACAAGATAAAGCCTTATGCAAGTAGGTTCCTCCCTATGTTAACACAATATCCCCATCGAAGTTACTTAAAAGCCGGTGACTTTATTTCGTACGTAATGCATCACTCTGTATTATGCCACCATTAGCTCCTAATGCGTTGCTTTCTTTATAAGGACTTTTTGCACTGTATCAAAAAAGGAAAACAATGAATAGATACTTACGTGTCTATAATGGCGATGATATAATCAATTATGATGTGACTTTTATGTCAGTTTTGGTCCATCGAGATATTCTTTCTTTTTTTTTTTTTTTTTTTAATGTACACTAGGATTTCTCCTGTGTCGTGGGTACAGTTTACAAACATACAATTATACTATAAAATGGCCAGACATTGCATACATTCTTTTGTCTAGTTTATTTGAGTCTATTTCGTTTTTGATTGTGTGCATTGAAAAACCTATTGGTGCAGGTACTTTATTATAGCCCGCTCAGGGTTGGCATTCAATGTATTTCTTCAGTCTTTAAACTTTTCTGACTAAATTTATACCTACGTATATGTTTATCCTTATATATATTACAGCCCTTTAATACATTGGACGATGCGGTTGGCGCAATGAAGCGATTACCTTTCTGAGCTACGAGTGTTTAGTAATAGTATGTTTGTAAACTGTATTGACGATACACGAGAAACCGGAGGGTCTTCAAATCTATAATTTATTCCAAACTTAAAGAATATTAATGGATTAGAATATCAATTGTATTTCTAAATAAAGATATAATTAATAATTGAAACCGTTGTTAATATTGCGGGTATACACAAATAAACGGAGAGCTCCCTCAATAACCTGACGATAGACAACCCTGACCCCGTGCATTGCCATCCACTAGCACACAAAAGTTTCAGTCAAATCGCCCGTTCACGCACGATTCGCGACGAATACGTGCAACGTTACTTCTCAAAACGTTCCCCGTGGTCGTTCCATTTCTCGTTCCCATTTGCTACTGCGCTGCCGCGATCGTTCGGGTGAAATTACGCGTTCTACGCGCCGTGACGCGGAGTTACGCGAAGTTACGTGGAATTCCGTGAAGTTTCGGGAGCTCGCAATCGACAAGCAGACGTGACCTGGCATTGTCGAATGTTTTTCTCATTATCTATAGAGTGGAATGAAATTGGTGGTTAGGGATGTTAAGAATGTATTTTCTGTGATTTTGTTCTGTAGGTATATAAGGAAAATAGATATGTGTTTATCATTTTACGTAGGGCAAGAACATAAACATACATATATGGCTGTATGATGTACAGTCAATATTAGACGAAACCTCACCTATACAGTAGACGTACGGTACATCTGGTAAAGTTTGTTTCAATTGAATTTAATAACGATTACCACACTTATTTGCGGCTCGAAAACACGCCATCCATATACTGCGTAGGCGACGCGACAGCAGAAACAGATTGGTAATACAAAATTTTTCGCTATGTAGGTACTATGTGTTATTGAAGCGCAAACCAATTTGTAATCGTTATTAGATTCAATTGAAACGAACTACATATATATATCTATAGTCGGTATGAGTCGGTAGCCCGTAAAAGTTCTGAAGAGCTTCTGTGTTATCAGAACGGGTAGATTGAGTATCCTCCATAAAACATTTGGAGGTCTTGTCAGTGATAAAACAAAACATACACATCTACATAAATACATTTTATGATCTCCTTGTTTAAGGATACACCATCTGCAAAGGGCCTCGGCTTAACAAAGGGCTCGAGCCGCTTCGTCATGGTGTTTTAATTAAAGGCCACTCGTAAATATAAAAATTTATTAGAACAGACATTTTGTAAGGGCTGGCCCGCTCGACGCTCATATGGAATTAGCTTTGCCTTAATTTTTGGTATTAGGAGTTATGGCCTCGTGTTTTTAGGATATGCAAATAATTTGAGGTTATGGGGTTATTTTTCTTTTATGTATTTTTGTTTGTTGATTATATTCTTTTAGATATAAAGAAATGTATTACTTTATATTTATGCAGAAATGCAAGTAGTTAGTAGTTGCCGTAGACAGAAATTTAATTCGGAGAATATTTCTCTTGCGAGGTGCCTTATGTTAGATTTTTAGTTATACTTTATTTAAAATAAGTTGCTCAAAATGCGGTACCGGGTGGCAAAGTGGATGTTTTCATCTGATAATAACATAGGTATAAATCGTACATGCTTATCCTCAAGTGATATGCCATATCTTGTAGAGTTTTGTCATAAATTTGAAATAACTATAAAAAAGTAAAATCTTTATCAGGTAGATAAAATCGTTTTTATTAAAAACTATCGATCCGTTATGGCTTCGCACAGGTTCAATTTAGTAATGAAGCAATTGAAATATGATAATATAAATAATGAAAATGAGAAGTGCTCTTAGCAAAAAAATATTAAGTATTAGCTTTCGCTCACGGCTTCGCCCGCGTGGTTTATGAACCGTACATTTCGAGATAAAAAGTAGCCTATGTGCTATTCCAGACTATAATCTATCTCTGTGCCAAATTTCCTCCAGATCCGTTCAGCTGTTCTAGCGTGATTGAGTAACAAATATCCATCCATCCATCCATCGTCACAAACTTTCACATTTATAATATTACGTAGGATAGGATAGGATGTTCTTATTGAGATTTTCATATAAAAATACCATCCAAATTCCCTGTGTATTTTCCGAAAAAAATCTTTCATACAAAGCTTGTCCTGACAATTGCAAACATAACAAAAAAAGCAATCGGCCAAAGCGGTCGAGCCGTTCTCAAGTGATGCTCCATCATATATATGACAATTGATTTTTATTTATATAGATAGATGTAATAGATAAACTTAATACAAGTACTTTTGAAACAGACTTTATATTAAAGTTGCATTTAGTATTTATTTGACGAAACCCACATTGTTCTCCCATACTTTTTCCACATTATGTTCATGGCAAGATTGTTAAAAGACACTTTAAAAGAGTATCCATGGTTTCTTCATAGTTTCTCGCCGGTTCTTCTCCATAGGACGAACTTTTTGGAACCGTGCAACTAGAGTCCCATAACGTTTCATAAGTGCCTGTATTAGGTTTATTTGAAATAAAAACAATTCTATCTATCTATCTATCTAAACGTTATAGGACTCTAGTTGCACGGTACCAAAAAGTTGGTCCTATGGAAAAGAACCGGCAAGAAACTCCATGGATACTCTTTTAAAGTAACAAAAATACGCTTTTAAAGTAAACTAGTACTGTATTTTATAAACGTCTTTTTCGAGTAACGCAAATATGTTTCTCTTAGAATCTGTAGAGGAAAGTTCTAAACAAAGAATCTTTGGAATCGTCGCGCTATCATAAATAATTTTGAGATTGGTTGTAGTTGAGCATTGTAAATGATTGTACGTTTTGCTAGTTTTGTTAGAATTTATCTAAAAAATGGCTTTGGTCCAGGTCTTCATAACTGAGGATCGTCAAGTCTGTCGGTGACATATAGCACCATACATCATTTTATTTCTCCTATTATTTCTAAAGATCCCTAATCACCCGAAATTAAAATATTTCTCCATATCATATACAGAGTGTTTGGCGTATCCAAACACCCTGTATGATATCCATGGAATGCAAACACACCAAGAGACTGTTATAAATATCATAACCGTGAAATCACCCCAAATAAATAAACATACTTACATAATTACATCACGCCTGTATTCTCCGAAGGATTAGGCAGAGGTACTATTGTACACCCAAATTTCGCCGATATCGTTATTAGGTCCTATGTAATTGGGGCAAGCCTATGTATTACAACATATATTTTTGTGTTACCATTGCATGACCTGGACATTGGAGCCAGGAGCTCATACTCGGCGGCCGCGCTTGCAATCACTATACCAATGAGACATTTACAAATTTAGTTTTGCAATAATAATTTTGTTTGTTATATTTAAAACTACGTGCCTTAATTAAATATTTGCAGTTGCCAATCGCAATGATATCTATCAATAGAGATTAATACTTTTGAAAGCATATAAAGCACGATTCAGTTGAGTGATTATTTACTGAATATTGACCCTGCAATGTTTAATTATTTCAAACTGATAACACTATATTTGCGGAGAGTATGTTTGAATTATACAGCGAGATTGAATAGGGTTTAAACAGGATTTTAACCTGTCAACTGATGCAAATGAGGCACAATAGAAAATCTTTTGTGTCTCGTTGCCGGGGGCCGCGTGTGTCCTAATGAATTAAACCCGTAAAAATGTGCCAAGTTTTAAAATTGGTATAAAATTATGTATAAAAACAGGCTATTACGATTCCGAGGGATGGGGGAACGAATTACTAGAAAATTATGTGACATAACAGTATCACGCCAGTATTCCCAGAAGGGTTAATTAGAGATCTACACCCAAATTTTAATATAATTTCCAATTCAATATAATAGGGGGTGAGACTATTGCCATCTACCGTACACAGTTCCAGAGTCCGTGCTGCTACTGAGAATTTCCATACAGAAAAACCCAATAACACTCTGTCCGACCTGGGAATCGAACTCAGGACCTCACGCATAGCAGTCGCGTTTGCGACTACTAGACTAACGAGGCAGACATTAATGTAATTACTGAGTAATTATTGAGTTTTGTTTTAGGGGAATTCTCGCAACACAGAGTTTGAAAGTGTGCCCCCTACATGATAATAGGCTCGCCCCCTATTATATGAACTCAAAAAGGCATCTGTTAAATGTTGGTGTACAATAGTACACCTCTGTTTAACCCTTCCAGGCAATACAAGATGTTATAATGATGATAATTTCTCACGCCTGAGAGCCCAATTGAACCCTGGACTTGACACTCAGTAGCCACACTTGCTTTTGAAACTACTGTAAACTGATCCTCGTGTAATGTACATTGAAGTCGGATTGTACCGATATGCTTCGGTATTTAATTAATAAAGTTCCCGTGACCGTTCGTGTTCCGAATTAAATGAGGTAAATTTTCAAATTAAATACCGATAGACCTATTCAAAGGGAATATGGCACGTGATTTAAATATTGTCTAAATTGAGCATAAATTGAAGAGATTTTGGTCAGAATTGTTTATAGTTCGGGTGCACAGAAAGAGCGGCCCCGAGCCACCAAATAAATAGCTCGAGCTAATCTGATCCTCTCAGGCGTGAGAAGTTATCATCATTATGACATCTTGTTTTCCCTGGAAGGGTTATACAGAGGTGTACTATTGTACACCCATATTTAATAGATGCCTTTTTGAGTTCATATAATAGGGGGCGAACCTATTGCCATCTACCGGGCACAGTTACTCTCTGTGTTGCTACTGAGAATTTTCCTAAAACAAAACTCGATAATTACTCAATAATGACATTAATAGCTGCAAGCGCAACTGCTATGCGTGAGGTCCTGTGTTCGTATCCTGGATCGGGAAAAGTGTTATTGGGTTTTTCTGTATGGAAATTCTCAGTAGCAGCACGGAGTCTGGAACTGTGCCCGGTAGATGGCAATAGGCTCGCAACCTATCATCAAGGTGGCGTGGCTGAGCAGGCGCACACAAGTAGTTTGCAAACTCCTTAATAATCATCAATGCGTATCGATACATTGCCGTATCGATACCGCCGTACGATTTATCGATGCGGCAAGGCATTTGTCCAGCCGGGCATTTAACCGTTCACCCATATTCTGCTGTAAACTAATATCCTTAGAAATATAAACACCACATTCCACAACATGAACCCGGTTCAGTTCAGTGGATAACGTTTGTTTATTTAGTTTAGTGAAATAGGCACGTCAGCGCTTGTGGGTAAACACTGAACTAAAATACATTACACTGTTGATCACTTGTATCATTGCCCAGCCTCTGTTTATGTTAACTAGGGCATGGCTAATATCCGGATTCGTCGGTTATCCGCATATAGTATCCAGACTATTTGTGCGACTGTTTGGTTACATGTTACACATGAATAAACATTTTAATTTGTTGCTAAAATAAAGTTTCCATAAAGTATTTAATAGTCTTTTATTTTGGAGTTCAAGGAAAGATCCGCCACGAGTGATGAAACTGACGTATGTTTGTTTAATTTTCAATTGATCAATAAACGTCTAAACTTGCACCACCATGTCAAATCTTCAAGTAATCGTTCAGACACCCACGATACAGAATAATCTGGTGTGGGTTTCACCGTTAAACTTTTGTTTTTTAATTCTCTATCAACTATACACGAACAAAAACTATATCGTTTCTACATGTATGGAACCCTTTTAATGATAACAAACTTTCTACTTGTAATTTCTGTAGAATGTATGAACCTACTGTTTGTTTGATTAATATTTTTTTTGTAATTTTGTATTTTTTTTTGTTATGTTTTTATTGGCATGATCGATTCCCACGTGAGAGCTCGTGCCGACTAGACAGATGAAGAAGTCTTTTACAGAACCGGTGTTGGTCCGGGGGTGGGGTCGTAGGGGTCATGATCTACCAAAATTGAACCTAAAAATAGACAATTTACGTAAATTTTAAACAAATTAATTAAATTCCTGCTTAAAACGTATAAACAATGAAATCAATCAAAAATAAGCAAGCTTTTTATTTATTTATAATATTATATTTTATTTCTAATTTGCTTTGTAATTTAATCCCCCCACCCAAGTGTTTGGCTGCGACCGCGCCTGTATAGAACTCATATCATTCATATATTTTTTTGTATTCGCTGTACTAGTTTATATAAAAGCCTACAAAAATCATATTCAGACTGTAGTTAAACAGAATATCGCTGTAATCAAGCAACATTGGATACACCATATAATATACTCCTTGTTTCACCACTTGCCGATAAAATGTTAGATTGTAACCTAATAGATCAATAATGTTAGAAAAAAAATATTGATCATTTGTGGTTTGAATACCAGGTTTATGAGATAGTGGTGAAACAGGTCCGAGGCAAATTGTAAAATGCAAAAGTGTCTCAAGTGTGTGGCATAGAGAAGATGTTTTAGTAAGTATTGACATAATATACTTGTGACTATAACACGAGTCTGTTGTTTCTGTAACAGTAGTGTAGTGCTACACATAATCCAGATTGGAATAATACGCTCCATTGGTTTTATGCTTTATTTTTACTTGCATTGAATGATAAAAACAGCACTATTTCAGTTATTGCGTACGCATATTATCATAATAATTTTCCCTAGCCATCGGAACTAATCTAACTATCTCATGAGAATCTGAATAAATAATATTGTTTGATTTATCGAACGTTATTCCCAATACTCCTTGTACATTGATCACTTTCTTCACCTTTTGAACCACTTTTGTTACAACAAATATGCCATCTTCACTGCAAACATGGACGACACCATTATTATCGGTAGCTATACCCAGAAACCTAGGATGATCTCTCAAAAGAACTGGTTTATAATTATCATGTTTGATACCAAACAATCCTGTACCATTTATAAAGAAAATATTATCTTCTTTGTCCAAAACAAACTGGTGAACAATATCACCTCTTAATTCTGGAACGGCCTTTACAGTCTTGTTTTCATAATAATACGCACTGAGACTGGGGAACTTGATAAAATATATATTCTTCTTGATAAACAGCCACCAGATGTCCAAATTGTTCATATTTAATCTCTGCAGGCTTTTGTTTATGGAGCTATACTTGTAGATTCCATGGCTGCCTCCGAAATACATTTCTCCTGTTAATGGATCATTGGCTATGGCGAAAGCATCTTTCACTCCTTTAAGAACACTTAGGTTTTTGCTGTCAATGTTGAGTATAGCCGGCACGTATTCTCCTTGGCCAAAATCGAAGCTGAAGTAAAGAGTGTTGGTAGTTTTGTCCACGGCAAGTTGGTTCGGGCTGTGAGAAATGGATGTCAAACTCTCCTTCACGTAGCAATGTTTTGTAGGATCGGTTGTAACTATGTCACAGTACTTGCTTCGAGATTTCGCTTCGATACACACTATTATGAAGACGAACGAGTAAAGTCTCATTTTTAGTTTAAAATTTTCAAGGACTAGAAAATTTTCTCCGATGTGAAGTTATTGGGTTAAATAATGGGATTGCACTTTTATCGACTTTAAAATAGTTTGGATGTTACACGATGCTTGAAATTACATTGGCTTTAAACAGAAACGTTGCCAGAATTTTAAATCGATTCAGTCTTTGCACTTCGTAAATACCGTTTTGCTTTAATATTTCTCTTGAATACTGCTGCAGCTTTCAATACTGCTTAAGTTGTGATTGCTGATGCTTTATTCATTTTACTTTTTCTGTTACATATTTTTAATAAAGCACTTAAGAACTTCACTCCACTCAGTTTGAATAACAAGTCACCAATGTCAGTACAAACGCTTGATACGGGATTATTACTGTTCTTACAAACAATGCAAGTATTTGTAAATATTGAGGTTAATAAGATATGTTTAGTAATATTAATTGTTTCAAAGGCAGTTGATATCGAATGTCTTGTTGAATGGAATGTTGTCAATGAAGTTATTATAAGTTTAATCGCAAGCGAATTCTTGGCTTATAACCTAAGATATATCTTTAATAGGGTGTGTATGATTCTATGTGATATAAACATTTATTTGTGAGTCAGCTTGCCGTAGAGCAAGTTCGGAATATTTTTGTATCAGAACTCTCACGTATGTTTCTGGCAATAGATAATAAAATAAAATAACATCACGCCTGTATTCCTCAAAAGTTAAGGCAGAAGTGTATCCATTATTGCACACCCACATTTCATTGATGCTGTTTTATAGACATTGTCATCCATCATACACCTTTCCAAACTCCGTAACCAAGAATTTTCCATACAGAAAAATCCATAACACCTTGCTTGATACGGCGATTTCAAGATTTCACACTCACACCTGTGACATCTAGGCCAATAACGCAGTCAAAATGAATAAGTTGCTTGCTTTCTATATGTCCTGTTTCTCCATTAAAACATATTAATAACAGTGTCTCTTTATAGTCAAACTCCTGAATGAATAGAGTATTATTGCGGCACACATATTATTGCATCATCTCACCTAATGATGATGTTGACTTATTCAAACGCAATAAAAACACCGTTCTCAAGTAATGACTTATTCATAGTATTTCGTATAAAAAAGACGTAACACGTAATCTAAGTGATAAAATCAGCATAAACAATAAACTATGTAGGGGTTGGTGTCAAAAGTCGCGCCGTAAAAACTGTTTCGTGTTTAATGGGCTTAAGGATTTCGTGGGGTCTTAACTCTTTGGTGATAAATTCTTTGGGGAAAGAATTTGGGACATTTTTGTTTAAAATGTTTTAGGTGTATAATGCTCGTTTGCAGGCCAAAAGACCAAAAGAGAGTTCCAAAAGACCAGCAATTTAATCCATGAATACATTTTAAAAATAGTTTTACACAATTTTTGGCAATAGTTCCCACCACGCTTCTATATGGGATTAAATAACGCTGTCAATGGAACGAGGTATATTAGTATGATATTGACAATTGTAACACTGTTATTTTAAAACAACCGAAAATAAATTTCATGAAAATTAAAATAATAAATCTTACAATCTTGTTAGGAATTGTAATGTGTAAAATAAAATAAGAAATAAAAATACTACGAAAGAGAACAATAATAAGATTTCCTGTAAATAAGATTTCCACGGCAGTTACAAGCTGGACAGTTCCAGCAGACGGCACCCGTTTACCGGTCTTGCCAGTTGTTCTACAAAGGATCGTGGTACCGTGCACCTAAATTAACCTAAAAAAATTAATAACGATTCGTAATTCACTCATAACTGGCTTATTCGTCATGCAAAATATTTTCTATTAACCTTACCACTCACACGTGTATCATACCCTGCGGAAAATACATGTGTGATTCTATGTTATGGCTCTCTTATCGAAAGAGAAATTAAGAATTTATTTAACAAAAATCCACGTTACACTGATACTTAATTTCAAAAGCAATTTCAAAATAGCAACGTTAGCCTATTTCGGAGGGCCCCTATTAGCTTTCGCCCTAAAGGACCCGTAACTCACGTCCGAATTAAATTGAGAATTTAATTATCACTCATGAAAGTAAACGTAAAGGAAACATCCATGCTTCAGAAAACATAACAAGATTTTGAGGGTTTGTATGTATTATTACAACACCCTACAGCTACGGGATATAGAGGGATGTATAGTGGTAATAAGAAAGCTTGTTCATTGCTTGTTGCGTGTTAATTAATAATATAACTAGTTCGTGAATGAAACGTCTTTTATAATAGTAACTAGCTGTGCTGGCTTTGTCTGTGGGTTTTGCATGTTCGTGATAAGTACTATCAGCTCAGCTCCTATGAAAGATAGCGTTATGATACATATTTATTATTAGAGCTAGATCATTAAGTAGCGTTACTGTGAAAGTCTCATCGAAAATGATGAACTGGTTTTTAAGGGATAAGTGTTTAGACAGACCACTTAAGAGTTTTGATATTGCGGGTTCAATTCTCGCACGGAACAAATATTTGTATGATCTAAAGATAGGTAGTTGTTTCGGATCTGGTTGTGTGTGTATGTGAAATGTATGTTTGTAAAACTGTACCTACGATACAGCAGGAATCTTAGTAAAGGGCAACGATTATAAAAAAGGTAATAGTACTTTTCAAGCTTTCATTCATAAAAAATCATATATATTTTTTACTATTATCAGCTACTTTTGATGCCGACTGTACTGAAAATATGACCTAAGTGCCTATTCACAGTGAAAGTGGAATTTTAAAACACGTGAATACAATGTGTATACAAAATGGATGTATATAGTCGGCTCGGTAAACTCCTGGGCCTTGATAGAATAACATCCAATACGGTCCTTTGTCACACCGTATTGTAACAAAATAATATAAAGAAATATTTTATTGTGTTACATATGTGTCGCCTCATTCATGTAGTAAATTTTCCTTTCGTTTTCATTTTCATTTCAGTACTGAATTAATTGATTTTAGTAGCTTCTAATAAAAACGCACAACTAAATAAAAAGGAGTACACAGTTTTAATGTGTATTTTATTGTCTCCATATTACCAGCCCAGCCAAAATTCCCTCCTATGTTCTGCCTGCATGAGATTACGGTAAAATGTTACGCATCTGTGTTACTGACAGCCTAGCATTCATGCTGAACAAGTTAGATTGGTTTGTCAGACATACAGCCGAGCCCAATGCATTGAAAACATCGGTTTATATGGGGCATTATTGGGAAATGTTACGTATAAGTGTAAAGGGGGGCTGTTATGTTGGTTTTTATTGGTTAAGTTTTCTGAGGTACGAGACAGGTTGAAAGGATTTTAGCTGAAGGTAAACAGAGTGTAAAAGTTACCTCAGTCACCTTACGGGGGTGCGACCACGGACAGATCTTGCAGTGATAACTACATGGGAAAAAGTACAGCGCCATCTATCGTAGAGAAGCGACAACATAAAATACTGAATCGAACTATGAGAGTCGACAAAGATTCCAACACAATATATATGAATATCCGACATATCCATCCATCCATCCATCCTCACAAACTTTCACGTTTATAATATTAAGTAGGAAAAGCATGCATGGTGGCCACGGCATAAATTTGTTTTTCTTTTATTCAAATGGATATTAAAATAATTATACTTTGCACTTTGCGACTCATTCTATTTTAGAGGACTAAATTTAAATTAATTATTTTTAAAATGTTGGAGTCGCTATACCTACTTATAGTACACTTGCGGCAGAAAAGTTGGCTTAGTGAACAAATAAATTATAAAATGAAAATTAGTATATTATATTTACAACACGCAAATAAGAAATATTAAAAAGCACGTGCAAATGTGACAGCAATATGTTGCGCATTTTGCGCGGATGTGACGCATATTATCCGTGTTTTTTTTTTGTTTTGTTAGTTTTTATGCGCTGCATCCTGAAGTAAATAAACCTATTTTCTTTTGACTTTCTTTCACCCACAGTGATTGAAAAATATGTGAAATGCCTAGCCCTCACTCAGTTTACTGAACATTTAATTTATCTAAATACTTCTACTGTAAAATAAATGTACTATAAATTCTTAAAAAACGGATTTTCTTCAAGAATTCTTGGTTCAATTTCGGTACTTTCACGGTAGCGAAATGCTATTTGCTGAACTAATATGGGAATAAAGGAGATATTTTCCGCACAACGCATCTTGATCAGATTCGTTTCACCTCAAGTGGTTGCCATTGTCTCCTCGTACAAGTTGCAATTTAAGTTGCTCAGTGTCAGCAGTTGCTCGACTGTGAAGTTCTCTAGTTTCAAAGGACAATGAGCGTCCTTCCAGAAATTGCCAAGTATGGTCGTTCTGTTGAAATAGTATTTCTCCATAATGTTTTTGAAAAGCTAAAAAGTTCGATGTAATTGACAGAAAGGTTGGCGCAGTTAAGTGTTAGCTTTATAGTGCATAAAGCTATCACTTAACCATTGCACCTTTGCCTTTGTCACGGGTTCGTTTTCCACACGTAAAAAAATATTTGTATGATCGACCAATAGTTGTTTAAGTTTAGTTATGTTAGTAAATTGTACGCCCAACAGATGAGAAATTCTCATGTAAAAAAAGACGTGAGATAAGTTAAATGCTGAAATCAACTGAATCACACAATTACATTGGGATAGTCTTATCATTATGGGATATTATGAATTTCTTCAAAAACTTCTGTTTAGTTTTGTTCCTATGGCGATTTACCACCTCATAATAGAGGTACTCTTTGCTAACATTCTTTGCACTTTTTAGCTGGTTTTAGGTATTCTTAGCAATTTTTTGTATAACCTGATATAATTATTTCTATATATTAGAATACTAATATCACTATAACTTCCGCTATTCGTACATAGAAAACGTTTCATTTTACTTGATATATTTATACCCTTTGTTAACCATTTTATAGCGGTACTATTTTTATTGAGGTGAATTCTCTATTATCTTTTTTTTTAAAATTTGAAATGCGTTGTTAAATTTATTTATAAATGTATTTATTCCCATAGACGTCCAGTCAGCCGGTATTATTAACTGTTTGAAATTGTTGAATATTCTTTGGTCAATTGTAATCATTTAATTCGTACTATGTTTTTTATTATTTAGATTTTGGAGATTGACTTTATAAAACAGCGCTACATGACAATCTGCTAATTAAATGCCGCTAAATGTCAGTGTTTCAGCTACAAGCCTCACCATTATTACATAAAATTGCGCGCCTTATTATAATGTCCGCCACTGCACCGGTAATACAAAATACATTTTATTTGTAAATTTTTGAGTAGCTGAACCGCGGCGTCATTATTCTGCATGTATTTATGAAACATAGCACTGCTATGCTGTTGATTTTACAAGGTATCCACTTTAAAACATTATGGACTTCTCAAACAAAACAAGCGCAAGGCAAAATTCACTTTATTTGATGTTTTTTAAGGTTAGTTTTGGGTTGCAGTCGTAGCTATTTGTAAAGTATTTACCGTTGCAGAGATTCAGTAAGAATTTTCATTATTAAAAGTAGTTTTGTAAAAACGCTTAAGTTTCTCAAACAGTTGGGAATTGTTGTTGGACAAATGTTTTGTACTTCGAGGCTGTGCTTCGAATGAATTAAGAGTATTTAAAAAAGTTAAATGGCGTTTCCTTTTGGAATAAGAGTGAAAAAAATTCTTTAATTTTTTCAACCTTTTGTGCGAGTTGAACAGTTTGAAATAAGTTGTAATATCTCGAATATACTTAAGACTAACTTCAACAGAATGTTTTTATAACGCATTCAATATATAACACGTTTCGGAGTATGATGGGGCTGCCATGGCGTTATAGTGTGTCAGACATTATTGCGGCGGCGCGAGTAGACTGCTTTTACACTACAATGCGTAAGCGCGTCGCATCACTAGTGGGACGAGTAAGGGTCAGTTCCAACAGGCTCTTGAATATGATTGCTGACAGAATTGCCCATACCTAGTTCACTGTTGCCTGTTGCATGTGTCACACTACAAATTTTATTTACTAATTTAACTGTTACAAAACCTATATGAGTCTGAGACTTGAAATAAAGTTTATTTTATTCTATGACAAGTGAAGAATTGATGTCCCACATCACACTTTCAAGCTAGCACAAGTAATTTAGGCAAAGAATATACCATATAAATTTTCGACCCAGTCTAAAAACACGAACGTGGAGAAGTTAAAAAAGGTGCATTTCGAACAAACCTATGTCCGAGTTTGTTCGTTAGCAAAAGCGTTATTCTTTCGAACATTCATGCTTGAGGGTAGGACAGTCAACATGAATGCTTGAGGGTAGGACGCTTGCAGTGCTCGTTTGGTTGGTTAAAATAGTAAAGTCCAAAGTAAAAATGTTAACATTTCGAGTAGGAATGTTCAGGGTCTAGCCTCTGTTGTTGGTTAAAGTTCAGTCTTAATGCAGCGGGAAATGCCTCTATTGGAATATAAGCAAGAGTGATTAGTTTAGGTACATGTTCAATGTAAATAAGACAGAATAATTAATATACTCGTAATAGAATTTTAAATTATGGATCATTTTAAGACTTTCTTTTATTTTGAACTAAATTGTGTTAAAAATGTTTGAAGTTATCGTCGTCATCCAGAACCGAGTCTTATCGGTGGAATATCAATGATGCGCATGATTGTTTAGAGACAACGAGCCCTAAGACAACCAGCCCATTTAAAAATGTATCTTTTTTGAATGTTTCGATGAAAAATAATAACACGCCTTTATTCCCCGATGGGTTAGGCAGAGGTGTACTAATTATAAACCCATATTTCGCTAATGCCGTTATTTAGTCCCATGTAATTAGGGGCGAGCCTATTGCCATCTATTAGGTACAATTCTAAACCAGCTGCTACTGAGAATATCAGAAAATACCAATAAACACTTTGCCCAATCTGAGAATCGAACCTAGTACTTCAAGATCAGCAGCAGCGCATGCGACCATTGGACCAAAGAGGCAGTCAAAAAATAATGTGGCTTTCATATATCAACCAGCAATTATCTTTAATCCCCATTCAGACATAAATATCCACATCACAAATACTTTAAGAACCGCTTTAGATCTTTAAAGTCATAAATTATCCACACGCTTCTCACATCAAATTAGAATATTTTAATTTAAAATGGCGTTGGGTTTTGGGCGTAGGGGCCTTTTGTGCCCCAATTACATCCTATTTTAAGATTTAATTTTACAGAGGAGGATGTAAATCCCTCGATTGTTTGTCGTGGGGTTAACGGATCACTTTCAACCGTCAAATTGAGTTTCAAAAAAGTTCCTGTTTGGAGAACATTGGAGACGGGTGAGTTAAGCACACACCTTTTTTTTTTTTTTTTGAGTTGTCTCTCGCAATTAGCTCAGGTAGCTTTTACTGCTTAACCGGGCAAATGGCGAAACCAGAAGGGCCTCCAGCCGAGCAAATTATATAATACTAAGCAACACTGCTAAGGGTGTCCCATAGTGGGACTCGAACCTCGGCTTAGGGCGTTGCTGGGGGGCAGACAAGAGAGGACTTGCTGGATCTGATTGTGATTATTTAGGGACATTTGATTTATTACTACTGGCTCAGCGCGGGCTGGCTCGAGCAAGGGTCGGGGTGGAATAAGCACACACCCACCTATCTTCGCATTTATTAGTTTCCGTCTCCTGTTCTAATCGCTACAACGTGACTGCTGAGCTCAAGTCTTGGGTTCGATTGCCTTGTAAGGCAAAGTAGTATTGGGTTTTTCTGTAAGGAAATACTCAGTTTGGAATTGTGTTCGATAGACGGCAATAAGCTCGCCCCCTATTACATGGGACTAAATAACGGCATCGGCGAAATGTTTTGCGCAAAATTACACGTTTGCCTAACCTTTCGGGGAATCATAGTGTGTTGTTTTAGCTGGTTTTCTAAGAAATCTTACAGGTACATGTGTGCACAGATTAAATTATGACGACGCGGTTAGCGCAGTGGCTAAGCGTTTAGTTTTCTGTGCTACGTGTCGCGGGTTCGATCCCCGCACGGAACAAATATTTGTATGATCTACAGATAGTTGTTTCGGATCTGGTTGTTTGTGCATGTGACATGTATGTTTGTAAACTGTACCCACGATACAGGAGAAATCCGAGTGTGGGGCAATGTTTAATAAAAAAAACGAAATTAATTAGAAATGGAGGATATTACAATCAAAATGATCTATTAATTATTATTTACGTATCGTGTAGTGAATATTCGGGTTTGAATAAATATTATGTTAATTTCTCACTGTCATTCTGTCAGTACCAAACCATTACATTTAGGCATATTGGTTACTGCAATTAAATTAAATTAAATTGTTAACTCCACTATTTTGATAATAGTGAAGTTAACAATTTAATGGACGAGGATTTATTCAAACCGAAATTAACAGTTTTTATTATAAGTAATTTAGGTACATACTTCCTAAATACATAATTTACTAAGAATATAAAAATAAAATCCATTTACACAAAAATAAATTATAATGTCGGTAATTTTCTATCGTGACCGCAACGAGCCCCACCAAAAATAAAAATAATCCCACATACACATGCACACCCAAAAAGTCAGCTACTTTTCCCAGATTCTCAACAAAGGCAGTCGATTAATATGCTCACAAACTGTCGGGACTCCTTCGGATAAAGACGTGGAGCGTGTTGCCGCAAAAAGTGTAAAAGAGAAGGTTAACTCCATAAAATGCACCAAAACGCAGAAACAGCGTCTTAAACATACTTGACAATACTGTTAAGACAAAGTCGCTCTTTACATGAAGAAAATTTCGAACGAGTTTACTGACATATAAGTCGAAGAAGTTAACATGTTTAGTTTGGCTAAGCGATTTGTTTTCTACGTTACGTGCAGTGGGTTCAAAGCCCTTACAGTACCCGTACGTAACAACAACGCAGATGTACTATTGTAATGTAAATGTACTGTACAGTTCCCTATTTCATTTCATTATAAAACTTCGTTTAGTTATCCATCGGTATGACGTTTTTTTTTTGTATCTAGGTATTGGTATCTACACAATACGGTAGATGACTACTAGTCATCTGAGTTACTTTTTATGAACTGTCAAAAACGACATTTTGTTCTAAAAATATTTGGAATACAAAGGCGTGACGTCATAGTTTTTCATAACCATTGACATTGTGATTTTGATAAATTAAAAATTGAAAACGCGAAAGATAAGCAAGATATTAAGTTTTGCTGAGTTTTTAGAAAGATAACTATTTACCAAACAAGATTTCAAAATTTATGTTTGATGCAGTCATCTATTTCAAACTTTATTTTACTTTAGAATTACACAGAAAAATCTAATAACACTCACCAATTAAATGCGATAACTTGCACATATAATCTTGGTGTGAATAAATAGTCATCACCCAGTTTTATGAAAGTAGAACTTCTGTGTGTATACTGCTTGTTATGTGGCGTTCCCCAAAATTAATGAAAACGCAACGTCTTCTCGAAATAATTCATCTTTTCAGCAGCTGCCTTCATCAACGATATGCCTTAAGCCGTGATTGATTAATTGTTGTAATTTCACTTTAGCCTCGTAAATGCTAATTACTGTTTTGCTAAAGATTTTAAAGGTTTTCGTGTTGAACCATTTTGTTTGATTGGCGGCTGAGGATCTGTTGACTAGACTTGTGTAGTTAGGTAGTCTAGAGTTAGTTTGTAGTGTTTATTTGTAACTATACAAAGCCTAGGTTACTATTTTATTTTCAACTCAGTTTTATTTTCTCTTTATTCTTGTTTTGTCGGCTAGATGAGCTCCTAATTTCGTCCTATGGGGAAAGATGAGCCAGTCACTATGGTTTATAACGGAGCTACTTGTCTAGGGTACGCTAGACGTACTTAGGTAGTATGTATCGGAGTACACAGGGGCAACAAGGAACCTCCCCTCCCTCTGGGCATGGCCTACCACCCATACATTTAACTGCATAATTATGTAGGTACCTATGCCTAAGTATTGTTGTACAATCCTTATTCCTCTTAAGCGAGATTTTTTCTCCCCTCAAAGCTACCCCCCATAGAGTATAAAGTAGAGCAGTGTTCCGCAAAGTGTGTGCCGCGGCACACTGGTGTACCGTGGTCATTAGTTGGTGTGCCTCGGAAAAATAAAGTTAATTACTAATAAATATTGTTTTGCCAGAAGACGTCCACTGCTGAACGAAGGCCTCCCCGAAGGGGGGTTTGCCATAATCCCCACGCTTGGCAGGCGGCTTGGGGATCGCAGTGGCTCACCGATTAGTGAGAGGACGCTGCTGCCCGTCCTCCGGTGTCTGGACGCAGTTTTAAGACGTACCCGGGTCCATGGGTCTGATTAATAATATATGTTGATTAATATTATGTAAAAATTGATCTTTCATTTATGGTAAACCTCCAAAATTTTCCGATTTTCTAGATGTACCTTGAACACAGAAAGTTTGCGGAACACTGAAGTAGAGTATGCTTGGAGCCAATCACTCTTTATTTTTATTTTTTATTCGTCGTAACAAAAAGGTTTTATATACTCAACCTTACAAACAATTAGTACTTAATTGCAGCAACTACTGTTTGCTTTGTTAAGAGTTTTGTTAAGAAAATACCATATTTCCCTTTATCTATAACTTAACTTAAGCACAACTATATACTTAAAACCAATATTGTGATACTCCATTCTCAGTAACCTTAAACTCACAATGTTTGCAAGTAAACATTTTGACATGCATGTAGTTTAAGTAAGCTAAGTCAAAGGCGAGAGCCACTTAATCACTCACCCTGGCCGCTGTTGGGATCGCTTAAGTTAATAGCTCAAATTAAGCTGGATATGTGGTCTGGTACGAAGTTAGTTAGTTTAAGTCTAAATTACATCACCAGGCCGATTAGAAAGCTGAGTCTTATATAAGTGTATTATTGGGTTTTTCTGTATAGAAATTCTTAGCAGTATGGAGTTTAGATCTATGCTCGGGTGATGGTTATAGGCTCGCCCCATTATAGGCGAAATGTGGGTGTACAATATTACACCTCTGCCTAACCCTTCGGGGATACAGGCATGATGCTATATTATGTTTATAGATACGTTATTGTACACAATATGTATCTATTTAAATATATTTTTAATTTTAAGACATTTATTAGGAGGAAATAAACCTATTTAATATCTAATTTTAAAACTAACTACTTATACTAATGTATCAATAAAAAAAAAAAATGAAAATGAAAAACCTATCCTAATCGAATACTTGGGCGTCATAGTTATTTAGAGAAACATCAAAAGTTTATGTATTTGTTTGATACCTATAGATAGCTGTATCGCGAGTATTTTTGTGAAATTATTTGAGACTTTAATGATATGTTATGTTATATTAAGTCTCATCGAGTTACCGCGGCAAGAGTTCTCGTGTGACTGTTTATGAAATTGAATCCGCGATTTTGATTAATATAAGCAATGAATCATTATCTCTCACTGTTGTGGGAAACCGACAACAGATTTTTAAATAGTGATCGATTATTTCGTCGCATATGTATATGCAACACCGGGCAAGAGTATCTATACGACTTTACATGAGAAGCAAATCATATTGAAATTAGTACTTTTTTTTAAACACTATCTTCTCATGCTGTACAAATAGGGCACAAAATCCCAAAAACCCCAGGAGACAAATGATACAGCACTTCCTTGGAACGGAGAAAATCTATTTATAATACTCATTTTAGGCCACCAAATCGCGGTAACGAAACCATAGCGACTTCTAAAACGACATCATCGCTATCTAGTTACGTCGGTGTTCAAATTTCGTTACATCTATACATATAAATAAAGTTGGAGTGTCTGTTTGTAATATTGAAATAACCGTTTTTTACTACATGCATCTGAATATATATACGGTACATACACCAAAATAACATTTTTTACAATTTTTGTCTGTCTGTCTGTTTGTATAGGCTAATCTCTGAAATGGCTGGACCGATTTTGACGGGACTTTTATTGGCAGGTAGCTGATGTAGTAAGGACTAACTTAGGCTACTTTTATTTTAGAAAAATTCTTTTATTTTAGAAAAAAATAGGGTTAAGTGCATTTGGTCTTCTTAACTTCACGTAACTTTTATAATATTTTTTTTTAATTAGCGTTTCGCACTAAAAAATACATTGTTAAGTTCCAACATCTACGCGAACGAAGTCGCGGGCACAGCTAGTAATATATAAAAGGAAATTCAACATATGCCGCAAAAACACTATGGCGACTATGAAGATTCGCGGTGTTTTCGCCAAGAACATACCAATATGACAACATTAGCGGTGATACAATTTTTGTGTAATAGCCTATAATTGGCAGATTTGAATCCGATTGGCGCATTTGAAGCGGGAGTGAATTCTCTATCCAATGAGTTTAAAACATGCATAACGGTAAAATTATATATTTGCGGTGTTTATATATTTATTAAAACAAGTTTTCACGTATAGAAGTCGGTTAATATTTTTATATGTGAGCAAACAAAGTACGCTTTACAAAATATAATTATTTATTTAGCACAGAACATGCAATAATTTATTTTAAAAATTAGAGGCTAAACTACCTTCTTGCTGAGGGTACATTAGTTGTATAATGATCAATATTGTGCTGTATACACAGTTTATTAAAGTTTATGCTTGCACGCACCATATAATTATAACCTGTAATGTTGTATTATAAGCGACGATTTCCCCTGCAGGTGAAACTGTCAAACGCACTTTCATAACAAAATAGTTAAGGAATTATCCAAGTCAAAGTCTTTTATTACAACTGGGCTTTTGCAGGCACATTTAACACGTCGAGATAATAAACGCACTGTGCCAAAACTGGGTAGGTCTCATGGAGAAGAGACCGGGAAGAAAGGCAAAGGATACTCTTTTCAAAAAAATAATATAAGTATTTGTAATACTTATATTATTTATTCATCTGCCAAGCCTTTTTCCCAACTACATTCGGGTCGGCTACCAATCTAATTGGTTGCGGCTGAATATCGGTATTTTACACGGAGTGACTGCCTTCTGACCTTCCGCCACCCAATTACTGGGAGACACTGATACTCTATGGTTAGACCGGTTGTCAGACTTTTTGGGCTACTGACACCCGTAACGACTGTCATAACTGTACTTGTATGACACTCGGGACCAACTGCATAACGTGCTTTCCGAAGCACGGAGGGGTCTCGATATGTGAAAAGTGGTCACTCATTCAAGGACTCTCCGCGTCAAGCGCTGCTTAACCTCGCAGATCGGTGGATCTGCGCAGTAGCTACGAGCCCTTTATATTATTTATTATCACTAGTAAAATTACAAGCTTCGAATAATAGAGACGTAGTTTTGGATGTCACATATGTACTATCGACAAAACTTCCGCATGCTCACCTTTAAGGCGATAATTGCATAGCACGGCTCTCGACTCAATCATCGTATGCATGCGTTTTGTCCAATAGGAAGCGTATTTTAGTTGTGTTCGTCTAAATATAATGATGTATAGAAGTGGACACACACTAGTGTGCAGGTGCGCACACTAGCGAGCTGTGCTAACTTGTTTGTGAGATGTTTTTTCAATGGACACCAACTTCCTAATTGTCGTATCGGTTTCAAACTGTGATACGGCCTACCTCTTTATGAATTATTGTTGACAAGAAGTAATTTCGTACTCATATATTCTGTTTGGTTTAGAAAATGTGTTATTGGTATTGCTTTATTTAATTAATATCAACTTTCCACAAACATGTAATCGTTTGTACTAAGAAGAAGAAGTGAAATATAAATTTTTTAGTTTGTGTTCACTCAATAATAAGCTGTTTAGAATTAATTTTTTAACATGCTTTTATTAGCTTCACGTGTAAGTAACTATATTAGAAAATATTGGAAATTGAATTTAACCAACTTCTAATCGTCGTTTCGTATATAATACAATTAATACAATAATATGGCACTATCGAACTGTTCAGATGATGGAGCCGGAAGGTAGGCACTAGGTTACTAGGTAGGTTTTATAATAATTTCCCACGAACTTTCGGCTTTGTGTCCTTGCAGGAGCACTCCTAAGTAGTAAAATAATTAGTTTTATTGTTCTATAGATAATACGATTCTTATTTTACTATCTGCTTTGGAGTGCACCTGCAAGAACACAAAAGGTAAGCGTAAAATATTACTAGGAATCGGTAGGTGACAATAATCGGCATTTTTGTGTGGATAAATCAATAGTTATTGACTTGTTTATTTATATACTTCAATAGATAACGCCGATGAAGCAAATAAAAGAGAATTTTGTTTGTTAAAAAAATTGCTGCTTCCTTATCTTTTAAAATCTTATGGCCGCTGTTTTCTCCAAATATGAGAACCTCGATTAGCCGAATAGGTCATAGTTAAATAAAAAAAAATATTCTTTAAATAATAACACCCGTGGTTATCCGCACTGGCGTAGAGCAGCGACATAAGTTATGTGATTTAGTACTAAAGGGTGTTTTTTATTTCGTTTTATAAAACTATTTTTTTAGTTAGTTATTTAATTAATATCTTATCTGTATAGTAAGAGATTTTTGTTTAATAGGTAAAACCACCGGAATTAATCTTAGTGTGATATAAGCACTGGTTGCTTGTGGGCTGTTTAAGAATAATTTTATGGATTTGTATTTATAGAAAAAAAAACAACACCATTTTTTTTTATAGGTCTATTCAACATTTCATAAGAATACAGATTCATTGAAAAATTTAACATTAGTCAAAAAATTTCATAGACTAACATAAAATTGTGTTTTATTAGGTAATAATAAAATACACAACAATAATAATACCTAATTAATAACATAAAAATTTTGAAATGTATTTTTATATAATCATACATATTTTCGTTTATTATTAAAACACGCACATTATATATTTTTGCGGGCCATCTGTGATGGACTCCAGCTCGATGCAACTCGTTTCGAATAGTTTACATCGAAACGAAAACATATTCTTGTGCGAAATATTCGATCCTTGCCTATGCATGACAATAATTTCATTTCTTTCTTCTTGATTGAGGTTTCGGGTTGTCATGGTTAATGATAAAATTAGTCACAGCCCACAATAGCCACAATACACAGTCCAGTATACGAAGCAGAGGTCACAGTTGGGCAGGAAATCAGTCCAATAGAAATAAACAGGTCATAAAATGAAATTGCGATGAGAAAAGGAAGCGTGAACAATTAGAAAGATGCAAATTGGCACTGGCTAATGTTTGTTTTTTTTTTTTTTTTGGCGCACGCACACACTGCACTCACACAATAACATATTGTCTCTAATTGGATGGAGTAAGGAAGGGGCGTGGTCTGTCACTAGCTGCGTTTCCGCAGGAATATTTTCTTAAGTGAGCATGCGTAAGTTTTGCCGATAGTACATACATTTATCATCACGCTTTCGCCTAACGCAGCTGTCAGAAACTACAGAAAACCACTAACAATGATGCTGAAATAAAACTTTTGGTGTCGTCCATCTTTTCTTACTGTCGCAAATATAAAAAAGTTTTTGCTGCCTCATTGGTCGCAAGTGGGACCGCTGAGCGTGAGGTGCCGGGTTCGATACCCGGGTCGGGCGAAGTGTTATTGAATTTTTCTGTATGGAAATTGTCAGTAGCAGCACGGAGTCTGGAACTGTGCGCGGTGGATGGGATTAGGCTCGCCCCGTATTACATGGGACTTAATAACGGCATCGGCGAAATGTGGCTGTATAATAGTAGGTTGTGTATGTTATGTGTTTTTTTTTTTAATATTTTGTTCCAAACTAGAAATAATTCCTGTATCGAAGGGTTTACAAATACGATTATTGACATGGACATATTCAGAGGCTCTAGTGTAAGTTTATTTTGACAAAATCGATTTAACGTAACGATTGGTGGAGAGCACGAAACAGACCAATCGGAGCGGCGAACGCATTCGATGCGTTAAATCGAGCTTGTCAAAAGAAACTTACACTAGGGCCTCAGATCCGAAACAACTATCTATAGATAGATGATAAAAATCGAAAGGTTCTTTTCGAATCGAATCCGTGACACGTAGCGCTACAGTCGATAGCTCATCCACTGCGCCAACTAAGCTGGTGAAATATATAAAAAGTTAATTAAGTTTGAATAAACTTTGAACAAAACCGTCTTTAATAAAATCATTCCGCCTTTTAATCTAACCCTAAAAACAGTTCGATGGGTTGCGTACACAAAAGAAAAACTAACCCTAAAATATATCTAGTCCCTAGCTTCGTAACTGCGGGCAAGAACAAACATCAGTTGTTAAATACACTCATTGAACCAAGTTTTTGCGGACCGTAACAATAGTCGGCCATATTCGGGAAAGTTCGGCAAAGTTCGGACGTTACGGCAACAATAAAAGTTGTTAGAACAAAACTAATTTCTAGACACTCAGTTCGATGTTAGTATTTATTGTTAATGCTGTTTCCTTGAACTTTGACAGGTCAGTTTCAGTGGTAAGAACGACCTTCAGACAGTTGTGAGGTTAGTGAGACACGGGTATAACTTGCTAAACTAAAGTTACACGAGACACAAAAAAACTTTTTTGGTTAGGGTCGGACTTATTGGTCCAGTGGTCGGAAGCACGACTGCTTAGCGTGAGGTCTTGGGCTCAATGACCGGGTCGGGCAAACTTTTATTAGGTTCAACACGGAGTTTAGTGTCACGTGCTATTGATTTTTTTCTGTAGGGAAATTCTAAGTAGCAGCACGGAGTTTGTAACTGCCCGGTAGAGGGCAATAGGCTCACCACCTAATACATGGGACTTAATAATAGCGTCGGGGAAACGTGGGTGTACAATAGTACACCTTGCAAAACCTTTCGCGGAATACACGCGTGATGTTATGTTATGTTAAGTTATATATGTATAAATCAGTCCATTACTGTATGTTACTGAGTAACGGCCTCCTTCTCATAACGAGAACAGTAAGGCCTTCAGTCCTGGTCGCTGACCTGGTGCGGGTTGCCGGAATACTTATACAGTCCAGAACCTTTAAAGCCTTTTCAGGCATGTAAGTTTTCTGGTTTTTCTCTTTTAAAAAGAGTACCCGAGGATTCTTTTTTTCTGGTCTCTTCTTCGTAGAAACATGCACCTGGAGGGTTAACTTTTTAAAGGTGTCTGCAAAGGTCCAGTTTAAATAAAAATCTTGACTTGTTAACACAAACCGGATTCAAACTTAGACCCTTCACCAGAAAAGGGATTCAACCTTGGACCTTGAATATTTGATATACAACTAGAATATTTAGTTTTAATTCCGGCAAACTACTGCAAAATTGGGTGCATGCACAGCACCACCCTCCCGCCCGCAAATATACATATGCACATGCAGAAGGTGCGATAGAAATAAATGCAACCGCGGATTTCCGCAAAGTAACGCCAGATTCCATTAATTATCTTGAATTAGCTTCAACTTTGACCTATCTGCAATTCTTGGTCTTTGTAGTCAAACTGGCGGTCACTAATAACGCTTGTTCACTTGACCTGATACTTGATTGCAGTTCCGTACGTGACTTTAAATTAGTTTCCAAATGCATGTTAAATTTATATTCAGTTCTAATTGGTGGAATGTAATTAATGAATTACTTTACTGCTCAATAATATAAACGAGCAGTGATAGCCTAGCGGTTAAAAGATTGCCTTCCATGCAGGTGAGTTTCAGTTCAACCTCGGCCCGCACACCTGACTTTTCGTAATCATGGGTATATGACAATTTGATTATTACTTGCGTTAACGGTGAAGGAAAACATCTCAAAGCAACCTGCACAACTGAGAGGGCTCCATAAAGTTCTCGATGGTGAGTGAAGTTCGCCAATCCGCACCGGGCCAGCGTGATGGACTAAGGCCTAACTTTCTCATTCTGAGAAGAGGCCCTTGCCCAACAGTGGAACAGTAATAGCTCCATTTATTTTATTTCAATACTAGCTAATCTGATATTTTCCTGCGGTAAAATGAAGCCTATATTTTAAGTTAGACCACTAGCAATACATTGTTAAAAACTGCATTCTAGGCGGTAGTTTTTGTGTAATGCGTGTACAAACATACAAACAGACAGACAGACAAAAATTCTAAATACTGTTGTTTTGGTTTCTGTTGCTTTAATAAAGACCCCCATATTAGTTTTTCTCCAATATCTATAATGTACAGACATCGGCCTGTTATAATTTTATTATATATATAGATAAACAAATAATCCTATCCTATCCTACTTTAATATTATAAATTTGAAAGTTTGTGAGGATGGATGGATGGATGGATCTTTATTACTCTTTCACGCAAAAACGACTGAAAGGATCTGGATGAAATTTGGCACAAAGATAGATTATAGTCTGGAATAGTATATAGGCTACTTTTTATCCCGGAAATATGTACGTTTGTATGTGCTTGCAAAATTAATACGAATATAAAGACTTTTCTCAAGGTTTAGCCGGAGCATATCGTGGAGAGAGAAGTGAGTAAAACTATAGAAGAGACCTTTGCCAAGCAGTAGGAAAGCATAGTTTAAAAAAAAAATACTAATATAGACGTCTAAACGTAGACTTTGTCAGTGTTTATGTAACAATAGATACAGTGTATCTCATAATATTGTTGATATAACTTGGCCTGGCCAGTTTACAGCCACGTTAACCCGACGCCATGCCTTAACAACTGTTTTAACTTGTATACAATCCAATGACGTAGGAAATATGTTAGAGGTGTTACCTCACGAGGTAAATTGTTTGAGCTCGCTGAACAAAACCGTGAGGTGCAATTACAGACATATGTGTAAATCTCACAAAGTGACTTGGAAATATTATTAGTACGTTGTACAAATATTTTGTGCGTGGAATCGAATGTGCGATTCGTGGTGCAGGAAGCCAACCAGCTACAGCGCTAAGCGTATCGTTAATTCACTATACAGATAAGGAATCAGTATGAAAATTTTCTGGCTTAAAGCCGATATAATTTGGACTAAGAAATCTATAAGATAAAAAAAGAAACAATTATCTCTATCCGTGCACAACTTAGGGTCCAGAAAAAATGCTAAGAAGATAACCTAGAAAGTCAAATGATTATTAAAAACTGGGAGAGCTTATAACATAATTACCTAAGTAAGTTTGTTAGTATAAAATATTAAAAAAAACTAAGCTTTTTTTAAATGAACACCACATCGCCTGTCCTCTCATTGGTCTGCCGAAGAGAGTTTACTATCGCAAAAATTATCGCGACTACAGCCAAACAAAAGTCCCCCTTACCCCTCCAACGTAACGTCCATTATCCCATAACAGGTATCAAGAGCTATTGTGCAGTTTACGACACACACCCAACAGATGGTGCTGATGCAAGCCGACCTGGAAGTGCTGCTTCTCCACTTTATTGTCAAAAGTATTTCATGGTAAGAATTTCAGTCGTTACATTGTTTAATATTGTTGGGACACGTTATTATATTGACTCTGTGTTTTGAATGGTCATTTGTTTGTTTGTATGAACTCCATTGCTATGCATCGTTATTCGGTTGCTTTATAATGTTAAGTTGTACTGCATTTGTTTCAGCTATAGATAAAACATATAACATACAAATAAATTAATATGGTTTGAATTAATTTTTAAAATTCCAATTTTTAGATCATCTCGACTGGTTTATGGTGCATTAAAGTCTACTGTCTGTAATGATCCACCACACAACTAGGTTAGTTTATGAACACCCATACTATGGCCAATAGTTAAAATTGAACAACCGCAATTTCTTTTTAAATTAATCCGTGAAGTTTATATTTGTTCAGCATGACTGTTTTTTCCATAATATCGGTATGTTCATCACGTCTGACCAACGTTCTGAAGTCAAATAAATAAATACAACCCATTACTGTCCCACTGCTGGGCAAGGGTCTCTTCTCAGAATGAGAAGGGGTAGGCCTTAGTCCACCACGCTGGCCCGGTGCGGGTTGGCGGACTACACACACCGTCAAGAACTTTATGGAGCCCTCTCAGGTGTGCAGGTTTCCTCACGATGTTTTTCCTTCACCGTAAATGCAAGTGATAATCAAATTCTGATCCGCACATGATTCCGAAAAGTCAGAGGTGCGGGCCGGGTTTGAACGCGAACTCTCCTGCATGGAAGGCAAGCGTTCAACCGCTAGGCTATCACTGCTACTGTCTGTACTGTACTGCGTACTGCGTACTAAGTCAAAAAATCTGAATAATTAAAATTAAATGTGTCGAACTTATAGCAATTCAGATATGACCAATTTTATTTCAAGTAAATATTAGCGTTATTTTGTGTTTGTTCGCACGAAAAAAAATATTTGTATGATCTATAGATAATTGTTTCGGGTCTGGGTGTTTGTGTATGTGAATATATGTGTTTGTAAACGCACCCACGATACAGGAATTATTACTAGTGTGGGGCAAAGATTAAAAAAAAAAAAAAAAGAATAGCATCACGAAATCGTATTCTATCCCTGGAGAAGCGTTGTGTATTAACATGTGAACACAATTTATCACTTTAGAAGACGAAAAAAGCGCGAGGAAATGTTCTTAATTAATTTTATTTTACATTATGTATAAAACATTTTATTATAACTTTGTATGTGTTACATAAACGCAACGTGTCAAAGGTGTTTTGTCACATCTCTTTTATTTATTGTCACACTTGTGAATTCAGCAAGGGAATTGAGCTTTTGTGAATCTGTTGGTGTGTACAGTCAACGGCATAAGTTTAAACAGATTTTTTCGTCATTCTCAATATTGCTAATTATTGTTTTTAGTTAACTATTACTCAGTTCATAAAGTAACGTTATTTTAGGATAATTGATTGCAAGAAGAAATTAAATTTGCAAGTTTTCATTCTAAATACTTATTACCTAAATTTTATACAATAATCCACTTTATTTACTGATCTTTATAATAAGAGCCGAAAAGAGATTGCCATATTCTCAATGCTTAATTTTGTTTCACGTGTAAATCGTTTGGTTCCCTTTCAAGCCACTTTTGGAACAAATTTTCAAAAATCCTTTAATACCAGTATCTCCCGGTGATACGAAACAGCCTCCACGAGTGACGAAGCCAGGGACACCCTGGGCAATCAGCCTCCTACCTTACTATTCCCATGTGATAGCTCGTGTTGAGATGACAGAAGAAGAAATAGAAGTATTTCCTAGTAATTGAGGTCAGATAGAGTAGGCTATTTGATTTTGCGTGTCATCCTGCCGTTTGACGTGCCATTTGGCGTGATACCGTGGTGGGCTTCGGTGCGGTCTTCTAAGAGGTCCCGAACCCCACCATATGGTGTCGAGGCGGACCACCGTGGTGAGTTTAGCCGGTAGGAGTCCGGCACACCCCTCCCCCCAAGGCGGAGGATAGCCCATGATGGGTTCTCACCACGCTAATAAAAAAAAAGCCTATTTGTGTTAAATTCAGACCCGCAGCCTAATTACCGATGTCGCGACAGCCGTAGATCGCGCGATAGCTTCTGTCAAACGTCATTTTTGTGTCATATAACGTATTGGTTGAGAGTGAGATTGCTTTCGCGTGGCTGTCGCGATGCTGTCGCTTTTTTCGTAATTAGGCTGCTGGTTGGATTGAAAACTGACCCTAACATACTGATATTAAGACAGATAACTTAATTAAAATACCTAGAGTCCCTGTGTTTAGGTCGACGTCGAATTAGTTAGTGGGGTTTTGAAATTTGAAGTGCTACTTCACAGCGGTGAGTAAAGGCTCAAGACTTGGTTGTCTCAAGAGGTAAGAAGAATCTCGAAGATCCCACACTTGATACACACAGACAAGTAACCTTATACTAGCTAGTCATAATATAGCATCATGACTGACCTCAGCAACAAATGCAACAGTGCCATCCCAAAACAATTCAAACGATCTGAACTCCTCTCAACTCTAAGTACAGAGTAATTAGCAAATAACTCCCTGAACGGTACGTTTGGTACCGTTTGGACAAATTAGTGCCAACTCGGCACCGATTAGATTTATTAATCCAGGTGCACTGTGCAGCTGGTACTACACTAAGCGCTACTAATGTAAAGATTAAGTGGGGTGCGAATTTGAAGATCTTAGTTTGAATAATGAATATTTGTTACGTACGTAAGAGTGCGACTGTTGAGTGTGAGGACCTGGATTCGATTCCAGGGTCGACCAGAGAGGTACTGGGTATTTCTGTATATACATTTTTACATACATACATAAAGTCACGCCTTTTTGCCATGGGGGTAGGCAGAAACTACGGAACGCCACGTGCTACGATCCTTACATAACCCATTTACCATTTTTGTGTGTTAAATAAGTTAAGTATAGTAGCCGGTAGGTCGGTAATGCCTCGCCTGATGAACTTTCCTTTGTGAAATGCGATGTTGGCGAAATAGTGGGGAATTGTGCAAGTATTCGCGCTTGTACAAGCCGCCTGTAGGCAGTGACGTGCCGTTCATAAAGACAAAAAGACACTGCCTACCCTACATGACTCAGATAAAGATTTATTATAATACTAGCGACCCGCCCCGGCTTCGCACGGGTGCAATGCTGATACTAAATACACTACAGAAAAACTGTGAACGTTGTATATAAAAACATAGCGGCCCGCTCCGGCTTCGCACGGGTATAAAATATATAGCCTATGTGATTAAAATCGATTCAGTAGTTTTTATTTATTCATTACTGCCCGTGGCCTGCACGCGTTAAATTTGGAGTAAAACAATCCCCCTTTCCTAAAAACTCGTAGGGTTCAGCCTGCGTTTGCAATGTAAGCGGAAAAAATGTAATTATTTACGACATCACATTAGAAACCTCAAAAATAACAGTACTTCTCCACTATTTAATGGATGTTATTATACATATAAACCTTCCTCTTGAATCACTCTATCTATTAAAAAAAACCGCATCAAAATCCGTTGCGTAGTTTCAAAGATTTAAGCATACAAAGGGACATAGGGACAGAGAAAGCGACTTTGTTTTATACTATGTAGTGATAGTGATACTATATACTATACTATGTAGTGATATTTGAGGTGGCACATCATATACATCATTATTTAGTCGACAAGATTACAAACCAAAACCAACCCACAGTGGGTAATTTTGGTAAGTAAGCTTTTAAAATTTTTCTGCCTACCCTGTCTAAGACCTCTGTGCACGTTACTGCCTGTAGGCAATACGGTAGCCGAAACTCAGGCTTGTTATGTCTTTATTAAAACGGGCTGATTATTACAATTTCATATTACAAATCAGGTTTCATTATAGTAATAACGAGACTTTCTATTAAAGTGACGACACGGTTGGCGCAGTGGCTAAACGATTAGCTTTCTGCGCTACGTGTTTCAGGTTCGATCCCCGCACCGAACAAATATTTGTATGGTATACAGATAGTTGTTTCGGGTCTGGTTGTGTGTGCATGTGATATGCATGTTTGTAAACTGTACCCACGATACAGGAGAAATTCTAGATGGCAATGGCCTCGGCAATGATTTTTTAACGGAGTAAGGTTTAAAAAAAATTTAGACAAAAAAGTACTGACCGTTTATAACAGACACGCCTTAAACTGAAAAAAATTGTATCAATGCAAAAGATCACGACCTAGTAGATATTCAGACTACCTTCATCCAAGTATGTATCTATCTATAGCTATATCCATAGCTCCACCGCCGCAGGGTGCTCGGCAAAATGAACAAAAAAATCACCCACAGTCAAGTTTAGTTTTTACTAACTTCGAGTATCGACGAAAAGTGGGGTGGAGATGTTAGTTACACTTATCATTTAAAATTATAACTTAGTATCATGCCTGCATTCCCCGAAAGGTGGAGGCTGAGGTGTTCTATCTAGGGGACAACTGATTTCACCCTGCACATTTCCGAATTCCAGGGTGCAACTGAGAATTTCCATTTATAAATAAAAATTTGCCCGATCCAGTGATCGAACCCAGGATCTCATCCATTGCGACTACTAGACTAATGAAGCAGTTCTTCTCTCATAATTATGTGGCTAAACTATTTCTGTACAAGCCGCCTGTAGGCAGTGACGTGCGGTTCATAAAGACAAAAAGACTGCCTACCCTACATGACTCAGATAAAGATTTATTATAATATATTTGAGGTGGCAAATCATATACATCATTATTTAGTCGACAAGATGACGAACCAAAACCAACATGCAGTGGGTATTTTTGGTAAGTAAGCTTTTAAAATTTTTCTGCCTACCCTCTCTAAAACCTCTGTGCACGCTACTGCCTGTAGGCAATAGATCAACAAATTGTTTCGGGTGTGGGTGTATGTTTATGTGACAAGCATGTTTGTAAACTGTACCCACGATATAGGGGAAATCTTAATGTTTTAAATGTTCAAAAAAGCGTTAGAGCATCATCACGCCCGTGTTAATCGAAGGGTGTACACCCACATTTCGCCGATGGTAATAGGGCCAGGGTACGTTTTAAAACTACGACCAGACACCGGAGGACGGGCAGCAGCGTCCTCTCACTAAACGGTGAGCCACTGCGATCCCCAAGCCGTCTGCCAAGCGTGGGGATTATGGCAAATCCCCCCACTTGGGGGAGGCCTTCGTTCAGCAGTGGACGTCTTTTGGCTGATGATGATGATGATGAATAGGGCCAGACTATTTCCATAAACTGGGCACAATTCCAAATTCCGTGCTGCTTTGCCTGACTCGGGAATCGAGCCCAGGACCTCAACACTCAGCAGTCGCGCTTACGAGTACTAAACCAATGAAGCAGATAATAATAACACAAAGCTAAAAGACGTGCGTCTCCATGGCTTTCCTAATCCTGAACATAAAATTAAAACTCCATTGAATACACTCGCGATGCTTTAAAACGCGTTTGACTTTTCGTTTCGGTAAAAATTATATTCGAAAAGTAATTTTTGACGAATAAACTTGCCTGGAGAGTTTTTCAAGAGTTTTTTTTTTTGCTCGTTGAGTACTTTGAAGATTTTATGAGGTGGTTCGAGACCCATGGAGGAATTTATATGCCTTTTTTATGTCGCTGGTTTTGTTCTCAATGTATTTTAACTTTTATTTTAACTCCACTGTCTCATTGGGGAAGTCGCAAGTGTGATTGCTGTGCGTGAGGTGTTGGGTTTGATTCTTAGGTTGAGTAAAGTGTTATTAATTTTTTTTCTATATGGAAAATTTCAGTACAGAAAATTTCAGTTCATTTCACACTATAGTTAAGCTAAAAGTTTTCATACAAAATGCGTTAACGTTTTTACCCCAATAAAGATGAGCTGATTTTGCTGATTTTTTATATGTTATACATACAAGTAAAAACTATGTCGTCATGTTTTTGATATTGTTTATAGATAGAGAAATAATTAACTCTCAAAATGCGTTTTTTAACCAAAAATCTTCCTTATATTGATCTCGTGATAATTATTAAATTAATTAAAATTTTGAAAAAACTAAACGTGTCGACATTTTTTTTTTTTATCATTGCTCCACCCTTGTATTTCTCCTGTATCGTGGGTACAGTTTACAAACATACATGTCACATACACATACAACCAAACCCGAAACAACTATCTGTAGATCATATAAATATTTGTTCCGTGCGGGGATCGAATCCGCGACACATAGCGCAGAAAGCTAATCGCTTAACCATTGCGCCAACCATGTCGTCGCCGTGTTTATGATTTGACGAAACGATAGAGACCAAAATCAAATGAATTCGTTAAGATATCGATGTAAGAAACGTTAACGCCCAAACATCTATTTTGCGTTTATTTCAAGGCAATTTTGTCAGAAGTCGGCAGCCAAACGGTCTTAAAACTACTAACCTATAGTACACGCAATATGGAGCTTAATGCCACATAGATATAAGATACTTAAATCCATACAACAGATTTTGCCTCGTGTCGTCGGCACGTGCCGTTCCTACCAGTGCCTTAGGCAAAACCGTGTACTGGCGTATATATATTTTTAATAACTATATTATTTATCATTCCTCCGCATTGTCAGCTGGACGCATGCGCGGCTATGGCATAACATAACATAGCATCACGCCTGTATTCCCCAAAGAGGTAAGTAGAGGTGTTCTATTATACGGCCGATTGGCGAGTCTCTTGCCATCTATGGGGCAACATATCAGGTAACTGAAAAGGTTCTATAGAAAAAAAAAATGGTATTCTTAAAGAAAATTCCAAAAGATCCCTGGATCAGTCAGTGAACATCCAAAGATGATGACGATGAGCGTTTGCGACCATTAGACTAATGGCAGTTGCGGCTGCGCATTGCGAGTTCGATTCTCAGGTAGGGATAAAATATGTAAATATTTATAATCAACCCCACCAATAGTCCGCTAGCCCCGATCGTTTTTGAAGAGACAAGTATTACTAGTCAATTTAAAAATTTATACAATTTTGATTAATTAAGTAAATAATACCTATCTGTCGTAAACTCATTTCAAAAGCTGTGATATTTAAGCAGAGATTAAGACTTCTAAGCTTATAATATTTCCATATAACTTAAGACCTCTTAATTTCTAGTCAAATAACTTACACCGGTGGCTAGACTATTGTCAAGATTTTGATCAAGTAGATCAATTGAAGGAAAGATAAAAGGAACGAAAAGGGAGAGGAAGACCAAAGATAAGTTACATGAGCCAAATAAAGGAAAAGGTTGCCGTAATGTCGTATACCCTTGACCCGGGTATGTCTTAAAACTGCGGCCAGACACCGGAGGACGGGCAGCAGCGTCCTCTCACTAATCGGTGAGCCACTGCGATCCCCAAGCCGCCTGCCAAGCGTGGGGATTATGGCAAACCCCCCTCGAGGGAGCCTTCGTTCAGCAGTGGACGTCTTCTGGCTGATGATGATGATGAATGTCGTATAAAGTGGTTAAGGAGACCGCACTGAAGAGAAAAAGATGGAAAGAACTTCATCAGCTACATCGACAAGAGCAAGGCTCTTAAATAAGAAGAAGATCAATAGATCTCTCAGCCCATGATTATAACCCTTAAGTGCCGCAAGCCAGGTGAACATTATTACTTCAGGTGAAAAATGGAAATTGCTTCGAGAATTCATTTCTCTATCTTTTTAAATCATAGATTTCTAATATAAATTCGAAGTTCTCATGTTTCATTCAAATAAAGATGTTTTTTAAATGTAGCGTAGCCTTTATGTTTAGCAAGTCTTTTTTTTTAAATAAGTAAACTGATAAATAAGTTTTGTCTGTAGGTATTGCCTGCCTCATTGTTCAAGTGGTTACAAGTGCGCCTACTGAGCGTGAGATCCAAAGTTCGATCCCCAATTCGGTGAGATATTGGGTTGTGCATGAACATTCACAGATTACAAATACAATAGACTCGCTCTCATGAAACGCAATAATGGCATCGGCGAAACCTGGATGTATTAGTGTGAAATTTTAAGATTGTTTATAGAACCTATTAAAAACCAATGGTGTTTAAACCCGGTACTTCTAAATAAGACTTCTTCAACTTTAAATTAATCAAATTTCTCTACATAATTATCAACAGATAGTATAGTCGTATGAGATACCTTTGTGAAGTTTATGCAACTGCGAGATTTACGTCCGATAAACAATCTGTAACTTCCTCTAACTTGTTCAACTTCGCTGTACCTTGCTCTTTGACACGTGTGCATAAACGTGTATTTCATAATTCTATATCAGAGTCCAAGGCTTTATGTTATAAAGTAAGTTGCATTTTGCCACAAAAGTGTTGTATAAAATAATAAATTAATAAATAGAAACTGCTGGGCAAGGGTCTCTTCTCAGATTGAGAAAGGTAAGTCCTTAGTCCACCACGCTGGCCCGGTGCGGGTTGGCGAACTACACACATCATAAAGAACTTTATGTCACCCTCTCAGGTGTGCAGGTTTCCTCACGATGTTTTCACCGTTAACGCAAGTCATAATCAAATTCTGATCCGCGCATGATTCCGAAACGTCAGAGGTGCGGGCCGGGTTTGAACTCAGACCCTCCTGCATGGAAGGCAAGCATTCAACCGCTAGGCTATCACTGCTTAAATAATAAATCATCTAATGTTATTCTGCTTGAAAGTATACGATTCTGCTATTACTGTTCTGCTGGACACGGGGATTTTCTCATCAAGTTATAGGGTAATTAAGGAATAAGTTCAAAGCCTAAAACCAATAATTTATAGATTTCTAGGGCCCTACAATAAAATATTGCCAAAATGAGGTCATTATAAATACTCACGGTTCTTTCTCAAGATCTCATGAGTTAAACTCCAGTCCACTATTCAGCTATAGGCATATACAAGACCGTCACACCAGGACAGAGGTTCTATCGGCTAATTCCGTCGCAGCCGAATTGTGCCGATCGAAATACTAATGCAAACTAGGGAACGTGTTCTGTTTAACCATAGAACTTCGATTCTAATTTCACTTATGCACACAAATATCACGAGAGAGAGAGAGAGAGCTGTATCAGCTAAATTAGAAAAGAAAAAAAAATCAATTTTATGTCTTAGTGAAAAAAATGGAAGGGAGGCCTTTACGCTGCAATAAGACAATAGATGCTTATAAAAAAGTCTTAATTATATAAAATATATGAAATTTATATTATATATATATATTTTTATATATAAAATTTTAAATATTATTATGTTAAAACTTCAGTACAAAAGCCACAGATTCCATAAATTGGCAAAATTTGACTTGAATTTGCAGTCAAATTTTGCCAATTTTAGAAAAGGATATTTTGAAAATAAGTTCATAATAACTGGACATTTAAAACCACATTTCCATACACTCTATCAAGATACGAGTAAAAAAAATCCGGTCACAAGTCGATCCAATAAGATTCGAGGTAATCGGATTACTGAACTTACAAGCCGGATAAGATGGCCGCTTTGACGCCCACGTCATCGATATCCGGTCAATGTGACACCTCTCCTGATTTATTCATCCGGGTATATTTATTGGTTGGTTGTTCAATATATTGGGGATAAGGATGGTAATAGAAAGTAGGTACTTGTTATATACTCGCAATAATTTTGTTTCGATTGAAACTAGAATAAGCTAGATGACTGCATCAAAAATAAATTCTGAAATCTTGTTTGTTAAATAGTTTTCCTTCTAAAAACTCAGTAAAACTTAATCTCTTGCTTATCTTTGGCGTTTTCAATTTTTAATTTATCAAAATCATACGATAAGTATGTCAATGGCATAGGCAGGGAAAAACTATGACGTCACGCCTTAGTATTCCAAACAATTTTAGAACAAACTGTCGTTTTTGACAGTTCATAAAAATTCAAATTCAAAATTCAGATAACTAGTAGTTATCTACCCTGTTTTTATTCTTTTACTAGCTGTTGTATGTTGGAAAAATTCATTTGCGTGTATTTTGTTTTCTGAATCTCGACCAAAGTACCCACTGGGTTCAACTATAGTTAAGAACCACCCAGATGACCTCATAAGTACAAAAAATAAATTTAATCAAAATCGATCAAGCCGTTTAGGAGACGAATTACGAACACACTCTCACCGGAATTATATATACATATATAGGCAAATACCTACATACATAGATTTGTTGTTTTAGATTTTTGTGTACTTTTGTGTTTGGAATGTCATGTACAATTAATCAAACTATACACCCAGTAAAAACAATAGACGATCGTGTTCCGAATCTATCCAATTTTGACGGATGAAGAATGTACATTGCGCTATTTCAATTTGAGCGGGGTTATTTTTATAGCATACTGCGCAATGTACTCGTAAATAAACAGTACATGTTTTACTTAGTATTAATAATAATTAATTTTACGCGTTTTGATAACAATAACACTTTTTTTGACTCGGGAATTGAACCTAAGACTTTACGCTCAGCAGTCGCACTTGCAACCGGTATAAAAAGTAGCCCATGTGCTATTCCAGACTATAATCTAGATCTGTGCCAAATTTCATCCAGATCCGTTCAGCCGTTCTGGCGTGAAAGAGTAACAAAGATCCATCCATCCATCCATCCTCACAAACTTTCACATGTATAATAATTAGTAGGATTACATATAATTTAAGCATCGTAGATATACCTTCATGTTTTGTTTGATCTAAATACAACTTTAGTGAAGTTGGGAGCGAAACCTACCAAATCTATGTAAAGTTAAATTATTGCACTATGTAATTATCAATGTGGTTTTATCCCGTACTTTTTGTACACAGAATTAGGTATGGTGTTTTACATCTGAGTACTGACACTGGGGCTGACCTTTGTTAAGAATACTATGGAGGGAATTGATAACGATTTGACCTTTAAGAAAAATTCGATTGACCTTTTAGTAGGTAGGATGATGGATCCGCAAGCTTAACATAAACAATTATCAATATATATTCATTGTACAAACAAACACTATATTATGACTAATTCTGGAACTAAAATTTTCATATAACATTACTCAGTAATAAGAGTTCGAACGGGGAAAATGAACTAGCCGTTGGATATACATTAAGTTAACATTTCTTAAAAAAAAAAAAAACAACAAAAACAAACATGGCCGTCGTTAAGAGCATTTTGAAAAAATACAAGTTCATTATGCTATCAGAAAATGGATATCAATGTTTTTGTCTAAAATAACATGATAGAATCTGCTGCAGAGTGTTTGTTGTTTGGTTAATAAATATTAGTTATTATTTCAGTTATAAATTATTATAGCCATTTTCTTTATTATTTATTTTGTATTGTGGGTACTCTTTTGCAAACATTCATCTGACATGGACACATGAATTTGGTCTATACGGAAATCGAAACCGCGACACAGCGCACTTGGAAGCGAAAATAGCGTTTAATAGCTAGACCCTTACATTAAAATATAAATTAAAATGTATTAAATTAACAGGCGGTTTCTTCAAATTTAATTCACTTAATACGATACTCTATTCTAATGTATCCTATAATTATACCATGTTGCGGAATTCTAAACAAAATAAATTCTAATATTTTTTATTGCACTGAAATATATAATTGTTTGCTACATATGAATTCGTGAAATTTTTGTAACGAAAAGTGTGGCCGTTTGTCTCCAAAAATTGAATGTTTCTTATTAGAAAAATAAAAGCTATTTCGACTTACATGTTTTCAATACTGTCTCAGAAGAACTGGCAAAGTAAACCAGCTAGTAGCTACGTACCTATATAACGCTAATACATCGTACGAACGCGAATAGCTTCCAACAATTTTTCATCGCATCTCTCCATTTCATAACGCGGACGTGTGTAAGTAATCCTAAACTTGGCACGTGCTTCCATGACACATAAATGTATTGTTCTTAAGCTTATACATCTGATAGTAGGTGTTCCTTTATAGGGAATAATAGATTGATTGCACTGTCGATATTCACAATTCGCCTTACTTTTCATCATCGTGTTATAACGTGCTAAATTGTGTTACATTGTGCTACATTACGCTAAATTGTGCTACATAATGCTACAACATACTACATTGTGCTATAACGTGCTTCATCGTCCTACATCGAGCTACCGAGTATTTTTTCAAGATCTTGACATTTAGGACTGATCATTTTGTCTTGAAATTAATTGCCAAAATGGTTATCAGTACCACCTGCATTACGCGGTAGACTCACAGGGCAGTGACCGCTGTGTAATTACGCGACTGACTCATTGGTCTAATGTTTTATTCTCCGGATCAGGCAAAATATTATCGGAACCAACTGCTTAACGTGCTTTCCGAGACACAGATAGTTTCGATCTGTTAAAAATGGTCACCCATCCAAGGATTAACAGTGGCAAACCTAAGTAAGTAGCTATTTAGTTACGAGCCTTTAAGAATGCGGATAGACGAATCAAAATAGACGAAAATTAATTTTTTTTTTGCATATGCAACGCTAACATGTCTCATATTCCCCAGTGGAGTAGGCAGATAGAACTGTATAACTTTTCTTCAATGACGAAATCAAGTACCAAAACAGTGTTAACTTTTGAAGTTCAATTAAATGTAATGTTTATTGTTAACGCTTGGCATAGGCTTCTTGTTTCATAGTCAGTGTATGCCAAACGTAACAGGTGGCCTGGGGACGTGGGTTTGACCGGATTTGTGACTGTCAGGTATTGGACATTGCTGATTGAATGAGAATGTTGCTAGATTGAGCTTCGAAATAATGGTATCCTTCATCGATAATGTAGAGAAGTCTAGGTTTGTGCAACATGCGGTTTAAGTGAATAGTGTGGGCAGAATATGGTGATCTACAAACTACATATGTTTTTTAAACAAAAAAAAATAGGGCTACCTTAGGAATTATTCCTGTATAGTGGGTGCGCACAAATACAGGATTATCCTACGACACCAGTCCCTTAAATATGCCATACTATTTCTTATACCATATAATATACTTAGCCACTGCCAAACGTGCCGTCAATGACTGATATGATGGTGACTTATCATCAATAAAAATCAAAAAAATTCTGCCTCACTAGTATTTTTTTTTTTTTTTTAAACGTTGCCCCACTCTAGGAAATAATTCCTGTATCGTGGGTGCGTTTACAAACACATATATTCACATACACACAAACATCCAGACCCGAAACAATTATCTGTAGATCATACAAATATTTGTTCCGTGCGGGGATCGAACCCGCGACACTTAGCGCAGAAAGCTAATCGCTTATCCACTACGCCAACCGTGTCGTCAGTTTAGTGGTCGCAAGCGACTGTTAAGCATGAATTCTTGGGTTCGATTCCCGGGTCGGGGAAAGTGTTATTCGGTTTATCTGTTCCCATTATTTAGCAATAGGCTTTCCCCTTTACGGTACTGCTCAATAAAGGTATCGGAGAAAATTGGGCATACGTATAAGAAACAACGATCCAAAAACTCCACATATAACGGTTCAAATAATCACACAATTCCGAAACACAAACAATCTGGACAAAAACAGGCCACACACAAATAGCCAATGTAGCAATATTGCAAAATATTTTATTTCACCTCTCCGCTACGCCCAGGTTCGGCCGAATATCTGGATTTATTCGAGGGTCCCCTAAATAGAGCCACTTTCCCTCGGCAGTAACATAGCTATAAATTGTATATATAGGTAGGTATGTCTGTATATTCAACTTTTGTGAAAGTGGTTCGGACTGAATGTTGCCAGTTTCCGGATGTAAAAATGTTTCTTCTTTTTACATAGCTTCAAGGTTGTATCCCCTAATGGGTTAGGCAGAGGTGTATTATATATCCACATTTTGCTGTTCCAGTTGTGAAGTCCTATAGTAATAGGCGGGAAGCCTAGTATCATATACTAGCTTCCGCTCGCGGCTTCGCCCGCATGCATTTTCCCGAGATAAAAAAGCCTAAGCCTATGTGCTATTCCAGACTATAATCTATCTCTGTGCCAAATTTCATCCAGATCCGTTCAGCCGTTCTGGCGTGAAAGAGTAACAAAGATCCATCCATCCATCCTCACAAACTGTCACATTTATAATATTATATTAAATATTAATTAAGTAGGATGAACCTCACTTTTAAACTCAAATAAAAATATATTTTTTTACTTTTACTCTAAAATTTTGCTCGACTTGGGTATCAAACCCAGATCCGAACCAGTACCTGTGCTTGTAGTCACTCGATAAATGAGGCAGTGACTTGTACGTAACTTTAGTTTCTGTTCCCGACGCGAGATGTCGTGAATATTCAGAAATAAATCCTACCGTACGATGCAATGACGTAACTAATCTCATAGGATTTTTGTACGTGACTGTACAGGTGGTGGAAGGGGTGATTTTCAGGATAGGCGTAAGTGCGAGCGGATGACAGACAGCCTAAAAACAAACAAGTCTCGGCGTAGAGGCGTAGATCGCGCGATAGCTACTGTCAAACGTAATTTTTGTGTCATATATGTATTGGCCAACAGTGAGGCTGTCGTCGCGTGGCTGTCGCGTTGCTGTCGCTTTTTTACGTAATAAGGCTGCCGGTCTTTACCATATAGGTTGCATCACAGACATAGTCCAATATATGTCTGTGGGTTGCACCTAAAGCGATTAAAGTTTTAGGTTCCATAGGCCAACAGAATATGATAAAGACTCGTCATATTATTTTCCATGCATGGTAGAAGAAATTAAAGAAAGTAACCTATAAATTTCTCTGGTTATCAGCGTAAGATCGGTACGGTCCGCTGCCTAATTACCGATGTAGCAATTAGTTTGCAACAGGCTTGGGTCGCGCGATAGCTACTGTCAAACGTCATTTTAGTGTCATATAGGTATGTATTGGCCGACAACAGTGAGACTGCTGTCGTGTGGCTGTCGCGTTGCTGTCGTTTTATGTAATTAGGCAGCTGATTTGAACATTTCCATTCAATTTTTATTTCAAGAAAGGAGAAATTAATATTCCTACCCGCTACCCGCTTACAGTATAGCTAGTCTAAATCCTTCCAGTCTCAGTCCCCCGCCGCGGACATATTCTTTTATGAATATGACGTTGTTCCGCGATGACGTTATCCGTACATACTGTATATATACGTATTGTACACCCTGTATTTATAGGTTTCTTTTATTTTACGCGCACAGGAAATGGGAATGACGGCAGTTTGTGGTGGACGGGAAATTGTTTGGGTTTAAAACGTAAGGACTAGCTTGTGATGTGAGAATTATATTCGTGAAAGGAGAGTTTGTTTGATCCAGATTTATACTGTATTTTTGATATTCGTTTAAGAGATACGTATTTACGTAATACAGACGGCAACCTATTCTAAACAAACTTTTTAGGCGTCAATGTACACCTCCACATCGCTGTCAACTGGTAGCGTGCCTAGAAGGCTGGCAGCATTACCACGGTGAATGGCAATTATTCTTTGACCAAAGAACAGGCCAGTTCTCTGGTCATGTGTACTGTTTTTCGCTTTTTATAAGGTTTAATTAATACATTAGCATAAGTGGTACATTAGCATGAGTAAGTAAAGTGTATTATTTTAGCTACAAACAAAACATCAAGTAGGTATGTATTATCTAACCAAAATAGTGTGTATGTGTCAACCTTATCATGATTTTAAAACCTAAGACGACCCTCTGACCCTAATATTTACACTGTGAATTACTGATGCCAAAACCAAATCACATAAGTTTAAGTGTTCGTTGTGACACCAAAAAAATGAAATGATTAGGTGTACTAAATGTGTAATGCAATGGCAATGTAAAAAAATGCAATGTACGGCAATGGGCTGATGGCACAAATCCTAAATATTCGGATGATTAACGTGGCTATAAGTAGCTTAATGGAGATAATACACATAATTTCCTAAAACGTATAAAATAGTAGATAATCTAGTGGTACTCACGGCTAGTCCTTATGCGGAACGCACCCACCGCATGTCAAACACCAAACACAAAACTCTTCACCAGCACAATATTGACACAGAACACTTCAGAATCACAAATCCATTGTTCCTTTTACTAACGCGAGAATATCTTCACTAACAACACGGGCGCATGCGCAACCGAAACTCCTGAGACGATTATCTATAGTCTGTAATCAACGCGTGTGTAAAAGCCAATTCGATATAATCAAAGGATGTTTGAATACCGACAAGCTTCCAAACCGAGCTGCTGTCACACTCACAATTGGCGGTTCGGACCTCGGCCGCAAGAATAATCAAACACACTGCGGGTAGAATGCAATAATGTCAAATCATGGGTACCCACATTTTTGTTTTAATATCTATACCAGACTAAAATACAACTGCATGTTGAACATATTATTTCCATGATGTAGGTATACTTTAATAAATGCAGAATAAAATAATGACAAGCTCAAAAAAATCTTTTTTTTTAGATTTGGTTTTGTTGTTAGTTTTTGCTGTCGCGGGCAACCGATGGATGCAAGTAGCGAAATGTCGTTTGATGTGGTGGTCTAATGGGGAGGCCTTCGTTCAGCAGTGGACGACTTCTGGCTGATGATGATGATGATAACTAGTTTTTTTTATTTTATTTTTATTTCGTGCATGGTAAGAAAATGTGACTGCCTATTTTAAGCAGTCGCAAGCGTAGCTGCTAAACGTGAGGTTCGGAAGGCCATGAAAGTGTTATTGGGTTTTTCTGTCAGAAAATTCTCAGTAACAATGTTTGGACTGTGCCCGCTAGATGGAAGGCTCGCCCCTATTTCATAGGACTTAATAACGGCGTTAGCACAATGTGGTCTATTTACTGTATGACTCGCGTATGGGCTGCGCGGCCCATATGACGTCATTCAGAAATAACTCTTATTATCCGGATGCTTATGGTTCACTAAAAGTTTACAGGATTGGCCGGGATTTGTGACCTTGAGAGTAAAAAGGTAAAATAAGAAAATGAAGAACTAAATTGCTGTCAATATAATTTGGTACAATTTTTAGTTTATGATAATTTTACTGATTGGGATACCAAGTCTTTTAAGCGAGCACAAACTAATAAATGAAATATATATACAAAATAAATATAATAAATAAAAGTAGTTAAAAGAAGCCATTTAAGTAAGTTTTCTTCTGCATTGTTAACACTTAACACTGTATACATAATTATTAAACTGACAAGTACATATATTGGAATTTGACACAACTATGTGTGCTGCAGGCAGTGGCGGTCCGAGGAGGGGGTGTCGTGGGGGTCATGGCCCCCCAAAATCGTACACATCAAATTGACAAACCTCCTAAAAATAGACATTTATAATATCAGCGAACAAACAAGAATCGCTGCGGCACGGCTCCGGCGGAGCCCAACATGAAAATACGTGCTGCAAAGCCGAACACCCCGGTGTACATCTCCCGCCTACACTACACCACTAACGCGGAGGACATTGTGGAGTATGTGCGTCAGAAGTTGAAGTACGCCCCGAGAGTGCAGCTGCTGGAGTCGCGCCATAGCGCCAACTTCATCGAGTGCCAACGTGTTGTCTGCACCTCGTGTTGGATGAGAACTTCTGGCCACAGGACGTGGTGTTCCGTCGCTTCCGCGGGCAAGTGCCACCCGAGCGCACAGTGACATAGTGCATAGGAAGTGATACTAACATAGATTTAAGGTTCTATATACTAACAAGTTTTGTATATAATAATATATATGTTAGTCTGTAAGGTATATATCAATGGGCCAATGTAGCCTGAAAATAAAGGTATTTTGATTTGATTTTGATAATATATATTATATTTAATTAAATAATTTCTAATTTGCTCAACTTCAACAACCAAGTCATTTTACTGTTGATATGACCCCAAAGTACCATATGGAATAACAACGCAACGAATATTGGTGGAAATGTATAAATCAAAGCGGTTTCGTTTGCGATCGTGAAACCCAATATTACAATATGGCTGTCTTTTTAAACCCGTTTCGAGTTCGATTTTTGCACGAATTTTTTTTTTGTAAAATAATTCTACAGTATCGGCAAGAAAATTAACCATTCATGAAGAATTGTTACCACAATGCAAAATAAAACGTTTTAATAAATGCATAGATTATTTTAAATGGTAACTGGTATTTTTTTTTCTGTCAGAGTCTCGTCTGGAAAGTATTACTCATTAATTGTAATATTAACAGCTTAAAAGACTCGGTATCCTAGTCTGTAAAAATATCAAAACAGCGTAAGCGAAATTCTAAGTCTATGATCAAAACCAAATCAGAATATCAAAATATGACAGCTACTAAGTTTAAAATTTAACATTTTATTCCTACATACAGATTTTTTTTTTTTACGGAATAAATTTATACCATTAGGATATTAAAAATTTACTAGTAAAGAGATTATGTAATTTATTTGGCAAAAATAATAATGCCGAAATACTCATGGTACTCATGACTGAAATCTACCCTCCATTATTTTGTTTTTTTTTCTGCGCGGCCTTGCATCTCTGGTTGTGACATTAGTTCGGTTTTAGACCTCGACGATATTCGTGCGTCTTTCGGTTTTCGATTTGGCTTTTGCGCACGCGTTGTTTGTAGACTATAGATAATCGTATCATGTGGTTGCGCATAGCCCGGAGTGTTGGAGATTATTTTCTTCCCGCGTTTAGGGAACAATAGTTTCGACGTTTTTTAACAAATTAGTGAAGTGCTTGGTGTTAGTGTTGTGTTTTGTGTTTGTGAGGTCTCCGGCGGTCACCAGGCATGCTGGGTCTACTGGACATGGAAATATCCGTAAGTATCTGTTTTGATTACTGTTTCTTTATAGTTCTTCTTTTATATGTCATGTTTCGGCTTTGGCTAGAAAATCTTTTTTTAATAGATAGATAGATAGAGTATTCTTTATTGTACACCAAAGGAAAAACTACAGAGCGAAAATATTAATCTACCTACCTAAATTTTAATTGCCTATTGGTCAGGACCAATAGCGTTGTACAGTCAGCATCAAGAAGATGTATATACTTGATCAAATTCAAATGCGATTATTAGAAGAAAAAAGTGATTGAAATCTTGATTAATCTTACACATAGTATCTGCGGAAACATAAAATACATACTTAGTCATTTAAATTTTATGATTTTAACCAAAAGTTTTCCAAAAATAAGCAATTAATTTCGCCCCTAGGATCTCTGACGCATATTTTTAATGCTAACTGTACAAGAACATGAAATATGTAGGTATACAAATACCGTGTGCTGAGTAAAGATATAATGATATCGTGGCAGCTTAATTTGACAGATTTTCATGCTTTAATTTTGTGATTCTTGGTAATTTGTGTGTGTCGTGCGCGACGACGCCTTTTTTTTACAAAAACACGTGTCCTAATAGATATTCTTCTAAACAAATAACGTAAGGTCTTATTATTATTAATTCACTAAGCTACGATAAGGTTCTAGGACATTGTGTGATGTCTAGACGGGTATCTATTTTAATAAAGGGACTGTCTGGAGCGCTGGCTACTGTTTACTGTACGATATGAGTAATTTTGATGGCAGAGTTGTATGGTTTAAAGTAACTGCTTGAAGACGTACAATCTACATGATAGTGATCTAGAGAATAAAAATGCTTGTAATTTTTTTTTTAACTTTTCCCCTCTCTATGATTTCTCCTGTGTTGTGGGTATAGTTTACAAACATAAATATCACATGCACACACAACCAGACCCGAAAAAACTATCTGTAGATCATACAAATATTTGTTCCGTGCGGGAATCGAACTCGCGACACTTAGCGCAGAAAGCTAATCACTTAGCCACTGCGCCAACCGCGTCGTTCGTGTTTGACACCCAGGAGCAACTGCTTCAAATAATTTCTGAGACACGGAGACCTCGATGTGTGAAGAACGGTCACCCATCCAAGGACTGATCGCAGTAAGAGCTGCTTAACCTCGTAGATTGACTGGTCTGCGCTACAAGACCCACTTTGATGGCACTTCTATTTTAACATTGCCGTGCCTCGGAAAGCACGTAAAGTTGTTGGTCCTGCGCCTGATCCCATTCCGATCGTGTCGGATCGCCGTCCCATCGGACTATGAGAGTGAAGGAATAGAGAGTGCACCTGTGTTTGCGCACACACTTTTGCTCTATAATATCTCCTGCGTAATTGGCTAATCGCCGGTGAGATTGGCCGTCGTGACCGAAATTCGGTCAGGAGGACATTATTTTAAAATTGTAGATTGTGACTTGTCTAAAAGGTAGGAGCTTATCGTTATACTCTGCTTGCACAAAGTGACGACCCTCAAACCGTGAATGATAACTATCTAATACCCTCGTCAGATCATGGTAATGAAACCTTTTACACGAAGTCTCTCAGAAACCGCTGTTAATATGGTCGAATGGAACCAGAACGCAATGGATTCCGTATACATAATTGAAGAGCCATTTTCATTTGCAAACGTTTCGCTGATCCCGAATTATTCCGAGTAAAATTATGTGTTATTTTATCTCGTAACTCGTATTCGAAAATATTCGGGGCTCACTCGTATATTTACATGAGTATTTTGCATTTTTTTGGAAGAGTTAGTGTATTTTAAGGTAGTTTTATAATCAGGTAGGTACTTTAACATATATCGACTTAATTACGTAAAATTAAGACAGCCACACGACAGCAGCCTCACTGTTGGCCAGTACATATGTATTATGTATTTTAGCATTTAAAAATAAACTGAAAAGAACATTAAGTATACTATACATGTCATCCGCAGAAATTCTAATTCTCGATAAAGAAACGCTACATCGATACATTGTCTCAACACATTTCAAATTCAACCTTGCATTTTGGTTACCTCCACTAAAATAGAACTTAAATGAGTCGTATTGATTGTGATAGTTAGAAAATATTCTCCAGATTCATCTGGAGTGAGCCGTGAAGCTGCGGGTTATTTCATTAAGGCTTCTTATTGGAAATTCCTTCTATTGTGAAAGATTGTTGGCAGCCATCTTCATTACGTCTTAGTGATTTAAAATGGCTGCTGTGTAGGCTTTTTGTGGGGATATTAAAGTATAAAACTCGTTAATTTGATGGTAGAGTTCTTTTTGGGTTCAATTAGAGTTTGTTTTTAAATGTCAATCGGTCTTCTGTGTGATCAGCCGCATATATATCAGCTGATAAAATTTGTCCGATATACGCTAACTAAACTTTAACTTACGCTTTTAAAACTTAAAAATACATATATAAAAATAATGGTATTATTTTACAAAATATACCTACTATAATACGCCAACTTGGTTGCTATTAGTATCACATGTAAGCTTGTAAGCTTGATGGAATTGAGACAAATAACTGATTCAACTGTAGGCACGGTCCATTGCCTTATAAATTATAAAATTAATAAAACACTATGATAAATAGTCTTATGGGATATATTCTCTTAAAATTATTGGTGGTAACGTTCATCATACAAAAGTATTCCACCCATATTACGCACAAAGAGTGACAATCAGACTGACAAATATTGTACTGGCAATTGCGAATACAACAAACAAAAAAAAAAAAAAAAACGAAATCGGTCGAGCCGTTCTCAAGTTATGCTCCGTTATACATGTGGCAATTGATTTTTATTTATAACTAGTGACCCGCCGCGGCTTCACACGGTTGCAATTTACTAATGAACAAAATCAAAAATTTCATACAAAAATACCATTCAAATTTCCGAGGTTTCCGGTGGATTTTCCAAAACCTTCTCCTGACAATTACAAACACAACAAAAAAGAATTAGCCAAATAAGTGCAGTTGTTCGGAAGTTATGCGCTTAGCAACACATTTTGGCGATTCATTTTTATTTATATAGATTATAGAAGACTACCGTACCGCATCTGATTAGCTGCCTTCCTCGCATGCGGCATTCCTGAGCACGAGGTCCAAGATTCGATTCCCAGGACGGCCAAAGTAATTGGGAGATTCTCTGAAATTCTCACTAGCAGATCCAGATTTTGGAACTTATCCCGGTAAATGTCAATAAGCTCTCTCGTTCAATAAGACCCAATGTGAGACCGTCAAAATGTGGGTCTACAAAACCTCTGCCTAACCCTTCGGGGAATACAACCATGATGATATGAAGCTTCTGATTATTGTATAATATAGTTGTGGAGAAAACTGTATACTAACTAGTTTGGTACCCGCGACGTCGCTTGCATTTTTTATGACGTGGCGCGAAGTTGGGGACTTTCAATCAGGTTTGAACGAGCTTGTGAATATTTGAACCTCTATTTACAGATAGACCGACGACCTGAGGATGAGGTGGTGGTTGCGAAGCCAGTAAACTGGGTGATGTGGGAGACATATCAGTCTATGTAGGCATGGATTAAGAATTGATTTGATGGTGATACAGTTTGAATAACTTATATAAGTAGATAACTCTACTTGTTGATTTGAGGTTATATAATATAGGATTACGCCTCTATTTCTTAAAGGGTTACGCAGATTTCATTGATGCCGTTATTATCCCCTATATAATATCCTACGGTATGGTAATCGAATCCAGGACCAAAAGCTGAGTTATTGCTGCCACCATTGCAACTATTACACCAATCACTACATATTATATAACAAAGTCTCCTGCCGCGTCTGTCTGTCTGTCTGTCTGTTCGCAATAAATTCGAAAACTACTGAACGGATTTTCATGCGGTTTCCAATAGGCAGAGTGATTCATGAGGAAGGTTTAGGTGTATAACTCATTATGGTTTTGTGTAAATTGGCTGAAATATGACACTGATACAAGCGCGACTGCTGACTGTGAGGTTCTGGATTCGACTCCCGGGTCGAGCAAATTGTTATTCGGTTTTCGATATGAAAATTCTCAGTAGCAGTACGAAGTCTGGAATATTGTGCCTTGTAGATGGCAGTAGGCTCGCCCCCTATTACATGGAACTCAATAACAGCATCGGCGAAATGTGGGTATACATTAGCACACCTCTGCCTAACCCTTCGGGGAATACGTGATGCTATCGTCTATTATATGTTATAGTAATGAGAAATAAATAAAATATCCCCAAACACAAGTATTATTCATAAAACACCACAAACAATTTTCGCCCCATGTTACCTAAATTGACGCACTGTCTCCCCTTGGGAACCGTCACAATTGCCCGCTGGAGTGTGAATGAACTGCGTGGATGAGTGGACATTACTTCTCAACCCTCGCGATTATCTTCGATTGACAGTTACACCTTCGTAAAGATATCGTGGGTAGGATAGGAGAAATTTCATAATTGGAATATATTTTATTTTTATAGAATCGAATAGAATAAGTTAAGTTTTAAATGTTTTTTTACACTGTGGTCAGAAAGTTTTTATGTATTAGTGTGATGGCACGGTTGGCGCATTGGCTAAGTCATTAGCTTCCTGCGGTAAATGTCGTGGGTTCGATCCCCGTACGGAACAAATTTGTATGATCTACAGATAGTTGTTTCTGGTCTGGTTGTGTGTGCATGTGACATGTACGTTTGTAACAATGTACCCACGACACAGGAGACATTATAGTGGGGGGCAAAGTTTAAAAAAAAAACTCAGCTTTATGTGCATATAGCACAAAGGTCTACCACGAATATTGTAACGTATAGAAACGTAACCGTATCGTAAATGTCAGTGAATATTGAATCGTAAATACAAATATCCTATAAGATTTTGTTTTAATTTTATGCGTGAGGCATAATTTGTATCATACTTGCTTAAATACAGAATTCAATTTAAAAATATATTATGTCCCAAACGATAATTTCCAATTCAAAATTAACTGACGTTAACGATACGGTTACGATACCAGACGTCAAACATTCGCGCTAAGCCTACATGTAACTCAGGTCTTATAAGCAATACCAAAAGCTAAGTACATAATCAAATTAAACTGTACTGGGAAACTTTCAAATTCAAAATACATACATACGTCATAACTTCACACCTTGTTTCCAAGGGGGTAGGCAGAAACTATGGAACGCAACGTGCTACGATCCTTACATGTCAGGGTATGTGTGGTTAAGTTAGCTTAATTGTTTTCAGTAGTAACGTAGTGCAATAAATAAATAATCCTTTCATTACTTTTTATATATACAAATTTAAAATCTCACATATAATACATAGCTGTTGCTAGTTAACTTAAAGCGTTGGTTGTCAATCGTAGGTACCTATATATAGCCTTTCAGCCGTATTCGGCTACAGCGACTACTTCAGTTACTCTGGTCGGCAGCCTAATTGCGTAAAAAAGCGACAGCAACGCGATAGCCACCCGACAACGATCTCACTGTCAGCCAATACATTATATGTCACAAAAATGACTTTTGACTGAAGTTATCGCGCGATCTACGCCTGTCGCTACATCGGTAATAAGGGTGCCGGTCGTAAGGGAGCTGTTCAACTCGCTGGTGTGCCCTCCAATGGCTCGAGTAGCCTATTTTAGGAACAAACGTTCGCCCGCATTGAGCGCCCTTCTGTACACCGTTAATAAAATTGTATGGGATGACTGCTGATGGCCGGGACTTGAGATTGTGCCATTTCTGATCTAAATCTAAATCAGACCTTCGCTTCGTTCGAAATATGATAGGTATGGGAGAATATTGTCTAAAAGCAAAGTAACAAATAATAGCATATAATTCCATACTACAACTCATAATTTATCTATAATTTATATATAATTTACAATCAAAATAATCATTAACATTAACAGTAAGTCATCAGTTCTTCAATAGAGCAAGCTTTGAGGCAGCACTCGTCGACGGGGCCGCGCTTGCCCCGCATGCCACCCAGAGCCCGCGCACTCTGCGGAGGCACCCACCAGCCGCCATCCCTTTTGGACTCCGCTCCCCAGCACAGCATCGCTAGCGCCCTTGACAGCACCCTCCCGCAGTAGTGGTTCGTGGCTTCTTGAGCAGCATAACACGCTACACAAGCCATAATCAGAGCAAAGGCCAGGAAGAATTTCATGGTTATAGAATAATCTTAGTTGTTAGTTTGTTAAGCGATGAGGTGTGAATGTGATGTTACCATGTTTCCCTTGGCTTTTATACTAAAGACTCGTTAATATTCAATCAGTTAGGGTTTAATTTACCTAGGTACGTGGGATGAGGACTTTGTCACCTTAAAATTGTTTGAAGATATTTCAGCTGATTTTTAGTTATAATTTATTTTCGTGAGACACTGGGTATATAATGTGCCTATATCCTACTTCCTATCCTATTAATATTATAAATGCGAAAGTTTGTGATGATGGATGGATGGACCTTTGTTACTTTTTCACGCTAGAACGGCTGAACGGATCTGGATGAAATTTGGCACAGAGATAGATTATAGTCTGGAATAGCACATAGGCATTTTATCCTGGAAAAAATGCACGGGTTCGTAAATCACGCGGGCGAAGCCGCGCGCGTTAAGCTAGTGTTATTATAATTTATTCCAATGAATATACAATGACAATATAACTTGTATAAAATCAATTAACTTGAGCCTATTAAATAAGCTTTTCCCCGTTGCTATATCATCCAACTTTCCGCAACTAGTCTGACTTGGATACCTTTTTTAAGCTTGTATCATAGTCATATTCGTATTATGGCAACAATTTCGTGGTTATATTTGTTGACCCTAAGGACCTAGTGAAAATAATTATATCTTCAAATCAGTGTCTTGCTTCATCATGATGAAATGACAGTACATTAAATATACCAACAATTTCATTTACTTACATCTTTTTACATAAAACCTAAAGGTTGTGATATATGGAGAATATTTTAACTATAATTACACTACGTGAGAAGTAAGGGCTGTCTTTAGTCACCCACATCAAATAGGGTGCACCCAAATGTAAAATCAAGGTGACATGCAAGGTAAATTTTCCACAATCTTCATTATATATTTAAGTAAAAACCTCCTCATTAGTGTCTGAATATTGATGAGCCTCCCTGTATATAAGCTCGGTAGAACAGGCAACAGCACATTCAAACTCCATCGTTTGGCACAGTAGTACCTGAAGAAGTACCTGAAGATCCTCAAATATAACACCATGAAGTTCTTCATCGTCTTCGCTCTGATGATGGCCTGCGCAGCGTGCTACGCTTCTCAAGATGGGACCAGCTTCTACTGCGGGAGACAGCTGTCGAGGGCGCTGGCGGTGCTGTGCTGGGGCGTGGAGTCCAAGCGGGATGCTGGTTGGTGGTCGCCGCAGAGTGCGCAAGCGCTGGGTGGCATGCGTGGCAAGCGCGGCCCTGTCGATGAGTGCTGCACCAAAGCTTGCTCTATTGAAGAACTGATGACTTACTGCTAGCTCAAAACTTGAACAAAACTGTCGAAACTATTATGTTGATTTCTGAATAAATGAGGTTAAGCATATGAACTTTATTTTTTCTTTATGTCTGCTAGATGCTATCCATTTTGATCGAAATTATTTTATTCTATCTTGTCTTTAAGTTCAATCTCGAAGACAAGATTTAACAAAGTCAGAAGAAGATATAAGCTGAGTTGATTAACACACGGTGTTGGACACCGCGTCTCCGCGCCAATACACAGACAGCGGGACCATGTGTCAAGACTTGACTGATTATAGAGCGGTACAAAATTTTATTGCGTTCCACTGCGCTCCGCTGCGCCATGTGGTGGCGCACCGCACAGTGTGTTCATTACCTAATTGCCTAACGATATTCAAAAAATACTACTAGAGAGTTTTACCGTGGATAAAACTACTTCATCATCAACACCATACCATCCAAGACATTTCTGACGAACAAAGAATACTTTATTTTTAAATGTTTCCCGACACTAGTAGTTCTCCTGTATCGTGGGTACAGTTTACAAACATACATGTCACATGCACACACAACCAGACCCGAAACAACTATCTGTAGATCATACAAATATTTGTTCCGTGCGGGAATCGAACCCGGGACACTTAGCGCAGATAGCTAATCGCTGGCCACTGCGCCAACCATGTCTTCAAGTTAAGTTCGAAACATTTTCATTTAGGGCTGCTCAGAACTTCTTCATAGAAAAATGTAAGAACGATTTATCTGCATTGGTAATCGAAACCAGTAACTTAGCCACTGCGCCAACCGCGTCGTCATAAACTCTGGTTAATATAATACTCTGGTTCTATTTCATTTATTAGAAGATATCTTTATTTAATTTCGGAACACTACACACACGCACATACAGTAAATCTAAAGGTTATACATAAGGATTACATAAATACAAAACTTCACACCTGTATTCCTCGAAGGGTTAGGCAGAAGTGAATTATTGTATACCTACATTTTGCCGATGCAGTTGCAGCTCCATGTAAAAGGGGGTGAACCAATTGCCATCTAATTGGCACACTTCCAAACTCCATACTGAAGAAAGAAATAAATCATACCCAGGACAAACAAACGCACTTTTGGAACCGGACCACTAGAAACATAACGTTTTAAGAGCCCAACCCGTTGTAACGACCCAATTGAAATAAAAACATTTGACTTTGACATTGACAGCCACCACACTGTATATGCAAATAAGTCTGTCAAGTTATATAAATACGAACATCGCATAACTTCATAGGTAAGATGTAGGTACAACTCTGCCTAACCCATCGATAATACAGGGTCTTCGCGAATCATTGTAACATTTTTATTATATTCAAACATTATGTCCAATTAAGTTTTGCATTAATTAATATTTGCACATTCCTTCCTTACTTCCTCCGCTTTTATGTAGTAATAAAACAGAACGGTCAAACGCAAACAAAACTTAATATGAAGGGTTCTGTATATCTTCGGAAGTTATGTTGACTTGAAATAAATTAATATTTTAGATTTAATTATATTGATTTTGAAAATTGTACATGTTTCACCGTCAACCCTGCATTCTTCAAAGGGGTAGATAGAGGTGGTCTTGCATTTGATTCTCAAACGAAAACAACATTTATTAATGTGTCCTAACAGATATTTTGTCCTAATTCATCCTATCATGCAAAAGAACTCTCCGTGACAATAATCATTGAGTATATAACTAAATTCTTGAATCTATTATTTCCCCGATCGATTTTGGTGCTATGATCCGCGCTGCCTGAAAATAATAACGTCCTACTACGTTAAAAGCAACTTTGGTCCTTCCATCCACGATATAAGTATCAAGAGTTTTTCCATGATCATAATCATACATTAGCCCTTAACAGTTTCGAAAACCATTTGGATGAACTGCTACTAAGGAACCCGGAGAAGCATATACCTTACCCGTTGGCGCCCCACGAGGGACTTTACCAGTAAATGTAAGTAGGTATGTTACTGACCCACAAATGCCGGCCGTACACAAGGGTTCTCGCATATTACATTAATTTTATTGCCCAACCGTCTTGGTGCAAATCCCCCGTGTGCCGATAAAAAGTCCGCATTAATCATTTAGTAACATAAAATCGAATGGGTTTACCGTATCTACACATGAATAAATCAGGTATAAGAAATGTTTTATGTGGTATCTTTGAGTGAAAAAGGGTAGAATGGGACTAAATTATTTGTATTGTTTTGTTGGTATAAAATAGAAGCAAGATAAGCTTTCTCTAGAGCTGCGGTAATATTCAGACTGGAAACAAAATGGTGCAAATGCAGAATTTTTCTCTTGTATAAATTATTTTCTACATTATTCTTAAAGAAGAGTTCACCCTTTTATTTATCACACATGGACTCTAGTAGCAGAATCACACACAAGTAAGTTCAGATAGGTTTGAGTATTCAGCGGTAAGGCTTTGACATCTAAACGCCTTAAAGAATATATATTATAATAGATCTCTGTATAAAAAACTTAAATAAATAAACATTGAAATCAAATATAGCTCCACAAATACATATTTCACACACAACTCAACAAATTTTAGTTATTCCTTGATTTCCCACAAGTTGAAGATATTTGGAAAACACAATAGATGAAACATGATGTAAAAATTGAACCTATTTCCCGAACTATTAAACACGGACAGGTTAACAGGTTCATTTTATGTGCGTGAGCAATAATTTAATGACCACTTCATTTATGCACCGTTCGGATTTTAACGATATCGTGGCCTGAAGTGTGGTTTCAGGCAATATTCGGTGTAAGCACGTTTTTATGTAACAGTTAATGAGATACTTTACGGCCAATTTTAATAATCACCGCGTGTTGTTAAGTAATGAATAGATCTACATAGAATATATAATATACAAAGACTAAATTATTAGAAAGAAAGAACAAAAGAAAAAATATTTTATTGCAACAGAACGCTAGGTACAAAACAATAAATAGATGGGTAATAAAATAAACAAAAAAACGTTGTATTACGTAAGAGGCCGTAGGTACCAAAGCGTAAGTGAATTTTTCTGTCTGTCTGTTTGTGACGTCTTTGTGTCCGCGTTTACTGTAGTGCTGTATGGTTTTGGGCTAAAGATAGGGGTTGCTTTAGTAAGTCCTACATTTTGTTACAGAATCTAAAAAAGAAATTGGTTCTCAATTCGACAGTGTTTTTTTTTGAAGAATATTGAATACACCAACTGCAATATTCTTCAACTACTATATTGTATAATAAAACACTTATTTTTTGCTTTTTAGTTAGTTTTGTTTTAGAGTCTTTTGAAGGTGGGTTTTATTTTTTGTTAAAAAAATTTATTCATTAACAATTCACAGTTACAGCCTGGAGTCGGATAGACCCTTATAAATGCTGGTAGGTTTAGGTAGAGGTAAAGTTAACAGTGATGAGAATATCTTCGTTCTAATTTCAGCATGTGAGATCTCACGGTAATTGTCTCGTTATCAACTTTCTTCAGGGTGCATTCAAGTGTTAAATCAAAGTGACATGCAAGGTTAAATTATATCCCACAACCTACAAATATTAAGATTAAAACCTCATTAGTGTCTGAATATTGATGAGCCTCCCTGTATAAAAGCTCAGTAGAACAGGGAGACAGCACATTCAACCTCCATCGTTCAGCACAGCAGTACCCGAAGATCTCCTAATACAACACCATGAAGTTCTTCATCGTCTTTGCTCTGATGATGGCCTGCGCAGCGTGCTACGCTTCTCAAGATGGGACCAGCTTCTACTGCGGGAGGCAGCTGTCGAGGGCGCTGGGGGTGCTGTGCTGGGGCGTGGAGTCCAAGCGGGATGCTGGCTGGTGGACGCCCCGGGGTGCGCAAGCGCTGGGTGGCATGCGTGGCAAGCGCGGCCCTGTCGACGAGTGCTGCAGCAAAGCTTGCTCTATTGAAGAACTGATGACTTACTGCTAGCTCAAAACTTGAACAAAACTGTCGAAACTGTTATGTTGATTACTGAATAAATGAGGTTAAGCTCATGTTTCTTTTTTCTTTTTATCTGCTAGGTACTATTCTTCTTTTTTTTAAATCACTTTGTTTCATCGTATCCACAAGATTGAACGAAGTCATACCGTCTTAATAAAATACCCTGTTGACCGTCTCATGGTATGAAGTGTTTTTAATCATTTGTTTTGTATTGATTATACAATTTGTTTATAGCTTTGAGGCTCCAAAATAGCCTTGAAATAGAAGCTCTCTTTATGGGCCTTTGAAAAATATTTGCTGACAAAAAGCTGGAACTGAGAATTTTCTCGATTTCATTTCAATATTCATTGAGAAAAGTTATATTTTCCAGAAAGGAGATTATGATAAACACGGAGAAAGGTAAGCCACCTTCTTAAGTATCTAGAACACTAATAATCTCTTTCTTTGGAGAATTCTGTAGATAAGTACCATTGATAATAATGAACCATTCGGCTTTTCTAACTTACATACATATATAGTATTAACAAACCAAATGTTTAACTAATCTTCGTGAATCTATTTCCGCTTATTTACATTTTTCAACAAATTTTCATGATTGAGTAAAATATAATCGATGACACATGACTTAAAAAAAATGTATTGGACAGAATTGAGCGTAACCGGTTCTCATTTCCCGAGTAATTAAACAAGGGTGGGTAACAGGTAAACAGGTTAATTTTACGTGCGTGAGCAATAATTTAACGACCATTTAATTTATGCACCGTTCGTATTTTAACGATACCGAGGCCTGAATGTGGTTTAAGCAATATTCAGTGTAAACATGTTCTTATGTTTCAGCAATTGAGATACCTTCTGGCTTATTTATATAGACTGCTTCATTGGTCTAGTGGTCGTAAGCGCGACTGCTGAGCGTGAGGTCCTGGCTTCGATTCCCGGGTCGGGCAAAGTGTTATTGGGTTTTTCTGTATTGAAATTCTCAGTAGCAGCACGGAGTCTGGAACTGTGCCCGGAAGATGGCAATAGGCTCGTCCCCTATTACATGGGACTCAATAACAGCATCGGCGAAATGTGGGTGTACAATAATATACCTCTGCCTAACCCTTCGGTGAATACAGGCGTGATGCTATGATGTATGTTATTTATATAGTATCGTAATCATCACCAATCATCAATTCAACACATAGTACCTGCGGATACATAAAAATATATTGTCATTTAAATTTTGTTATTTTAACCATTATTGTTCTATTGGATTTCGCTACGTGTATACATATTTTTGGTGCTGACTGTACATTCTGCATTATTTCCAAAATTTAATGATAAAACTTCATCTATACTTGGTGTATCTGGTTACTTATCTTTTTGTTGTACAATACACTACGTACCATCTATAATGGAAACAGTAAAACCAAACCCATTCCACCGAACCCAGAATTCCTTTTTCTCCAGTCTTTTGTTTCTATACTTCAAGTTATAATTTCCGTTCTTAATTAAGACTTAAGTAAACAATACCACGTTTTGTTCTGCGAACACACCGGACTACGAACAAAGAATTATGACCGATGTAACAATAGACATTTTAAATATCTAAGCTAGTAATAATATACTTGCATAAGTTGGATTGTCAGTCTGTAACTTTCTTTTGTTAAATAAATAATTAAGAGTATCGTTTAGCTTGAAATTGTCCTACTATCCTACTAATATTATAGAGGTTAAAGTTTGTGAGGATGGATGGATGGATCTTTGTTACTCTTTCACGTCAGAAAGGCTGAACGGATCTGGATGAAATTTGGTACAGAGATAGATTATAGTCTGAAATAGCACATAGGCTACTTTTTATCCCAGGAAAATGTACGGGTTCATAAAATTCGCGGGCGAAGCCGTGGGCAGAAGCTAGTAATATTATAAATGCGAAAGTTTGTGAGGATGGATAGATGGATGGATGGAACTTTGTTACTCTTTCACGTCAGAACGGCTGAACGATCTGGATGAAATTTGGCACAGAGATAGATTATAGTCTATTTTTATTATAGGCTATTTTTTATCCCGGAAAATGCACTGATTCGTAATTCACGCGGGTGAAGCCACGAACGGAAGCTAGTATGAAATACGCGCAAAATAGCTGTTTGGGCGTTAAAGTTTCTTACATAGAAATCTTAACGAATTAATTTAATTTTAGTCTCTATCATTTTGTTAGATTATGAAATAGTTAAACAGGTTTTGTCTTTTTCAAAATTTTGATTAATTTAATAATTATCACTAGATAAGTATAATGAAGATTTTTAGTTAAAGAAACGCATATTGAGGGTTAATTATTTCTCAATATATATTTATGACATAGTTACTTTCGCATTTATAATATTGAAGATAGTGAAGATTTTCTTAACATAAAACAGACGATGACAGACAGAGAGATGTCCCACTGTTGGGCATAGGTCTTTTCTATATTCTTACACCGACCATTACCCTCTATATTTTCTTCCATGATTCTAACCATGCACTGGTTGTCTGGAAGAAATTGCTTTTAGCGATAAGACCGCCATTTGTACCCTTTAAGTAAAATGTATTTTCGCTTTGTACTTTTTCCTTTGGTGTACAATAAAGAATATCTATCTAAATAGAGCTTCAAAATAATGTCAATGTATTTATTTGAACGAAAGCAGAGATCAGTCAGCTATATTTCCTCTTGAATCTCCATTCTCGAGTCTCTTAATGAGCACACAACGTACGTTATACCTTTAAGTATCTTGAAAAACTCACCAAGAGAAAGAAAAAAATAAATAAAAATACTTGAATATTATTACAGAAACACGACCAAATCCACATGCAAAACCAAGCGAAAGTAATATTAATTTACGATGCTACCGCCAATCTCTTCAACATACTAATAAAAGGAGCTGAACAAACAGACAAACACTATTAAGTTATATTTGAACAATTTTATCTTTATTAGGGAGAGTAGGAGTCGTCGCGTGAGCTTTATTATCTTTCATCTTTTCTAGAGATCTGTAGAGAAATAATAATTGAAAAAAAAAAAAAACTATATAATAATATGTGTGCATGTGACATGTATGTTTGTAAACTGTATCCATGGTACAGGAGAAATAAGTACTGGCCTAGGTCAACGTCAGAAAAGAAATATAAACTTCTAATTCAAATATCGTTTGTTCAAAATATATTAGATCTGACTGGCACTTTAAACATAAGCCACCTTCAAAAACGCCCACCCCACTATACATTGGCATACCATCTGCAGTCCTCGAAAGTTTGGGCTAAGATCTAGATGTTTGAACGCAAAACCTGAATGTAGACTATTCAAAATTTACTGCTGAATCGATTACAGTAACTTTAATTATAAAAAAAAAACATTCACAACAACAAACACAAATTCGCCAAACTGACAGTCGATTACGCCACATAAAGTTAAATCTTACGTTGAGATTATAAGACTCGATTTAAAGTGGAGTAAGTTAGTAATGCTAGGCGTAATAAAATAACAGTTAATATTAAAAAGTGTGAGGTTTTGCGTTAGTTAAATTAGGGTGAATATGTACTGTAAGCACAAGGTCAAACAAAATGTAAATTATCGCTCGCGGGACCCGATAAAAATTAATGGCCATTGAGGTTGCCTGTTTGCGTTTTGTCTTTATTTATAGTATCACTATTTCACTAAAGACATTTCGAGACTGATGCTGAATGATGCAGAAAATACGACAAAATCTGTAAACATATGACTATTGTCTTGTATGGACTCTTTCACTAAGATCCTCAGCTGACTGTGCTTCTATGAGATCACGATTCGGTCACTTTTTTTTTAATTTGATACATGGACTGCCTCAATGGTCTTGTGGTCGTAGGTGCAACTGCTGAGCGTGAGATCTAGGCTTTTCTGTATGGAAATCCTTAGGAGCAGCAAGGAGTTGGGAACTGTGCCCGGTGGATGGCAATAGGCTCGGCCTCTATTACATGGGACTTCATGACATTGGCGAAATGTGGGGGTATAACAGCACACATCTTTGCTTAACCCTTCGAGGAGTGCCGGTGTTGTACATGCTATGTTATGTTTTCTTACTACTTCAAATTGTGTCTGTCGTTCTCTCAGTTTCTATTTCTTCAGAAACCTTACTAGGATAAGGTAACAAGTTACATAACTAGATGTATTAATACTTTGCGAAGTATCCAGGACTTCGAGACTGGCCAACTCATTAATAGTTGGGAGTACTCGTAGAAGAAAAAGTTTATAATAACTTTTACCACCTAAATTAGTTCAGCAGTTGTAGTTACTGGGAGTGAAGACTAGAAAAAACTGAAACTTGGAGTAATGAAGACGGTAGCATGAATAATAATGAAATGTGAACTGGACTTCGTCTTGTACTTCTATGGGGTCGTACACAGACAGTAAAAGTAAAAGATAAGCCAGTCAAAAATCCAATGTCGAGGCTATACCAGTGGATCACAGAGCTCGTCCAGGATCTTTCATTGCCTTGGATCTGATAGTTACCCATTCCAAACGTAGCATTTATACAATACCTTTTTTTAGATTGTCTCAAAAGGTTTATTACACTTTGTCACACATTAAAGGTCCGGCGGTAGAGTTATGCTAAAAGAAAAACTACATCATCAGGTAGAAATTTAAAACTTTATTTCTTAACAAGTAACATTTCGTTCATCTGCCTGGCATTAAGAAGAAGAACATAGCAACTAGCAAAAAAAAGAAGAAAATGAGCTTAACCTCATCTATTAACATCAAAATAATAGTTCTGGTTGTCCTATTAAAGTTTTGAGCTAGCAGTAAGTCATCAGTTCTTCAATAGAGCAAGCTTTGGTGCAGCACTCGTCGACAGGGCCGCGCTTGCCGCGCATGCCACCCAACGCTTGCGCACTTTGCGGCGTCCACCAGCCAGCGTCCCGCTTTGACTCCACGCCCCAGCACAGCACCGCCAGCGCCCTCGACAGCTGTCTGCCGCAGTAGAAGCTGGTCCCATCTTGAGAAGCGTAGCACGCTGCGCAGGCCATCATCAGAGCGAAGACGATGTAGAACTTCATGGTGTTGTATTAGAGGATCTTCAGGTACTTCTTCAGGTACTGCTGTGCTGAACGATGGAGGTTGAATGTGCTGTTTCCCTGTTCTACTGAGCTTTTATACAGGTAGGCTCATCAATATTCAGACACTAATGACGAGCTTTCGACCTTAATATATTTTCTGTAATATTTACCTTGGCTGTCACTTTGATTTTACATTTGGATGCCTCCTATTGGAAGTGGATGACTGGAGACGGCTTACGTATGTTCTCATGTGCTGAAATTGAGCTGAGTATAGGTAGTACAGAGTTTTCTGAACCTTATTAGTGTTCTTATTCTTATGACGTGACCACATTTAGATTTAGGCTCTGAAATCACAATGCGCTAGGACTGAGAATATCCAACTGAATATCGGTTTATTTTTTGATGCGAAAATCGTTTTATTTTATTAAAGACGTAATATGAAGTAATATTTTAGTTTTAAGCGCTGTAATTTCTATAGTAACAATAATGGTAATTAAAAATTCTCAGAGAAGTGCTCTTATAAGTTTTACGCTTTGTTTTTTTTTTTAGGCAATATTAAAATTTAACGATGATAAATCTAGCTACCACCAAGTAATACCCCGTAAAACTGAAAAACCAACGACTGTGCTGCGTGCAAAAGAATGTGTTGCTTTTAGCGTAATAGAACGCAAAGTTGCAGTTTTTAAATACCGAGCTAGTTGTATTATGTTGAATGTTATTAACATTACGAGACAAAATGATTTACTTCGAAAAAATATAATAAGTCGACATACACAACCTACTAAATTAAACTGTTACTAGTTTCAGCGCTTGGTGCTATATTTAACTTTTAAATTATACCGTAAAGTTGCTTGTAAGAGTTAACTCTCAATTGACATGCTACAAAAGACTCTGTATATTTTTAATTTTTGTTCAAAAATTAATTCATTATTCGAATTTATTTTAAACTAGCTTCCGCTCGCGGCTTCGCCCGCGTGGATTACGAATCCGTGCATTTTCCCGGGATAAAAAGTAGCCTATGTGCTATTCCAGACTGTAATCTATCTCTGTGCCAAATTTCATCCAGATCCGTTCAGCCGTTCTGGCGTGAAAGAGTAACAAAGATCCATCCATCCATCCATCCTCACAAACTTTCAGATTTATAATATTATTAGGATTAGTAGGATTGAAATAACACAAACGTAACGCTGACATACGCACACAGTTGCATAAAAACGACAAATGTAAATACGGCAACGTAGCACAGGATTATTGAAAACCAACGATATGAAAAATTAGGTCACAGTAGAGCCGCGTTGCCGCTCTTCCAAAGGATTATGTTACCATTCGTAATAATTGAATATGCAAATACTGTTATGAACTATCATAATAAAAATATCTGCTTTTTTAACATAAACTAATAGTTTTTTTTTTATCTTTTAATTTTTTTTAAATACGTTGCCCCACTTTAGTATTTCTCCTGTATCGTGGGTACAGTTTACAAACATACATGTCACATGCACACACAACCAGACCTGAAACAACTATCTGTAGATTATACAAATATTTGACGACGTGTGGGGATCGAACCTGCAACACTTAGCGCAGAAAGCGCGCGCACAGCGACGGATAAAAGCGATACCATGAAGTTGATTGGTAAATGTCTCTTAAATTTTCTTGGGAATTGATAGCTATATTCAAGATAGTTATTGAAATATTTGTGCATCTGTAACACGTGTTTCATATCAGTGGAAATAAAAAAATAAATAAGAAGTAGGTATAACTTCTTACGTGTATACATAAGTACACATACACTTTTTTTTTTTCTACCTTTTTTCTAGCTTTTCTACTTTGCCTCACTTGACGGGCAAAATAACGCTGACTTAATAACTTATAAATAATTAAATATTTTATAAATAACATCAAAAATAGGATAGATATCCACATATTTCTATTATGGCAGCAGTGTTTGTGTTACGTAAAGAAAATAAATCCGAATCAGTTCACGCATACAAAAGTTATGGTGGAACAAAGAAACTCACATACATACATGAATCCTAAAAAGCCAAATTTTAAGTTTGTACATCTCTGCCTAATCCTTCGGGGAATACAGGCATGATGCTATATTATTGCTTCCTATATTGAATCCTGAGTTTTGATTAGCTAGTCTAAACTATCGAATTCTACTAACAAATCCTGTTCGCGCATGTCCAAACAAGCTCCTTGTACAAAGACGGGAATACAAGCAATTCCCTGTGTATTGGCGTTACTGGCGAGTTCGACGTGCGGTCTCTGTGGACCACGATGATAGAAACCATGGACACGGTAACTTATATCACGCCAGGTGTACTATTTTTCACACACATTTTACCGATCCCGTTATTGAGACGCGTGTAATAAGGGGTTAGCCTAATGTCACCTCTATGTATGGGAACTGACATGATTTGACTGCCTGATTTGTTTAGTGGTCGCAAGGTGAGGTCCTGGGTTCGATGTCTGGTTCGGGAAAAGTGTTATTTGGTTTTTCTGTATGGGAGTTCTCAGTAGCAGCACGGAGTCTGGAACTGTGCCTGGTAGATGGCAATAAGCTCGCCTCCTATTACATGGGACTTAATAACAGTGTCGGCAGAATATTGGTGTACAATAGCACACCTCTGCCTAACCCTTTGGGGAATACAGTGCCATAGTTATTTGAGCTGACGAAGTGCAGCTCTGGTCAACCCTTCAGAAAAATGCAAGCGTAATGCGATGTTAAGAGAGGACATTATGGTCATATAGAACACGACCGAACACGTGAAAGATCAAGGATATAGATTCCTTAATCCTTCAAGTTCATTAAAATGTAGGAGTTCTTGTCAGTCGCCTACGCACGTTGTGTGAGAACGCGTGGTTAATAACGTCACTGGCACACGAGGCTACCCGCACGCATTGCGTGGGAAGATTATAACCCACGCCCGAAAAAGTCTTACATCTACGTCATTTGTACCAAATTAAGCAATAACCTGACGGATTAGTTTCTATAAGTCGTTGGGGCTAATAGAAATATTTCGTCATCACCATCATCATCATCATCATCATCTTCTGGCATCATCAGCCAGAAGACGTCCACTGCTGAACGAAGGCCTCCCTCAAGGGGGGGTTTGCCATAATCCCCACGCTTGGCAGGCGGCTTGGGGATCGCAGTGGCTCACCGATTACTGAGAGGACGCTGCTGCCCGTCCTCCGGTGTCTGGCCGCAGTTTTAAGACATACCCGGGTCAGAAACAGAAATATTTAGATATGGGTAATTGTAACATAATATTGCCTGTATTCCCCGAAGGGTTAGGCTGGTGTGTCATGTTGTACATGTACACTCAGTATCAATAAGATGTATACACTCAATGAATGAAATTCAAAAGCGATTTTTGGAGGAAAAGGTGATTGAAATCCTTACCAATTTTCATCATAGTATCTGCGGATTCATAAAAATACATGGTCATTTAAATTTTATAATTTTAACCAATAGTTTTCCAAGAATGACAGTTTGAATTTCGCTACGTGTATACATATTTTTGATGCTGACTGTACACCCAAATTTGTAGGATGGGTTCTCGGTACATTTTTGTTAGGTTTATATTTTCGTAGTTTAGTAAACATAATTTTGTCTACATACGTTGATATTCCTAATATTTTTGATAAATTTTTGCATTATTGCTACGACGTAACTGACACGTAGATGTTACGGCTACGCCTGCTACGCTTTCGTAGCAGATACCCGAGATATTACCACGTTTAGAAAACTACGCCATTTTTACATATCGTGCTGATACCATACGAGTATCATAGTCAGTAAGGACCATTATATGTAGATTGGGGGTATTTTCGATAACCAGTGCCGTGGTGACACATTCCATGGCGCCAATCTCTTTCGGATGGAGACTCACTTATAAATGTACTAGCTTCCCCTGGCGGCTTCGACCGCGTGGTTTACGAACCCGTACATTTTTCTGGGATAAAATGTAGCCTATGTGGTATTCCAGACTATAATCTATCTCTGTGCCAAATTTCATCCAGATCCGTTCAGCCATTCTGGCGTGATTGAGTAACAAATATCCATCCATCCATCCATCATCACAAACTTTCACATTTATAATATTAATAAGATAGGATAGGATATTAGTAGGAAGTAAGAAGTAGGATACGCGCGAGCCATAATGATTGATAAAAATATGCGCATGCACATATTTATATCGTGAATGGGCAGTCGTTTGTACGGTATCATACAAGCGTGCAAAAACAAGCTTATACGTATAGTTCTTGGAGTTCTGTTGTACCTACAAGTCTGAACAATAACGATTATTAAAAGTTTTAAAAAGAGACTTCAAACAAGCGATCCTGTCCTCTTGTAAGCTTACAACAAGTGAGACAACACGGTAATAAATCCTGCGAGAACCAAGTAACAACCGAAGCCTGTGTAAACAAAGCCGACACTGGCAGGAGGCCAGGGATGCGTTACATGAATTAGTCTACAAGTGATACAAGTAACCTTTCAATTGTATATAGTGGGTACTCTAATAGATGTACTCAAGTGCGACAGAATAACGATGTTTCAACGTATTTAGTGCCCGCGACTTCGTTCGCGTGGATGTCGGAACTTAACAATGTATTTTTTAGTGCGAAACGCCATTAAAAAATTATAAAAGTTACGTGAAGTTAAAAAGACCAAATGCACTTAACCCTATTTTTTTCTAAAATAAAAGAATTTTTCTAAAATAAAAGTAGCCTAAGTTACTCCTTATTACATCAGCTACTTGGCAATAAAAGTCCCGTCAAAATCGGTCCAGCAATTTCAGAGATTAACCTATACAAACAGACAGACAGTCAAAAACTGTAAAAAAATGTTATTTTGGTGTATGTACCGTATATATATTCATATGCATGTAGTAAAAAACAGTTATTTCAATATTACAAACAGACACTCCAATTTTATTTATATGTATAGATGTATAGATGAAATACGAAAGTTCCAAGTGTGAAAATTTTCAAGCTCAATATTGCCGCTAGTTCTATATCTGTTCATCGGTCGAGGCTTATCATTAGCAATCTGAGAAATTTATTATGCTACCATATTTAATTGTTATTAGTCTGTAAGCCTTCCTAAAAACAAACAAATAAATAAATAAATCTGCTGTGGCAAAGGATTCTGCTTGATTCTTTTTGTCCTATTGCCATCTATCGAATTATAAACTCCAGATTACTACTGAGGATTTATCATATAAAAACCCAATATACATAACTTTGCCTAACACGGGAAGCGAACTTAGATCCCCACGTTTAACAGTCGCCCTTGCAACAACATAGTTTCTATATTATTCGCCATGATAAATAATGATATTAAGCCATATCTAGAAAATTTATACATCAAAGTTTTCAAACTAAAGCTTATTTATTGAAAGTGGACGCTACCGGGGCATGCCTGGACCTAGGTGACGAGCTTCGCCGTGACGCAAAGCAATCACGCTTTGTATCAGCGTGATGAGATTGTACGTGACGAGAACGTGGAGTTACCTACTATGTAGTTATGCTGTTGCATCAATAGCGTGATAGCGTGACAAAGGAGATGAGCTCGTCCGTCGTGACACAGAGGTATGACGCTGTTATTTGACGAATTATAACATATATACTTATATATAACATAGCATTACGCCTATATTCGCTGAAGCGTTAGGCAGAGGTGTATTGTGCACCAACATTTCGCTGATGGCCTTATTGAGGCACATGTAATAGCAGGCCACCCTTTTGTCATCTATTGGGCATGAAATCCAGATCTCATGCTGCTACTGAGAATTTCTATACAGATAAACCCAATAACACTTTGCTCTATCTAACTGTGCCCGGTAGATGGCAATAGGCTCGCCGTAATTCATCGGCGAAATGTGGGTGTGCAAAAAAAAGTACAACTCTGTCTAACCCATCGAGGAATACAGGCGTGATGATATGTTATGAACGACTGTTTAACACTTTATATATTACGTAAAGTAAAATTAAAGTATTATATGTAAATTGATAAGTGTTGTGTGTTCATTGTCGGTGTTTGCTCAGTCGGTACAAATTATCAGAGTTGAGTGCGAACATCTGGGCCCGCGGCGAGTTGTTATCGAGACGATCGGTTCTTAGGGTTGGGTCGAGTCGATAATTTACCTGTTTTACTTTTAACCAGGTAAATGTAGAAATAGGGTAGAGCTACAATAATGTCGATAATTGATGTGTTGTTTAAGTAACTTAGTGTTTATTTCGTGAGAGCTCGCTCAGGTTTAGCGAATGATTGGTTTGGGCACGTAACTTTTAACATTATCAAGTCCTTGTTTAACGAAATTAAAAGCCTTCCAAAGGATTCTAAAATTATATTATAGAGACTTTATATTATTATAGATGATAACTCATAATTGTAAAATTAGGTAGATTTTTCTCGTAACCTTGTGAATTAATGTCAACACAAGAAATTTTAATTTAGTATAAAAAAAGAACCCAATTCTTTACCGATATAAACAAGAATATATCCTTTTTCTAAACCCCAAATCATGTAAACAACACGTCTCCTAATCAATGTTGATACGATTTATCGCATTTCATTAGGGTTGTCCCAACAACTGATTATTGGACGCCGTCATACTGTTAAAGGAAAAAAGAAACAAACAGTGTTTAGAACTGTGTCCAGCAGATGGGGTTATGTTGGATTACCAGTTAATTCAAATAATACATCGTTTTAATAGAACAAAACCTTGGCACAACATTATCATAATTTTTTTTATTTCTGGAAACAGGCCTCTTACGAAATGAGAGGAAAACGAGTCGTCAGTGTGACTTTTTAATAATGTTTAAAAAATATCGAATCAGACACAATAGGATCTCTCCTGTCTTCTTGTTCTGTCGTATTGACACGAACTATCATATTGGAATAGTCCAAGGAAAAATAGCCATTCAACATTGATGTGAGCGGCACTGACTGCCCAAGATCCGCCAGACGATCTCTAGTATTGTTACTCGTGGAGGCTCTTTGCACCATTGGTATTATCGGTCTAATTTACAAACAGTGGCGGACCACGTAGCGCCCGGGTGCAAAAAATTCCCTGGCGCCCTCTAGTAGGCGCGCGATCAAAATGTTACGAAAATTCGGTTGCAAATGGTGCAATTATAAATAAGTAGTTCCACCCGTGGCTTCGCCTGCGTGGATTACGAACCTACACAGTTTATTTTTTAGAACAATGCGCTGTTTTTGTATCTAAGTCCCGCGAGCGGCGCTCGGCGTCCCCTGAGACCTTGCGCCCGTATGCACTGCACACCCTGCACACCTTGCACCATATATAAAGCCGGCACTGTTTACAAACATACATGTCACATGCACACACTACCAGACTCGAAACTATCTGTAGATCATAAAAAATTGTTCCATGTAGGATACAAAGCCCAAAAAGCTTAGCCATTGCGCCAACCGTCAGTAATTTGAATTTGAAGTTCCAATAAACCAATTCTGCTAATAGCAAGCCTGGTCGTATCGCTTGAAGATCATCGATACTGATATGTTTGTAGCGAGTTACCATGCGCAGTGACTACACCGGCCATATTGATATAGCCCACGTTTGCCATTAGACAGATTAGCGATGGATTCGGGATAGCTGTTTCATAAATGCCTGTATGAGGTTTATTTGAAATGAAAATAATTCTATCTATCTATCTAGCCATTTGGGCTAAGTTTAGCTTTGTGAGTAAGGGAGATGTCCCCTGTAAATTAATACGTTTGTGAGTTTATGTGATGATTTTATAATAATGATTAACATGACAGATAATTTGCAATTAACGGGTATATAATGATATTTTATCAAGCTATATTTGTATTTTGGATTGTTGAACTACTGTTTAGTTGGAGATTTGTAAATGAATCCAACTTAATATGTCACTGCAGTGCGGTCTCGCAAACGATGATGCACTTTACACTTTCCGGGACAGACCGCCTCTCGACGTTATCTCGATATATCGTTACGTGAGAGTACGGCTAAGGGCGTTAGCTAAGTAGCCGCACTGTCTCATTTTTTTAAGATAAGATAAGATAAGATATGTTTTTATTCATGTAGACCATATACAGGTACTTAAGAATAGTTACGACTCTAGGTGCCACGTTCCAAAATGTTGACTTCCAATGGAGAAGAACGGGCAAGAAACTCCATGGTTACTCTTTTAAATTCAGAATTTCTTACAATATTTTGTTAAAATACATTGTTCTCGAAAACTTATGTGAGGACAATGTAAAAAAAAAAGTCTAAACTAAACAAGCCTGATTTTTAAATTAATAACAAATATTCTGATAAGATTGACATGGCAGCTATGAGCTGACCAGTCCCAACAGACGGCACCCGTTCACAAGTATCACGCACGTATCGGCATCGCTCAACTCAACCACATTGCAGGGAACTCAACGACCCGACACACACGCCACCATCAGCAGGACATTTAAGTGAGCATGACATTCTCAAACTGCCAGACAACTATCACGTCAATTGAATAAAATATCTCTTTAGGGCTACATGGTGCTCATTTCATTGCTCATTGTTAGTCATGGTGTGACGTTGCGCCCATAGGCGTCAACGTCTGAGGCCGTATTTGTCGTATCATAAAATTAAAAAATGTAATATGGTAGTACGGCTGTAGACGGTATGATAAAATGTATGGGACTTTGAAGTGTCATATCATGGCATTTGCAAATAGTCAAGTGTCCCGGAACGTGTTAATATCGTGCCCGGCGTATCCCCACACCTACACGCCGAAAGAATTAATGGATGCCACTGATAGCGCGGTCCTAGTAGATGACTTCTGGGCTGAGACTATCTAGATTGCCATCGACTTGCTAAGAATAATATTTATATTATAATAATATTTTTTTTTATTTGCATAAAATGTGGTACAAAAGCTGGTACAAAAAATTTAGGATAAGGACAAGACACATTCCGCAGTATTATAACAGCATGCAAATATTTTAGGTAAGGGCACATAATCAAATTATTTTTGTTTTAACATACACCTTGGACACAAATATCAAAACCAAATTTCAAACTTATTTTAAATAATAAGTTAAATATAAATTATATTCTATACAATTTTACAAAAAAAAAAAAAAAAAAATATAAATGACTTCACAATGCATTTCCAAAATAATAGGAGTGAGACGCGAACTTTTTTAGGAATTCGTCTACAGAATAGAAACTCTCTTCTATTAACCATTTCTGTAGACTTATGCAAAACTTCAGGTAAGGCAATTCGACAATTCTCTTAGGCAGCGAGTTATAGATGAGCGGTGCCATATACACACAGCTACGTCTACACATCTCAAGCCGAGGAACTGGCATTTTTAAAAACGAGTGAGTAACTTTACGTTTGTTTGTGTTGTTTTTGTTTTCAAACAGTTCAGTATTGTATTTTACAAATTTAGCTACTTCGTAAATATACATGCTAGGGACAGTTAATAGTTTTTGAGATTTGAATACGGGTCTACAAGACTCTACCCATTTCATATTGTATATTGCACGAAGACATTTTTTTTGTGCAATGAATACGCGCATTATTTCTGATGTATATCCCCAAACCACTATACCATATCGAATAATGGAACACACATAAGCGTGGTATACCAACCAAGAAGAAGATGAAGCTATTATATATACTTAAAGGCTTATGGTTCGTGGTTGTTCCAGGTTTGAACTGAACCCACGATACAGTACCACTATCATGAGTTTTCTTACTATTTACTATCAAAGTAAATTCTCATGATAGCGATTTTAGTTCTTAGCTTGGTTACATTCGGGATTAGAGTCGCTTATGTGACATCTAGTCATAGTAAAGTTTTGATTTACTATTTACTATATTATAGAGATGTCATGTTAGCGACTCTAATCCCTAATGTAACCAATTTAAGAACTTAAATCGCTTGCATGAAAATGTACATTTATTATGAAAGTAAATAGTAAAAAACTCATAATAGAGGTACAGGAGTAATCTATCCTTTTAGTTGATTGCCCATTGTCTTACGTTGTTTGTTTTTTATTATATCATACTATGTACTGCAATGTACATATTTATGAGGTTTTATAAATTCTCGTCGCTAGATGACAACAAGATGGCTCAGCTGTTTTCCTATATCGCTATTATGTGAGTGTGCTAGGCAGAATGAATTGGTATTGGTAACTTCGTACAGTCGGCGACAAAAGTAGTCGATTATTGTGCAAAGATTTTTTTTAAAAAAATATAATTGTTTTTTTTTTTTCTTTTGGTATTTGCAAAATAGCGTATTGCCGACTGTTGATATTGTTAGATAAGTGCAATAATTATCTGGTGTAATAAGTTAATTCCTAAATTCAAAATCGTGTATTTAATTATATCTCTGGACAACATTAGTATTATTTTAGTACATAAGTCAACATTAAGTTAAGAGCCATAATTAGCATGTACACGTATTCACACTGTGCACTTCTTGACAACTGATAAAACATACAGTTTTGAGGAGATATTTGCCATGGATGGCATCCAGAATAACGCTTTGCCCAACCCGGGAATCGAATTCAAGACCAAACGCTCAGCAGCTCAGCAAGCAGACCACTGAGGAAATGAGGCAGTAATTTCTAAATTGGGTTAAAAAATCACGATTGACCTGAACCTATTTATTATTTACGAACACCACAAAAACCCCATTTACCTCAGTTTAAGGGTGGCCTATAAAAGTTTTATTACACCATGGTACATACCTCTCACCTGCGTCATGAACCGACGATCTGGCCGTGGGGAGTACGATCGAATGGATTGTATGTCTTTTGTTGTTTCTATGTAAACCTGTGTGTTGTTTTCTTGTTTATTTACGTACTAGCTTCCGCTCGCAGTTTCGCTCGCGTGGTTTACGAACTCGTACAATTTTCCGGGATAAAAAGCCTATAAATAGTCTATGTGCTATTCCAGACTATAATCTATCTCTGTGCCAAATTTCATCCAGATCCGTTCAGGCGTTCTGATGTGAAAGAGTAACAAAGATCCATCCATCCATCCATCCATCCATCCATCCATCCATCCATCCATCCATCCTCACAAACTTTCACGTTTATAATATTATATTAGTAGGATTGTAGGATTGATGTTGTCTTGCGTACTGAACAGGTTAGTCAAAAGTAGTTTTGTTTGTTAATAATTGGTTAATAGTGCTTTTGACTGCAAATTTGCGGTTGAAAGTTGCTTTGACTGATGCTCTTAGTCAAAATTACTTTTAACCGCTAGAGCATCAGTCAATATCACTTCTAACTGGTAAGGTTAAGTTTATAATGTGCGTTTCTTCGTTATCTTTATAGACCAACTTAAATTTTTAAGAATTTTGACTGATAGAACCAGTCAAAACTACTTTTAGCCAGCTCCATTGGGCAAAACTAGTTTTTACTGATTTCAGTCAAAAGTACTATTGTCGAAAGCCCATGGTCAAAAGTACTTCTGACTGATTTTGCTCGTTAAAAGTACTTTTGACTGGTTAAAGGTTTTGACTGCAACGACACACCATCGAGAATCTATGGTGCTTACCTCATAATTACTTTAGATACATATAGGTATTTATACAGGGTGAATGATAATTTGACCTATTCCTTACAAGGGGTTATACTAGAGCCAATTTGCAACAAGTTTATGAGTGGATTTAAAGATATTGGAGACTTAAAATTTCTTTTTAAGTTGTGAGGAAACTCAGAGCACTATATTGACTTTTCTAAAACCTAAAAAATAAGTACTTAAACAATATAATATTAAAACATTCTCAAAATTCCAAAACTTTAAGAAATTTCTGGACCTGTTCTGTGGTCTAAGTACAAACAAAGAATTTATTTTAAAATATAATATAAACCCAAGTAGATTATTAAAAAAAAAATTATGACACTTGGCACTTGGTCTGAAAAGATAGACATTATTAACGTTTAACACTAATTTGAAAGATATTCCTATAAAAATGCAGAAGGCATCAAAGGAATGCATTTCAGCTGTCAAAAAAACATTCTCGTGACATACAAGAGCAAATTGTCAGAAATAGAGTAAACAAAATGTACCTACTTGTCATTTTAATATTAATGCGTATTCACCGAGATACATAACGTGTTGTACGAACGTGTTACGCGCTATGCTACTGACGGCAGAAACGCCTTCCATTACATTGATGCAACATCCCACAAAATCTGTCACCTGTCTGTCACTCGACGTCTGTCAATCTCGTCTTGTGCCACTTGTCATGCGCAATCGTACTAAACTTGGTACACAGTAGTCTTGATCTGTGTGCTATGCGATTTTGACCTTAGTATTTCGCTAATATAATGCTACTAACTTCCACGCGCGGCTTCGCCCGCGTGGTTTACGAACTCGTACATTTTTCCGGGATAAAAAGTAGCCTATGTGCTATTCCAGACTATAATATATCTCTGTGCCAAATTTCATCCAGATCCGTTCAGCCGTTCTGGCGTGAAAGAGTAACAAAGATCCATCCATCCATCCATCCTCACAAACTTTCATATTTATAATATTAGTAGGAAGTAGGATTGGTAGGATAATATCTCGGATAATAATTTAATCCTGGCCCAACAGCTATGTTATTTTTATCCATATTTTCGGTAAATCTGCGGAACTCTATTAGCTGCTACTAAACCACTTATTTTTTCTATTCTGTGAGATAATGAGTTTACACTACCCGTTCTTTGATGTGTGGTGCGAGGGATGAGCGGAAAGCTTTAAGATATATAGGACACATACTTTTATTGTAACAGGAAAACAGTAGGTAGCATAGAAGACGACTTGAGTAGAAAAGTCTAGGTTGAAAAAAATGTGATAGGTGTGAAATATAGTCGTCAATGAAATACCAGAGTTATAAGTCCACCCCTTCAAGTCCATGTCCACCACTCCAAGTCCATCCCTTTTGCCTGCGACTTCGTACGCGTGGAATTTAAAATCTGATATTTTCCTGCGGTAAAATGGAACCTATATTTTAAGTTAGACCCCTAACAATACATCGATGAAAACTGCATTCAATTCCATGCATTCGTTTTTGCGTGATGCGTGTACAAACATACATACAGACGGACGGACAAAAATTCTAAAATCTGTTGTTGTGGCTTCTGTTGCTCTAATAAAGACCCCCATATTAGTTTTTCTGCAATATCTATAATGTACAGACATCAGCCTCCTATGATTTTATGATATGTATAGATTAGGGTAAACGCGTAATGCCATGTCTAACAATAAGGCTAGGCTAGACAATGGTATTCTATATAATTCCGTTCTAAAAGACTATATTATCAAAGGTGATACAGATCATCATAGTCGTAGAATGATAAACAACGACTGATTAAAAAAAAAGTGCCATTTATTTTTTGTTTTTTGAATAAAATATTTATAAAAAAATGGGATTATCACTCGTTAAATTTAATTGGCAAAAATTTGTCAAGTGATAATGCACGTATTTTGAAGACATTTTATGATAATATATAGCAATATAATATATAAGAAAATTGCACATTTTTAGTCCGTCGTTATTCTACGACTATGACGAGATGTTTGATTTACAGTGATAATTGCAATTTTCAACAAAAGCAACATTTATCGCCATCACTTACAAATGGCACCGGCAACCTTCTCAGCTAACTAGTACCAATTTACTGTTAATTCCCCACTAGAATGGGACTTAGTGAGCGTCTCTCCTGGGCGCTGTATGAGACACAAGTTGTCTTTAATTATTACTACCACAGCCGCCGCCCGGCTTCACTTGCTTCTGCTTGCTCTTTGAGATTAAAAAAGGAGCTTAACACCACAGTCTATCCATCTAAAGCCATAGTGTTAATCAATACGAGTAATAATTGTGCAAGGATTGCAGGCAGAACAAGAGAAGCTTATATCCCGAGTTGCAATACAGATCGGCAGCCTAATTACGTAAAAAAGCGACAACAACGCGACAGCCACACGACTGACATAAAAATGGCGTTTGACAGTAGATATCGCGCGATCTTCGGCCCGCCAGGCTAACCATCTTGCCTGGTCGGAGGATCCTCCCTTTTCAATGGAGGAACACCACATCTCGTTCCTCCATACTGGTATATAGCCATTTTATGCTTTAAATGTAATATTATTTGAACTGAACAGGCTTGTAATACTTAAGATTTAAAATAGTAAAACTAAATAATTCCACTTTTCCTTTACTATAAAAAGCTTTCTAACCTTTTTATAAAATTACTCTGGAAAGTACTAGGTATCTAGTTTGGCTTGCATTTGCTTTTACGCCGAGCAAAAGAGGAATATAAGGTTTATTAGTGGCACATTATCCTGTGCCAGACGTAGAAGGAAACTGAGAGAGCTGCCTGATTTTTAATCAATCAACTTTTTTCGGACCGTGGTGATTAAAAAATAGCATAGTGCTTTGGTAAGGTTTTAATCAAAGGAATATTGGAAGAATATTTTGTATAGGTAGAGGCTGAGCCTTACGTTTCGTTTTGGTTTTGATTTTCATTGAATTTGTGTGTGTCTTCTTCTTTGGAGTCGGCACGAGCTATCTCATAGATTAGCTTATTTTGTAGTGGAAAGATTAGCCTGCAGTAATGGTGGAATCGAGGCTGACTGCCCAGGGTGCGCCAGACGATCTCATGATTCATCACTCGTGGAGGCTTTTTGTGTTTAATACATTGAATATCTTACGGCTAAAAGTCTAAAGTAAACTAATATTATTGTTAAATAAATCTCAACGATATTTTCAGTTGTCGGCACGGCTGGCGAAGTGGTTGAGAGGTCGACTGCTGCGCTACGTGTCGCGGGTTCGATACCCGCACGCAATAAGTATTTGTATGATCTACAGTACCCCTGGTGTATTGTGGAGTGTATTGTGTGATTGGTGGAGAGCACGAAATGAACCAATCGGAGCGCCGAACGCGTTCGATGTAGTAAATCGAATTTGTCAAAAGAAACTTACACTAGGGCCTCGGATAGTTGTTTCGTGTCTGAATCTTTGTGTCTGTGAATATATGTGTTTCTAAACGCACCCATGATACAGGAATTATTCCTAGTGTCGGGTAACGGTTAATTAAAAAGAAAGAAATAAAAAGAAATTTGTAATCCAAGGAATCCAAACACCAGTTGCTTCGAACGCTCCAGGCCATATAGAGCTGTAATTTGATAGGTGTACAGATGGCAAGTGTACACAAAGAGTGAGTGATTGTGAGCTTGTTGTAGACCACGATCCATCCCCTGTTTACTCTCACAATAAGCAGGGATAACAACCAAGATACTTGATATGTTTTTGTCTTATTTTGAGATGAAAGGCGAATAGTTAGGAGCTTTTAGAACACAGAACATGACACTTATATATTTTTCGAAGGGGTAGACAGAATCCACGTCACCGTTGCCATCATTGATATTATCAATGTCATAGAAAGGGAGCCTATTGCAATGTACGGGGCACAATTCCGAATTCTGATTTGAACTAAGAATTATAACTAATAACACTGCTCGACCCGGATATCGAATCTAGGATCTCACGCTTGGTAGTTCTACTTTATTAGTTCCGTTTTTTAAGTTATCTCACAAATATTGGTGACTTTTGTGAATGATATATATACTAGCGGACCCTTTTCTGGATATTGACAATAGCGACACAATAAGTACAAAAACATAGTACGAAAAAAAAAACAATTTTATATACCAAATCAGCAAACGGTTAGTCGACTCTTCATGTGACCAGAGGGCTGGCCTCTACTTCGGTCAGAGAATCAGCATTGCCATACAACGTGGCAATGCTGCCAGCGTTCTGGGCACTTTCCCCGTTGACAGCGATGTGGACCAATTTTACGATGCCCTATGATTTTTTCCCCTCCCACTTTTTTAACAGTTTGTACTTTTATTTATATATTTTTAGCTTGTATATAATATTTAAAAAGTCTGTATTTGTATTGAAATTGATCTTACTTACTTAATATTATAAATGTGAAAGTTTATGAGGATGGATGGATGGATGTTTGTTACTCTTTCACGTAAAAACTACTGAACGGATCTGAATGAAATTTGGCACAGAGATAGATTATAGTCTGGAATAGCACATAGGCTACTTTTTATCCCAGAAAAATGGATGGGTTCGTAAACCACGCGGGTGAAGCCGCGGTCTGAAGCTAGTAATAAATATGAATGTTAATTAATAAACTATATATATTATAAACCTATAAAGATGAAGTACAGTCGACGGGACACATGATTCCCTAAACGGTAGTCTTCCCCTATACCACGAAAAATCTCATACTCATAAAATTTCAGTTGATGGATGAGGAATCAAGTGACCGGTCACCCATGATGCCTGTTGATGTGAGCATTGTTGTTTCTAATTCACTGACCCCGCCGCGGAGCATAATGCTGTGGGTGCATTGATACCAGTTAAACCGACGATGTAAGACCAAATTCTGTTTAACGTTTTAAACAGTCAATTTTGGAGTTAAATATGACTATTTTTATGTTATCATTCTAGCACGTAATTGTTGATAAGTTATACTTAGTTATTATTTAGATAACTATTATTATATATCTACAGTAAGTATGTTTTTATGTACAACTACCGACCCGCCCCGGCTTCGCGCGGGTGCAATTTATTAATAAAGACATTTTTATCGAGATTTTGATTTACTAACATTTTTGTTTTCATACAAATCTTCTATAAATAAGAAAAAAAAAATAATTGCGAAATCGGTCGAGCTGTTCTCAAGTAATGATCTTTCATACATACGGCAATTGATATTTATTGTTATAGATTTGCGAAAGACCAAAATAAAGTTTCAAGTTAGCTAAGCTAGAACTTCCATCGTATGTGATAGTTTCGCTACTTCAACGTGATTTACAACTCTGGACATACCCAAATCATACGCAATAATTACATCAAAAAGGTTTGATTAGTATGTACACATAATAATGTCCTCCTGACCGATTTCGGTCACAGCGGCCAATCTCACCGGAGATTAACCAACTACGCAGGAGATATTATAGAGCACAAGTGTGTGCGCAAACACAGGTGCTCTCTCTATTCCTTTACTCTCATAGTCCGATGGGACGGCAATCCGACACGACCGAAGAGAGATCAGGCGCAGGACCAACGGCTTTATGTTCTTTCCGAGGCACGGTGTGTATTCACATACACAAAGACCCAGACCCGAAACAACTATCTGTATATCATACAAATATTTGTTTCGTGGGGGAATCGAACCCGCGACACGTAGTTCAGCAGTCGATCTCTCAACTACTGCGCCAACCGTGCCGTCTGATTAGTATGTACACAATAGATATACGGAATATAGGCACATTATACAATGACGGTACATTGTCTATGACGTCACGACTAATATGTGTACAAATAGGGATACCATGAAATAGTAAAAGAAAAAAAAACATTAAATAGTAATATGCCTCTATTTAAAAGGTAAGGCAGAAATTGTCTGTACACCTACCGGCAGCCTAATTACGTAAAAAAGCGACAGCAGTCTCACAGTTTTCGGTCAATATATGACACAAAAATGACGTTTGACAGAAGCTATCGCGCGATCTACGCCTGTCGCAAACTGATTGCTACATCGGTAATTAGGCTGCGGGTCTAATTACGAACACCGAGCTGTCTCTGAAAATTGCTTGCTTGTGAAATTTGTTTAAATGTATCTACGATTCACGAGATAATCCTAGTGCGTGTAAAATAAATCATTATTATTATTACTTTACTTGAGCACGCAATCGGCAGTTGCATTTGGGATTACTAGACAACAGTTGCGTGCATCTCATAAAACCAAAAATCACTGTCTACCTTACATAACTCAAATAAATATTTATTATAAGATATTTGAGGTGGCAAATCGCATACATCATTATTTAATCGACAAAACGACGAACCATAACCAACATGCAGTAGGTATTTTTGGTAAGTAAGCTTTTAAAATTTTCTGCCTAACCTGTGTAAAAACTCTGTGCACGCCGCTGCTAGACAATGAGATAGATCAAAAAAGAAAAGAACCTTGTACAATTCTTTCTGATGGGATTTTCGCAGGACTTATACTAACTAATATTTATAATAATTGGGTGTTCCACCTCCCGGATGAAATTGTAAATATTTCATTACATTTGTATTTCCTGTGGTAGGGAGAGAAGTGTTTGTTTTCTGTTGCCTTATCGTTAATGACGGTATGAAGTCGTGCTGTAGCTAGTTGTCGCCGATGACGGTATTAAGTTTATCATAATAGGGACCGAGCCTTTTTTTTTTTTTGTTTAAAGTGGTGAGTACCCATCATGGGCTATCCTCCGCCTGGGGGGGCGGAGGGGTGTGTCGGACTCCTACCGGCTAAACTCACCACGGTGATCCGCCTCGACACCATATGGTGGGCGTCGGGAAGGGATCGAGCCTACTGCCTATTCCAAACTCTGGCTGCTATTGAGAATTTCTAAATAGAAAAACACTGTGCTCGACTCAGAAGTCGAACCCAGGATCTCACGCTCAGCATTCGTGCTTACGACGAATAGTTCAGAGGCACATAAAAAAAAACACCCTCTAGAATATTCACGATCTACTTATTCTATATTTCAAAACTATAAAAGTTCAAAGAAAATAAGCTGTTCTAATTTCAAACAAACCTGTTTGCTTTATTCCTAAAAAAACAAGTTCATATCTGAATAGAGGAGGAAAAAATCAAGGATTTCAAAGCTAATTCCTTGCATTTGACAGCTCTAAATATGATTAACGCGAACAACGATCCGCTCTTAGAGCCAGCCTTACTTTTCCTTCGCTAATTTCACAGTTTTATCACTAGAATTAGTGAATGGGGAACATTTGTTATGTCTTAAAAGTTTTCGTGTTTAATTTTTATTTTCGGTTTTAATATAAATGTCGGCAATCTACAAAAAAAAAAAAAACTAGTTGTACCCTTGTGGTCGAAATTCGACCGTAATACATTTTTTTTTGAAGTTTAACCTTTAATGAGGTTCTTTTATCAATGAGTATACCTCCATGGTCATTGCATTTTTTTTTTAAATTTTATTCTATTATGTCGGCTGCGAGCGTGTATGACATTTCATATGTTTGACATCGGCAGTATGAACGTAAACAATTAATGTTTTATTTAATTGAATGTATTTGTAACACATAATATATATATATATATATCAATTATAGCTTTCTGCACTTCTTCTCCATATAAACTTTAACTATACCAAAACTCACACTCCTCCGTGCACGCAATATGTTTAAAAAGGGGTACAAAGTTTTCTTCACGTGTTAATATATAGATAGCTCATATTTTCAGTAAAATTCATTGATTACAGGTTCTATCAAGACAATGAAAGCCTTTTTACGTAATTATTTTTCCTATTTTGCGCTAATCTTGTCCAGGAGTTTTCGACAAGCTTATGAATGTCATCCACTCATCTTGTGATCCCTTTTCTTACGCTCTGTGTGGCGACTCTTGGACGCCATTTCTTCAAGGATTTAGTATATCTGCTGTCACCTTATATAACCAAGTGTCCTGCCCAACGCCACTTGAGTTTTGTTATATGGATACGGGAAAACAAGTTTCTGTATGTACGTTTGTGTGTTTACGAGTTTTTGATTGGAAAAGTTTAGCGTTACCCAATAAATGTTTGCGAGGAAAAGGATCTAGGGATTAAGCGGTCTTTGGCTCCACGATCAAAATGTTTAAATGATTTATGTATCTACTTAATATTTAGTGTAGGTACACATATACTTTCATATGGCTACATGACAGACTGATCACAAAAAACATAACGCTGCGAAATTTTTTTGAATGTTGAAAATGTGCTCACGATACCAACCCAATTTCCAAAGTCCATTATCAAGAAGTTGACAGTCTGCTCGACCCTGAAATGTACTTTATCAGAACCAGGGCCAAGAACGTTCTTGTTTGAAAGAATGAATGAAGGAAGAATACACGAATATCTGAAAAATACCAATTACTTCGTTATAGTTGTGTTTAAAACTTTTCCCCCACTAGGACTAATTCCTCTATAATGGGTGTATTTACAATTCACAAACACAAATATTCACATTAATTTCAGACCCGGAACAAATGTATAAATATTTGATCCGTGCGGGAACCGAACACGCGACACGTAACGCAACAGTTGATTGCTCAACCACTGCGCCAACCGTATATAATTAAACTTTTATATTCATTAATTAAACTTATCATACCTACACTTCTGTAGCAGCGAATACATTGTCAAAATATTTAAATCATTTCCACAGTTTTTTTTATTTTTTACTTTAAGTCAACGTTGAAACATAACGCGAAACCTTATTATCATAGGCAATAAGGCTTCTTATCAAAATTACATCAGAAATAACTAATAGCAGTCCGTTGTTCCACAAAATACGTGGCTCCACCAACCATGACGTGGTTTGCAGCGGCCGATATGACACGATAACAAATACACATATTTGTTGAATATCAGCACTTTATCGAGAGTTTTCCGATGGGGGAGCATTGCGACATGTGGCGATAATATCCCTGTTAACAACACACGTGATTGCTGCAATAGGGCTCAATTTTACTGGTCAAATAACGAAGATTTTTGACTGGAACGGCCGTTTCAAATGAACCTTTGTTTTGGTTGGTTGTTTTGCATTTTACACGTGTGTTATTTGTAGGGAGTTGATTGGTTTGACATCAGTAAATAGTAATTTCTTCTGTAACAATCAAAATTAATAAAATAGTTACCGTTCAAATCCTATCCTACTAATATTATAAATGCGAAAGTTTGTGAGGATGGATGGATCTTTGTTACTCTTTCACGCCAGAACGACTGAACGGATCTGGATGAAATTTGGCACAGAGATAGATTATAGTCTGGAATAGCTCAAAAGCTACTTTTTATCCCGAGAAAATGTACGGGTTCGTAAACCACGCGGGCGAAGCCGCGGGCACAAGCTAGTTATTTATAAAAAAGAACGCAAAATGTAATTTGATTCCAATCAGAAAGACAATGTGCTTTAATATATACGTTGCTTGGAAATTTCGGAGAATCATACAATTTGTAATCGATATTGCTTTACTAGCTATACATGAGCATTTCAAAATATCCACTTATAAACCTTACAGTTACCCTGGTTTTTATAATTGTTTAAAAGTTTATCCGTTATTTATTTCGTCAGCACGTTCTTTTTTTAAATGATGCCCTCCACTTTTATTTTTCCTATATCGTGGGTACAGTTTACAAACATATTTACATCATTACAATCTGTCTGGACTTTAAAATAGACCCCTGAGTTTGTTTCGGCGTTTCTTCTCAGGGATAGTCATAGGAAATGCCGTCGCCATCTTGTTTAAAAAAGACGTGTAAAAGTGATTGAAAAATCCTAATTGCAAAATAAATAATTTCATTTCAAACATAAACCACACGCACACCCAGGATTTTTTAGATTATACAAATGTTCCGTGAAGGAATCGAACACGCAACACATAAACAGTGCATTAAGCTAATTGCTTAACTGATATGTCAACTGTGCCGCTAGCTCTCTTTCTGTTATAGTTATATTTACTGGCCAATCATCTGCTAAAGTATTCTTGGTTCAAAAGGAATCGTCAGTAAATTTTTAACTCCGAGAAAGAAGGTATAACTTCTCAAAAAAAAGACGTATAAATCCCATAAAACAGTAATAAATAACAAACAAAATAAAAAGAAATTAATGCCCTTAATTGGCACTAACACTGGTTGTAGATCCGGCGCAATAGGATTAAGTCTCGCAGACAAGCAAGTTCAGCTGCACAGGTAAATCTAATTCTGAGCTGATTGCAAAAATAAAGCGAAGAGTTTACAAGGCGACGGAAATTGTTAATGAACTATTTTACTGCCTATTTGTTAAGGTTTTTTATATGAAGGTGGCAAACATGAAACAACGTAACCTATGGAAATTTGCAATACCAGGGGCATCAATCGCGTTACTCATTTAGGCCCGATATTCCAATGACTAGATAAAAAATATCTAGATTTTATTGAAAGACTACAAAAGACTGCCTCATTGAGCTAGTGATAAGCGCGACTGCTGAGGTTGAACTCCTGGGTTCGATTCGGTTGGACAAAGTGTTATTGGGTTTTTCTGTATGGAAATTCTCAGTAGCAGCACGGAGTCTGGAACCGTGCGCGGTAGATGGTAATGGGCTCGCCCCCTATTACACGAGACTCAATAACAGCATGGGCAAAATATGGGTGTATGATAGTACACCTCTGCCAAATCCTTTGGGGAATACAACCGTGATGCTATGTTATTACAAAGAAAATGTAAAAGTGATGGACACGTGCGGGATTTGAACCCACAACCTATAGAGTACTGTGCCCGACTGAGCTATCGTGCCTCCGCTCGTCATATTTTCAAGCTCCCTCTTTCCTATTATTTTGTTATACTTCGTAACGTTTAGAAATTTTGTAATTTCGCCAGAATGTTTATAGTTAATGTTATTCTTTCGCTTCCCAAGAATATATTCATTCTCCTTATTCTCTAAGAATAACAAAGTATCAAATAAAAACGGGAGTCTGTTTTCAGAACTATCTTAACATCAAGAACGTCCATTATTACTCAGACTTTACCGTCACGAGAGCCGCCCATCAAAAGTAGCAGAATATTTTTCTCTGATGGCCGTGTACGGCGTTGTCTTCCGAACACAGTTCGTCAATGTTCGCCTTTGAAGAGATAAATGACCAACGATTTTTAGACAAATTTTTAGTTCGAACAAGATACAGCGTTAGAATTTATTTTTTCTATATTTACCTTGGCAATGTCAAACAGTTTTTGAAAAACGTAGTTAATACAGGTATATGTATAGTTGAGTGCCTAATTGGTGTAATGGTTGCAAGCGACCGCTGAACGTGGGGGTCTGGTTTCGATTCCCAGATCGGAGGCTCTAGTGTAAGTTTCTTTCGACAAATTCGATTTACTACATCGAACGCGTTCGGCGCTCCGATTGGTGGAGAGCACGAAACGGACCATATAGTGTTATTGGGATTTTCTGTAAGGAAATTCTCAGTACGGAGTCCGGAACTGAGCCTGGTTAATGGCAATAAGGTTGCCCTCTAATATATATGCTTCAAAAACGATATCGATAAAATGTGGGTGTACAATAGTAGGTACACCTCTGCCTAACTCTTTTTGGAATACAGGCGTATTAAAAAGCATAGTGTATGTATGTAGATAATACTATGTTGGCAAAATAATTATTATTTATTTAGACACTAAATTAAATTATTATTAATTAATTAATATTAATTAATAATAATTTAATATTATATTATTTGGACGACACGTTTGGCGCAGTGGCTAAGCGATTAGCTTTTTACGCTACGTGTCGCGGATTCGACGCACGGAACAAATATTTGTATGATCTGTAGATAGTTGTTTAGGGTCTGGTTGTGTGTGCATGTGACGTGTATGTTTGTAAACTATACCCACGACACATGAGAAATCCTAGTGTGGGGCAACGTTTTTTTAAAAAAGAATAATATATGTCGACAAGTGAAAATATGGGATTCACCAGGTTAATATTTGAAAGCAAATCCAATCTATTCTAAGCATCCACCGGGTTCCTGTGACCAGGTCAACGGCCGCCTTTAGTACCGTGGCCATTTTTTTTTGCATAATATTCTTACTCTCAAATATTTTTCACTTCAGTCCATTGGGAGCAAACTTATGATTATTTGCAAGAGAACTTTCTGGAGTATCATATTTTATTATAATGATACCACTCTTTCATTTTGACGGCATAAATAATTTACCTGACTTGGGAACAGCGATTGTAACTTTTCTTTAGTTTTCTTCTAGTTATGCTGAATACAGGGTGGTGCACGGAATTCGAAAGTTCATTTTTGTACTTTATTAATCAGCACGATAATCAAATAAACATAATTTTTTTTTTCTTTTATTTAAAAGAAAATCGTTGCCCCACACTAGAATTTCTCGTGTATCGTGGGTATAGTTTACAAGCATACTATGTCACATGCACAGACAACTTATTATTTTAAGTTAATATTGTATTTTAGTATTCATGAGTAATTGCAGATTGATAATATGATACATAAGAAAAAACGTTAAACAGGATTATATAGTAGGTACATTTTTCATAACCTAACATAGCATCACGCCTGTATCTCCGAAGGGTTAGACAGAGGTGTACTATTGTGCACCCACATTTCGCCTATGCTGTTTTTAAGTCCTATATAATAGGGGGCAAGGTATCAACAACATTTTGCCCGACCCGGGAATCGTAACCAGGACCTTACGCTCAGCAGTCGCGCCTGCAACCACTAGGCCAATGAGGCACTTTGCATCTTTCAAATATCTATATATAAGCGTTATATTACTTCACTGTCTCTGGAAGATGTGTAATAGTAGTATCAACGGTTAGGACTGATTTTTACAACATGTAAGCATTAAGGGACCAATTTATTTTGCCTAAATTTTACCTAACTAGTCACTGGTGTATATTTTAACTACGCTGTCAGAATGAAAGGAAAACACCCCTTTATTTCTGCTAGCACATTCAACAACGAATCTCCAAGTTTTTTAGACACGAGACAAATTACCGCTTGTTAATTATTTTCGTTCGCCCCTCAAATCAGTTCGTACAACGTATTTATTCACGAACAACCCTCCAACCCTTTTGTTTAAAAGAAAAGAAAGCGTTTCTTTCTTTTTATTAATGTTGCGAGGCTTCGTGAACGTTTTTATTTGAGTTTCAGGATCAGTTTTGTTGTGCAGAGAAAGATTGAAAAGGTTCATTTCATAGTTTATACTATACAAAGGTTATGCTCACATAGAGGCATAGGAGCTAAGGTAAAATTGAACTACTATCGAGATTGCATGCTGATATAGACTGTGACGACACGGTTGGCGCAGTGACTAAGTGATTAGCTTTTTGCGCTAGGTGTCGCGGTTTCGAATCCCGCACGGAACAAATATTTGTGTGATCTATAGACAGTTGTTTCGGGTCTGGTTGTGTGTGCATGTGACATGTATGTTTGTAAAACTGTACCCACGAGACAGGAGGAATCCTAGTGAGGGGCAAAGTTTAAAAAAATACTCGATTTCCACTACACGCTAACAGGACAGGATATCCTGCTCTGATGCTCTATACAGAAACAAAGATCCATCAGCCATCGCTGAGTTCCGACGTAGTTGAGCTTAGCTCTAGCAAAATCTCATTAATCATTAATTTCGCTGAGCATATGTATGTGTTGTTGAAGACTGTATTGTAGAACTATTTCTTCAATAGAATATCCATGGATTGCTTTCGGTCTCTTCTCCACAGGACTAGGATATTTTAGAATGGACTGATATTAAATTTAGGATATTTAAGAGCCTGTAAAGGCTGGTCAATTTTTCTTTACTTTAAGTTTCTTTCAAAAACACGTGTTATGTCTGAATAATTCACCACCCACCACAAGATGCTCATCTTCTTAATGACTTTGAGGAAATCTTCTTTCTATTTATTATCCTTATAGAGCCAGCCTCTACGTAAAGACGCGCAGTAGACCAGTTTCATTACTAGCCTGCTGCTCGCCAGGAATGACTTAGGAACCAATGAGTAATGAGCTTTTCTTTTAGTCAATTTGCACGAGGTTTTTATACATTTGACGCCTATCTTGTATGCTTTTTAAGCATTGCGTTGAGTGGAACTTCTTCAACTCGTTTGTTTTGTGGCTTTACATTGTATTGTGTGTCTTAAAGTTTTATTGTTGTTCTTTCGGTTTCTAGTAAGTGAGTTTGGACACCGTCTGGCTTATGGCCAGTTTGTATCACAATCTTGTGTGAGATTCTTGGAATTTAATGCATTTGTATTGTTTCAGTGATATTGTATTGGACTGAGCGAATATATTCTGTGGTAATAAATATTTTTCTCGTTCATAATGTTGTCACATTCCGTCTTAGTTTTTAGTATGATCATGCGCTTATTAATAAGCGTATTCAGACGTATTTATGACTGACTCATTGGGCTAGTGGTCACGAGCGCGACTGCGAAGCATGAGGTTCTGGTTTCGATTCTCGGGTCCGTCAAAATGTTATTGGGTTTTTTCTGTATGAAAATTTTCAGTAGCAGCACGGAGTTTGGAACTGCGACAGGTCGATGGCAATAGGCTCGCCCCTTATTACACAGGACTTTATAATGGAATCTGTGAAATGTGGGTTTTTAAAACAGTGTTGGCAGTTGGCACAGAGCATCTGGGTTGGCTATGTGTTCATATAAAAGGAACCACGCGTGGGGCAGCGTTTAAAAGAAAAACATAACATCATCCTACTTAATATTATAAATGTGAATGTTTGTGAGGATGGATGGATGGATAGATGGATGGATAGATGGATGGATAGATGGATGGATAGATGGATGGATAGATGGATGGATAGATGGATGGATAGATGGATGGATAGATGGATGGATAGATGGATGGATAGATGGATGGATAGATGGATGGATAGATGGATGGATAGATGGATGGATAGATGGATGGATAGATGGATGGATAGATGGATGGATAGGTGGATGGATAGATGGATGGATAGATGGATGGATAGATGGATGGATAGATGGATGGATAGATGGATGGATAGATGGATGGATAGATGGATGGATAGATGGATGGATAGATGGATGGATACATGGATGGATAGATGGATGGATAGATGGATGGATAGATGGATGGATGCATGTTTGTTACTCTTTCACGCAAAAACTACTCAACGGATCTGGATGAAATTTGGCACAAAGATAGATTATAGTCTGAAATAGCACATAGGTTACTTTTTATACTGGAAAAAATGTACAGATTCGTAAACCACGCGGGCGAAGCCGCGGATGGATGCTATACTATATAATTATTTCCTGTAGGGTTAGATAAAGGTGTACCTATTCGTACTAAGTACCTTTATATTTATGTAGAATGCTTAATTTCCTTGTATAAAAATATAACTCGTTTTTTAAAGTTCTGTATACCTAACGTTTTTTATATTTGTCTGTCAAGCACTAAAAACCAGGTTATTTCTACTACCGAGCTTCACAACCAAACGAATGGAATTAAAAAGCTACGATCTCGTTAAAAACACATAATGACTCTCTGTTTTGTTGGTAAACTGCTTATTTTATTAGTTTTTAAAACGTCTGCCGTTATTTTTATAGGCTTCTGATTGTTATCCGCGCATTAAACGGAGATAATGGACCTGTAATGCTGGTCTAATCTGTCTCAAGTACTAATTTCAGTTTTGAAATGTTTTGTTATATTAACGACTAGCTTTTGCTCGCGACTTCGTACGCGTGGAATTTAGAATCTGATATTTTCTTACGGTAAAATGGAGCTTATATTTTAAGTTAGTTAGCAATACATCGGTGAAAACTGCATTCAATTTAATACAGTAGTTTTTGCGTGATGCGTGTACAAACGTACATACAGACAGACAGACAAATATTCTAAATGCTGTTGTTTTGGATCCTGTAATGAATGAATTGGAGACAAATCATGGTAAATAGTTTTTATATTCAGTAATTGACTTTTTGTACCTACCATTTAATCATGACATTAAATATATTCAACGATTTATTAGACTTTTTGCACTTTGAGGAATGGATTTATAGTAATTTGACATAATACACAACATTTGGCATAATCATATAATGACTATTTACAATCTATTGACATCATATTGTTTTTATTTTATTTTTGGTACTGATTTTATTATTGACTTATTGTTTTTTTTTTTTTTTTTTGATCTATTTACTATTAATTTACTCAGTGTTAAGTTACTGTTTGAAATTAACTATTTATTATTTTTAATTGTTATTTATTAATTTATGTACGATATAATTCAAACACAATGTAAATTGTTATATGAATAAAGAATATATAAAGAATATATATATATATATATATATATATATATATATATATATATATATATATATATATATATATATATGTTGCTCTAATAAAGACCCCCCACATTAGTTTTTCTCCAATATCTAAAATGTACAGACATAGGCCTGTAATAATTTTATTATAATTATGTATAAATTGCTTTTTTGATGGGTTGAGAAAATTATAATAACATAGCGTAACGCCTGCATTCCTTAAAGGGTTAGGCAGAGGTGTATTATGTTGTACACAATATTCATTAAGTTCCATGGAATAGGGGTGAGTCTAACGCCATCTACCAGACTTAATTTCAACCTCCGGTCTTCTAGTCAGAACTTCAGCAAATGTTCTTTCGTGTCGGCACTAACTATGGGAATCGCTTATGACATAGTGGAATGATTAGCCAGTTAGAAATGATGGGATTCTGGCGGATTACTCAGGGACCGCCAGACGTAAAGTTTCGTTACCCGTGGAGGCTATTCTAGCCAATTCCAGTAACATTTTGCCTGGCCTAGGTATTTAATGATATGCTCAACACATGCGCATACCTCAAACTAGCTTTATAGAAAGTAATCCTATGTATCAATTTGATTTTCAAGCCATTTTAAAACTCAGTGAAAATTTTCCGAAAGCAAACTCGTTCAATATTGATGGCAACTACATATGTCAGATAACAAGAGTATTGGCGCCCTCGCTTCACGTTTCGATGAAAAACTTCCAAATCCTTCCGCCTACCAGATTTCGCAACATCACTCATTAGAACTTACTTCACAGCTCTTATTCCGACAGCGCAAGATCTACATTTGCTTGACAATCTACCTTTACTCATGAAAATGTTCTAGGGAATTTTGAGCCAAAGAATTTGAAACCGTACAGTTGAATAATAAGGTTTGAAATCGTTTGTGCTGTCTAACGTCTATCGCAAACCATTCGAGGGGCTTATCTTTGAACTCTTAACAAAATGCGCGTTCGTTGTGAAGCGTGTACTGAAGCAAAACTATTAAAACGAGTAGGTTAAGGGAACATATATTTTTATGGTCATATGCCTTAAAATAGAATGCGCTTGTAAAGGAAGATGTGATGACTTGTCTTTCAGTTAAAATGAGATGCTAGGTCATTTTCTAACTGCCTCATCGGTCTAGTGGCTGATAGCGCGACTACTGAGCGTGGGGTCCTGTGTTTTATTCCCCGGTCGGGCAAAGTGTTATTGGGTTTTTCTGTATGGAAATTCTCAGTAGCAGCACGGAGTCTCAAACTGTGCGTGGTAGATGGCAATAGGCTTGCCACCTATTAAATCGTACTCAATAATGGTATAGGCGAAATGTATGTATACAATAGTACCCCCCCTGCCTAACCCTTAGGAGAATACAGGCGTTATGCCAGATTATGTTAAAAATACTAATTCAAACAAGTAAAGCCCAATTTATTAGCAAGACGCCCTTCACGACTCGTTCGTCAGTACAATTGCCTCTTACGCGTACCATCAAACAAGAATTAGCCACTTAATTCCACTCCACGAAGCCAGTTTAGAATTAATTAGAGCCATTCAATTTATATTGACGAAGACATACCTGCAATGGCTTGTAATTATCGCTTTTGTATCACCAGTACATAGGTAGCCTATTATGTTTCAATTTTGGACTTAAAAGGCAATAGTCTAACAGCTAAGGTATCGAACTGGCGAGTAAGATGTCATGAGTTTCATTCCCATTTGTTGCAGTATTGATGGTGTCACACTCTAATAGAAAAGTGCTATTAGCAATTTGAAGACCACATCATTAGTCTTTAACAAATAATTTCGTCACAGTCACAACATTTGTACACCTCTGCCTAACTCTTCCAGAAATACAGGCGTGAAGATATGTGTGTGTGTGTGTTACAAAATTTAACAGTGCGGCAACGCAAGACTGTGTTGTCGTAAAGAGCATTGCGCAAGCACATGACTATGTTGTATACGTATTCTTTCGTTCAGTACACCTAGTGTAGATTGGCGGAGAGCACGAAACGGACCAATCGGAGCGCCGAACGCGTTCGATGTAGTAAATCGAATTTGTCAAAAGAAACTTACACTAGGTGTACTAGGTATATGATGCGTGGGTAAATAGTGTTTTTATTTTTCTATATTTCGATAACAGGTTTATAGTACAAAAACGTCTTTCTTCGAGCAGGATTCGTTGCGTCATATACGTGCATTGTTTTTATGCATCTAACTTCTATTTATTTAAATTTACATGAAAACACAGTAAAAAAATTTGCCCGACCGTCTCGTGCTCATCATCCGAGACTTCTTGTCGAACCGCAGTTTTCGCTACCGCATAGAGGGTGTGCTCTCGTCCCCTCATCCGATCCGAGCCGGAGTCCCTCAGGGCTCAGTGCTCTCCCCGCTTCTCTTCACGCTGTACACAAGCGATATCCCGATCAGAGGCAAATGTCGATTAGCCTTATTCGCTGATGACACAGCCATCTTCTACTCCGGCATTAATCCGGACTGCATCTCCCGATCCCTCCAGACCGCAGCCAATGCCCTAGGGAAATGGTTCACGAACTGGAGGTTCGAAGTCAACCCGACTAAGGGCGCCGCCGTGCTCTTTTCGAGACGCGGCGTGGATCCTAGTCTCATAAGTCCCATCTCCATGTTTAGCCAACAGATCCCCTGGGAACTGACGGCCAAATATCTCGGTGTGACCCTCGACGACCGACTCAAATTCACCGAGCACATAAAGACGGTTCGCCACCGCGCCGCCTTTGCTCTCGGTCGCCTCCATTTCATCCTCAATGCGCGGAGTAAATTAGCACTCAAGTCCAAGGTGCGAATTTACACCACATGCATCCGCCCTATCATGACGTACGCTAGCGTCGTGTTCTCACACGTAAAGACGTCCAGACTCCATAGGTTGCAAATCCTTCAAAACCGTTTCTTGCGCAAAGCCACAGGCTCGCCCTGGTACGTTCGCAATAAACAGCTCCACGCTGACCTAAACCTCCCGACCATCAGATGTTTCATGAAGAAAGCGTCTAAACGCTTCTTCGACTCTGCTCCCTCGCACACAAACCCCTTAGTGGTATCTGCCGCCAATTACACCCCCTCCCGCATATCCAAAATTCGCCGTCCTAGGCACACTCTCACATACCCAGACGACGATATCACCCTCCATCAGGAGGCGCTCCGATTGGTTAGGAAAACTACCAACACTACACACAACCGACCGTCGTACCGTCCTCGCCGGCGAGGCCCGTCGCGAAGACCCGTTCATTCTCCACCCCGACCCTTGCTCGAGCCAGCCCGCGCTGAGCCAGTTGTAATAAATCAAATGTCCCCAAATAATCACAATCAGATCCAGCAAGTCCTCTCTTGTATGCCCCCCAGCAACGCCCTAAGCCGAGGTTCGAGTCCCACTATGGGACACCCTTAGCAGTGTTGCTTAATATTATATAATTTGCTCGGCTGGAGGCCCTTCTGGTCTCGCCATTTGCCCGGTTAAGCAGTAAAAGCTCCCTGAGCTAACTGCGAGAGACAACTCAAAAAAAAAAAAAAAGTAAAAAAATTCATGTATTATACACATGAATGAACTTGTAAACAAATATAATATAACAAAATAAATTTGCCACGAAAATGACGTGAAGAATCCTGCTCAAAGAATGACCCAAAAACTGGGTCGAAGGTGTAAAACTAGTCTAAACATAAACCTTGTTTTGTAACAATTTTTCCCGAAAAGTTTAAAGAGTGAGCTCTTAAGAGTATCGTTTAGCTCTTGATATCGGCTTCTGACAAAATTGCCTTGAAATACGCGCAAAATAGGTGTTTGGGCGTTAACGTTTCTTACATCGAAATCTTAACGAATTAATTTGATTTTGTTCTATCGTTTTGTCAGATTGGCTGACAAGTTTTGTTATTTTTTTTTCAAAATTTTTATTAATTTAATAATTATCACGAGATAAGTATAAGGAATATTTTGAGTTAAAACACGAATTTTGAGGGTTAATTATTTCTCAGTCTATAAACAATATCAAAAAAGAAAACGTGATGACCTAGTTTTTACTTGTGTCTATAGCATATAAAAAAACAAACAAAATCAGCTCATGTTTAGTGGGGTAAAACGATACCGCATTTTCTATGAAAACTTTTAGCTAATTTGAACACATCTTTAAAAATAAACCGTCTTGTATAATTTCTATACTTTATAACGATTAACAAAGTCTACATTATGTAGAACCTTTTCGGAAATAAATAGGTACGATGATCGATCATTTCAATATTTTCGGAAACGTTTATCTTACAAAGTCAGTTTGCCGTTAATGATCATCAATCAAAAACCTTTTAATAATAATTTGGTTTGAATTTTCTTTTACTTTTATGAGGAAATGTATATTTAATATACATATTAAAGTTTGAGCAGTGAAGGAAAAGTTATTGGCTGGTGAGTAGGGTTGCCAACTTTTTTTGGAAAAAATAAAGTATCAAATTCTTTGAATAGGAAAGATAAAGTATTTGGAAGAAAAAGTAAAGTATTTTTTAAATTTATGTTTTTATTCCCTTAAAAACGGGAATACATTTGGTCAGTTATCAGAGGCCCTAGTGTAAGTTTCTTTTGACAAACTCGATTTAACGCATCGAACGTGTTCGGCGCTCCAATTGGTGGAGAGCACGAAACGGACCAATCGGACCAATCGATAAGTAATTCAGTAATTACCCATATGAGCGTTTCGTTTTACAGTAAAAATTGAAAATAATGTATTTTCGCATACTTTATTTTTATGTATGAATATAAAGTATATTTATCGGAAATAAAATAAAATACGTTATTATAAAGTATGGTTGGCAACCCTACTGGTGAGGAGCCTAGAAGCATGGCGTAGTTCCAAGTGCCTGAGTTTTACCTAGATTTTTTCTTATATCGTGGTAAAATATTACATATTCTTCTTCTTCTTATTTAAGAGCCTTGCTCTTGTTGGTGTAGCTGATGAAGTTCTTTCCATTTTTCCCTCTCCAGTGCAGTCTCCTTTACCTCTTTATACGACATGACGGCAAACTTTTACTTTATTTGGCTCTTGTAACTTATCCTTGGTCTTCCTCTCCCTCTCGTTCCTTCTATCTTACCTTCAATTATGTTTATTGTGTATAGGTGTCTACATATCTCAAACTTAAGAGTATCGTTTAGCTGTCGGCTTCTGACCAAATTACCTTGAAATACGCGCAAAATAGGTGTTTGGGCGTTAACGTTTCTTACATCTAAATCTTAACTAATTCATTTGATTTTGGTCTTTATCGTTTTGTCAGATTATAAACTAAGTCGACACGTTTTGTTTTTATCAAGATTTTGAATTGAAATTGAATAATTATCACGAGATAAGTATAAGGAAGATTTTTAGTTAAAAAAGCGCATTTTGAGGGTTAATAAAATTTTTTTTTCGTGCGGGAATTGCACCAGTTACCCCGTGCTCGAAGTCAATCATTAAGCCACTTCGTCATCCGAGAAGTCAAAGTGCATGCGTGTTTATTGAAGTCAACTCGCTACTTCACATGGCATATCGATTTGATCCAAGCATGTTATTGTTGTAATTCCTTTAACCTGTATTAATGATTATAGGTATAACATAACACAGCATCACGCCTGTATTCCCCGAGGGGTTAGGCAGAGGTATACTATTGTACACCCACTTTTCACCGATGCCGTTATTAAGTCCCATGTAATAGGGGGCGAGTGTATTTTGAAAAGAGTATCACCGGGCACAGTTCCAGACTCCTAGCTGCTACTGAGAATGTCCATACAAAAGAACTCAATAACACTTTGCCTGAATTGAACCCAGGACCTTACGCTCAGTAGCTGCGCTAGTGACCACCAGACCAATGAAGCATTCAATAATCATAACTCGACCTGGGAATCGAACCCGAACCTCACGCTCAGTAGCTGCGCTTGCAATCAATAGACCAATGAGGCATTCAATAATATCTTCTTGTTGAAAAATGAATATAGCAAAGAAAGCGCTTTGTTACAATATTTCACCAGTCTTATGATCCTACACTCAAAAGTCGTTTTTACACGTACCCGCATAAGGTCGAAAGTAAATACATTAATTACAGCCAAAGATATTATTCTGACATATGGTGTCTACTAAATTTTAAACCCGGGCTTATACATAGAACTTTTGCAGCAAGTTTAAGTTGAAACTGTTTCATTTAGATTTTGTTGTTTAACTTTTTAATCCTGTATTGTGTCAGAAGTAACTTGTAAATCTCTGTAACAGATAGAAGATGAGGAGAATAAGTAGGGATAAAAGATAACGTAGCATCACGCCTGTATTTCCCTGAGGGTTAGGCAGAGGTATGCATTAACAGTATTGTTTAGCTGCCGGCTACTAACAAAATTGCTTTGAAACACGCGCAAAATAGGTGTTTGGGCGTTAAAGTTTCTTACATCGAAATCGTAATGAATTAATTTGATTTTTTTCTATATCGTTTTATCAGATTATATAAACTAGGTCGTCACGATTAGTTTTTTTTTTTTCAAAATTTTGATTAATTTAATAATTTTTACAAGATAAGTAGGTATAAGGAAGATTTTTAGTTAAAAAAAACGCATTTTGAGGATTAATTATTTCTTAATTTATAAACAATATCAAAAAACAAAAACGTGACGACCTAGTTTTTATTTGTGTCTATCATCATCATCATCATGTGTGGCACAGTTCCAGACTCCGTGCTGCTATTGAGAATTTCCACACAGAAAAACCCAATAACACTTTGCCCGACCCGAGAATCGATCCCAGAAATGTTACAAAGTGACCGAGGAAATAGTTGTGTGAAACACAACCTGCCGCTTCTAACCGTGTATCGATCTAACCTATCATTGTAATTGACCTCACCTGTATAAATGCGTTTAGTTTTGATATTGACAGCTCCACGGTTTAGTGGTCGCAAGCGTGAGGTCCTGGGTTCGATAGGTTAGGCGATCGGTTAGAATAGTGTCAGTAATGGTTAGGAATTTGAAATTGTGTTCAGTAGATGGTAATAGGCTCGTTTTCTATTATATGGGACTTAATAACGGCATTCACACGGCGATACCTTCTCAATCAAGTAAAAGGCTCTTGCCTACCATCATTATCATCATCATCATCCACAGCCCAACTTCACCCACTGCTGGGTATAGGCCTCTCTTTGAAATTTCTATGTTCGACCCCTGATAGCAACAATGCATTTTGCCTACCAGTGGGACAGTAATGGGCTAAATTTATTATTTATTTATATATTATCTGCAATGTGAAAAATATTGTATAAGCATTATACTTATTACCCAACATGACTATGGTTTTTTTTTTAACATTGCCCCACACTAAGATTTCTCCTGTATCGTGGCTACAGTTTACAAATATGTCACATGCACACACAACCAGACCCGAAACAATTATATGTGGATTATACAAATATTTGTTCCGTGCGGTGACCGAACCCGTGACACGAAGCGCGGAAAGCTAAGCTTAGCCACTGCGCCAAACGTGTCGTGAAATTTGTTAACACATATCACATAAAAAGCTAATATAAATCGCAGCCAGTGTTGTTATTTAATAATCTGTATCCCGGGAATGCAGCAAAAACACGGGACAGGAATTATTAATAACGAATCTACATCAATGTATTTATTATTCAAGCCCACAATATTTAATTTTTAGATCGATTTTTCTACATGAAATATTCACATAATAATCTTATGAAAGTCAATATTATTAACACGTTAGCTGCGGCGACGCTAAAACTAAACTTTCTGCCAGTGAGGTTCGAGTCAAATACTGCCCGTGTCTATATTTGCCGCTGTGCGTTACGACAACTATTTTGCCGTAACACAGCGAATGTGTTAACGTTCCGATAATTTAAAAAGAGAAATATTTATACAACTGGTTGCGATTCCCAAGAAATTATAAACTCAATATTCATCAAAGTCAACTGGGCTTTTACAGGCGCTTACATTATGATTCTAGTTGCGCGGTTTCAAAAGTGGGTTGGTCTTATAGAGAAGAGACCGGCATGAAACCCTATGGATACCTCTTTTCAAAAAACTGTTTTACAATATTCCTCAATACACAAATTATACAATGTAAAAAACATTAAACACAAAATAACATAATAAAAAAACACTTGTACAATAAAAGTATCTAAAATTCAGACAAATACTAAAAAATACGAAATCACGTTAACCAAGTCGTAGGGTTTAGACACGACGTGACAGTTACCAGGAAAGCCACATGTGCAGAAGAAAATTAACACCACACGTCTTTATCGTCAACATAGTCTGTAATCTTATAGTATGCTTTTATTATAAGTACCTATTTAACATATTTTTTAAACTTGCCATCCGTTAGATCCGTTATTGATTTGGGCAGTTTAATGTAAAATCAGATACCATCGTGTGTCGTCATTTATACAACATGTAAGTAATATTTCGCAATTCCCAAGTAATGATAAACAAAAAATTAATTAAAAATAACAGCAAAACACCTGAGTTCTATTCCCTGGAAAATCAGGCAGACGTGTACTAGCAAGCCCTCACCGATACCGTCTAATATGGGGCGAGTCTTGTGCCATCTGCCTTCACAATCTAAAGTCCGGGTTAGTTGAGATATTTTTCTAATAATAAAACCCAATAACTCTTTGCCTGATCCGCGAATCTTACCTAAGATCTCACACTCAGCCGCCATGCTGCACTTTACCAACGAAGCACTCGCCTTTTCAAAGTTACACCAAAACCCAGCGTTCAAATTCGTTTACTTTATATGATTTTTTATCGAATGACGAACAAAGTGTGAACACTCGCGACATTTTCTCGTCTTATAAAAAGAAGATATTTCGAAACGTTATTATATTACACCTTGTGAAGCGATGGAAGCGCGGCGTTGTAAGCCTTTGGGGATAATCTCGGTTTCGTAGCTCACCAGGGTTTCCAGATAATTCAACTTTATGTTAAGAAAACTCGAGCTTTAGATATGCATACAATTCTCCAATCTAATTATAATACGTACAGATTATTACTTAATATTCTTTTTTCATAAAACTTTGCCTCGTAGGAATAATTTCTGTATTGTGGGTGTGTTTACAAAAACAAATATTCACGTGGACATACACCCAAACCCGAAACAGCTATCTGTAGATCATGCAAATATTTGTTTTATGCGGGAATCGAACCCGCGACATGTAGCGCGGCAGGCGATCTCTCAATCACTGCGCCAACTGTGCCGTCTTATATATGTAAAACGTGTGTGACGTATGTGCCGTATGCATGCTGTTTAAGGAATACTTTTACCTCTTACCTATATACTTGTTTAATCATCGTTCTGTTGCATTTCTTGCAGTTTGTTATAAAATACTAGCGACCCACCCCGGCTTCGCACGGGTAGCAGAGCATATACGTATTCATTTTTTTTCAGTCGTATTGTCGTATCAGCCTGTTACGTCGAGCATTTACTCGGCGCACGCCAGTAAAGCTCCCAGTCAGCATGATTTTTGTGATATCTTCAACTATCATCGTCATATTTCAGTCAATTTATACAAAACCTTAACGAATTATACACCTAAACCGTTCTCATGAATCATTCTGTCTATTGGTGAAAACAGCATGAAAATCCGTTAAGTAATTTTTGAGTTTATCCCAAACAGACAGACAGACGCCGCAGGGAACTGTTTTATAATATGTAGTGATGTCATACCAACCTGTCTAATGTACCTACCGTACTTCAGGCAAATAAAATTTATTTGATATAATTTCACTGTATACGTATTGTAACCAACTATGACAACCCTATTGCCAGAGGTCGTACGTGCAACTGAGGTTATTACCGGCAGATGGCGCGACCATCACCCGGGCTTCGGACGGGTGCCGCCACTTTATAAGACCATTCACACCTAATTAACTATATTCCAGTGGAAACAATCCTAGAGTAATCCTTGAATACGACATACGATTCTTGGATTTAAAAAGACTGATTCGCATCAGACGATTTTCAAAGTTAAGCAGCACTCGCTACGGTCATTTCTTGGATGGGTGACCGTTTTTCACATATCGAGATCCTTCCATGCTTCGATAATACCAATAACTATGAAAGTCGATATGGGTATCAGCAAACCAAAAAGTCTGAAAACGAGTGTAACCTTCGAGTATCTTGCCGGTCTCTTCTCCATAGGACCAACCGACTTTGGAACCGTGCGCCTAGATTCATAACGTTTTAAAAGTGCCTGCAAAGGCCAATTTGAAATAAAACACTTTGACTTTGACTTTGACTTTAGCATACTATCAGGTGAGGTGCTGCCACACGCACACGAAGTCTATTAAAGTCAGCTCACGCAGCGGTCCCATGCTCAGCAGTTGATACTCATCTGTTCCATAATAAGATACAGTTTATAAACACATGGCATTTGACGGCACGGTTGGCGCAGTGGTTGAGAGATCGACTGCTGCGCTAGGTGTCGCGGGTTCGATTTTCGCACGGAACAAATATTTGTATGATCTACAGATAGTTGTTTCGAGTCTGGTTGTGTGTGCATGTGACATGTATATTTGTAAACTGTACCCACGACACAGGAGAAATCCTAGTGTGGGGCAATGTTTTTTTTAAAAAAAGAACACACGTTCAGAACGCGAACGACGTATTTATAGGACCCACCAATTATATATTATTCTGTACGGGAGTCGAACTCGTGAACACGTGAAAAATGTCAATCGCATAGTCACTATACTAACTGTGCGTAAATCTAGCACCTGTTAAAAAGTTAGTGCCTTTTTATCTCATTTCCAGACATGGCCTTATTATCTCCCCTATCGACCTCCATGAAATATTCAAATCGTATCGCCTACTAACAATATAAACTATTAGGGTCTACACTATCTAGCGAAACATTGGCCTTAATAGCCTCTTTATGGCAATATTAACGTTGTTTATAGCAACCCTGCCTTTACGGTTTACAGGTACGAGGAACACTTAAATTAATTCAATTTTTAGGGTTATGTAGACTGTATTTGTTTGCTGTTGTAATGGTATGGTTAGAATTTAACATTTTGTGACTGGAAACGAGGATAGGGGGTTAAAATGCCGCTCTCGTTTGTATAATCTTGTATATTTAAGCTTTGACGAGATATTTTGTGTATTTAAAAATATTTTTGTTTCGTTGTATATTCATGTAGTTTCACATAGTATTGTAAGCCTTAATGCAGAAATCAAATATATTCACCTTCATAATAATAATTATGGTGAACAAGCTGTTGCCCGAAACATCGTCTGCGTGTATATTGTATTTATTATCTAATAGTTTTGCAGCAATAATACAAATAAGACCCGGGTACGTCTTAAAACTGCGGCCAGACAACGGAGGACGGGCAGCAGCGTCCTCTCACTAATCGGTGAGCCACTGCGATCCCCAAGCCGCCTGCCAAGCGTGGGGATTATGGCAAACCCCTGGGAGGCCTTCGTTCAGCAGTGGACGTCTTCTGGCTGACGATGATGATGAATTCAAATAAACCTATGTCCTTTAGGATACAGGGTACCTCTTTGTAAAATTTCAGAACGATCGGTTCAGTGTTTTAGTCGTGATGAGGTAATAAACAGACAGAGTTACTTTCGCATTTATAAAAATGTAGATGAACATTTTTATGTTACCTTTTCTCTAAAATTTTATACTGCGATCACCAATCCGCCAGATTATGAGTAGATCTTTTGTGTTTTTTTATATTTGTATGTACGACTTAACTGACTGATCTATTAATTAACCTGTGCTTTAAAGCGCTTTTATGTATTCTTCTATCACTCTAGCAGGACATCATTAACAATGGCAAAATGACATTGGGTGACAGAAATAAAACAATAAAATAATTTCACATGTTTAATGAACAATATTTTCAAATAATTTGTTTTGTATTGTTCAAAATTGTATATGTATATATAGAACGCTATATAATAACATCAAAGCCCTGTTTACTCACTGTGAAAGCCTTATATCTACGTCATTGCTCGTGTGGTCTTCCAAATCAGACACAGTGTTCCACAGTGTCGGGAGACTTTGAGTTACATTCAAAATTTCATACTTAATGACACGGAGATTGACACTGTGTGTCATTTAGAAAACGTTATTGGTATACCATCAGTATTTTACACAAATTATTAATAATAAAACAGTATAAGGATTTTGTGCGGGAATTTTGTGTAACGTTTCTTATTTGAAACTTGTTCTTGCCACTTTCAAACAAACTGATCAAGGTCGATGCAGATATAGGGTTACAGAAGTATTTGCTCATTTAGCTTGCTTTATATTTAGTCGTAAATGATTGCATAAGTTAGACTATCGATCATACAAAATATTTCTTGTCTCTCGGATAAGTTTATTTGAATGCAGCAAAATAGGTACTTAAAACTATTTCAATATTATTATTTGTGGTAACAAAACCATGTTATGAGATTATTATGATACAATATTTTCTCCCAAATAAAAAATCTATACTCAGAAACCTAAAATTCACATAAATAATAATATAATAATAAACTTTATTTATTCAAGTAACAAAACTCATTTATAAAATAAAATATAACGAAATTAACAACAAACGTAAACCAGATAACTTTTGTTAAATAATATATTAAAAATGAAGCACACATTAATACTAAAAAGTAACATTCATAGGCTGCTTTATACAGTATTCGTAATAGTAATTTCGACAAAAAATACTTGACGATTTTTGTCTTAAAATTTTATCATACTTACATTTTAAGTGCAAAACTCAAACTTATAACAAGTCTCAACTGAAGAACTTGTGATCGCAACTTTGAGTAGGCTTAAAGAATTAAGTTACAAAACTTTTGATACATGGTCCTCAAAATCCGCTTTTTTAAATTATTTACATATATATTATATAGATAGCATAAAGTAAAACAAGATAATAAAGCTTCACGTGGTATCATTAGTGCTCAATGTTTCGAGATTGGACTGAGATCTTGCTAGGTTGGGGGTCAGCCATAAACAATGTGAAATGGCTCATTTTTCTCCCTTATAGCCTTATCGATCGCAATATTACGCTTGTAAATACAGTTTGACTTTTAAATGGCGAATTGTTGTCGTTTATCTTTACGCTTTTTTTTGTTAAGAGGTTAAAGGTTAATATTGTTAAACAGTAAATGTATATCAATTCATAATTAATTGACTGTGAACATTTTAAAATGTATACAGACAGTAGATATATTACCTTAAATTGAAGAATTAAGGCTTCTTTCTCTAACAAATATAATCAAATCACTTGAAGAAGTTACAATAGAGGCATTAAAAGAACTACTTAAGTATTTATGGGTTGGGTTTCAGAAGCTTCTAGATTGATTTTTTTCAATAAAATTTTATTTACTTTGAAACATATGTGAGAAACAGTCCCAAACCTGGTCCAGCCAAACTTACACCACATTCGTAATTAGCTAATTTCGTTGACTTAATTATATTAGTTTTTAATTACATGTACAATACCACTTCTATGCAGCAAGGTTCACTTGCCAACACCAGATATACCCCAATCAACATGATTGCATAAGTTTTTTGGCGTTATTTCAACTTTTCCATAGCAGTATTCTAAGGCTTTGTTGCAGAGCTAGCGTGTGGTCCAACAAATTATAGTTTCCAAGATAGCTTGAAAATGGAAAATATTTGTGAAACGGAAAGACAACTTAGGAGATTTATGGTGTTCTAAGGTAATAAAACTTAAGCTAAGCACGTTCACCTATTTTCAGATTTGTCAGAATTTAAATAGAAATTTCAATGTGGCGGTATAGTTGGAAACCGCAATTGTAATGTAGGTTAAGTAGCGATTTAAATTCAGCTTTTATAAATTAAAGACACTTCATTGCATACCTCAAGTATTTTTATAGGGATAGGCAGTGTACTATTCACATTTCAACAGTTATAACGACTCAGATGGTCGTTGGCGCCCAGTCACAATAGATTTTCTATTATGGCTACTTTGCGTCACTTAACAGGTTAGGTCCCATGTAATACGGCACGAGCCTATTGCCACCGGTCACATTTCAAATCTCCAAGTTGCTATTGAGAATTATATATGACCACTTGTATAATGAGGCATTTAGTGATCATTAGACTAGCATTAGGCTTGTCCCTTATTCCATTACTAACAATAACGGCATCGGCGAAATGTGGGTGTAAATCGTTTGCTAAATCCTTCAAGGAATACAGACTTGATGCTACGTTATGTTATGATCACCTAAATAACTTAAAAAAATATTTCAGTCCAAAAAAAGCAAGAACAATAATTACTATACTCGTTAGTGAGGTTAATTTCCAGCGACGTGATTCAAAATCCTTGTCACGTACTATCAGGCAGACCTTTCACAGCTGAAGGTCCACTGCGCAATTTATATGAATTTTAACAACGCAGATGATGTATACCCCAAATTGTAGGCTTGTTAGGTCGGGGTGAGGTGATAAATTATTTGCAAATAGGGTTGTCGACCGCTGACACAGGCTTTGCCATTGTACGTGTTGTTTATACAGTTGCTACGGTTTGGGAGTCTGTTTCGCACACTATATTAGGGGCAGCCCTCTTTTGTTTTAATCTATTGTTGGCTAGTTTTGTATTATATTTGTTGAGGTTTGCGTTAGTGAGGAGCTAAGTTATATTATAATGTAGCGAGTAAATGTGTACACAGTGAAAACAACCCAAAAAATATTCCAAGATGGATGAAACTTCTGCTTATATTATATTTTACAGTATATTCAATGAGTTTGTCTTTGTCACAAGAAGTCACTGTATTTTCAAGATCATGAGTGATTAGGCCTATTTAAAGAACGTTTAAGTCTTTTATATTGTTTATAGCTTCAAGACATTTGTTAACGTTTACGATCTCAATCCGATTTCGAAACACTTTAGGCATTCCAATAGTAACATGCCTAACCTTCACACTAAAACATATATGTTGCTAAGGTAGGGTAGGTCTGAATACTGCAATAGCTCCCACATTATAGACATTGTCTAACAGATTAGAATTATTATTTCACCGTACACATCACTGCTTTGAAGATGATGTTACTTTATTAAAAGTAAATGTGACGTATACGATGTAGATATTCCTTTATTTTAGATTTCTTTTATTTTTGCCCCTGTCAGTTGCGTTATTTCAAAATTCCTTGACCTTAGCAATCATCTGGTGTTTAGTCTTAAATTAAGCTGTTGTAAAAAAGTAATAATTGGTTCAAATTTAGATACAATTTATAGAAGCTAATTTTTACCTCAAATTAGGTACAAACAAATACATATATTTTTAAACATAACATCGTGCTATCTAAATAACATCTTTTTTTGCATTTGATGCGTCAAATATTATTAAATACTAGCTGTGCCCGCGACTTCGTTCGCGTGGATGTCGGAACTTAACAATGTATTTTTAGTGCGAAACGCCATTTAAAAAAACTGAACCAGTCAAATAAAATATTTAACCAAATAAATCAACAATTTACAACAACACAAACTTTCAAAATGAGAATGAAGACTAATAAAATTTCAAACTACGAAGTAAATATAGACCGGGAGCCAAGTCAACATTTCGTCAGTGATTTCCTCTCAAGCCATAATTAGTAGACTACATAAGGGAGTCGTATCATAAAGATTCGTGGAAGTCAGCTGCGGTTCCGTTGGTGGGATAAGCAGCGATAGCCGTTCGAACATGTAGAAAAACAAAATTTTGTAATCATTTCCTCCCAACTGAAACCTGGTTAATATTGAAGATTTTTTAGTTTTTTTTTCTTTTTTGCATTTTTATTTTAATTATCATTTATTTATTGAAAAATTTCTTTATATACAATATTTGGTGTACGATTTTCTTGGGCTAAAACAACAACACTACTGGCATTCCTCGCACGTGAACATGCCACGTATAGTTGCCCATGGGTAAAGCAACCTTTAGTTAAATCAATACCAGCTTTGCTTAATGTTTGTCCTTGGGACTTGTTGATTGTCATAGCAAAACTGACATTGATTGGGAATTGCAGTCTTTTGAATTCAAATGGAAAATTTGATGGTATTATAGGAATCCGTGGTATAAATACTATTTCACCTTTTCCGCATCCGGATATTATACGACCTTCTATAACGTTTCTTTGCAACGACACTACTCGCAACCTAGTACCATTGCAAAGTTTTGGCGGGTTTAAATTACGCAATAGCATTATGGGCACGCCAACCTTAAGTTCTAGTTTGTGGGGGGGAAGACCAGGCACAATTATACTGTTTAAAAATTCTGTTGGGTAATTAACCACTTCATCCGGATTGCAAACTGTATTGATGGAAAGATATGTTTGTGATTCACCAGATAGCTTATCTAAAATGCGCTGATTAAGCGCAGTAACCTGGTCGTTCGTAGGTGCTAAAATTGATCTGTCACACAACCACGAATCTTCTTTGATATTGAGATTGTGAATATCATCATAAATACTATGTATTAAAGTTTCAGTGTCCGCCACAACCTGACAAAGACTGGTAGGTAGTTCTATATCATGATTACTATTCACTTCTGGACACTTTCCCTCTCCAACATCAAGAAGAATTTTACTAAATTCTGAATCAGCTGAATGTGCTCTCATGTTTTGTTTTAAATTAAGTTTTTTACAATGTCTCCAAAGTACTGACCGTTTTAAACAGGCGTTAATTTCATCGGCTCGCGTACCCTTAGTTACAACGGGTAATATTTGTCTAAAATCTCCAGCGAATAAGAATGCGACTCCTCCAAATAATAGATTATTACTTCTTATATCCTGCATCGTCCTATTCACGGCTTCTATAGAATTTTTGTTTGCCATAGTGCATTCGTCCCATACTACAAATACACAATCTTGTAGTACTTTGGCTTTGAGACTATTTTTGGGTATATTGCAGACTGGATTTTCCGTATGGTCTAAATCTAGTGGAATTTTGAACATAGAGTGTGCCGTGTTTCCCCCAGGAAGTAAGGTTGCCGCTATACCGGACGATGCGACTGCTATGGCAATCTTCTTTTCTGCACGTATTTTGGCCAGCAAAAGATTAATCAAAAATGTTTTGCCGGTACCACCTGGAGCATCTAAAAAATACACTCCACCAGCGTTTGCATTTATATTGTCAATGAGGAGTCGGTAAATTTGATTTTGTTCATCGTTTAATCGTGGTTCATTATAATTTATAGTATTTTGAAGTTCAAGTGGGTCAAAATTTGTATGTTTAATATATTCTCTGTTTAAATTTTCATCAATTCCATCAGTCGCTTGTGGAGATGGTAAACCATAATGAGCGAGAGAATTGCCGCCTATCGAAAGAAGAACGTCTTGTAATGCAAACAAAGCTCTATTTGTAAATATGTCTAAATGAGTATTTATGTCTCCATCCGGGTAATGCCGTTGGAAGTCTCTTACATAATCATCCGTAAAATGATCCTTGAACTTGTCCCATAACTCTGTGGGATTAGAGACATTGCAGAAAACTAAAATAATGGCGAATAGTTCTCGTAATTTAGATGCGCTGCTGCTTATACTGGCATCTGTTAAAGTGTCGCACCAGTGATTATCGCCTTCTAGTAAGCCAAGAGCAAGGCATGCCGCTTGATATGTAGGATGTAAAATACCATTCACCCTTTTGATACTTTCGAAAGAAGTTGGTCCCTTGACAAATGTTAATAACAACCTCAGATAATAACATTCTCGATTATTGGGGTGAATTGTATAGATTCTCCCAAGTGTATGCTCATTAAATATGCCGGGATGACCTTCCACAGGAGTTCCTCGACGTCGCCGTTGGAATGTTCCATTTTGTTTATTAAATGTGTAATAACCAGGTATTTCTTCGTACAATAAAGAAGCTGCGAATTCGTCGTTATTACATAGATCGAAAAATGCCATCAATGTCGTGTTTCTTGGATTTTCTACCACTCTACGGGCATTGCTTGGATCAAAATAAACTCTCTGACCATTTTCTAAGTGGATATCCAGATGTATTACTGCAGGAAAACGTTCGTGAATTGAAAATGATAACATGCGCCAGACTGCCTCAGAAGTACTAATATACCTTCCATTTTGATATGACGTCACTTCATCGTTAGCATTTTGTATACCAAATACCGCCAAGTCTGAACCTTTATTGACATATTTACAAATGTACTTTATGGACTTAATACTGCTACAGAGTTCAACATTGATATGTGCTTTAAAAGTGCGCGATAGAACCGGTGAAAATGGAACAATCCAGCGATTGTCGACATCGAAAGAGTTAGTTCGTGATTGGATTGTCGTTCTTATACCACCATTTTCAGGTGAACGACGTCTGTAAAATGGATAACCATCCTCACCTGTAATAGTATCTGTGGTAAAAGATTTAGGGAATCTTTTGCTACAGATACCGTTCTTCATACACGGAGATCGAGGATTGTAAGAGCCACATGGACCGTGCACCATGTGGGTTTTCACAACATCAAATAGCTCTGGATCAACTTCTTGATCTGGTAATTCTGCTCGAATCACATCATCGATTTGCTCAGCTCTTATTTTTGTTTCTAACCATATCAAAATGTGGGCATGGGGCAAACCACGCTTTTGCCACTCTACACTGTACATAAAACAGCGAACACAACCGAAAATTTTTGCTTTCACCAGGAGATCCATCAGTTTTTTTAATTTTTGTTTAAAAACTCTTGCTACGACATCATGCCGATCAGAAGCCAACTGCCCCATAAAAAGTTCTTTGGTAATTTCATCCCATTTAGGGTTGGTCGTGAAGGTTATAAATAGGTCGGGACGCCCATATTTCCTGACATAACAAAACGCATCCTGTGTGCGTTGGTGCATATATCTAGGTCCTCCCGTAAACGATGAAGGTAGAATAACTAACTGACCCAAGTCCTCTACATTCTCATTCTGATGAATTGCGTCTTGAAGGTGAATATAATTTTCAACTCGAAGCTTCTTTTGATTAGTTCGTATAAAAATAAGCCGTTCTGTTTCGATTTTAGCATATACGTCAACTAAGTATTGATTAAATAATTGTTTGTAATTATGCAGATGATTGTACTCATTTTCTCTTATCATTAATCGGTAACAATAATATTGTAGAGCAGATACCTTTTTTTGGAAATTTGGTTGGCCTGTGTTGAGCTCTATTTGATAGACCGCAAAATTATATCCATCTTCCCCATAAACAAACATTAGAGGATACTGCAAAGCATCATACGATCTATGAGTTTCTGAGATTCTCTGCAATTGATTATCATGTCTGCGAAGTATTATATCTCGTTTATCACAATCTTGATTTGCCAATAGCACAGATACTTCGTTTGTTGTCGGTTCATTATGGCGACCTGGATGCTCTGCTGAAGGTCGTCGATCAGCATTTATAACTATTTTATAGTCATTTTCGTTTGAATTTGGTCGGAAAAATTGAAGAGCAGTTTTGAAATCATTAATGTAATTGTTATTTTCAATAAGCATACTTTGCAAGCTTTCAACTAACATAGGATTTAGATTTGGAAAACATTGTAACCTTGCGTCCCTTTGTCGTACATAATCGCTAATGAAATATATTTGTAAAAATGATTCTCTTGCATTATCTACTGGTAGAAGGGAACCAATTAAATGGTATACCTGTCCCTGTATTTTAAATGTGGGCATATAATTCCCTTCGTGTATTTCTTTCGCTCCAAAAGAAGTCATTTGAAAAGCCGAGTTATAATATCTAATATTATTTAGGAAATGTTGAGATTGATCATGTTCGCCACATAACAAAGACTTAAGCGGCTCAGGTGGCAGTTGAATAGAGTTCAAGCGTACTTTTCCAGATGAACAACAAATACCTTTTGACTCATCTTTCCACCTTAATGCTTTACAGTAGTTGCAACATACATTCATAGGGCCTATCTCAGACGCAGCAGAATAATTTATTTGGGCATCATAATTGAACCCACTGTTATGCTTTTCCTGCCATGCAATATTACGTAAATTAGTTCTTCTTATTTGGTCATTATTTAGTCGTTGTCGTCGGTTTGCTTCAGTTTCAATATCGCGCAGAGCACGTGTCGTTTGTCGAGCACTATCCAGACGCCTTTCTCGATCAAAATTCGTTTCTGATTGACGAATGATACCCACACTTCCACGTAGCTGAGATACGCGCTCGATTCTTTGTCTTTGTGACTCATGATATCGATCGCATTGTTCTGAAACGCGGATGTCATGCTGTTCTTGACTTTCCAATTCACGTTGATTATGATGATGACGACGATCATTCTCTAATCTTTGCTCTCTAGAATCAGATGATTCTAGACTTCGCGAGACAGCGTGTCGAATACGATCATTTTCCAATCGCTGCTCTCTTGAATCGTTCGGTTCTAGGCTTCGTGAGATAGCGCGTTGAATACGGTCATTCTCTAATCTTTGCTCTCTAGAATCAGATGATTCTAGACTTCGCGAGACAGCGTGTCGAATACGATCATTCTCTAATCTTTGCTCCCTAGAATGAGATGATTCTAGACTTAGCGAGATGGCGTGTCGAATACGATCATTTTCCAATCGCTGCTCTCTTGAATCGTTCGATTCTAGGCTTCGTGAGATAGCGTGTTGAATACGATCGTTTTCTAGACGGTGATCTCGAGATTCCAAAGATTCTTGAGCCCTTAACAATGAATGACGCGTTCTATCTAACTGTAATCGTTCATTCCTCTCAGAACTACTCTCATTCGACCTAGACATGGACATCCGTAATCTACAATTTGTAAGACGACTTTCCCTATCTTGTTCAGATTCATTTTCACATCGCAATCTTTGGCTTTTGGCCATTCTCGTCTTTTTAGAGAGATTTGACTTTCTTTTAGGCATAACTAATGAGTGTGTATTTAAAAAACGAAAAATCCAACTTAAAAATATTTATTTTAGAAAAAAACAACTATCTACGTTACTAACTAAATAAAATAACGAATAAATAATTTATGGATTTCAATCTGAATACTGAACACAAAATGTACTGCGCGAAAGGTCTGTTTTTTTTTTTTTAAATGTACAACAACACAAACTTTTAAAATGAGAATGAAGAACTAATAAAATTTCAAACTACGAAGTAAATAAAACTACTTGACTCATAAATTGCAAGTTATCATTTACTTCGCACTTCAAAATTAAGACTTTAAGACCGAATCTAACCAAAGCTTTTAAAACGAATTAACGGACGATTTACGAAACACTAAAGAACTTTTTTAGAGGCCAAACCTTTTTAGAGACAGAACTCTAAAGACACCTACAAAACCCAAAGATGTGGCCAGACATGGACGAAGGTCATTCTTTCAAGGAAAATCTTAACACCGCGATTCAGAAATGACGTCACACGCACAACGCCATCTATCGAAGACGTCAATCAATACTGCACGCAGTTGATATCTTGATATAGTCCAGTCTAAATTCGATAGATGGCGCTGTTTTAATATTTTACTTCGGAAACAATTATAATTTTTATTAAATTATTAAATTACATTATGCATAAGATGTGAACTGATTACGATGAAACAAAAAACTTAATGTTACTTCAATTTACGCACATATTGTTGTTTATTATAAAAGTTACGTGAAGTTAAGAAGACCAAATGTACTTAACCCATTTTTTTTTCTAAAATAAAAGATTTTTTCTAAAACAAAAGTAGCCTAAGTTACTCCTTATTACATCAGCTACCTGCCAATAAAAGTCCCGTCAAAATCGGTCCAGCCATTTCAGAGATTAGCCTATACAAACAGACAGACAGACAGACAGACAGACAGACAAAAATTGTAAAAAATGTTATTTTGGTGTATGTACCGTATATATATTCATATGCATGTAGTAAAAAACGGTTATTTCTATATTACAAACAGACACTCCAATTTTATTTATATGTATAGATGTATAGATGTATAGATGCGATAGAAGTTTATAAAGCAACAAAAGAAATTAAATAATCGATAATTTGGTCGATCGATATGGTACCAATTAAGAGTCAGGAAATTGTGTTACAGCTACCAGTATGATCTAGCACTTTGGTCATCTGAAGAATCGAAATCTCTTTCGATTACATCGGATATAACCAAATTCAAAACTGTTTGTAGCTTACGCAATATCCTGCAAACGTTAAATAATATTCAAATTTCACACAATATTTTTTTATTTATATTAAAAGGGTCCCCAAATTTAGACATGATTTTCATTTCATTTTACAAAGGAAATAACTTTTTATGTACGTTGCTAAGCAACATATAAACAAAAGCCCACTTAACATTTTCTATAAGATTCGGAGCGTTTGTGTACCCTTTCATCGCTACTTTGTATACAGCTCTTCGCATCTCATGAATACGCATTCTTAACGCACTCAATAACAGAAATTTTGAAGAGCCATATGGAATGCCTCAGCGGAATTGTTTTTTTTTTTCAGAATAAGAAAATACTTCTTATATGTATGTCCTGAACTTATTTCATTTCTCTTTGACTTGTTGATGATTAAGATTTTTCAAGTAGCAACAAGAGGGTTAACTTTGTTAAATCGCTGCCCGAAAGAAACGACGCGTATTCTTTGAAAACGCGCCCAAGTACTCAAATTTTGACTCTTGATCATTATATATGCTCAGATTTCAAGAGTGTAGGTATTATTTGTAACGCCAACAAAATTCTTAGCTAATTTAATGTTATTTGTTTAAATCATTTCTTTAACACTATCTACGCTTATAATGTATATTTTATGCTATTTATATTTATCTATATACATGTAAAACAGGTATATAACACCAAGAATGAAAGAAAGTGCCAATGATATGTGTTGTCTAGTGATTATTTTAACTGTTAAAGATACAAAATTATTAACGCTACTAGTATTTACAGTAAAATTATCGTTAGCTTATTTGAAATGAGGTGAAGCTCCATTAGTGTCCAAAAATAATAAACAAATAATATATCAAACATAAATCAGTTTTATCATTGTAGGATTATGTGAAAAGGTCCCAAAATGGTTCCTTGCGTAATACCATACAACAGGGAGTAAAGGAACAAAATACTGATACATAAGAGGTCGAAATTGTGTATTCTGTTATATCTACGCTTTTATTTATCTTGCCAAACCAATTCAGCAAACTTTGCTTATCGAGAAAATCAAGTTTAATATTTGGATTTTATTAAACCTAAACAAGCTTCACCTCTCTCACTAATGGACAGTAAACATACTTCACTATGATTACGAATTTTCTGGTCATTAACGATGACTACTCGACCAGTATAACTAGATGCTCATGGTCAGAACTATGGTTATGCAGGAGAGAGTTAAAAGGGCCCTATCTATACTGGTCGTTGGCTTATATTTAATTTTTACTAGATTGTGATAGCAGCTATTCTAATATACGTATGTGTTATAAAATGTTAATAAGTGCTGTAAACACTTAGCTATCTTACATCTATCACGGCCTTGAATGCACTTACGAGTAAAGACATTATATAAATGATGATTATTCATATCAATTTTATATAGAATCGTAACTGCTTTCAAAAAGGCTTTTAAATAACTATTATAACTGACACTGACTGATATTTGAATATTTTCGTATTTTAAGTCTTCCAAATCGAATACACTGGTAATATCAAATTCTTTGTTTTACGCTTGCTTTCCTATTCGTCAGGTTTTCTACAATTTCTGTTTGTTTCTTTCACTCCTGGCGTTATCGATGTATCATGTCACTGGCAAATTTCTTCCATGGATTTAAATTCCAAACTTCCTTTTTAAATAATTTATTTTGACGTCTAATATCCACAGCAAGCAAATTTTAAAACATCCTTAGCACTATTGGTCAATATATTAATGTTATGTTGAAGCAGAGGATTTCCTTTTTTCCGTCTTATTATCCCTTAACTTCGTTTCATCCAATGATTCAATTTTATGGTCTCTTAACAGCGGAGTGCGAGCATCTGTTTTTTCTTCATTTCCTTTATCCATGAATATATCATTTTTGAAGTTCATCACTCTGATGGTGTTATCGCTATCAACAGATTCTTGACGGCTGCATGTTTTACTATGTTCTTTGTTATTATCACTGACTATTTCTTCAGATTTCTCGCTGTGGTATGCCATATTGTCGAAACATTGAGACGGTACTATATTTACGGATTTCATCATTGGTATTGCAATTGCGAGCGCGGGGCTCATGCCTTGAGGGCTTGGTGATAGACGAGTTGTGACCGAAAGGTCCATTCCTGGCATTAAAGTTGCAACTGTTGGAAAAAAATATATATAAACATTTTTGAAGTTATACTTAAACACCAAGGGTTATAAAGGTTATCTCAAAAATCATGCATAAGCATGCTTATTAAGGGGAAAATTGGGAAAATTAGATAGAATTCCAAATAGTGTTATTTATTTAAAATTGATTTGAGAACGAGATTTTGGAAATAAATAAAATAAAGAACGCATTGTTACATTGACAGACTCTCACAAGACAATAAACTAGTGCTAGGAAATTACGAATATTTTGATGTACATAATATAAGCACAATCACGACACTATGTTAGTGTAAAATTAGTGTCAAGATCACGAAAAGTGTACCGATGTGTCGGACTGTGAGTTCGATACTTCGTTTGTAGTTTTGTTTTGATTATTAAGTGGTGGTGGAGGTGTGTGGTTGTTGCCTGGAAAAAAACACTGAATTATCACTAACTAAAACATAAAAGTATATTAAATATTTGTGTACATAAACAATATACGAAGAAGCATCACGAATAATGCAAATTAACAATAATAAAATATTAAAAACCATCACAAAATTATAAATATTCTACAACAACACCAACTTTGGAAGCAAAGCAAAAAAGTTCGGGGTACAAACACAGATATACAAATTCCCGAACCTTCATCCCCTCGAAGCAAAGGGACCTAGACGGTGGATCCTGTGCTGCTTGAAGATACTGCCGTGTGCAAACATGATAATGATAATGGTAATGATTGATTAGTGACTAAAGATATATTAGCATTCCTGTAAGCTAAATCCGAGTGTGCAGGCGATATAGAAAGCCCGTTCGGTTCCAACGGCGTTGTGTAATGCTTTCTAAAGCATGTTTAAATTTTTTCTTTTGCAGTTGTTTGGTGTTGTTTGGATCATAGCCTCTAGCTCGCTACGATCACCATCTGTGGAGGATTACATTGCATAAGCTACTGTTAGTCACGCGACTAGTTATTAGTATTTATATTACAAAGGACATTATCAATAACTTTGTGATTACACCTGATTTATTTTTCAAAAATAATCATTTTTCTTTATTTAGACTTGTTTTTAAATTCTTTGAATGGTTGGAAATATTCTATTGAAATTCAAATCAATGTTTTACAGAATTTAATTTTGATGTAAATGGGCCCCTCAAATTAATTAATTGGAAGATTTTTTGAACATTGTTTGTTGATAACGAAAAAACCTGAAAGAACTTTTAAGGTGTACGTAAATAATATAATTGATAATTTTACTACAAAAAACATATAAGATTTTGGTAAGTCCAAGTTTATCGATAATGTCCTTTTAGCCACATCTAAATCAATAATGCACAAATTATGCTTCATTAGTCAGGTTAGAATGTTAGTTACCAATCAGATATTGTATGGTGTATTTACTTTCATGTATAATTTCATCGGTGAAAGTGATCATGTTCTTCTATTTTTGTGAAACGCCAATTTGTTTTTGTCCATCAAATTTTAGTCTACTTTGTGATTTCATACATTTATAGTGCTTAAAACTCTAGGTGGATTTGAAGACAAATTTTGTTATACAATTTGCCGTCAAAGAGGAATTTTGAAAAATATTGTACACTTGTCTAGCTGTGGACGTGCATTCCACAGTTTTAAGTATTTTGCAATGAAGCTGTGGATAAGTTTTATAAAAAAGAAATCGTGTTATTTATTATAGACAAATTGAATTTAGTAGTTTGGTTTATTCATTCATTTTATACCTCTTTATCCATAACTTTATCCATAACTTCAAATACATTCCGAAAATTAGGTATCATAATGACAGTATCATCCAACTCACCCATATTAGGTCCAATCATGTCTTTGGGATGGTTAGTTTTGATGGCGTTCATCCTGCGGTTCACTACTTGAGGACCCATGCCTGGTGCTAAGGGGTTTGGAGCACCTGGGACTGGGCCTGGACCTGTATCGTTATTTTTTATAATTGGTTAATTTACGCTCACAAAATTCCTGAATGTTTTTAATACTTTCGCACTGTAGACTCTGAGTTTCTTAGTATACTCACGCATGGGTGGCCTCGTGGGCTCTACGTTGACGACTCTTCGCCTCTTCTTGGGGAGCTTCGCTCTTGCTTGTGTATGTGAGTAGTACATGGCGAAATTGGATACAATGACCGGTACTGGTAGAGCTATCGTTAGCACCTGTTTAGGTTGAAAAAGAGGTCTTATTTTACTTGTTGGTTTATGATAAGATATATTTTGATAGACTATCTTTAACCGCAAATTCTTACGATATTCTCAGTTAGAATAGTACCATTCAAGGTAATAAATGGATGATATGTTTTAAATAAATTTTTCGTCTTATTAAAATCAAATATAAATCAATTCACTTTGATCTTACAGGATAGATACTTAAAGAAATATGAAATGAAATAAACTATCACTTAAGATTTAATGTAAATCATACTCACGCCAGCCAGAGCGCAGAGCGCACCGACAAACATACCAACGTACGTTTTTGGCGCCATATCACCATACCCAACGGTGGTCATAGTCACCAGCGCCCACCACAAGCCCAGAGGTATGCTGTTGAAGTCATTGTGAGGATTTGTCTGTATCCTCTCCGCGTAATACACCAGACTGGCGAATATCACAATACCCAGCACTAGGAAGAACACGAGCAAGGTCAACTCTTTCGCTGACGCCCTGAAGGTCTGGATCAAAATCTTGAGGCCCGAAGAATGTCTCGTGAGTTTGAACAGCCTCATGATCCTGATTATGGAGAAGAACTCCAAGATATCTGCGTTTTCAACATGTGACGCGTACTTTTGTAGGATCAGGTCGATGTAGAAGCTCATGGTGGCGATGTAATCGATGATGTTGACGGAAGATTTGACGAATTCACATTTATTTGGTGACGATATGAAACGAACGAGGATTTCTATCGTAAACCACGCGTTACACACACATTCTATATAGAAAAACGCAACATGGGCGTTTGTTTGCACTTTGTCCAACGCCCAACCATGCGATTGGTTGGCTGTCGTTACTGTATAGTTTCTAATCACTGGCACTCTCATGTCCGGGTGAGTTTTTAGACAGAACGATATTATCGACACGCATATGAAGAACACTGATATTACGCCGATGATCTGAAAATAAAAAGTCAGGTAAATCGTCTCATTACATTATATTAATCGTTTAGCTTCTGTAGACCTATGTGCTGATAGCACAAACAATTTTATGGTTCGAAATTATAACACAACTGTAACATAAAAATAATTGAACTAGTTATTTAAATGTCCGCAGTCGCTTAATGTGGAGATCAACATAACTTTGGTAGAGATTAAAGCAGCCTTCACAATAGACCGTTTGCCCTTCAGCGGGATATAAAAATTACTACGTTTACATTCTCATATAAAAAATAATTAAAGTAAATACAGGGTCTTTATTTCTGGCATTAAGGGTACTTTTATTTACTGAAACACGAACGGTTAACGAGCCAAATGATAGTATTTATACAGAGCGGACTTTTTTGCGCAAATGTTGAAAAGGTTGTTTGAGGAAAAAAAAAACAAGTACAGTACGGTGAAAGCTTGTACCTCGGTAATGAGTTATGTTAATGACAGTACATTACGGGGTTCATGATTGTCTGGAAACCAGTGGCTTTTGTGTTGTATATTTAAATAACCATATTTGGCTCCTTATGGTTTTAAGTTGGCTTGAGTAACATTTACGAAAATCTTAAAGAAATAAAAATGCATAAAAAAAAAAAAAATATTTTTATTTTAGACTTTGACTGTCATAAATAATTCTGTCTAATCATTACTGACTGACTAAGAAACATGCTTGACTGAAATAAAAGTGTTAGATCAATCAGGATATTAAGCTTTTGATAAATGCTGATTTCGATTTGTTCCGTATAGTCTCCTATCAATCAATCTGATTGATTGTTTCCCCTATTAAAGGCTTGCCATCTGTTTAGCTTATATTATTAGTAAAGTGAAACTTAGCATAACAAGGGGTGATCATTTATACAACTATATATTTCTTTTTTGTAAATTCTTCAACTTCTCGATTGAAATACATTTTTTCCAAAACAATAAATCTGCAAATTATAAATAAAAGAAAAAAATTCAATGGTCAGTTCTTGCAGGCTTCGTGTCGCAACCCTGAAAGGTCTACATTGGAATATTTAGATTAGCATAAATTTGAATTAAAATGGGCCGCTGGAAGAAACTCGGTAGATTGCAGCACAATATTTTACACTTCATAAAGTCAAAAGATTACATTTTGAGCTTTGAAGAATTCTAAGTGCCACTTTAATTTCAAACAGTTGGCCAGATGTTTTGTATTTAATAAGGTTTTAGGAATTTGAGATTGTTGTTTCAAAGGGATGGCAATATCAAAAATATTATTTTTGTAGAAATATGTTACTGTTACTGTTAGCCTGTGCTGGGCAAAAATAAGTACAGCAAAAAAAAAGTTTTGAAAAATTATTGACAGTAGCTGAAATTGAACTCACAACCTGTGGCAAAATATGCTATATCATGGCTTAATATGGCCAAACGATACATGATTTGTGATTTAGGATTTTATTCAATATTACTGTAATTTGGTGACGTCAATGTTTTTAGAATATTTTTTTTTAATCAGGTATTCTTTTGTTTTTTCTCCTAAGTTCACTTTCTAATAAGCAAAATTACACAATACCTTTGCAGCATTAGAACTGTAAGGCTCATCGAACAGCGACCACATCTGCGGCTTCAGATGCTGCCACCACGACACGGTCCCCTTCATATAGTCCTCTTCGAAGCCGAATTTGCGGGCCACCTCCTCGTCCGTAGGTTTCTCGGTGTCGAGGTCCAGCCGGTCTAAAACTGCTAGAGTTTCTTGGGTATCACGATGCTAGAGAAAGAAGTGAGAATAGGTATTATAGAAGGCTTACATTTTTGTGTTTAGAAGGTCCTAGTGCTAATATCATCCGTCGAAGGTGAACACAATCTAAATTTGCCTCAGTAAAATGAGACCTATTCCTCACACAAAAGACTTGAAACTAAGAAAACATTTTTAAGGTATATCTTTATAAAGAAGTCTCCGCATATATCGACGCTTTAAGTTATTTCTTGTCATAGATTTTGGAACAACCGCTATCGCGTCACTTTTATGACATCTCTCTACGTTATGTGGACATAACTTTCTTAGGAAACGTTTAAATTGATAAGCGAAGGTACCATCAAAAGGATGTTCATGACCCAATGAACAGCATTTGTCTGTGAGGTACCTATGTTAAGTTGCAATTTGAACTCAACCATCATTTTTGAGATCGGGTTTGATAATATTCATAAGAGGTTTCGGCCAGGATTATCAACTCATTGTCTCTATACTTTGTACAACTCAGGGCTTAACTCTTCCTCTCCATCAAACAAAATCTTTATGACACTCATTAATAGGTATATTAAAAATTTCGTTACATTTTTCCAATTTATTCTCAAAGAACAACGAAATTGTAGGCAGTGAAACGGAAACAATTTAAAATATCACAAGCCACGAACAATCCGATTTTAATTTCACATTTAAGTTGGAAACAGAATTAATTGGACAAAGGTTTCGATTCCACAGATAAAATATGAGGGTACAGACCAGACCGCAAAATATTTCGTATCAAGGCTTTGGTCGAAAAATAATAGGAAAATATCGGACCCACAATCATTGGACGTGAATTTCATTTCGATGTTGAATGTAATTGGAATATTTTATTTTTTGTTTTCGATAAGACTGAAACTGTGAACTGGTGCATTTATGATGTTTCATTTTACATGTAGCAATAACAAATTGAATTTTAAGGATAATTTGTAATTTTTTATTGTTTTTTGGATTCGTCCTAAGCCTATCAATGATATTTACTGCCGTGTTCGTTTATCAGCAAGTACACAATCAGGACCTTCCTTTCAAATACAAATTCAGATTCAAATTCAAATTCAGATTCAAATTCTTTATTGGATTCATGTGTATAGTATATACATATATTACATTTTATAAATAGGTAGGCTTTATAAGCCATTTGAAGACTTTTTAACGACAAATTTGACAGACGACAAAATGTTTGGTGCACAAGTTCGATATTCAGCGTTTGATGAAAAACTGAGTACGCTAGTCGACGTGTTAGACAAATGATTGAGTACGTAATATTCTACTTTCAGAATACTAGGACAATTAATGTAAAGACGCTCTTATGAGTGATTCGATCACTACTCTCTATCCACCTTAATTGGATACAGAAAACATAACCCTAAATTCTAGCATTCGTTGGTAAGATTATATTACAGATTCTCGCAAACTGACCTAGATAATGAAATTCAAACCTATGTCAATACCAGTAACGCTATTTATCCTACAACGACAAGGGTTGTGAATACATATTTATGTTTACAACGCCGCAATCATTGTAGGACCTCTGAATATTTTTCATCGGGTCCAGGAATGTAATTGGAATATTTTACTCTGTATGTTTTTCTTTTGTTTTTATTATATTCGAAGATGCAAGCTTTTCTAGGCTACATTTCTTCCCTCAGTGTGGTGAGGTGCGAGTTTTATCAAGGGAGTACAATGCACACCTGTGCAAAGATTGGATTAAATTGAGATCACGAATCATTTATTCTTTGTAATGGAATGGTGAAGATATAGGGAAGCCCGTGTTGAGGTTTGGAAAATGTTAGGCAATGTTGACTTTTGATTTTGTTTACGTTGATGATTTCATAATCATCGTGTCGGTTGGTGATTGTATATCAGTAAAAAAAGACCCAGGGGCTGTCAGGCACACCGCCTTATTGTACGATTATTTTCTAAATTAGAATTTTACCTGTCTCTTTTGATGGAATAAAATAAAATTCTCATTTAGAGAAGCTAACATTATGTAAAAATTTGATGTTGAAGCTACGCTTCCTGAATTTGAAACTGGATAAAAGCGCATTAAGGCGGTGGTGCAAAGGAAGCGAAGTGCACGCTACTCTAGCTAGAACTCTACTGAATATTCCAATTTAACTTCCACTTCCATTAAAGCTGCCTTAACATGACAAGAGTCACCAGCCAACTCTAGTCCACAATCCAGATATTCATAGGAAACTTGGAAACAAGATCAACTTTAGTTTCCACAGCCATTTCCATCGCTTCACGTCCGAATGACATGCTAACATATTCGTCACGTACACTGCAGTGCACATTAAACTGTATACTCGGAATACGTCGTATATCTGCACCGCAGTGTAAAATTCTGTCATCCTAATGGTGGAGAGTGGAAAGTTTTGTTTAGGGTTTTTACTATTATAGTAATACCTTTGTTTTATGATAGTTTGGCGAATTATTCAGCGTACAGTTGGACAAAGATAAGTTTACAGTGTTACCATATGACATTATCTTAGAAAATTGTGAAATTACGGACGTAGTTGAAATCTTTATTTGAAACTTCATCATGAAAAATTCTAGTATAAGCTTCTTTGAATAGTTCATCTATAGGTATCTGGAAATTCTCTATATCTGTCTTCATTTTACTGCATACATAATATAATCTGCGTTTTTTTTTTGTCTGAAGTAAAAACTATTTTTATTTTTACCAATACTTTGAAACATGGAAAATATTAGCTTTACGTATTGTATACAAAAATCATCAAGATAATTTCTCTTTTCCAGATGTGGCGGATGCGGCTGGATATCAGTATGTACATTATACTTTTTAATGTTTCTGTATATTTTAATTGTAATTTGTTAACTATATAATATTTAAACTATATTTTTAAAATACAATCTTCAATTTTCCAAACTAAATTAAAATTTGAAGTAATGTAATTATTTCTTCCTTACGATAAAAACGTCGGCCTACTTAGACGAACATGACATGGACGTAGAACCCGGACACGTTCGTAAATCGTCGCCAACGGGAAACTTGGCGGCGACACGTGTCGTCTGAAGCTAATGTTAACATGTTGATGCATTTGCGGTTTTTGATGCAATATTTTAATTTCTTACTACTTTTCTTACGTTTAATTAAATATATTATCGTCTTTGATGGCTATCATAAGCCTAACCACTATTAAATTAAGTACCTATGAAATGTATCTCTCTTTTTCGTTGAATGGGCATCAATATTTTCATATACATAGGACAGTTTATTTTACGTTATTCTCATTCTAAAAGTCATATCGATAGGTGATTTCAATTCAAAATGCTAAAGCTATATTTAAACTTTATTTTACACATTCTATACTGCCATGATTACCTCAGTCATTAGAAAGTGCTATCGGAGAGGCTAAGACTTCACTACCCCGGTAGGTACAGGGAGTACATCTGACCACCAAATTAGACCAGCTTGGGGAACTGGCTTCCCTCGAGGCGACTGACCCCTACCTCAGTCATGCTTCATTATGCAAACGAGTAGTGACCTTCTATTCACTACTAAAATCCTAGCTAAAACCCATCTTATAGAACCTTATTTTCCTTAGCTAGCTTTTAAAACTTGTCTGTAAGTCATCCGTACTAGTTTCTTAGGACATGATGGAAAATCTTCGCAAACGACGAAACTTTGCAACGTGAATGAAAAAGCAAACAAGTTGCATGCTCTCGCAGCATGTTTTGATGTTATGAATATGAAATATGCTTTTGATTATGTCAAAGGGAGGTAATAAAATTATAACATAGCACCAAACTTTATTAATATTAAATGTCAGTTAAACTGGCTCGAAATATATATGTGAAATTATGTTTCTTATGTTCAGTGAGGGCCAAGCGTGATATGAACTTATACATACATAATTGTATTAAGAAAAATAATCTAGAGAATCATACTTGTCTATACATATAATAAAATTATAACAGGCCGATGTCTGTACATCATAGTTATTGGAGAAAAACTAGTTGCAGTAATTATATCCATCGTTATTTATATAAAACCGAGCCAAATAAATAACGCAGTTATGAATACATCAGTATTTTCTTGCACTAAATTAACACAACATAGTATAAAACAAAGTCCCCCGCCGCGTCCGTCTGTCTGTTCGCGATAAACTCAAAAACTATTGAGCAAATTTTCATGAAATTTTCAGCAATAGACAGAGTAATTTATGATGAAGGTTTAAGTGTATAATTTGTTAAGGTTTTGTGTAAATTGGCTGAAATATGACGATGATAGTTGAAGATGTCGGAAAAAATCATGCCGATTGGGAGCTTTACTGGCATGCGCCGAGTAAATGCACGGCGTAAAAAGCTGATACGACAAAAAAATTAAGGCGTATATGCTCTGCTACCCGTGCGAAACCGGATCGGGACGCTAGTTTTACATAAAATGCTACTTTTAAATTTTTATAAAAGTTCAGTCAACATCTGGTTAGCATATTTATGAATTATTAGCCTCACTGGCGAACGAAAAGCTGAAAGGAATTCTAAATATATCTTCGACTTGTCTTCTACAACAGCTATGAGATTTGATTCACTAGTAATAAAAATAACAGTATGAATTATATCATGTTTTAAAGATATATCTACATCATCTACATTGCGACGTTCTTGGATTTTGATTTTTACAAATTTATGAGAAATTAGATTTTCATTTTACTTTAACGAATCAAGTAAGTGCTTTACATCTTCTCTAAAGATAATCATGTTATGTCCAGTCACCATTTTTAATGTAGCAAATATACCAAAGAGAATGTATTCTTATAAAACCTCCTTGATCCGTAATGCCAACTCCATAAACTTTGGAGTACATACCTTATTGTGGCTGAGCTTCTTCTATACCCCAAATACCTTCAACATTAACTAAGGAGCTAGGGTTATCATCATTGCTAACCTGTGTATACGTCATCCAGCAGCACGGTTCCACCTGGTTTGCATCCAGGCCCCAAAACTCTAGCTCCTCCTCGAAGAGTGGCCCGCAGACATCTGTAGGGTAATGGAGCTTGCCGGTTCTGGAGACAACGAAATTTTACAAGAATGACTACGTGTTGAAACAGTTACATCAGATTAAATGTAGGGCTTGCTTAACAAGCTCTTGTAATGTCGAGCTAAAAATTTATAAACAGTAATAAATTAAATATTATCAAAGTAGACCAAAGTTGACAGTATATTATTGATATGCTACAAAACATATTTTTTGTACTATCAGCCCATTTAATGTTCTCTGTTATGAAGATCATATCCTCAAGTACAAAAACAAAGAAAGGCTGGCTAAAATTGTATCATCATTTATTTAATATCTGACTCTCACTAAATCTACACACATACACACTCACTGACGCACTCTTACGTGTTTACGCACCACGTTGACAATGCGTACGCGATGTAATGGAGGGAGTTCTTAAATACAGTCCTAGGCTTAGTTTAGACTCCAGATCTCCCACAAATTACAAATTTCACCAATCTTCCTCTCAGTTGTATTTAAGGTTACATATAAATGTAATTTGTCGAGATGAAATAAAACATTTTTATTAATATTATTTATTACTAGCTGTGCCCGCGACTTCGTTCGCGTGGATGTCGGAAGTTAACAATGAATTTTTTAGTGAGACCAAATGCACTTAACCCTATTTTTTTCTAAAATAAAATAATTTTTCTAAAATAAAAGTAGCCTAAGTTACTCCTTATTACATCAGCTACTTGCCAATAAAAGTCCCGTCAAAATCGGTCCAGCCATTTCAGAGATTATCTCGGCTCTTAGAATAACAGGCAAAAAATATAATTGAATAGGAAAAGGGGGAAATCTACTAATTTCGCAACGAGACAGCGAACATACATATTGACAGGCAAAATATTATTTTACTACTACAATTACGGATGGTTATCCGATTTCCATACATTTCAATAACAAAAGGGTTGTTACAATAAAGGTTACATATGTACCTTTGATCGTGGATGATAGATGATTTTTTTTTACCCTTAATTGGAGTGGGGAAAAAGGATAATCGGTTTCTAGTGATGTTTTATCAGGTTTTTTGGCTAACGAGGGATTAACGAGTCGGTTTGGTATTGGATTGTTATGTGTTTTGATATTTTTATTGAAAGACGAGAGTGAAAGGTTTTAATTTTACGCCCAATGATCAGAATAAGTAAAGTTTTTACAGAAATTTATACGATCAAAATTAAACCATTTTTTATAAGTGGTATTAATAAGGTATTAGAAATATTTGACAAATCTCTCAGTATATAAATCTTTGTGAAATTATAAAAGACTAGCTTTCGCCCGCGGCTTCGCCCGCGTGGTTTACAAACCCGTACATTTTTCCGGGTTAAAAAGATTCATCCAGATCCGTTCAGCCGTTCTGGCGTGATTGAGGGACAAAAATCCATACATTCATCCATCCATCCATCCATCCATCCATCCATCCATCCTCATCAACTTTCACATTTATAATATTAGGATTATATTAGGATTTATTTGTCATAAAAATCACCTACACATTCCATCCAACCCATCCCCGCAGATATAAATAAGAGCAAACTTAATCTCCTGATCCAGAGTTTCAATTCCTTTTTTCGATACATAATTTAAGTATTCACACATTACACCTCTTGTTTTTTTATTTATTCCGTCGGTTTCAGTAAGCAGTTTCAGCAATAAATTTTCTTCTAAAACCACCGTTTTGCGCCATAAAATATTTCTGAAAGTATTCTTATGTAATTTATATTGTACATACGAGACAGGTTCTGTACCTCTATTACGAGTTTTCTTACTATTTACTATTCAGGATTAGAGTCCCTTATGTGACATATGTGTCATAGTAAAGTTTTGATTTACTATTTACTATATTATAGGGATGTCATGTTAGCGACTCTAATCCCTAATGTAACCAAGATAAGAACTAAAATCGCTTGCATGAAAATTTACATTTACTATGAGAGTAAATAGTAAAAAACTCATAATAGAGGTATTGTATATGTATTATGTTGGTTCCATGCGTTGTGAATGTGGGTTCGAGTACATTCCAATTATTTTTATGCTCATATTCGCCCACGAGATGTGCAAATACTTAGCGATTTTCAGTACTGGTTATGCTTTAAAATATTCACGCGATTTTTAGGGTTATGTACTGTGGGTGTGCCTTTCGGTTTTAATATTTTGGCAAAAATTTTTTTTCAGTGTATAGATATTTTAAATCCAATTGCAGTACGATGACTGCGTCATTGGTCTAGTGGTCGCAAGCGCGACTGCTGAGCGTGAGGTCCTGGATTCAATTCCCGGGTTGGGCAAAGTGTTATTAAGTTTTTCATATATTTACACATTAATTAGATTAGAAAAGTAAAAAATAAAAATTATAAAAAACATTACGCATCAAAATACTCCTCCGCATCGCTGTCAACCGGCAGTGTGCCCAGAAGACTGGCAGCGTTGCCACGCTGTATGTAGTTTAACATATAAGTTAAGACTAGTTCTGTAGTAGTTTTTCATTATGGAAATTCTCAGTTGCAGCACGGAGTTTGGAATTGTGTCCGCTAAATGGCAATAGGCTCGCCCCCTATTACATGGGACTCAATAACGGCATCGGTAAAATGTGGGTGTAAAATAATACACTTCTAACCCTTCGGGGAATACAGGCATGATGCTATATGCTGTGTTACTTTTGTAGAACCTGTAAAAGTCAATTGTTAGAGAGTTTAAGATTGTATTAAAGTATGAATAAATAAGTAAAAATTCAATACAAAATCATTATCACATCAACAAACACATCAAAAGTCTGTGTACGACCACTTGATTTAACCTGAACGGGGTCACAACTTGCACATATTTTATTAATCTTATATAGTACCTAGTTTTTGTGTGTCATGTAATGTAATATTTCATTGTAAGAAGATTTTTATTTTTCATTTTTTATTGTCATACTTTTATTTTTGTAAAAGAATATTTTGAAAAGAGCATCCATGGAGTTTCTTGCCGGTCTCTTCTACATAGGACCAACCCACTTTGGAACCGTTCACCTAGATTCATAACGTTTTAAAAGTGCCTTCGAAGGCCCATTTGAAATGAAAACCTTTGACTTTGACACAGAAGGTCAGTATGAAATAGGAAATTGCATTTGCATGTGAACTTGCCACCGTAGTGTTACTTTCTAACTGTAGGTCAGACAGGTGTTATGCTGTTACGGTATCACTGGATGTAGAATTCATTTCCTGAACTGTCCAGGTCAACATGAGAATAATATTCCCTCTTAAACCAACACAACTTCAGGTATATGATACCCAAGCTGTCGTCAGACTAGAGAGTTTCTTACTAGCTACAGACAGCAACAAAAGTAGGCGATATATTTATAACATGTTACTAAGAACTTTTGTAGCTGACTGTACTTATATGATTTGATACTTAAAATAACTAAGATACTTTTACAAACTAGCTTTTATCACCATTGGAAACAGTTCTTTTTTTATCTTTGTCCAATATTAGGATTTCTCCTGTATCGTGGGTACAGTTTACAAACATACATGTCACAGACACATAGGAACAGACCTGAAAAAACTATCTGTAACTGGTTAGATTGGAAGCGAACCCCAATGCAGTTGGGCAAAGGCTAGGCAGATGAAGATTTCTTATAAAAATCGATAATTGAAAACAATTTAAACAAATATTTCTTGCTTCTAAGTAAACCAGGCTCCATAAAGGCCCCCTTTTGTTCTTGCGCTTTGGTCTTTGCGTCTCGGGGAATACTTGAATAAAGCTTTCTTGCCCTCATGCATTCTGATATAATCCTAATGCTATATCATTCCAAAATTTTACTTTCTTTCCTAAAATCACCATCAAATGAAATATTCCCGATAAGTTTTTACTTCGCTTCCCTATCGCGGTCAACGTTTTTCTCATAGAATAATTTCAAGTGCGGAACTCAAATTAATTTCACTGACAAGAGCTAAGTTCGGCAAACTTCGGGAAATTCCGGACAATTTCGGGTCAAACCCTTTAATATGCCTTCGATTGATTAATGTTACTTAAGTTTAGTTGATATTGATTACAGTCGATAGTTTAAAGGCCCCAACAGGCCTTAACAAGAAAGAGAATGACCGATTGTTTCAAAGAAGGGTAGCGAAGATTATATCGCTGCTTGGATCAAGTTTGAGAACTTGCATGTCTACAACAGTCCGGCAACCTAATTACGTAAAATAAGCGACAGCAACGCGACAGCCACAATACATACATGACACAAAAATGACGTTTGACAGTAGCTATCGCACGATCTACACCTATCGCAAACTGATTGTTACATCAGTAATTAGGCTGCCGCAGCCTAATTATGTAAAAAAGCGACAGCAACGCGATAGCCACACGACAGCAATCTCACTGTCAGCCAATACATTATATATCACAAAAATTACGTTTGACAGAAGTTATCGCTCGATCTACGCCTGTCGCTACATCGGTAATTAGGCTGCCGGTCAAATTATCTTGTGATAGGGCTCAAGTACAATCTATTCGGAATGGGTACTTTTCTGTAATCATATAATGACGTCGACATGATACGCAGTCTAATTACGTAAAAAAGCTACAGCAACGCGACAGCCACGCGACAGCAATCTCACTGTCAGCCAATACATTATATGACACAAAAATGACGTTTGACAGAAGCTATCGCGCGATCTATGCCTGTCGCGACATCGGTAATTAGGCTGCCAGATGGTTGCATCACTAAAAATGTCGGCGACGACAACGTGTTAAAATGTATGAGTTCCTATATCCTATATTCACCAAAATTTGTATCGTGTGGCTTTCGAATAGTATGAAAACGCCTAATACGATTACACTATAATAACTTTAGACAGTTAAACCAATTCCAACACTGAAAAGTGTTCACAATTTCCATCTGCAAACATTCTTGTATGACAGAAACGTTAAACCAATATTCACATATCCAAAAAAAATTCACAATAAAAATTTAGCACACAAAATTTCAGCCATTTTCTTTTACGCCGCTACGCCACTGTCAGGCCTTTGCGAAATGTGTTACAGAAAAATTTATATGTCGAACCTTTGGAACCACCACGCAGGTTGCTAACCACAGCCCTCGCCAAATACTGCGGTTGACATCCGCGTCCCTTGCGGCTTTCGGGAAATTTTTGGGTCTTGGGCCCCGAGGTCAGGTGGTATCACAGCCTATGTATAGTGCAAAAACTACAGAAGATATTCAGCGATATTTTTTTAAGAGAAAATTTTAGGCAAAGCATTCTTTGTTAGTTGAGAAATATTAGAAGGAATTTAGGGTTAGGATAAAACAAAAAATAGGTAAGGTTCATAAAGATATCTCTACACTTAAATTATGAGCGAAGATATTTTTTTCCAGTCAGTCTTTTTTATAATACCTATCGTGCGTTCATCTTAAGGTAATTTGTCATTATAATCTTCATGCCTGCAAACGTATACTTAGCAAAAGTTCAAGTTAAAACTTCATCAATCATGGAATTCTGACAATACGATGAATAGAAATAATTTTATCAAAGAACTGTATTAATGAAGGCGCATTAGTAGAGTCATATTATAATATATTTTTATAAAGAGAACAACAAAAAATCATTCTTTGAGATTTCACATTATTTGTAAAAATCATGAAGATGAAAGACATATTGCACTGACTCCTAATACAATGGGATAGGAGCAGGATAATGATGTTGAATGATGGCCATTTCAAGTCAGAGATTTCTATCTCAACTGTGTCTTTGCAGGGACTTTGGAAACGCTGAGATTCTAGGTGCGCTGTTCCTGATGCGAGTTGGTTGATCTTATGGAAGTGAGACCGGCAAGAAACTCTATAAAAATATCACTTAAATAAAACATAGCTTTTTGTCTATTTTCCCCGAAGGGTTAGACAGTTCTATATAAATAAAAATCAATTGCCAAAAATGTATGTAAGCGCATAATTTCAATACAGCTGGACAGGACAAGGACAAGGTTTGTATGGAAGAATTTTTTTGGAAAATATATCGGAAAAGTCGAAAATATTCGTGTATGAAAATCTTAATAAAAAATGTAACGTCCAGATTAACAGTTCTCTGTCACATGAATTGCACCCGTGTGAAGCCGGGGCGGGTTGCTAATATGAAATATTTATTATACACTCATATTTCGCCGATGCCGTTATTGAGTCCCATGTAATAGGGGGCGATATAATTATTGATAATTCTCCTGTTCTTTAAAAACAGGGTGAACAGAAGAGTAATACAGCAAAATAGACAGAATCCTACTAATATTATAAATGTGAAAGTTTGTGAGGATGGATGGATAGATGGATGGATCTTTGTTACTCTTTCACGCCCGAACGGCTGAACGGATCTGGATGAAATTTGGCACAGAGATAGATTATAGTCTGGAATAGCACATAGGCTATCCCGGAAAAATGTACGGGTTCGTAAACCACGCGGGTGAAGCCGCGCGCGTAACCTAGTCATACATAAATTGAGATTATGGAACTATTTCATGACTAAGACTAAGAGTCATTGACTTGTCGCTTTGACTTAAGAATATGAATCTAAAATTCTGAAATAACTATTTACCTAACGACAGTCTATCCAGCTAAGCGTTTAAGCTGGAATACCTTTTGTACAAAATGTCTGCCATTTGTACAAAAGATCTCTTTTGTTTGAAATGTCAATGCCACTAAACGACTCACTACATCACGTCGAAAAATCTTATTGCCTATCGCGGACCCGAAATAAAACGTGGATCTTACTGTGATGATAAGTGAAATAAGACTTTTTGGGACGAATAATGACGTAATTTTTCTATTTAAAGCTTTTGTTTTGTATTTTTTTGATATGAGAAATCTGATTCATATCTTTCGTGAGTGATGATTTTTAGGATTGTTATAAGTTGTTGTTCACTTGAATATTCTGGGGTTTTTTTACTTGGTGTCAATTAGTAAAATTGAATTTTTAATTTACTGAAACGACCGATGAAACTGAACATCAAATTTAGATTGGATTAATGTAATTTTATGATGAAATGGCTGTTTGCTTCGTATTGTGCTATGTGGAATAGGATACGCTTATCCAGTGGAAAACTACGATACGTAACGTACAAAAATAACACAAAGTGATGTGAGTCCGAGCCAAATGAAACTTAATCATATATCAGAAGCAAGTAGCATGAAATTTTGTCTATGCCAAAATATTTATCTTTGCGTGGAATTCTGTGGATACCTTGTTAGATCAGGTTTGGAGGAAAACTCAAGACCACAAAAATCCTTTACCTGTAATAATTCAGAACCTGGGCGAAGACTCCAGGATGCCTATCGAAGAAGTACTCGTTGAGGACGGGGTCGTAGTTGGCGAGCGCCTCCGTCAGCCGGGAGAGCCTCGTCGCTGGGATCTTCTTCAGAGTCGCCTTGTAGGTCTCGTGGCGGATTCCCCCTACGTTCAGGACTACGCGGTTCTCCGCATCCATGTTGAGGAGATTCATTTCTGGGGAGAAAGAGATGGTTAATTTCCATGAAAGACTTAAGAAGATAGACATATAAGGCTTAAGCAGTTGGATTAGGATTTAACCAAAACTATTTTTTATTTCGATCATCGTTACTGATTTCTGTACAAAATAATCAATTTTATTAGATATAAGTAAATCAAATCTTGATTGTAAAGTTTGCTCATTTTGTTGCTCTTGTTTCAACTTTACCTCATCATCTACTATTTTCCTATTAAATTCTATGCGGTTGATAAGCAATTATGTTTATATGCAATATAAAATGTAATATTTTACTACTCTGTTCAACAGACAAAGAACCCCGATCCCAAAGTTTGCAGCCATGTTTCTTGGTAATAAAACCATATTACCAAGACGGTGAAGAAAAAAGTTTGTTATTACACAGAACCGACACTATGAAAAAGAAAGTTAGGACCATAAATCAATATACTGACAACATTTATACTTAAAACGACAGATTATGTTAGTCACAATATAAATTACAACAGTCATGTGTTCTGTAAGAGCCGCCGCACATTGCAGATTTTTGTCGTCTGATCGTTCAGCTGTCTGAGTCTTAATATTTCTTCAAATCAATATTGTTTCAATTCCAAACTAGTGCGCATTAAGTACGATAATATCACCCAGAATATATTTTTAGTTTCATAGAATAATTGGAAATTTTCGTGACGCGAGAGCTTGACTTTATACATTATATTGCATAGCGTGTTTGTACGGCGCGTGTGTAAAGTGTGCGCACATGTTCAATACTAATATCATTATCGGACGAAAGCCCGCCATTACTTTTATCAAAATGGGAATCAGGTCTTTATTTACCTAGATTATTTTTACTGGCCGCTATTTGACCGATAAATGCGCACACAGCCAATATCAATAAAATTTATGATACGACTGAACTGTCGGGGAAAAAAATACTGTAATGTGCGCTGTCTCTTACTATTACTTGGCACCCGATGTATCCACATTGTGGAAACGATATATTTTCCTGGAAATAAGAAATGCGTTGCTAATTGCCCCGATAACATTATGAAAAGGAAAGTAATATTTTAACCACAAAATAATATGTGGATATTATTCTTTGGCTTTCATCCAGAGTCAATTATGTGGAAAAATCATTCGTCATATTTCTTGCTGGAAGAAAACTTGGGGAAATGTGCTTATACTGATGAGCTAATAATAGTTCGGTTACGAAAAAATATGGAAAAAAAAATTCTGTTTTATCCGCTTTGATCTGTTTATGCCGTTTTTATTTTATATTCTAAACACTTGTTTAACTCATATTGTATTACGTCATTATGTAAGTAGCGTTCTATTAAGTTTGTATTTTTTCTTATATAATGCATGTTAATTTAAGATTTTAATTGTAAATTAACTTTTTGGTTTTGAAAAGAGTATCCATGGAGTTTCTTGCCGGTCTCTTCTCCATAGGACCTACCTTTGGAGCCGTGCGCCTAGAGTCTCGACTTTTTAAAAGTGCCTGAAAAGGCCTACTTGAAATAAAAATCTTTGACTTTGACAATTATTGCTTTATATTATTATCGTGTTGATTTTACTCACTGGCGTATTCTCCTCTTTTCTCTCGTGTATAGAACAGTTACTGTGGGCTACGGCGACCGACTTTGTCCTCTCCTCGACATCACCTCTATATATTCGTCTTCTAACGCGCTAAAGATCCCCTTCGGAGGCATCGCTGGGGGAGGGAATCCTGAGGACAAACATAAAGTATTAGTGTCTTGATAGGGTGTACGTAAAGAGCCCCTCGAGTGACGATACCAGTGTTAATCCCAGTTAGCTTTGAACATTCAATCCCTGGCGTGCTCATGCTTCCACATAAGAATCTTGATATATTCTTTGATCTTTTTTTAAAAAACGTTGGCCCTCACTAGGGATATTTCCTGTATCATGGGTGCGTTTACAAACACATATATTCACACACAAAAACCCAGACCCGAAACAACTATCTGTAGATCATACAATATTTGTTCCGTGCGGGAATCGAACGCGCGACACATAGCGCAGCAGTCAATCTCTCAAACAATGCGCCAACCGTGCCGTCAAATTACACAAGAATATTTATTTACATACTTATTATTATTTATCTGGGGTATATAATATTTATAACTTAAATTAGATCATCGTTACATTTAAATAGTTTTAATGTTTAATAGACTTAAACTTATTATAATCATGCATTAGGCAGTTTGTTAGTTCAAATATCGCCAATTGCATTCTTTTTGTAAATTACAGGCAATTCAAATAATTGAACCCCTCAAACTGACGACACGGTTGGCGCAGTGGCTAAGCGATTAGCTTTCTGCGCTACGTGTCGCGGGTTCGATCCCCGCACGGAACAAATATTTGTATGATCTACAGATAGTTGTTTCGGGTCTGGTTGTTTGTGCATGTGACATGTATGTTTGTAAACTGTACCCACGATACAGGAGAAATCCTAGTGTGGGGCAATGTTTAAAAAAAAAAAAAAAAAAAAGGAATTATCACCAAAAGTTTTATCTATCAGTAGAACACAGTAAACAGATATGCAACTACAGATAGAATTATTTACGATAAGGTAGCTAGGTACTTATATTACTCTCTGTATTCCGCCCCGGCTACCTTGTAAATGCAAACCCAGGAACGACGAATACAACGATGACATATGGCATGAATAGTGCTCCGAATTGTTCTGGGAAGTCTGGCTTTATGCTCGAATTCGTGCAACCCAAAGAGCTTAAAGCTATGAATGTTCACGAGAATAGCTCATCCAATCGATCCTTTTGATGGAAGCTGCAAGGGAACTCGTATCAAAGGAGAGATAGTGAATGGGCAGTCAGACACCGGTGGTCGAAAAATAATAGAGTTTCTATTGCGTCTGCTTTGACTGACTCGGGAATATGCTTGAGCAATAAATATAATTGAATAGAATGATCTTTATTGTACGTCAGGTTCAGCACAGTAATTAACATATTTTTTTATTTAGCTCAAATTGTTCCTCTGTTGGTCAAATGCCCAAATTCTTCCAATTTCTTAATCCAAATTTTTATAAAGTTTATTTCATTTTCTTAAAAAAAAAATACGTTGTCCCACTCTAGGAATAATTCCTTTATCGTGGGTGCGTTTATAAACACATATATTCATACACATACACAAAGACCCATACCCGAAACAACTATCTGTAGATTATACAAATATTTGTTCCGTGCGGGAATTGAGCTCGAGACACGTAGCGCAGAAAGCTAACGACTTAGCCACTACGCCAACCGTGCCGTCGACTTATATTTACTGTATTTATTATTGGGATATTCAATTCTGCATCAGTGGCATAGTGGTCGAAAGCTCTGCTTCTGATTATGTGGTTCGATTCCTAGGTTATTGGGATGTCCTGAAATTTATCAGTAGCAGTCGGGAGTATGGAATTTTATGTGTACAGTTTTACATTAGAATTAACAAAACGTAAAGTAATACAGAGTGCCTATTTAATGAAAGTTGACCGTAAATGGCAGCTTAATTACGTAAAAATAGCGACAGCAACGCGACAGCCAAACCAGTCTTACTGTCAGCTAATACATATATGACACAAAAATAACGTTTGACAGTAGCTGTCGCGCGATCTACGCCTGTCGCAAATCATTGCTACATCGGTAAGTAGGCTGCCGACCCCGGGACTTAATAACAGTATCAGTGAAATGTGGGTGCGCAATAGTACACCTCTGCCTAACCCTTTGGGCATACAGGCGTGATGCTGTGTTGTGTTATGTGTTATGACAGTTCGAGTATAACTTCAAACTTGTATCGTGATATTCAGTAAAACTATTCGCCATTTATTATAACTATAGACAAAAGTGGAATACTAAGCCACGAAAATATTTTGCCGCCTCATTGGTCTAGTGCCCGTAAGGGCGATTGCTGAGCGTGAGGTCCTGGGTTCGATTCCCAGGTCGGGCAAAGGGTTATTGGGTTTTTTTGTATGGAAATTCTTAGTAGTAACACGGAGTCTGGAACTGTACCAGGTAGATGGCAATAGGCTCGCCCCCTATTACATGGGACTCGATAACAGCATCGGTGATAAATCGGTGTACAACAGTACATCGCTGCAACTCTTTCACCCTTTGGGGAATACAGGCGTGATGCTATGTTTTTATGAAAATATTTTATCTACTTCTTTGAGTACAGTTTTAGCTCATCTTGATTGGCAATGGGCTCGCCCCCTATTACATGGGAATTAATAATAACATATAAATAGTATCGGTTCAATGTGAATGGACTATAGTACGCAATAGTAACTCTGCTTAACCCTTTGGGCATACAGGCGTGATGCTATGTTATTAAAACCAAGTATTCGTTATATCACTGGTGAATGATCCTTACAAAATTAATCACACCACTCCAAAACCTTACCCTTAAGAAAATAAGGTTGCAGATAAATTAACAAGGCTGTAAAGATTTGGCGCTTGTACGCCCCCAAGCCTATTTTTCAACCCCCTCGTGTTTTTGTATAAAAACACAAAAGATCCGGGTTTTTTCGTACCCCGGGACAGTTTGATTAAGTAAGTTTTACAAGTGGGCCGGTCCCGACGACCCGAAGATTAGACGCTGATAGGGTTAACGTTTTCAATTATAACTTGCTTAATCGGCCTGTTAGGAAGTTTGATTGTGTTTTTTATTTAGTTAAACTAAGTGGGGTTTGGTGGTGACTTGTACTGGTCTCTAGTGAGCCATTCTATGAACCTTAACTACTACAGCATCAGGCCTATGTTTAATTTTACTATTTGTACAGCTCGGTGCCGTTGTTCGGTTCCATGTAATATTGCCATCCAGGCACAATTTTAAAGTCCACGCTACTACTGACAATATCGATATAAAAAAACACAATTACACTCTCTTTAAGGAGTTAGGGGCAGTCAGAGGTACAGTCAGCATCAAAAATATGTATACACGTAGCGAAATTCAAACGCTTATTCTTGAAAAGTTATTGATTAAAATCATAAAATTTAAATGACTATGTATATTTATGTATCCACAGATACTATGTATGAAATTGGTCAATATTTCAATCACTATTTCCTCTAAAACTCGGTATTGAATTTCGCTACGTGTATACATCTTTTTGATGCTGATTCTACGAAAAAACAAGTATTTTTTTTTATTTGAATGATTTCATGTAAACTGTTGAGAAGTTATGATGGCCACCGCAAAAGGACTACTTGTGGAACAGGGGGCCGATACATATAGCGATAACTTTTTATATAATTAATACATTCTTTTCAAATTTGGTTAAAATTAAGTTGAAATATGACATAATGATATAGTATTGTTTTTTGTGCCCCTGACTGCCCCTAACCCCTTAACTCAATGAAACCAGGACCTCCCGCTCAACAGTCGCAGTTGCAACCACTAAACCATTTAGGCAGTCTACAAAATTACTCACGTTTATAATTTCCAGTTTTGAGATTTTGTTTTAAGAAAGCACACGCAATAAAATTTTCATTCGAAAACATTACACTCCTTTTTGGGCAGTTGTGTAAAAATAAAAAGGGTTCGCACACAAATAACCGGCGTAAGAAATACCGAAAGTCACGTTTTTTTCCCGTCATTATCGTGATTACCGAGAGGCTTATACCTAAAAATAAAAATCGTTGTTCATGTACAGAATGCACAGGTTATAGAAATAAGTACATACATTATTTACCATCTTTACTATATCAGTTCGTAAAAGTTCACTGCATATAGAACGGATCTCTCGCTACGTAGAGAAGTCTGTCAGAGGTATTAGGATGGCCCTACAGTCTTGCTACGGCGTAGCAAACTTGACGTCGCGGCTACGCCAGCTACGCTGCACTCGTAGCACTGAACCCGGTATGCTTTGAATTGTTAGTTGTTAGTTTTTTGTTACTTTGGGTTCTCGGGATTTATATATACTGCTGCACTGCGCTGACTCCATAGTTTGGACTCTGCCTAACCCTTCGAGGAATAAAAGCGTGATGCTATGTTGTTATAGTATTGTATATACATCGTATATTATGTAACGACTGCTAGCTGCATGACAATCAGCGCCATCTATCGGATTAAAGCAACAACTGAAATCCTACATCGTAATTTCAGAGTTACGAATGTCAAATATAACCGTCGGGCTTTGGCCCACCAAGCAATATGACTTCGCCTGGTCAGAGTATACTCTCTTTTCAATAGAAGACGTGGTCCTTGAAGCTATCTTCTGGGTTGAGACTATTTAGATTGCTATCGACTCGCTAAAAAGAAGAACAGAAAGATACTATTCCTCGTTCCACGTTTTAATACGCGAAATATTTTACGTGTATCATGAATTGTGTTTGAGGCTTAGTAATAATATCTAAATATCAAGTATCAAAGATTATCAATCCCACTCAAATTTATCATCGATGTTAAAACCTCTCCAATGTAGAAGCCTACTTGAAAACTTTCGATATAGGACTTCAGATAATGAGCAGCCTTTTAATAAACTTGATGCCTTTGATAAGTACGTGAGGTAGCGGACAAAAAAAATATCGTCGCCCGCTTTAGGAGCCAACGAAGTGGAAACTGGAGACGGTTCTACATGGTTAAATACTCTTCGAGAATTCTTACATATGTAGATTTTAATCGTTGTTTTCGTGTATTTTTTTGAATTTCTGCGCAGTTTTACGTGGATGATATCTTTGTATTTGTATGCCTTACGAATATATAGACTTGAAAAAGTACCGCTATCACGAGTTTTCTTACTATTTACTGTATAACAAATTGCCTAAAACCTGGAAAGAACTAAGTATCGAAGACTTGAAACGTCGCCTTAAATTGTTTCTGGTACAGAGAGTCTACTATAATGTTAAGGAATTTCTCGATGACAAAATCATTTAATTTCAAGTAATTTTTGTTATCATACATCTAATTTTATTTTATAATGTAATACTTAATAATTTATAAAATATTCGCATGCCATGACAAGTGGCAAATATGTCTTTAAGTACATACAATTATTTGTTTGTTTTTTTTTTTCATCATCGTACATACATACATGCACCTGCGTGTGTATGTATGTATACACATGTTTATACGAATAAATGTTTCTATTCTATACTGTTAAAATGAATTTTCATGATAGCGATTTCAGCTCTTAACTTGCTCACATTAGGGTTTAGAGTCTCTTACGTGACATCTAGTCATAGTAAAGATTTGATTTACTATTTTAAAGAGATGTCATGTTAGCGACTCTAATCCCTAACGTAACCAAGTTAAGAACTAAAATCGCTATCATGAAAGTTTACTTTACTTTGATAGTAAATAGTAAGAAAACTCATGATAGCGGTACTGAACTAATATTAAATTGTAGCGTCTGATAGGTAGACACAATTAGTACAAAACCTCTTTACATTATTGTAACCACCATATTTTCTTAACCTAGATTTTTTTTTAATATCCAATCTATATTCCCCGAAAAATTACATAAAGGTGTACTGTTTTTAAGTCCCATGTACTAAATGGGGGGCAAGCCTATTACCATTTACCGAGCACACTAAACTCCCGTCTTCATATCAATATATTGTCACAGAAAAAATCTCTAGCACTTTGTCTGAACCAGTTTACTTTTTGCTCAATGTATTCTTTTGACATTCATCTACAAAATAAGGCCCCTAAGGTTCAAATTAAAACGATACAACACGCTCATAGCAACAATACTAATAACAGCCTATCGCTTGTATAAATCAAAACTCTAAAGACAGTCCAAACAGACAAACTTCAACATCCCAACCATCCCTCACAAACTTAATCAAATATTGGTTACCCTTAACTTAGGCCGCAATCAAACAGAAATTAGTCAGCAGTTCGACAAAATATTAGCCATTGATTGATAGACTTTTGTGCTTGAGTTTACTTCAGGAAATTGCGAATTAGGGGAATCGTTAATCATGTCTGAGAAAAGCCTTTTATTAGCCATTAGAGTTTTTTGTCACGTTGACAAAAAACTCAGTAACTTACTTAATGCTGGGATGTTTGTGTACCGCGTATTTTCGGATCGTGTCGACAGCATCACGCCTGTATCCTCGAAAGGTTAGACAGAAGTGTATTATTATACACCAACATTTCGCCGATTTCGTTATTGAGTTCCTTATAAAAGGAGGCGAGCCTATTTCTATTTATCTGGTACAGTTCCAGACTCCATGCTGCTACTGAGAATTTCCAAACAGATAAACCCAATAGCACTTTTCCCGACCCAGGAATCGAATCCAGGACCTCACGCTCAGCAGTCACGCGACCACTAGACCAATGAGGCAGACACAGTCGCAGTGAGCCTATTGTTTTTCAGAATAATAATAAGTTATTGACCATATTACATTTCTTTGTACAATCGGTAACCAACATCACCTGACCCCCCTAGAATTTATCATATAATATTTAGGGGGGTCAGATAATGTAGGGCACCGACTGTACCCTATTATAATATTTTAAAGGATCAGTGTAATATTATTCCAAGTAGTAATGAACAAAAATATAATGTTCATGAATTTATTGTGGAGGCAGGGTCCATAATATTGTATACCGGGTGGCCTGTTTCGCAAATAGAAACATATTATTATTATTCCCATCCCCAGCGACCTGAGACCCCACTCAATAATGAAGGTAGGTACCTGTTAAGTTATTTATGTTGCCCAATATGTGCATAATTTAATACCTAACACTCAGCGGCTTAGGAATGTCATTTCAAGGTGGTGTGGTAGTTAGATACGGGTTTATAATAACAATGTTCTAACCATCATCGTCTACACCCCTTCTAATATGATATGTTCTTTTTTTATAACCTTCCACACACTAGCAAACCTGTATCGTGGATGCATTTACAGACAAAATTCTCACATGCATGCAAACTTAGAAATGGAATAACTATCTAGAGATCTTTTTTTTTTTCGTGCGTAAATCGGCCTTATGATCCCTGGCGCAGAACGGTATCACGAGACTACCCAATCTGACGTTAGATTGCATGGTAACCTGCACAGGTTTTTATTTTTAATTTTGCTTTGACTGCCTCATCGGTTTAGTGGTCACAAGCGTGACTGTTAAGCGCGAGGTCCTGGATTCGTATCCCGGACAGGGCAGAATGTTATTGGGTTCTTCCGTATGGAAATTCTGAGTCGCAGCATGGAGTCTGGAACTGTGTCCGGTAGATGGCAATAGGCTCACCTACTTTTATTGTATAAGTATGGGATTCGATAACGGCATCGGCAAAATGTGGGTTTACAATTAGTACACCTCTGCTTGCCTTGTATGGAAACTGAACAGTAGAAAGGACCTAATATAAGTCAGCGCAACGGGCACCACAAGTGATAATAGCTCTGTATGTATGGTAGCGAAGCGAGGTTTCATCGCTTATTTCCATCGTAGCCGAATATTGCTTATTTGAGTATGTAGTTTAGTGAACGTGCTTATACAAATAAGTATCAGTTGTATGTCTTTATACTTTGCACTCGGATTTTTATAGGCGAAATTCGGCTGTGACGGAATTAGCCGATGTAACCTCCGGTTTTTGTATGACCGTGGGCAGTCGGCCCCATTATATCCATGCCGACTGGCTTATCTTTTTACGGCGTGAACAATCAATATGAGAGCTTATCCCGACTGAAGAAGACAACTTTTGCAACACAACAAAAAAAATGCCTCAAGCCTACTTACAAGCGATACCGAAAAAATACGTTGTACCCACTTTCATCTCTATTATAATTTTCATCCTTTGTAAAAGTTTCATTGTACGAGTATTTACTAAGAATTCGCCTTATTTTTTGCCCTTAAGAAATACGATGCTCGTCCTTTCTTTGGAAAAATTACCTGCTGGCAGGTTTTATTAGTGATTTTACATTAGCCGACTTGCTAGTAATATTATGGGTTAAGCAAATGTGTATATTGTATACGGATAGTTTGTTTCAATGGGGTATTTAAATATGAAATACGTTCTTAAATCTATAATTAATTATAGAACAAAAGTTGTTTATTTTCCTTCTTGATTTGACGCCATTAATTTTCATTCTCTGTCTGATAAGTACTTTAATAAGTTTTGAAGGTAGGTTGAGGGTTTAGCCAGGTAAAATATTCCACAAATGTTATTTTACCTTCGTAACGATGATAATGAGGTATAGGATATATTTATATCAAAATATATTAAGAGACTGCCTCATTGGTGTAGTGGACACAAGTGCGACTGCTGAGCGTGACGTCCTAAGTTCGGTACTCGGATTGGGCAAGGTGTTGATTGGATTTTTCGGTATGGAAATTCTCATATACACATATACGCTCTCTCTCTCTCTCTCATATGCACATATATTCTCAGATACACACTCAATAGCATCACGGAGTTTGAAACTGTGCCCGATAGATGCAATAGGCTCGCCCTCATTGAGTCCCATGTAATACCTAACATGGGACTCAATAACGGCAACGGTGAAATACAGGTGTGCAGCCCCAGCCTTTTTATGATGTTTTTTTTTGTATGTTCAAGAACGTCATACCAAATGTGTGGCTTAATTTAATATAGCACTCTCGCCACCCTGTATAACTTGACCTAAACAACTATCAACGAAGACAAAGGAAAATTGCAGAACCAACAACTTACATACACACGATAAACTTGCAAACGAAATATGAAAGCAATCACAATTTTCTATCACAAAAAGGGGTCGCGCAGAAGACAACGACGATCAGGGGAGATATATGTATATTAATATTTTTCCTTATGCTTACACTACGGCCCCAGGCAGGGCTGTACTGGGCAGGTGATCGGAAGCTGACAGGGGCAAATCAATTCAGATTAGAAATAAATATTGGAACAAGGTTTTGTGTTGCTCTTTCTGCAAATACTTATAACATGATAGGCGGTACCATATTTGTGAATACATATATTTATATACAATCAGATCTTTCATCTCTTCTGAAAACTTATCAAAACTTGCGCGGTATTTTTATTTTTACTCAAGCGATGACATGTTTTCAATTTCATCGCGTATTAGAGTATGTGTTACATGTATTATGTATAAAATATTCATAACTAAAATACATCACTGTCACAAAAACTGTAGCCAGATGAACAACAAGATGGGTCCCAAGTGAATTGGGAGCGTTATATTCTTTTTTCTAGATTAAGCCTCCAGTTTTTTCTTGGCTTACAATATTTCCTCTGGATTACGTAATAGCGTTGGGTAGTATTACATTGAACCTACTTTTGTGTGAATAAAAAGACTGCATTAACCTTGGTTTATGGGGTAAAAAAATGGCATATTGTAATTGGTACGGCAACAATGTTGTATTGATGTTAGTTTGCATGTCTAGTATAAAAGGTAAATATACCACAGATTAAAAATTCCGGCAGTCTAATTACCGATGTAGCAATCAGTGTGCGACAGGCGTAGATCGCGCGATAGCTACTGTCAAACGTCATTTTTGTGTCATATATGTATTGGCCGACGGTAAGGCTGCTGTCCCGTGGCTGTCGCGTTGCTGTCGTTTTTTTTACGTAATTAGGCTGCCCATAAGCTATTTTTTGTTCTGTCGTCTCCGATGATTTCTAACTTTTTTCCTGTTAGAGCCGAAAATAACCTAAAGGTTAATCTAAATTTACTTAAATTTTTGCGTAATCATTAATAAGTGTGGCCTCATTAATCTAGTGGTCGTAAGCGTGACTGCTGAACTTAAGGTCCTGAGATTGAACCCCGCGTCTTATAAAGTGACGGTCAGGGTTTTAAACTGTGCCCGGTGGATGGGAATAGTATTGCTCAGGATATTATACTTATATAGGACTTATGGGCATTGGTGAAATGTCTGTGTTCTTTATGCAGTTTTCTTTTATAATGACTACAGTTACTGAAAATATTTTTTGACATATTAGGATGGCCTACTGGCCTTCAAAAATTTTAGTCTCATACTAATACGTTATAGAAGTTGCGTGAAACATAAAACAATTAACGAAACACTCACAGAATACGTAAGTTAAAAGTTTACAAAGTTTCCGTCAAAAGTCGTGCCAGTTACGACTAGCGATAATTATACTAAAGTCATTATTGTATCCTATACGTCTATAGTTACACGATTATAGATAATTATCTACGGGTAATCTTTACCGATCACAGCACGCAATTTGTAATTGGTGTTTCGCTATTTTGTATTAATATTACAGGTTATTTTGTAGTAGGTCAATAAGTTAGATTTTATGCCAGTAAAATCGCATGTACATTTTTGTAATTTTGGTAAAATGTATGAACTAAGGATAGAATATAATAGGACATTATTTATTCAGTATGAGGTTAAACATGAACAAAAATGAAAATAAAAAATCTAAGGGCAGCTGTTGAGTGTGACGAATTTCAATACCCGGGTCGTGCAAAGTGTTATTGGGTTTTAAGGTACCTATGGAAATTCTCTTTGAATTTGGAACTGTGCCTTGGAGACCTAGCATCTGAATATTTTCTTTGTACACATGGAAGCCACCCTGTATTAAGTGATCGATGTATAAAGTAGGCAATCGATTCTCAATTTAAATGTTAATAGGTACAAGGCTTAAAATCGTTTACCCTTTGAGGGTTGGTGTTCCTGTATTGAAAAGGGAGGATCCTCCGATCAGCATCGGGTCTACCGTATAACTCTGTTGGTGAAATAGATACCATTCTCGCAATGAATTTAAAGACGAATATAAGAACGTGCTAGCGTGTTATTTCTTTAAATTACTCGCGAACGTTGATTTGGCCCCACAGTTGAAGTGATAAAATTTTGCCCCACGCTAGAAATAATTATATCGTGAATGACACAAACACTCAGACTCGGAACAACTATCTGTCGCCCATACAAATATTTGTTCCGTGGGGAAATCGAAACCGCGTCACGTAGCGTAGTAGTATGCTCAACCACTGGGTGAATCATCGTCGTGATGTTGTCTTGAGTCACTGTCATTATTGTTAGCTTGTATCTGGTAACCCTAATTATTGAATCGGCTCTATCTCAAATTGCTCATTCATTCGATCAGTCATTCATCATGTCAACCTCTATACGAAACAACTGACAGACGGCCTTCTTGCTCGAGACGTCGAGGTGTGAACACGTTGATAATATTGGTGTAACAGATTGGTGAACTTATTTATTTCAGCAAGTAAATACAGGACTTATTGTTATTTCTAAGTGTTTTACTTAAAATATGTGGAAAAGGAAATAAATATATTTGTCTCAATAAAGTGTTTAGTTTTCTATTGCGAACCCCTATATTTCTAAGCTGCGGCTTACATTATATTGTGGGGTGCACGAAAGGAACTTCAACGAGTGACGAATCATGACATCGTTTGGCGTATCCTAGGCATTCAGTCTCGATACTGCCATTGGTGACTGGCTCTTTCTACTACGGTGTCAGTGATCTCCATGTGATACCTCGTGCCGAATCGTTAGAAGAAAACTGTCATTAAATATTCACTTTACGCCATAACGACCAGCTAATTCACTTTTTACTTTAAAAACGAAACGAAGATAACTCAAAGAGTTTGCTAAAGTATTCCCCAAGAAAGTTACACCCACCTCGGGTTTTAAACTAAATGGATTATAAAAATTATTCAAGTACCTTCTTAAATCTGTTTACGAGTTTATCTTTGTCTGAAACCGGCCTTATTTAAGTATCTTTAAGTTTAACAGACAAAGATTTAGGTAATTGCTTTTTCAGAGAAAAATATGTTTTTCGTATTTTATTATACGTTTAAACAAAGCCTTGGAGATATAATACAGGGTAAGTATCTTAAAAACAATTATTTTATTTGAATGTAGTTTATGATAATATATTCTTTTTATACTTTGATATATATTCTTGGAAGCGGCTGCGTAGAACAGTTAAAGTAATAAACTATTCGTAATTTTGAAACAATTTATCTAAAATACGACTACCTCATTCTAGTCTAGTTGTCGCAAGCGAGACTGCTGAGCGTGAGGTCCTGGGTTCGATTCCCTGGTCGGAAATTGTTATTGGGTTTTCTGTATGGAAATTCTCAATGGCAGCACGGAGTCTGGAACTGTGCCCGGTTGATGGCAATAAGCTCGCCCCTTATTACATGGGACTGAATAACCGCATTGGTGAAAAGTGGGTGTACAACCTCTGCCTAACCCTTCGGGGAATACAGGCGTGATGCTATATTATGTACTTTTGTCGATTATAGGTACATGAAGAAAATAACTCCAAGATGTATAGATGTTTCTATATGCTATTCTATAACCGTTCTGTACAGTATGCTTGCTCCCAATTGTGTGACTTTGCTCGCGTCAAAACGATTCGGCTTGTTAGTCACTTTGCATCGGCAAAATGGTGACCAAATCATACAAAATTCAATGAAACACGTTAACTATTAACAATTGCGAACAGTCCAAAATAATTACTTGCAATTTTTATATGGAAGCACAGTATGTGTTGATGGGATTGTGTTCAAACAACGCTTTGAGTTCTCGTTTAACTAAAAGTTTTCATACAAAATGCGTTAACGTTTTTACCCCACTAAACATGAGCTGATTTTGCTGATTTTTTTATATGTTATAGACACAAGTAAAAACTAAGTCATCACGTTTCTGATTTTTTAATATTGTTAATAGATTGATAAATAAATTAACCATCAAAATGCGATGCAATTTTTTTAAACTAAAAATCTTCTTTATACCTATATCATTATAATTATTAAATTAATTTAAATCGTGTCGACCTAGTTTATAATCTGAAAAAACGATAGAGACCAAAATTAAATTAATTCGTTAAGATTTCGATGTAAGAAGCGTTAACGCCCAAACACCTATATTGCGCGTATTTCAAGGCAATTTTGACAGAAGCCGGCAGCTAAACGATATTCATAACTGGACTTCTTCTTCAGGTCGATATTGATCCCAAATTCAAATAGTTTTTGATCACTACTTGGTCATATCAATAGCATTACTTATCTGTGTCTTCGTGCAGGTCTTTTAGAGTGCAAATGTTGGTGCACTACCAATACCGGATTAAGCAAGCGTGGGGCCCGTAGCAAATTCTATCGAGGGGCCCTTGATCTGCTATGGGCTCTTAAGTATAAACTGACTTTTTGTAGAACTTATACGTTTATTTTCGTCAAAATAATCGGTTACCGATTGCCTGATGTGGATTGTCTTAGTCGGAAAACAGGTGTAACGTTTCACGTTTTTGTGACATCAAGTAAATTCAAAATATCACGACTTAATAAGTTTTACTCAAAAAAATTAGGCTCATGCGGAGGTGGATACGTGGGGCCCCCTTTTGCGCGGGGCCCGTAGCAATTGCTACTCTTGCTACGTGGTTAATCCGGCTGTACACAGTGCACAGCGAGCAAGGCAGGAGGTGAGGCATTATTTGTAGTGGGCTATAGCCACATAGTGCCCGTCAATTTTTTAAATTTGACGCCACTGTTGACGTAATCGCTAAGCGATTAGCTCCCGCCTAGCGACTCTCGCACGGTACAAATATTTGTATGATCTACAGATAGTTGTTTCGGCAGCCTAATTACGTAAAAAAGCGACAGCTACGCGACAGGCTGCGGGTCTGGCTGTGTTCATGTGACATTTATGTTTGTGAACTGGACCCCCGATTCAGATGAAATCTAAGTGTCAGCAATGCTTTTTACTTTAGAAATTGTTATTAATGTGACTGAATGGATAAAATGTCACTTGTATAATTTATATTCTAAGAAAAGTACGGTAATACATGTTAGGTAGGTACTTACGTATCTATCGTGACGTTGACCGCCGTTGTACTGCCAACCCTCACCGGGTTGCGGATTACTGGATCTGGAAAGAAAGAAAGGTCAAGGTTAAGGTCATAAAGTATTTGAGTAATGTAGGTACCTATATAATACAAATTTATTTATTTATTTTCGGAAAGCTTACAGTCTAACATGAAATCCTACTTCCTATTCTACTAATATTATAAATCCTACTAATCCTACTAATATTATAAATGTGAAAGTTTGTGAGGATAGATGGATGGATGGATCTTTGTTACTCTTTCACGCCAGAACGGCTGAACAGATCTGGATGAAATTTGGCACAGAGATAGATTATAGTCTGGAATAGCACATAGGCTACTTTTTGTCCCGAAAAAATGTATGGGCTCGTAAACCACGCGGGCGAAGCCGCGTGCGTAAGCTAGTCTAAAATAGTTATATAAATTGTTAATAACAAGCTTCCACATGTATGCAAGCGACATCGGCTTGTATGTATTTCTCCACAGATATTTATACTATGTTTTTCCCAGAGATTTTTATTTGTTTGGCCCCGTAAACATATTTATATTAATATTTTCTGTACTTTTATTTTATTTTTATCACGGTTTTACACAGTCCAGGGGCTGGGGAGAGGAGGGGGCAAAGAAAGAAGACATGTTGAACATTTCATCCAACATTTGAAATCTAGAAGCAATTAATAACTTTATAATAAAAACCTTTGACTGCCTGATAGGCCTAGTGTTCGTAAGCGCGACTGATGAGCGTGAGGTCCTGGGTTCGATTCCCGGGTCGGGCAAAATGTTATTGGGTTTTTCAGTAAGGAAATTCTCAGTAGCAGCACGGAATCTGGAACTGTGCTTGGTAGATGGCAATAGGCTCACCCCTATTACATGGGACTCAGTAACGGAATCGGCGAAATGTGGGTGTAAAATACTATGCATCTGCTTAATCCCTCGAAGAATACACGCGTGATGCCGTGCTATAATATTTTACATATCTACTGGAGTAACTTGCATTTGCCTAAAACATCCATACAATAATACGTAGATATATGTATCCATATTAAATCCAAGATATTCATTTATGTGGTCCCCAAATATCTAACCCTGTCTCTGGCTCACGTTAGATTTGACAATAAACGCCCCACAAAAGGTCCCCCAAATAAAGTAGGTAAACAATGAAAAGCCTTGACCCCGCAAATGGCGCAGACTTGGGGAGGGAGTCGCTAAATATGACATGAAGGTCTCTAGACTGGCCGAATGAGGCAGTATTTGCATTTATTTTCACGTCGTTTTTTGGTACCTGCACCTTTACGAAATATTCGTGGTATCTGCGTAAATGACGAACGAATTGACGACACGCAGCCTAATTACCGATGTAGCGACAGGCGTAGATCGCGCGATAGCTTCTGTCAAACGTCATTTTTGTGGCATATAATGTATTGGCTGACAGTGAGATTGCTGTCGCGTGGCTGTCACGATGCTGTCGCTTAGTTACGTAATTAGGCTGACGATTGGCGTAGTGATTGAGCGATCAACTGCTACGCTACGTGTCATGGGTTGGATTCCCGAACGGAACAAATATATTTATATGATTTGCAAATTTTAATAGTTGTTTCGGGTCGGGGTGTATGTTAAACCTTAACGAATTATACACCTATGTAAACCTTCCTCATGAAACACTATGTCTAAAAAACCGAATGAAAATCTGCTCAGTAGTTTATGAGTTAATCGGAAACAGACTTTCTTTTATATAATATGTAGTAAAGGTACTGATACAGGTTTCCATCGGTTTTAGAAACTTATATTTCAATGTCGTACAAAATGTAACTTGCCGAATATTTGTACCTTATTCTTTAGATAGAACACAATACAAGCTGTACTCCCTGAAAAGGATTTTTGTGCAATTATTTTGCCGATGCTATTATTATGCACTGGACCCGGGTACCTCTTAAAATTGCGGCCAGACACCGGAGGACGGGCAGCAGCGTCCTCTCACTAATCGGTGAGCCACTGCGATCACCCAAGCCGCCTGCCAAGCGTGGGGATTATGGCAACCCCGCCCCCCCACCGCCCCCCCCCCCTCCCCCCTGGGGAAGGCCTTCCTAAAAATTAATAACGTAATAATTATTTATGAGTTTGGTGGCTATTATTAAGAGCCAACATGTTAAACATGATGGGTTTTAATAAGGGCCACCAAACTTTTGCCGACTAAGCATCAAGTACTACTATCAGTAACCATTAATTACTATAATTTAGATATTAAACACATCAAAAATCTCCAGACCACTTTGGCAAACTTTATATCAAAATGCACTCGACTCAAACGTGGGTCGTTTCCTCATTTCCTCGTTGCAACCCATCCAGAAGCGTTCTCCTCTTTCCCCTCATTTGAGTGCATAAGCAGCGTTTGCCGTAGTATGGCAATTAGCCCTGTGACCTAAAAATACAGACACCCTACTCTCCCCACCTTGATGGCTCTTGGGGTAACAATGTGGAACGGAAATGTAGGGTTGACATATATAAAATGTGCCGTGACAAAACCTTATTGACCAACGAACAGCTCTTAATTTGACGTGTGTCGACTGCTGCGCTACGTGTCGCGCGTTCGATTCTCGCACGGAACAAATATTTGTATTATCTACAGATAGTTGTTTCGGGTCTGGGTCTTTGTGTATTTGAATACACACCGTGCTTCGGAAAGCACGTGAAGCTGGTCCTGCACCTGATCTCTCTCCAGTTGTGTCGGATTGCCGTCCCATCGGACTATGTGAGTGAAGGAATAGAGAGTGCCCCTGTGTTTGCGAACACACTTGTGCTCTATAATATCTCCTGCGTAGTTGTCTGATCTTCGGTGAGATTGGCCGCCGATTGTCCTCCTGACCGAAATTCGGTCAGGAGGACATTATTATTAATTATCTGAAGATATGTCGGAATAGGGGCCCCAATTACGGTAGTCATCTGTTTAAAAAATCGATTGTTTGATCTGGCCCTGTTTAGAAAACTCTAAATATAAAGATTCTCTCTCTCTCTCTCTCTCTGTGTAAATATAAAGACTCTAAAGATTTAGCAAAATGACGGATAGATGGGATTAGCAAAATAACAGATGGTTATGACAAAAACGCTCTATTTTGTGTGGCTTGACTGACCCCAGATGACGCAAAGTAGACAATAGAAATTCTATTGTTTTTGGCCGCCTGGCACCTCTTATGTCTGAATAAAATTTAAACGCCTTTTATTTTCGGTGGCCTCCTTCAACTTCGGCTTCATTACATTTGCAGTAAAACCAATATAAGTAAAGTATGAAGTAGCTTTTAAATAATGAAGAAGACAGACAGAAATAAGAATTTTATTTTTATATGTTATGAAAGTGGTTCTATTTGCAATATGGCTAGATTGCTAGACCTATTTGATCGCAATGGCCTCGATATTATTTTGTCTAAATCTTTTGTGAAGATTATAGCCATATAGTCACTAGCGGTTGAACGCTTGCCTTCCATGCAGGAGGGTCCGCGTTCAAACTCGGCCCGCACCTCTGACTTTTCGGAATCATGTGCGGATCAGAATTTGATTATCATTGCATTTACGATGAAGGAAAAACATCGTGAGGAAACCCGCACACCTGAGAGGGCTCCATAAAGTTCTCGACGGTGTGTGTAGTCCGCCAACCCGCACCGGGCCAGCGTGGTGGACTAAGGCCTACCCCTTCTCATTCTGAGAAGAGACCCTTGCCCAGCAGTGGGACAGTAATGGGTTGAATTTATTATAGCCACATTGAAATAAAGCAATATTATATAAATTGGTATTTAATTTATAGCGTCACACTTGTTTTCCCCGAAGGGTTAAGCAGTAACATACGTTTGGATGCCGTTATTGAATCACACTTAATATGGGGCCAGTCCATTGCTGTCTACCAGGTACATTATCATACTGAAAAAACCCAATCTCAGCTTCCCCGACCCAGAAATCGAACCCAAAACCTTACGCGTAGCTGTCGCTTTCGACCACTACACTAACGAGGTTGATAAATAAGTTTTCAAACCAATTTTCACCCAAACGATTAGTCTCGAACGAAAATCAGTTACATCTCAATAACTCCATTCACCAAAGGATTTGATTTCTAAATTTAAATCTTAAGTTGAATATTGTATTCATCTTTTTTTTTTACAATTAATTTTTGCTAACTGATTCATCCATTCATATTTTTTTACGCTCTCAGTTGTAATTCGCTTTGGATTGCGAACAAATCGGTATTCAAAAAGAAGTAGCATAGCATCATATCATCACGCCTGTATTCCCCAAAGGGTTAGGCAGAGGTGTACTATTGTATATCCCAATTAATAGGGGGCGAGGCGAGCCTATTGCCATCTAACGGACGCAGTTCCAGACTTCGTACTGCACATGGGAATTTTTATACAGAAACACTCAATAACATTTTGCCTGACCCGGGAATCGTACTTAGGACTCACACTTCAGTCCAATGCTCGCAATCGCAAGCGCCTGCTGAGCATGAGGTCCTGGGTTTGATTCCCGGGTCGGGCAAAGTTGTGATTGGGTTTTTCTGTATATAATTCTTATACCTGGTAGATGACAATAGGCGCGCTCCCTATTACATGGGACTCAATAACGGCATCGGCGAAATGTGGGTGTACAATATCACATCTCTGTCTAACCCTTTGGGGAATACAGGCGTGATGCTATGTTATGTTATGATATATTGGAGTCGGCTTGTAAGTGTGAACTCTTTTTATACTATTCGACATTTCCTCTTTTTTTCTTTGATTCAAAATAATATTTTATTCAAAATGTCTTTATACTCTGATACCTGTAATACGGCTCTATCGAGCGAAATTATAATTTCCTTCACCTTCACCAGCTTGTGTAGTTTGTTTATGGCGCGTTGCCATGGCGACCGAGCAACCCTGACGTACTGGCGTGTAGGCTATGATTTTTTTCTATTATATTTTTTCAGAGTTGTAACTTAATAATCACATTCACATTTATTTGTGTGCCTCATTGGTCTAGTGGTCGTAAGCGCGACTGCTGAGCGTGAGGTCCTGGGTTCGATTCCCGGGTCAAGCAAATTGTTATTGGGTTTTTCTGTATTGAAATTCTCAGTAGCAGCACGGAGTCTGGAACTGTGCCCGGTTGATGGCAATAGACTCGCCACCTATTACATGGGACTCAATAACAGCATTGGCGAAATGTGGGTGTACAATAGTACACCTCTGCCTAATCCTTCGGGGAATACAGGCGTGATGCTATGTTATGTTATTTATTTGTATGTAGGTGAATAGGATGTTTAGTTTTTGTATGAACGCGTCGTGTTTCGTTCGCCTTGGTTGATCGGTTTGAGTTTTGGAAAAGCAATTGTCCAATATAGGAATACCCTTGATCGAATGATAATGATTTGGACATTAGGGGTGTTCTTAAAGCATTTAATAGAGGGGTGAAGTAAAGTTTTACCTACGAATCCTACTAATAAGGGGCCGTCCATTAATCACGTGATGTTTTAATATTTTTAACCTCTCCCTCCCCCTTGGTGATACGTGGTGAGGTTTGAAACTACACCTCCCCCCGCCACCCAATCATGTGTATTTTTTTATGTACTTAATTGTCATACTTATAGGATGAGCTTTTTTGGATGCTTAACATTCCCAAAATTCACGAGGAGTCACTGTAATTCCAAAGTAACGACTTCGCCTATTAGCAATTAAATACACGTGATATATTACTACACCCCCCCTCCCCCCTTGTGATATTTCGTGATTTTTGTCAAACCACCTCCCCCCCTTTCGAGCCTCACGTGATTAATGGACGGCCCCTAATATTATAAATGTGAAAGTTTGTGAGGATGGATGGATCTTTGTTACTCTTTCACGCCAGAACGGCTGAGCGGATCTGGTTGAAATTTGGCACAGAGATAGATTATAGTCTGGCATAGCACATAGGCTGCTTTTTATCCCGGAAAAATGTACCGGTTCGTCAACCACGCGGGCGAAGCTGCGAGCGGAAGCTAGTTTCGTTATATATTTATTGAATTCTGACCCTGTTTTATTATATACGTTACGCCTAGTTATGTCAAATGTATGTAGCTAATACACGATATAATGTAACCCCTTCCTCTAATATGTTACCAAATATATACCCTTTATAACTAAACTGTGTCATTGATTGCAACTCTGACTACATGGGACCTAATAACAGCACCGGCAAAATATTGGTGTAATGTAATAGGTACATATATCCCCGTAAGTCGTGTGTTTATAAACAGGTGTAGTTTTAACAACCTAATGTACTACAAAAAGTACAAACTAAGAATAGTGCTTCAGACCGAGGAAGATTCCTGTTGCTGCGATTTTAGAGGTGATACCTGTTTGTTCATATAGTTTTTAGTATGTTTGATATACTTTACATTACATTACGAATAAAATACTCAATAATCTTTTATACTCAATTTGGTACTTTAGGAAATGAAATGAAATTATTTATTTTGCAATTAGGATTTTTCAATCACTTTTACACGTCTTTTTTAAACTAGATGGCGTCGGCATTTCCTATGACTAACCTTGAGAAGAAACGCCGAAACAAACTCAGGGGTCAAAGTCTATTTTAAAGTCCAGACAGATTGTAATTATGTAAGGTTTTATGTGAGACAAATATAGGGTGGAATAGCCTTTTGAAGAAAGTGCCATAACTATTTGAGCTAACCTGTCGCAACAGAGTCCAAGCATATATCAGTTATCGTGAGAATTAATGAAAAGAAGAGCGCTCAGCCTAGATCTCACTCACATTTACAATGTATAGCGGTTATATATAAAAAATAATTTCAATTTAAACGACATAACAATATCAAAATAATGAAGAAAATAATATAATAATTAATGGCAAAAATTGTATATAAAAAAAAAGAAGCGGCTGAATCCCAAGCGTTTTTGTCATCTAAATATTAGGTTTCTATATAGTTAAAAAATAAATCAATAATCATCATTTGTACTTCACGTAGTACATTAGGCAATTAGTCTTACCATAACATTCCAATGTCAGGTCTGAACTGCTATAATTAGTTTGTACTTTATAAGGCATGTCAGGGCTTACGAGGATAGCTCTACCTAACCCTTTGAGAAATACAGGCGTGATGTTATACTATACTGCCTTTGTAATATAAGAGATATATGTACTCAGAATTTCTCCAGAACAACTTCATCTATGTACCACTTAAAAGTTACACCCCATTAAAAAACTTTCCAAGCCAATACAAAATCCCACACCTACTTGTAAGTACTTATCTAATTTAATTAAGCGAGTATACACTCTGACTTCATACTAATTAGCGTTGAAACTCTCTTCAGACTTAGTTGGCAACTCGTTGAATATTCTCGTATGTTATAATAATATTGTTTTGGTGTTCCATGGATGTGTATACCAGATATAATTATGTTTAGAAGTTCTTATTAAGATTGTCTTTGTCATTAAGTGTCATCAGGTTTCCAAGTCAGCCAGTGTGTTTACTACAATACCATAGCGACTAATACTCGCAACATGGCAAAAAGTAAAGCGCCATCTATCGGAATGAAGCTACAACAACAAACCCTGAATCGCACTATGAGAGTTTACAACGATTCTAATTCATGAATGTCCGACATCAATCGTCGGGCTTCGACCCGCCAGGTTAACCACCTTGCCTGGTCGGAGGATCCTCCCTTTTTAATGGAGGAACCACCATACCTTGTTCCTCCACACTGGATCAGAAGGTTGCGTGTTAACATCACGTCGAGGTCACCAATGTGGTAAAGGTGACAATACTTAATACGACATTACCATAATTATTCGTACCTTGAAAAATATTTCAAAGAGTTTTTATGAACGTTGCCCCTCACTAGGATTTCTCCTGTATCGTGGGTACAGTTTACAAACATACATTCTCTTTTAAAATACCTACCCAAACTATTTATAATAGCCCTTAAAATACTCGCCAATTCTATGTGTAACAAATAACTGGAATATATAAAATAAAATCGATTGAAAAGCAAAAGATTTGCGTTTTAATATTGGGTACATACGTTACAACTAATGCTAAAACCAACCGTTAAGGCTGGCACATAAATCCACCTAAAATAACGATCAGATGATAGTTAAGTCACATTGCCAATATGCATGATTTATGAAAGTGCGTATATTTAACCGTGTCGAAGCTATAAATATGTGCCAACTATGAGCCAATAATAAATCTGGATAAATTATGTCACACTGGATGAACTTTTTGATTTCAATGACGCCATTGATACCTAGAAAGAGGTAATGAGGCGACCTAGACGCGTATCAGAAGTGCTGGTTTGAGGGAGGGCACGAAAGAGATAATTGTGAAAGAATTTGAGGGAGGCCTTTGCAAAGCAGTAGAACAATCATGGCTGGACAAAAAAAATATATATATAATATGATATAACTCCTTCATTGGTGTAATGGTTGCATGAGCAACTGCTGAGCGTGAGGTCCTGAGTTCAATTCTAGGGTCGGGCAGTGTTATTATTTCTGTATAAAAATTCTCAGTAGCAGCACGAAGTTTGGAACTGTGCCCGGTTGGTGGCAATAGTCTCGCCTTCTATTACATGGGACTTCATAACGACATCGGCGAAAGACGGGTGCACATTAGTACCCCTCTGCTTTACCCTTGAGGGATACAGGCGTGATGCTATGTTATGTTGAGGCGTACCAGGCATTTGTGTTTTCACCAGAAATTGCTGATACCAAGTGTAAGGCAAACAAGTATGGGATACTTTTATGTTTGGGATTCATGAACATTTTAATCCTCTTCATTTAAATCCGTTATCTTATCGAAGTGTGTTTACGTAGAATTAAAATGTTTGTTCACAGAATACCTACAGTACTTCGAAAATGAACAGTGAAATCCTACTTGAACATGCTACGATATCGTTATGTGAAAGATTCATGCTCAGGGTACTGCTTGTAATTGATCCGCGCCATAAATATCTGCAACACGAGAGAAGTCGCTGATGCGTTGGCTACCTTTTACGGAAGAGTAAGAGATTTGGTTACTAATACTCGTTATTCACTGTATGAAATGCAGTAAGACTATAATTGTGTTGTAAACCTGTAAGTGTGGGGCAATGTTTATTTTTTATTTTTTATAAAACATGCAAATTAAATATGTTTACTTCTCGTTGGTATTTTGTACAGGCTCGTTAGACAGTTAAAAAGTTTCCTAAAGACAATATTTTTATTTAAATAGGTATATTATTGATGAATTTTATATAAGGACTTTTCATAATATTATTAGATAAATATGCTTATTAAATCCTACTAATATTATAAATGTGAAAGTTTGTGAAGATGAATGGATGGACGGATATTTGTTACTCAATCACGCCAGAACGGCTGAACGGATCTTGATGAAATTTTGTACAGAGATAGATTATAGTCTGGAATAGCACATAGGCTACTCTTTTATACAGGAAACATGTAGGAGTTCCTAAACCACGCGGGCGAAGCCGTGGGCGGAAGCTAGTAAATAAAATACCTATATTATTCCGTATTAACAACTTAACATAGCATTACACCTATATTCTCCAAAGAGTAAGGCAGAGGCGTACCTGCTATTGTACACCAATATTTCGCCGATAATGAGTAGGTACCATATAATAGGGGGCGAGCCTATTGCCACCGGCTAGGCACAGTTCTAGAATCCGTGCTGCCACTAAGAATCTCCATGCAGTAAAACCCAATAACTCTGCCCGACTCGGGAATCGAACCCAGGACATCACGCTCAGCAGTCGCGCTTGCGACCACTAAGCCATTGAGGCAATCAAAACCCTGTAAAAGCCTATTTACTCGAATGCAATGTTATTTATAATAATTATATTTTTAGTAATTTGCTACTTTTTAATCCATCAATCAATTAATTTGTTGCTGAAATCCCTGGATGACATTTACACGTTAACTCTCTTAAATTTATTTTCACTCCAATAAAACATGACAACATTGATAAATAACGCAATGCGTCATTTAAGGACCACTATGTAAAAACATATTCCCATTATAATACAGTACGAGTAAAATGAAATGTTTTAAAGCCACTTCAAAACGATATCATATAGCTGTGTCGTTGAAAATAACGTATAATAACAGTTATTTTTTAACGAGCACTGTAAAAACGTAACCCTTTATTTGTTTTATTTTACATATAAAGTACCTGGATCTCGAAGAGTTGTCCGTAAAAAAGCATATTTGGCATATATTCAACTGTTTTTTCATGCAATATCCATGGCCAAGAATTAAAAATGCAAACTTATAAAGGCAGGTCAGCTGCATTTTCAGCTGCATCGTTCTGCGGTAGACATGCATTATTAGAGTAGGTAAAATGCATATTTTTTTTCAGTAACCGTGTATTTTTTCTATGCTCTGATACAAAATATTTTTACCACTTATATTGCGTATACAAGAGATATGTATTATAAGATCACAAGAATTCCACATAAATATTTTAAAATCTAGTTTTTTTCTAACCTATACTCTCCCACTGCTGGGCAAAATTAGATATTTTAAGAAGGTAATTGAGCCACTTATTAAATGTTTGGACTCTATTTGCACATTTGGTTCGAAATGCCCTATGGAGAAGAACCAGCAAAAAACTTCATAGAAACTTTTCTAAAAATTATAGATCTTACAAATTAGTTTTAATACAATATTGTATAAGAATAATATTATTTAATCAAAGAGAACTTTTCCCTAAAGCGTTCCACACCTCTCAGTTTGTCGTTATCTCTAGCCAATACCTAAAGACATCTAACTCGTCACGCTAGAGTTTTCAAGGCCTACCACGGTGGTGCCACCCGGCACCCACTGCGTGACGACCTTAGCTCGTCTAGAATTAATTTTGTTTAATTAAGAAATAATAAGCTATTTTGAAAAATTACAAAATATTTATCGACCTTACAATGGTAATAATATAGGTCACAATTATTAGACACAAAACATTATTCTTCGTTACATTTAACCGAAACCCATAAATGTACGTTATCCCAAATAACAGTAATCCGGGTATGATCCTTTTCTCATCGTTACTCTCGCAAATCCTGTGGGAAGCTGCGTGCTGTCACTATCTAATGAGATTGGACCATTTTTGTCACGTGAACATGGGTTTTAATTTATCATTGTTGTGAATGTGACCACAGTGCTTGGAATAATTGGGATATATATTTTAATATGGCCGACGCCTGTATCTTCGAAAGGTTCGGCAGATGTCTACTATAAATAATTGTGCACAAAAATTTCTCTAATGCCGTTATTGGAACCCACGTAAGAAAGAGTGATGTTATAGCCACAATTCAAAATAAGTTGCTGCTACTGAGAATTTTCTTACAGAAAATTTCAATAACACTTTATCCGGCCTGGGCCTCACGTTTAGCAGATCATAGATAAACAGACAGGCAGAGTATTTACTGCAACTAAACACAAAGACTAAATTGAATTCGATTGACCGCTACTTACTCTATATAAATAAAAATCAATTGCTAAAAATGTATGTACGCGCATAACTTCAGAACGGCTGCACCTATTTGGCTAATTCTTTTTTTGTTGTGTTGGTAATTGTCAGGACAAGGTTTGTATGAAAGAAAAAGATTGAAAAATTGTATGGAAAAGAAAAAAAATGGGTTTATAAATCTCCATATAAATTACTGACCCGGGTACGTCTTAAAACTGCGGCCAGACACCGGAGGACGGGCAGCAGCGTCCTCTCACTAATCGGTGAGCTACTGCGATCCCCAAGCCGCCTGCCAAGCGTGGGGATTATGGCAAACACCCCCCGAGGGAGGCCTTCGTTCAGCAGTGGACGTCTTCTGGCTGATGATGATGATGATGATAGGAATTATGGTCGAAATTATTTAAATGTCATTTTATTTCAATACATGGTCGTACTGTAAAGGGAAGACTTGGTCTCATTTTTTCATTAGTCACCCGTGCGAAGCCCGGGCGGGCAGCTTATATTTCAATACATTATTATATTTCAAGCCTCATAATTAATATAATGGGACGAAAGCTTAATAATTAAATATCAACAGTATCAAAGGTGTCAGTTTACTTAATTATTCTTTTTGACGTGAATATTATGTTAGTAATACGAGTATAACTGAAATAAATAAACCAATGAATGTAAATCACGTGTTTGTAGCTCTTCGTTATAACGTGTCAAACAGTTACGATTTTCGTTGTAATAAATATTGTTGAAATATATTATATGAGAATGGGATTTATGTGATTGGTGTCAACGTGATGATAACTGGATTTTGGACACTTAATAAAGTTTCGAGTGTGAATTATGAGAGCAATCATATACGTTCATAACTTCAATCCTTTTTAGGTTTAAATTCTTTGTTCTGAATAAAATATGGGTACAAAGAGATGGCTACAGAGACACAAGTAGATTTTATATTATTTTGCTATTAGAACCCATGCGAAAATAGTGATTTTTTTCTATGTGGGTAAGTAGAAACTACTGCTACGTGCTACCATCCTTAATTATCTTTCGATTCATCATTCATGAATCTTTTTATGCTTGCACGCCAGTTTTGAGTAATGTGCAACTGAACTTTTTGAAGTATATCACCAAAGAGTCTCGACTGTCTGATTGGTCCAGTAGCTGTAAGCGAGACTGCTGAGCGTAAGGACCTGGGTTCGATTCCCGGGTTGGAAGTGTTATTGGGTTTTTCTGTATGGAAATTCTCAGTAGCAGCACTGAGTATAGAACTGTGCCCGGTAGATGGCAATAGGCTCGCGCCCTATTACATGGGACTCAGTAACAGCATCGGCGAAATGTGAGTGTACAAGAGCACATCTCTGCCTAACCCTTCGGGGAATATATGCTATGTTATGTACCAAAAAGGTAAGGTTAAGACATTATACCTTGTCTTCTGCTAGCATTTCCTTACATTACTAATAAACATGCTTACTTGTATCGTACGGAAGAAATGAAACAAGATTGGTGGAAGAAAAACCTTAAACAATACAAATTCATAAGATTTCCTCGTGACTTCTTTCCTCTTATAAAGACGTGCCGTTTCGTTTCTCCCTGGCGCGATGCCAAGTACCGCTTTTCCGCTCAATCTTCAATACTTTGTCCTATTTAGTAGGGAAATCAGATGTGTGATTCTGTGAGCACTTCTGAATCCGCAGTGAACTAAAAAGGGGGCATAATGCGATCAAGATCAGAATAGGAATCCTACTATCCTACTTTAATGTTATAAATGTGAAAGTTTGTGAGGATGGATGGATGGATGGATCTTCGTTACTCTTTCATGCCAAAACAGCTGAACGGATCTGAATGAAATTTGGCACTGAGATAGATTATAATCTGGAATAGCACATAGGCTAATTTTTATCCCGGAAAATATACGGTTTCGTAAACCACGCGGGCGAAGACGAGGGCGTAAGCTAGTAAAAACAATAATTAGGAATAAATTACTTTCACCTGTCAACTGTCATTTGAAAAGAACGATATGCAAAGTTTTTTTTACATTCTATACATTTTGTGTTAATGTGTTATTGGATTGTTTAGTATAGAATTCTCACTAGTTGCATGGATTTTGGAACTGTGTCCGGTTTATCGGCGAAATGTGGGTGTACAATAGAACATCTCTGCCAAACCCTTCGGAGATATATGCGCGATGCTATGATATGTAATGCTATGATAATAATAATTTTCCGCCATATTGTAACGCCTTTGCTAAAGAATAGAGGAAATATTTAATTGTAAAATTGTAATGAAGTAATATAGAAAAAAATATATGATATGTTCATTTTTTTTCCTCTTTTTATTTTGATAGGTTTGTAGAACTTAATATTGTAATTTTTTGAGAAGATGTGTTGCAAGAACGTCTAAGGGTGTGCCCACATTTACCAAATGCATAGTAGTGCTTAGCCGCTACATCAAGCATGTATTCAGCGTTGTTGTTCGGTGTAGTTAGAAAATTCAGTGTTGTTCTTCTGTAATGTCTGCACAAGCTACCAAATAGGAGTCACTCGTGAAGTAGTGGAAAGATTAGCCAGTCAGTGAATGTGGTATCGAGGCTGACTGCCCAGGGTGCACCAGAAAGAAAGAAAAAAAAAACTTTTCTTTGGCCCAAACAAAAGGCACACAATAATAATTTAATTTATAAAAAAGAACAAAGAAAAACAAGACGAGACGAAAATCATGAGGATTTGCACTTGTAGAGGCGATTTCTTAAAGGTAAAAGCTGAATATTGAATTAATTGAAAAGTCAATTCTAAATGAGATCAAATAATTAATATCAAACGCCATTTCAATGTTGTAGTCAACATTTCAATGCTAATTAGATTTACAACTTTGATGAACGCTTTTAGCAGAAAATTATAATGTAATTTAATTTTAAGTATGTTTATTAGTAATCGAGAGGGATCACGTAATTAGGAGACTATGTTATATAGACAAAATATGTACCTATATGTTTGTACATAACATTGATTTTTTTGTTGTATGTTTATTTTCATTTATTTTCATTCGTTGGTTAAAGAATTCGTGTTTACTAAGTTTGTATTTAAAAAGTTATTCGTTGAAGTATTTTTTTCTTATGTCATCGGTAAATATAACATAACATAGCATCACGCCTGTACTTTCGCAAGGGTAAAGCAGAGATGTAGGTACTATTGTAGACTCACATTTCACCGATGCCTTCATTGAGTACCATGTAATAGGGGGCAAGCCTATTGCCTTCTATCGGGCACAATTCCAGACTCCATGCTGCTATTGACAGAAAAACCCAATAACACTTTGCCCTACCCGGGAATCGAACCCAGGACCTCCCGCTCAGCAGTCGCGAATGACCACAAGATCAATAAGTAAATATAAATAAAAATAATCATTTTATTTGTTTTAACCTTTACGCCATATTTGATGGATGATAGTTATGATAAGACGAAGTCTCTTTCATCTTATTATAATACGAAAGAGACTTCGTCAACCTCTTCAGCTTCCACGACACAGGGGATCCTAGTGTGGAGGCTAGCGTTATAACAATTTCTGTAACTGCTATCTTGAATCAATTAAAAATTATTATTAATATTATATGATCACTTATGTAAAAGTCTGGGTTCGAGTGGGCCAGAGTCGGCACTTTCACAACGTCCATAATTATAGAGTTGTGTACCTCTATTATGAGTTTTTCACTATTTACTTTCATAGTAAATGTAAATTTTTATGCAAGCAATTTTAGTTTTTAACGTGGTTACATTAGGGATTAGAGTCGCTAACATGACATCTCTATAATATCGTAAATAGTAAATCAAAACTTAACTATGACACATATGTCACATAAGCGACTCTAATCCCTAATGTAACCAAGTTAAGAACTAAAATCGTTATCATGAAAATTTACTTTACTATGATAGTAAATAGTTAGAAAACTCGTGATAGAGGTAGTGTTTATAATTTGTTTTAAAATAAATATCACAAATTTTGTTTGGTTAACCTATAATAATTAAGTCCTCCATGCTTTTGACTGTTTTTATTTGCAAGTGAATATTTGTGTGTGTGTACTCCCACGACACAGGAAAATTCCTAGCGTGAGGAATGAAGAACCTTTTTGTAAAAAAGACACCTATACATTCGATGGTATACGAGAAGCAAGAAAATTGCTCCTATCTGCAGCCATTTGGCCACCGAAACTCAACAGATAAGGACGTCCCGCTATATTCTTTGAGTAGAGATAATTTTAATATCTTACTTGAGACGTTGAGATATTCCTCGTGTAATTTTGACCATCAAATTTTGTTATTAACAGAGCGCTTCTTGTTTAAAACCTCAAACTAAGATAATTATTAAGTGCCTTTATCATTAATTTGTTATGGCATGTCAAACATTATCACGGAAGTAATGCGATCGTGTCATGATAACTACATTGCATAGCATCACGCCTGCATTCCCGAAAGGTTAGGCAGAGGTGTACTATTGTACACACACTTTTCGCCGATGTCGTTATTAAGTTTCATGTAATAGGACACGAGCCCATTGCCATCTACCGGGAACAGTTCCAGACTCCGTGCTGCAACTGAGAATTTTCATACAAAAGGACCTAATAACACTGACCGACCTGGGCCTCGAACCCAGGATCTCACCCTCAGCAGTAGCGCTTGCGATCACTAGACCAATGGGTCAGTCTCAGGCTATCAATAAAATTAAACACTTAAAATTTTAATCAAAGTAACCAGCGGCTAATTAATTAAATTTGTGATACATAACCATAGTTAAGCTACCCAAAATATCTCTACACCAACAGATCAATTGACCGCTCCAGGTTATTTGATTTCGTCGTAGTTAAAATGTAATTAAGTTTAACCCTTTGATGATCAGTCAACGGTTCACTGCTCGGACGCTTGTTTTATTTTATTAAACCGAAATCGCCCTTTGGCGTTTTAAACGCCATGGAGTTTTGGTCATAAATTAAATTAAGTTAAGCTTCTTTAATATCGATATAGCTGGGCTGCATAGAAGAGACCAGTACAGAGGCTCACCTAAAAAATTAATAGGTGTTAAAAATATTTAGTTCAACAGTGGGTATTAATTAAATAATATATCATTTCAAAACAAAATCATCAGAAAACCAAAGATGTTTGAGCTTCAACGTAATTCCATAGGCATACAGTACAACACAAGCCAGAGATTCTGTCGGCTATTTCCGTCGCCACCGAATTTTGCCGATCGAAATGCCTGTACGATTATTTAGCTTATTTCCAGACATAAGATTAATAAATTTATTTGGAGTATATTAAAAGATCATATTCGAAACACTACACCGCATTCTAAAACATAAATTGCCTTCTGATGTAGCTCAGAAAGCCTCAGAATTAAAGGGTATTGGCCTGGCTAAGTCCGCCGAATACCTGATGAGCTGTCGGCCAAGGTAACCACGTAAGGTAAGTGAAGACCTGATATGGCGAGAAGGCGTCGTAGTAGACCACGGAGGAGATGGCGGGAAGTGCTTGATAATTATAATGAAGAATGGTTCATACTTGACAGAAAGGTATAGAAATCATGGGGAGGCTTAGTCTAGGCGAGTTATGTTTTGTTTTTCTGTTTTATCCGCTTTGAATGGTTTATGGCGTTTTTATTTCTTATTCGAAACACTTGTATAACACATATTATATTACCTCATTATGTAAGTAACGTTTTAATAAGTTTGTATTTACTTATACAAATGCATGTTAATTGAAGATTTTAATTGTAAATTAACTTTTTGTTTTTGGAAAAGAGTTTCCATGGAGTTTCTTGTCTGTCTCTTCTTCATAGGACCTACCTCCTTTGGAACCGTGTGCCTAGAGTCTCGACTTTTAAAAGTGCCCGAAAAGGTCTACTTGAGATAAAAAAACTTTGACTTTGACTAGCAATGATGAAAATTCTCGGTAGCAGCATGGAATCTGGAACTGTGTCAGATAGATGGCAATAGGCTCGCCTCCTATTACATAGGACTCAATAACAGCATCGGCGAAATGTGGGTGTTCAATAGTACACCTCTGCCTAACCCTTCCTGCCTGTATTCCCCATACAGGCGTGATGCCAGGCAATTTTTTTTTTTCTATTTTGCAATCTCGCACATAACAAACAACTCCTCGCAATATAAGCAAAAATAATTCAAATCAAAATACTTCAATCACCCGCTGTGTTTGTGATAAAAATAAAATTGAAAAGCCGAAACCTATCGAAGGACACATAAAGTATTCATCGTTCTTTTGTTTATGTTTTGGCTACCAAACTGATTTCCGAATATTATTCATGAAAGCCGAATTGTAAGGCGTAATACACATAGAGCTCTCAAAGTCAAAGTAAAAGTCAAATATTTTTATATTATTACGGGCGCTTTTATAACGTTATGATTCTAGTTGAATTCTGTGTGAACAAGGAACTTAGAAGTAACACGGATCTGTCCATCAGAATCCATGGAGTTTCATGCCGTTCTCTTTACCATAATATCAACTCACTTTGTAACTGGAAAGTAAAATATTATTTTCTTGTCTTTGACATAACATTTCGTATAAAATAATATCTTCTTCTGTAGTATGAGTTGTCACTAAGGACTGGTTATGTCGCTGTAGAATACTTAAGATTACAATAGCGGCATGCGCATGCACAATGTACCCAGAAGTGATGAGATTAAAAGGGGATGTGTGTGATGATGAATCATGTCTTTTTTTTAAACGTTACATACACTAGGGGTTTTCGGTATCGTGAGTATAGTTTACAAACATACATACCACATACACACACAATCAGACCCGAAACAACTATCTGTAGATCATATGTACAAATATTTGTTTCGTGTGAGAATCGATTCCGCGATATCTAGCGCAGAAAGCGACACTTAGACATTGCGCCCACCGTGCCGTCATGTCCGTCTCACGTCCTCGCAGTATGAACTGCGCTTAAGAGTTTTTTTTTATTGTATGCCTTAAAATATTTTAGTGTATGGCGAAAGATTTATTACTTATCAAAGGGCGGAATGTTTATGTTTTTAAAACATAGCGTGTTGTTTATATGGGTCTAAGAATAGTATTGATTTAGGAAAGAAATAATGTAGTGTGTGTTGCTGATTGTTTTGTGGAGGAAATAGGAGAATTCGTTCTTAAAATTTTTGGGTTCTGGCTAGGTACATATTTTCTGGTACTTTAGTACCTGAGGTAGTTAGAATACAAAATATTTCATAAAAATCAAAAATGAAACGTAATATGAACTCTTATAATAATATCTTATTATAATCTTATAAATATTATTTATATTGTGTCTCATTTTCATCACTTGATAAGCAGAGAGTATAATTTCGTCCTACCCTCAATACGATCAGATATTATAGTGGCCTTTATATAATTTCCACGTCTAGATATAATTAATCGATCAAAGAAAATCAATTGAGTAAATCTGTGCAAACAAAACTATTTATAAGAGTTGGCATACAGAGTTATTTTTACTGGTTCAAATATAACGTTAGTCGGGTAACGATTAATATTTATTATTTTTGATTCTAAAACTGAACTTGTTTGAGTAAATTACGGTGAAGGAAAACATCGTGAGGAAACCTGCACACCTGAGAGGGCTCTATAAAGTTCTTGATGGTGTATGTAGTCCGCCAACTTGCACCGGGCCAGCGTGGTAGACTAAAGCCTAACCCTTCTCATTCTGAGAAGAGACCCTTGCCCAGCAGTGGGACAATACTGGGTTAAATTTATTATTATTATTATTTGAGTAATCATAGAAGTAACTTTTGCATTAGTTGCTAGGAAATGACGTTAATTATCACTACACAAAGTAGCAAGCATAGAAAGAGAGAGATTTAGGAGTGACGGATCTAAGATCGTCAAAGTCAAATTCTTTATTTTTAGAACATAGGTAATTAAGATGTTATAACGATAAAAAAATGAAGGACCTCTGTGTCTAGGTGATAGTGGCGTACAAATTTAAATTAGTCTTATTACTAATGACATGAATTAGATATTGGAGTAAAATAATTGTCTGTTATAAATAGAATTAAAATTTCAACTAAATTATCGGCTAGGTAATCATTTACAAAGTAATAGTTCTTCGTCTGGCGCACCCTGTGTATTCAGCCTCGATATCACCATTGCTGACTGGCTAATCTTTTTAATATTGCATTAGAGCTTTTCATGTGCCGATTCGACAGACCAAATTTCAATCCTGCCAATGCCACTCTAACGCTAAATGTGTGTTCAATAATTAATGCTTTGGCTCTAGTTTTAGCAATTTTTGTTATACGATTTTTTTTTCACATATTTGGTTCGCTTTTTTAACCACAGTTAAATCAAAATTACGGAGTTTAAAAATCAAAGTGCGCCATATAAACACGAGTAAAGTATCGAGAATATTCTCGAATAATAAATACATTCCTTTCAACGCATGCTGAAATAAATCGCCATTCCATTGAGTCAGAGTATACTGTGATGTTAACATTATTTTAACATGTAACACTTTTAGAACAAATACACCAAAGTGTATTGTTATGTAAAATTTACGAGCTAATGAAGATTTACTTCTGTTGCTAATGATGAAGAAAATCTTGGAACAGATCTAATAATAACGGATGATCAAAGATCTGGAGATCTTACAACATATTTTTGTTCGAAATATTGTGTGTGGATAATATATCATTGTTAATAGCCAGTAAAAGTTCGCCACAGGATATTGGTGTTTCCAGCAGAACTTTATTTCGCAACGGAAGGAGGTGGTCGATGCTGTCAATGAAATTTGACTACGCTTGGCAGAGTGATCAGTGGTCGTATTGTGATTTATTATTATAGGCCATAGTGCACTACCCAGATTATGGAATGAATTCAACAAGTATCAAGAACTTTGCGAAATATTAACAATTTGAACCCGTTGGGTGCAAAAGAATCTAAATGGAACGTTCTGCAGTGGCTTGATAAAAAAAAGAAATTCATTGAGATGTTTTAAATTCTATTCATCATCATCATCATTTGCAGCTTCTTTCAACCGACTACAGGGTTTTGCAGATTCTTTCTTTCCTTGCTTTATTGGCGTTAATATTGTCCAGCCGAGTAACACGAGTTTGTGGTAACAGTATCTCGTACAGACACAAGTTTTTATAGGCGGTGTATTGACGATAAAATTCTGTTTCATTGCTCTGCTGTTTTGTAGATGGTCTTGATCGGGTCAAGGTTAAGATCTAAATCATCAAACCATCTGTATTCATTTAATGATATTGGCATTACTATAAAAATCTAGCCGTTACTTTCAAAAACGCAATACTTTAGTTGGTCTTCTCATGCTCCACAAAGTTCTATATGCTATAAGTTCTAGCAATATTATAACAAAAGCGTTAGTCGAAGATAATTTTAGCTTATGTTATTAGGTTTTGAAATGTAAACGCAGTAATTTTGATGTATGTGTGTGTTAGTGGCTTATTCGAGGAAGTCCGCGGGTGTTTTGTTTTTTCATAAATATATCTAGATATATTCATGGTATTGGCATTGATGCTGGAGCTTCTTAGTTTGATAATAATTTAAGTACATATTTTATCCAGAAAGACAATAGAAAACAGAAAGAAAAAGATAAATCTAGCTTCCTCTTTTCTTAGTTTCTCACCCATCTTTAACTGCATTTCCGAAGATCAACCTCTATTGAATCACTACAGCCTGGCTTCTCTTCACGAGACGTTACAAAGTCACGCATCTCTCCTCATATTTTCTTTCTCTTTCTGCATTGTAGACTAACAGATTTTGATTCTATAATCAAAGGCAACCGTCTATAAGAAGTACCCATACTTACATGGATGCGGAGAGCATAAAACTGTTTCAGATGCCGTAACGGAGAAGAGACCTATTTATTTTCAGCAGCGGGTGGATAAAGATTAAAATGAAGATGATGATGACTTAATAAGAGCGAAGTAGTTCATTATAGCTTAATTAAAATATTCTAACTATCTAATGATATACAATCAAATAACTGAAGGCTTTACCTTGAATAATTGCAGAGGCGAATTAACCTAGATATTCCATAAAAACATTCCATGAAAACATAAATTATTCCATAAATATTCCAGGCACCATGATCACATAGAAAGTTAGACGGTAATAAGACAAATTCGCCATACATTACAGCTGTCCAACCCCAAATTACTAACGCTACGCAAATTTCAACTGTATCCCCCAACAAATAGAGTCGATTTGCAAAATTAGGTTAGAAAAATATGGAAATTTTCCTAGCAATAAAATAAAACAGTCCGTTTTCGCAAATGTCCGTTGATTATTATATAAGTTTACGCGTTTAGCCAGATGGCGAAAGAAGTTGCCAAATACGATGATAGGAGTTTTGGGAAAGATTTACTACGTGATAAATTGTTGTGGGCAAACAAACATCTATTGGGGAACGTAACTGTTCAACGTTATTGAGAAATGGCGCGTGAAATTATTGGTTAGAAACTTTTTTCTGTGGATCGTCTGCATGTTGCTCGAGTTCCTAAAGTAAGTTGCATTTTAAGTTCTGAAAGTTAGAAATATCTTGTATCAGAAGGTAAATCTTTTTAATCTGCAAGTAGGATATTACATATTTTACATATAGGACAATAGTGCCTCTGTTATTTTCTCCACATGACTTAGAATTTTGACGGCCCCCTTAGGGTGCAATATCGAAGGTACGTGTCTGTACCCTACTCCTCAGTAACGAGACGGGTGGCTCAAATAAGGTACCTTATAAGAACCCCTCGCGAAATTGGCCTCGCTTATATCGAGGCTGCCTTGTCTCCGGTTGGCGTAACAAGAATACTAAGTGGTCTGTTGATAAATGATATTATTGTTATGTACGTAATGTATTTATGTTAGAAAGATTGTGTTCCAGGGGGCCTAGACAAAGTGTCATTTTCGTTAACGATAGCGAAATTCGATAAATCTGAAATGTATGGAATTGACATAAGCTTTCGAAATGTCACGTGACTAATCGTTTTCGATCGCTAATTGGTAGACAATGTCAAATCGCGTAACGAAACGAAGACGAAATCGAATGACTCGATCGCTATTCTCATACAAATGCGTAGACAAGTGGCGTTCTTGACAATCGACATCGCTGAGATATCGAATCGTTCGATCGACATCTTAGCGAACGCTTGGACCCTGTAGAAAAGCAAAACAATATGGCTGATTGTTAGTCAGCTGTTGGTGTTATATTAAATTTCATTAAAATATCAATATTTATGTTTCTCTAATTGACTATTAATAATAAATGACTCATTCTCTACACAATTATAGCATGTTTAACAATTTTTTATTGGGTGTCATGATTCTACTGCCCTCATCACTACTTATTAGAGGTCGGTGGAGTATGTTGCACTTTCCTTCCATACTCTTTCAGCCGTCATCTCTGTATTCACATTCTTCTTTTCATAATTATCATATTTCACAACCTCCGTCCATTCTGGGTGTGTTATTAAAATAAAAATAGTCAAAGTCAAACATAAAGCTTATAATTTTCTTATTTAATTAGCTCTCTTATATTATTAATCTAATTTCCTACTTAAATAAATAACTTAAAAATATTTAGGCACATACACTTAAAAATAAACTACTTACTCATTATGTAATTAAAACAGAACTTAATATAATTATAATTTTCAATACTTAAAAAAGACTTAAAAAATTCTATTAGTACTATAAACAAATATAACAACTTATCTACATTTAAAATTCTTAAAAATCTGTAAATAGCTGAAAATAAAATATTTTGTAATATAATTTTAAATATTATCTATGCGCTTTGTGTTGTCCTTACTGTGGTAGTGGTCAAACCAATCATATTCAAAGTCAATCGTGTTTTATTGGCGCATGGCAGGTGGTGGAGTAACGGCCGGTGTTGGGGATGAGATGAATTGTGATGAACCCTGAAAAAAGTTTCGTTTTAAATGTTTATGTTAAGTAATACCTAGATATAATTAAATAAATCATTTACTTAACTAAACATATCATTTTAAAAACCCTATGCGTCGTAATATTGCTCATAACATTATCATTACTACTATGTTATACAGGTCCTGTCATACTATTTTCGAATAAGGCTTTCAAAGTTTAACAAGCAAGGTAATAAATAACAGGAGGTTCAGACAACACAGGCGTTACTTTAAAAAACAATAAAATGGGTAGGTATAAGCATATTCGTACCATCCACAATGTAAACGTCGATTTATTTCCTCCACCACCAATAGAATTTAACATTGTCGCCAACTGGCACCACAAATGCTCAGATTTCAGTCGTCCTTGAGGTCCACCTCGGGGCTTGGAAAGATCGCCGTGACTGTAAATGAAGAAAGAATAGGCCAATAAGTAACGTATTGTTAGAATCATTAGGATCACGTCATTGTTTACATTAAGCATTCTCAAGTGATATGAATTTAATCAAGTTCATGGTCTCCGGGAATACTTCCTTACCTTTCTATGAATTCCAAAAGGGTCGAAAACTGTTCACTCCTGGCTCGCACTTTTGTTTCCATTGTTATTATCCTTAAAAATGAAAAAAGAAACAGTCAGTTCCCGCTTGTATATAGTATCATAAAATTTGTGTAATTTTGGAACTTAACATTATTTAACGAAGTTAAGGAACTTACCTATGAATATTTTAGTTAATTAGTTAATGTTATCACAATATTGTTCGTCAATTACACTTTCACCGAACAAACTTTATTTTAATAACAAACCAAATGTAGTTTGTTTATATTTGGCGCGGCCCGGTTGACAGAATTGACGTCTTGAATTTGACGTTTCATTACGAAACCATAGCCAAAAAGCTGATTTTTATCGCAAGAACGCTTCGACTTATCGTTCGGTTTGCTGATGTTACTTTGTCTACCACTTGGCGATCGACATCGCTTAAGCGATATCGATTTTCGAAATGGAATCGACACGGAACGATTGCCACTTGTCTAGGCCCCCAGTTCTTAGTTTTATTTGGAGCGTTTGGTATTGTTAAATAGTAGTAGTAGATATATGTAGATGTATGTATGTAGTAGATGTAAGTATGTACTTTAAATGTATTAAATGCAATTCGTGGACGCTGTCATCATTTTTGGTGACCCTTTCTTTATAAGGAAACTGACGAACGTGCGAGAATGGAGTCCCTTTTTGTGATTTTTAACTATTTTCCATTTGAAATATTCTCCACTTCTTATACATAGAATGGGTAATACGACTGTTGTAGCAAAACTTGGTTGAGCCTAAAATTGTTGTTGAGTTTTAAGCAAAAGACTTCGATATTGCAATTTTTGTCCATCAGGGTCTATAACTTTAAAATCTTTGATAAAAGGCCAAATTGGTCCTTTTGTTGCTTTTTTAAAAGTTGCTTACCATTTATGACCACTAAAGGAGACGGGGATTTCTGGGCCTGATTGTAATAAGTTGAGATATGCTTTAAAAAAGGCGTTATATTTTTCTATTTCAAAATATAAAAAGAATTGCCCAATTCACAATCTGGAAGACGAGAAATCTTAAAATTATGTTTATTTATTTATTTATTTATTGATAAGGCACTTCAACGACTAACTCACTAAAACATATACATTCAAAAATCACATTTAGTTTCAGGCGTAGTGAATTCGTCACTTACAGAAGTGCACAGCACTATCAGAGTACTTAAAAATTAATTGAATCTTTAGATAACACCATAGAATTATTTAAAGTTACAGGTTAAAAAATTTAAAACGTGCTGTTAACATGGGCTATGTTCACAAGTACAACGGAAATTAAAGACTAATTTAACAGGGGACCAAAAAAAAAAAAAAAACACTAAGGAAATGGCAGTGAATACAATAATTATTATATTATTATTAGGTAGTTCGTGTCACACAAAGGTCTTGAGACTCCGAGCTGGTTAAAAGTCCAGTACGGAATAAGCGGAAAGAGTTAGAGAAGATGTCGATGCTATTGGTTCGTGTAGCGATTTTATTGTAGCTTCCCATTAGACGGTTCAAGGGTGCGGTGCTACCAAGGTTAGTACGACTTGCAGTTGTGGCAAAGGTTATGGTCTCGCGACTAGGTCTAATTGTTTTAGATCGAGGCACAGCTATACTTAATTCCGCCAAAAGATCGGGAACATTAAGCAAACCGTTAACGATTTTATATAGTAGGATTTGGTCTGATACGTCTCTCCGGTGTTCAAGAGAACATATTTTAAAATGACTGAGCCTTTGACCGTAAGAGGAATCTCGTGGACAGTCATGACTTCTAAAACGAAGATATCTGGTGAAGCTCCTTTGGATACGTTCAATCCTGTTTACGTGAACGCGGTAAGTAGGGTTCCAGACTGGAGATGCATAGTCCAGTAGACTTCTCACAAGAGTATTGAAGAGTAGCTTAGCTAACCTTAGCTAACCTTTAGGGTAGAGATGGATTGGAAATCCCGACATATTCTTTTTATAAAACCAGACATTTTTGCAGCTTTGCTAGTGATATTGTCAATGTGGTTCACAAATGTGAGTTTAGAGTCAAGTTGGACTCCCAGGTCACGAATCGTGTCCACTGTTTGTAGTGTTACCCCATTTAATGAGTAAGACGTAGGTAAAGGTTTCCGTTTTTTGGTAAATGTTATGTGATAGCACTTTTTCACATTGAGGGACATGCGGTTTTTTAAGCACCAGTCGTGAACTGCGTCGAGGTCAGCCTGGAGTAAATGGACGTCGACGGATGAGTTTATTTCTTTATAGATCTTTAAATCATCAGCGAAAATAGAGCAATTGCTGTTTTTAACTGAGATAACTATGTCATTGATGAACATTAGAAAAAGAATTGGGCCTAGGTGCGAACCTTGAGGGACTCCACATGTACATAAATAAACTTGAGACTCATAACCCTTTACAACCACTCTTTGTTTTCTTTCTGTGAGATACGATTTAAACCACAGAAGCAGCTGACCAAATATGCCGAATCCTTCAAGTTTCTTTAAGAGGATTTTATGGTCCACCTTGTCGAACGCACTGCTAAAATCAGTATAAATTGAATCTATCTGGGCACGAGAGTCCATTAATTTACTCACTTCATTGACGTAGTGGACCAAGTTAGTAGTCGTAGATTTACGAACACAGAAACCATGTTGTTGGGGTACTAACTGGGGATTAATGTGCGATGTAAGTAAGGGACATAGCAGGGATTCAAAAAGTTTAGCGAAGACTGAAAGGAGTGAAATAGGACGATAGTTCTGCACGTCATTAGAATCTCCTTTCTTAAAGATCGGTACGACATTAGCCATTTTCCATTCCGTCGGAAACTGTGATGTCGCAATCGAATGGTTGAATATTAATTTAAGCGGTAAGCACAGACTAGTAGCACACTTCTTTATAAATACTGGTGGCAAACTGTCTGGGCCCGGCCCTTTGCAGATGTTAAGTTTTTTTAGCGCTTTCAGGACATCACGTTCCGTAAAAACTACCTTTCCTAATGCATGTTGATGATACTTGGGTCCTGTTTGAGCCACAGCAGGTGAGCCGATGGAGGGAGTAAAGTTAGAGGAGAAATGCTTAGCAAAAAGGTTGCAGACCTCATCACCAGTAGACACTGTTTCATTTCCAAGACACATCTCCGAGGGAATGTCATTAGATTTGGAATTTTTCGCTTTGACGAAGGACCAAAAGAGTTTCGGATTATGTCTCATGCTCTTTTCAGTGAAGCTCATATAGCTTTTGTAACAGCTGTTCATCATGGTTTTAGATCTGCCCTCCAATAGTCTGTATTCAAAGTGGTCCCTTGGATTTTTATATTTTTTATAACGGGTTCTAAGTTTTTCTTTTTCATTTAGTAGTCTAATGAGAGGTTTAGAGAACCAGGGGGGATATTTAACGCTCGGTTTTTTTGACTTTGGAACATGCTCGTCAACTACATATTTGAGGTGTTTATATAGGTGTGTCACCATAGCATCGACATCGTGCAAGTCTGAGAAAATGTGGGTCCAGTCGATTTCGCTAATCTTAGCATTAATTAAAGTATAATTGCCCTTTCTAAAGTTGTATCTAACAGGAATCTTACTCTTTAATAATGCTGGCGTCACATTTTTTATTAGTATTTCGAGGGGTGGGTGGTAGATATCTACTATTGATAAGGGGTTATTGCATACACTAACAATTCCTCCAAAGAAGTTACAAAATATTAAATCTAGGGTTTTCTGATAACAATTTTTGACAGAGTTTATTTGCTCCATGTTACATAATGACATAAAGTCTATCAGTGAGTAACCCAATGCATTAGCATAGTTGTAAGCTTTGTTACTGGAAGTGTGAGAATGAGTTTTGTCTATTTCCCAGTTAATGAAACTCAGATTAAAGTCTCCAGCTATTAGCGTTTCGTCGCCAGTACCATCTATGACAGAAGAGACACTGTCAAGGAACGAGTCAAGTGTACGATGTTGAACTGGAGGGGGAAGATAAACCGCGCAGATATTTAAGTTGTGGCATTTTTTCCCCTTGACAGTCCTGAGCCTGACCCATAGGTTTTCAATGTCGGTTTCCCACTGCGACATCCGGGCCGAGTCTATTGACTTCAAAACAGCAATCAATACACCTCCTCCCCTTTTGCCGCTATTCACGGTTGCCACTCTGTCTCTACGATAAACGTTATACCTGGAGTCAAAGATTTCTCCATCACTTATACTGTCATCTAGCCAAGTCTCTGTGCCGATAATAACATCATAGTTGTACAATCGTGTGGATAATTCAATCCCGTTCAATTTCGTTTTCATACCTCTAAAGTTTTGATAGTAGACGTTGAATTGTTGTTGTTTTATTTACGGTATTGTGGCAGGGTTTTTGAAGAAGGTTTCATAGTAGTGCAACAGCGTCCAAGCTTCTTATGTGTTTGGCTTGCTCTCCATCAGCCCTTCTTACTAGAATTTTACCGTCACGAACCCAAACGTATTTATATCCCTTTGCATTAGCCGCCTTCCTAGTAGCCGCATGTATTTGCTTGTTGAGGGGTGACAAATGTTCAGACACGTATATTGGCCTGACGGGACCGCCATACCCTAGATGTTGCGAATTTAGTTTTTCAGTAGGGTGTGCCTTGTTGAACTTCATGACTGAGGTTAGGAGAACATCCCGGGTTTGGGTGGTGCGCAGCTTAACAACAATCGCTCTAGGGTTATTATTTTCTGCGTCCAATTTCCGCACTCGCACAGCCGACATTATGTCTTCTTCTCTGATAACACTTGCGTTCCCCAACTGCACCACCGACATCACCAAATTTTCCGCTTTGTTTTCTGGTACGCCGTTAATTTCAATATTTTGTTGTCGTGAGTATTGCTCGATTAAATTAACCCGCACAGATAAGTCCGAGACCAACTGCTTAAGGGATTCGTTTTCCTTACTTAGACTTTTGCTATTTTCCGCACATATTTTAAGTTCAGATTGTAAGCGGTCATAATCATCACTCATAAACTTGACAGATTCTTTGAGTTCCCGGAATAAATCTTTCATGTCGTTGAATTCAACCGCAATACATTCTTTTATAGCTGATGAGATCTCCGTAGATATAGTCGCGCGAATCTCTTGACGGATAGTGTTGACAAGTTCGGGTGATTTCGGTTGGTATTGGTCGATCTCGGGAGAGCTATTCAGACGTGGACGCCTGGGCCGGACACACACATTTGCGACTTCATGCGAGTTAGTCGAGGAATGTAGTATATTTGGTTCCGACTGGTCATAACTTAGGTTCGTAATGTCTTTTGGTGGAGTGCGTTGAACACGAGACATGATGCGTTCAAATAATTAAACGAAATTTACTTTTATTTTTAAAGTAAACAAGAAAGTAAAAATTAAAAAAAAAAAAAAAAAACCAAAAAGCGCACGGTGCGACTCGGGTTCGAACTTCCTACCACGAGCCTGTAACTGTCGCAGTTGACGCGACACGCCACGGAGACGTTGATAGCAGTGACGAAATTAGCAAGTGTAATGTTTTGTAGGGAGCGTCGGTATCAAACTCATTAGGAGTCCAAAGGTCAGTCTTTTGTTAAACTCGAAACGGTCCGGCGTAGGAATTCGAATTATAACAGTTTTGCTTTGCACTTTTATTCAATTTACCACTTCAAAACACTAGCACTCGGTGATTTTTTTAGCACAATCAAGAGTACAGTATTCACTCATTGTTTTAGTGAAACTTTGTAGCAGGAATAGTAACTTTTTAGCACTTTTACTTAATTATGTGTCAGAGCTAACGAATACGCGTATGACTTGCAGAGTTGTGATAGTTGATCTGAATTTTGATTGATTTATGTCATGAATAAAATAGGATATCGATTACTTTAATCGATTAATATAAATGAGTTTAAATAATTAAACATAAAAACAACTTACACCAGATGATTGATTCAATCAAAGTAATTATATACATTACAATTAACATAATGTCAACAGTAAAAAAAAATTAAATATGAACATAATAAAACGAAATCTTAAAAATCGATTTTCGTTTACAAATCGATTTATTACTTGTGTATGTCAACATAATATTTTTTATCTGTGCTGACAGTGACAGATCCTGTCTTACTCTCAATCTATGATCACTCGTCTCGTATCGTTTAGTGCTTGTGCGTTTTGAGTTTTATTGATATATTCCTCGACCAGTGCTTTCTTTCTACGGACTAATGATCTTGCTTAACTTGTACGACCCTTGCTACTGCAAAATAGCAGTCGCACTTCTAAAATCAGCTGTTTAGTATAGGTTGTTGCCAACTTGTTGCATAACCTCACTTTTACTAAATCTCATATAACTCTGCTCTTAGATTGCCAAAATCCGTAAAATTTTCAGTGATGGTTTGATAATATATAAGCTATTAATTGACACTTCTTCTTCACCACTTTCATCTTTTTACATCCAGGCCCAAGAATGTATGAAAGCGTATCAGTCTCCTTTATAGTTTGTAGAGACATTGTCCTCTACCGAAATGTTTATATACAACGCAATTCTCCATACAATCCTGCCCATCGTGATTACAAGACTCTTTTAGAGTGCTTTTGGTGCTGCCATCACAAATTACATTCATAAACTAATATTTTGTCTTCTCAATTCTCTACTCTACCAAGAGAATAGTGTGCTCATTGTACTTACACTGAAACTGGATCCGGATCTGCCGATCTGGTTATCTGTAAACAAAAATAATCTATACTTATAATAAATCTGTAGAGAGGTCAGTTCTGTACATGAAATATATTTTCAAAATAACTATCAGGGGGTGATTAGTGATCGATACTGATGCCAAAAATGCAATCAGTAAAATTTTTGTCTGTCTGTCTGTCTGTCTGTCTGTATGTTCCTTATAGAAACAAAAACTACTCGACGGATTTTAACGAAACTTGGTACAATAATTCTTCATACTCCTGGGCAGGTTATAGTATACTTTTCATCACGCTACAATCAATAGGAGCAGAGCAGTTAAGGGAAATGTTGGGAAAACGGGAGAAGTTACTCCATTTTTTAAGCTTCCGTCGCGTGTGCAGCCTTAATTGTTAAAGCTACATAGAAATCATATACGAAAGTTAATCTGTCTGTTACATCAAAACCATTGAACCGTGAGGAAGGACATACGCTACTTTTTTTATGAATAACGACTGAAACGCGGACGAAGTTGCGGGCAAAAGCTAGTATAAACATATTTAAGTTGTAATGTTCAATTTATCTTTATGCTTCACCGTGAAGTAGCCTTCTCTTTTTACCTGCTATTCTGTCCATCCTAAGGTTAATTGGCAGAAATGGCCAAGTGCGATAAGACCGCCCCTTATATATCATTATTTGGTTTCAATTTTTCTATCTTCTTTTAGTTTCTGTTGTGCAATAAAGTGTATTTAAATATTTTGATCATTTACACAAGAATCTACTTTATCAATATTACTTATTTTCCCGATAAATTTACCGTTACGAGAATACTTATTCCCCAGTAAATGCTATTAAAGTGTATAATGGCTGCCTGTTACCATGTTTGAGACACTTATTATTGTTCATAGCGTCATATTTAACACTAGAAAGACCGGCATTCGCATCTTACCTAAAAAGACCAATGTCGTCATTTTGACGCTAGGATGTCCGTTAACATTGATATGAAGTTATTATTATGATAAATGCAGAGAAACACGATAGTCTCTACTATATTATATTTATTTTAATCAGAGATACATTTAGTGCAAATTATAGTTGTTTTGGTATGATTTATACATTTCCCCCAAACAGGTTTCTTACAACTGTCACAAAAGCAAGATTGTTTTATTTCTTTTACATTTTGTATTTATTTTACAAGTTAGTGTTTTGTTTGACCTAGTCTCTTCTACCATTTCATTTATATTTTCGGGATCGCAAAGTGGCCGAGCCGGGCTTGGACGATTTTGTTGATGTTCTGCTCGTAACTCATAAACAAGTTGGAGGATGAAATTATGCCGAGAAATATTGCTATGAGTAATTTTTCTGTAAATAATCCATGAATTTATGACAGCTATATCTAAAACATTATAAAATACATGCATAGGCCATCGACGAGTACCAGATCTTACTGACTATTTCTTTGCCATTTGGTCCAAAATACCAAACTTTGTTGAATTATAAAATTCAACAGTTTCAGGAATTTTCTTCTCGTCTGTGCCAACTGCAACACTTGGGTGTAGAGTACTGAGAATTATAACATTTCTGTTTGGTTTCCCTTGATAAATTGTCAGGAAAGTATTAGTATCTGTTTTCAAAATATAGGAATCACAACGTGGGGTACGAATTGAAAAAATGAACACAATATTTATAATCAATACAAATTTATCCACCTAACACACCACTGAGAGTTTCAACACTGATGAATAATAAGAAAGCATAACGAAATATTTACTTATATGTAATGTAAACAAATATTTCTAAGTACCCTCAAGTACGATGATTGAGTTCTTTGTATAGCGTCTTTTTGACGACTGTGGTCTTTGTAGATATGAGTCATTGTATTTCGAAAACTAATTAAGATAACAACTTTGTATTTAAACGGGAACTATAAAACTACAAAATATTAAAAGTCAAAAAGTGTCATGTTCAAACAAGGCGTAACTTTAAAAATATGACCATTTTACTTCGCGAAATCGTCACTTTGACGACTGCGGTCTTTCTAGTGTTAAACATTTATTCTGATAAAAATGGGTGCATTAAAATTATTATTTGTTTTGTAATTTTACTCGTTCGATTTATGCGTATATTTGATATTTTTCTATTAGATGACATAGCATCACGCCTGTATAACCTGACTATGAAGGGTTAGATAGAGATGTACTATTGTACACCCACATTTCCCCGATGCTGTTATTGAGACCTATGTAATAGAGGGCGAGCTTATTGTCATTTACTGGGCACAGTTTCAGACTCCCCGAGCTACTACTGAGGATTTCCATACAGAAAAATCCATTATTGGTTTGATTACGATATTGTACAAATAGATTTTTTCTTCTATTGACCTCAACAAGCAGTGCTTAACCGCGCAGATTTATTTATTTATTTAATTTAATAACATAAGCTTACAGTACTAACACCAAAACACTTATATTTTAATATTTACAATAGTACAATCAAATAAATGAGCTTAACTAAAAAATTACTTAAAAACAAATATATATATTTACAAATCTGGTACGGTTTATCGTTAAAAATATCTATATCTATGTACTGAGTGAGCAAAGAGTTCAGCAGTGTGACTGCTCGGGCAGTGGGTGCAGCAGCTGCTCGACGTGTGCGTACTCCCGGAGGCAAAGCAAACAGTTTCCTCCGGCGACGAGGACCCGCGACACCTTCACCTCCAATTAAAAATCTGCTCGGTACGCCTGCTAGGCCCACCTGCTTCAGCGTGGTTGGATTATCAACTTTGTTTGTCAGGAGACGGTGGTAGTGAACTAATAAAAGTAATTTCTCAATTTTTCAGATCAACTGATCTGCGCAGTAGCTATGTAGCTACGATTCTCTTATTCTATCCTCGTCATTGTTGTTTATTAGTATCAATAAATTTTAATAACCTATTTCCATACTAGCCTTGCAAAATTAATATTCAACAATACAAAGTATCGTCTAGACTTGAAATAGCTCATAAAGTTCAGGTTACATAACTTTCTTTCGAGCTTCTACGGTGAAGGTGAAGTTCAAGTTATGTAAGAACGTATACTTTGAGCTATTTTTGTTTCAGTTACACCATAAAGCCTTTTGCTTCGTCCTTTCTCTAACTGAAATATTGAATAACAAAAAATACTAAAGCAATATAAGCTTATAAATTTTGTAAGCATTGGTAAAAAGGTATTAAAAATGAACTTCGAATGTGAGATCCAAATCCTATACACAAAATCTGTGTTTAGGCGCGCTTTGAAATAGTATGAATACCATTTCGGTTAGAGGACTTTTAATTTAACCTCCTTCATTGCACGTTTATAGTCATTGAATAATATTTACGCGTGACTACTGAGCGTGAGCTCCTGGGATCGTTTTCCGGGTCGGGCAAAGTGTTATTGGTTTTTTTCTGTATGGAAATTCCCAGTAGAAAATAGTTTGTAACTGTACCTGGTTGATGGTAATAGGCTAGTTTTTTATTACTTAAATGGGACTTAATTACGGCATCGCCGAAATGTGGATGCACAATATCTAGTTGCTTCTGCCTAATCCCTCGGAAATATAGGCGTGATGCTATAATATGTTATGTTACTATAGACTAAAGAAATAAAATACAGAAAACGTGCAGTTGCCTAGATTTTTATTCTGTCCAAACGCTCCCAGTCAATAAATCAATTTCAAAATAAACTTCAGTTTCATTCGAACATTTTCGACAATCTTCTCTTGTTACGTCACAGTTGCAACAAAGCAACTTACATCGGCGTGCCACAAACGCCGACAGAGATAATGTCCGACATCTTTGTTATTTCAACACAATAAACTGTTAAGATATTGTCTCTGTAAAGTTATTTCTCTGCACGTATATTGCATCAAAAGTCTATGCTGTTAGTAATAGCATAGACTATTCACATATCGGATGGAAAGACCAATATTAATATTTGAATTTGGTCTTTTTTCTACCTTCAATGTAGGGCCGAATATTTATTAGTTAGACAAAGCATATTAAAACTAATGTCGAGATGCTACTGTACAAAGCAGCCGTTATGAGTTTGGTAGGCAGAATCATACGGGTGATAGAGGAACTGACTGGGAGTAATATTTCAGTTAGAAAAGTGTTATTATACTTCAGTTAGTGGCATCAAATGGTGTAAGAAGATTTTTGAGTTAATCACGAATGATAACATATTTCTTGAGAAAGTCATATGGCATTTTATGGAAGAAATGAACAAACCGGGAGGGCTTGATCAAGATAGTATTTTTTCTTATTAAAATATATTTTGATATCAAATTCAAGAAAATGAATACATAGAATTTATAAACCAAATAAAAATTCGTTAACTATTATGCCAAGTATCAAAAGCGATTAATCCATGTACAAAAAATCATCCCTCAGTTGAAAATTCTTCCCGACCTCATCTTAAAGAAAAGGATCGCTTTTTAAATAAAATGAGCGTATCCAAGGGTTTCCTCGGGGTATTTCTTAAACGCCATATGTTTTCCCTTGACGTTTACTTGCGCCCTTATTACTCTCCTGTGTCGGAGTTTTGTTTGTATTTAATTTCCTTATGGGAATATTAGGGTTTCTCCAATATGTCTAACCTTTGAAGGGTTTCATCTAAAAACATAAATGAATTTAATATTTTTCTTCATTTAATCTTCGTTCAGTTTATTATCGTAATGTGTTTTCAAATTAACGTCTTATTTGAATAACTGAGTAATTTCCTATTCTATTTTTTTATAGAGACTGATTGAAAAAAGTAAAAAGTAATATTAAAGGTTGTCTATGTTTTTCAGTATATACGTATACTTCCTCCATATTTTTGTTTATTAAATAGCGTTAGATATAATTCCTGGTAGACATCACGGGCTGATATCCCCAAATCAAAATAAAGTGCGTATATTGCGTAAAAAAAACTACAACACTGTCTGTAGATCATACATATACATATTTGTTTCGTGCGGGAATCGAACCCGCCATAGTGCAACAGGCAATAGATCAACCACTGCGCTAACCATACAGTCAAAATTTTGAAACAGTAGGAGATCAATTAAAATACAATAATAAGATATTCCATACAAACATTTCGTTTACACCCAATTATTCAAAAAATAACGCAGCGTCACCATCCTGAGTAGCCTAATATAATTGAGTTTAACGTATTCCAGATAACAATCAGTCCTGTACCTGAACACAAAACATTTTTCACTCTGTCTGTCTGCACTTAGGGCTGGCAGCTGATTGACGAGGGTTCGCACGGCATACGATGCGAGTATTGCTCTTTTTTCAATTATTTGCGTTCTAGCATCGTGGTAACCCTATTGTAATTAGATTTGCGTTAGTCTTAAAAGCGTAGTTTGACGATATTTTATCTATAATTCTTACATATTATAACGTAAGATGAACCTGTATTCCCCGAAGGGTTAGGCAGAGGTGTAATGTTCACCTACATTTTATCGAATCCAATATTAAGTCCATTGTAATAGGGAATAGAAAAAACATATATTTATTTCTTGTAAACCAAGTTCAGGCACTCATGAAATGTCGAGACTCTAGGCGCACGGTTCCAAACAGTAGGTCCTATGTAGAAGAACCGACAAGAAACTCCATAGAAACTCTCTTGGGGGTGAATTGGTGAACCAATTGCCATCAGACTCCTGGCTAATAATAATAACTAATTGAAAATTTTATTACCCTTGATCGCACTTAGCAACCACCCTTGCTAACCAGATGCTTTGAAAATAGAATTATCATCATCTGTCTTGCCCTTTTCCCAATTATTTTTAGGTTGGCACCCAGTCTAACCAGATCTGAGTGAATACCATCATTTTACACGCAATGACTATTACCTGACCTGCGCAGTCGGTAACCCAATTTATCTATGGGCGTAAGGCCCTTGGGTTAGACCATTTGTTTTACTACCAGTAACTACTGTCATTAGTATTTGTATGGCAAATGTGACCATTAACATACTCCTTGCGAAGAGGAGAAGTCTATGTCAATGGTCACCTATCTAAGGACTGGCCGCGGTAAGTACAACTTAACCTCTCTAACTGATCGATCTGCGGGGCAACCATTAAACTGAGAATCTTCAAGTGTCACCTGTCATGTTCAGTTTGAATTCTATGCTGATATAAAGTAGGTTCATTGCCTTATGTGCCGTGATTGACATTCGATTAAGAATGTCTGATATCAGAGGGAATATCTAATAGGTATTCGTGTTTGAGATCAAGATATTCACAATTCTCGGTTACAGGTTATAGATTAGATTTTTAGGAGTGAAATCCCGTTTATCATGTACCTATATAACTAATTCAAGGCCAAATATTAAAAATTATAGCTTAAGTAATAGCATCACGCATGTATTCACGCATGTGACCCGGGTACGTCCTAAAACTGCGGCCAGACACCGGAGGATGGGCAGTAGCGTCCTCTCACTAATCGGTGAGCCACTGCTATCCCCAATCCGCCTGCCAAGCGTGGGGATTATGGCAAATCCCTCTCTTGGAGGCCTTCGTTCAGCAGTGGACGTCTTTTGGCTGATGATGATGTATTCACCGAAGGGTTAGGCAGAGGTGTACTCTTGTTTAACCATATTTTGCTGATGCCGTATTAAGTCTCATATAATAGGGAGCGAGTCTATTGTTATCTACTGGGCAATCTCCATGCTGCTATTGAGAGTCTCTATAAGTACAGGATAAACTCAATCCGGAATCATACCCAGGACCGCACGCTAAACAGTCACGCTTGCGACCGCTAGAACCAATGAGGCAACGTTAGGTCAATCATATAAGCTGAGATCAAAACCTATCAATTTTCAAAATCTAGCCAAGCCTAACCCTGGTCAGAACTGACCGAAATGGAAATAACTCATTCAAATTTCAAAACTGGATTGCTATTTTTTTTAACGAAATCGCTCGTATATAATCATCGCTGTAGTTATCCAGGAAATATTGTTCTGAATTGTGTTTCCAGTCTGCGCACCCTCAACCCACGCCAGCGGAAAAGATGAAAGGCACTTTATTTCCGAAACAATACTGGAGTTGCCGCCCGAAAAGGAACGCCGAAAGTCTCTAAAATTCAAAGAATATGTATATATATAAAGGGTGTCTCAAAACTCAACGCTAAGCGGGGAAAAGGTTCGTTTATGACGGCCGAGGAAAGTACAGAAAGTTTTCTAAAATTTGTTTTGGATTGTGACGATTAACTGAGTTAGATTCCGTAACAAAAATATAATTAATAAATACCTATTAATAAAGAATTTGTTACGTCTTTCACACACATATAATGATTTCTTTGCGCCAGTTTAGACTTAAACAAGTTAACTTGACGCATTGCTCACAGACGCCTTTACAAGCCAAATACTTTAATTTTTTCCGGAAAACAAAACTACATTCGTATAAGCCTAAACATGTGTTTGTGGAGGCCATTGGTCAGTTTTTTCCTGACCCATCAAAAAAGAGCCTTTTCTCCGTCGCTTGACATCGGGACTCCCTGTATATAACGTTTGTTTGGTCTCGCCTCCACTTGACCAGAGGGGATTTCACGAAGGCCATCAGAAAATGAGCCGCTTTGTTTAAAGATTCAGGCCTCGGGCTTCGAGTGATATCTTTTTGAGGGTTCGGCCTTTTAAAATGTTTGTTGATTGAGTGTATTGACGGTTTGGGGGAGAGTGGAATTAAATTTTAAAATTTTAGCTCTTGATTGCTTAGTAGTTTGACGTTTGCTTTCCATTCAGAAGAGTCTGAGTTCTATCTCGGTGTACATCTCTGATTTTTCGGAATCATGTGCGCATCAGAATTTGATTATTGGTGGTTAACGGTGAAGGAAAACATCGTGAGGAAACCTGCACACCTGAGACAGCTCTATGAAGTTTTCAGAGCTAGCCTAGGCTAGCGACCTTGCCCAGCATTGGGACAGTAATGCGTTGAATTTATTGTTTATTATTCGCTATTTATACTGCTACAACTATGGAAAGTAAATGCTGAAACAAAAATACACATTGTTTACCTTTAATTACATATAACTAATATATTACACAAATACTTACAAATGATCTGTCAATCTAAATCGAATATTGATATTACTTTATTGAATAAGTAACGTAATTTTATAAATAAACTGAGGGCTTAATGTGAATTTTATATGTTTCAGTGTGTAACCGTCAAACCGATAGAGTGTAAAAGTAGCCAAATTTTCGACTGTCAGTTTACTTCGCTGATAAAATATTGACGTCAAAATGGCTGCCAATTTTTATTACGCAATAAAAAATACCTGCTTTCACCGATCTAAATGTACCGTCTGTTTATAATGTGGCGGATATCTATTTTTACTTTTAAAGTTCGAGAGGATTTTCATTTATCAAACGTGAGATTCATTTTAATTTAAACATTTATATTAATATGTAGGAAGGCCTCCTACTAGGTGGACCGACGACATTATGAAAGTCGCGGGCAACCGATGGATGCAAGTGGCGGAATGTCGTTCGATGTGGTGGTCTAAGAGGGAGGCCTTCGTTCAGCAGTGGACGTCTTCTAGCTGATGATGATAATGATGATGATATTAATATCATTATCATGAATTATTTAAAATCTATTACACTATAGTATATAGTATATAGGACTGCCTCATTAGTCTATTGATCTAGTAGCTGAGCGTGAGGTCCTGGGTTCGATTCCCGGGTCGGGTAAAGTATTATTCGATTTTTTCTGTACAGAAATTCTCGTAGCAGCACGTAGTTTAGAACTGTGCCTAGTAGATGGCAATAGGGTCACCCTATTACATGTGACTCAATAACGGTATAGGCGAAATATGGGTGTACAAAAATACATCTTTGCTTACCCTTCGGGGATGACATGCATGATGATATGTTCTGTATGTTATGTAGGGTGTTAAAATCGCAGTTTGCAGTCTATGATCATAGAATATAGTCGTAAATACTGTGCATACTTAAAGATATGCGAGAAATAAATCTGCTACAAGTAGCTTTAAAATATCGTTCACACGTCGACTTGCCAATTTTGTAGCGTCATCGTCAGCAGAAAAGTACCCTATAAATATTTATACTTTATTATTACCAATATTGTTTTATTACAAGTTAGTATCCTTGGCCGTGTTTTCGGAAATGAAATCGAGATTTCTGTCTGAGAGTAATTACCTACAGATAATTTCTACATCCAGAACAATCTGTGCTTAAATAGGCTAGATGACTGCATCAAAAATAAATTCTGAAAGAAAAATTATAAAAAAAATAAGAAAACAAAAAAAGAAAAAAAAGAAAAAAAATACCTGCACACACTTATTGAAATAAAATGCGCTGTTGGGCATACCCATACCGAATAGGTTACCAATTCAGCATATACTAGACTTAACACCAAGCGCTGATTTTCAGTTGGCACCCCCGCAGTAGTAGTAGTAGTAAATAGTTTTCCTTCTAAAAACTCAGTATAACTTAATCTCTTGCTTATCTTTGTCGTCTTTAATTTTCAATTAATCGAAATCACACAAGAAGTATGTGAATGGCAACGAAAATCTGTGACGTCACGCCTTAGTATTCCAAACATTTATAGAACTGAATGTCGTTTTTGACAGTTCATAAAAAGCAACTCAGATGACGGGCAGCAGCGTCCTGTCACTAATCGGTGAGCCACTGCGATCCCCAAGCCGCCTGCCAAGCGTGGGGATTATGGCAAACCCCCCCTTGAGGGAGGCCTTCGTTCAGCAGTGGACGTCTTCTGGCTGATGATGATGATGATGATGAACTCAGATGACTAGTAGTCATCTACCGTATTGTTTGCTTTTATTGTAAAATATATATCTTACTGTAATTTTTTGAAATGTTAAACATTAAAGACTATCTCTTTATATAAAAATAATTAAATAATTATAGCTACTTAATGTGAAATTTGAATATCAATTCCAGTTTATAAGAAGACTATATAATTTATGACATAACACATAACATAGCATCACGCCTGTATTCTCTGAAAGGTTAGGCACAGGTGTAGGTACTGTCGTATGAAGTGCCATATAAAAGAGCGCGAACCTATTACCATCTACTGGACACAGCTCCAGACTCCGTGGTGCTACTGAGAATTTCCATACAGAAAACCCAATAACACTATGCCCGGCCCAGGAATCGAAGCCAGAGCCTCAAGCTCGGTAGTCGCGATTGCGACCACTATTGCAATGACGGTTGGCGCAGTGTTTAAGCGATTAGCTTTCAGCGCTACGTGTCGTGGGTTCGATCACAGCACGGTAGAAATATTGATTGTATGATCTACAGATAGTTGTTCGTCTGGTTGTGTGTGCATGTGACATGTATAAGCTGTACCCATGATACAGGAGAAATACTAGTGTGGGGCAACGTTAAAAAAAAAACAAATCAGAGGAAATCTACGTTGAACCTTTATCATTTAATTTAAATTAGACTAGCTTCCGCCCGCAGCTTCGCCCGCATTGATTATGAACCCGTGAATTTTTTCGGGTCACACGTAGCGCCATCTAGCGTCCTAAAGCAATTATGACCATTGAAAGTTGTTTTCCCTTATTTCTGGATAAAAGGTACCCTATGTCCTTTTCTATACCCCTGACAGTGTATGTGCAAAATTTCATGATGACCGGTTCAGTGGTTTAGGCGTGAAAAGGTAACAAACAAACAAACTTACTTTCGCATTTATGATATTAGTTAGGATATTGAAATCAATAGTTTACAAGTCGCTAAGTATCATAAAGCTTTGTATATTTCTACATATATTTTATTCCGTGACCACATCCTTTATAAAACACGACAAAAGGCCATTGGTTCAGTTTTTATAGAACGTTTTAATAAAACGTATTAAGTTGTGTTGTGGCTAATGTTGCTGTTAACACCTTTATTGGAATACATGTATAGCGACTACTGCTCGCTACCTACATGGCAAAAAGTAAAGCGCCATCTATCGGAGTGAAGCGACAATAGAATAATCTAAATCGCACTATGAGAGTTTACATAGATTCTAACAGATATACGAATGTTTGACGTCAGTCGTTGGGCTTCGTCCCGCCAGGCTAACCATTTTGCCTGGTCGGAGGATCCTCCCTTTTCAATGGAGGAACACCACTCCTCGTTCCTCCACAAATGTGTTGATTCCTTTTTATATTATTCTTTTTTAATGAAAAAAAAAAAAAAAAAAAAAACAAAAAAAAAAAAACACCAACCTCGCCCCTCACTAGGAATAATTCCTCTATCGTGGGTGCATTTATAAACACAAATATTCACATGGACATACACCCAAACCCGGAACAACTATCTGTAGATCATACAAATATTTGTTCCATGCGGGAATAGAACCCGTGACCCGTAACACAGCAGTCGATCTCTCAACCATTGCGCCAGCCGTTCCGTTAAAATCAGTGTAAGTGTAGAATGAAAGACTGATTTTGTTGTAAAAAAAAAAGATTCTGGACTTCAATTTATAATTATGTAAAGTCGATCAGTTCTCGTTTCTTTACTGTTACTATCTCTTTACTTTACTGTTACTGTTAGCCAGCATCATCTCACTGCTAGGCTTCGCCCCATGATGTCCAGACATTTCTGTCTAGAGCCTTTCTTTTTAGGTATTTACTTTTATTTAAAGAGATGTGGTTTACACTGGACTTTAAAATAGTCCCTGACCCCTGAGTTTATTTCAGCATTTCTTTTTAGTCATAAGAAATGCCACCATCTAGTTAAAAAAAGACGTGTAATAGTGATTGAAAAATCCTATTTGCACAATAAACAATTTCATTTCACTAACTAACTATTATTGGATCGTGGGTGCATTTATTAAAAAATTACATACACAAACACTCAAACACGAAACAACTTAAGCCAAATTTCCCACGCGGAACAAATATTTGTACCTTTCATCATCATCATTCACAGCCCGACTTCGCCCACTGCTGGGCATAGGCTTCTCTCTGAAACTGCCAATTTATACTCTCCTACGCTAGCCTCATTCATGTTCGACCTATAGGTTTACCTATTTGTTTCAAACGGTAATCGAACAGGCGCCATGTAATCCAGCATTTGATCCCTCAAAAATTGCACCAGTCGTATCGTCGAACTCTGCCTTTATGAAATATTTGCATCATCACACTAAATATAATTGCCAACGCGTTAGACAAGTCATAATGTATTATGCAGCAGGTCACACCATACGCCGCCCACCACGCTAGCCACAGCCAAGCTACATTATCCAATACGATATGGCACGTCAAATTCACTAGTGCAGACTGGGTACTGATGAATGTGTTAATGTATCGGCCACTGAAATCTATTTTAATAAACTAACAGTAAAAAACAGAAAAAATGCGTACACAGAAAAAAAAACCGTTACATACGATACGATGCGCCGAAGTTATTATAAAATATTACCCCACAAAGAATTATTTCTGTATCCTATGCGTGTGCGTTTAGAAATACAAAGTTTCGAAGAAAAATTGAAACCGCGACTGTTAGCGCTGCAGTTGATCGCTCAACCAAAACTCCAACCGAGCCATCATTTTAGGAGTTATCTCAAAAAAATACACGTCAAAGTTATCATTAACGCCTCTGTAAACGACATCATTGGTAAACAAGGCATCTGCATCAGTCTTCAACAGCAACGCCCGAGTAAAAAGCGCCTAAAACAAAAAGCTTCTCAAATTAAACGCCGAAATTATCTCATAAAAATAAAAGCTCAATTTTCCGATACAACGACTTTAAAACTATTACTTTTATATTTATTTAAAGCCAATGTAAGACTTCTTTGAGCAGGACGGGGGAAACTGACTGGAAAATCGGATTTCGACGATTTTCATCAAACATAATCGGATCACAGTCACCGTTCACGAGAAAATGAACTTTAAAATATAGAAGCTAAATCTTCATTCGGCTTGTGCTAGATTTGCGTGTTGGAGATTCGGCTTCACTGTGGTAGTGGGAGCGGAATGTATTGGGGCTTTTTTCTTTGTTTGTAACTTTATATTGTGCTGATAATTATTTTTTGTGTTCTGTGGTCATGATTTACGGTTTTCAATTGTGTTGGAAAGTCTTTAAATTTTTTTATTTATTTATTTATAGGGCTTTGTTTGAAGTTCAAACAATTCAAATGGATTTTTAACGGACCTTTAGGAATGTTTGTTCATGGATGTACCTATTAATTTTTAAAAAACAATTTCTGGGGCTGAATTTGAAAGTCTTCTGAATCTTACTATATGTATAATAGTCCTCTAAATATTTAACTCTTTATTTCTTCATGAAACTTAATATTTTTGGTTTAATTTTTTTTAAATGAATAAATTTAATTGTTGAATGAAAATGTAACTCGTATAACTTTGGTATGTCTATGTCAAAAATGTAACCCGTATAACTTTGGTACAAATTAGATTCTCCGCGATTTTATATGAACCGCATTAATATTTATGTGTGTGTGTGTGTATGCATACAACCCTTTCCTAAGTGTACACCAGTTAATCCGTCGAACAAAGCTAAATGAGCTTGAGTTAACACCGCGTTCAACACAATGGTTCAACGGATAACATTTGAACCTCAGTCTTTTGTTCAGTACACTTGTATAATACCTACTAATATAATGCTCTTTCAAATACATTTGCTGGTACGACACGCACGCCACCTACTGTAAGTTAATTTTACTATGCCTATAACCTTTGCGTAAGTGCAAGCAATAAGTTGACAAAGTTTTATCACAATCAGATGAATCCGTGCATAAAATACGAACAAACAAACATTGATTTTGATATAATAAATTTGTATCCTGTTACGAAATCTTTTGTTTCATCCCAGGAATAAATTCCATGTTACATATTATCATCATCATCAGCCAAAAGACGTCCACTGCTGAACGAAGGCCTCCCTCAACGGGGGGTTTGCCATAATCCCCACGCTTGGTAGGCGGCTTGGGGATCGCAGTGGCTCACCGATTAGTGAGAGGACGCTGCTGCCCGTCCTCCGGTGTTTGGCCGCAGTTTTAAGAAGTACCCGGGTCAACATATTACGGGTTACATATTATCACCCAGGACTAAAACAGTATATTTGCTACACCTTTGGTGAGTAAAAATACACCACTGTCTACCCTCTACCAAAGATAGGTCAGTTATCAACCAGTAATAAAAGAGTCATGAAAAAAATTTTTTCCGCATAAAATTCCTTTCCAGTTGGCACAAACAAACAGGTTCATTCTATTCGAATTTCGGTACAATGACCCCATACAAATAAAACCTCAACATCAAAGATGGACCATGACAAATGATAAACAATTGTATAACAATGGAAAAATTTCATTTGAAGGTTTTATTTCAACTGATGCTGAAATCTATTGTTGAGCTGGTATTAAATGTGTTGAAGTTAATTGGATGGATAGAGAAACAATAAACAAAGCGATAATACCTGTAAGAATTCAGTAGAAATTATGATATTAGAGTATTAGATTGAACTTCTTAGAAATATTATCTTTTTATATTTTATTTATCATGGAATGTTTGACAAAAAGAATGCTGAGGAGATGACGGAACGAGCTAGACATCTAATATAAAGATTGGCCGCAGACATTTTTGAACCGAGAGGATTGAAAGAGGGTTTGACAGAAAAGTTAATAAGTAATTATTAGTTTAATGAAATAACTGACATAAGAGACAAAAAGCATGTTACAAGAAGGGTAGCTATGAAAGTGGACGGATTTTATATATATCTTATATAGATTTTATTAAATAGATTTGATTTGATATATTTTATATAGATTTTATTAAATAATGGGTGAGATAGACCCAAGAAAAAAATAATGGATTATGTGAAACACATGGCTGATAAAAATGTGAATTTTATTATGACGTCTGATAGAGATTAATGGTAGAAGAAGACATTGCGATGGCCATAAATAAAATTGGATAAGGGCGGGAGAATGATGAATGATAATCAAGAAATGTATAGATTCAGTGGACTAATTCTTGGATTCATGATATTTTAAGGCTTGCAAAAGGTAGCTTTTAATACCCACAATATAAAATAACAGGTTTAAACATAATGTCCCCAACAAGAAAAAAATCTGAACCATGCCATAGGTATTCAAATAATGTAGGCGCTTATTTAAAGATCTAAAATCTTCCTTACACAAACATTATTAAAATGAGTGCTTTCATAGTCAAATAAAAAAAGAAAAAAGGTTCAGCTAAGTTTAAGTATAAATAAGATAGCGAGCCTTTTCATAAACGACTATAAGGTATGCTTTTCTAAGGTTTAACTTTCATAAGATAATGTTTACCTATTTACCTAAAAGGGCTGGTATTTACGATATTATAATGTTGTATTTTTACCTACGGGTAACAAAAGAGGCCGCTACAAGTAGATCGATCGAGAATCGTATACGTAGGTAATTGCCATCCAGCAAAAAGTTTCGACATTTAAATTATATGAACAGCGCTTGTAAGATTACTTCTGAAATATTAATTTCTGAGCAAGTTAATAAACTTTTTTATGTGACTGATTTTGATTTATAAAGAGATGAAAAATTTGGAGATCAAGAAGGAATATTCTTTGATAAGATTGACGACAGGCAATAAAAATATAAAAAAAAGAAAATGGAAAACGTTTTGTTGTAATGTCAATTCAGGACAAAAACCTGTGCTAGATTTTGGATAATGAGAATTGATGCGTTCACACAAATATTAAATAACAGGATTAATGCGAATTTATCTTTGTATTGAGACGCTCGTGGTCATAATGGCTTCAACTGATCATGCGTTCTTGTTATCGTCGAGCTGAATGATATTTTAAAGCATACTTATATCGTAATTGCCCTTTAGGTAACACTTATCTAGGTGACATTAGCACGTTTATAAAATCTCTAAATAAGAAGATTCTAAGGTTGTACTTTAAAGTTTACTGTTCTAAAGGATAATATTCGAGAACTGCAGTGTAATCTCGAATCAAAACTACATCATGCACTAAGCAAAGATTGAACGTATGAAATTGAACGCCATCTTGCTTTTATGAGTCATTTCACTACACTGTAACACTTATGGAGCATGTTGTAACATTAACTTATGTTATTGCTGATCCGTATTGATCTATGTCTGTTATTGTTTAAGATTTTTAATATTGTCGTCGATTAAGGTTGAAAATTTCAAACTCAACATCAAGATTGATGTTAATATCGTTTGTGGTACTAATACTTTCAGTCTTGCAGTTCGTAAATGCAAAGATATAAGTGTATGTGTTCGAAAAACTAAACTTCAAAATAACTGCATCGGCAAAATTTAGCTGTAGATACAAATCGTTTGCTAAGATCTGCCTCACCTTTTGCGGAATACAGATGTGAAGGTATGTGAAAGAGAATTGTTTGAACAAAGTCGGTATCCATCAAGTTATCTTTCATGAGAAACTTTGCACATTCAATATATGTATGTAGTGAAGTCGGGGCCGTGCCAACCGCATGTGGTTTCATTTGGCGTTCATCAAGAATAGGTTCTACACTTTACACAGGTTATACAATACTGGTACGAGTGGCTATTTTAGCAACAAGTCCTAAAGTTCCAGTTGGTTTAGTGGTTAAGCGATCGAATACTAAGCTGAGTGTCACAAGTTTGATTGCGATTTAAGTTTTTTTTTTAAGCGTTGTCTCGCTCTAGGATTTCTCCTGTGTCGTGGGTACAGTTTACAAAAATACATGTCACATACACACACAACTAGACCCGAAATAACTATCTGTAGATCATACAAATATTTGTTCCGTGCGGGGATCGAACCCGCGACAGATAGCGCAGAAAGCTAATCGCTTATATCGCGCGTGGGATAATCGTTACAAGGATAAATTATATAAAATCGGATATAAATATCAGAGGGAGATTCAGTATTAAGAGTAATTTTAAAATGATGAAAGTCATTCTACATGTAAAGATAATAAATTCACCAACATGTGGTATGACAGCTGTGGTAACTGCATGTGGTTTAATTAAACCAGTTCATCTATTTTAAACATAGTTGATTTAGTCCACTAATTGGTTTGGTACTGACTTACTCATCAGCTATGAACATGTTATAGGATAAAGCTTATGTTTACCAGTGAAATACCATACTGCCCCCGATAGTTAAAAAGACGTATCTAACAAAAAGTAAAAACGGATAAAAAAATGTTTTATTGAATGAAACGGGAAATCGCTTGCTGTCTTTGAGTAAATTAAAATATTTACATACTAAAAGTTGAAAATAATGCCCACTATAATAGGCTTTAACTTGGTTTCATAATAATATGAATTTATTAAATTATTATAATAAAAATAAAGAAAAAACAGTTTCATCTTAGCAAAAAAAATTAAGAAAAATATTACATACTTAATTGAATAGACGTAAGTGGCTAGATGCGTCCTTTAAATTTCAAACGCTTTTGGCTGTACTTTTCTTCTAAGTATTTAGTTTATCTATCTTGTATATGATTTTAACAGAAATGGGCGCATAAAGGTATTTCCGCCTTTTTTCTTAAGAATTACAAAAGTATGTAGATAACCCTTGGCTTAGATAAAATGTTTATGAAATTATTTAATAATCCTTTTATCTAAGGTAGTATGTTCGAAATAGTACAGTAGGTTCGACATTTTTATATAAGCCATAGTCTAATTTATTATTTGTAAATAAAACACAATCGATATAGTCAAATATTTATTTTAAAATCTTTTGACCCACATAAACAAAAACGCTATCCATGGCACAGTAAATTATAATGAAAATCAGAACTATGTATTAAACTTGAGCAAAGTTTAACTTAATCAGTCTTAAATAGATACATATCTATTATAATTGTCTCTTATATCTTTATTCTAACAAAAACATCTTAAAAAAATAACATTCTTAGGCGAATTATAATCCCATTACTTTATGTAGTTTTCAAAAGTAGTTTACAAACAATATTATGATAATTATGTTACTAAAATATCAAAATGAAAAACATTATAAAATCAGTATCAAAAAATTAAAAAAAAAAACAGCAGTCTTAACTTCCTCTAGATTCTCTTAAAATCTAACTTTAACGTAAAATCACAGACAATTTATCAATCCTTGTAGAAATCTTAAAAATAAGTACAAAATTATTTTTTTGAAATAATATTGTCTAACCTAAAAAATCTAAACAGATAGCATTAACCAGCGAAGTAAATGTAGTTTCACTGCATCCAAAGAAAAATAGCTGATGTTGCTTTGTGTGCCTATTTGTCAACATCTTCCTCATAATCGTTAATCAAATCGACAGAGTTATCATTAACTGGCAAATTTCGCCAAAACGCCCTTCGGTTCTCTGGCATAAGATAAAGTAACTGATTGATTATATCAGATTTTCGCTTTTCATTAACTCCTCTGAATTGAGTTTTTATTACTGGTCTTGGAATGCCAATTTTAATGTTTTTCACTCTCAGGAAGTCCAGTTCTCTTTCTATGCCATCAAAATCAGTTCTGAATGCTATTGTATTAATTCCCCTTCGAAAAGTGACCTCGCACATGTTACTCAGATATACTCTTGGAGTCATATTTTGAAGTTTGTAGGAAGAAGAGCAATCTTCAAATCTACAAAAGTCACTGACGACCATTTTCTTTACAGTAATTTTACGATGAGTATCAGAAACCGCGTGATGGAAGTCTTCGAAGTCATATATTCTTTTCTTCTTTTTGAGTGACAACTCGACCTGGTGATGAAATTCATCCGCTGACATGTAAGTGTGCCCTACTTCCAAATATTTCAGGGTGATAGTTTCCAAATTTACATCGCTTGAGTTTATCAGATACAATAAATAGGAAAAAAGACTCCAGTTCTTGTTTTGAGCGGCACAGTTGTCAAGCCACAGTGTTATGTGCTTGACATCACGATAATGCAAAAAAAAAGCTCGGAAACAGCTTATGATGTCGTCTTTTTTCCTGCCAGCAATTGCTTCGTGCCAGATACAAGCAAATGTGTCCCTCGCGCCTCGAAATTTCTTGTCTCCAAGAGGTACGAAACTCTCATTAAATAAAATCAGTCTTGGGCAAAATATAGCAACCTTGAATTCATCTAGACGAGGGCACATTATAACCTTTTCTAGGTCTACTGAGTAATACATAGCGTCACTGGTTTGGTCTTGCATACTCATTTGACGAGATTTATCTTCATCGTATTTCTGTCGTGCTAAAATGTATCTTCTGTGATGTAATTCGTATTCCTTACATTCGGTGCAGTTTCGATGACGGATCTCCATAATAGCAGGGTTATGTAATTTATATTTTTCGCATATTTCGCACTCCTCATTGCCTAGTTTTGCGAAAGAAATATTAAGTTCTTTAATAACTCGTCGGTAGTGATCGTAAGATACACAGTCTTCGGGAGCGGACTGCTCAGTTATACCCATTTTTTCACAAAAGTCTTTGTACATATCACGAATATTTAGTTCTGACGGTAAATATTTTCGATTTGGTGCATGTACCCTTCTGTAGTGTGATACAGCAGGATGAAAAGAATTAATGTGATCAATGATGGGCTTGTTATCGATCTTTTTAGGGTTAGGATTACAGCCTCGCATATCCGTTATTTCTTGTACTTGCACTTGTTTTAAAGCGTTTCGCAGAACCTTGTCGTTTTTCTTCTCAAATCCAAGGGTTGTCAAAAAAAAAATCTTGCATACCGTTACTTTCTCATTATTTTCATTCAACATAAAATATGTAATAGTTTTTCCTCGGTTAATTACTTTTGAGTTAGTATTTTTTTTTGTTCGCCTGGCAGGTATAGTTTGAGATGTGTTGTTAATTATGTATATGTACTGTTCTCTCCAGGTGAAATTACGAAACTGTTTGTTTATAATACTTCGCTGGTTTTCAGATATATTTGAAGAACATTTTTTTTTACATTCTTCACCACAACCTGGTTTAACGCAATATTTGGTATTAGTCTTTAACTCTTTCTTAACTTTAGTACGCTCTCGCAATGAAGTATCGTAATGTTTGCGTTTACGTACACTTCCTTTCTTGGTAAGTTGGATTACATTTTCAGAATCCTGGTCAGTCTGAGTTTCGGGCGCAAAATCTTCTAGTTCAGGTGACTCTGATATGCGAATGTTGTTTTGTTGTGAGTTCTCTATGAAATCAATATCTGAATCAGAGTCGATAACACTACTTTTGTTGTTTTTTCTTTGTGGTGGAATGTAATATTTATCAAAAACTGAATCATCAGAGTCAAATTCACTTACTGTTGAACTGCTGCTGCTGCTGATAGTCGCTGCAGTGGTGGTATTTTCGCAGACTTTATCCGGAAGAACACTGTCAGTTGTAGACACGTGGTTAATTTCTTCACCATGGCTTATTTGGTAAGGATGTTGGTCGTTAATTGAGGGATACAGCGAAATTTGCTCTGTATTTTCTACTGCAGTACTATTTGTACTTTCCGTACTTGTGGAAGCTAAAGCTTTAGTAAGTAACTCAAAGCATCGACCTTTTTTCATGTTAGTTTTATCTGTAACAACAGTTAATTGTGTTAGAATGCACTAGAAAAAGCGTTATAAAGCACGTTAAGTGTTTGCAAGCGATTTATGGCACATCAAACTTTACTTTTATTAAACGAAAATTAAATATGATCACAAAAAACACACAACACCAAACAAACTTTTCAAATAAAAAATACTTACTTTGTTACGACGAATCACGCTGCGAAAAATTGCGCGACCGCGACACGTCGTTCTCCTACAACCTACTCGGGCGCAACTGACATAGAAACTGGTCAGGCGCCGTACTAAACATACCCCGCCCGACACCCGCACAATCCCCGCTTGATTCAAAATTCTAGGAAAAAAGGACGTTTCTGCGCACTTGCGCCTTTTTTATTAAATATCATATTGTATTTTTTTATTCAACGTAAAGTATTAAGACGCATATGGCAAATGCGCCTATGCTAAAATAATTTTACGAAGTAAATAGGGCGCAAGTGGTCAGATGTGGTCTTTTTTTCTTAAATTGAAAGTAGTTTTTTTTTAGCGGGTTAGACGCAAATGAGCATTTGCGTCTTATTAACTTCCTTTTAGAAATAGGGACAAATATGCGCCTTTTATATTACTGAACTAAAAAAAAAACTATAAAGTATAAGGACATTATCTACATAAATGCGACTTTTTAATTAAGTTTCACAATAATTCGTCTTTTCATCTTCAATCGGGTGTAAAAAAATGAACAGAAGCGCCCTATTTTGTTGTGCTAAAATCGCACTGGAGGAAGTTAGAAAAATATTAAAAATACAGGCAGATGCGCCTTTTTTTTCTGATTCCGGCAATGTATATAACTCAAATCTGGAAAAAATGTTAGATGCGTCTTTTTTCCTATCGGGGGCAGCATAGTTTAGAGGCATGGGTTAATAACATATGGCCGCAATGGTTGCTATCGTATGTGGGTTCGATTCTTAGGTCGTGCAAAGTGATATTGCGGTTTTATGTTAGAAAGTTTTCAGTAGCTGTATTCAGTGTTTGGAATTATACCCAATAGCAGCACTGGAGAGAGAAAAATGGAGAGAACTTCATTAGCAACACCGAATAAGCCTTAAATAAAAAGAAGATCAGCATCGGCAAAATGTGTGTCTAGAAAATAGTATACCTCTGCCTGACCCTTGGGGAATTCAGGCGTGATGCTATGCATACTCCAGTAATATACCTTCAAGACTAAATAACTTCATTACTTACAATCAGCAACCGCACTTTTGGATAAGAATATTACTAAAGGCTACATATTTCGGTTTTTTTAAAATTCCGGAAAACCCGCTTATACTTTGCTCATTGGAGATAGGGGTGACCGGTAAGGGAAGTTCACAAGCCGCCTAAAGGACCCAATATATGGAAATGAATCGGCAACAATATCATGAAACCTACCAAATAACGTTATCAGCAATTTGTGATTACAAAAGCCGTGTCTGCCACACGCAGTTTAAATTAGAGTTGCTTTAGACGCACTCGACAATGTGTAGCAGCTTAATGTGTACTCTGTCATCACAATCTGTTTCTGACAGTGACAAAGTAAAACCAAATTTGTGGTTAACCTTTTGTTAATAAGATATGATTCATCCTATAATAATAAAGCAAAAGTAAGAGGGGGACCTCCTCAGTCTCCGCCGAGAAGTGCATTTTTTATAGGGCGTGGCGCCGTTGTGGAATTCGGCGTGATAGTGAGCACACACCTCCATCTACCTCAAATGAAGAATAGCAAGAGGGTTCTCGTTAGTTAAAACAAAAAAGCGTGTTAAAAAATGTCATGTTTTGTGTGTTGAATGAATTTTCTTTGGCAGAGTGATTTCCAGATGAACTAAGCGCAATTTAGGAAGGTTATTTGAATCTGGAATAGGTTACACTTTTGTTTCATTGTCTATACATGAATTCTTTAAGACTTAGGTGACTATAGGCCTGTTATCCAAAAAAACTCCTCACGCTAAGATATGTTTTATAGCTTTTCAAAAAGATTATGAAATGAAATTAATAACATAACATTGCATTTCGACTATTCATCGATGGGCTGAGAGATGTTATAAATTCGGGTGAATTTCAGTGATAGCGTTATTAAGTCCCATTTAGTAGGGGGCATATCGTGCTGTGAACTTTTGAAATCCTTCATTGATTTATTAAGGCGAACGCGGCGCCAGCTAGGAGATACAATAGATTTTCTATTGTGTTATTTACATCACTTAAAAATTAACAGCCGGCTTCTTATAAAATATCAGTTTTACTAATTCTCTTTACTAAACCTAAATTTGTCACTTGTTTAATTCTACATTCATCATCGTATCCCTTTCCTATATTATATTAAGCTTTAATTCTAACCAGAAACACCTAAATATCAGAACATACTCACATTTACTGCAAAATAGCCAACATAAACCTTTAATCTACTCCAACTGCTAAATACTTGCCACTCAACATACAGAGGCATGACAGCTAGCTTAGGGCTATACCTGCGGGTCTGAAGTTATAAATATGTTGAAGCTATCCCCCGGCTCCGCTTTGATCATGTTCCTATTCTGTTTGAGCAACACGGACTGAATGTATTAACGTATTTTACGTTTTAGCGTTAATTTAAATTTTAGTTTCTTTGCGCGTGACTGATTTTGCATGAATTTTACCTTTGAATGATATATTAAATAAGTTTTGGTTGAAAATGTGCGTGCTTTTGAAAAAGGGGTTTTACTGTGGTCTTTGATATTGAGGTAAATGCTTTCCTTTTGTGTTATTAATATGTTGAGTTTTATATACCTGTTTCTTTCTAACATACGGCCAGTCTATTGTTATGGTGCTCCTTTTAATTTCAGCTATACAGAATGAATGCTTATCGTTATAAAAAATATGTTCTTGAGTTTCTTGAATTTCATCACATTCGGCATGACATGAGATATAGACTGCCTCAATGGTCTAATCGTCTCTAGCATTATTACTGGGCATGTGATCCTGGATAAGATTTCCAAGTCAGGAAAATTTATTATCTTTTTGTGTATGGAAATTTTCAGTAACAACTGGACCATAGTCTTGCTCCCTATTACATGGGCCTCAATAACGTCATCGGTAAAATGTGGATGTACAACAATACACCTCTGAATGTGTTATGATATATGGCCTTAACATTCTTAATCATCGTAGTTGGCATTGCTAGATGGGGCAGACAAGTTCCAAGTTTCTTCCAAAGCTATAACACTTATTTATCTTGCATGGTAGGTTCACGAGATTAATTGCACCATCTATTGGATATATATGCCGTGTAGATTCTAATTACAAAACCTACCCTCGTATCCTGTGGGAATTGTAAGTGGTTAAAAGGAATTTACTTGAGAGATGGGTGAATGAATAATTAACGTCATTTTGCAAGTATCAATCCACCTATCAAGAGTAGCTACCAACGTAATAGAAAATACGACGGCAGGGTTGGCGTAGTGGTTGAGCGTGTACGTGTCGAAGGTTCGATTCCCGCACGAAACAAATTTGTATGTTCTACCAATAGTCGTTCCGGCAGCCTAATACATAAAAAGCGATGTAGCGACAGGCGTAGGTCGCGCGATAACTTCTTTCAAACGTCATTTTTGTGTCATATAATGTATTGGCTGACAGTGAGATTACTGTCGCGTGGCTGTCGCGTTGCCGTCGCTTTTTTACGTAATTAGGCGGCCGGTCTGACTATTTGTGCATATGAATATTTGTGTCTGTAAACGCACCCACTATACAGGAATTATTCTTAGTACGGGGCAAGGACTCTAAAAATTTGGGAAGGTTCTGAATCAAATTGATTTCCTACATTTTCAGATGTTTTTTTATAATGTTCCACAAATTCAATCAATCAATCTATTTACAATGCGAATATAATAAATACTATTTGCGAATATGAGTTTTACATGTGTTATTATACAAATTGGTTCAGTATCACCATATTCGGCCTTTCAGCATGCAAATATTACATCACAAAATAATTATTACTTAGAATGTCTTTTTTGAAAGACGTTAAATAGATAAAAGTACATTTAATACTTAAAAGCCCCAAAAAGGACATTATTTGTCATCTACTTAAAGGAAGAGGAAACTCATAAAGATACCGCCTAACAGATCCATGAATATTTTAATATCTCCTAATTGATTCTCTTTATAAATTCCATTTTGCAATGAAACGGCATGAGATATTAAGTTTCTTTGTTAGCATGTTGTGAAAGCCCATAATTGGATTTTTTATATTCAATTCGCTTATTCTGATCATTATATAGTAAGCTAGCGACCCGCCCCGGCTTTGCACTGGTAGCAGAGCACATACGCCTACATTTTTTTTCTAAATCTTTTTTGTATTGTCTAATTTAATTTAATAAGAATATATTTTAATAAGTATATATAACTGTATTGGTTTACGCGGCGCACGCCAGTGAAGCTCCCAGTTGGCATGATGTTTTCCGACATCTTCAACAATCATCGTCATATTTCAGGCAATTTACACAAAAAACATTAATGAATTTATACACCTGAACTTTTGTCATGAATCACTGTCTACTGGTGGAAACTGTATGAAAATCCGTTCAGTAGTTTTTGAGTTTATCGTATTCAGACAGACACGCTGCTGGGTGACTTTGCTTTATAATATGTAGTGATACCTGATTTATTATCAAATGATAATTAATTGTAAACCAATCTTTGAAAAAAGTACCCACATCTACAAGGGCATTGTAATGAGGCTTAGACTTTGACTCTCATTATATTTAAATCCCTTTACTTTTCAGTTTTTTTTAGCTTGTGGTACTAAGAAAATTCTCACATGCTACCATAAAATATATCAATTAATTTATATATTTAACACCTGTTCACCGAAGAATTATTTGAAGGTGTACTTGTCTGCAGTGAGCATCAAAAAGATGTAAAAGAGTAACCATGGAGTTTCTTGCCCGTTCTTCTCCATAGGAAAACAACGCTTTGGAACGAGGCAACTAGAGTCTGACTATTCATAAGTGCCTTTAACTGAATAAAAATTCAAGTCCACATGAATAAAAATATATTTATTATAAAAAATATATTTATTTATGTATAAAGTTAATGAATTTCAAAGGGATTTTTAGAGGAAATAGTGATTGAAATCTTGACCAATTTTAGACACAGTATCTGCGGATACATAAAAATACGTAGTCACTTAAATTTTATGATTTAAACCAATGGTTTACCAAGATAAAGCGTTTGAATTTCGCTACGTTTATACATATTTTTGACGCTGATTTTACACCCAATTTTCTTTGACGCCGTCAGAAAGTCCTATGTAATAAGGGCAAGCAATTGCCGGAAAATACCAGTTTATTACCATTTTCTATCTCAACATACTTTGGCCGACATTGAAATCGAACAGAAGACCAACCACTAGAGCAGTGAGATAAAGATGACGTAGATGCAAAATGGCTATAAAACTTGTTCTCAATCTCCAATAGCTATTAGCTGGCAGTAAAGAAGCGTCACTCCTAAGCGATAATCTTTTTCTTATTACCTTCAATATGCTTTTCCATCGCTGATATTAGTATCTGAATGTCGGTCAACATAATAAGCTTAAATTTCAGACATGTTACCTTACTTGGTGTCTTTGGTCTGAAGATTTGTGGTAGCGTATCACTTGGGGTACAATCTGAGATAAAAATAGGTGATGATTGTTCAAAGTGTTTGAAGGTACGGTACAGAACAAATGTTGATTCAGGTATGGGTGTGTGTGTAAGAGTCATGTATGTTTGTCAACTGTACTTATAATTCAGGAGAATTAAATGGGTGGAGCAACGTTTACAAAAAAATACAATCAAGTGTAAAGAAATCTTTACAGTTATTATTATGAGTATTTATTTATGAATTATGAGTGATTTATTTATATTTTACCCTAGCTTTGTCCCGCGACTTAATGTGCGTCACGTACTTACTTATACGTATAATTTACTAGCGACCCGCCCCAAATTCGCACGGATAGCAGAGCATATACGCTTTCATTTTTTTTTCGCGTCACGTTGAGCATTTACTCGGCGCACGCCAGTAAAGCTACCAGTCGGCATGATTTTTCCGACATCTTCAACTATCATCATCATATTTCAGCCAATTTATACAAAACCTTAACAAATTATGTACTTAAATCTTCCTCATGAATCACTCTATGTATCTATTAGTGAAAACTGCGTGAAAATCCGTTCAGTCGTTTTTGAGTATATCGCGAACAGACAAACAGACGGACGCGGCGGGGGACTTTGTTTTATAATATTTAGTGATAGACCATTAGCACTCGAGGATAATGTATGTACTATCTATTTGTGAAGGAATTTTATGCTCGACCAGGGAATCGAACCTAGGACCTCACGCTCAGCAGTCACGCTTGAGACCTACGACGTTTACCCACTTACATTTAACAAACCTAATCAACATCTTGCACTGACGTCACTAACTACCCGCTAATAGTATCCAGTTCCAGACAATTACTATCTAGCTGTTTATTCAGCTCTTAATTGATTAATTAATATGTATACGCTGTCAGATGCATTAGAACACAAATCTGTCAAGCAGAGTAAGCTAGTCCGTATGTAAATTAAGATCTGCAGATAGATGGCGCTGTTGTTTGGAATTGATTCGTGCGGAGAATAATGAAACTGTTCATAAAACATTGAAGTAGTAACGACTGCTTAGCGTGATTTTTGAGGCACAGGTCTCAATGTGTTGAAACGGTCACCCATCCAAAGACTGACCGCAGCAAGCGCTTCTTAATCTGATAGATCTGAGCGGTACATAGGCAGCTTAGAGTGTGTATACACAAATAACAATTTTCAATAGGCTTTGATTACGTTAAGATTTTAGTCTACAGTTATGGGTTTGTAGCGACAACTACTCGCAACATGGCAAAAAGTAAAGCGCCATCTATCGCAGTGAACCTACAACAACAAACCCTGAATCGCACTATGAAAGTTTACAACGATTCTAACACATATACGAATATCCGACATCAACTGTCGGGCTTCGGCCCGCCAGGCTAACCACCTTGCCTGGTCGGAGGATCCTCCCTTTTCAATGGAGGAACACCATACCTCGTTCCTCCATAGGTTGAATCCGGATATTTCTTCAACTGACATTACCAAAAACATATTTAGTCGTAGTGTCATAAGCTTTTACAAAGATTTACTGTTTAATTATTTTAGCATTGATCTCAAAACTTAAGATTAAATATTTAATTGATCATATCTATGTTATCCAAACTACTTGATTAACAGTTTTCTACTTCGAAATTATAGATATATCCTTATTTACGTCATATTGTAAGATTTAAGTGATTTTTATTCAGGAACTATGTAGCTGTTTCCCGCGACCTTGTCTGCGTGTCCAATGTTCCGGGCAACTTTTTTCTCCGGGCAAATTACATCTTATAAACGAAATAGAATAGAATATATTTATTGCTCACCTGTATACATTTACAAGTGTAGATGTTACTGCAATTTAAGGGGTTACATCGAGACGGCGACCGAAAAAAAAAAGTGTTTTTGTGAAAAAAAATTTTGGGGATATGGTTGCAGGTTTCGAACTTTGTCTCTTTTCACAGTAAAGGATATATCTTCGAGTATGTTTCATAATTTCTTTATTGGAAAAAAATACAATTATTAAGCGCAAAATTTAAAAAAGCGATTCCCTAAATATAGCGTATCCTTACATCCTTACAATGATCCGAAAACGTTGTCATGAAGAAAAGAAATTATTTTATTACACGAACAACGCTCAACCCTTTCAAAAGAAGATGTAGCAAAATACACTTATATTTAAATTGAATCTCAGAAAATATCTCTGAATGAAAGTATAACATTCCCTACATAAACTAATTCATAACTATCTCAACATTTCCTGAAAATACAAAGTCTTTCTTCTCCATTTTATTCTAGACGAACGCAGAATAAGTTACTATAAAAACATACGTATTTCTGAAATGGAATCAGGAAAATGGTAGATTCATAATATTTCTTGCGTTCTTGTCCCCACTGGATATATTATGGTTTATTTTTGTTAACATTATATAGCTTTGGACAGTGATAGCCTAGCGGTTGAACGCTTGCTTTCCATGCAGGAGGGTCTGAGTTCCAACCCGGCCCGCACCTCTGACTTTTCGGAATCACGTGCGGATCAGAATTTGATTATCACTTGCGTTTACGGTGAAGGAAAACATCGTGAGGAAACCTGCACACCTGAGAGGGCTCCATAAAGTTCTTGACGGTGTGTGTAGTCCGCCAACGCGCACTGGACCAGCGTGGTGGACTAAAGCCTAACCCTTCTCGTTCTGAGAAGAGACCCTTGTCCAGCAGTGGGACAGTAATGCGTTGAATTTATTATATAGCTTTAACAGGGGATCGGTGCTTCCGTGTTCCGATAAAGTTTATTATAAATACATTTTTCTTTATTATTCTTATTTTTCTAATGGTCGCGACTGCTGAGATTTTCTGTAATTCTCAGTAGCAGCTCAGCGCTTGGAACTGTGTCCAGGAGATCGCAATAGGCTCGCCCCCTATTACATGGAACTTACTAATAACATCGGCGAAATGTAGGTGTACAAAAAGTACACTTTTGCTAAACCCTTCGGGGAATATAGGTGTGATGCTATGTTATGTTGATATTTCTCTCTTTATAAAATAAGTCACTGAAATCGACCTTCCTCATCTGCATCCGACCAGTAGTCGAGATCGACACGAGAATATCAAATCTCTTAATCGAGCGAGAATTAATAATTTGATTAGTAAATCTTTTGCATTTTGCAGTTCTACCGTACTCTAGATGCTACCACTGGCGTTTTCTAGTTACAAGATCTCTTTTTTCCTGACAATTTGACTGCACGGTTAACGCAGTGGTTGAGAGATCGACTGCTACACTACGTATCGCGGGTTCGATTCCCACACGGTACAAATATTTGATCTACAGATAGTTGTTTCGGGTCCGGGTCTTTGTGTATGTGTTTGTAAACGCACCCACGATATATAAATAATTCCTAGTGTAGAGAAAAGTTAAAAAAAAAACTGTTTTTAAACTGTAGGATAAAGGTGTACTGTCTGGGAAGGTAACATCAGAATTAATTTAATTCATTGTAGATTATACCTGTTCATTTAATCAAATATACAACTGGCACAGTTCTTTTCTTCTTTCTTCTTTAAAAAAAACGTTGCCCCACACTAGGATTTCTCCTGTATCGTGGGTACAGTTTACAGACATACATGTCACATGTATGTTGACCAACAACCAGTCCCGAAACAACTATCTGTAGATCATACAAATATTTGTTCCGTGCGGGGATCGGACTCGCGACACCTAGCGCAGAAAGCTAATCGCTTAGCCACTGCACCAACCGTGTCGTCAAACTGTTCCTTCTAATAAATTGGTTTGGACAACATCTAGTATAAAAGCACCTACTTAATATTCAGGTACAGGGGCAACGTCCTGCAAAATTCCAATTCCGGACATCGATTTTAAGACCTCTATTTCAATTTTTATTTCCCAGCGTCTACTCTGGGACATTTGACTTGACTGCCTCGTTGGTCCTGAGGTCCGTGAGGTCCTGGGTTCGATTCCCGGGTCGGGCAAAGTGTTATTGGGTTTTGCTGTATTGAAATTCTCAGTAGCAGCACGGAGTCTGGAACTGTGCCCGGTAGATGGCAATAGACTCGCCCCCTATTACATGGACTCAATAACAGCTTTGGCGAAATGTGGGTGTACAATAGTACACCTCTGCCTAACCCTTCGGGGAATACAGGCGTGATGCTGTGTTATGTTATGTTATATGTTACTCTGGGACAGGTAATCCAGGAAGCCAATCGCTAAGCCGCAACAACCGTGCCAACAGCACTGTCTTCGACACAATGAGGCATCCTTACAGTTTACGACTAAATCCATATAAACTTTATGCCGTACCCAAATCAGCATAGTTACAGTACTTGCCATAAGCCTAACAGCCTAGAAGTGATTCCAAGAAAATAGGACAACAATAAGTAGGTACATCGAATATCACGTCAAGCCGTACCATCATAAAACAATATCCAGCCAACTCCAATATTGTTTGGGCGATATTACTCGGAAACTACACAGAAAGGAGAAAAAAAGTCTTTTATAGAACATCAATCTTTTCTAGACAATAGGACACGTGAAGGAATATCAACCATATTGCTGGGGAGCAAGAGTTGAGAATTGGTCGGTTAGTGGAATAGAGGAGTCGCCACCTTGTGTCGATTTATTAGGAAACTATTTTGTCCATCTTAAGTTAATTAAAGTTGTTCAGTTTCTTATTAGACGATTTATTTAAGGAAAATTGGGAATACTGGTACTGTATATTTTTAGGCTTGTTAACAAGTAAAAGAAAATCAAATTTTGCATATAATTCTTAAAACACGTCCTCTTTTTTGCATACGTACGAATTGTCTAGTTAATGGCCAGTACTTACAGCTAGGCTATCACTGCTCTCAACGACAATAGATAGCCATAAAGATACAGAAACTACAAAAGATAGTTCAGACATTCTCCAAACAAAACTGACGCAGCTATAACCAGATGAATAGAACCAGAAAAGTACCGCAGATTCGATAATACAAGCTTAAAAGGCATAGCCGTTGGGGCTCCTCCTATCCCCAGAGACTTATGGATAATGCTAAAGAAATGAGTATAATTCGAGAACGTCGACTTTCATCCCTTATCCCCGGGGGATCCACCGTGTAAATATAGAGTTAAAATTAGGATACAGAATATAATATTTTAAGGCCCTCTTTACCCAGACTGTTTGCTGAAGCCAGACCAAAATTTCATAATTTTATTACGCAGATATTTCGTTACGTAACTATCATGTCAGTTTCGAGTTGTATATAGGAGTGATATAATTCGTGTTTGACGTACGTTTTAAACAGAATTCTAAATAGGTTCTGAGTAAAGTGGGATTCTAAGTAGTTATCTTCCGAGTTGTTTATTCATGTTGTTTGCAGAAATTCTATATTTGCAGTCTTTGCAACGAGTCCTGACTTCACTGGTACTCGAATAGTTAGTATATCTCTAGTGGTCTTAACGTTTCCCTGATTCTCGTTTCATTGGTATTTGGAATAGGAATGTGTCTTTTATGTTTAATGTTTATTATTTGTTTTGTCAGGTTTGGTGTTGTTCAGTTTGTAAAATATTGATTAACTGATGATGGCCTTTTGGGTTCATTATCGAAATGATAGTAAGTCTTCACCTCTCAGCCAACTCAATTAAGTTTTTTCACTTCAAGTGTTACTTTAGTTTATTAATTTCGCTGTTTTTGTGTCCGCTATTCTGTATGAGACTGAAGATTTTTCATTAAAAATTTGAACACCTATTTCACACTATTAGCGAATAATCTTATAAAAACCTTTTTGCTAAGTCAAGTTTGTAAGGCTTTTTTGGTTCCAGAGATTGCGTGAAGGATTTCTATACAAAAAAACCCAATAACACTTTGCCCAACCCAGGAATTGAACCCGATTTTGTGGTTCATGTTTTGCTTATATTTGTGATTGTCAATTTTTTAAACTTTGACATAGTTGGGACACATTGTGTACCATCATCATCATCAGCCAGAAGACGTCCACTGCTGAATGAAGGCCTTCCTAAAGAGGGGGTTTGCCATAATCCCCACGCTTGGCAGGCGGCTTGGGGATCGCAGTGGCTCACCGATTAGTGAGAGGACGCTGCTGCCCGTCCTCCAGTGTCTGGCCGCAGTTTTAAGACGTACCCGAGTCATTGTGTACCGTAGAAAGAAATTCATAATAAATTGCACCGGTGCGAACCCGGGGGTCCCAGTTTTTAATAAAAACTGTTTCGTATTTGTGGTAGAACATACAGTCCTATTTCTGTTGGTTAAAAAAAGTCCTTATTGTGATAATAAATGTTTCGTAAATCTAAATTAACGCTAACATTAGACTATTTTTTTTTTCTCAACCACAAAATGTATGCAGCTATATTTTCAACGCAAGTTTAAAGTTACATAGGAACAAGTTTTAATGAGAAACATCTCATGTTTGTGGCAACAGCATGTACGTTTTAAATTAATTTCACGCCGCAGTTTTATTAAAACGTACTCCGGATAAGAGCGGGTTAACTGTTAATCTGGCTTCAGCTGTAATATTGCTCTATAGAGGTCAGGTTTATAATATAGTGGAGGGTACAAAAGAATTTATTGGGAAAATTAAAACGTGGGGAGTTTCCACTTCTACTATAAAAGCTACTGCGATTGTCATTTATTTTATTTATGTCACATTCGGGAAACACCCAACTATAGCAACTGGAACTGATATACTAATTTTTTCGTTATAGTATTACATAACATAACATAGCATCACGCCTGTATTCCCCGAAGGGTTAGGCAGAGGTGTACTATTGTACAACATATTTCGCCGATGCCGTTCCTCAGTCCCATGTAATAGGGGAGCCTATTGCCATCTACCGGGCACAGTTCCAGACTCCGTGCTGCTATGGAGAATTTTCATACAGAAAAACCCAATAACACTTTGCCCGACCCGGGAATCGAACCCAGGACACGCTCAGCAGTCGCGCTTACGACCAATAGACCAATGAGGCAGTTTTATTGTAATAAAATTAAATGTTTTTTAACCACTCATACGGATTTACACATTGAACATAAACCGAAATTAATTAAATGGCAATAGGTAAAGGGCGACAAACACTACCTTACTTACACATATACATTTATTTATTTATCTGCACGTGTGAAATTGTAACACACTGCACACAGTTATTATGTTTATGTATATGCAATGTTTTAAGTTTTATTTTTTTATAAAACCTAACTATATAATTTATTTTGTTATTATCTTTAATATTAATTTCGAGCGTTTGGCACTCGTGGGTTGCAGCTGAAAACCAGCGTCGGGTGGCCAGCACTAGAGTCTGGTCATCATGACATTATGCTGAGCTGTGCCCTTGTTGGCACACCAATTTGTAAATATTATGTTCATTTATCTGTTGTACGTGTTTGTTTTCTGTGTTTATTTCTGTATTCTTTATTTTTATTTATCTTTTCGGTCAATAAACTATTTTTCTTTCTTTCTTCTTTCTTTCTTTCTAAATTGTCAATGATTACATTACCTGTGAGTAACATTTTCTGTAACCACACTGTAGACCAGTCATCAATTTGTTAGTATTTGTCGCTTATCAGCCAATTTTTTAAAAAGATACCTACCATATTTTACTTTGTTTAATTTGGGAAAGATAATTTTCATTAAGAGTTTTTAAGTCTTAATGATAGTTGAATAAGACTCAATATCAAGGATGATACAACATAGGTTGAGGCCCAATTCAGTCGTTTGGCTGCTTTCATTTTAAATATCTGTAATATTAATTAACATATTAATGAATATGGCCCTTAATAAATGATCTTAATCCTCAATCACTTTACAGTGTTACTAAAAATGTCAAACTCAGTCAAAATGGTTAAATAGGGCAAATTTTTTCTAAAGCTATATAAATAACTAAAATGTACTAGGTTAAAATGTTACAACGTAGGTTTGTGTTACCACACCGTAATGTTTATGGCTGAAGATATTTTCGTATTGCTATGCACTATAAAACCTATTAAAGTTCCCTTCATTCACTAAAAAGTGATAAAACCCAGGAATCAAACGCGTTCCACTCTTCATTCGTTCACCTAATAAAATTGTTTTAAGATTTTTATAGAACTTTTATGCGCGTGCGGCTGTCAGTAAGTACTTCTTTTCGATTTCGATATCCAGGGTACAGTTTATAAATTTAGAGTTAGGCTCAAAAATATGTATACACTTAATGAAATCCAAAAGAGGATTTTAGAGGAAATAGTGTATGAAATCTTGATCAATTTTACACACATATCCGTGGGTACGTAACAATACATGATAATTTAAATTTTTATGTTTATAAACAATACTTTTCCGAGTATAAGCGTTTGAATTTCGCTACGTGCAAACATCTTTTTTGAGGTTCAGTGTGCATCTCACATGCACACACACAAACAGATCGTAATAAACTGTCTGTGCATCATCGAAACGTTCGTTCCATGTGGGAATCAAACCTGCGACACGTACCGCAGAAAACTACTCGCTTAGTCATTCAGACGTGACACGACTTTAGAAGAAGATACTGAACCCGGAGATGACATTTGATAGAAATGAATGAAAGAGCAACATATTGAAACACGTAGAGATAGGTAGAGTGGGACAGAGACAGGTAGAGTGATGAGTTGTATTATTAAATATACATAGAAGGAAGATTCTTCAAGAGGCTAAATGACTGCATCAAAAATAAATTCTGAAATCTTGTTTAGTAAATAGTTTTCCTTCTAAAAACTCAGTATAACTTAATCTCTTGCTTATCATTGGTGTTTTAGATTTTTTATTTACTAAAATAACACAATAAGTATGTAAATGGCAATGCAAAACTATGACGTCACGCTTTTGTATTTCAAACATTTTTAGAACAAAATGTCGTTTTTCACAGTTCATGAAAAGTAACGCAAATGACTAGTAGTCATCTACCGTATTCTAAATTCACTAAATAGTGTAAAAATCTGACCCGGGTACGTCTTAAAACTGTGGCCAAACACCGGAGGACGGGCAGCAGCGTCCTCTCACTAATCGGTGAGCCACTGCGATCCGTAAGCCGCCTGCCAAGCGTGGGGATTATGGCACCCCCCCCCCCCCTGGGGGAGGCCTTCGTTCAGCAGTGGACGTCTTTTGGCTGATGATGATGATGAAGTTTAAAAATCTATAAATAATCCCTTCACTCATAAAAAAAGTGATAAACATCATGAATCAAACGCATTCAACACTGAGTAAAATCGTTCACTCAGTGAAATAGTTACGTAGTTTTTTTTTCGTAAATTTTCGACGCAATCTGTCAGCAAATGTAATCTCGTAATAACTTTACATAAATATTTGCTTCCTATGTTTATACTAGCGCGGTGGTTCGGCAAGTATGTGAAACTGTTTTTGCGGAGTACCGGTTTTTGAGGCGTGCGAATATTTAGTCAAACATTTTTTTTCATCTGATTGCTAGCAATATAATACAATAATAATAGGTATATGTAAGTTCATTATGATTAAAAGTCTAAGTCTATTATAATATCCAGCAGCCCGGTGCCTGCTAAGCGTGAGGATCGATTCCCGAGTCGGGCAGTGTTATCGAGATTTTCTGCATGAAAATTCTCAGTGTCAACTGAAGAACTGAACTGTGCCCGGTTGATGGCAATCGGCTCGCCTCTTAATAACGGCATTGTGCAAAGTGTGGGTGTATAATAGTACTCCTCTATCTAACCTTTTATAAAAAGGTAGCTTTTTAAGACCACAATTATAGTGGTTCGTATGTATTATGATTGTAACAAGCAAAGCATCACGCACGTATTTGCCGAAGTTGAGCAAGAGAGAGAGAGGTGCTGTTAATGCATATTTCGCCGATGCCGTTATTGAGATCGTGTTATTAGCGAGTCTAAAGTTATCTACCGGGCTTCGTTCCAAACTTCACACTATATATTTCAGAATACCCTCAAAGAAAAACTCAATGACAGATTTCCCTTGGAATCTAACCTATGACTTCACGCTCAAGATTCGCAGCTCCAATCTCTACGGGTATCTAATGAAGCAAAACGTTACAGTGTAAATAAAATTATTACAACCTAGATAGTTCTTCCATACAAATACATTACAGGTAATAAATTAAAGGAGCCATTAAAATGTGCGCAGGATGACATACAGTTTACACAAAAAGAATACAAAATCATAGCTATCTTTTGTTACGTCAAACAATCTAATATTCTAAAAGCCTTCTAAATATCAAAGGTGATACGAAAATGACGCGACACTGAAAAGACAACGCTGAACAATCTAGATATTTGGGTCAAGTTATTAACGGACAATTCATAGATTAACTGGTCGATTGCCCTTTATCTTAATACCCTGAAACTGAGTCGAGGGGAGTACTGATTTGTGAGTGGGTGTGTTTGTGTACTAATGCATGAGATGGCCTACTAGACTGACTGATGTTTGAAAAGGAAAGTGACGTGAAGATTCGAATTTGGAACAATTGAAGACTTTTACGACCCGGGTACGTCTTAAAACTGCGGCCAGACACCAGAAGACGGGCAGCAGCGTCCTCTCACTAATCGGTGAGCCACTGCGATCCCCAAGCCGCCTGCCAAGCGTGGGGATTATGGCAAACCCCCCCTTGGGGGAGGCCTTCGTTCAGCAGTGAACGTCTTTTGGCTGATGATGAAGACTTTTATAATAAACTAGCTTATGCCGCAGCTTTCGCTCGCGTTAATTTAGAATTTGACAATCCGTTTGGGTTGCACTCTGCTTGCAAAAGACATGTGGCGCCATGTATTATAATAAGAACGTTAATGTTATTTTCCTCGAGAACAGTCCATTTTTTCGGGATGAAAGGTACCCTATATCCATTTCTGTACAGCTAACAACGTACATGCAAAATTTCAGGATGATCGGTTCAGTGGTTTAGGCGTGAAAAGGTAACAAACAAACTTACTTTCGCATTCATAATATTAAGTTAGGATTAGTACTAGCGACCCGCCTCGGCTTCGCACGCGTACAATTTACTAATAAAAAAATGAGAAATTTCATACAAAAATACCATCCAAATTTCAGACTCTTTCATACCTTGTTCTTGCAATTACAAATAAAACAACAAAAAAAAAAATGCCATATCGGTCGAGTCGTTCTCAAGTGATGCTCCGTCATACATGTGGCAATTGGTTTTTATATATATATACATAGATGTTTTAGTTGAGACCTGAATGACGGCACAGTTGGCGTTGAATGACTGCTGAGCTACGTGTTGTGGGTTCGATTCCCGCACTCAAAAAATGTTTGTGTGAGCAACCGCAAAAAAATCCAGGTCTAGGAGTCTATACATGTAAAGATTTGTATTCAAAATACTTCTAGTCTTTGACAATCTGTAAGTAAACGATAAGAGATATAATTTTACATAACCCTTCAACATGACAGGTGTTACGATTATGACACCTATGTATTTTTATTATTTTGAGCCTACAGGGATGAGAGCAATGATAATCATCTTTCCTTTTATTGTTTTGGGTATACAGTCACCTTATTGTTTGTTTCGGCTCAGAGGTACACCCTGTATAATCTCTCCATATTATTTGGCATTGCGTTCTGTTATGTTTTTTTAATGTTCATGGAACATATTCAGGTATGCGATTACTCGTTGCTTGCGCATAAAGGTTCACGCTGTATTATCGTCTACTGAATTTCTCTCTATAATAATATCTGCAGTAACACAGTTTTACTGCTTATAGTTCCACAATCAAATGCCTTTGCTTTAGATCTGTGCTACCATTATCGTAAAGGAGAAAGAGGGTGTTATTCTGCATAGGGGTTGAAATTATCATTATTTATGATGGTAATGGCTATGAAGCTTCTTGGATTATTTTGCGCTGATCCTAAAAGTTAATTGGGAATTAATGTAACAATGCTTTTATGTAATAAAACGGCTTTTAAATTAGGTAATAGGAGATTTTAAGTTGAATAGGCTCGCTCCCTATTACGTGGGACTTAATAACGACTTCAGCGAATGTAGGCGTAAAACAACTATGATAATCCAAATGTGTTTATTTTTTTATTACAAATTATAGGAAATTATGGGTCGATTTTTTTACAAATCTTTACCGGATTCTTTCGGCTGATCTTAGAAGTATAAATAAATAAATTTAAACTATTACGGTCCCACTGCTGGGAAAGGGTCTTTTCTTAAAATGAGATGGGTTAGGCCTTAGTCCAGGTACCTGTCTTCGCTTTGGTTGGGTGCTTTTGCTTTTTTTAGGCCTTAGTCCACCACGCTGTCCCGGTGCGGGTTAGCAGACTACACACAACATCAAGAACTTTATGGAGCCCTCTCAGGTGTGCAGGTTTCCTCACGATGTTTTTCCTTCACCGTAAACGCAAGTGATAATCAAATTTTGATTCACATTTGATTCCGAAAAGTCAAAGGTGCGGGCCGGGTTTGAACTTAGACACTCCTGCATGGAAGGCAAGCATTTAACCGCTTAAAATATATTTGCCAAAAATATATAAATACCTTAAACTCCTTTAAAATTAATAGAAATGGCTCAGGTAGCATTAAATGTATTTCTATCAGTATTACAGTGAGAACCTTTTTCAAAGTTAGTTGGAAAATATATATTACCAACCGTATGTTATACGATTTGAAGTTCGAAATCGATTTAGGCAAATGGGGTGTCATTTGATTTGCCTTACCACTACATTAGTGGTTCGGGAATTCAATAAAATATACGTGATATAGCCAAAGTATACTTTAAAATGTTTGGGGTTTTTGAATAAAAGTTTTTGGCACCGTCGCTGAATTCGAAAAAGTTCTTACAAATTTTATTTTCGTCCTAGAAGATTTTTCAAACAGAAGAACCGAACCATATAGGATATTGGGGACAAGAAAAATGAGAAGATGGTTACTGTTAGAGGCCGAGATTGTCTTTGTTATAACATAACATAACATCATAGGCTGAGGTGTACTATTGTACACCCACATTTTCGCCGATACCGTTATTGAATCCCGTGTAGGTAATAAGGGGCGAGCCGACTACCATTTACCAGGCACAGATCCAAACTCCGTGCTGCTACGGAGAATTTCCATACAGAAAAACCCAATAACTCTTTACCTGACCCGGGAATCGAACCCAGAACCTCACGCTCAACAGTCGTGCTTGTCACTAGACCAATGAGGCACTCTGTCTATCTTTTTTATTTAGAATAAAATCAAAATCAATCAAATAGGGAGTCAAAAGACTGTTTGCCACTTTGTGATATAAAAAAAAAAGTTTGCAATGGTATCCGTCACAAACCCACGGTATTTCTTCATTCTCCGTATGAAGATTCTTCTCCAGTCAATTCGCCACGGGTGTTAATATCACGCACCATTTAAAAACCAAGCAGCGCAAAAGAAACAGAAATTCGCATCTCATTCTATTTTTACAAATCCACCCGAAATAACTAATTATTTAAACCGCATACGAACGGCCGTGAGCCGCAGTTTAGTGGTCAATAAACATACAAAAATCTCGCAATTTTATAACTCAGATTAAACACTACTGTATCATAAAGTTTTAATGGTGGACGCGGTTTTTTTACGTCTGTTTATGTTTGAGATTCAAGGTGCGTTGTATCAGCAAATATAGGCAGTATTTTTCTTTATATTTCTTCTTATAAGGGATAATTTTTTAAATAAGCTGAAAAGTTTTCTAGAAATAAAATGTTAATACACATTAAACGAATTTTTCGACGATAAACTAAACTAAAAATGAATAAATCAAACACGTTACTAACAAAATACTATATAAATAATCATCATCATCATCATCATCAGCCAAAAGACGTCCACTACTGAACGATGGCCTCCCCCAATGGGGGGGGGGGGGGGGGTTGCCATAATCCCCACGAGGCAGGCGGCTTGGGGATCGCAGTGGCTCACCGATTAGTGAGAGGATGCTGCTGCCCGTCCTCCGGTGTCTGGCCGCAGTTTTAAGACGTACCCGAATTATATAATATTACATACTAATAGAATATATTAAATACATACACTAAACACCAATAAAGATGTATCTTTACATGTTAAAAAAAAGTATAATACCTGCTTATATATAATATATAATATTAAATATAAATTAATTATTTCTTACATACTACACATTATATTTGTCTAATATAAATATGAAAATAAGATTTTAGATATGTGTAATAATAGATATTAAGTTACTACTGCTTAGCCCTGTTCCTCTCTCCTAAGTTTTTGCTGTGCCCGACAGGATCCATAATGATTCTATATTTTTATATTTTTAAGACCATTGTACATTATGGAACGCAATAAATAAATTTTTAGAACAGCAAACCAGTCCAGCTATCTGTCATCACGGTCTTTCACAAACAACTTCTTTTAACTTTCACCATCTGTGATGTCTTTGTATATCTGTCGACTAGTCTCCTGAAGATCTGGACTGGACGATCTCACATACATTTGCCGAATTGAGGCCTCTGCTTTAGGAAATGCTCTGCAATGGCCATTGGTCCAACATTCATAGCCACTACCCACCTCACAGCGACATAAGCTTACTTGAACATCAGTTGGCATAAATACTGGTAACGTTCTGGTAGCATTCAGATGAACGAGGAGGTATAACGACATACTCGTATGTTCCATCTAAAATATTAAAAACGAAGGCGTTACTTGTACTAAAAGACCATAATATCTTTCAATAGGGCTACGATAATATTGTGATAAGAACTGCAGTACTTCAAGCCATTTCAATTTAAAGTGCATATCTATATGAAATTTTTTACGTGGAATTTGCCATGCGCAAACAGAAATGTAGGTTGCGTCCACACTGCAGGTTAACCATGCGAGCGCTTCTAGTTGGAATCGGTTAGTATTCAGCATGAAATTCTCCAGGGCGGTTAAAAATTCCAAACTCTCAAGTCACGCGTGCTGCGCGCGCATCGGACTCGACACACATTTTTGTGTGTGCTTCGTCGATTCACAAGAAAAAGTTTAATGTAGATAAGTTTCAGGAATTTTCGAGCCGCGCGGAATTTTTGGGTTAATGTTCTACAGCTGTGACCTTTTGATTTACGTTAATGACCTTTTGAGTGATGTCAGTGACCTTTCGGCTCACAAATTCAAAAGATATTTTTTGTCTGAGATTAGTGAATCATTTGGGCGCCTTTTGGTTTCTTAACTAATTGTGCGTTCTGTTCAAATGCTTGATTAGACGACAGTTATTCCTAGAAGAGCTGTACAATTAGGTATAAAAATATAGTAAAACTGTCTTTGAAAGTGCTAGAAGGCCAAACGAAATTTTATACTACCAGGGTGGGGCAGAACGAAATCTAATATACCCTGGTAGCTAACCCTAAAATCGTATTTTAAGTAACAAAAACAAATCAATACTGACAAATAGACGGTCGCGTGATAGGACCGTATAAAACAACCCTCGCGTCCCACGTGGTAAATATATTCCGTAGCTTTATGTGGGTACCAATATCCCATAATATAAATCTATGAAGCGACTTGTGTGTCAGACGAAAACGCGAAATACGTTTCAAATCGTAAAATGTAGTTTTGAAATGTTTAGGTTCAAATAACACGATAGAAGCTTGTTAATATCGGACCCAGACAGATATGAGACAAAGCCCGCATACTGGATCTTAATGGCTTTCTAACTAAATCAATGCAATTTCGCTCCTATGATAATTGAGTGCAAGACTATTGCCATTTACCAAGCTACAATTCCTCCGTACTGAGAATTGTCTAATGGAAATATCCAGGCATCGAACCTAGTTCTTCACGCCCAGCAGCCCTGCTTGCGATCGCTAGACCAATGAGGCAATTAAATCCTATAAATTGGTTATAAAACTAGTTTGATAGGTAATTACCTCGTTAGTATTCGTCTACAGTAGGTACCTACAGTTTAACGATGCTTTGCATTCCTAAGCGTAGTAAACCGATTGGTTTCTAATCTGGATTCGGCATTATAGTAAACTGTAATCGGATTTGGATTGTAAGAGCTTGTATAATGCCAACACCGATATAGACCTTGTATTGTGTTCATAATTTTCATGGTAATTGGACGTTTTCATTTGAACTCTTAACGAAGCCGACAACTAAGCGAAAACATTGGAAACGAAAACTTTGTATCTGCCACGGCATGATGAGAAAGCGATTAGTTATAAATATAAATAAACGAATGACTGCTTAATGGTGTAGTAGTCGTAAGCGCGACTGCTGAGCGTGAGGGCCTGGGTTCGATTCCCGGATCAAGCAGTGTTATTGGTTTTTTTTATATGCAAATTTTCAGTAGCAGCACAGAGTCTGCATCGGGGAAACGTGAGTCTATAACAGTACAACTCTGCTTAATCTTTCAGGGAATACTGGCGGGATGTTATGTAATGTATGTTATAAATAAATAAATCTAGCTTATTACTGTTTCACTCTTGGCTACAGGCCTCTACTCAGAATAAGAAAGGTTCTGCTTTAGTCTACTACGCTGGCCTGATGTGGATTTGCATAGTGCTTGGAATATGATAGGTTATTACTAGTCATCTGAGTTACTTTTTATGAACTGTCATTGACATTTTGTTAAACAAAATGTTTGGAATACAAAAGCGTGACGTCATAGTTTTTAAGTTGCTTTTAATATACTTATAGTGTGATTTTTGTAAATTGATAATTGAAAAAGGCAAAGGTAAGCAAGATATTAAGTTTTGGTGAGTTTTTAGAAGGAAAAAAGTATTTCAGAATTTATTTTTGATACAGTCAATTAGCCTACTGCTCATATAAGATAGGATTACGTAAGGCAAGGTTTACCTTAGTACGTCCTTTAAGCAATATTGTAAGAGGTCATGCTGATACGACGGAACCTGTTCCGTCGGTAGGTTTTTGAATTCACTATTTCTGAATAGATAGTTGAAATACCTACCCCTTTAGTACCAGGTACTTTTAGTACTAGGTTCCAAATAGGAAGCCGGATTAACCCGTAAATGTAAAACACACAAAGGGACGCTCGTATTGCATTTTAAAAATAAAATTTCGTTAAGCTAGTAACCCCTGTACCGCTATCCAGGTACATTCGACCGAACAATGAATACAGATTTTTATATAAATCTGCGAAATTAATTCAGTTGTTTGACGTTGAGCCTTAATATAAGCTTCGTTTCATAAATATGTTGGTTAAAAAGTTTTTGATATAGAAGAGTATTTTTTGTGGGTGTTTTTATTAAGTTCTTGTTAGGATTCGAAGCCCCACAAAACCTAACATTCCGATATTATGCCGTTGAGCTACACGAGTATTTCTAATTAATAAAGACGTGATGAAGTGTTTTTGAATCAAGTTACACGAGACCAATCAATCTAGAATTTCCAAAGTGATATAAAAATTGGCACTTTCTCACAAAAAAAAAAAAAAAATCTTGTACTGTATTACAACAGTACTGTGTTATAATAGCTGACAAACCCTTGGTCTTATTAATTTGCCCCGGTGGTTCTGTATTAATAAAATCAAAACAGCGATTAATCATCAAATTATATAAAAAAACAATTATCGCATTTACGTAAGATGATCAGTTGAGAACTACTCTACCGATTTGACTGATTTTATTCTTGTTGTGTTTTTCAGGACAAGGTTTGTGTAATTAAATTTTTTGTAAATCTATGAATCCGTAAAGTCGCAAATTTAGATGGTATTTTTGTAAGAAATTTCTCATTTTCTTCATTAGTAAATTGCGCCCGTGCGAAGTACTAAGTACATACTCATTTTACATATAACTACAGACCCACCCTGGGTCTGTAGTTATATGAAAAATGAGTATGACAATTGACTTTTTACATTTATATCCTATGGAGGACCCACTGTGCAATGTGAGGTGATCAATAGTCGTAGGAAAGACATAACACTTTTTTAGCTATCCAATAGCCCACTGGGCAAAGGCCTCCCCCAAGTTCTTCCATCAGAATTACAGTAATGCATAAAAAAAAACTAAGAGACGGTGATGATGGCTTTATGCAAAATAGCTGCTTTTTTGGATAAATAATGTTTAATATAAGCTCAAAAACGATGTCTCCCTACCTTGCTGTAAATTGACAGGGGACATTAATTTATAGTCAAGGAAAAAAAAACATGGCGTGTACCCATACATTTGTAATAAACTAACGTACCCGGGTAGTGGGGTAGGCAACCCGCTAAAACCTGCAGTTTGTTTTCTGTTGCATGAATCGCTACAAAAGTACTGCGCAGTTAAAATCAGTATGTGGTAATGTTTTATGGCAGTTTTGAGGTTATATCCGTTTTTATATTGCTGTGACGTCATAGCGTGGTGGTCTACTCTTCTATGATCTCTCGCATGAGACTTAATATGGTAGAATTCTCTTCCTTGACCACCAATTTATTATGGAATGTAAAAATAAAAAAATAAAAAACAATCAGCCCATTACTGTCCCACTGCTGGGCAAGGGCTTCTTCTCATATTGAGAAGTGTAAGGCCTTAGTCCACCACGCTGGCCTGGTGCGGGTTGGTGAACTACACACACTTTCAGGTGTGCAAGTTTCCTCACGATATTATCCTTCATCGTTAACGCAAATGATAATCAAATTCTGATCCGCACATGATTCCGAAAAGTCAGATTTGCGGGCTGGGTTTGAACTCGGACCCTCTTGCATGGAAGGCAAGCAATCAAGCACTAGGCTATACTGCTTCCTGGAATGTAAATTATAATATTATAGGTACGAGTATCACTGTTACGTCGTAATCTTTTAAAAGCTTCAAAATCGTCCAAAAGTTTAGACGTTATTAAAAATTCTGAATTCAGTAAGTGTCGTGTGCGCATTCTCATACAAATGTTTTTCATGTCAACTAAAATGATGTGACTATAATCGGTCAGTTGTATAATTCTATAGATGCAATCTAGGTTTCTGATACAATCCAATCATACAGGCCATACTATAGTACAAACAAATCGCCTAAGATGAAGATTTTTTAGCTTAAGTGCAAGCTCACTTATGATAGCAATCGGTATAGCATTTTCATGGCTGATTTTTTTTCCATTTCAGTTGTTAAAATGTACGGAAGGCTAATAAAACACCATAAAAACTCGCATTGATGGCTTACACTCCATTTAGCAGTTACTTCCCCTCAAATGACACAGACACACACATACACTTATAATACATGTATTTTTACGTTTACAATGAATGCAGAATCATTGAAACCACGATTCTATATTGTGGATGATGGTGGTTTCATGTGGTGTAGAGCAATGAAAAATTTTGGAGAATTATCTATACTTTAATTTATATAATTTTGTTTTTATAAGACGTTGATGCTCTGAACTACAATTTCTCCTGTATCGAGAGTATCATTTCACAGATTTAACATTTGCATTAAATAAAGCTGCTAACGTGCTAGCTAGCAAGTCTTTAGGTCATTCAAATAGAAGCAAAATAAGCCAAGTCTTTAGTTACTGCACCAACGGAGCCGTAAATCTGTATATCACATCTTTACACTGAGCAGGTACTTAGTAATTGAGATTTGATTATAACGGATGATGTCCATTTTGGCTCCCACGAAGACCAGAAACAAAAGCTTAGCATAGGAGAACAAAGAAAGTGACCCATTGCTGGCCACCCCACAAAATCCATTCGTCTATTACCCATAAAAGAATACCCCACGTTTAGCGAACATTAATTTATTCCCAGGGTAAACTCCACCACAATCTAGCAACACTACAGTTTACACAAACGGACACGCCTAACAAACAAGAATATAAAAGCTAACACGCTGAATGGAAAGCCATTGTGTAGTTGTGACGTAACAGCTTGATATCTGAGGGATTTAGGTTACCATGTTATTATTATTATTAATAGCCCGTAATGTCCCACTGCAGGGCAAAGGCCTCCCTACCCTCCTTCTACTTCTTTCTATCAAGCGCTAATTCGGACCAGTCTTTCCTTTCATGTTATGGCTGATGAAAATATAATTGGCTGGAAGACGAGACGATTTTGCTGTATGGTTCCCGGTTTAGAATTGGCGTAAGAGTCGATAAATCAAAACATTAACGTAATGGGCACTTATGGGGATTTGAAAGGTTTGGATAATGATGTTGCCAATACTGTACAGTACACAGTATAAACATCCTAATCTTGTTGCAAATGTTGGTTGGCCTCCATTTTTAACAGATACGGCGTTTTATTAACCGAGGTAGACTTGGATGTTTCTTTTTTGGAGGTAGACTCTTTTGAATAAATCTTGTGGCCAGATTATTTTTCTATTTCTTATTTATAATATATTGATTCTTCAAGTTCTTCTTATTTCATTATTTACTGAACAACAACTGTCACTGCACTTCAGCTGTCAGGTTAAATTGTTTCGTGGTTAATATCGTTAGCTTCGGTTTCCAAGGTCTCGCAACAAATAAACTTAGCATTATTATAAATTCTCATGGGTGTCATAAGAGGGTATAAGCGTCCACATGTTGTATTGAAGTAGCATCATTTTGCAGATAAACATTCGCTTATTCAAGCGTGTTACTAATGGCAATGTGTACATAAAGCCAAATTAATAAATAATTTGCCCCTATAAAATAATTTTTCAATTATTTAAATTCCATAAAAGCTTCGATACGCAAAATAGTAAGTAGGTACAAAAATATTGAAAATACCGACTACGGTAATCAATATCCAATTTTACCTTATTTTCTGAACATACAAATATTCCAACAAAAGGTAATTTGTTGATTAATGGGCTGTCAGCATCAGAAAGCGGCTGTTAGACCAAATTATTATTGTATTAATTAAAGCTGGATACCAAATTAAACGTCATTATGGATGGTAGATACAGGCCCGAATATTATTCCTTTTGGCACACCATGTGTGTGAAGAGTTATTGTTGTATTAATTTCGTGGCAATACTGTTTAATTATTATAGATCCTCGCTTGAAAATTATAAGTAAATATATTTGTATTGGGAACGTAGGACCAGTTAGACCTAAAAGAACTACAAAACAGAACGAGTCTGGAGGAAAGTTGAGATCAAAGTTTATGAGTCGGAATACCATGCAGTTTTGGGACACTTGGCTTTGGTCTAGGTATATTCTCAGTTGTATATGTATCGTAGCTCTCAATATCAAGCGTGAAATACATTGGTGTAAGACAACAAAGTTATGCGTCACATTCAAAATTACATTCTTGGCAAGTCTTCCTGTTCTTTGATTTCCACACTATTCAAATCATAAAAATTGCCTTGTCTAAACCAGTGTTCGAATTTAAAGATCACTTGGAACCTGCATTGGTTATAAACATTTCAATTCTTTTGTTGGCTACATTATAGCAAAAGAAAATTTGGCACCATTTGAACTTTATATTTTGACGGCATTGTTCATGCAGGTATTTCCATACCTATAACTTATTTCTTAAACAGGGCAATGTTTTTGTACCGATATATAAAACGTGGAATTGCCTAAGCCACGGAAACTTGAAGGACTTCATTTGCCTCCAAAACGTGAGCCGCTATTGCCAGATTTTGTAAGGCATACTTCCGCCTTGATGTGTAAAAAAACTTCGGAACTTTAATACAATCAAAGTTTTTTTTTTTTACTTTGTTGTTGTTTTTATTGATGTTACCAAAAAAATTTTACCTTACCATGTTGGGGTCAAAATGAAGCAATATTTAATGTGAATTATTCATAGTTTATTATACTTAAAATATTGGAAATGTTAATATGAAGTAATAATGCTGTGTACTATAAATTGATTGTGATAATAATTGTTATTGATATTCAGCAAAGGTTTTTCATACGCAGATAGTTAGCTTTCAGTCTAATTTAGATGCGGCTATTAGATGCAAATTATACTGACAACAGACAATCGTACAAGGCTACGAAGAGATTATTTCAATATAATGGACAGCGGAATTTTGACGGTATGAACAATGGTTGAGGAATCGAATGCTACGCTATCACAGGTTCATTTTCCGCACAAAACTAATATTTTTTACCTGCAGGTAGTTGATCCGGGTGTGAAAGTTTGTGTAAGCGCGCTCAACACAAAGAAATTATTCATAGTGAAGAGCAAAATTTAAAAAATTACTAAAGCCAGATTGTTTCTAGAAATATGAGCGTAAATGAATATAGAATTTCATATGTTCTACAAGCTACAACTACAAACGATAGAGATAGCGGCAAAAATAATTACAGTCCTTTCAAAACACTAATGAGTACAAATTGTTTTACTCCGTGATGCTACAGTAATACTTGAAGATTCATTCACAGCGTTAGCAAATGACCATGACTAATGGGTCTATCTGTCTTTACTGTGCAGAAAGCCCATTTAAGCCTAGATCTCAACTGATGTCGTTATGGCACCAATCCTAAAAGCAACACAAAGTCTTTCAAAGTACATTTTGAAACAGAAAGGGATGATTGTCAGCTAAATGTGACTGGTGATGATTCTGTTGCACATCGTAGTAAACTAATTTGAATCAACATCTCGTTCAAACACAGATCTTTGAAAAATTATGGAACATATTTAGAACTGTCTAGAAATCACATCCTTATCAATGAAGAAATTAGACGTAACTTAGGCGATAGCAATTAAATTGCCAGTTGATAACAAGCAACTGGAATAATTTGCAGCACTAATATCTCTCTACTTCTAAGTGTAAAGATTTTTTTTTGTTTTAACATTAATTGGAACATTATATTAATCTCATTATTCACAATTCGTAAAAATAAATCAAAGACTTACATAGTACAATTTCAACAGAATATGTTGCTTACGACTGTCACGTCCGTGAACCCTCAAAGATTAGGCAGAGGTGTTAATATGGCACGGTTTGCAAATTACGGCTTATAGTACCCACTGGTGTTAGAGTATTTAATTTTGTCAAGCTTTGGTATGGGTACTTACATATACCGGGTGGCGTAAAATTTCGGAGAATTAAATGTGGCATACATTTTATTTTATATTTAGAGTGTTGCTATTAAAAAATCTTCCAATATCACTGTAGTTTCCACGGATAAATTAGAATTATTGTTTTAAAAAAAAAATGTTTTATAATATCTTTATAGTTGGAATAAGACCTAAAAATCGTCTCTATCGTCAACAAAATTCGACTAAATAAATTCAGGAGTAGAATTTTCAGTTGAAAACTATTATTATTCCTCCATCATGTACAAAAGTTAAAGTTATAAAACTGCTTCAATTTTACGTGTTTAAGTAAAGCCGAATAAAAGTATTCAACTGTTTGAAATGGATAAAACTCCAGGCTAAATTGAAGATTTTATTCAGGTACAATAGATTACCTGATTATCTAAATGATGATTATTAAAATATTATATCAAATTAATTTAATAATCGTATAATATACCATAATTGCTTATATACTTTCAATTCTACTGCATAATACAATCACAAGATACAGAAAAAAATCACATACACACCTAAACCCGGAACAACTATCTGTATATCCTACTAATATTATAAATGTGAAAGTTTGTGAAGATGGAATGTTGGATGTTTGTTACTCTTTCACGCCAGAACGGCTGAACAAATCTGGATGAAATTTGGCACAGAAATTGATTATAGTCTGGAATAGCACATAGGCTACTTTTTATCCCGAAAATGATGGGTTCGTAAACCACGCGGGCGAAGCCGCGAGCGGAAGCTAGTATAGAATCGAAATTTAAGGTATATATTTTCCGAATATATACATATACTAACTCATTCGTCCATAAACTAGAAAAACTATAACTCTTCATCAGAAAACATTCACAGCATGCGTGGGAAGACGCGATATATATGTTTAATTTATTGTTTCCCTCGCCTCTTACGTTACCATGAAATAATTGCAATACTTATTTTACAAAAGAATTGGAACATCTTTCAACAAACGCTTACTGGAAATTGAAAAGCTTCTGGTGGTAATGGAAAAGCTTCGGAGAATTTATTACAAATAGATAATTATGAACAGATAAATTTCTGTTCGAAAATTGGACTCTTTGTTGGAATTTATTGTACCAATATATCTGTCATCATCTGCTTATCCTTTCCCAACTATTTTAGGGTCGGCTTCCAGTATATCTAGATGTGGCTGAATATCTGTATTTATATGGAGCGACTGTCATCTAAACTCTTCCACCTAATTACCGGGAGACACTGATTTTCTAAGGTTATACCGGTTCTCAGACGTTTTGGGCTGCTGACACCCGTAACGCTGTCATAGGTATTTGAATGATACCCGGGACCAACTGCTTAACAAGCTTTTCGAGATGCAGAGGGTTCTTGATGTGTAAAAAACGGTTACCCATCCAAAGGCTGACTGCAGATAGTGCTGTTTAACCTCGCAGTTCGACTGATGTGCGCGGTAGCTATGTAAAAATCAGCAATGGGGCCACTGCAATATATCTGTCATCAAAATCACTTATATCTGTTTATTTTATCAACGATATCTACGCCTGCTTTCTCATTGGTCCTCGTTGGTAAAGTCTTGAATTCGAAACCCTGGCCGGACAAAATGATAATGTATTATTCTATTAGAAAATTCTCTGTAGCAGCTCGGAATTTAAAATTGCCCGAAAGATGGCTTAATAACAGCAACAGTAGAATGTGGGTGCATAATAGTAGGTACACACCTTACCCTTCGAGGAATACAGTCGTGATGGTGTGCTACCTGCATCTAATATTTCTTGAATTGCTTCATCAAAAAGAGGTCAGCAGATAACGAGAAAGAATACACAAAATGAATGCCGGGTACTCAAGTACGCGTACAATACTAATTTGTTGTACTGTCTCAGCCTAAACTGTGAATACGAATTACATTAAATACACTCGTAAAATATGTCCATGTAATATTATTTACATTTTTATTACACTCTACAATGAATTCGTAATAAAAAGTGAAATATAAGTACGTTTAACCGTTTCGTGACAAAAGGCTTACAAAATTTTATTATAAGTAAATAGCATACAAACGTGTGGCCTGTCTGTCGGAACTGAGTATTACTTAAAAATATTACATTACAATTTCTGAGTTTGAGCACGCAACAAAGTAATTTAATTTACGAACCTGTGTTCAGAAGGCTCTGTAGGCTCTATGCGGCACTGCCGAACGCACATTAAAAATTCATAAAATATAAAAAAAAATCACATTAAAAAAATAGAAATAATAAACACAGAACACTATCACTTATCTGTCACAATGTTATGTACACTTTAATTTCGAATTTCATGTTTAGTTTCCTATGAGGCCGGTAGGCGGCGCTGGCGTGAGCTTCTCACTGCGGTCATCTACACACTAACGTTGGACTGCGTGTTTCGCGCATGCGTTGCTGCTTCTACACCCGATACCTACATTTCATTTTGTAATGAACTGAACTTTTATTTAGTATATCCGAAAATAGACCTTTGTTTGCCGATCATAGAGCTGCATTTCGATTGAGTTACGCATTAAAGGGTGCGATTCGACTTCGCAATATTCCGTCTCGCTTTCACTAACGATGTCCACATGCATTTGAATTTTAATTGCGTATATACCTAAATAGTTATATGCAAAAGAGTTTTTAAGTCTATGAGCCAAGAAAAAGTCTTATATTACTCAATTAAAATGATTGACTGTACCTGACAGCTGAAAATTGGTGAAACCCGGAAAATCCACTTACCTATTCTGAAGTTCTTTTACTTCTTTTTTAAACTTATTTTTCTTATGGACTGGAGTCTAAAAAGGTTATTTTTATGTAACAGTTTCCTTATGTTCTGCGCTTGGCAGCGGTTTAAGGCAGTGGGTATCGTGTTCAGGGCAATAATCATAGCAACCCATTACCCCAGTTAGCTGAGTTCATATGAAAAGCGTTTAACGCACGGTTACGTGCGTTTTAAAATTTACTATATCCGCATTGGTAACCGCTAGCTTCATAAATTAGTAGCAGTTCCCGCGACCTAGGAAAGATTTTTCATAACAACTTTGAACCTTAATTTGTGTTTTTTAAGGGTTGAATTTTGGAAAAATATTTCGTGCCTAAAAGTAATATTGACATCAATACGATTTGACCCGTATCTACCTTGTTATATTTTATTAGCGAATCCGACAGACGCTGTCCTGCCCGAAGCTGTCCTAGAACTCGATCACAACGCCACCTACCGGGTCTAATTGTGAATCTACCCCATCCAGGGACACACTCAAACACACACAAAAATCTTCATCAAAAGCGGTCCAGCCGTTTAGGAGAAGTTCAGTGACATATACACGTACAAAAGAATTATATTGATAAAGATTGATCTTTTGAGATATTTTTTCAAGTTTTCTTTGTAGTATATTCTACTTGTAATCCTGTTCATCTGCAGAAGCAACTGTCGCGAATATAACGAAATAACTTAAGCAATCTCCAGTTTCATAAACGTTTTCAAGTTGGTATTTTCACGCGAATACGTTACTGAAACATAAATAGCGTCGTGCATAATAGAGGCTTTTGGTCAAGTTTCATCTCAGAGTTTAGCTTTAAATACTTAACGCTGACGTCGAGAACTTTAACGTGCTTGAAGAGTGTTGGACCTATAACCTCTAAAACACCTTTGTTCCTGCTTTAAGGTAACAAAGGTAAGGCATGACTTATTAAATTTGTTTGAGATGTATTATTGTACCCTACGTTTGGTCGATACCGTTTAAAAAAACAAACCTTTTGCCATCTATAGGGGACGATTCCCAAGTCTGGGATGTTTCTAACAGAAAAACCTAATTACACTTTGCCCGACCGACAGCCCACGGCTGGGTCTTCCGCTTTTCAACTCAAATTCAAATGATTTATTTGTCAGATAGACTTAAATAATAGTTCCTCCAAATACATTTCGCTGTGAGAAATTGCCAATAACTCAAGCTAAAAATGTAGGTACCTATATTTTGACTTTAAATAACTCCTGTTTTTCAGTTTCTCCAGAATATGTAAAAATATTCAACAGTACATCAAAAGCTTTTTTTTATTAAGTAATGGTAATGATATTTTTAAGCTCTCACTTGAGTTTCTACGAGTATAATGATTAAAGCATTGCAAACATTTTCCTAATTAATAAGTTAATAGGTATCTTTTGTTGGATTTTCTTCGAGGATGAAAGGTTTTCCTCAAAATTATGGCATTTATTTTGTTTCTAATAAAGCATTGACTCCCTGCTGAGTAAAAGATCCGGGATTCTCAAAAACTGGAACAGGAACAAATAGATAATTAAGGAAAGTTGAATTGCTATATGAAAATGTATTATACCAATTTATCTTTCATCAAAATCATTTACCTCTGCTTATTTTATAACACACCTTGTCTCATTGGTAAATTGGTAAGCGCAGTTGCTAAGTGAGATAAAAATGGGAAAATTTCCAGTAGCAACCCAAGTTTGAAATCTTCTCCAGCAGATGGCAATAGGCTCGCCCCTTATTATATATGGCATAATCACGGCATTAGCGAAATATGAGTTTACAATACATCTCTGCCTAACTCTACGGGGAATAATGGCGTGATGCTTAGCCGTCGCGCTTGCGATCACAAGTCCAATGAAGCAGTATATCCAGTAGATTTGGTCAAAATTCAGCACCTACTGCACTCCGACCGATGGTCGTTTGACCTTTTCGAACCGTCTAGTGGGAAATAAATGTATTCTAAAATTAGCTGTCGATTTTTCTACCCTCTGAATGCTTGCGGCGAACATCAACGAGGTTCGCATTGCAGCAAAGTATTATCTCACTCAAATATTCCCCGTATATACAGGGTGGATTTTAGAGATGGGCTGCAGGGAATGCAGGTCAAAATATAAAAAAATATGGTCAGTCTAAGAACATTTTCTTTTTCATCTCAAAAATCTAGCCTTTGTTTTTACAAAGTACTATCTCACTTAAATGTCCCCCGAAGTTACGGCAGAGATGTACTGTTATACACTCACGCTTTAGCCAAAACCATTGCTAGGTCATAATGTAAAAAGGGCATATTTTATAACAGACATCATTGCAAACTCCTATTCAGAATTTCCAAAAATCCTTCGCGTGCTTGGTTACCACGCTTGTCAAATGCCAAAGTAACTCCGTCTGTCTGTTTGTTACCTCATCATGACTAAACCACTGAACCAATCGCTATGAAATTTTACAAAGAGGTTTTAGGCTTGGTCTTGAAAAAGGACATAAGCTTATTTTTACTTTTACAGCACAACACTAATTACATACATAAAAAATAACGAATTCACGCAGACGAAGAAAAATAATCTATAATATACATCTACACTTCGTACAGACTTGCTCAAGTACAAATGAAGTTATTCCTTCTAACACTCGAGACGTATCCCAATGATTTCCACCGAAAGAATGGAGAGGGCTTTAACACATCAATTGAATTCACGCTTGCGTAATATTGGTTGCCTGAGAACACTTGAATTTGAGTTGAAAACACACGATACGTCCACATAAATCGACGTTTTTATTTCGTTACGGATGAGCGAGATCCATTTTAGGTTCTATGGAGGAACGAGAGGGAGAGGAAGACCAAGGATAAGTAACATGAGCCAAATAAAGGAAAAGGTTGCCGTCATGTCGTATAAAGAGGTAAAGGAGACTGCACTGGAGAACGAAAAATAGAAAGAACTTCATCAGCTACACCGACAAGAGCAAGGCTCTTAAAAAAGAAGAAAAAAGAGGAACGAGATGTTTGATCAACTTTTTACCATGTTACGAGTAGTACTCGCTACAATATCTAATAGATAGACAATTACCCAGTAGTCAAACAGACCCTTAGCTGCTTATGATACAAAATCTAAATCATCTGAGAACATTCCCCTACAGTTTGAGCCAAAATTCATGTTCAGTTATTAAAGCCCTCACAAGCTATACAATCTGTTGCCTTAATTTGAGCCAACACGTTATTGATGTACATAGTTTTAATTAATATGCCTTTGGCACTGGCATTTGGTATTCTGGTCTCGTTATTAAAGTGACGTATAATATTCGTACGGATAAAATATTCCATAAAAATGACGGTTACTAGATCTTAATGTTTATATATCACAGAGTTTATCGGTTACTTATCAGACACTTGTGAAAACGGAATTTGAATGATAGTAGATGTGATGATATCTTTTTGCTTTGGAAAGATTGCGAATACTTAAAAAGAAGTAACAAAACTTAGAAGAAAGACTCTCTCAGTGGTATAGTGTTCACAAACGCGGCTACTGAGTGTCCTGAGTGTACTGAGGACCCGGATTCGATTCTTAAATTTTATTCAGTTTGGCAGTGATAGCCTAGCGGTTGAACGCTTGCCTTCCATGCATGAAAAATCCTAATTGCAAAATAAATCATTTCATTTCATTTCGACTTCGTACGCGTGGAATTTAGAATCTGATATTTTCCTGCGGCAAAATAGCCTAAATTTTACGTTAGACCTCTAGCAATACATCTATGAAAACTGCATTCAATTCCATGCAGTAGTTTTTGCGTGATGCGTGTACAAAAATGTAGACAGAAAAATTCTAAAAACTGTTGTTTTGGCTTCTGTTGCTCTAATAAAGACCCCTCATATTAGATTTTCTCCAATATCTATAATGTACAGACATCGGCCTGTTATAGTTTTATTATAAGTATAGATCTTGGTTCAAGAATAAAAGTACATCTAGTTATTCGATTGTTTTTTTTTTAGTTAGCGAGATTAGAGAGAGAGATTAGGTATCTTTCTAATTAGATTTCGAGGTATATACAATGGACTAAGTTTCAAATTCCGGAAGCCAACACAATACAAACGGGTCACCAAAACCTTTCCGAACTCAAATCAATATCGACATTCTCACTAACAATACGGTTTGGTATATAATTATCTATTCGTGACCTACGTTATAAACAGCATCACCTCTGTATTCCTCGAAGGGGTAAGCAGAGATGAACCTACTATTGAACCTACTATCGAAGCCGTTATTACCTGCACCTCAACTCTCGACTTTCTAAAAGTGCCTGCAAAGACACAGTTGAAATAAAAACTTTACCTAATTTTAACTTTGTCAGACCGGGGAATAGAACCAAGGACCTAACTCTCAGCAGTCGCGCTTGCAACCATTAGACCAATCAGACAATTTCGAAAATATTAAAATCTGAAATAGATGTTTGTTGAATTCTCATAACAAATCATATCATTTGATTAGGCTTTCTGGTATGCATTGAATGAACCTACCTACTTATGTTACAGATAATCGCTTCACGACAATTTAGAATATCGTCTGTGAACTGGCAATATGTCTTATCTCGATTTTATGAAGATTTTACTTCGTTATACATTTCTAAACTATTTCATACCCGGCAGCGCTGCAAAAAGCATATTTTACTTCAATCAAAATTAGACGCCAAAATCGAATTCATTCAATTTGGACTAACATCGACCGCGTTGTGCATACAACGCGGTCGATGTTAGTCCAAATTGAATAGTTTCTTCTTAATCTTGTAATGTTGTCAAAAATTAGATAGTACCAGTTGCCAGTTCACAGTCGATATAAATTTGTTGAGTGTCTTCAATACTTATGAAATTTACCTGGTATCATATTATATTATTTCCATGCCTAAACTCCACAGTTTACAATACAAACTAACACAACACAAACACGACAATCCACGTCACCAAAACGCTTTCAAACAATCGAATCAATATCAACGCGACCAAACAATAAAGTTTGGTAGATAATAAGCATGTGACGTCACAGTATCGACGCTACCTGCTCTACTGCTCAAAATAGGCACAAGGACAGCGAACTACCAGTCATTCAGAGAGGATTACATGTTAAGATATTTCTTTTTTTAATTTTGTCTCGTCTTATGCGTTGATGCTTAAGAGTATCGTTTAGCTGCCGGCTTCTGACAAAATTGCCTTGAAATACGCTCAAAATAGGTAATTGGGCGTTAATGTTTCTTACATCGAAATCTTAACAAATTAATTTGATTTTGGTCTCTATCATTTTGTCAGATTATAAACTAGGTCGACACGTTTTGAGGTTTAATTATGTCTCAATCAATAAACAATAATATCTGAAAAACAAAAACGTGATGATTTAGTTTTAACTTGAAATGAAATGAAACGAAACGAAATTAATTGAAATGAATTGAGCTGACCTGTCGTAACAGAGGGCAAAAATGGATCAGTTATCGTGAGAATTAATGAAATTAAGAGGGTTCAGCCTAGATCTCACTCACATTTACAATGTATAGCGGTTATATATAAGAAACCATTTAAATTTAAACGACATTACAATATCAAAATAATGAAGTAAATAATATAATAATTAATGACAAAATTGAATATAAAAAGGAAAGGCTAAATAGTCCGAAATTGAATAGTATCCTTTTTTACAAAGTTTAGACTGAATTACATTTTTGAACTTCTTTAATGTTAAATTAGGTATATCATTGGGAAGTTTATTGTAAAAGCGTATACATTGTCCCATGAACGAGTTGTTTACTCTGTGGAGGTGCGTAGCATGTACAGCAAGGTTGTGTTTATTCCTAGTGTTCAAAGAATGAGTATCAGAAAGCTTGATAAATTTCGAAATATTTTTATAAACATGTATTTTTATAAATGTTCAAATATATATTGTGAAGCTACAGTTAGAATATTAATTACCTTAAATCTGTGTCTCAGGGACACCCTTGGATTATAAATAGCTCGGACAGCCCTTTTTTGTAAGACGAATATAGTATTGATGTCTGCAGAGTTTCCCGAAGGGAGGATGCCGTAAGTCATAACGCTATGAAAATAACTGAAATAAACTATTCTGGCTGTATCCACATCAGTTAAGTGCCGAATTTTTGACAGCAAACGTGGCAGAACTAAGCCTACCCGATAATTTGTTTATTTGCGGACAGTTTTCCTAAGCATCTATAGTGATGCTTAGGAAAACTGTCGAATCCACAATGTCCACTCCATTCAATTTAACATTGATTGGTACTTGTCGGACATTGGGCGTTGAAAAATTACGACATTTGGTTTTTTTCTCACTAAGTAAAAAATTATTAACATTGAACCAATGAACTAAATTAGAAAGTGCAACGTTAACTTCGCGAAAATCCAGTAATTGTCATCGAATTTTAAAAATTAGAGAAGTATCATCCGCGAACAATACTACCTCGTGATTATCTATTATATAGACTGTTAGATAGTTGTTTCGGGTTCGGTTGTGTGTGCATGTGACATGTATGTTTATAATCTGTACCCACGATACAGGAGAAATCCGAGGGTGAGGCAATATCTTAAATAAAATAATCATTTTAACAATGGAATATTCTGTTAACAAGTCAAAATCAAAATCAAAGTCATCATTTTTTATTTCAAGTCGGTAAGTAGTATTTGTTAGTACACATAACTTATCGAAACAGAAAAAAAAATCCGCTTCTGTTTATCAAACATAGTTACTCTTTGCCAGTGATCTGATAAAACAGCCAGTGAATATGTAAACCCACATCACACTGTATAACCATAGGCAATGTTAATTATTGTTGCCAAGTGTAATTTCCCACGGGAGTGGCAGGGTAATTGTATAAGTTTTAAATAATTATCCACTATCCAACTTGGCCGGGTAATATAACGATGCAATTAGTGTATAATAACTTTTTTCTCTATTTCGAATCTCTTGATGGATAAACTATTTTTGAAATTATCGTTTAGCTTCTGACAAAATTGTCTTGAAATAAGCACAAAATTGGTGTTTCTTACATCTAAATCTTAACGAATTAATTTGATTTTGGTCTCTATTGTTTTGTCAGATTATAAACAAGGCCGACCATACTTGGTTTTCTCAAAAAATTGTTTAATTTATCACGAGATAAGTAGGAAGATTAAAAAATTGTATTTAACTGTACTCTCGGTTATAAAAAAACTTGTTTCAGATTTCCGAAAATCTGAAACTGTAAAAACACGCTTGACATACTTTTTTTTGAAACTGTGATTAAAAGCCTTTTGTTTTAGGTAATCACAATGATTATCACAAGATACCCTCTATCTTCCTATACCCACTTATACAAAACAAAGATACCCTTCTTTTATATTATCCCGTGGCAATCTAGCTCACCTACTTGGGTCCCTCATTTGACGTCATTTCCGCCCTTGCCGACATAGGCGTGTTCTGAATGAATAAAACATGTCGTAGACACAGAATGTGAGAGGAGAAATGATATTTCGATACAGTTTCTTCAGATTGAAAGTTTCTTGTTCTTGGAGATTATCGGGGAGGATTAATGGTCCATGCCTGCCTCAGTGGTCTAGTGGTCGTAAGCGCGACTGCTGCGCGTGAGGTCTTGGGTTCGATTCCCGGGTCAGGCAGCGTTATTGGGTTTTTCTTCATGGAAATTCTCAGTAGCAGCACGGAGTCTGAAACTGTGCCCGATAGATGGCAATAGGCTCGCCCCCTATTACATGGGATACAGTAACGGAATCGGCGAAATGTGGGTGTACTATTGTACACCTCTGCCGGCTTCGAGGATACACGCGTGATGCTTTGTTATGTTATGTTATTAATAAAATAATGACACCAAAATATATAAATATTTTCTACAATAAATAAAAATAAATAATCATTTGCTAGTATATACCAATCACCATTTATTACAATAAAATTCTATTAGTATGTAAAGAAAGAGACTCCAAGTCCTCAAAGTGAGGAATTCAACGTAAGTCTCGCATTCCGGGTAGTCAGATTAATTATCGGCTTATTTTTCCACTATAGCATGAGCGATCACTATGTGATAACTTGTGCCGAAACAAACATCAAAAGAGAAGCTCCACGATTTTGCCTGATTTCAATTACACGTGGTAAATTAATTCTCGCAAGTAAGAGAAGGAGAGAGAGCCGGATTAAGCAAGCGCGGGGCCCGTAGCAAATTCTATCGAAGGGAATATGCTATGGGCTCTAAAGTGACTTTTTGTAGAACTTGTGCGTTTGCCGTATGAAATTCCGTGTTTTATTTTCGCCAACAAAATAATCGGTTACTGATTGTCTGACGTGATGTAACGTTTCACTTTTTTGCGACATCGAGTAAATTCAATATACCAGGTCGTAATAAGTTTCAATTAAAAAAAAAAAATACTCAGGCGGAGGTGGGGTTTGGATATACGGGGCCCGTAGCAATTGCTACTCTTGCTACGTGGTTAATCCGGCACGGGGTAAGAACAAAAATTACATGAAACAGTTTATTGATAGATATATTCCGTGAACTAATGAAGTTTTCGCCAATATTATCCTAAAAATAAATAAGTCCCTTCTGAATAGCAGTGTGTAGTTTACCTCGTATCATTGATCATGTTATATAAGATAAGGTAATATATAAAAAGAGATCTTTTCATGTAGTCCATATAGATACTTAAGAATAGTCAGACTCTAGGTGCCATGTTCCAAAGTGTTAACTTCCAATGGAAGACGGGCAAGACCATAGTTACTCTTTCAAATTCGTAAGGCCTTACACAGAAGATAGATCTATAAAATAAAATTTCCATGGAGTTTCTTGACGGTTCTTCTCCATAAGGCCTACTATTTAGAACCGTGCCCTTAAAGTCTAAACATTTCTTAAATACCTGAATATGGTTTAAATGACATAAAGATTACAAGTCTGAAAAACTCCAAAGCGTCGATCCACAGTTCAGATAAAAAGCGGACAGTCATAATCATCATTACAATCAGAAACATTCAATGTTAATATCGGCCATTTTAGTCCGTGTTCCGCTAACGGTCTCACTAAACGAACACGTTTAGATAACACGAGATTAACTTCACTTTCATTGTAGACAATTATTTGAAAGTTAAGCCACAACTTTCTTGTGAATGATATATGAACCTCGTATATTCCAAAATGGAAGAGGGGAAAGTTTTAAGTTTCAATGAACCTTTTGGGATAAGGTAAAGATAGATGAGATAAGATTGATTTCATTCGAGGTTTGATTCTCAGCTTGTATAAAGAATCGTAGTTTTTTTTTTATGTATATAATACTATATTTTCGGGATAAAAAGTATGTGCCTATGTGCTATTCCAGACTATAATCAATCTATGTGCCAAATTTCATCCAGATCCGTTCAGCCGTTCTGGCGTGAAAGAGTAACAATGATCCATCCATCCTCACAAACTTTCGCATTTATAATACTAGCTTCCGCCCGCGGCTTCGCCCGCGTGATTTGCGAATCCGTACAATAAAAAGTAGCCTATATGCTATTCCAGACTATAATCTATCTCTGTGCCAAATTTCATCCAGATCCGTTCAGCCGTTCTGGCGTGAAAGAGTAACAAAGATCTATCCATCCATCCTCACAAACTTTTGGGGGAATATAGAAACACGGGAGAAGTTAAATTACCTTAGACAATATCGTTATATCTTTAGTGTTAGACAGATTATTAGTAAAGTATTATCTTTATATATAAAATTCCGGTGTGCGTGTGTTTGTAATTCTTCTCCTCCTTTTTTTCGCTGTAGATAGGCACGCGTTTGACCACTATCTCACCTGATGGTAAGCGATGATGTGGTCGAAGATGTAGCACGCTTGCCTAGCAGTAACCTATTCACTCTTGACTTAAAGACTCCCAGGTTGTAGCTAAACGGCTTGATCGATTTTGGATGTGTTTTTTGTACTTATAAGGTATATAGGATAAGATTGATTTAATACGAGGTTTGATTCTCAGCTTGTATAAAGAATCGTAGTTTTTTTATGTATATAATAATTTATTTTCGGGATAAAAAGTATGTGCCTATGTGCTATTCCAGACTAATCAATTTCTGTGCCAAATTTCATCCAGATCCGTTCAACCGTTCTGGCGTGAAAGAATAACAATGATCCATCCATCCTCACAAACTTTCGCATTTATAATACTAGCTTCCGCCCGCGGCTTCGCCCGCGTGATTTGCGAATCCGTACAATAAAAAGTGGCCTATATGCTATTCCAGACTATAATCTATCTCTGTGCCAAATTTCATCCAGATCCGTTCAGCCGTTCTGGCGTGAAAGAGTAACAAAGATCTATCCATCCATCCTCACAAACTTTCGAATTTATAATATTAGTAGGATTTTACTAATTACTTATTAAACGTATTAATTAAACCATGAAAAAACACAATGAAAAAACCTCGAAATTGAATTCTTAGGCGAATACTTTTTTTTTGTATGATTTTTAGTTACTTAGCAAATCCTATAATATACACATTATCCTCCTTTTGGTTTGAATGCACAATTTTTTTTTAGTTCTTTCTTTTTTACTTGTCTTCGTTTTAATAAGGTTACATACGAACAGAAATCTAGCCATCGAAAACCGGCATTGTCTCGGCATTAATTATATAATAAGTCTTATTACCAAATTCAGACAGTGCATTGGCTTTGGGTATACTTACCTACTCCACCAAACCTTCCAATACTCCAAGATGAAGCTTATTTAGCGAATATATTTAAGAAAATGACGTTTAACCTGTAGGCGTGAGTTAAAACCAACTGCGTATTCACATATCTTTATAAAAATACTTTACCAAATACTCTCCCAAAACGTACCTATGTTTAGAAATACAAACATTATAATAAAACAAATAAACATGACATAGCGTCACGCCTGTATTCCTCGAAGGGTTAGGCAGAGGCGTACTATTCTACACCCAGATTTCGCCGATGCCATTACTGAGTCCCATGTAATAGGGGACGAGCCTATTGCTATCTACTGGGAACAGTTCCAGAATCCGTGGTGCTATTGAGAATTTCCATACAGAAAAAGCCAATAACACTTTCTCCGACCCGGGAATCGAACCCAGGCCCTCAGGCTCAGCAGTCGCATTTAAAGAAAGTTTCAACTACACACATCTAAAGTTAAATTAATTGGAAATATTAAAATTGGAAAAGGCATTCGGTCACAACTGCAGAAAAATTGCAACATCTATACATATAAATAAAGTTGGAGTGTCTGTTTGTAATATTGAAATAACCGTTTTTTATTACTCGCATATGAATATACATATATACGGTACATACACCAAAATAACATTTTTTTAAATTTTTGTCTGTCTGTCTGTCTGTTTGTATAGGCTAATCTCTGAAATGGCTGGACCGATTTTGACGGGACTTTTATTGGCAGTTAGCTGATGTAATAAGGAGTAAATTAGGCTACTTTTATTTTTTTTAAATTCTTTTATTTTAGAAAAAAATAGGGTTAAGTGCATTTGGTCTTCTTAACTTCACGTAACTTTTATGATTTTTTTTTTTAAATGGCATTTCGCACTAAAAAATACATTGTTAATTTCCGATATCCACGCGAACGAAGTCGCGGGCACAGCTAGTCATAAATATAGTTTGCGATGACGGAACTTACAGAGAAGCAAAAAAATTAACTGAACCTGCTTCACTGGAATATAGGGTACCGTACTATGAAATTAAATTGCAAGTTGTTTTAATATGACACGGTTGGTGTAGTTGCGATTACACGACAGCGATCAGCTGTCTTTGCTTCGTGTCGCGGGTTCGACCCCCGCATGAAACAAATATATTAATGATCTAGAGATAATCGTTTCGGGTCTGGTTCTCATGTGATAAGTATGTTTGTAAACTGTACTTACGATATGAGAAATCAAAATTTGGGGTAACGTGTATTTAAAACTAGCGACCTGCCCCGGCTTCGCACGGGTGCAATTTACTAATTAAGAAACTGAATTTTGCAGTGGATATTCCAAAAAAAAAAAAAAACTTTCATACATACAATTACAAATATAATAAAAAAGAATTAGCCAAATAGGCACAGCCGTTCTGAAGTTATGCGCTTACAGAGATTTTTGGCAATTGATTTTTATTTATATAGATGTTGGGAAATGCATGTGGCGTTCAATGGCGTGCAATGTTGTAGCTTATGCCTCAAACCTGTCATGGACTGATTGAAAAGGAATGGAATGGTTGTGAGGACCAATTTCATGGATTGATGATCAACAAACGTGTTGTATAAATGGGGAATCAAAAAAAAAAAACGCTAGAACCTCGCTATGACAAAGATAATCTGATAATTATTGTGCTTTTCTGTAACTCCGTAATCATAGCTTGTTATCAAAGAACACTATAAAAAATGGCTGGGCTCTAAAATGGTAATGAATATCCTATCATATCCTATCCTACTAAAATTATAAATGTGAAAGGTTGTGAGGATGGATGGATGGATGGATCTTTGTTACTCTTTCACGCCAGAACGGTTGAACGGATCTGGATGAAATTTGGCACAGAGATAGATTATAGTCTGGAATAGCGCATAGACTTTTTATCCCGAGAAAATGTACGGTTCGTAAACCACGGCGGCGAAGCCACGGGCGGAAGCTAGTTAATTTATAAATTGATAACATTCAAAGCTTATTAAGGTTTTTTCATAATAATGTCCACACCTAACGGTATTATATACTCTATTTGGATCCACTGCTCCAAAAGTTTATGACCCCTTGTAAAATTACCTTATTCTTCCAATAACGAATGGCTATTGAAGCAAAATACTTCAAATACCCTTTAATGAACAAACAATCCGTTCCAGTCTATAGACAAGGAACAATTTACAATTTCAACGCTATTATAGAGATTATACACAGTCGGCTGCTTATCGACTCTAAGTTAGAGCAAGATTAAACTGGTGAAGATAGAAACACGGGAGAAGTTAAATTACCTTAGACAATATCGTTATATCTTTAGTGTTAGACAGATTATTAGTAAAGTATTATCTTTATATATAAAATTCCGGTGTGCGTGTGTTTGTAATTCTTCTCCTCCTTTTTTTCACTGTTGATAGGCACGCGTTTGACCAAAATCTCACCTGATGGTAAGCGATGATGTGGTCGAAGATGTAGCACGCTTACCAAGAAGTAACCTATTCACTCTTGACTTAAAGACTCCCAGGTTGTAGCTAAACGTCTTGTTCGAATTTGATGATGACGTATACTGCAGGACATAGGCCTCCCCAAAGCATCGCCACATCGACCGGTTCCATGTTACCCGCGTCCAGCAGGTTCCCCCGATCTTCACCAGATCATCGATCCACTCTGTGGGGGGCCTTCCCACGTTGCGCCTTCACGGTCGACATTCCAGAACCTTATAGCCCCATCGACCATCGTTCTGCGTGCGTTAATTGGTTAATTGTAATTGTTACGGCAGAATGCTGTTAATCTTGACACATTGGTACGTATGTTGACTTTGTACCGTTTGATGTCGCTTCAAGATTATTGGCAGTTTACTTTACCGAGAAACTGAAACGACATAAACAAACATTTACTCAAACATTTTTAAACTTTCCTGCTGAACCTTAAAGCAGAAATAACAGCGATTTCTCAACGTTTCCACTTCAATCGTACCTTGAAATAAAACAAAGACGCTAGTATCTTCAGCAAAGAATTGTTTCAAGTTATTTTTTTAATTCTTCATCAAGAACATTTTACTTTACCTTTCGTAAACTTGGCACGGTGATCTAAGAAAATTTGTTCATAGACTTACACTATTAATACTGAAGGTTCAAAAGGATTTGAAGATATTTGGCTCCTAATGTAAATGATTTGTCGTTTACAAAGGAATAGGACCTAAGTACTCAGAGTTGCTTGCTTTATGATTTGATGATTTTTTAACGTAAAATATTTACATCATTTCAGTATAAACAATCACACAATTTTAATTCATTACAATATTTTTTTAAATAGTACCAAAAGTGTATAACATATGTAACATAGCATCACGCCTGTATTCCCCGAACGGTTCGATTCCTGCACGGAATAAATATTTGTATGATCTACAGATAGTTGTTTCGGGTCTGGGTCTTTGTGTATGCGAATCTTACCGTGCCTCGGAAAGCACGTAAAGTTGGTCCTGCGCCTGATCTCTCTCCGGTCGTGTCGGATTGCCGTCACATCGGACTATGAGAGTGAAGGAATAGAGAGTGCACCTGTGTTTGCGTACACACTTGTGCTCTATAATATCTCCTGCGTAATTGGCTAATCTCCGGTGAGAGTGGCCGCAGGAAGACATTATAAAGTTAATCGCTTACCCACTACGCCAACCGTGTCGTGATATTGTACACCGATATCGATCGATCTCTTCTCCATAGGATCAATCTACTTTGGAACTTTGACTTCGATTTTAGTACAGCTACAAAATAAATCAAATTTAACAAAACATCTACAAATTATATAATTTCCGTATTGAAATGAGACCAACTGGTAACCGAGTCTCGTATTACGTATAAATTATAGGTGCCTAAGACCCCTGGAAGTTTCCGTAGGTATTTGAGACGGCGTGAATGGAAATTAATTGATTGAATAGGCTGGGTTGACCAGGGTAGTAAGCACGCAGAGAATACTGGCGTGAAGTAAGCAATGGCGTGCGGTTCTTAAAGACAAACATACACTGTCTACCCTACATAAGTCAGATAAATATTTATTAAAATATATTTGAGGTGGCAAATCACATACATCATTATTTAAATGACAAGACGACGAACGAATACCGACATGCAGTGGGAATTACTGGTAAGTAAGCTTTTAAAATTTTCTGCCTACCTGTCTAAAAACTCTGTGCACGCCGCTGATCGTAAGGTACCCCCCTATATATAGTATACGTACTTAACTTAACCATTTATATTGGTAGGTGAGGATACAATATGTATACTTACTTCACAATAACTAAATAAGTAGGTATAACACGGAACAAATATTTGTATGATCTACAGATAATTGTTTCGGGTCTGGGTGTTTGTGTATGTGAATATATGTGTTTGTAAACGCACCCACGATACAGGAATAATTATTCCTAGTATGGGGCAACGTTTAAAAAAAAACAAAAATAAAAACAGAGTCCTCAAAAAGCCAGCCAAAACATCAGTAACTTCTCTATTATTGCAAACGTTTATGGTCGACGATGAACGCTCAACATAAGATACTTCGAAGGATCCTTCATCATCAAAAGAATATCATTCAGTACCAAGTATAGATATACACCTATAACAAGTACGATTCTCAAGTTGCCAAGATATCGTCCAATTGTACACAAACAAAGCCAGGTAATTAACTGGCGGTTCTTTGTTAGGACTTTAGAAAATATTTCTCTCTCTCTGTACACTGTAACAAGTGCCTTCATTTTTTCATTGCCTTTTGTTTTTTATAATTCAACAGTTCAATGGTCGGCTCAGATAAATAAGCTGCTTTTGAATAATACGAACACCTACGTTTTGTTTTAGAAATGTTTGAGTTTTTATTGATATTTAAATTGTTGCGTTTTGTTTTTGCCGAATAAATAAAACGATATTAACATAATAAGGTCCATGTTCACCCAAAGTATAACAGTTTTTTAAGATACGCAAAACGTGTCGAGCTAGTTTATAATCTGACAAAACGATAGAGACCAAAATCAAATTAATTCGTTAAGATTTCGATGTAAGAAATGTTAACGCCCAAACATCTATTTTGCGCGTATTTCAAGATAATTTTGTCAGAAGCCGGCAGCTAAACAACACTCTTAACACGAAATTTTTGCATGAGTAAACGGCCGTTTTTATTTTAAACATATGTTATTTTGTTGGTGAACACGGTCTTCACAATCTTCAAACTATTCCAAACGAATAAGTGCTGACTATAAAATCACAAGAGTGTCGCCAGACTAGCACAATTTGTTTTGTGAATTGAGTTTTTAGCGTTACATAATTATAGTTGCATTTAGTTTCAATATCCATACTACAGTTTGAGCTACACACAGCTACGCAAAATGCATACGCAATAATGAAACTGACTTAACTGATGCAAATAACGCGACTCACAAAATTGCATTCGTGTATCGTCAGCTTATTTATTGCTAGGCTATTGCAATACCTAACATACAAATAAATACTGCTGCTGCTATTGCTGTGGCACTTCCTCTAAAAGCCATTCCAGATGATAGTCTACTCTGAACTTTAAAAAAGACCTTGACTCTTGAGTTTGTTTGGGCATTTTCTCTCAGAGGTAATCATAGAAAATGCCGACGCCATCTAGTTAAAAAAGACGTGTAGAACTCACTGAAAAGTTTCCTGAGAAATATATGAGAAGAATTCACTTTTAACTCCTCACACGTTCATAAAGACTTTACCAATAAAGTGGTATACTGTTAGCCAAGCTCATAATGCAGTATTTTTCTACCTACCCATGCTCCCTTGGCTTCAAGCCAAAGCCTGCATTCCGGTTAAAAATATTCACCGCTTTCCGACCTTGTGACCAGCGTTCTACTCACAGTAATTTCTTTAATTAACTCTTGCAATTAACAACAAAACAAGCAGCTAAAATTCTATCTTGCAACACCAAACCACCAAAATAAGCGTAGTAAAAAAAGGTTTAAACAAAAATCCAGCTACCCTCGGCCAATTCAATTACTATCTTAACTAGGTTGGTTGTTTAACTTGCAATAGTTTAAATTTATTCAACAATAAACGGTGGGACGGTACGATGCAAAGCAATGCATATTAAACGCATGTTGTCTTAGGGTTTGGACACATTTGGGTAATAATAAATATATTTTCCAGCATATAAGATATACAACTAGAATATTTAGTTTTAATTCCGCTAAACTACTGCAAGTTTGGGTGCATGCACAGCACCGCCCTCCCGCCCGCAAATATATGCACATGCAGAAGGTGCGGTAGAAATAATGTAACATGCAACCAAACCGATCCTCGACACGTGTTTCGCCCCTCCACGGAGCATCCTCAGGAGATGTTGACTCGTCGACCGCTTGGACACGAATGACAAGCGGTCGACGAGTCAACTACTGCATGTGCATATATTTGCAGGTTCCTATTCGATTACAATAATAAATACTGTACGATCAATGCGATTAGAAAAATTATCAGTGGTCGACCTAGAACCAACACAGGGGGCGGGGGGTCATGACCCCAATGACCCCCCCTGGATCCGCCCTTGCTCATTGGTCTAGTGGTCGCAAGTGTGACTGCTGGGCGTGAGGTCCTGGGTTTAATTCCCGGGTCGCACAAAGTGTTATTGAGTTTTTCTGTATGGAAATTCTCAGTAGCAGTACGGAGTTTGGAACTGTGTGCGGTAGGTGGTAATTGGCTTGCCCTTATTACATGGGACTTTGAATGAATTAATGAATTTATTTTGCGAGAGTATGGTACAAAAGTTCTTATTTTAAGTGTTAGTATCACAAAACTCTGCCAATTAAGGCCTTTAAGGGATTCATGCGTGATATTACAAGATATTATACACAATATGAAAATATTTTTTTTTTTGTTTATAATATTGTCTTCTATCGAAACATAATATAGCATAGCATCACGCCAGTATTCCCCGAAAGGTAAGGCAGAGGTGTATGATTTGTACACCCACATTTCGCCGATGCCGATATTGAGTCCCATGTAATAGGGGGCGAGCCTATTGCCATCTACCGGGCACATTTCCAGACTCCGTGCTGTTACTGAGAATTTCCATACAGAAAAACCCAATAACACTGCCCGACCCGGGAACCGAATCCAGGACCTCACGGTCAGCATTCGACCAATGAGGCAGTTTCTATCGAAACTTTCTTATTGTGGTCTTACCTTTACTTGTGGTTGGGGACTGGAACAAATGAATCTGCTAATGAGTGCCACGAGGGGGCCAATTATACAACTTACCCCTTCGCCTCGGCCAGACAACTTGTTTATATTTAAAGACTTTACTATTTCTTTTTTATAAATTAGGATCTTTGTATGTAAAACATTAACCTTTAATAAAAAAAAACTGTGGATAAACAAATTTTTAAAAAAATATTACGTTAAATATTATCTATTCCAATAAATAAAATTGGAGTGTCTGTTTGTAATATTGAAATAACCGTTTTTTACTACATGCATATGAATATATATACGGTACATACACCAAAATAACATATTTTACAATTTTTGTCTGTCTGTCTGTTTGTATAGGCTAATCTCTGAAATGGCTGGACCGATTTTGACGGGACTTTTATTGGCAGGTAGCTGATGTAACAAGGAGTAACTTAGGCTACTTTTATTTTAGAAAAATTCTTTTATTTTAGAAAAAAATAGGGTTAAGTGCATTTGGTCTCACTAAAAAATACATTGTTAAGTTCCGACATCCACGCGAACGAAGTCGCGGGCACAGCTAGTCTTAAATATTAATTAACATTTATATTAACATTTTATTAACATGACTGCCTCATTGGTCTAGTGCTAAGCGTGCTAAGGGTGCTAAGTGTGAGGTCCTGACTTCGATTCCCGGGTCGTACAAAGTGTTATTTGGTTTTTCTGAATCGAAATTCTCAGTAGGAGCACAGCGTCTGGAACTGTGCCCGGTAGATGGCAATAGGCTCGCCCCTATTATATGGGACTGAATAACAGTATCGCCGAAATGTGGGTGCGCCTTACTCTTCGGGGAATACAGGCGTGATGCTATGTTATGTTATAAATTAACATAATATCAATATGTACTAGTACATCTCACATATGTCTCATTTTTAAATCATTAGGTTTGTCGATGCTTGCCATCAACGGCCTGTCACAGGCCACTACCGACCAGACACCTCCCCTAAAGAAGAGATACTTATAGCTGCGTCTCTTAGTCTTCAAAATCACAATATATTTCTACAGCAATGTGACATAGGCATTGAGTTTGTTGTTCGGAAAGTATGCTGGAATATATTTATTTTTAAGCCTTGCCCCACACTAGGATTTCTCCTATATCGTGGATATAATTTACAAACATACATGTCACATGCACACACAACCAGACCCGAAACAACTATCTGTAGATCATACAAATATTCGTTCCGTGCGGGAATCGAACCCGCGACATCTAGCGCAGAAAGCTAATCACTTAGCCACTGCGCCAACCGTGCCGTCAATTTGCGCTTAGTTAATTTATTAGTCTTAAAAAAGAACGATAAAATAAAGAAAGATTTTTGATCAATACGGTTGAAAAGACGATAGGTCAGTAGGGAGAGCGAAGGTACGGTGCACCAGAGATTGTGGATTCAAATCTAGCTCGAGTCAATTATTTTAATAATATTATATCAAAATAAAAGGATTTTTGTCGAGTTGCCGCAAAATTCTCAATTCATTAAATGTTAAAACTGTGAATTGGTGAAACTAGTGTCTCATTAAACCAATCTATTGTTGCATCGTAATTTACTCGCTAACCTTCGTCTATTTGAAACTGCTTAAGCTAATCTGGAGGACTCACAGGGGCCTTACAAGATACTGGCATAGAATCCTATCCTATCCTATCCTATTTCTACTAATCCTGATAATATACTAAATGCGAAAGTTTATGAGGATGGATGGATCTTTGTTACTCTTTCACGCCAGAACGGTTGAACTGATCTGGATGAAATTTGGCACAGAGATAGATTACAGTCTGAAATAGCACATAGGCTTTTTATCCCGAAAAAATGTACGGGTTCGTAATCCACGCGGACGAAGCCGCGAGCGGAAGCTAGTATGTATATAATACTACCTTGTACGTAAAGTCAGCATCAATAAGATGTATACACGTAGTGAAATTCAAAGGCGTGTCTTTGAGTAAATATTGATTGAATGAATGTTTCTGCGGATACATAAAAATAAGTGATCATTTAAAATTTTATGATTTTAACAAATACCTTTTCAAGAATAAGCGTTTGAATTTCGCTACCTGTATACATCTTTTTGACTTTGACTGTACAGGATTAAATTGGGACCCTCTAAATTCTAATCAGGTTCTTTGTTCGTCCTATTAGTGTTGCCAACTTAGTTTTGTAAGCATGATTGTCGTTTTAACTTAGTTTCGCGTAGCTTTTAGACAAGACTGACATGTGCCGTTCCGACGACATCCGACGATCGGCCAGACATTCGGCCGGCAGCCTAATTACATAAGAAAGCGACAGCAACGCGACACCCACGCGACATCAATCTCACTGTCACCCAATACATTATATGACACAAAAATGACGTTTGACAGAAGTTATCGCGCAATCTACGCCTGTCGCTACATCGGTAATTAGGCTGCGGGCCCGTTATATACCTAAGAGTTAGCGTAGACTGTAAGTATGTAAATGGTTTACTGGTTTATCATGGTCTAGTCTTTTTCCAACTATATTGGGGTCGGCTTCCAATCTAACCAGTTGTGGCTGAATATCAGTATTTTACGGAGCGACTGCCATCTGACCTACGCCACTCAATTACTGCGAGATACTGATAAGGTTAAACTGGTTGCCAGACTTTTAAATGGTTTACTGGTTCGTCAGGATAATAGTTGATTGCATGGACTCAGAAATTCAGATGATGCGTGTGAGCACACATGTCGGATAATAACAGAAGTGCGGGCTGTAAAAACTGACGTTTTTACTTATTACGTTGAGTGTTGCCGACTGCGAAAAGTTTCAAATTCTATCATCTCTCGTCTGTTAGAACTTTTACACTAACAACGTGATTTGAGCTGAGACAAGCAATCAGCACTAAATCTACTGAGATTAAATAACTAATTTCTTGTTTCATGTCTCTGTTCCTTAGTCTTAGTATTAAGTATGCCGTCTTATGTGTGTCTCTGAATACAAGAAGGAATAAATCCTATCTGACTATCCGACCTATCAAAATTTCGATCAGCGAAATTCTGTCAATATCGTGGAATAAAACAGGATTATTTTTAAGTCGATTGCCTCATTGGTCTAGTGGTCGCAAGCGCGACTGCTGAGCTTGAGGTCCTGGGTTCGATTCCCAGGTCGGGCAAAGTTTTATTGGGTTTTTCTGTATGGAAATTCTCAGTAGCAGCACGGAGTCTGGAACTGTGTGGTAGATGGCAATAGGCTCGCCCCCTATTACATGGGACTTAGTAACAGCATCGACGAAATGTGGATGTGCAATAGTACACCTCTGTATAACCCTTCGGGGAATACAGGCGTAATGCTATGTTATGTTATGCTATTTTTAAGTTTGCAAGCGTTCCACAGAAATGCGACAAGGAGCCATTTTTTTCTGTGTCCAAGTGAAGCTGATAATATCCTAAGTTTGATTTAAAGTTTGGCGAGTTTTTCCGTTAGAAAATAATGATAGCAGCCCGGAGTCAACAAAGGGCAATATGATTACCTCTTCATTCATGGATATTAATAACGGCTTCGGCTATCCATATTATAGATCAGATTATATCATCTACTTCTATTTCCATAAATGTTCCCCTCGGTTGTCCTTTACAAGAACTTGCACGGTTAATCTCGAATGTTCTATCCAATCTTGCAGCGCATAGACTGGAAATTCAATTAAACCTGCCTCATCGGAAGTTTCATTGACGCACGGCAACTCTGTTAGCAGAACTTAGTTAGCTCAGAACTATCGAAGTCTGTGTCAATAATGAATCAGTATCACGATATAGGATAAATATCCTTTACAGATAGTGCTATCCACGAAGACTAATTGCTTACAGTACAAGTGTGCAACCTTCCGCTACTGTTTTAGTTCTGTCGATACACATTAATTGACGACACGGTTGGCGCAGTGGTTAAGCAATTAGCTTTCTGCGCTATGTGTCGCGGGTTCGATCCCCGCACGGTGAAATATTTGTATGATCTACAGATAGTTGTTTCGGGTCTGGTTGTGTGTGTATGTGACATGTATGTTTGTAAACTGTACCCACGACACAGGAGAAATCCTACAGTGGGGCAACGTACGTATAAAAAAAAAAGAAATTACCTATGAGTGCACACGCACACTATGAAATATTAACTGATCACGAAAGAGCATTACGGTCAGCTGGAAAGCCTCGGCTAAAAATAGTGGGGCGCGTCTTCGTAGATGGCACTATCTATAACATGAATGATTTTGCTCTTCTTTTGGAAACTTTTCTTTCACTTGTGGTTTACAAGGAAAAAACTTTTAGGAGTGAGGGCGACTGATGAGCGTGAGGTCTTAAGTTTGATTCCCTAGTCGGAAAAAGTGTTATTGCGTTTTTCTGCATGAACATTCTCAGTAGCAGCACGGATTCTGGAATTGTGCCCAGTATATGGCAATAGGTTTGCCCCCTATTACAATGGACAAGCGAAATTCTAAGTCTATGGGCATCGGCGAAATGTGGGTGTACATAGTACACCTCAGCCTAACCAACAGGAACTGTGCAATAGGAACATAAGACTACTTTTCCTCACGACACGATTGGTGCAGTGGCTAAGCGATTAGATTTCTGTGTTTCGTGTCGCTTCGATTCCCGCACGGAACAAATATTTGTATGATCTACAGATAGTTGTTTCGGGTCTGGTTGTGTGTGTATGTGACATGTATGTTTGTAAACTGTACCCACGATACAGGAGAAATCCTAGTGTAACAAGTACTTTTCTAAAAAAACAAAGCAAAGCCAAAAGCTGTAGAACCAAAGTTTATGAGAATGACTGCTTTATAATTTAAAAGTTTACTAAATTAATATTAAATATAGCTTAGAATTTACCCACTAGCTTTAGCTATCGGATCCGCCAGGTAGGTACCATCTGTTCAATGCCTTTGACGCTATAGACATAGCGTAGTAATGAAACCGCGCAAACACCGGCAACGCTGTGTCACACTATGCGTTAGGCGGTGCACACACGAGGATAGTGGTTTAGGAGAAATAACAAGTGTATTTGGCGACTTAAAAAAGAGGCCAGTATTTTTTAAAACTTTGCCGTTCTCTAGGAATAATTCCTAGGTGCGTTTACAAACAAAAATATTTATATGCTCAAATACTCAGACCCGTTAAAAAGCGACAGCAACGCGACAGCAGTCTTACTGTTAGCTAATACACAAAAATGACGTTTGACAGTAGCTATCGCGCGTTTTACGCCTGTCGCAAAATAATTTCTACGTCGTTAATTGGGCTGCCGGAACAACTTATCTGTAAGTCATAAAAATATTTGTTTGGGAATCGAACCCGCCACACGTAGCAGAGCAGTGGATCGCTCCACCACTGCGCCAACTGTGCTGCCAGAATGTTAGAATGTTTTTTGATTATCTTAGTTAGTAGTATGGTAATAAACAGTGCAAATAATAAATAAAATAAGATTTGTGGTAGTAGAAGCGGTGAAAGACTAGCAATTGAGCGCTAGCTTTCTCCTTTAACTTTTAGAACTAATTTGTGGATCAGACTTTCATTATAATTTACGTTAACGATGAAAGAAAACATCGTGAGGAAATCTAGGCACCAACAAAGACTCCATAAGGGGCCATCCATAAATTACATCACACGTTAAGAGGGGGGAGGGGGTCGACGAAGTGTGACATTGTGTGACAAGGGGTGGGAGGGGTCCTAAGTTTCGTGACATCACATTTCAAAATATAATATATCTAAGTATTAAAACGCGAAATTTGAACTATTAACAAAAAACTTAAAAATATTTCCAACTCTATCTGTGTGAATATAAGATTTAAATTGTTATGTTGGCGAGTTCTTCGAGAGCCTCGCCATGATTTCAAATAAATGGAAATAAAATTAATTTCGGAACTACTGTTTTAATTTAATAATTTTTGGATTTAAAATTGCAAAATATGTGACGTCACACCAGGGAGGGGGAGTCTCACAAATGTGACTAGCTGTGACAAGGACGGGTGAGGGGTCGAAAAAGCATGAAATTCGTGTGACGTAATTTATGGATGGCCCTTAAGGTCTTTGCTTGTGTGCGTAGTCCGCCAACTCACACAGAGTGGTGGACTAAAGTCCAACCATTCTCATCTGAGAAGCCCGTGCCCAGCAGTGGAACAGTAATAGCATCAATTATTATTAATCAATATTATGTTAAATATCAATGAAAACTTAACAAACAGTATTTGACACAATTATTTTCAGCAACAAATATTTTCTAAATACCTCTCGCTGATTCAGTCCAAATTACAATTATTTTCTGCTACTAATTACAATTGAAATGTTATCCTAACAATGGAAACGCGTTGGCTATAAATACAAATTCAGAGGAAATATAATGTGCAAATACGATTAGTTACTACTCGACCCTCGAGTGAAGCACTAGCATTATCTGAAATGGGCTTAATTGTTAGGGTTGTCGAACAAATATTATAACGTATATATATATATTTTATACACAAAAAAAAAGGGATATCACGGTAACCAAGTCGTAGGGTTTAGATACGATGTGACAGTTACCAGTGAAGCCACATGTGCAGAAGAAAATTAACGCCACACGTCTTTATCGCCAACACATAAAACATCCTCAAGCCCAAGCTCCAAGCATCCTCACTTCTAACTCCTCAGGGACAAGTGTCTCAGATAGTCTAGCTCAGAAACTCCATTTGCTTACAAAATAAGATTTCTGCTACACAGTTTCTTCGACATTAAAACTTTTTAATACTAGTTGTATATTGTGATACATTGCGGTTACATAATTTTTCAGTTTAAGTATCTTTATAGGCCTCATGGGGCTCGTGGTAGCATGAGTGGCTGCTGAGCATGAGGTCAAGTATTCCATTCATAGATGTAAAGTGTTGTGGATTGTGTAAATAATAATGTCTAGCCGATTCTCCTTTCTTTGTTGAATTGGTATTAGTTGAATTACATAGGCAAAATGGACAGAAATAACTTTAATGCGCTTGGCGGTTTAGGGAGAATAGCGGGCCGGCGCGGGCGGCGCTCGGTCGCTACCGTGCCTTGCCCCCCGCGCCCTGCGTTCCCCTGCCGCTTCAAGTGATCGGCGCGTGAACATAAAGTGTTACTTCTTCTTATTCTTATTTAAGAGCCTTGCTCTTGTCGGTATAGCTGATGAAGTTCTTTCCATTTTTCCCTCTCCAGTGCAGTCTCCTTTACCTCTTTATACGACATGACGGCAACCTTTTCATTTATGTGGCTCATGTAACTCGTCCTTGGTCTTCCTCTCCCTCTCGTTCCTTCTATATTTCCTTCAAAGAGTTACTGGGACTTCTAAAATTCTTAGTACCAGCCTGGAGTTTAGAATTATGCTTATTAGATGACAAAATGCTCGCTCACTAGTCCTTGGGACTTCATAACACCATCGGTGAAATGTGGATGTTCAGAATACCTCTGTCTATATATTTACTAGCATCCGCGCGCGGCTTCGCCCGCGTGGTTTACGAACCCATACATTTTCCCGGGATGAAAAGTAGCCTATGTGCTATTACAGACTATAATCTATCACTGTACCAAATTGCATCCAGATCTGTTCAGCCGTTCTGGCGTGAAAGAGTAACAAAGATCCATCCATCCATCCATGCATCCTCACAAACTTTCACATTTATAATATTAAGTTGGATAGAATAGGATGAGTAGGATGTTATGTTCTCGTGTGTACGAGATCATAAGCAATTCTTTGTTATAACCACAGTTATAGCGGCTATGAAAACCAAAAATAAATGATAAATGCATAAATGAAAACAGCACAACCCTAACATTGGGTACCTGTCAATATTTATAGCGTAGCCCATTGATTAGAGGGGTGCAACGTGGGTCAGATATTTAATTATGTAACGCTCGATCGCTTTGTCGGTTTACTATGCGGGTTCCGTACAACTTTGACTGATTTACATAGTAATTTGCTCAAGTGGTGATAATTATTTGATTGTTTGGTAATAATTTGATTTAAATACCTTCCTGTTTTGATTACTGAAGATGGGGACATTGTTTTCCGTCTTTGATAAAATAAAATCTACCATTTTAAAAGATAATTATACTTAGTATATAGAATCATGCTTGTAGTCCCCAAAGGGTAAGACAGAGATGTATTTTTGGACAAATAGAACATTTTTTGGGAAACATAATATAGCATCACGCCTGTATTCCCGGGAGAGTTAGGCAGAGGTGTATTAATGTGCACCCACATTTTACGGATGCCGTTTATGGGTCCTATGTAATAGTAAGCGAGCCTATTGCCATCTACCGGGCTTTCAGACTCTGTGCTGTTACTGAGAACTTTCAAACAGAAAAACCCAATATCACTTTGACCGATCTGGGAGTCGAAACCAGGACCTCACGTTCACCCGTTGCGCTTGCGGCTACTAGGAAAACATTTGCAAAATCTATTACGTAGAAAATCTTGAGGAAGAGATTGTTGGTGATAATGGGCCTAAGAGGCCTTTGCGGGAAAAATAAGGTCTTCATAACGTTGTTATTAGGTATGGTGGTCTCAGGGCGTGTCATTAATAAGAAATGAATAAAATGCACAGAATATTGTTGTTTTTCGTTTTATTTAAACAATAAAATATGAGGTACAGTAAACAATATTTCTTCGATCAGTTTGAATTTGGCAATGTATACCAAAACATAGAGACAAAGAGTATATAAAGGTTTCAAATTAATACTGATAAATTATTTTATTCTTGAGTAGAACTTAAGTTCTTGTGGCATGAGCAGAACTTCAGGATCTAAGTGCAATTTTTTTTTTAATACTTCTATTCTCTTTTTGTTTTACATTCATCCTCACACGCACACCCATACAACTGAAACAACTATCTGTAGGCGTTACAAAATATATTGATTCTGTGCAGGAATTAAAACCACGGCATGTAGCACAGAAAGCCATTCGATTAGCCACTGCGCCAATGTTCCTGCATTGGATATTGCTTTTAAGAAATTCAGAAAAGAATTGGATCTTCTTTGTAATTAAGTTTAGCACGCCTTTGTTTCTGCTCACGTTACAAGATTTTTTGTGACAAAATCAGCTGACAATTAAAATGAGTTTCATTGACTTCGTTATATATTTTTAAATTGACATCCATAATAAAGTAAATCAAAAAAGTATTAATTTAAATTTAAATTATCATTTAATTTACAATTGTTTTAATTAATATCACAATTTAGTTTTTTAACATTGTTTTCTTTACAACTCTTATTTATTCAAACAAGGCTTTGCCAAAATAAAACTGATCATTATAAATTAAATTAAAAACGATAACATTAGAAAAATATTCTAGTTCTAAAATAATATTTGGTATACTAACAATTTTAAAGGGAATTTATACAAATTGATTTCACTGTGAGCTGTGACAGGGAAATAATTTTAGTAAAATATAAGCAATCTTATCTTGCCAACTTATAAAAAAAAACAAATATTTTTTATACAACTATGTATAAAATGTACATTAATTGTTTAAAAAAAAGAGTAAATTTTTTTTTTCTAATTTATTTATAATAAAAATATTGAATAACCAACTGGATTATTAAATGCCAATACTAAAAGACATCTCGATAAACATCACAATATTGGAAACATCAAGAAAGAGAGAGAAAGATTAATCGCAGCTCACAATGAAACACTTATTTACAATATAGCCAGGAATATACATCATATTATCATCTACTTTATATCCCCAGCCACATTTTAGTATAACTTCAAACAGCCATCATTATTACATCCTATATTAAAACTAATTATCTACAAATGTATGTTTGGCACAGCTGAGATGAAGAAGGAGCTTTGCTTGGCATTTTTTGGCTTTTCCGTATCATTAAGAACAGTAAATAGTAAAAATTTGTTTGACAATTGTGTGAATGTTATAAATATTCATCTTTTCAATTCTAAATTCCAAATTACCTCAAAATTAAGTTTCGATTACTTAAGAACATCAAATACCAATAAGTTGTATTGTGAATGATGATAATACCAATATTATCAAAGCTATTGATTCGGTCGACATTTACTTTGAAAAACATGGAAGCGATACATATGTTTTTAGTAATAATTAAACTTCGGCATTAACAGTAACTGTAAAAGCTTTAGCGTATGAGATGTTTAAACCAAATGAACAAGGCAATTTTTGCGCAATATTTACACTTTCCATATGAACATTAGTAACGTTGTGTCGCAAAAAAGGAATAAAGTTGAAATCTATATACAATATTAATCACTGTCGTGTCTTCCATTATTTTACAAAATATACAAAAAATTCCTTATTCCATTCATGTAAACTACATGGAAAGTCTAGTTTTGGTCGATGAGAAGACTAAATGGTCGCTTTTAGTAAAACTTCTTATATCCTCCACTGTTACAAGAGCAAGGTGCTGTAAGAATGAACAATATTTTTTGAAAGCTAACATTTTTCTTTATGTCAATGTCTATGAAGCAATATTTTATCAAAAAAGCATACTCAACGTTTGGCTTAAAGTCAGTGTAATCTTTCTTGCGTTTTCTATTCATATTTTGATGGCTCGATTATAGTTTATAAATTATTTTTCATCCACATAGCACCTTTGCATCCTCATCAACAATAAATAAAAATACTCCATGTGACTTACCCTAAAGTTTTATGATTTGACACAAATGTTTTATCGACTAGAAAAATCTAAGAAAAAAGATTTCTTTATATTACAGATCCATAAAATCTAATGGGAGACATCGTTAACTATCGGGGTTTCACAGCTAGAAACATTTACAATCAACATTTAATAAGAATTGTTATTTGGACTATCATCATTATCGTTCGAATTTACAGTACTAATAGTAGTGTCTATTAAATTAGAATTTATCTCATCTTTCATCGCATTATCTACTATTTCAGATATATTATGATTGCTACATTCACTGTAACCATTTACAGGGTCTGTATGATTTGTATCTTCGACAGCATCACTTTCGTCTGATTCTCTTTTTTCTACTATTACTTCTATTCTCGGTTTATAAAGATCGTCTTTCTTTTCAAGATCTGGTGGTCGGACTGTTGAAAGGGTATTGGATAGGAATGACGATTGCAGGTTGTATCCTGGCAGCAACTTGGGTTGTAATGGCAGCATGAGATCTAAGGAGCCGGTGGTTGCAGGTCTTGGTTGCAGGGGCGGGGCAGTCATTAGAGGTGGTTGTAGAGACGCTAGCGATATTGCTCCGCACTGCGTGTTGATTACTGGACTCTCGACTGGAAAGAGAGAATTTTATGATTACTAAAGTGAATCTGGAAACTTTAGGAAGGTTAATAGGTAACAGATAGATGCAATTAATTAAAGTCTTGACGAGGATTAGGGTTTAGTAACTAAGTTTACAGGTCGTAGTAAGGGTTGCAATAAAATCAAGGTTACAAGCGACCAAAAACCGTTATAAGTAGACCGCTTTGCAAAATGTTTTTCATAATGATGTAGTGTTGGCTATGGTTGAAAAAGTATAAGATGAGCTTTACCGATGGGTGCTCTTGCTTGAAGAGGCAAACTGGTCGTAGTCGGTGGTCGGAGGAGGTTGGTCGTTGGTCCCTGGAGTGCCAAGCTGATCATGTTCATTCCGTTGACTCCTGGAATTTTGGAATGTTCGAATTAGTATATTAGGTATAAAATAGTGTAATACATAAAGTATGGAAAAAAATATAGGTTAATAAAACTTTAAACATTTTTTACTGAAAAAATCAATTATAATAGGATATCTCTTCCCCGGTTTACTCTTTTACTAATCCGCAGTATACTTTTTATTCAGACTTCTTTTCATTAGGTACGCCATTAAAGCCTTTAAAGACTTTTATACTTACCTCGTTCAATTTATTTTAAACGAGCATTCACGCTTCTCCTTTCTCACTTGAGTGTCTGCATAGATAGCTTCAATATTATAATAAAACTAGGGTACGCTAGTTTATTGCAGCGCCACCTGTTATAAACAGACTAAACAACTAAGAAAATAAACTCACCGAACTTATTTGCTCCCGGTGACAAGTCCTTTAGAACCACGGGATGTTTCACGGCATTAACACGACGGTTGGAGGCGCTAGCGTCGCGTTTTCTCCTGGGTTGCTCTACTGGCAGCACTCTGCGTCGCTTCTTAGGCAGTTTTGATCGCGCCTGCAATAGATGACGTTGAATAAATTATTGGCAATAGATTTTATAAAAGCTTGGTCAGTACCGCAAATAGTAATGAAGTGATATTTGAGAAATTAAAGTACTTTTGACTAATAACTTTAGATGTTCTTAGTCATTAGAAAACTCTTGAAAGAATTTCCACCGTTTTTAATGTAGGTAAGTATTGTATTAATACAAAATACGTATTTTGCTGATTTATAGTGTAGGTATACGAAATAAATATAACATTGCAGTGGACAACACACTGGTAGTGTCAAGAATCCCAAAACCCCAGAGAGGTTGTAACGTTCCGCTGCTAGTTATAACTGGTTCACAAGTATCATCGATAGATGGCGCTCATAACAGTAATGTCTCTTTTCGATAGATGTCGCTACTATACCTTTGCGCTAAAACGTGTCATCTTGAAGATTTATTTATTATCTCCATCATGCATAGCGTAACATTATGGGGCTTTTTATGAAATATCGTATTCAGGGAGCGCTTATAAAGCGAACATCAATCTTATTACAATATAGACACATTGTAAGGATTCTGGGACCGTATTTTCATAGATTCTAGGCATAAAGGAAAATATACTTATAAAAAAGGATGATCTAGGGCTTTTTAATATTGAATAGAATATTTCCACGCGACTCATTCATAATAGCTGGTGATTTTGCGCGGTCCGTCGTTTTATTCTAGACATTTTCGTTTTTAATGGTTCTATATATTACCATAGAGGTAATTATTTAGAATGCCTTTTTTTTCGCTTTATATATTTAAGACTAGCTGTGCCCGCGACTTCGTTCGCGTGGATGTCGGAACTTAACAATGTATTTTTAGTGAGACCAAATGCACTTAACCCTATTTTTTTATAAAATAAAAGAATTTTTCTAAAATAAAAGTAATCTAAGTTACTCCTTATTACATCAGCTACCTGCCAATAAAAGTCCCGTCAAAATCGGTCCAGCCATTTCAGAGATTAGCCTATACAAACAGACAGACAGACAGACAGATAGACAGACAAACAGACAAAAATTGTAATAAATGTTATTTTGGTGTATGTACCGTATATATATTCATATGCATGTAGTAAAAAACGGTTATTTCAATATTACAAACAGACACTCCAATTTTATTTATATGTATAGATTTATATTTTTCGAAAAAAGAAGATTGAAAAAGTTAAGAAGGAAAAAATATTTTAAAGTTTTCACAAAAGTAGCGACTATTAAGACAAAAATAACACTTCTTCGTGAACAATTGCCAAAACAGATAAAATAGGTTAAGGCATACATCTAGTACAGTTTACTATCATTGGATGATTAGCATAAATACAGTTGACACGTCTACGCAAACATGTTTACCAAGTGTAGACAGGATTCATGCCTAATGCAATTATCACATCCCGCAATCTGACAATCACAGAACGTAAAAATGATTGTGAAGTTGGTTGGTATTCATCATCATCATCAGCCAGAAGACGTCCACTGTTGAACGAAGGCCTCCCCAAGTGGGGGGGCTTGCCATAATCCCAACGCTTGGCAGGCGGCTTGGGGATCGCAGTGGCTCACCGATTAGTGAGAGGACGCTGCTGCCCGTCCTCCGGTGTCTGGCCAGCAGTTTTAAGACGTACCCGGGTCGTGGTCGTGGTTGGTATTAACAGCTCTATAAATATATTATTTAGTACGGCGGTTTATTAAAAGGTTCATATCGCCACCTCCTAGGAATACTGGTGTAACTGCAAAATGTCAACTTTCACAGGAGAGTTATGTGAAACTTAAGGTTGTCTGGCAGAAATCGCCAAGTGCGATAAGACCGCCCCTTGTATATTTCTATTGGTTTCCATTGGTTTATATTTTTTTCTGTTTCTGGTGTACAATATTGTATTGTAATGACTGCCTCATTGGTCTACTGGTCGTAAGCGCGACTGCTGAGCGTGAGGTCCTGGGTTCGATTCCCGGGTCGGGCAAACTGTTATTGGGTTTTACTGTATTGAAATTCTCAGTAGCAGCACGGAGTCTGGAACTGTGCCCGGAAGATGGCAATAGGCTTGCCCCCTATTACATGGGACTCAATAACAGCATCGGCGAAATGTGGGTGTACAATAGTATACCTCTGCCTAACCCTTCGGGGAATACAGGCGTGATGATGATGCTATGTTATATGTATTGTAATGTGTATTGTAACTTCAGAGCCATTTTCATCAATCTCTTTATGCGGAAACGTTGCGGCAATATATATGAATCAAAGTAGATACTGTGATATTTAGTATCCTTGTATAATATTAATTATTATAATTAATGTATTTACTTACTTAAATGTATAGAATTGTATTAGAAAAGGCCACATTTCCATGCTATTTAACCATAGTGAATACGTACTTACACGCATTCAGTATTAATATGATTAAAATCTGTTTGTGTGTACCATTGTTATCCAATAGTGTAAACAAGTCTGTGTAAATAAGTATAATAACGTCCTCCTGACTGAATTTCGGTCACGGCGGCCAATCTCACCGGTGATTAGCCAACTACGCAGGAGATATTATAGAGCACAAGTGTGTGCGCAAACACAGGTGCTCTCTCTATTCCTTCACTCCCATATTCCGATGGGACGGCAATCCGACACAACCGGAGAGAGATCAGGCGCAGGACCAACGGCTTTACGTGCTTTCCGAGGCACGGTGTGTATTCTTATACACAAAGACTCTGACCTGAAACAACTATCTGCAGATCATACAAATATTTGTTACTTGCGGGAATCGACACCGCGACATGTAGCTCAATAATCGATCTCTCAACCACTGCGCCAACCGTGTCATCAAGGATGATTAATAATATATTGACGACACGGTTGGCATAGTGGCTAAGCGATTAGCTTTCTGCGCTACGTGTTGCGGGTTCGATCCCCGCACGGAACAAATATTTGTATGATCTGCAGATAGTTGTTTCGGGTCTGGTTGTCTGTGTATGTGACATGTATGTTTGTAAACTGTACCCACGATACAGGAGAAATCCTAGTGTGGGGCAACGTAAAAAAAAAAGAGAAAAAGAGAAAAGAGAGAATAAATAAATAAATGTTATAGATTTGTATGTGGTACCGTAAAATGGGGTATTTCGGAAGCGCGGGGCTAATTGAAATTTAGTAAAGGGATCATTATGTGTGCTTCTCATGGAGTAGTAACTGCTTTTAAACAGCGGTAGTGTAGAATGCTTTCAATGGCAAAGGAAATTTTGATTTAGTCTAGAAAATATGTCAAAATTTCTAAAAACAAATGTTAGTCCCAAATTGCCCCGTGTTTCCCAAATAGCCCCATTTTACGGTATGGAACAAGTACAATGAATAACACTATCAGCTGTTTTATTTTGTAATCTAAGTGAGTGGATCGAGAGTAATGATCCTCAGCAAACGTGCGCTTTCCTGCTAACAATGGGGTACTTTATCTGACTCCCTAGGTACCTTAAGTGGGGTATTTGGGATTAAGTCTGGCGGACAGGTACAAACAAGCACAGAAGAAGAATTTTTCTAGTAAGTAATTTTGAAGTTAAATTATCAGCAAAGGAGTATTTTTCCGTTTCTGTTCATAACTAAACATTACTACTACACAGTAGCGTGCGGTTTTTAAAGACAAGAAGACACTGCCTACCCTCCATAACTCAAATAAATATTTATTATAACATATTTGAGGTGGCAAATCATATACATCATTATTTAATCGACAAGACGACGAACCAATACCAACATGCAGTAGGGATTATTGGTAAGGAAGCTTTTAAAATTTTCTGCCTACCCTGTCTAAAAACTCTGTGCACGTCGCTGCTACTACACAACATAGAATCACGCCTGTATTCCCCTAAGGGTTAGGCAGAGGTGTACTATTTTATACCCACATTTAGCCGATGCCGTTATTGAGTCCCATGTAATCCGGAGCGACCCTATTGCCATTTACCGGGCACAGTTCCAGACTCCGTGCTGCTACTGAGAATTTCCACAAAGAATAACCCAATAACACACTGTACGATCCGGGAATCGAACCCGGAACCTCACGCTCAGCAGTTGCAATTGCGAACACTAGGCCAATGAGGCATTTATTGGTACTAATTATTTCATTAGTTCTTACTAGTTGCTAAAATTACGCTTATCTCAAATATTTTGTCGATGTCAATTTGCAAAGGAAATACCTAATTATCTAGCCTCGGCCGTCACCTGATTCAACACCGCGAATTGCTCAAATGATTCTAACTCTCGACTACACGGTTGGCGCAGTGGCTAAGCGATTAGCTTTCTGCGCTACTTGTCGCGGGTTCGATCCTCGCACGGCACAAATATTTGTATGATGTACAGATAGTTGTTTCGGGTCTGGTTGTGTGTGCATGTGACATGTATGTTTGTAAACTGTACCCACGATATAGGAGAAATCCAAGAGTGGGGCAACGTTTTTTAAAAGAAAGAAAGAACATCATTAGTTATCATCTACATACTTAAGTAGATTCATAATTTTTTCTAAAATGCTTCTTCGAAAAAGATTTTTATTATTTTCTATAAAAATAAAAATGAATCGCCAAATGTGTTGCTAAGCGCATAACTTCCGAACGGCTGCACTTATTTGGCTAATTCTTTTTTTGTTGTGTTTGTAATTGTCAGGTGAAAGTGTTTATGTAAGATTTTTTTTTTGGAAAATCCACCGGAAACCTCGGAAATTTGAATGGTAAATTTGAATGAAATTTTTGATTTTGTTCATTAGTAAATTGCACCCGTGCGATGCCGGGGCGGGTAGCTTGTCATAAATACAATTATATGTTTAGGTATCACTGGTCACTGCCAGTTACTGTATAGAAATGTCAAAATTTTATGATGTAAAACTTCTTTTTTTCTTTAGGTATGGGTTAGATTAGTCCAAGATACTTAGACGTCCATGACCTATATTATTATGCACGTTGATGCATGATAATAATAATCTAACCTTCAAGTATATGTTTTCATTTGACACCTGGATGACTGATATTGATTTGAATAATGTCCTAAAAACTAACATTGATTCTATATGTACAGCAAAGAATAAATATAATATCTCTGAAATAAAAGAAAAAACATTGAAATATATGTCTAAATATTCAAAATTTTATAAGGTCTATACTGACGGGTCTAAAGACGGGGATCATATAGGATGCGCATTTTATGATGAACAAACCGAATGTTTTATGAAATTTAAAATAACATTCAATGTGTCTATCATGTCTGTTGAACTTATTGCTATTTCTGAGGCCTTGTCATTTATTGAATCTCTAGATCAAGGCAAATATGTCATATATACAGATTCAAAGAGTTCAATTCAACATCTGGCTCGATGCACCTCGACTTTTCGAGGTAGACCGATAGCCTACACAATAATAAGATCAATTTTAAAGCTTAAATCTCAGAATAAACAGATCACCATTCAGTGGATCCCGTCTCATATAGGTATTCAGGGAAATGACCGAGCAGACTACTTGGCTAAACAGGCAGGTTCAGATGGTATAGATTTTAAAGAAATTCCTGACTATATAGATTTCATTCCAGTTCTTAAACAAATTTGCTTGCACAATTGGAAAGAATACTTTGATCTTAGATCTAGAGAAAAAGGAATCTGGTACCGAACAATCCAACCACATCCCTCGTTTTCACCTTGGATTGATAAGTGCGGTCTCTGCAGGGAGGATTTAACCATACTATTACGATTGCGTTCAGGACATATGCCTCTTAATAAATTTGGTTTTTTAATGAAAAAACTACCATCACCTTTGTGAAATGCGTGTAATGAACAGGAAGACACCTACCATATTTTGATGAGATGTAACCGAAATCAGTTGCTAAGAAAACAAATTGGTTTTCACAACATAGATTTATCAAATCCTTTGTCAGATAAATTAATTCCCGTAATTGGTATGGTTAAGTACGCTTTGGAGAACAGACCCAGAACATAGTTTTTTTATTTTATTTATTGTTATTTAAGTAATTCCTTTGTTTGTACCTTCAGAGTGTCTTATTCGCATTAGCGAACAAACTCTTTAAATAAAGAAAAAAAAAAAAAAAAAAAAAAAAACCTTCAAGTATCAGCGTCTCATTGGGTAGCGGAGGTCAGCTGACAGTCGCTCCGTGTAAAATACTGATATCTATTCAGACTGTTTAGACTGGTATCCTACCACAATGTAGTTGAAAAAAGGCTGGGCAGATGACGAAAGCATGGTAGTAATTTACTTACCTATGTTACTGTAAACGCCTACTTGTGTGTAAACAACACCGTCGAACAACTTCAAGTTGTTTCGAAGTCAGTGCCTGTGTGTAGAAGTTCTATGTACTAAGTTACAGTGCTTGCAGGAGTCTAACTTCAACTTTGACAGCAAACCGACAGAACTTGGTAACTGGTTGTTACCATAGAGCAATATTGTTAACTTGTCTTGTCTTCAGTTCAGTTTCAGTTTAGGTAATTTATGATTAGATGTAAGGGTCCGTGCAGATCTGGTAAATGCGCCGCTCCTTCGCTGCTGTTTGCGCGCACGTGACGTGCCGTGTGCGAACGGCGTAAGAGGCGCGCGCGTGCGGTTCACGCGCAGTATCTACTTCCTGCCACCCGCGCCTCGAGCCCCGCATCAACTCACCCAATCTTTTCCACTCCACTCCACTCCAGTTTGTTTCTGATTGCCCGAGGCTGTATCGTATAAAAGTCTGTCATCATCGAAAGCAAATTTACAACTGAGGCTCACAGTATGAAATCAAACAGAAGTGCAGGCGAGCGAGAAGCGCGCGCGTAACGCGTGCCGGGCCCGCCTTCTATGCAAGCCTTGCGTAAGTTGCGCTAAAGAGGCGCACCAAACAATTGCAGTAACTGCACGCGTGCTGCGCGCATGCGTCTCGCGAGCAGCTCGCGAGCGGCGCATTCGCCAGATCTGGACGCACCCTTAATACTCAATACTTTATTGCCTTACATGTATGGTGTTTAATTTTTTCGATTTAATTGATGTTAATTGTATGTATCTTTACTGAAATTTAAATAGATACGTATATATTTTTGTTACAAATATCGGAATTTCTATTTAAACCTAATCTATAAACTAGTGAGTTATAGGACACTGACTGGCGTACATGTACACTTCTCAGTTTATGCCATTGAGGCCATGTTTCAATACTTGCCGATGTACTGGCTGTTTGCCTATACAAAACTTATCTTTCAAAATGCGTAAAATTTCTGTTTCAGATAAGTATTTCTGCTTAAAAATTGCAGAGATTAATTAACAGCTAGACCTAGTGGCTGTCTAAAACATATTTTATCTGTTAGATTAGTATTTGATACTATCAGCGAGTGGTGAAATATGCTCTTAGGGTCTTGAGAAAAGGAGCCATTCTCTTATTTCTTTTCTTCTTCGTCTTTGCAAGAGTACGTACAAAGACAGTGATCAGGGAGAAGTGAAAATAAAAAATAAATAAAAAAAAAGCTCCTAGAATTCCGTTTGTAATTAGGAATTATCATTCGCGCTATTTTGGTCACTAGAACCCCTATGGAGTACAAAGTCGAAAACATAAATTTTCTTCACGGCAGTCGGGTAAAAAGGTTTGCAACAGAGAAGATGGCCTTGTTAACACAACATTTCTAACCACATGTGGTGGAAACATTCAGTGGGCATCTAACGGCTTGGCACGGTTCAATATTACTATTAATTTAAACATGTGCCTACGTGATACAACAATGTGCCAGTATTAAATGGTTACAAAAAAAATTAAGAAGGTTTCGAGATTACTTTTTGATATTAATATTAAAGTGGATGAAATCGTGAAATCATTTAATGGGTAGTGGTTTTAATTGTAATTGTTAGACACCTACTAAAAGTAAAGTAAATAATTAGTACTAATTTTGAATTATTCAATCGTCAAGTTTAAATATTTTCTAGCAACGATGAATTACATACAAAGCAAAGCGTCACGCCTGTAATCTTCAGGGTAAGGCAGAGGTAAACTATTGTACTGTTGTATGTTATCATTATCTGCCTAGCCTTTTCCTAACCACATTGTCTTTCAATCTAACCGGTCGCGGCTGAATATCGGTATTTTAAACGGAGCGACTGCCGTCTGACCTCCGCCACCCAATTATTAGGAGCCACTGATAATTTAGAATATCAGTTAGATTAGTTATTTCTGGTATCGGTTAAACTGGTTGTCAGACTTTTTTGGGCTACTGACACTCGTAACGACTGTCATAGGCCTTCATATGACACCCGGGACCAACTGCTTAACGTGCTTTCCGAGGCTACTGTTGTATGTTAAATCCCATGTATAGAGGACTAACCTATTGCTATATACCCGGCACAGTTTCAGACACCGTACTGTAACAGAAAATTTCCACACAGAAAAAAACCAAAAAAATTCTTACCCGTTAAAAAAAATTCCTTGATTTGTTCAGAAAAATACTTACTCTCAGTATCGCGCATACAACCTTTTGACCAATTAGGCAGTATTAAATTTCTTCCGAACATTAAATTCAACCCATTACTGTCCCACTGCTGGGCAAGGATCTCTTCTCAGAACGAGAAGGGCTAGGCCTTAGTCCCACGCTGGCCCGGTGTGGGTTGACGGACTACACACACCGTCAAGAACTTTATGGAGCCCTCTTAGGTGTGCAGGTTTCCTCACGATGTTTTCCTTCACCGTAAACGCAAGTGATAATCAAATTCTGATCCGCACATGATTCCGAATAGTCAGAGGTGCAGGCCGGGTTTGCACTCAGACCCTCCTGCATGGAAGGCAAGCGCTCAACCGCTAGGCTATCATTGCTCTCTTCCGAACATAAACTGGATAAAATTATTATCACCCTTGAAACTGCAAACACTAACTATATCAATCAATTACACTCTTGCTCCGATGCAAGCGTTTGATTAGTTTATAATTGAGTGAAATCCTTGAACATGTGACTTCGTGTGTGACTAGCAGGCTAATAGAGAGTAGAAGGCTTCACTTGCAAGGTTCAGCGCTAATTTGTAATTGGTAGTTGAAGGTTGAAATGCATGGGGATTGAATCTTACTAAACTGGATGGAGAGTAAAATTATTGCCTACCTGGGTGACCGAGCGCCCACGCCAGACATTTCTTTTTTGTTAAATCTTTTTTTCCAGTGATGAGATTTAGCTAAATCGATTTTTCGCCCCCAAAAACCCCTATATATAACGAGTTTACAAAGAAATAAATACATATTTATTTTTATTTTTTTAACATTTACCCACATAACAACTTAAAGTTGAAATAACAATATTTTAAAAATGATTTAAGTTTGAAATCATTTTCGTAAAAATGAATAAGCGGGGAAAATACTAGGAGGTTATAAAAACAAAAAGCATTAAAAAAAATATCTGCAGATTAACATTCATTCCTCCTTTTCTTTTAAAAAAAAACGTTGCCCCCGTTAGGATTTCTCCTGTATCGTAGGTACAGTTTACAAACATACATGTCACATGCACACACAACCAGACCCGAAACAACTACCTGTAGATCATACAAATATTTGTTCCATGCGCAGAAAGCTAATCGCTTAGCCACTGTGCCAACCGCTTCGTCAGTTCATTAGACTACATGTGTAACATGGGAAAGATAATTTTGAAACGGTAAAATTTTCCGGCCCGTAATGGATGAATGCCTTCAACTTAAAGTGGCGACAAGCGGCTAACAGTTGAGATCAGTGGAAGACTAAGGGGAGGCCTTTGCCCAACAATGGGACACTCAGGGCTAAGTATAATAATAATATAATAATGGATGGTATTAAAGTTGGCTGCCCAGCTTGCAGCAGATAATCTGATAATCTGTTCTGTCACCGGTGGAGGCTCTTTCCTTATACCCTGGAGTTGGCTTAGATAGACATCCATTTTGCTTTTGAAACTTAGTTTTCTTATTTGAATGCCTCATTCTAGTGGTCGCAAGTGTGACTGTTGAGCGTGAGGTCCTGGGTTCGATTCCCAGGTCGGGCAAAGTGTTATTGGGTTTTTCTGTATGGAAATTCTCAGTAGCAGCACGGAGTCTGGAACTGTGCCCGGTAGATGGCAATAGGCTCGCCCCCTTTTACATGGGACTTAATAACGGAATCGGTGAAATGTGGGTGTACAATAGTACACCTCTGCCTAACCCTTCGGGGAATACAGGCGTGATGTTATGTTATATTTTCTTATTTTTGTGGACAAATATAAAATTCTCTTTGATATTAAAGTTTGTTATAATATTAAAAACTACAGTTTAATCATTCATTGTAAACTTATTTGATTCGGGAGCTTCAACAGAATATTGCGTCAATCTGTACTAAAAGGTTTTCCCTTTATTTTAAAAATGATTAATGACTTTAGTTTTTTAGTTATGGTAATTAGAACCCGGATCATCAATGTGATCATTCAAAGTTACATCGCTTAACATAAAAAAGATTTTCGTTTTTCTTGGAAAATATTGTATCAATAATTTTCTTTCGAATTTATTCAAAGTTATGCCAGTTTATTCGAAGTTTAGACTTCTCCGATACTTAAGTTGAAAATAATAATGTTTAAGTTGACTTTAAGTGTTATAAGTTATAGAGTTCTTGGTTATGGTAACGATTACATTGGTAAAGTTAGAGTCAAGTTCACAAATAATATAGCAAACGTTTAAGTCAAAATCCAGCGTTTAATATGAACTGTTGTTATATCAGTAAACGGTAGATTTAAAACTTATTTTATACTAGCTTTTGCCAGCGACTTCGTATGCGTGGAATTTAAAATCTGATATTTTCTTGCGGTAAAATGGAGCCTATATTTTAAGCTAGACATCTAGCAATACATCGGTGAAAATTGCATTCAATTCCATGCAGTAGTTTTTGCGTGATGCGTGTACATACAGACAGACGGAGAAAAATTCTAAAAACGGTTGTTTTGGCTTCTGTTGTTCTAATAAAGACCCCCATATTAGTTTTTTCTCCAATATCTATAATATACAGACATCGGTCTGTTATAATAATTTTATTATATTTATAGATTGTACGTTAGACCTAATTAAAACTACGGATGGTAAAATACAACTACTCTATTACTAGCTAGTAAACGTTCTGTTTGTGGTACGATCAGCAACAAAAGTAGCTCTTATTTTCTTTTTAATTAAACGTTAGATTAATTGGACACTATGAATTATTCCTGTATCGTGGGTGCGTTTACAAATACAAATATTCTCATGCACAAACATGTGATTCTGCCTTAAAGCTTTACCCTACATATGCAGAGGCGAGTACCCTACAGTAAGACATTTTAGGCATAAGTAAGAAATTAGACTAGTGTACTAGTTTACTCTTGTTGTCTTTATGACAATTAAACACAATTCTAATAAATTATTTAATCACGTCAATCTATCAGGTCAGTTCAAATAGTTATGGCACTTTCTTCAAAAGGCTATTCCACCCTGTATTTGTCTCACATAAATCCTTACATCATATCAATCTGTCTGGACTTTAAAACAGACTTTGACCCCTGAGTTTGTTTCGGCGTTTTTTCTCAGGCATAGTCATAGGAAATGCCGACGCCATCTGGTTTAAAAGACGTGTAAAAGTGATTGAGAAATCTTAATCGCAAAATAAATAATTTCATTTCATTACCCTTAGCTTGATATGATGAATTAATTATAATGCGTCATTCAAACTTGGGTTCCGTAAAATGGTTTAGAAACGCGGGAACTCGGTGTCAAAAGTAACAATCAACATTTTATATGAAATAAGCGAGCGTGAAAAGCAAATTCACAGAAAGCATAAATATTTACAACATTTCAACAGCTTTTATCTGTAAACCTAATCAAAACAATAACATTTAAATTCAAACACCCGACCGTACAATCTGATTATACAGGGTGAGATGATAAGCTCAGAAAAATGCTTAAACAAATATAACACTTAATAATATTAGGTACCGTCAAGGAACTTTGACGACACGGTTGGCGTAGTGGCTAAGCGATTAGCTTTCTGCGCTAAGTGTCGCGGGTTCGATCCCCGCACGGAACAAATATTTGTATGATCTACAGATAATTGTTTCGGGTCTGGGCGTTTGTGTATGTGAATATATGTGTTTGTAAACGCACCCACGATACAGGAATTATTCCTAGTGTGGGGCAACGTTTTTTAAAAAAAAAAAAAAAAAAAAAAAAAAAAAAAAAAAAAAAACTGCGGAGTAAATATTTTTCGACCTCGACGACAATTCTCATAAACATACGGCCGTTATTTTCGAAAGAGTAAGCAGACTTACACCGTCTTTCCTTATACATTTACTAATCTACTCGGCAAATATTGGCGTTTACGTAACATAAAGTAGCATCACGCCTGTATTCTTCAATGGATTGAGCAAATGTGCAGGTACTTTTGTACATTTCGCGACGCTGATGCTGTTATTAAGTCTCAATTAATAGGAGGTGAGCTTATTGTCATTTATCATCCTTATTATATGGGACACAAAAAAACGGCGATATGTGGGTGTACGTTAATACCTACGCCTCTGCTTAACCCTGCGAGGAATATAGACCTAAACAAGAGATAATCATCTCATCATATAATAAATAAAATGTCTGTCTTAACTTTGACGACACGGTTGGCGCAGTGGCTAAGCGATTAGCTTCTGCGCTAAGTGTCGCGGGTTCGATCCCCGCACGGAACAAATATTTGTATGATCTACAGATAATTGTTTCGGGTCTGGATGTTTGTGTATGTGAATATATGTGTTTGTAAACGCACCCACGATACAGGAATTATTCCTAGTGTGGGGCAACGTTTTTAAAAAAGAAGAAGAAAAAGAAGAAGAAACTGTTTCATCTTCGATAACAACTTCAAAGAAACACGACGTAAATATTTTTTATCATGAAGTCGAGCGAATTGGGTGGCGGAGGTCAGATGGCAGTCGCTCCATCTAAAATACTGATGTCAGCCGCAACCGGTTCGACTGGGAACCGACTCTAATGTAGTTGGGAAAAGGCTAGGTAGATGATGATTCTCATACATCCTATCCTACTAATATTATAAATGCGAAAGTTTGTGAGGATGGATGGATGGATGGATGGATCTTTGTTACTCTTTCACGCCAGAACGACTGAATGGATCTGGATGAAATTTGGCACAGAGATAGATTATAGTCTGGAATAGCATATAGGCTACTTTTTATCCCGGGAAAATGCACGGATTCGTAATCCACGTGGGCGAAGCCGCGAGTGGAAGCTAGTACATAATGAACCTATTGAGAAAACATAATTTATATTTGGTGACTGTATTATTATTTAAAGCATATGCTGTCCCACTCCTGGCAAAAGCCTCCCTCCTTTTCTCCATTCCTCAAGATCCCGCGCTGTATCTGGCCAGTTTTCAACAAAGGCATCCCGTTCGTCCCGCCATCTCCTACGTGGTCTGCCGCGACCCTGTCTTGCTGTCTCAGGGCACGAGTTTTGTACTTTGTGGGCCCACAGTTCGAACGGCTATATACTTAGGATAAACACTAACTAACAAAGAATACTGTTTGAAACACCACACTGCGCTCCAAAACGCAAATCACTGACGAAGCTCGAGAAGCTGCTAAACTAAAGTGGGATTGGGCTGGCCACGTTTACCAATGGCGTCTGAGCTGTGGGCCAAAATAACCACGCAGTAGAGCCCTGACACAGCAAAACAGCGACGCGGTAGACCGCGAAAGAGATGTTGGAACAAACTCGACACATTTGGAAAAGACTGGTCATCTTTGGCACAGAGCAAAACGGCTTGGAAATCAAGAGGGAGGCTTGCCCAGCCGTGGGACGTGACAGGCTAAAAATAAAAGTAGTATTCTTGTCTTTGTGCAATTGTACTTTAACCAAAATTTCATTATTTTTCCTATTTAGTAACTAATCTAACTAGGACCAAACTGAGCTAGTCAGCGAACTTTCTAGATCTCCGTTCTGGGATTAGATAGCTAATTCACTCGGTTTTACAGCGGTTACTTCGCCCCCTTTAAATTGAAGGGACTTGAACGAGACTTGAAATAAAACCTTATAACATTGTGCGGGAATAACATTGTTCTCATACTCTTGAATTTAAATAGAGAGCATTGAATTTCGGCGACATATAATTTAATTTTTGACTAGCTGTGCCCGCGACTTCGTTCGCGTGGATGTCGGAACTTAACAATGTATTTTTTAGTAAGACCAAATGCACTTAACCCTATTTTTTTCTAAAATAAAAGAATTTTTCTAAAATAAAAGTAGCCTAAGTTACTCCTTATTACATCAGCTACCTGCCAATAAAAGTCCCGTGCCAATACAAACAGATAGACAGACAGACAGACAAAAATTGTAAAATATGTTATTTTGGTGTACCTATGTGCCGTATATATATTCATATGCATGTAGTAAAAAACGGTTATTTCAATATTACAAACAGACACTCTAATTTTATTTATATGTATAGATAACACAAAAGCAGATGAAAAATTCAAAAAGATTCTGAAGAATCTTTTAGAATTTTTCGACTTGATGCACGGATTACCATAATTATAAAACACGACCCGCCCTGGCTTCGCACGGGTGCAATTTGCTAATGAAGAAAATTGAAGAACTGCGCTTGTTATTGAGATTTTCATACAAAAATTTCCGACCAATTCCGAGGATTTTCCAAAAAAAAAAAATATATTTCATACAAACCTTGGCCTGACAATTACGAAGCCAACAAAAAAAAGAACTGCCGAATCGTTCCAGCCGTTCTTAAGTGATGCTCCGTCATTCATGTGGCTTGATTTTTATTTATATAGATTATGATTTTTTTTAAGTAATATATTTCATATTACATAAATCATTAGACAAAAGTGGCTTACGAAGGCACGAATATATTTTCAACTATTTTACTACTCATCTTGATTATATTAATAGCATCTGTATGCTATTAATGAACCATAGCGGTCAATCAGCACAGGCTGCGGACTGCGTCATTGGCGTAGTGGTCGCATGCATGACTGCTGAGCGTAATGTCCTGAGTTCAATTCCCGGGTCGAGCAAAGTGCTATTGGATTTTGTTCTGTATAATTTTTTTTGTCTTTTATTTTAAATTGTCGTTTCTATTTTCGACTATAAAGCAAGTTGAAAATTAATATTTGCTTTCACATTTTTCTATTTTTTTTTTTATTATTTACCTCCTAACAAACATCACGCACAACCAGACCCGGAACAATTATCAATCAGCTATACAAATATTTGTACCGTATAATCATCGAACCCCGGACATGTAATGCAGAGCCATTAGCTTAACCACTGCGCACCGTGTTGTAATATGACTGCCTCGATTATTACGCAAACCAACATTTGAACGGGGAAATGAGTTTTCCATTACGCATTTACGCTCAGCGGTAACAAGCAATAGAATTAGGTCATCATTACTTACGCGCTATTTGAACTGGGATATGTAAATACTGGTAAAGGTAGCTTATTAGGTTTGCTTTGTGATTCTATAATATTATATATAATTACTAGCTTCCGCCCGCGGCTTCGCCCGCGTGGTGTACGAACCCGTACATTTTCCCGGGATAAAAAGTAACCTATGTGCTATTCCGGACTATAATCTATCTCTATGCCAAATTTTATCCAGATCCGTTCAGCTGTTCTGGCGTGATTGATTAACAAATATCCATCCATCCATCCCCACAAACTTTTACATTTATAATATTAAGTAGGATAGGAAGTAGAATGGTAATAAATGTTTGTGTCGGGTAGGTGAACTATTCAGCTAGTTCACAAAAAGTAATCACGCATATAGCTATCTCCATTACTCTTCTCCATAGGACCATATGACGATGCTTTGAGAATCCAGGTTAAACTCCGCTTAACAAAGTATCAAAATGTTTTTAAACTTGACACTAGTTTTAATAAAAACAAATTTGAAATGGATTTGTTTATAAATCCAGCTTCTGCGCATGCTTCAATTTTCCGATTCCTAGTCATTTTCCCTGGGCTTTTGATAGCTCAAACGCAAAATGCTTTTCTGTGAAAGTCGATACCGGTGTTACGTTATCGCAGATGCTTTTGGAAACGAAAATCAGACCAGGATACATTATTTAGGTAGGATAATCCGGTCTAAAATAGATGTAGGCGTATACAAGAAATTTTTGAAATGAAATGAAATGAATTTATTTATTTTGGAATTAGGATTTTTCAATCACTTTTACACGTCTTTTTTAAACTAGATGGCGTTGGCATTTATATGACTATCCCTGAGAAGAAACGTTAAAACAAACTCAGGGGTCAAGGTCTATTTTAAAGTCCAGACAGATTATAGTAAGGATTTATGGACAGTTATAGGGTGGGATGGCCTTTTGAAGATAGTGCCATAGCCATTTGAGTTGACCTGTCGCAACAGAGGTCAAGCATGGATCAGTCATCGTGAGAATTAATGAAATTAAGAGCGTTCAGCTTAGATCTCACTCACATTTGCAATGTATAGTGGTTATATATAAAAGATCATTTGAATTTAATCGACATCACAATTTCAAAATAATGAAATAAATCATATAATCATGAATGCTAAAATTGTATATAAAAAGAAGGAAAGGCTAAAGAGCGGCTCAATCCCAAGCGTTCTTGTCACCCAAATTTTATGGTATCCTTTTATACAAAATTTATATTTAATTACAATTTTTCTATGATGCGATCGGCCTATTGACCATAAGCAGATGACATAATTGAATAGGGTTTATTAGGCATTTCCTTGCAGCGATAGGTTCCCTTCATGTGTGATCTTATGGATGTATGCTGAGCAGATCCCATACATGTAGTCTTGTTACCCGTCGTTTGGACACTGGTTTACTTAAGATTGATGCCAGTTTGTTTCTGTGTGTAAATAATTTCTCTAGATGGGAACTAATCGTTTAATTATCGACAAAAGAAGAAGTAGAGCAAACGATTTGGTCCCACGTTTATTTATATCTCTCTCTTTCTCACCTATTTTTAAACCTTTATTTTACTCACAAACTTTGTACACAGATTTTTTACGTTCTTAGGCTCATTTCTGTACAGTAGATTAAATACAGAACTAATTATTTATAAGTTAGAAAACTATGTATTATGTAAATTTTTACAAAGTATTTCTTAAGAGGAGACGAGAGACTTACTTGTAGTAGGCAAATAAATTGCGTAGATAATTATTATAACGCTGACCTAAATTACAATTACTACATACTTAATAATTATGATACCTTGCTAATATAAGTTTATTATTTTTATTGTTAATTTATAAAACTGATTATTTGCACTTTGTAGCCTGAAGCACAGGTTCATCCTAGTTCAGGCAAATGCAAATGCAACTTAGCTTTATTTTAATTGTAAAATATATTGGACTTTTTCTTAACAATTTATTATTATTATTATTTATTACACATCCTGTCGCGTATGTCATAGTTGTTCGCTGTTTCTCTCATACTAAACTTTAGATGAAACTTTTGAAGTCGAAAATGTTTATGCTTAAATAAAAAAGGTACAGCCTCATTGGTTAGCGCGACTGGTGAGCGTGAGGTTTCGATTCCCGGGTCGAGCAAAGCGTTATTGAGATTTTCAGCATGGAAATTCTCGGAGCCTGGAACTGTACTGGATGGCAATAGGCTCGCCCCCTATTACATGGGACTCAATAACGACATCGGCGAAATTTAATGTGGTTGTACAATAGTAGACCTCTGCCTACCTACCGCTACCGCTACCGCTTCGGGGATGTATGCATGGTGATATGTTAGTTTAAAGTTCTTCCCCATATCTTTCCTTCTAAAATTGTACCGTAGGCTAGATGATGAAGAAGTTGTATTCGCAATCTTAATGAGTCCTCATGTATAGTTATAATCTTCTTATTATCTGTGCTATAATAATATGGCTTAAGGCTTTAGAGGCACTTAAATACAGCAATAAAATGACCATGAAAAGAACTTCATAATGGAGTGTCTGGTGTCCATGTTAATGCGGTTTTATCTTTTATCGCCTCATTGGCAGAGTGGTAGCTATTGGGGATTTTATTTTAATCTCTTCTGAAGGTCAGACTGTGGATCGGTCTTCACTATCAGAACTAGCTAAATACTCTTGTTTTTTTCTTTTTCTTTTTTAGAAAGCTTTGCGCCATACTATGATTTCTCCTGTATCGTGAGTACAATTTAGAGACATAAATGTCACATGCACACACAACCAGACCCGAAACAACTATCTGTAGATCATACAAATATTTGTTCCGAGAATCGCACCAGCGACACCTAGCGCAGAAGATTAATCGTTTAGCCACTGCACCAACAGTGCGTTGTGATTTCTAACTCGTCAAGCGAATCAAAATAGATTGCAGATTCACTAATTGTTTAATGCGTAAAAATATTTTCTTTGTCATACTTATTCTTCGTTCGTAAAAAATAGGATTTGCCAATTGTACATTTGTAACAGAAATATACAATTGTCAAGGCCTATTTTTACAAAAGTTACAGTTTTAAAAATTGCCTGAACATAACATAGCATAACTCCTGTATTCCCCGAAGGGTTAGGCAGAGGTGTACTATTGTACACTTACATTTCACCGATGCCGTCATTAAGTCCCAGTAAGTAATAGGGGGCGAGCCTATTGCCATCTATCTGCCGGGCTCAGTTCCAGACTCCGTGCTGCTACTGAGAATCTCCGTACAGAAAAACCCAATAACACTTTACCCGACCTGGGAATCGAATCCAGGACTTCACGCTCAGCAGTCGCGCTTGCGACCACTAGACCAATGAGGCAGTCAAATTGCGTAAAGAAAAATGATTTTCAACAAGATGGAAGAGATTTACCTGACACGCATTCCATGGTTCCATTCATAATAGCAAGCTGTGATTACACAACTTGAAAAGCCCAATTATGTTCCCCACATTAAGTATTTAAAATAAAAGAAAATTGAACTCCTCGCCTTCCAACTGCTTCACTTCCCAAGCGCAGACAAGAAAATCTAACTCAAAATCCAGATTATTTCTATCAGACTAACTCAGAAACTACGTGTTAATTTAGTGGTTGTTGACTCGTAGTGCAGTGACTCAAAAGTCAGACCTGACTCATCGAAATAGGAGTCCTGAAGCTCAATATTTAACCCTTATGTGAGTGACAAATAAAACACCTTTATCAGAGTGACGAGGTACCCGGGTACCTTCATACAGTTTGTACGTAATGTAAACAATCAAGATCTGCTTTTACGTTACACATACTTTGAATATTATTATTTTAGTTAAGCTAAACAGTTGACGATCTGCGGCGACCATAGCGGAGGAGGGGTGGAGTGTGTTACATGGTTCTCGGCGCGCAAGAAACACTGAATCCATTCAATGCATCGTGCTTGATATTGACACTTGACTGTATACGTTTGTTTATACTTTGTGAGTTTATAATTATTTCATCATGAATATTGGAGCGAGTACTTCGAAACAAAGATCACGTGTTCGAAGATATAATTCAACAGAATTACAAGCGATATTAGCAGAATCTTCTAGTGACGAAGGTGAGTTTATTGCTTCTGATAATGAACATGATTATATTCCTTTGGTTGAAGAGGGTGGATTGGAAATTTCGGATGTTGAGCCAGAAGCTGAAGTCGAAAATGAGATTGACTCTTACGATTCCGATGCGAGTTTTGAAGGGGAATCGTTTGAAAATATTCTTATTGCAAAAGATGGAACGCGATGGCAGTCTGATCCACTTCCCAGAACACAAACTAGTAGTCGAAACATTATTCGTCAACGGGGCGGAGCTGCATCTTTCAGTAAACTTTACAATCAAATGGAAATATTCAAAAATATATTGTCCAATGAAATGTGTGACATAATCTTGAGGGAAACTAATCGGAAAGGGACTAAGATTACTGAAGCATACAATAATAAACAGATGGAAAATTACCCTGATATTAGCAAGCGACCGAAACAAAAAATATTCAAACCATTCACAGAACAAGAATTGGATGCATTTTTTGGCATTCTAATCTTTAGTGGGGTGCATAGATCTAATAAAGAGCATTTGACTGAACTGTGGAAATCCAGTCACTTACCATTATTTCGGGCTGCGATGTCCCATGATAGATTCAAAATGCTGTTACGCTTCATAAGGTTTGATAATGATGTAACGCGTCCTGAACGTTTGTTAGCTGATAAAGCAGCCGCTTTACGAGATATTTGGACTATGTTCATTTCAAATTTGAATAAAATCTACAAGCCTCGTGAATGTATTACCGTTGACGAACAGCTATATGGATATCGTGGGCGGACTCGCTTTACTCAATACATGCCATCGAAACCTGAAAAGTATGGCATAAAAATATTCTGGGCTTGTGATGCAAATAATTCCTACCCCCTAAATGGACAAATATATACAGGAAAGTCTAGTGATGGCAATCGTCAAACAAATGTTGGAGAATGCACTGTATTAGATCTCGTGGCTAAATATAAAAATTCAGGACTGAATGTAACTACGGATAATTTTTTTACGTCTCTTCAATTGGCTCATTCCTTGAATTCGTGGAATATGACACTAGTTGGAACGGTAAGAAAAAATAAACGGTTTCTTCCTGCAAATATGCAAGCACACAAGGAGAGGGCGATTTATTCTTCTAACTTCGCCTTTAGCAAAGAAGCAACTGTGTGCTCCTACGTACCTAAAAAGAATAAAGCGGTAATAATGTTGTCATCAATGCACATGTCACCAGTTATTGAAAGTAATAAGGAAACTGCTAAGCCAGAAATAATTTTATATTATAATAAAACCAAAAGTGGAGTGGACAACATGGATAAGCTGTTAGCAGAATATACCGTAAAACGCAGAACGAATCGGTGGCCTTTAGCACTTTTTTACAATATCATTGACATTGCAGCTTTGGCAGCGTATATCATTTACATGGAACATAACCCACAATTTGTCTCGAGTGACAGACGTAGAAAGTTTTTGAAATCAATGAGTCTACAACTGTGTGGTAAAAATATAGAACAAAGATCAAAAAATTCCATTGTGACATCAAAATTACATGTGAGATCTGCAATGCAGGACGTGCTTGGCCAAGAACTAAGACTTTCGACTTCTTCTGGATCTACACCAAGTCAGACTAGACGAGATTCTACAGGGCGTGTTGCAGTCGTTGGAAGTTGCTACATATGCAGAGAACTCAAACGCAAGCAAAGAAAAACACGAAAAGCTTGCACTAACTGCAGAAAACCAGTTTGTGATGAACATGCAGTAACTCGTCCAACATGTAACACCTGCTTCGAGAGCTGTGCTAATTCCGTATAAACGAAGAATTTGTAATTTTTATAGAAATAAAACATTTTAAAAAATGTTTATTATTTCATTTTTGTACGAAATTATAAATACTTTTTTCACACTCATACAAAACACAAAGAGGTACCCGGGTACCTTGTCACTCTATTGTGAGTTTAAAATATGTTTTGGTTTTCACAAAACATTGTGATAAGTTGACTGGGTCAAAACATTAAAAAATATATAATTTATAAATAGTTAAGAGCTCTCAGGAAATCACAGCTACCTACAGGGCGTAAAACATACTTTTCTTTAAATTTGTAAATGCTAAAGGTACCCGGGTACCTCGTCACTCACATAAGGGTTAAGATGTTTATTTCACCAACTAAGTGTACAAGTAATGGTGTTATAAAATATAATCATCATCATCATCATGAGCCAGAAGACGTCCACTGCTGAACGAAGGCCTCCCTCAAGGGCGGGTTTGCCATAATCCCCACGCTTGGCAGGCGGCTTGGGGATCGCAGTGGCTCACCGATTAGTGAGACGCTGCTGCCCGTCCTACGGTGTTTGGCCGCAGTTTTAAGACAAAAAAATATATAATATAATAATATGTCATAAAATATAATAGTTGTCTTAAATTTAGTTGTCTTTCAGGCATTGCAAAAATTGAGTATTATATCAATTTAGCTTAATAAAAGAACAAGATAGCCCTATTAATTTTATATAGTTATATAGAATGAATAGGGTGATCTAATTCTTGAGAAACCTTGAGAAACCAAAATGATCAATTTTAACTATAAGAAATCATAAACTCAATATTGTAAAAAATGTAGTTAGGCCACTATCGTTCTCATGGACTCATCTATTCCTTGGCCCCATCTGCTCACCTAATACCTCAATTTAGTCACCTTAAAACATAACCACACTCAACGGAAAGGCTTGAGCGGTTGGACCACTAATAGTCTGATAATATCACAATCTAGAAACAGAGTGGCTTTCATTTTGGGACCGACTTAACAACATAATAAATGTGAAAGCTGCTTTACCAAATTTTCTCCCACCGTTTGAAGCCTGTGATAAATCGTGCACTCATGTCTGAGAGACTCTTGAGGAGATAGGAGTAGTACTTATCTCAAATCGTATGTACTGTAATATACTTTAGCATAGTTGGAAATTTACCTTTCAAAATATTTCTTCGTCTAAAATAAACAGGTCTAGTAAACTGCTTAGTTTGTTTTTGTCCATGGCATTATATGGAAATAATGGATTTACGTTCCTGGGCCCGATTAACGGGTTGGACAAAATATTTGTGGAGGAACGAGGTATAGTGTTCCTCCATTGAAAAGGGAGGATCCTCCGACCAAGCAAGGTGGTTAGCCTGGCGGGCCGACGTCCGACGATTGATGTTGGGCATTAGTATATGTGTTAGAATCTTTGTAAACTCTCATAGTGCGATTCAGGATTTGTTGTTGTAGCTTCACTTCGATAGATGGCGCTTTACTTTTTGCCATGTTGCGTGCAGTAGTCGCTACATATTGTTGGGATTTTCTGTTGAAAATTATCAGTAGGACAACTTCTAAAGTCTGAAATTCTAAAAATTGCAATTGTGTCCAGTAGATGCCAATAGGCACGCACCCGATTATAAAAGACTCATTTAAAGCACTGGCGACATATGAGTGTACCTCAGTACAACTCTGCCTACCCATTTGGCGAATACAGGGTGCTATGTTATTGTTATTCATTGTCGACGATCGCAGGCCGTGCCCTTCACCTAAAATAGAGCTAATTTAAATCATTGTCTAATGCCTTAAGCATTAGACAATGATTTAAATTAGCTCTAGGAATTATTGCTTTGTAACCGCACTAGTGGTGGTTTTCGTATATAGACGTTGATACGTGTTCTCTGGTATCGTAAATGTACGTGTATACGATTTGATTGAGTCTATTGTCATCCATCCGGCACATTTTCAGATTACCCCAGTATAATATTGCCCAAGCCTGATTCTTATACAAGACCTCATATATGTTCAAATAAATGCCGAAAGAAACTAGCAAAATGCATTACCACGACCGATACATAAGCAATACTTTATTCATCTAGACCAGAGGTTCCCAGACATTTTTTCTCAAAATTTAGCTGGTTCCGGTGGCCCCCCTGAAGCTACATTTCTACCATATTGTAAATTGTTTTGTAAACCCCATTTTTTGTCACGCCAACGTAGACCCCCGTCGAATCTCCCGTGGATGCCTGGGGGTCCACCTGGACCACTTTGGGAATTAATTATATAGACCGACACGAACTCAATAAAAATCAACGTACCTACAAAACTAAATACAAAACACATTTATCTTGACCCTAAAACTTCTGAACCGCACACTTACTATGCACAGACCAGTAAATGTTTAATGGAGGACAAGATGGAGACCCGAACTGATTGATTAAATTGATTCCATCATGCGGACGACGGTCTGGGTCACTGGCTACCAACTATAATTTGGTATAGAACTTGGACACAATATAAGAGGCAGAAATGATGTTCCTTAGGTTTAGGTTTCCAATCGCATCTAACAAGGCATATTTAAGTGGACAAGCTAAATTTGGGGACTGTGTACTTAGATGATAATGGGTCCTATTGGTGTCTTTATAATTTACTTTTCGGTCTTCTTTTTAGTTTTTTTTTTTTTTATTCTAAACTTTTTGAAGGCCTCATCAATAAGGTCTCTCCCTTATTAATGGGACTTATGGCTGAATAATGGGTGTCCAATAGTCGATGTTGTACCACTGCCTATGTCAAGGAATACAGGCGTATTTTTTTTTTTTTTTTTTTTTTATGTAATGTTTTCGCATAATGTTGAACTTCAGTAAGTAAAGTTTTTCTTTAGACATATTTATTTTATATATGCAAGCTGAATGTTTCAAGTGAGCGTGGCTCGCCATATCCAAAACTATAATAACTAGCGAAAAATATTCAAAGGAGTCTCGAGCCCGATTTTGATGTAAACTAACACTGCATAATTGCATTTTTGAAAAATCAATTTTCCTGGCCGGTAATCGAGCCCATTGACTTTGGAAAAAAGAACACCAACTAAAGTATATTAAAATATTGTTTGCACTAATCCACAGCCTACATAAAACTCAGTAAGAAAAGCGAAAACGGCTCTAAGCACGTCTTCAGTACCCAAGGATTAGAAGGTATTATTACCATACATATCTTTTATTACCAGTATGATTAAGGAACTCCTTAACTTTCGCAGTCTGCAACCGACACGGGCGGCCGTATATTTAATATGGCGCCCTAATTTTAATAATGACTGCCATTTATACTAAGTTCCTAACCGCATTTAATTCTAACATCTTTGGTAAATTAGGAAATGGAATTTTCTTTTTTCTTTTTAAGTTTTGTTTGCATCGTTGGATTCAACCAAGGAAGGGTTAACTAAGGTTTAATTGTTGCCATCAAACTAGCAAGTATTAAAGTAGTTAACTTTTGGTTATACCGCAGATAAATTTATCCTTAGGATATTTATATTGTTGCTAATACAAGTACTCATTAGATAGGTTATGGACTGGCAATTGGTGTACAGTTTTATTAATTTCTTAGATCCAAATTAATTACATCCTGTGCCTCGGAAAGCACGTTAAGCAGTTGGTCCCGGGTGTCATACGAAGACCTATGACAGTCGTTACGGGTGTCAGTAGCCCAAAAAGTCTGACAACCAGTCTAACCTTCGATTATCAGTGTCTCCCAGTAATTGGGTGGCGGAGGTCAGAAGGCAGTTGCTCCGTGTAAAATACTGATATTCAGCCGCAACCGGTTAGATTGGAAGCCGACCCCAATGTAATCGGGAAAAAGCCGTGCCTCGAAAAGTACGTAAAGCCGTTGGTCCTGCGCCTGATCTCTCTCCGCTCGTTTCGGATTGCCGTCCCATCGGACTATGAGAGTGAAGGAATATAGAGTGCACCTGTGTTTGCGCACACATTTGTGCTCTATAATATCTCCTGCGTAGTTGGGTAATCTAAGGTGAGATTGGCCGCCGTGATCGAAATTCGGTCAGGAGGACATTATTTTATTTTATTGATTGGGAAAAGGGTAGGCAGATGGTGATCCAAATTGATTACGTCAAAATATTTCAGTGAGACAATTTCAAGTAGTAGAAATTGAGGGATTGGCTCATTGTTAGTTTGCATAATTATGGTCTTACATTTAATTTTTATACCTTTTCACGTAAACACAATTGAATTTGTTTGTACTCCATTAATGTTTATGAGGAAATAATAACCCTCCCCATACTCGACGCGACTCAATTACATGTTAGTAATGGCATTGCGTAGGTTTACTAGACCACATTAAACTAATGGAAGTAATAATACATTTACATTGTATCTCATTCATTTGACTGCCTCAATGGTCGCAAGGAGACTGCTGAGTGTGAGGTCGTTGGTTCGATTCCCGGGTCGAGCAGTGTTATTGGGTTTCTCTGTATGGAAGTTCTCAGTAGTACTTTTGAGGTTGGAACTGTGCCCGGTATATGGCAGTAGGCTTTCCCCCTATTACATGAGACTCAATAACGGCATCGGCGAAATGTCGGTGTACAATATAACTTCTGTCTAACCCTTCGGGAAATACAGGCGTGATGTTATGTTATTATGTTGTATCTCCTACCACCATACTCAATACTCGAAAGGTAGATGTATTATTTCATCATCATCATCATCAGCCAGAAGACGTCCACTGCTGAACGAAGGCCTCCCCCAAGGGGGGGGGGGGGGGGTTGCCATAATCCCCACGCTTGGCAGGTGGCTTGGGGATCGCAGTGGCTCACCGATTAGTGAGAGGATGCTGCTGCCCGTCCTCCGGTGTCTGGCCGCAGTTTTAGTAGATACGTACGGTCCTCGTGTAGTATTTATGACCAGTCATATAAAATATACTTACTTATTTTATATATCTTACTTATTTTATATTATATTTGGTATACTCACTACTTCAGGTAAAAAATTGCGACATAAACATACCTTAAAAAAATGTTTTTAAGACACCCTAGATACGGCCACCTGACAGTATTTTGATGTTTCTATATTTTGAGTATATGATATACTAGCTTCCGCCCGCGGCTTCGCCCGTGTGGTTTACGAACCCGTACATTTACCCAGGATAAAAAGTAGCCTGTGTGCTATTCCAGACTATAATATATCTCTGTGCCAAATTTCATCCAGATCCGTTCAGCCGTTTAGGCGTCAAAGAGTAACAAAGATCCATCCATCCATCCATCCATCCTCACAAACTTTCTCATTTATAATATTACTAGGAAGTAAGATAGTAGGATTTCATTTTAGTATCGCTATATCTAGTACCTACTTCAGGCAATTTTTTAATCAGTAAACAATATACGAAACATGACGGCATCGTTAGGATTAATTATCGCAACCGCAATACAATTGGTTTTTTTTTTAACTTTGCCCCCATACCTAAGCTTACCCCATATCGTGGTGGGGACAGTTTACAAACATACATGTCTCACGAACGGCTCCAGACCCGCAGCCTAATTACCGATGTAGCGACAGGCGTAGATCGCGCGATAGCTTCTGTCAAACGTCATTTTTGTGTCATATAATGTACTGGCTGACAGCGAGATTGCTGTCTCGTGACTGTCACGTTGCTGTCGCTTCTTTACGTAATTACGCTGCCGCAGCCTAATCACGTAAAAAAGTGACAGCAATGCGACAGCCAAGCGACAGCAAGGTCACTATCAGCGAATACATACATTTATGACACAGAAATGACGTTTGATAATGGATATCGCGCGATCTACGCCTGTTGCAAACTGATTACTACATCAGTAATTAGGCTGCCCAAACAATTATCTGTAGATCATACAAATATTTGTTCCGTGTGGAAATCGAACCCGCGACACCTGGCCATATTATTGTAGTATACAACGATAAAATAATTTGGCGTCGCTCAACACTCCGTCGAACAAACAATAAAACATCTATATTGTAAATGTAACCGCTGCTTTGTCTCACATCAGACGGAACGATGTAAGCAAATGAGTTGTTAATTCTTCAATCAATCTTCGACAAAGGTTCAGTGTACAGCCCCCGTACAGTCAGCGAAAAAGCTATTGGTTAAAATCGTAAAATTTGAATGACTATGTATTTTTATGTACCCCGGATGCTATGTGTAGAATTAGTTAAGATTTCTATCACTATTTCTTCTGAAAATCGTTTTTGAATTTCATTAAGAGTATACATCTTATTGATGCTGACTGTACAGTTCCCGATGAGCATAACACTCGGCAGTTCCGCTCTGATCAAGGCGAACGTTAATCACTGAAGGCGCTACACCCTTACTATGAGTAAAAAAATACCATCCTTTAATGGTCTGACTGACTTTGTTTGAAGAGGATAAGATAAGATTTTTTTTTCTTTCTCACATATTTACAAAAGCAATTTTACCTTGCACCCAATAAGAGTGGTTACATTTTACAAAATCATAAAGAAATAATTCAATATAAATTACAATTACATTAACGTACTACTCATTCAACTGACTATTGCAAAGTTGGCCTAACTTTGTATAATTGTGGCACTCCCACTCTATCTTCTTGCCCATTCTCGTGGACACATGAACCACGAAATGTTATGTATTGTCCTTAGCTTTAAATAAGCTTCCTTTTCACAAGTATTAATACCATTTTTGCAGAAACTTGCGTTTGTGTTCGTACTCATCAAGAGACTAATGCTGTAAAAGGCGGCGTTGAACTATCATACATTATATGGCATTAAGGAGCGCTGGCATTACTGCTAACGATGTGCAATAATGGAATAAAATAATATAAAACAACCGAAACTACAAGTCCTTTTCTCATTTGTCAATTTATCACTTTCAAGCTGTAAAACTCACAAAGAACTCGCCTTTACTCACTTTTCCTTAAACCAAAAGTAGGATCCGGCAAGTCTATTAGGAGATCGTAAATTAGACTGTGGCGGGCAATCTGTGCCGCTTTTGATTAAATTCACCTGCCCCACCGGTGATTTGTAGGCACAATATCACCACAGTGTACTACATATTAAGTTTACCAGTGAATGAAGGCGTGAATTGCTTGGCGATGTGAATGTATCAAGGAATTTGCATTTTCTTTTGAGGTTTTTCGGCGGGCGTAGGGTTAATGTGGTTTTCGTATGTGGGTTTTGTGTTGACAAAATTTATGTGGCCGTTTGGTGTATTGGTAAAATGGTAGAAGTACATTAAATTTATCGAGAAAACCAGAAGCTTAAACATTTCGTAATTTTAAAATTAATTTGTCAATAACTAGCTTTTCACACCTACACATATAATTCATAGCTTACTAGCTTTCGCCCACGGCTTCGCCCGCGTGGTTTACGAATCCGTATATTTTTCCGGGATAAAAATTTGCCTTTGTTCTATTCCAGACTATAATCTATCTCTGTGCCAAATTTCATCCAGATCCGTTCAGCCATTCTGGCGTGATTGAGTAACAAATATCTATCCATCCATCCATCCTCACAAACTTTCACATTTATAATATTAGTAGGATTAGTAGGAAGTAGGATAGCACTCAGGAATAATGTATTAGTTCCGGACCCCTTACACAAAAACTAACACTTCTTTATATTATTCGTAAAGAAGATAAGATTGTTTATAAAAATGATGCCAATTTTTATACATTACTGCCTACTCGTATGTTCTACGGTTAAATGATTAACTTTTTTCTATTACTAAACAGTTTTATAAAGTGTAAGCATGACGGAACAAGAAAGTTATATCAGCTTTTAAAAAAATACGTTGCCCCACTTTACGAATAATTCTTGTATCGTGGGTGCGTTTACAGACACGAATATTCACATGCAGAAATACCCATATAATGACACTAGCTTCCGCCCGCTGCTTCGCCCGCGTGGATTACGAATTTTCCCGGGATAAAAAGTAGCCTATGTGCTATTCCAGACTATAGTCATCTCTGTAACAAATTTTATCCAGATCCGCAGCCTAATTACCGATGTAGCGACAGGCGTAGATCGCGCGATAACTTCTGTCAAACGTCATTTTTGTGACATATAATGTATTGGCTGACAGTTAGATTGCTGTCGCGTGGCTATCGCGTTGCTCTTGCTTTTTTACGTAATTAGGCTGCTGTTCAGCCGTTCTGGCGTGAAAGAGTAACAAAGATCCATCCATCCATCCATCCATCAATCCTCACAAACTTACACATTTATAATATTAGTAGGATAGGATTAGTGTAAGACATATTAAAACTCTCCTTTTATCTGCTAAAATTGTCGTGTGTCTCCACCCTATGCAAGAAATCTTTTCTAGTTCTATCTTCTTTCTTAGCAAATTGGCAATATTGACCGAATAATCCATTACTTATCTACTTATTTTGCGCTCACTTGGTTTCAAGATACGAAAACCTTTTTCGGTCAAGCAAAACAAACATAGGAAACCTCTTTGGTAAATAAGTTAGGAAATTCTCCGTCCTATATATAATTCCGTCCTACTATATCTTAGGCAAGACTTAATCAGGTCTTTGCAAGAAAATATATTGCAAAAATATTTTTTTCTTATAAAGATGTAACACTTTTTTAGGTTTGTCTGTATTGTGGGTGAACTCAGGTCACACCAATAGACCAAAAAATACAAAACATGATATATACATGTCTGTATTCCGCGAAGGGTTAGGCAGTAGTGTAGGTACTATTGTTATCGAGTCCCATGCAATAGCGGGCGGGCCTATTGTCATCTACCGGGCACAGTTCCAGAAGCTGTGCTGCTACTAAGAATTTTAATACAGAAAATCTCAATAACAGTTTGCCCGACCCGGGTATCGAAATCAGGCTCAACAAGCGCACTTGCGACTACTAAACCAATGAGGCAGACAACCAAAAAATACCTAAAGTATTTTTTGTCTTTCAAAGTCAAAGTCAAAGTTTTATATTCCAAGTAGGCCTTTTCAGGCACTTTTAAAAAGTCGAGTCTCTAGGCGCACGGTTCCGAAGGGGGTAGGTCCTATGGAGAAGAGATCATCTTTATCATCATCAGCTATTTATCATCCACCTCTGAACATAAACGTCCAAATTACCGCAACAATAGTTAAATGTCTTGGCGAAATTATTTCTTAACAAAGACTGGTCCTTTTAAAACAAGATAGTTAACTTTTTTTATATACAAGTTTCCATTATGTTTAAGTTTCTCTTTACTTGAAATAAATTCTTAAATAGTGGTGAGTCAGAAACTGCAATCTGTAAGCCGTATAAATATTTGTTTCATCCTTGAATCGAACTTTCGACACGTCGCACTTTTTAATTTAAAATTACTTCAGTATTAGCCTCAGAGTATGAAGACAGCCCATTCTACTGATAATCCTTTGGTCACTATTACAAAGTCATTTAAATTTCAAACTATAGTTGGAAACATTCATCCAACAACAAGTAACAAAGTCGCATAAATTTAATCTCTTCATAATATATTCAGCTTCTATTAAAATTCTATAAAAGACCATCGGACGCGACAGATGTTGCCCTGCCCGAAAAATAAATAATACATCTTAGAACTCGAATCGCAGCGCTACCTACCGGGTCCAATTATGAATCTAAACCATCCAGATACTCAAACACACATACAAAAAATTTCATCAAAATTGGTCCAGCCGTTTAGGAGGAGTTCAGTGACATACATGTATCTATAGATGAGTTCAAAAACTAGCACAAAAAATTCGACCGACTTTTTAACCGTCCGGAATGAATGCGCTCATCAGTAACTCGGACACCTCACCGCATCCGGACTAGAGTGCCGACTTTGACGAACTTGCACACATTACCTTGCAGCCTGGTTTATGTGGCTCGGCTAAGCGGACTGTGGAGGAAAGATAAATTATGTGGATAATGTTCAAAATACCTAGGTATGTTTATGGCGGGGTTGGCTTCCAATCTAACCGGTTGCGACTGAATACCAGTATTTAATGACGTTGGTTGGTGCAGTAGTTGAGAGATCGACTGCTGCGCTACGTGTCGCGGGTTCGATTCCCGCACGCAACAAATATTCGTATGAGCTACAGATAGTTGCTTCCGGTCTTTGTGTATGTGAATACACACCTTGCCTCGGAAAGCACGTAAAGCCTTTGGTCCTGCGCTTGATCTCTCGGTCCTCAGGTCGTGTCGGATTGGCATCCCATCGGACCATGAGAGTGAAGGAATAGAGAGTGCACCTACGTTTGCGCTCTATACAACACACTTGAGCTCTATAATATCTGCTGCGTAGTTGGTAAATCTCCGGTGAAACTGGCAGCTGTGACCGAAATTCGGTCAGTATTATTTACTGTCGGTTATTATTATTTACAAGCGACCCGCCCCAGCTTCGCTAGGGTAGCAGAGCATATACGCCTTAATTTTTTTTCTGCCAATTTATACAAAACCTTAACGAATTATACACCTTAACCTTCCTCATGAATCACTCTGTGTAATGGTGAAAACCGCAACTGAAAATCCGTTCAGTAGTTTTTGAATTTATCGCGAACAGATAGACAGACGCGGCGGGGGACTTTATTTTATAATACGTAGTGATGCGGAGCGACTGTCATCTGACCTCCACCACGCAATTACTGGGAGACACTGATCTTCTGATCTCTTTGTTAGACTTTTTGGGTTGCTGACATCCATATTGACTGTCATAGATATTCTTATGATACACGGGATGCTTTATGTAAGGGGTCTTGATATGTGAAGAATGGTCACCCATCCAAGGATTGACCGCAGCAAGCACTGCTTAATCCCTCATAAAGTTTGTATTTCACTTATCTTTAATTGGGACTCCTCACAGCATTAGCTCTAGAGCGCTCTACTTGAGGTGCTCAAACTGGCTTCATCCAACCAAATCCAGCGCACAGCTTAGATTATATAGTGCAGGGCTTAGCAGAAATTATAGTCAAAGAAGATTTGTGTGGAAATTGTTTGAAATATGTCTCAGAAGATATACATATAGACTAGCCTCCGCCCGCGGCTTCGCCCACGTGGTTTACGAACCCGTACATTTTTCTGGGATAAAAAGTAGCCTATGTGCTATTCCAGACTATAATCTATCTCTGTGCCAAATTTCATCCAGATCCGTTCAGCCGTTCTGGCGTGAAATAGTAACAAAGATCCATCCATCCATCCATCCATCCATCCATCCATCCTCACAAACTTTCGTATTTATAATATTAAGTAGGATAGGATAACAGAATTGTAGAAGGTTACAACACAGGTGACTTTCACCCATCATGCTGTAAATCGGAAAAGTTTCGTTCACATTAAAGCACCAACTTCGATAAACCATTGCACCCATTTAATGCGGTACCACTTCATTGGTCCAACTATATCATAATTTTATTCCTGTCCCGAGTTAGGCAGAGATGTACTTTTTGTAAACTCGCATTTCGCCTAGTGGTTGAAAACGCGGCTGTTGAGCGCGAGGTCTTGGGTTCAACGGCTCGCGCAGTGTTAGGAAGTTGTTCTCTTAAAAAATCTCTCTATTACATAAAATTTAAACGCCTAAGTATACATTTCGGATATATTTAGATTTTTGATTTTTTTAATCATTTTTCTACCTTATCATACATACATACATAAAGTCACGCCTTTTTCCCATGGGGGTAGTCAGAAACTACGGAACGCCACGTGCTATGATCCTTACATAACTCTTTTGCTTTATCTACACTCATGCATCGTTTCATACATAAGCGCCGGTTGTGGGTACTGCGCACCTGACCTATTTGAAGGACATCACCAATAAGGTCCGTATATGTCCTTCTAGGGCGTCTCCTCCTGGCGTTTCCACTAACAACCGCGTTATAAATCTCTTTCGTTAATCGCCTTTCATCCATCCTTTCTACATGACCAAACCAACGAAGCATACTTTTACCTTATCATATTAGATATTATTTAGTTTAGAATAGAATACAATACTCTAACAGTTTAGTTAGAATATAATGTATATATTTTATAAATAAAACCATTAATAGATTCAAAGAGTATCAGCAAAATGGTGTACATCAGTACACCTCTGCCCAAACCTAACATTTTCGGGAATACAAGGATCTATTCACAATAAAAATACTTCTGAACGAAGTAAATATAAAAATTACTTTCAAACATCTTTATCAATAACTCATTGAAAACTCAGGTTCCTTTCAAAAGGAAAAGGTTGAGATCTTTCCGATTATTCATTTTTTTATAAGTGGCTTTACTCACAGAGTACACATATCATATTTACGAGTACGTCTCAAATTCGATGGGTCTGACAAGTAGCTCTACTTGAGAACTGGAAAACACTCGATATTGTTTTTCATTTTTATTTTTTTATTTGTATTTGGGAATTGGAAATAAATGAAAGCGAATTTGAGAGTAGGTTTGAGGGTTTATATTTCTAAGTTTGTACAGTCAAATTGTTTGAAATGTGGTGTCATGATATTGTAATTTATATATTCTTTCTTTCTTTTTTTAAAAACGTTGCCCCACACTAGGATTTCCACTGTGTCGTGGGTACAGTTTACAAACATACATGTCACATACGAAACAACTATCTGTAGATCATACAAATATTTGTTACTTGCGTGGATCAAACACGCGACACATAGCGGAGAAAGCTAATCGCTTAACCACTACGCCAACCGTGTCGTCAAATTTTACTACCGTACATTTTTAGTAAGGTGGATGGGAGTGCTCTGTGTGCTAGAGAAAACCGATCTCTGAAAATACTTTAAAAGAGAACAAGTTATTTTTATCATAAACGATGACCCGCCCCGACTTCAACGGGTGCAATTAACTAATTAAGAAAATGAGAAATTTCATACAAAAAAATACCATTCAAATTCTCGATGTTTACGGTGGATTTTATAGGAATCTTGTTCTGAAAAATTACAAACACAAAAAATAAGCCAAATCGATCGAGCCGTTCTCAAATGATGCTCCGTCATACATGTGGCAATTGATTTTATTTAGGTACTAGCTGTGCCCGCAACTTCGTTCGCGTGGATGTCGGAACTTAACAATGTATTTTTTAGTGAGACCAAATGCACTTAACCCTATTTTTTTCTAAAAGAATTTTTCTAAGCCTAAGTTACTCCTTATTACATCAACTACCTGCCAATAAAAGTCCCGTCAAAATCGGTCCAGCCATTTCAGAGATTAGCCTATACAAACAGACAGACGGACAGACAGACAAAAATTGTAAAAAATGTTATTTAGGTGTATGTACCGTATATATATTCATATGCATGTAGTAAAAAACGGTTATTTCAATATTACAAACAGACACTCCAATTTTATTTATATGTATAGATACAGATTAGTGAGACATAAAAGACTACTTTGATCAATTTATCTACAATTTCTCCATCTGACTGTCAAACGGATAATTACTGATCAGAGCTTAATATAATACTAATAATTTACATTTCTACGGTAGTTAGAAGAAGAAAGCAAGAATAAGCAATTATTCCGTATCATTTCATCAATGTCAACACATATTGCACAGGTCTTTCCACAATATATCACATTGTATCACGCATACTCAGCGCCATCTTGTATTCATTGATGAAACCTAAATCTATATAAGGTTTTTGTTACACTGATAGGTAAGGGCACGGTAACATAGCGAGCGATAAAACGAAAGAAAACATATCATAGCATCACACCTGTAGTCCCCTAAGGGTTAAGCAGAAGTCTATTACTGTACACACATATTTTGCCGATGCCGTTATTGAGTCTCATGATATATCAGTGGCGAGCCTATTGCCATCTACCGGGCACAGGTCCAGACTTCGTGCTGCTACTGGGAATTTTTTAACAGAAAATCCCAACTTATTTTATGTTCGACCCGCGGATCGAACATAAAACAACATGCTTAGCAGCCGCGATTGTGAGGAGTTGATCAATGAGGCGGAATTATATTTTATCGTTATTAATATCCCCCCCGACTAATAGACCCGGGTACGTCTAGACCCGGGTACGTCTAGACCCGGGTACGTCTAGACCCGGGTACGTCTAGACCCGGGTACGTCTAGACCCGGGTACGTCTAGAACCGGGTACGTCTTAAAACTGCGGCCAGGCACCGGAGGACGAGCAGCAGCATCCTCTCACTAATCGGTGAGCCACTGCGATCCCCAAGCCGCCTGCCAAGCGTGGGGATTATGGCAACCCCCCCCCCCCTTGGGGGAGTCTTTCGTTCAGCAGTGGACGTCTTCTGGCTGATGATGATGTTATTAATATCAAAACGGTTTCAAATAAACTAATTAGTAATGATTTTATTTACTACTAATCTAGTGCTCTCAATTTCTATAACATAACATAACAACATCACGCCTGTATTCCCCTAAGGGTTAGGCTGTACTATTGCACATCCACATTTCGCTGATGCGCTTATTGAGTCCCATGTAATAGGGGGCGAGCCTATTGCCATCCACCGAGCACAATTCCAAACTCCGTGCTGCAACTGAGAATATCCAGACAGAAAATCTCAATAATACTTTGCCCGACCCGGGAATCGAACTCAGGACCTCGAGGCAGTCAATTTGTACACAATTTGTACACAGATTTGCGTATTTACTGGAACAAATTATCCAATTATGGTTAAGGCCGGATTTCTAGCATTTAGCAGCAAAGATTGGATGACGGTTGGTACACATTTCTGCTAATTACAACGATTTTACTGAGCAAACTAATTGGTAATGGTTCGATACCGAAATTGGTACATAAAATCAGCATATTAATGGGTGCACGGGACCGAGGCCATAAATTGGTACAATCCATTCTAACCTGGTCTAGTGCTCGGAAGCGCGACTGCTGATCGTGAGCTCTTTGGTTTGATTGCCGGGTCGGGCAGTGTTATTGTGTTTATTTGTATAGAAATCCTCAGTAGCAACACAGAGTTTGGAACTGGGCAATTTACGGCAACAGGCTCGCCCCCTATTACATGGGACTTAATAACAGCATTGATGAATTGTGGGTGCACAATAGTACAGCTCTGCCTACCCTTTCGGGGATACAGGCGTGATGCTATGTTAGGTTATGTTATACATTCTAATCATGGAAGAGCCTAGAGGGCAAAATACGAGCTATAACGCTAGCCAAAATGTATTTATGTAACATAACAAAATGTTTACGAGCGTGTACGGCTGTGCAAGGCCCGACTTGTTCCGGACTTATCCAAGGTCTGAGTATAAGCAACTCAACTTTATTTAGGATCTAGTAGGTAGGCATGTGTCGATCTTAAAATCAGAATAATTAATGTATGTTTTAGCTATCCTATTGCCATCTATCAGACACAGTTCCAAACACCGGAATTTTCTTGCACAAAGGGTTACCACGAGATAGGTTCGACCTAGTGTGGAAGCCACAGGTAATTTTTTGTTACTGGAAGGTACAAAAAATTGATGCTTTTTATTTTTAGACTACTTAGGGAGGGTTAAGGTACGATAATAATCTATACATATAATAAAATTATAACAGTCCGATGTCTGTACATTATAGATATTGGAGAAAAACTAATATGGGGGTCTTCATTAGAGCAATAGAAGCCAAAACAACAGTTTTTAGCATTTTTGTCTGTCTGTCTTTCTGTATGTTTGTACACGCATCACGCAAAAACTACTGCATGGAATTGAATGCAGTTTTCACCGATGTATTGCTAGAGGTCTAACTTAAAATATAGCCATGCCTCCATCTTACCGCAGGAAAATCTCAGATTCTAAATTCCACGCGTACGAAGTCGCGGGCAAAAGCTACTGGTAATTTATTTTTTTCTTCTAAAAACTCCGTAACAATTCCCGACCTAGGGATCGCACTCAGGATCTCACGTTCAGCAACTTCGCTTATAACCGCTAGACCAAATAACAATATATCTACTATTAGAAATATATAGCCTAAGTAACAGGCTAGAATTGGTTGCACTGAAAAAAAATAATATTATGGCTGCCATAAAGTTTTTGTTAGCTTTTATCAAGTAAAATGTTCATATATGGGAACATAAAGCTACTTGTTTGCTAGCAATAAAGCTAACTTTATCACTGATTTAAACAAATATCATACTAAAAATAAATAAGTTCTTAATCGTGTTCATCAGTGAAGTTGTTTAAATAAACCTTACTTGATAATTGAAATGACTGTTTCAAACAAGTTAGTTATTAGGAAAATAATGTGTGATTATTAATATTTTGATCATGTTGACTTTATCGCCAGTAATCATGTATGGTTTATAGGTATTATAATTTTCTTTTTAGGATTAAACATGAAATACTTAAACAAGTAAAATTCGCACTTGTTCAACAATATTTTTTTTTTCAGTGTGAGGTTTTCTGTTGAGCAAATAAGGCAAAGTCAAATCTTCGCTTTTGACTATCTGTGTGACTAAGACCTCCCTGCATAGCTCTGCAATATCCCCTAACATCGCATCACGCGATAAGAAGGAATAAATCCCTTATTTTTCACATATCACATTGTTTCCACGCTGCTCTAGTAAAATATACGGCTAATTACTTCGTCGAGCAGAGTGTGAATAATTAACTGTCGTGTTTAATAACCATAGTTTAGTTGAGATGAGTAATGAAGATTAACTTGTGAATTTTGATACGATTTCATTGTTTGACATTAGTGTAACATCTACCCTCACCTACCTACACCTACCGGAGCTCTAAGGCCATCTATTTATATAATTACTTAATCCGGAATAAGGTATAAGGTATAAGGTATAAACGGGCTGGTTTCCGCAAATACACGCTTAAGCGCATTTTTTGCGTCGGGGTGGGAATAATAATAACTGTTTTTAATCCGGAATAATAATAACTGTTTTTATAATCATGTAAATTCGTGTTAAAAAATCGTGATACATAGAATAATGTGATATAGATGATATTATTTATGTTTCTACAATTATCATTATAAAATAAGATTGTCTACTGATTTTTTGCAAAGGTTACTTGGAGGGTACGTAAAATTCGTGTCAATAATAAAAACAACTCCCGACTGTTAAAACGTATTTTATTTTACTGTGCCGGCTTTGTATATTGTGTCATATTAGTAAGCTACTGTGACGCAAAGCGAGAGAGACAGATTGTGTAATGAGACCCCTTGAATAGGTAATAATTATATTTATTTGTTTATTATACTGAACACAAAATCATACCATATTTCTATAACTATCGCGTACAAATTAACAATAACAATAGACACACAAATATTATTATATTAGTTTGTCCGACTCGTAGCTCATTCTAAATTAAACTGCCCCGATTCTCTGAGCGTGGGCTACTTTTAAATTTAAACTTTCCAAACGTCACCGCTCAGTGTTGCCATATAATAGTTATGAATAATCGAAAAGTCAGTCTAGTCGGTTTTAAAATTTAATTTAACAATTGACATACCTTGGCACCTACACTGGTATATTATTTTGAATAAAACAACTGCATGGAGTTCTCACAACGTCAGACATCGCAGCAGGGCCAGATGGTGGTGGGACAGGTTAAACATGACTATTGGAAAGATTAGCCACAGCAGATTGAACCGAGTGGAGTAGACTTTGAGAGGAGAGTAGGGAGTTGTTTGCCCGGTAGTACGACGATTACGACTTGTAATAATAATACAAAAAAAGCACTGCGGGTTCCTACCGGCCATAACAACGATAAAAAAAAATATATATACTAACATTTTCTAAAACAATGTCTAATTAAAAGGTAAATTGTAATTTGTTCATCGAAATACCAACCCGTATGTTTCCCTAGCCACGTATGCTACTAAGTGGAAAACAAGATAAGGGTTGAGTTCTGCCACTTCATTACATTACTCGCTCGCTTCACACGACATCAGCGTACTGTGCGAATATAGCCAGCATTATGATGCAAATATTACGATAGATACGTATTTTTATGTTGGACTACTATTTGGCTACGGCTATTACTCGTAAATATAAAACGAATATGCGGGGTTTTCTTAAAGATGCAAACACTCTGATTGCCATAAATGAGATATCAGATCCTCAATTATGAATTGGTCCAATTCAGAAGATCCCAGATGGAAGATGACGAAGGAGATCTAAAATCAGGTAGATCGATGGAAGGAGTACACAAATATATAATCACAGGAAATTCATCCTATCCCACTAATATTATAATCCTACTAATATTATAAATGTGAAAGTTTGTGAGGATGGATTGATGGATCATTGTTACTCTTTCACGCCAAAACGGCACAGAGATAGATTATAGTCTGGAATAGCTCATAGGCTACTTTTTATCCCGGAAACTACGCGAGCGAAGCCCCGAGCGGAAGCTAGTATAGAATAAATAGTTTGAAAGTGAGATACGTTCAGTCTAGGAAAATTAATCGTGATTTGGTTTCAAGTCTATTTCCTTTATCATCTCTTCACTGGGCAGTGGACATAGAACGTAACACAAAACAGCCTGTTGCATCTTGAAGAGATTTATTCATATGAATGGGGAGAGTTTGTCGGTAATGTGCATTAGTGATAATATGTTTTACGACTTGCTTTCATGGTGTTAAGTGATCAGCAGAAATGAAGACGCATCAGTAACATAAAAATATTTACTGTATGCTTATGTAGACATAATACCCTGTGTATAAGATATGCAAGTCACATAATTACATATAACATAGCATATAGGGGTTAGGCAGAGGTGTGCTGTTGTACACCTATATTTAGCCGATGCTGTTATTAAGTCCCATGTAATAGGTGGCGATCACTATAGCCATCTAGAAAGACCCAGACTCCGTGTTGCTACTGAGAATTTCCATACAGAAAAACCCAATAACTCTCGCCCCCTATTACTTGGAACTGAATAACGGCATCGGCGAAATGTGAGTGTACAATAGTACACCTCTACCTAACCTTTCGATATATACAGGCATGATGTTATTTATAATTTTATTTCACTTAACCCCAACTAAGAATCAAAAACTAAGATTTGCAAATCTTTGTAACAATGAAGTATAACTTTTGAAAGAGCACAACTATATAATAAGTTGCCTTCTAATATAAAAAATGTAAACTCATTTAGTAGTTTTAAGACTCAACTATCTCAATATATAATTAAACATTTTTCACCTTCAAATTAAGACTATGAAACTATTGACTGCGTGTTCAGCGATCATTAGAATAAGTTTATGTCATTTCTGTTTTCATGTAAATGGCATAATTTGCCTTTTTAAAAATATATTTCTTTAAACCTAAACCTAAACCTATGAGAGATGCTCCAAGTATATAAATCCCGCAATTTTGCAACCGACCAAAGCAAATTGCACCGACGGATTTAATATTTAACTACTTCAAATTCTGAATACCTATTACCAGGGAACTGGGCTGAAAGCTTGAGTTTTACGCTTGTTACGCGCAAGAGAAAACCAACTGCAACTGAAATTTTAAACTTGGACGTTTCGCATTATTAATAGTACTCCGATATACCAGGATTGGTGGATCGAACCTGGATGAGACTGACGCAGGAGCATGGAGATTCGCACAATCAAAGAGAGTCTATGCCCAATAGTGGGTGAAGTTGGGCCGTATGATTATGATCATGATACTTGGATGTCGTATCATTTTCGAACCCCATATTATAATATTTTTTAAAACGTTGCCTCACACTAGGAGTAATTTCTGTACCGTGGGTGCAACACCAATATTCACATACACAGAGACCCAGATCCGAAACAACTATCTGTAGATCATACAAATATTTGTTATGTGCGGGATTGGAAACCGCGACACGTAGCACAGCAGTCGATCTCTCAACCAATGCGCCAACCGTTGGTTACTACAGAAATGCTTACAGTAACGAGTAAATGCACCTGACTGTGAGGCTGAAGGCTGTAAAGGTTGAGTCTATGTTATTCCTATCTATCCCTGTCTCAAGAAATCAATTAATAGATAACCATTTTATTCTTCGCTTCTTTGGTTTAAATTTGCTTGTAACTGAGGCTTGAGATTAGATAGATTCGTCAAGATATTCGTCAATATTTCTGAACATGCATATGGCATACATATGCCATGTTCAGAAAATGTACGCCTATAAAACACGGTCAGATAACATGGTTTGACGGTTTGACTATCAGAACGGCAAATATTCAACTATCCAATATTCCAGTCCTGCTGAAACCACTTCAAATTCTGTCCTCCTCGTAAACGAAAATGAGCGTGAAAACTGCATCTGTACGCTCATTACACAAGAGAGGTAGCCCACAAATTGGCAGATGCACGTTATAAACCTGAAACTCGCTGAAATATTATGAAACTGAAATGCGGACGGAGTTTCAAAAATATTTATCTCGCAGTTACTTTAGGTTAACTTTATTAGGTGTTTTACTTTCTCTGCTATTTTTTAACCGACTTCAAAAAAGAGGTTCTCAATTCCAATGTAGCTTTTTTTTTCTTAAGCACTTTTCCTGGTTTACATGACTGGGAAAATGTGATTTGAGCTTATTAGATGTTTATTACTACTATTACAAAACAATTGACATTCTGAAACTGTCGCCTTAGCGTTGGAGACAAAAAACAAACGCAAAGTACTTTAATACAGGGTGTTTGGCGCATGGACCGTCAATATATTTCGGGATATTGGTGGGGTCATTTGCTACCTCTCCACCATTGGTCTTCACAATTAACTCAGCTTCAATAATTCAATTAAGGAGTTTTTTCATACATTTACTCATTTTGTGGAACACGCGTACGTTACAGAATACGATTAAAAAATGTTGCTTTTACAAATATAACTGAAAAAGGTATTAGGGTTTAAATGGTTTAAATTTGGGTAATTATAGAAAATAAAAAAGTCATATCTCCATAACCGTGATTCTTAGGAGCCAGGCTCCAAGGGTGGAAAGGTTACAAATAAAGTCCCGAAAAATTTTGACGGTCCGTCCGCCGACCACCCTGTATAGCTGAGGAACAAAGTGCACCTGTTACAAAATAATTTCCTAATTACTATTAAGCAAAAAAAAAACTAACAGTTCAACACAAAGGAGATAATTTACTAATTCTTTTTCTACCTTTTCATTGAGCTCAAAGTAATTTTTTACACAATGTTGCCTTTGAATGCCCCTACCTCCATTTTAAAACTAGTTTTCAGGATGAAAGCATCAGATCTCTTGAACAAAAATGTTGTCGCAATCATTCATGTTAATTTTATTTGTGCCTTTACAATTATTTTAACGCGTCGAAAATTTTGGTGCTATGTTCCAAATTTTCTAATAAAAACACCCATTACTATTAATTATGATAAAAATTTTAATTCAAAGTGAAGCTATAGACTTTTTTTTTTTAAACCTTTGCCTCACTCTAGGATTTCTCCTGTATTGTGGGCACAGTTTACAAACATACATGTCACATGCACACACAACCAGACCCGAAACAGCAATATGTAGATTATACAAATAGTTGATCCGTGCGGGGATCGAACCCGTAACGCAGAAAGCTAATCGCTTAGCCACTGTGCCAAACGTGTCGTAGTTTTTTCAATCTGCCGATATTTTACGCGTAGTAGGTATGCAAAAGTACCTACTTGATTACATGGTTAGTAAAACTATTTATTGCATCACTATTTCCTCTTGTAATTTGTATCAATATAAATTTCAGAGACAGTGATTTAACTTGTTAAGCATGTTATCGTATATAAAATCTTCACTAATAAGCTAAAGCAGCCAATATCCTGAAAGTTTCAGTCTCCCATGCATTGTCACACCCACTTTTTACTCTTCCCTTCCTTTCACACAATTCCCAAGTCCCTTTCACTTTCACACCGAAAAATCTCTATAGACTCTCCATTGCATTAAGGTCTAAAAATAAATCAGGGTCTCAATGCAGCCTGTAAAGAGCTTCGTGGCTCGTTAGTTGATCCAATTAGTTAGTTCTGCGGACGGTTTTAATTGGTTCTTTTTGTGGTGGCAAGGTGTTAGTGGTCGGTAGGAATGTAGTAAGTAATTAGGGTAGGCTGAAATGGTTCCTTTTATCGGTCGGTTGATTTTGAATGTGTTGTTCGATGAGATTTTGTTTTACAAAAGTGCTATACTTTGTAAGAACAGTCAGACTGAATAGTTTCATTGTATATGTTATAGCGAAAGTAATAAATTCGGATATTATATATACTATCCAACCATTATATATAATATTTACTCAATTTAGACAAAGTGATAATTGACACAGAATTAATCACATTAACTAGCTATTTTATATATAACTATATGTGTAGCAATAATAGCTATTTAATCATTATAGCTGTAACATATACACACTAATATTTAAAAGTGATTTTATAAGAAATCTTGAGAAATTTTATACATATCCGCAGTAAAGGTACCATGACTTATATAATCACTGCTATTCCTGTTTTTGACTGACTGTATCAGCAATAAAAATGAATTAATATTGGTAGATTACGTTAGGTAGGTTTAATTATGTTTACAGCGTCTAAATATTTTTTCCCTTTTCCTTACGAAGGCCTACTGATATGATATTATCTAGTACAGAAAAAGCAATGTTACCTAACTCATGGCTGTTATATTTAAGCTCTAGACAGGCCTTATGAAATTTTATGTAATTGTCCCTGAAACCTGTTACATGAAGTGAAAATGTGCGAAGGGTGAGATGGTATGTGGTCTGAGGCAAAAGCAACAAGATTATTTTGTTTAGCTGAGAAAGTTAAAAACCGAACCGAAAACTATTTTTTTTATAGGTTGCCTGACATCAATATTTTTCTTGTATTACCAAATGGGTACCAATGATCCCTAAGGATCGAATTAATACCACATATTGCAGAAAGCCAATCGCTTGGCTTATGCGCCAATTATATCGATTCGATTCTCGGGCCGAGCAAAGTGTTATTGGATTTTTGTATATGTAAATTCGCAGTAGCAGCACGGAGAACTGTGCCCGATAGATGGCAATAGGCTCGCCCCCTATTACATACTATACATTGGCTTTAATAACAGCACCAATGAAATGCGGGTGTATTATTACCTACGCAGGAGATATTATGGAGCACAAGTGTGTGCGCAAACACAGGTGCTCTCTCTATTCCTTCACTCTCATAGTCCGATGGGACGGCAATCCGATACGACCGGAGAGAGATCAGGCGCAGGACCAACGGCTTTATGTGCTTTCGGAGGCACGGTGTGTATTCACATACACGAAGACCCAGACCCGAAACAACTATCTGTAGATCATACAAATATTTGTTCCGTGAGGGAATCGAACCCGCGACACGTAGCTCAGCAGTCGATCTCTCAACCACTGCGCCAACCATGTCGTCATTTTTGTATACCTCTACCCAACCCTTCGAGGAATACAGGCGTCATGCTATGTTAATAAAGTTCCAAAACCCGCTTCTTCTTCTCCTTGTACCACGCTTATAGATTTCGCAGACAGACATAAGCGGAGTGGAACCGTAACATTTCATTGTACAGAGGAACTACGCGCACAAATTATTCCTCTTTACGACGCCCTGCGGATTTTACTAATACAATGGTAAACTGAGAAAAACTCGCGCTGTATTTTGATTTAGGATTTTCGTAGATTTGTTGTGAGATTTGTTTTGTAGTAGGATCCGAGATAATCTTGGCTTAGTTTTGTGGTTTCCCGTATAATCATAAGATAAGAATATTATATGAAAGTAGCTTAAGGATGTTGAATCTATCTTGTTTAAGCCACATGCCGTTGTGGTGAATAGGAAATAAAATTGCCGTTCGTTTGAACTGAACGCCAGCCTTATTACTGATGTAGCAGCCAGTTTACGAAAGGCGTAGATCGCGCGATAGCTTCTGTTAAACGTAATTTTTGTGTCATATAATGTATTGGCTGACAGTGAGATTGCAGTCGCGTGGCTGTCGCGTTGCTGGCGCTATTTTACGTAATTAGGCTGCGGGGGCTTAGTGACCATGATCAACCTCTAGCCTAATAATGGTGCAAGGAAAGATCCTCCACGTCAGTCTCGATACCACTATAGCTGCTTGGCTAATCTTTCCTCTACGACATGAGCGACTCCCATGCAGTAACTTGTGCCGAAACGACAGAAGAAGATGCTTAATAATGTTCCCTCTATAAGCACCAGGCCTTTCTGAGACCGGTCCCTCGTCACAAGAACTTTTTGTTCTAGGGCGTGCTCGCTTTAAGACCTAACCTTCACTTTGAGCATAATTATGCATCATGAATAAACCTGACATATTGTGTCTCGGTTCGAATCAATAAGTTGAGGTCACGAAAACTGACTATATATATTATACACTTAGAAAGAAAAGAAAAAAGAAGAAAGATTATACACTTATGGAGTAACGAGGTATAGTGTTCCTCCATTGAAAAGGGAGGATCCTCCGACCAGGCAAGGTGGTTAGCCTGGCGGGCCGAAGCCCGACGATTGATGTCAGACATTCGTATATGTTTTAGAATCGTTGTAAACTCTCATAGCGCGATTCAGAGTTTGTTGTTGTAGCTTCACTCCGATAGATGGCGCTTTACTTTTTGCTATGTTGCGAGTAGTAGTCGCTACACACTGAATAATCACGGGAACTATAACGACTAAATACTTCAATGTTGACAGTAAGATTCTTTAAAGGATGAAGGCATCCACAAAGAAAATATTGATTAAATTCAACTCTTGTGACGGTGCAACTAGGGTTCAAAATTTCTTTCTAATAAACGGAATTGCGGGTATAACTTGTAGTTTATATTTTTAATAGCAAATCTTGCTGGTCAGTCTGTTCGTTTGTTTCTAAGGTCTTCACGGCTTCAGAGTTGAATCAGTTTAAATGGAATTTGAGAAAGAGGTAACTTGAAACCCGTATCTACGACTATCGATCCCGGAAAATATGTTTTTTTTTTAAATTAACGGATCCGCAGGCATAGCTTGTATTAATTTCTTGCAATAATTAAGAACGGAAAATACTGTAATATTTTTTTCTATTGTACCTATCTTAATGAAATATGTAAATGGAGACCAAAAGAGAATATTTTATCGCTCATTAAAGCTTGAATTAATAATTAAGTTTTCAATTGTAGACATCCAGTATTATATTAAAGTACGTAGGTAAGTACTTGAATTAAATTTTTTCGGCCTTGTTTAATATTCAATTTATTTTTTAATATTACTGACGAATAAAACTAAATGGTCAGTTAAAAGTGTTCTTTTTTTGGTCGTATGATTGAAATTAAGTCGCGCGGTTTAGACCGCACTCACTAATTCTCGCTCGCCAAACTGTAACTAAGATTGTGAGCTATTATTAACTTGCCAAGTAAAATTTTGATCTAAAGGATTCAAATGTCATCGTTTGAAAATTTACAAACTTCAGACTAAAAATATAGTCTACCTAATAAATATATAAATAAATTTATTAGAGCTTACTAATAAATTTATCTGCTAAGTGATTTTAGTAGCCTTTGAGGTTTTTCTGAATTCCTTACGTGATCTTCTCTCCCAATTTTCTTGTTTGCCAAAGTTAATGTTTGAGTCGTGGCATTTTTATACGGAATCCAAATTAGCAAAATGTAAAGTTCCAATATAATTTCTTCTCTTGCTCCATTGTAATTCAATCAGGAATCTATTAAAACTACGAGTTTTATATCTAATCTGTGGAGATTGAAGAACCCAGAAGTTGATCATTTGATGCAGTACACTTACATAACTTTGATAGTCTTCGTAAATGGTTCATATAGCTTTGTATTTTTTTTTAAACGTTTCCCCTCCCTTGGTATAATTCCTGTATCGTGGGTGCGTTTCCAAACACATATATTCACATGGATATACACCAAACCCGGAACGTTTTGTAGATCAAACACGTATTCGTCCCGTGCGAGAATCGAACCCGCGACACGTAACACAGCAGTCGATCTCTAAACTACTGCACCAACCGTGCCGTCAAACTGAGTACTATCGTTTTGAGACGGATTCCAAAACCGTTTTAATATGCAGTTTTAATCTTTTTATCGTAACAGCAATTGTAGCTGCTACAGGGAAAAAATCCACTTTGTTTATCTATTTAAAATCATCTGACATCAGGTCAAAGTAACAAAAAAAAGAATTTAAAAGCTTTGGTTTTATATGTGGAATTGTCTATTAATGTAAGTTGATTGATAATAAATAAATATTATTGATTAAAAATGTCTGCGTTATCTCTGAAAGTAACGCACCAGGTAATAACCTCGACATATTGATGAAATCTCGTGAGAAAAGCAAAAGCACCAAATAAAACTATTTACCAAACTCGTCTCAACCTGACAAGAATAATAAATCAAGTATTTTTTGTCCAAATAAATGTTATCATGGAAACATTGTGCGCTCGCGTGAATTTTCCTTGAAGAAGTATACCAAAATGTAATTAGGTATTATGTTATACTTGTGCAAAACACAGTTCTTATTAGATTAATGTCAAATATAAGGATATTTCCTCAAGACCTTAAGAATATGAATGAATATGATCAAGTATAAAAACGCAAACAAAGTAAGTTCTTCTAAAAACTTAAAGCATGTTTACCTCCATTAAAACCGTAAATATTTTTCCATGAAACAAACTGTTTGTACTCCTTGCTTACGTTATAAATCTAACTAGAAAGTACATAATAGACAGGAAAACGTGAAAAAAAAAATAACACCTACACCTTTTTTTCAACAAAAAAGCAAAAGTTTATATTTTTGTCCGCTCACGTTCTTAGAACGCCCACGGGGCAGGTGTGATAGGCGTACGATGGGAGTCTATTTATCAGATCATTCTGAAAATTAAAAGAAAAATAGAAAATCAAAAGTATTAAACATTTTTTGATAGTTTAGGCTTTAGGCTACAACTAATGTGATTTATTATTTTCCATTTCAATTTTAATTAAAACATAACATATAATTTTACTTCACGGTGATCTGAAATATAATTATTAACAGAGTAGTTTCTCATTCGTTAGTCTATGGCATCGCAGTTTTAGAGACTATATATATATATTTTTTTTTCTCTTGTGATATGACAACCCCGATTTGACACTTCTTTTTCGCGCGTTTACCGGCATCGTATGGAAAAATGGTTTCAGAAGAAAAACTTTTACGGAAAATACGGAAATACAATAAAAAGTTAGAGCGCAGACGTCAGAAACGACGAGAATGGAGTCACGATGATGAGCGAAGGCGTAGTCGCAGCCGTAATCGGCGCAGTAGCGACCGAGAGCGGAGTCCCTTGCACACTGACTATCTGGACAAGGTAAGCTAAGATTACAATTGGATGTAATTGTGCTAGCCTGCGATTAATGAGCATATACCGTGTTAGTACGAGATACTATAAACACGATGATCAACTTTGATACGCGATATCAACTTTGATGTGAGACAGGACTCTGTCATAGGTACGAGATACCTACCAGTTTCGATCGTACCTGGCATTGCTGGTACAGTGCATATGCATTAAACTGTACGAGATACGGTTAATTGCAATAAAAATGCTTGAGAGAGAAAATCCTGAGGTATTTCTCATCTCTCTTCCAGATAAAGTTGAAACTCAAGACTTGGCTCTTGAGAATCAGTCTGAGACCCAAAATAATGCTCACACCTTGGAGACCGGAAATTTGGATCCACTGGAGCAACAGAATGTAGAGCTACTGCAAGTCCTAGGCCAAGAGTATGAAGACAATAAGAAATATGAAGGTGAAATAAATAATGACATTGGCAAACGTTGGAATTACATTCTTACACATGATTTATCTAAGTTGGAGAAAGAAAATACATATAATAAAATTGCATAATTTGCCTGAAAACTGCCAACTACTAGATGCCCCAATACTGAATAAGGATGTAGGGGCAGTGATCTCTGAAAGTGGGAAAACTAGAGATAAGAGTATTGTTTACCAACAGAAACAAATGGGTACTGCATTAACTATTGTGGACAAAGTCATGTCAAACATATTTAATAACTCAGTGAAAAAACCCAAATCTCTAAGCAAATTTGCAACATTAATATGTGACTTATATTACCAAAAAACCAAAACTAGGAACTCACTGGTGGCTCCTCAGTTGGACAAAAAGTTTTTGGATATGATTGACAATACACAGGAATGAATTTTTGAATGGTGATAATTTATGTTAAAAATTTTAACTTTGTTGCATTAATTGAAAACTATCCCAAAGCCAGCCTCAGCAGCTACTAAGAATGTTAACAATAAATATTTGGGAAACAGGGGCGATCCACCCTGACAGTTAAACCAACTAAGCAATGGCATGAGGTGGACTACAGAGTCGAGCTGCACAGCCATCACACTACAAGGCAACACACAACCCACAGCGTTCCGAGAGAACCCGGGGTGCCCGCTACTACAACAGGAGATAAATCAGGTACACTCTGGCAATTTAAAACAATACTTTGTGTGTTGGACTTCATTCACAACTGACCCCATTATATTGCAGTGGATCAAAGGATATCATATTCCTTTTATAGTAAAACCCTTTCAAAATATAGTTCCTAAAAATAATTTATCCAATAGTGAAATTACACTTATACAGGTGGTCATTACTAACCTTTTACAGTTAGGTGCTGTAACACCATGCTGTCACACAGAGGGGGAATATATTTCCAAAAATGTTTCTTGTACCTAAACCTAATTGCAAACAAAGATTTATATTAATTTAAAACCTTTGAATAAATTTATCAAAGTTAACCAATTTAAAATGGAGGATATAAGAAGTGCAATAAGGTTGATTGATCATAATTATTATATGTGTTCCATAGATCTTAAGGAATCATAGCTATTAGTACCTATAGCCAGCGAATATAGGAAGTACCTCCGCTTTGAGGTTGATGCATTTTATATGCATTTACAGCGCTGCCATATGGGTTATGCATGGCACCTAGTGTGTTTACTAAGTTAATAAAACCAGTGGTTGGTTATCTAAGAATATTAGGTTACCATTCAGTAATCTATTTAGATGATTATTTATGTATTGGTCACACTAATAATGAGTGTTTAGAAAACAGGGAAACAACAGTTAATATCTTGAAGTGCCTGGTTTTCATTATTAAATATGAAAAAGTAACATGTTGCCTAGTAAACACTACAAATTTCTTTGATTCATAATAAATTCTTCATCTATGTGTCTTGAGTTATCTTTAGAAAAGAGAGTGTAAAATCATAGACTTTGCAAAATTACTGGACATATTAGTAGCAGCATTCCCAACCATACCATGTGGTATGGTACACACAAAATTAATGGAACATGTGAGATACTTAGCATTACTCAAGTCCAAAGACGATTATGATGTTACCTTTAGGGTTACAAGCATACCTTCAATGGTGGAGAGAAAATATAATGCATAAAAGTAAACAACTTATACTAAGAAAATATGATTTGCATATATATACTGTTGCTTCTTTATCAGTTTGGGGTGCTCATTGCAATGGCGAGAGTGTTTGGAGGCTATGGTCACAATTCCAAGTAAAATACCATATAAATCTGTTAGAAACTTACAGCAGCAAATTGCGGTATAAAAGGATAACAAAAAATAATAAAAAAAATTTACTTCAAATTGAACTCTACCGCCATAGCATGCATTAACAAAATGGGCAGTGTTTAATTTCCACATCTTAATGAAATAACAAGAAAGATATGGGACTGGTGGGAAGCTAAGTCAATTAATGTCCAGGCATCTTGTATAAAATTATTTTATATTCTTATATAAGATTATTTAGCAGATGAGGAATCAAGACAAACATTGACACTGAGTGGGGACTATCTATAGATGCATTCCATCAAATTGAAAGAGAGTTAGGCCTGCCTAATATTGATTTATTTGCTTCTAGAATTAATGCAAAATACAAAACACATGTATCATGGCACAGAGACCCATATGCTTTTGAAAGAGATCCCTTCACACTAGATTGGAGCCCTCCGTGTTAATTACAAAGTGTTTACAAAAGATCAAGAACGACAAGGCCAAAGGGATCTTAGTATAACCCACTCTGGACCTCTCAGCCCTTTTCTTTCTTCTTTCTATCCTTTGGCAAAAATGTTGTTGGTTACTAAACCAGCCATATTTAAACCTGACAGTAAATTATTGCTATTTCCTTTTAGTACAGAACATCCATTGAGCAGTCAGTTTACCCTGGCAGCAAGCATCAACTGCGGGAAACATCCAGATGTAGAGGCTTGCCAGAAGGCTCATTAAATATTATGTTATTATCAACTTCAACAGGTACGCTAAAGCAATACAACACAACTTATAAGGACTGGTGGTCATTTTGCCAATCTCCCAAATTAGATATTTATACAGCTTCAATACCAGATGTAATACAATATCTCACTGAAGTACATAATAGAAATGTGGCCTATAGCTCATTAAATATTGCAAGATACTCTCTCTTTTTTTACATGAAAAAGTTGGCAGTGACGATCGGCATAAGAGCTTCTTTAAAGGCCTTTATAGAATTAAACCAGCTTTATGTAGGTATGTAAACACTTGGGACCCTTCAATAGTGTTAAAATTTTTGACCAATAGGTCCGACAATTCAGATTTAAATTTAGATAAATTAAGTAAAAGAACTTGTTACCTTATTAGCGCTTGCTACTGCTCAATGGGTGCAGACTTTATCGGTGATTAAATTAGAAGATATATCTATGTCACAAAACATCATATCTATTAACATCACTGATCTTATAAAAACATCTATCGTATCAAAAACTGGAACATTAATCAATTTACCATTCTTCGACCAGAACCCTGTAGTTTGCCCAGCTAGAGCTTTGTACACATATGTGAGAAGAACATCAGCTATCAGAAATACCGAAAAATATTTGTTATTAATTATCTAGCAAGCAGCCTCACAACAGAGCATCCAAGCAAACAATTAGCAGATGGATGTTATGACTGAAAGTGGAATCGATACAGCAATATTCACTTGCCAAAGTACACGTCATGCATCCACGTCTTCTGCTAAACTAGCAGGAGTATCATTGGATGTGATTAGAAAAACCGCAGGTTGGTCAAACAGCACTCTTATGTTTGCAAGGTTCTATGACGTGCCACTGAGCGATAATGCCTCACATGACAGCTTTATTATTGCTGTCTCTTCTGCTTCTAAGTGAAAAATTAATATTTTTGTGGGTATCTCTCTTGTACAATTCATAAATTTATTGATGTTAATATCTGTTATATATTTAAAACAGAGTTAATGCCTAGATAAATGATTAAAGGACATGGTCCATTAAGATACCTTTCTTTATTCGAAATATAAAACAAGTTTTGTTAATTTTGGTTTAATTTAAAGTTATTTAATATCTACTTATGTAGGCTATGTGTACCTATGTAGGCTACGTGACAAAGTATATATTTATAATTTAATAGTATTAAATAGTACTTAACATATATCTTAATTTTTTACAGTTATGCCTTATAGCATATCTTAGACATTTAATAAAAAATGTGTGGTTTGGTTTTAGTATTAATTAGTATATAAAGATAAACTATAACTACATGTGATATGATTGAAATGATTTCAAAAGTAATTTTTAAATGGTCACTTGGTACCTTCATTTATTCCAAAAGAGCCCATATCGACTTAGTACTCTAAACATCTACTCTGTTAATAATTATATTTCAGATCACCGTGAAGTAAAATTGATTAATTAGACGAACTTACCTTAAGTGAAGTCTGATTACAATTTTATGAATGGTGATCTGAAATATAATTACCCACCCAACCCATCCTGTTTTAAATCAACAGACCCTTGTCGAATGGGCATTCAGTCTCTAAAAAAGTGTCAAATCGGGGTTGTCATATCACAAGAGAAAAAAAAATATGTATATATAGTCTCTAAAACTGCGATGCCATAGACTAACGAATGAGAAACTACTCTGTTAATAATTATATTTCAGATCACCGTTCATAAAATTGTAATCAGACTTCACTTAAGGTAAGTTCGTCTAATTAATCAATTAAGCTTGTAGTCCCTAAAGGTTTAAGCAGAGGTGTACAGCCACATTTCGCCGATGCCGTTATTGAGTCTCATGGAATAGAGGGCGAGTCTATTGCCATTTACCGGGCACAGTTCTAGAATGATAATTTCCGTATATAAAAACCCAGTAACACTGCCCAACACGGGAATCGAACCCAGTATCTCACGCTCAACAGTTGCGCTTACAACCACGAGACCAATGCGGCAGTCAATTAAATTTCGTAGTAATGTAGTTACTACGAAATTTAATTTTAATTAAATTACCTTTTATAAATCCTTTATTTAAATACTAGGTTTTGCCCGCGGCTTTCGATCGCGTTAATTTAGAATTTGATAATCAAATCGGGTTGTACTCTGCTTGCGAATGACACGTGGCGCCATCTATTATCATAAGAACGTTATTGTTGTTGTCCTCGGGAACAGTACTTTTTTCGGGATGACAACGTATATGCAAAATTTCGGGATGATCAGTTCAGTGGTTTAGACATGAAAAGGTATCAAACAAACAAACTTACTTTCGCATTTATATTATTAGTTAGGATAAATTAATATTTGCTTCGTCATTTAAAGATATTTTGAGGACCAAAACATTTGTAACTTTTTATGTCTTCAAATTATGCTGCGATGGTTGTAGAATTAAGAGGCAATAAATTAGTTTCCATTTGCTTTAATAGTTTTGTCAACAGTTTTTCCTGTCATTCTGTGAAACCTTATAGCTCCGTTGAAATTTCACTGCGGTTTCAGAATTGATTTCCTTGCAGATAAGCAGTGCTTTTCTATCTGTTCTCGTCTGAGGCCCTAGTGTAAGTTTCTTTCGACAAATTCGATTTATTACATCGGACGCGTTCGGCGCTCCGATTGGTGGAGAGCACGAAACGGACCAATCGGAGCGCCGAACGCGTTCAATGTAGTAAATCGAATTTGTTCAAAGAAACTTACACTAGGGCCTCTGGTCTCATTTAGACCTACCGTCTCACATACTATACGTCAAAAGTAATGAATTATTTTTAAGTATCCTCGTTGTGAATTCGTTTGCCTGGTTCCGGTGGCAAATGTAAGGGCTTTAGGCCCTTTTTGCACCCCTATGGGACTGTAATTTTCTTAAATATTGTTTTGATGTTCTATAAGAACCTATAACATGATAAAAGCTTTGTAAAAAGTAGTCTAAATGGGTTAATTTGACATGACTCATATTTCAGTAACACCGTCAACTAACGCGCCCCACTCTTCTTCCTAATTGCTTACAGTACAAGAGTGCAACCTTCCGCTAGTGTTTTACTTCTGTCGATACACACTAATTACCTATGAGTGCACACGCACACTACGAAATATTAACTGATCACGAAAGAGCATTACGGTCAGCTGGAAAGCCTCGACCAAAAATAGTGGGGCGTGTCTTCGTGGATTGGACTATCTATACAGTCGCCTAGAATATTTTTAGAGTAATATAATTTTCATAGAGTATCTAAATATTTTCATTTCATCAGATTTTGATTATCACTTGCGTTAACGGTGAAGGATAACACCGTGAGGAAACCTGCACACCTGAGAGGGCTTCATAACGTTCTTGATGGTGTGTGTAGTCCGCCAATCCGCACCAGGCCAGCGTGGTGGACTAAGGCCTTACCCTTCTCAATCTGAGAAGAGGCCCTTGCCCAGCAGTGGGATAGTAATGGGCTGAATTTATTTTTTTATCTAAATATTTGAATTTCTGTCTCTTCTAAGAAAATTGTATCAGGTAAGTAAACAGAAAATGTTTTCATTTTGTTATATATCATTTTAATATTCAGTACAGTACTCTTCGTTATTGGAACCGGTTATGACGTAATGCTCAAGAGGACTTATTAAAAATTCATGAGTATGTAATGTGGGTCTTTGTTGAATTACAATATGTCTTTTATGTGTTTTTCTATCGTTTTTCCTTAACGGGGCAGGTATAATTTAAAGAGTATGTATATAATATAATACGAAATTAAATGAAATTATTTATTTTGCAATTAGGATTTTTCAATCACTTTTATACGTCTTTTTTAAACTAGATGGTGTCGGCTTTTCTTATGACTATCCCTAAGAAGAAACGGCGAAACAAACTCAGGGGTCAAGCTCTATTTTAAAGTCCAGACAGATTATAGTAAGGATTTATGTGAGACAAATATAGGGTGGAATGGCCTTTTGAAGAAAGTGCCATAGCTATTTGAGCTGACCTGTCGCAACAGAAGGCAAGCATGGATCGGTCATCATGAGAAAATGAATTTAAGCTTTTCCCGACCGTGTTGACCGATCTTTACTCTCTCGTCAGCCATGCTTTCAACTGATGATATTAATATAATTTCTCCTGGACTTACCTTAAAGAGCTTATCTATGTTTGAATTCGCCAAGCTGCCACAGTTCCTCAAGTTTCGTTGTTCATTCACTAAAACTATTTAAAGCAGCAGAAGACGATTCGTACTGTCAGCGTCACATGTACAGACAAATTTATGTATATTTGAAACCAATAACATCAGAAAAAAAAAAAAAATTAAATAGTCCAATCGTTTTTGTCGACTAAGAAATTAATGTCTTCAAAAAAAAAATGATTCGATTGTTTTCATACATAAAAACACTTTTTTTTAGCTATTTCGACGCTGATTGTACAAATAAGAACTTCAATATTCTTAAAGTCTACTTACGAATCTACAATTTATCTCAACTCTTAAGCCGAGACAGAAAGTTTCCGCCTTTATATCTTTCCAGAAAATCATCTTTATAACAAGCAGAAAGTTCGAGATATGTTCTGAGATGCGTAATGTTATTGCTGAAAGTGAACTGGGTTTAATAAATCAACAAGTTAACACGTTGTTTAAGTATGTTACCATACTTGGATATGGAGATAACGCTTTTGAACTAAAGGGTGGCGACGAAGAGGCGCGACTTAAATGTTTAGTGAATTAAATACGGCTTTTACTTCTTAATTGTTGGACGTTGTTTTTAAAAAATGCTTGAATACATGTTTTGGAAATCAAAGACATGGATATAAAAAATGGTATTTAAAAAATACAAGGATGCTGCTATAATATCATATATTTATATATTAATATGAGGGACTCGTAGCTACATAGCTATCGGACAGATCGATCGATCGAGCGAGCGAGCGAGGTTTTTTTTTCACAAATCGAGACTCCTCCGTGCCTCGGAAAGTAAGTTAAGCAGTTGGTGCCGGGTGTCATACGAAGACCTATGACAGTCTTTACGGGTGTCAGTAGCCCAAACAGTCTGAAAATCAGACTAACCTTAGAGTATCAGTGTCTCCCAGTAATCGGGTGGCGGAGTTCAGAAAGCAATCGCTCCGTGTAAAATACTTATATTCAGCCGCAACCGGTTAGATTGGAAGCTGACCCAAATGTAATTGAGAAAAGGCTAGGCAGATGATGATGATGACGGTACTATAATATCAATGTCATTCACACGAAATCGTTTATTGACATTTTTGACCACACCCTACATAAAGCTCGACAGTATAATTTACAGAGAAATTTTGATTACGTTTATATCCAACTTGGCACAACGTGAAATTATCTTGATTAACGAAATTTAGAAGGCTCATCCCTCAGAATATCCCGGATTATACGATTTTACGAAACAACGAGAGAAATATGAATTACAAACAATTTATTCATTGAAAATCTTGGATGTAATTCTTGAACAAAATGAGCTGTTGAGGATAATTTGGAGTTTCTATAATTCTATAGATGACTTATTCATTGGTGTATTAGTGCCTAATAGATTCTTGAGGTTATTACTTAATACATGTGTTAACATAATATTACCTAGAGCAGGTACGGTAAATTTTGATTGATACAATACAAATCTAATTAATTAAAGTGACCCGGGTACCTCCTAAAACTGCGGCCAGACACCGGAGGACGGGCAGCAACGTTCTCTCATTAATCGGCGAGCCACTGCGATCCCCAAGCCGCCTGCCAAGCGTGGAGATTATGGCAAAACCCCCCACCTTCGTTCAGCAGTGGACGTCTTCTAGCTGATGATGATGATGAAATCTAATTAATTGCAGTATACATCATTATTTCTTAAGAAATCTTCATTTATATCTGAAAACTCAAACGTTTGAATCCCCGAAGAGTTACGCAGAGGTGTGCTATTGTGCACTCATATTTCGCCGATGCTGTTATTAAGTCCTATGTAATAGGGGGCGAGCCTACGGTTTCAGTTCCAAACTCCGTGCTGCTACTGAGAATTTCTGTACAGAAAAACCCAATGACACTGCCTGATTACTAGACTAATGAGGCAGTCATTGTACAATTGCGTTGTACTAATCATCATCATCAGAAGACGTCCACTCCTGAACGAAGGCCTCCCTCAATAGGGGGTTTGCCATAATCCCCACGCTTGGCAGGCGGCTTGGGGATCGCAGTGGTTCACCGATTAGTGAGAGGATGCTGCTGCCCGTCCTCCGGTGTCTGGCCGCAGTTTTAAGTCGTACCCGGGTTGTACTAATAGCGTATAATATTTTACCATTATTTCCACATCAGCGGAGAAATAAATCACATAGTAACTTAACCATTCCAGCAAAGAGTAAGTATTGCAATACACGAAAACGCCAGTGTTTGGATTAGAGCCAACTGTGCGGAGTTTTTTAATATTTTGTTACAAATTTCGGATTACAGTCGCCAGTTGTATTAAATTGGGGAAATATTGTTGGCTCTTGTAGCTAATATTGGCAGTTAAATGGGTTGTGACGTATGAAAGTATGACGTATGAATGGCCTACGAGGGTGAGAATGATTTGCGTTGAACAGTTTCCTAACAGCGTCTGGCTAAGGAACAGATCGGCATCCTTCAGAGAAGATATAAATGATAGCTTCAATACACACACGGTTGGCGCAGCGGCTAAGCCATTAGCTTTCTATGCTACGTATCGAGGGTTCGATCCCCGTACGGAACAAATATTTGTATGATCTACAGATAGTTGTTTTGGTTCTGGTTGTGTGTGCATGCAACATGTATGTTTGTAAACTGTACCCACGATACAGGAGGTATACTAGGGTGTGGCAACGTTTTTAAAAAAGAGAAAAAGAATTTGCATGTTATAGTGGATTCCAAGGAAAGAGCTTACACGAGTGACGAATCGTGAAATCTACTAGCGCGCCCTGGGCAGTCAGCCTAGATACCACGATTGCTGAATGGCTAATCTTTCCACTACGAAATGAGCGATCTTCATGTGTTAGCTTGAGTTGACTCGACAGAAAAAGAAGGATAAAGTGACTAATTTTATGTCTGTTTGTTAACCCTAACATACCCATTGTTCTCATATTCTTTAGACATAAATATATTCGCTATTTTGATATGCCATGAACGAATTAAAAACAGAATAAATATACTTTTTTAGATAACGCCTCTTTTATTTCTAAATTCAGTAGAACATAACATAACATAGCATCACGCCTGTATTCCCCGAAGGGTAAGGCAGAGGTGTACTATTATACACCCACATTTCGCCGATGTCGTTATTGAGGCCCATGAGATAGAGGGTGATCCTATTGCCATCTACCGGGTACAGTTCCAGTCTCCGTGCTGCTACTGAGAATTTCCATACAGAAAAACCCAATAACACTTTGCCCGACCTGGGAATCGAACCCGCGCTTGCGACCAATGAGGCTGTTATCAGTATATCCCATGCTGAAAGAGCTGTCAAGCATACATCATAAAAAAACTGTGAGTGATTTATTTTAACCGTGGGATGACGTCCAATTACATCAAAACCGCGCGTCATACACACGGAAATTGCGGTGTTAGTTCTCAACTTGTAATTTATCAAGCTCTACTTTGGCAGTCGTGTTTCCTTAGTAGCGGGCCAGAATGTTATAAATAAAATCGGGTTACAAAAGCAGCATCTTGCTCTTTATCAGGTGTTTAACTCGTCTAGCGACAGAAAGTAGGTTCAAGCGAGTTGATGAGCTTGAAGACAAAATTAGTTTTAAAAAATCCGTTGCAGTGCACAGTGCTGTTGTCCTAGAGATCTGAATAACAGGTTTAGATAAATCCCGACAATTTAATTTTTTATTTACCCACCCTGGATTTCTCCCGTATCGTGGGTACAGTTTACAAACATACATGTCACATGCACAACCAGACCCGAAACAACTATCTGTAGATCATACAAATATTTGTTCTGTGCGGGAATCGAATCTGCTACACCTAGCGCAGGAAGCTAATGACTTTGCCACTGCGCAAACCGTGCCGTCGTAATAATTCACCTTACAAAATATCTTCATTGTAGACGACTGTAAATATTATTCACATAACCTTCATATTTATATTTAATATAAATAAAATTGGAGTGTCTGTTTGTAATATTGAAATAACCGTTTTTTACTACATGCATATGAATATATATACGGTACATACACCAAAATAACATTTTTTACAATTTATGTCTGTCTGTCCGTCTGTCTGTCTGTTTGTATAGGCTAATCTCTGAAATGGCTGGACCGATTTTGACGATTTTGACGACGGATTTTTTCATTGGCAATAAGGAGTAACTTGGGCTACTTTTATTTTAGAAAAATTCTTTTATTTTAGAAAAAAATAGGGTTAAGTGCATTTGGTCTCACTAAAAAATACATTGTTAAGTTCCGACATCCACGCGAACGAAGTCGCGGGCACAGCTAGTTTAGTAATAATCTGTTTGACGTTGAATAACAAGATTCATATCTAAATTGCTCTTTGTTCCCTTTCTAGGCCACAGTGGAGTGGAAAGTGCTGGTAAAGATTTTTGGAGGGTAATTTTTGGAAGGTATTTCAGACTCATTGGTACACTTGCACCACTTTAATTACTGATGCCCCAACTCTTACCAAGCCTCAGGAGTTTATACAATTTAACAAATGACAAATAATCCAGAATTCTGAACGGTAAACTTTTGAATACTCTTTGCAGGCTCCAAAGTGTCAGTGTAAACAGTTAACGCTCACAGTTGAACTCACAGAGTGTGTTACTGTTAGTAAATAGTACTCACGGATTACCGACGGTAAACTTTGCCGCCTCGCTTATCCGAGTGGAAGTAAAACATTTAATGTAACATACGCGAGAATTGAGAACAATTCTCCTATTATTTTGCATATTCTTTTCATATGGGAAGTGCTAATGTAGAAATTGCTGACTTTCCTGCTGCCAGTGGCGTGCAGTTCATAAAGACAAAAAGACACTGCCTACCCTACATAACTAAAATAAATACATCATTATTTAATCGACAAGACGACGAACTAAACCAACATGTAGTAGGATATCTGCTTTTAAAATTTTCTGCCTACCCTGTCTATAGATAGATAGAATTGTTTTTATTTCAAATAAACCTAATACAGGCACTTATGAAACGTTATAGGACTCTAGTTGCACGGTTCCAAAAAGTTAGTTCTATGGAGAAGAACCGGCAAGAAACTCTGTGCACGTCTAAAAACTCTGTGCACGTTTAAAAACTCTGTGCACGTTTAAAAACTCTGTGCACGCCGCTGCCTGCTGCACTAGACGCGTAAAGGCTGTTTCATTTGTTTAAACGCACCTTAAATAAGACTGCATCATTAGACGCGTAGCCAAACGAACTTTCGACTACAATACGGTACTTTTTCTTATATTGCATAGCCATTGCTATATAGGTCATCATAATTCTTCTTTCGGTAAAAAGATTAGCCAGTCAGCGGCACAGTAGTGGGGCTAACGGCCAAGGATGTGCCGGACCATTTAATTTATCATCACTCGTGGAGACTCTTCTATCGATGATTTCACTAGTGTTTCTTTTTTGTTTTAAGGTACAGCTAAAACCAAAACTTAAAACTCATCGTGTATTTTAATAAAAATAAAAATGGTTTTCAACTTTTGTGTCTCAATCAGTCTGGATTCACCCACTAGGCAGGTCATAAAGCTCAAAATATTTAAATCCACAAATGCACATGATTCGACCGTGTTAATTAATGTTGATGAGGAAGCTTATTAACGCTTTTCCACGGATGCTGATCTCGCCGTTTTACGGATTTTAATCCAGAGAAATAGCGGGCTATTTCAATAATATTTCTCGTCACTGCTAATTAATGTGATTTTACTCTGTGAAGCGTACCGCTAAGCGGAAAAAAAAATCCAAGGAACATTTAAATAACATGATATCCAAAGATTATTACGTAAAAGTACATTCTTTTTATAAGAACACACATAATGTTTTAGGTTTAAAACCCTAGCGGCTACTACACTAAATTAAAAATTGACATATCTGCTTGATTACATCTGCAAACAAAAGGCCTAGCTATTTTTTATTACTTAAAGATTTTGACTGAGAGCAGTGATAGCCTAGCGGTTGAACGCTTGGCTTCCATGCAGGAGGGTTTGAGTTCAAACCCGGCCCGCACCTCTGACTTTTCGGATTCATGTGCGGATCAGAATTTGATTATCACTTGCGTTTACGGCGAAGGAAAACATCGTGAGGAAACCTGCACACCTGAGAGGGCTCCATGAAGTTCTTGACGGTGTGTGTAGTCCGCCAACCCACACCGGGCCAGCGTGGTGGACTAAGGCCTAACCCTTCTTGTTCTGAGAAGAGACCCTTGCCCAGCAGTGGGACAGTAATGGGTTGAATTTATTAAAGATTTTGATAAACTTAAACAAAAAAATTGTCCCGTGACAAAAGTTGCTTGAAGCGGCACTCAGTAAATCGACTTTTACGGCACCCAAGGGGATATACGAGGCAGTCCGTTTTCAACCGACACTAAACAGAAACAAACATGTTATACGCTCGAAATATTTCAAACTTGGTTTATTTTAGACTGACTTTGGTTGAGCGTGGGCAAATGGGAAGAAAAAAATGCCTGTGACGGATCCGCATAATATTATTAGCGTAGGTTTCAGAGATGATGTAGATATTCGTATTTTTAGTATTTGAAATATGAGATACTTTAGTTTGATTTTTTAACAGCTGAATATGCCTCAGATAATATTCAATTTCAAATTGGAATTCGTTATTGCATTCATATATATATGTTACACTAGCTGTGCCCGCGACGTTCGCGTGGATGTCGGAACTTAACAATGTATTTTTTAGTGAGATCAAATGCACTTAATCCTATTTTTTTCTAAAATAAAAGTAGCCTAAGTTACTCCTTATTACATCAGCTACCTGCCAATAAAAGTACCGTCAAAATCGGTCCAGCCATTTCAGAGATTGGCCTATACAAACAGACAGACAGACAGACAAAAATTGTAAAAAATGTTATTTTGGTGTATGTACTGTATATATATTCATATGCATGTAGTAAAAAACGGTTATTTCAATATTACAAACAGACACTCCAATTTTATTTATATGTATAGATTTTGTACAGTTTGGTAGTAGCTGGTACTTGTATGGTTCTCAACTAAGACAACAAACACAAACATGCTTCGCGCTTGAATTATATCTAATGAAACACTGTTTTTGAAACAACTTTGCGTGTTGTTTTAGTATTCAAGTCTGGTTTAACAGGAGTTAAGGCTTTGTTTGTAACTAAATTGTTCTATTTGTATGTCCAGTTAGGAATAAATGGTTGACATATAAGATGTACGTAATCCTATCCTATCCTCATCATCATCATCAGCCAGAAGACGTCCACTGCTGAACCCCCAAGGGGGGGGGGGGGGTGCCATAATCCCCACGCTTGGCAGGCGGCTTGGAGATTGCAGTGGCTCACCGATTAGTCAGAGGACGCTGCTGCCCGTCCTCCGGTGTCTGGCCGCAGTTTTAAGACGTACCCGGGTCATCCTATCCTACTTCCTATATTATAAATGTCAAAGTTTGTGAGGATGGATGGATCTTTGTTACTCTTTCACGCCAGAACGGCTGAACGGATCTGTATGAAATTTGATACGGAGATAGATTATAGTCTGGAATAGCACATAGACTACTTTTTATCCCGGAAAAATGTACGGGGTCCGTAAACCACGCGGGCGAAGCGGCTGGCGGAAGCTAGTAGTAATATAATTGTGAGATGTGAGGCAAGTTATAAATGTTATTTATATAAATGAAAAGGGATGACAGGATTTTAAGAGTATCGTTTAGCTGCCGGCTTCTGGCAAAATTGTCTTGAAATTGTATGAAATACGCGCAAAATAGGTGTTTGGGCGTTAACGTTTCTTACATCTAAATCTTAACGAATTACTTTGACTTTCTCTGTCTGTCTCTATCGTTTTATCGGATTATAAATTAGGCCGACACGTTTAGTTTTTTATCACGAGATAAGTAAAAGGATGATTTTTAGTTAAAAAAAATCGCATTTTGAGAGTTAATTATTTCTGAATCTGAACAAATATTTATATGATCTATAAATAGTTGTTTCGGGTGTATGTCCATGTGAATATTTGTATTTATAAACGCACTCACGATACAGGAATTATTCCGAGTGTCCGTAAAAAAAAAAACTCTATTGAATATTTAAAAGAGTTATGTGTGAGTTACGTGTTACCCGGGTACGTCTTAAAACTGCGGCCAGACACTGGAGGACGGGCAGCAGCGTCCTCTCACTAATCGGTGAGCCACTGCGATCCCCAAGCCGCCTGCCAAGCGTGGACATTATGGCAACCCCCCCCCCCCCCTTGGGGGAGGCCTTCGTTCAGCAGTGGACGTCTTCTGGCTGATGATGATGATGATGAACGTGTTTCGTGACTATCATACTTAACTCCTTTCTTATAAAGACGTGGACTTTGGAGATCACCCATCCCTTAAACTCGGCTATATCCGCAGATAGCTTTTAAAGGTAATGACATACGGCCCCGCAGCCTAATTACGTAAAAAAGCGGTAGCAACGCGACAGCCACGCGACAGCAATCTCACTGTCAGCCAATACATTATATGTCACAAAAATGACGTTTGACAGAAGCTATCGCGCGATCTACGCCTGTCGCTACATCGGTAATTAGGCTGCCGAACGCCTAACATCCAACCTCTTCAAACGACATGAGTGTTTATAACTTCAATTATAAAGTTCAAGTTTCAATAACTTCATTTACTGAGTTTCGTAGCTGTAACTTAGTTATTTGTATAATAATTGTTTAGAAATAAATAAAGTGCCTTTGAAAATATGGCTTTTGACAAAGCTTTTATTATTAAGGTTCAGATCAATTAATTTATTTAATTGGGTTTCAATTTGTTTATTAGTACTTTGTTTATTAAATTATTTTTGAAGTGTTTTAGCAGTAATTGCAATTCAACTTCATCTGTTCGGTTAAAAGGTGAGTTTTGTTGAGTGACTTCGAACCCTAAGTACCTACGTCTAGCTCATCTTTGGCAGTCCACTCTATAAAATGTCTGTGTACACAAACAGTATCCTACTAATATCCTACTATCCTTCGCCCGCGTGGTTTACGAACCTGTATATTTTTCCGGGATAAAAAGTAGTCTATGTGCTATTCCAGACTATAATCTATCCCTGTGCCAAATTTCATCCAGATCCGTTCAGTCGTTCTTGCGTGAAAGAGTAACAAAGATCCATCCATCCATCCATCCAATCCTCACAAACTTTCACATTTATAATATTAGTAGGAAGTAGGATAATGCTGTCCATACCAATATTCGAACGCCCATCAATGTTTAGCAGGACAGTAACCTACATCAAACCTAAACCGAATTATAGAAATGACACTTATAATAGACAAGTAGACAAATATAACATTTTCCCTCAAAAAAACATTCGTAAAAATACACCAGAAAGCGTGATACAATAGTATCCACATAACAAAAAGAAGATGAAAAGATTATGACAATGTTCCCACAAAAGATAAAAGAAAAGACTTCTCTTTCAATATGTCAGTGTATCAAACAGCGAACTTATGTACGCTTTTCCTGTATGGTGGTAATCAGAGGTCTTGTAAAGCATCGTTTCCGTATGGGGGTAAAATTGTGGGTTCATCCTAGTGTAGTGTTCATCTTTCTTTTTTTACGAGATTGGAATAGTAACACTGAAAGAAAGAAAGAAAATAAAATGTATTAAGGGTATTCAGAGAAAGCACACAATTTAAACTGACGAAAAAAAAATAGGTCCATTGGCTCAATTCAGCATTAATACGAAACTAGTAGTGCATGACGCTAGTTTTAAATTTTCAATTATATTTTATTGTAGTCTCAAATATCTATATAATAATAGATAGCCATTCCTGTGACTACAACCTCATATTTAAATTCACTATTTATATTTTAAATATTTTATGATTTTTTTATGACCCGGGTACGTCTTAAAACTGCGGCCAGACACCGGAGGACGGGCAGCAGCGTCCTCTCACTAATCGGTGAGCCACTGCGATCCCCAAGCCGCCTGCCAAGCGTGGGGATTATGGCAAACTCCCCCTTGAGGGAGGTCTTCGTTCAGCAGTGGACGTCTTCTGACTGATGATGAATGATTTTTTTTATATAAAATCCGTAAACAGTTTTTCTTTTGTTATGACTGAATAAATTTTACATACCTGCGAAATAATTTAAAATGAAAGTAAACTACCAAAGTTCTATAACGGCACAGAAGAACGCAGAAAAATATTGGTTTGGGATTTAATTTTAAAATTAAACCAAGTTTTCTATTAACCTTTGTATATGTATATTTATTTAGTCTATATTTAACCACGGTTGAGTAAATAATTTCCTCTGCCTTAGGTACTTATAGAAATCACTTTCTAAAATAAAGTTCTGTGCGGTTTCTTAAACAAAAACTTACTTTGTCAAGGCGAAGAAAACCATCTTTACGAACTGTGGTCACATAATTCTCTCCAAAAACCTGTTTCAAATGTAGAATCGACTGCCTACAAATCAAAACACAGTATATGCCAAAATTGGAACCAGCAAACTGCGTCCAGTTGTGGCGCTATCGATCGCAGCAGCTATTTTTATTCCCGTACCAAAATTGAAACCATATTAGAGCAAAGAAGAAGTTAAAAAGCTTTAGGAGTTGGTCGTTTTTATTTGCAATTTTTTTTTCTGCGAAGCATCAGCGCTGCTTTGAAATGTTTGAGTTTTTATAATTGTGGACTTGTTTATTCTCAGTGTTGTTTATTTTTGTGATATCTGTTTATTTTTTATGTACCACGAATTTTTAAAAGAATATATTGAAGGTCTACAGATTTCACTGACAAAGTGTTTGTGTGTGTATTTAAATTTATAATTATTTCATAAGGTATTTCAACTTGACTCCATTATGAAGACTGAACTTCTGACTTTTAGTCTAACGACCCAAATTGTGAAGTTATTCTTGGAAAGTTCAAACTACATATTTAATTCATTCTCAGCTTCGTGCATGAAAGATTTAACAAACTTGAAGCATTTGTAATTGAATATTATTCATATAGGTACTCAAAATCAATCGTACTTTTGTGAGTTTACATACAAAGCTAGATAAAAAAAACCCAAAGCCAATCACAGAATATCGTCTGAACGTTTGGCAAATCGTATGCAAATAGCAAACCAAATGTGCACGCAATCTCGATTTAAGCTGAAACTGTGCTCACCCCGCAATCGTTAATCGGTACACGTGTTCACAATAAACATAAGTCTTCGGAATCCTCAGTCAGTTTCCCGTCGCAATTTTTACTACAAAGAAAAAGAAAAAAATACTTTGGCTGTGTCTTTTTCAACTGATTTTTCCCCGCATCAAAACGACGATCAGAGTAATTTGAAAATGTCGTTTACGATGTGTTGCTTTATATCAATTAGTATTTTTGATAATCGATCATGCCTGTATTCCTCGAAGGGTTAAGCGGAGATGTACCTTCTATGGTAATCCACATTTCGCCACTCCGTTATTGAATCCCATGTGATAGAGGGTGAGCCTATTGCCATCTACCGGGCACAGTTTCAGACTCCGTACTGCTACTGAGAATGTCCACACAGAAACACCCAATAACACGGCCCGACCCGGGAATCGAACCCAGAACCTCACACTCAGCAGTCGCGCTTACGACCACAAGACCAATGAAGCAATCAATGATTATAGTATTTTTTCAAAGGTGTCTTACTTTAGCCATCTTCAACAAATATCTTAGAATCAATGATTTTAGTATATACGGTCCATAGTGGTAGCAAGATTGTGGGAAGCTCAGCGAGTTCAAAAATAGGGATCGTTAGAAAAATCCTACTAATATCCTACTAATCCTATCCTATCCTATCCTATCCTACTATCCTATTCTATCCTATCCTACTAATATTATAAATGCGAAAGTTTGTGAGGATGGATGGATGAATGGATCTTTGTTACTCTTTAACGCAAGAACGACTGAGCGGATCTGGATGAAATTTGGCACAGAGATAGATTATAGCCTGGAATACGCACATACGCTATTTTTATCCCGAAAAATGAACGGGTTCGTAAACCATACGGGTGAAGCCGCGAGCGGAACTTGAACGAAGTTTGTCCACAAATTGTTGACTCAACCAATACTTTAGATGAAAGTTGAATAATATGTGATGCTGAGTGTTAGCTGACTATTCAATAACTGCTGTTTGAGTTTGAAGATTTAAGATAGATGGATGAGGACGAAGTATATAGAAAAAGTCTTATGGGTGAATGTCTCAATGTTAATCGGTCTTAAGGTACAAAGTAGACGCAATAGAAATGCTATTGTTTGAAATATGTAACATTAATAAAATTAATTTAATGAGTAAGCGAATATAATGGAACAGTTGGCGCAGTGGTTAAGCTTTTGACTGCTGCCGTGGGTTCGATTACCGCAGGCAACAAATATTCGTTTGGCCTACAAATATTTTTTTCGGGTTTGGGTGGTTGTGTGAATATTTGTGTTAGTAAATGCACCCATGATACAAGAGTGGGGCATAGTTAAAAAAAAATATAGATTAAATCACGCCTGTACCTATTTCCTTAACGGGTAGATCTGTTGTATATCTACATTTCCAATATGCCATTAATAAGTCCCATGTAATAGGGGGTAATCCTATTGGTGTCCACCATTTTTACCGACCCAGGAATCAAACCCAATTAGGAAGCCAAGTAGGTTTTTTTTTGTATTCAACCCTCAGAATTCTACCTTAAACGTCATGGGACAACTTGAATTATTAGGCAAGAGTTCTGGCGTCACATTTCTTTTATTGTCCAAGAAAAGTTCAAAGTTTGAAATGAATCAATATCATTGGATTTACGACAAACCTGCCTAATAAGTTTTATGGTCCTTTTGTTGCCAGAATCTCGTTCCTATTAATTTTGTAAGATTGTACAGGTTCTTTCACTTTAATTAAAATTCTAGACCCTCATCAAACCTTAATAGCTTAGATATTTTGTGTTCAGAAATTAATTATGACACTGGTCATTAGAAGTAATTACTACAATATCTTTGTGTTATGACATCATTTTTCTATATTTTTGAGATAATGAAATACTATTCTGTTTTATTCTTGACATGGCAACATTATAGACGAAAAGTAATATTAATAAAGTTTGGTATATTTCGTCAAAAAATCGCATATAAACCTGAATGACTCAGTTCAAACTTAAAATACTAAAAAATTCAAAACAATAACTAAAACCAATTTTCCTTACACTTACATATTTATTATGTAAAAAATACATTTGACCCCAGGTTCGAGTCCCGCACAAAACAAATATTTGTATGATTTCCAGTTAGATGTTTATAAACTGTTCCCACGACACAGCAAAAAACCTAGTGAGGAGCGAAGTTTTATTTTAATAAAAATATATACTAACGATATTTATTCTTTGTTTGCGTGGTAACAGGTTCTATTCCCATTATCACCATGACCACCTCAACATTTTTTAAAAGCTATATTAATATAAGTTTTCTGCTTAATTTTCAAGTGTCAAATAAAGGCCGTCTAGCCTATAATTTCATGTCAGTCAGAGTCAATTAATCTTTCAATAATTTATTATAAGAAAAATTTCATATCAGTCAAACTAATTGTCTTCGCGTTATTTTCTTCGAAGCAAACATTTTCTTTGCAAAATTAATTACGCTTGAGATTAATATACACCTACTGTGATAATTAATTTCTTAGCTTTATAGCACAATTTGTTTCAAAAAATGAACAAAAAACAATATGTTTTGAATATATGACGACACGGTTGGCGCAGTGGCTAAGCGATTAGCTTTCTGCGCTACGTGTCGCGGGTTCGATCCCCGCACGGAACACATATTTGTATGATCTACAGATAGTTGTTTCGGGTCTGGTTGTGTGTGTATGTGTCATGTATGTTTGTAAACTGTACCCACGATACAGGAGAAATCCTAGTGTGGGGCAATGTAAAAAAAAAAGAAAAAAAAAAGAAGAAGAAAAAATATGTAATACTGTAATACTGAAAAGTTTTAAGTATCAGAGTACGTTGTTGTTTGATGTTTGAACATACTCTTAAATAGATCTATGAAATACTCAAATACAAAGTTTGTTTGAGATGACATTCAAAAAGTGTAGTGACTGACTCTTCGACAGGCAACCTACATAATTCGCTATCTTTATACCAACCCAACTGTGCCATCAATACCAAAACTTACCCCAACGACATTATCACATAAATAACGCGTACACAAAACATACAAGCTATGCGACCCAACTTTTGTCATTTTGTTAAGCTCTTAACGACGTTTGCGGAACTCGAGCATAACTTGTGAATATTTTGCTGGCATATACTTGGTTGTACATGTTAACAGAGGAATTTGTCAAAGAGCAATATACGAGGCATGCAGTTAATGCATTTGTGAGTAGATTTCTCAAAAGATCTTGAAGTTATGTCGTTTCAAAGGACTTATATGAATCTAAGTGGAAGTGGAAGCCGGTTTTCATTGTACATAAGTCTTTTAGGAGATAGTTCCTCTGTAGTAAGAGGCAATAAAATTTTGGCTGCGTCCGATAGTTGTTTAGTGGTTGTTTTTCGACCGATTAAATTAAATAAGATATAACCTACGAGAATTCGAAAAAGGAAGATATCGATATCCTCTATGTATTCAAATTATCTTCATTTTTTTTTAATAATTTTATTTTAAATGTTTACCAGTACTAAGGCGTCATATAAATGCGTTTTTGTAGATACTCATGCAACTTAGATTTAATAAAACTGCCACTGACGACAAGGTAGGCGCAGTGGTTGAAGGATCGACTGCGGCGCTACGTGTCGCGGGTTCGATTCCCGCACAGAACAAATATTTGTGTAATCTACAGATAGTTGTTTCGGATCTGGGCGTTTGTGTATGTGAATATATGTGTTTGTAAACGCACTCACGATATAGGAATTATTCCAAGTGTTATTGTAGTTCGTTTATTAAAGAAAAAAAATTTGAAATCAACGTTAGAGTACAATAAAAGATTTCATTTCCAAAATAAAACCTTAAAATCGAGATTGAATATTACAGGTACCACACTTTCTTTAATGACAGCCGCAAATCATTATTCTCACGACCGCTAGATGGCAGCATCACTTAGAGGACCGGAGCTTAAGTAATGACAAAATTTCTAATTCATTACCTACCATCTGATTTTCCTTTCATTCGCGAAAACGTGGCTAATAAATTAAGTGTCAAATGACAATTCTCTTTGTGATTGCGAAAAGCTAACTGCGACTAGTTAGTGTCAATTAAATCGCATTAAGCGAACGCTCACGCTTGACCACTTGCCTTTGAGATTCAAACAGTTGTTAATTGAACGAGAAGTAAACCAGAATTATTTAGACGAGTCATTTAATTGATTCTGGGGATTAGATCCTGCCCGTTGAAATTATTTTGGTATGAAGTCAACAGAATGGTAGCCTAACCGTTGAACACTTGTCTTTTATGCAAGACAGGTTCAAAATGTAAACTGGCACACCTCAGACTTTTTAAATTCATGTGGATTATCACGGTGGAGGAAAATATGGTGAGGAAGCATGTACACCTAGATAGAAGATAGAATTGTTTTTATTTCAAATAAACCTAATACAGGCACTTATGAAACGTTATAGGACTCTAGTTGCACGGTTCCAAAAAGTTGGTCCTATGGAGAAGAACCGGCAAGAAACTCCATGGATACTCTTTTAAAATCTCTTTTAACAATTTTGCCATGAACATGAGAGGGTTTCTCATGGTTACGGTTACAAAGTATATCACCACACCAGATCAGCATGGTGGACTAAGTCCCAGCAGTAGGACAATAACGAGCGGAATTATTGTTAATTATTTATAGGTATGATATTTTTGATGCTTTGTTGGAATGGCTAGAAAAAAGTTCTTATGTGCTGATAGTCCTTAGTGCGCCAAAAGTACCAATTTAGGTGGTGACAGGAGAAGATCATTCCTAATCAAAATCAATAGGACTACAGGCCACTCCAGCTGAATCATAACATTAAAACATCCACTTAACTGACGACCATCAAACAGCAATAACGCAACACCTACGATTTTGTTTTTATTGTTTGACTATTACTATGGCGGAAGACGAATTGCTCAACATGGCCTTTTAAGGTTCCGTACTTATATCTGTAGAATAATGGATCCTCCAGCAGATGTTGTTTAGTTTAGGGCTTTAAAGTACTTGACTGAGACATTCCTAAATTATCGGCGTCTCCTTATTTTGCGATTAAGCAGATGATACTCCCAGAGAGCACTGATAAAGGCTCTTTAAAAAAAGAAATATTATTCCGAAAAACGTAGGGAGCGCACCCAACTCCAGGAATCGTTTTAATCAAGTAGATCACATCGCCATTATAAAGCAAAGACCACTGCAGCATATATTATATTATGCTGCAGTGGCCTCTGGAACAGTGACATCATTTGGGGAGGGTTCTGGAATCAATTAACTTTTTTCTGTGTCGACATACAATGTATATAAAAAAGAGGGTACTTTTTTCTTTACGAGATAAAATAACACAGCAAAATTCCCGAATTCATTTCAGGCGAGCATTTTGTTTCAAGGAAAATATCGTAAAAATAAACAAGCAAAATAAAATTAACTTCAGAATACTACAAACGTCATATTTCTAACGCTACAATGCCAAAAGGCCTGAATAAAGTTAAAGCAGCTTTCATAGCCATAAAAGCCATAAAAAAAAAGTACGAAAATCTTTGGCAGAAAGGCTAACTGAAAAAAATTCAATAGATGTTAAGATGGCGTAAAACCATTGGCATTGTGTAGATTGTCCCTAAGGATTTATTCAAGTTTAATATAAACGGAGTGACATCGGATGTAAAAAGAGCTTTCATTTCACGACAATATGTTTCAAATTGTATTGTTGATAGTAGGACAGATGTCAACCAGAAGAATACGTTTGAAGACTTAAATATAATCAGATTTTTTGTGAATTTTATAGACAACTCACTAACTGCCTCATTGGTAAAGTGGTTGTAAGTGTGACTGCTGAGTTTAAGGTCCTCGATACGATACCTGGATTGGGCAGTGTTATTGGGTTTTTCTGTATAGAACTCCTCAGTAGCAGCACGAAGTTCGGAACTGTACCCGAAGTAGGCTCGCCCCCAATTACATGGGACTTAATAACAACATCGGTGAAATGTGGGTGCACAATATAATACACCTCTGCCTAATCCTTCGGGGATACAGGCATGGTAACATAGCATCACACCTGTATTCCCCAAAGGGTTAAGCAGAAAAGTAATATTGTACACAGGCGTGATGCTAAGTTATGTAATGGTTCTACCGACGAAAGCCTAACGCATCTTTCTGAAATATAATACATGATTCAAATTGCACTTTTTTTTTTTGCTTTATTGCACAATTTGCGCTGCAGTAGTGGCGTAAAATGGACGTGAAAGATGTGATGTAACTATTAGATCTTCTGGTTTTTCCACATACTTAACGTAAAGGTATCCTGTCTCAATCCAACAGATACTATTGCAGCTTTATAGGCAACATCGGCCTTGGCTAGCTTCATTTACGTCACAATAATACACATATGGCTGCTTATGACTGTGTGCGTTTTACTTCTTTTTGTTTGGCAATTACAATTCTTCGGTTTGTTCTAAAATAGCCTCACATACAGAAATTATTAATAACCGCTCGGAATTTGGCGATGTGCCCTCTAGATAGAACAAGCTCCCCATCCCTCCATTACATGAGACTCATTAACGGCTTCTGGGAAATGTGCGCGCTATTGAGCCTGAACCTGTCGGTTTCATAAATAGGTAGGGTGTTGGCAGTCCGTTATGAAAGAGTTTGACGGCACGCTTGACGCAGTGGTTGAGAGATCGATTGCGCTACGTGTCGCGATTATCGCTGCGCTGCGCTACGTGTGTCGATTTCCGCACGGAACAAATATTTGTATGATCTACAGATAGTTGTTTCAGATCTGAGTATTTGTGTATGCACACCGTACCTCGGAGAGCACGTAAAGCCGTTGGTTCTGCGCCTGATCTCTCTCAGGTTGTGTCGGATTGCCGTCCCATCGGACTATGAGAGTGTAGGAATAGAGAGTGTACCTGTGTTTGAGCATACATTTGTGTTCTGTAATATTTCCTGCGTAGTTGGCAAATCTCCGGTGAGATTGGCCGCCGTGACCTGACCGAAATTTGGTCAGAAGGACATTATAAGGAAGAGTTTTCCAAAATTCAACCTATATGAGGTCCTATTTATTAAGGAAATACCTAAATCTTTCTACACGGTTCACGTCGACGGACCAGCTATAATTATAATAAAAAATATGAACTTTTACAGTGAAAGGTTTTCTACTAGTCGATATAACCCTAAAAGACATGATAAAACATAATAGGATCCACTTTAGAAAATCCTTCAAGCGGAAGCTCAGTCAGATTAGGAATAAGCTCTCAACCAATAAAAATCTGCATTGTACGACGGCTGTGAGTCGGGGAATTTCTCAGCACTTTGAATGAATCAAGCCAAGGCAATGCTATTACCAATAGATTCTACTTCAACAAGTTTAAACCTTTTTTAACCTCATTGTTCTAGAGCGGTAGCGGAGCGTGAAAAGCTAAATTCGATGCCTGTATCGGGCAGGGTTAGTGGGTTTATTAATTAATAACGGCATCTGTGATATGTGGGTATATAACTCTAGTACACCTCTTTTTTTTTTGTAATACATTTTAGTCTTGTCTTCAAATCTCTGAAACTTCAATTTCTTTTTGAATTCATATCGATGTGAATAGCCCAAAAATAAAACGATTAAGCTTTCAAGTTTTAAGTTAACACCAATACTAAGGACAAGACTAATTATTATTTTATATATAAAAACATTTAAGTATTTTATTCCAAGTCAATTTTATATTTTACGAAAATAAACTACTGAAATGACAAAATTTTCGTTTACACGGTGAATTGAAGCAAGTAAGAATGAATGTATGTGTAGTTGGCCTTTCAACCGAAGCAGTTGTGAACATAGCTGCGACAGACACACGGGCAGTGACTGTACAAGAGTACAGTCGGATACAAACTGTTTGAAAATGTGAAACATATTGTTTTAATCTACATCGAGAAAGTAGCTCTGTCTGTTTGTTACCTCATCACGATTAAACCACTCAACCGATTGTAATGAAATAAAATAATATGAGGCAATTTAGGGCCTTCACAATTTTAAAAGTAATTTGTTTAAAGCTGTTTGTTTGTCTGTTTGAAAGGAATTTCTTTAAGCAATAATGGAATTAATAAAATAATTATTGGATTAGTTACTAAAGCGAATTGCTATGATTGTACCGGGGACCTTTAAGTACAATCAGATTAATAAAAATAATAGTAGCTTGGACCCTATTCCCGTTGGTCCATATTTTTTGAATATTTATAAATGTAGTTTTATTTGTTAATTATATTTATAAATTAAAAAAAATATGTAGGTAACATAAATAAAAGAAATACAGTAATAATAATAATCATTTATTTCGAGTAATAAAATTCATAATTTGTTAGTAAACTTATAAATAAATAGGTGGTTAATAATATGAGATTTCATGTCAGCACAATAAAAGGAAAAAAGAAACCCGAACTTTTTAAACAAGTTTTTGAAATACATGGTTACAATATGAGTGCAAAAATTACGAGAAAAATATGTAATCCAGAAGCATTAATATGTAGTTGAGATTTCTTCCAACTTATTTGACACGACAAAAGTGAAACTGATTCTCTGCAAGCATTTCTTCGAAATTGAAACTTAGCCGAACACTATTGCTCTCAAGTGTACCGGCAGTACGGTTCTCATAAGAAATTCTTTTTGATTTATTCCAGTGCTACTCTTAGAACAAAATGAGTGGGGTGGACACTGGCCGCCAAAATAACTGTCTGTATTCTTATTTTCAAGTGTTAATAGACTGTTAGGTATTTTTATCTACAAGATAACTTGCTTACAATGATTGATACTTTATAGTTCATGTTTTAAAGTTAACATAACATAACAGCATCACGCCTCTATTACACGGAGGGTTAGGTAGAGGTGTACTATTGTGCGAGCCTATTGCCATCTATCGGGCACAGTTTCAGACTCCATGTAGAGAATTTCCATACAGAAAAATCCAAAAACACTGTCCAACTCGGGATTCGTGCCCAACCTTACGCTCAGCAGTCGGTTGCAACGACTGGACCAATGAGGTACTTATTGTTCTATACCACACAAGAACTGACGACACGGTTGGCGCAGTGGCTAAGCGATTAGCTTTCTGCGCTACGTGTCGCGGGTTCGATCCCCGCACGGAACAAATATTTGTATGATCTACAGATAGTTGTTTCGGGTCTGGTTGTCTGTGCATGTGACATGTATGTTTGTAAACTGTACCCACGATACAGGAGAAATCCGAGTGTGGGGCAATGTTTTTTAAAAAAAAAAAAAAAAAAAAGAAAGAAAAAAAAAATTATAGACATTCAACATCAAAAGCAGATTAAAATGTCCTCAAAATATGATAAGATCCCTGATACCAACTTAGAAGTTTGCTTATCCCTCTTTTATACTAGGTTGAAACAATAGGGCTTCACAAGGAGTGTAGAGCCCTTCGACGGAGCAAGAGTGAATACTTCATTGTTACACCCCCTCTTACCTCTCTTTCTCTTTTACCGTCTATTTATACATCTGTCCCTTTCCGACTTGCCTATTACGCGGTCTTTTGTATTCGGGACACGCAGTTTTAATATTTAATTGCATGTGATGTACTGTCTCTGCTGAGACTGCGGGGGAGAAGCGTGAAGTTACGGTGTTCGAGATTTGGACTGATGTTTTATTAGGCCATTCATTCTAATAAGAATTAAAGGATGTTAGTGAAGATCTCTGAGAAAATCTTTGAAATAATTTTAGTACATAACATAGCATCACGCCTGTATTCCCCGAAGGGTTAGGCAGATTCGATGCCGTTATTGAACGCCATGTAATAGGTGGCGAGCCTATTGCCATCTACCGGGCACAGTTCCAGACTCCGTACTGCTACTGAGAATTTTCATACAGAAAAACCCAATAACACTTTGTCCGACCTGGGAATGGATCCCAGAACCTCACGCTTAGCAGTCGCGCTGTAACCAATGTAAATTGTAATGTAAACCGCTGTAATCAATTCTTAACGTACGTGTATTTTTTTAAACCATAGATACGTACGTAGAAATTTTATATACACGCCCTCAAAAAATCTTACTTTACGCCATACAAATATTTGTTAGGTCTCAGAATGAAACTCGCGACCATTAGCGCAAATTAAAGACGTCTCCCCGGAGAAGTAATTTAAACTCAAGACGAATAAAACTTAAAAGTAAAAAAATATACCGTGAATATTTCCTTCAGAAAATCTAACACACCTAAATCATATAGAACCACTAAACAGAGAACACGATGACAACTTCCCCTAATCATACGTCACCGCAAAACTTGAAGCCTCTGTAAACTACATTCAAATTAAATTGCATCTTATTGTGTAGTCCATAAGGCTTCAATTCCACAACTACAAATTCAATTAAAACCAGTACTTTATTGAAGATCCGTTTCCAAGGGGAGGATGAGATGCAAAAGTTTTATATTGGCTTAGCTGACTACCGGATATGACGGGTATAAGTTTACTGGAAGTGAACGAAATTGTTTACTGATACAGAATCATTCAATCATTCTTTCGATCCAAGAAGTAAAAACTAAGATTACATCATGGCTACTGTCACAGGACTACACACAAACCGAATTATTACTACAATAGCACACACACACACACACACACACACACACACACACACACACACACACACACACACACACACACACACACACACACACACACACACACACACACACACACACACACACACGCACGCACACGCACACACACACGCACACGCACACACACGCACACGCACACGCACACGCACACTCACACACACACGCCACATTATTTTTGTGTGACAATGTCTTATAATAATAAAGATTATTACTATTATTACAGATAATTCTACATAAACAAGTCTAACTACAGTTTAAAGATTAGTAGTACAAGTCCAACAAAAGAGCCTCTACCAATTTCGAAACCTGAGACCGTTTGGCGCACCCTGGGCATTCAGCCTCGATACCACCATTGCTGACTGGCTAATTTTTCCACTACGGCATGAGCGATTTCCATATGATAGCTCGTGCCGACTCGACAGAACAAGACCACAGTCTTTAGACAGTTGGATGTCTTGTTACAAACTTTGCCCCACACGAGGAATAATCCGTGTATCATGGGTGCGTATACAAATACACAAAGACCCAGAGTCGAAATAACTATCTGTAGATCATACAAATATTTGTTCCGTGCAGGAATCGAATCCGCGACACGCAGCAGTTGATCTCTCAACCACTTTGCCTACAGTACTGAGCGGCATATGCACATATTTTACATTAAATTCAACGAAATAAAAATTCATGCAGGCTATAAATGGGGGAATCCTGCAAAGAACACAACAGTTAGATTTTAAAATTTTACTTTTTCTAAAATTACATTTATGAATACACCCTGTATAATTTTACTTGAACGATAATGATAAATCCCTTTGAAAATAAGTCAGACAGAATTAATAAGAGGTTTAACAAAACTAATATTGCCTACATCCTTATAAATTATAGCTAATTATGACCTTTCATTTGGGATGATATCTATCAAAGGAACGGGGCCACATTTTCTTGCCTTAATTATTTCAGTAAGATAGAGAGGATTTGTACATTAATATCATAATTATTATACTTCTTGGCTGCTTCTATTTAGAGCTTAAGTATATTTGAGTATTACATTATTAGTGAATGGGCATTAATTAGTATTAATACTTGGCTATGATTGCTTCATCTTCAATCAAGATAGGTGAATGACATTACAATTTCGTCGGCAAGTTAATCAATCAACGCACTGCCTAAACTACTAGGGCTAGAAACACGTTTCTGTGTATGTACTGAGTTCCTCTAAGGAGGTAAAATATGGGATGAAATTTTATTCTCACACACGTTTATTAAATACGATCTCACCCGAGCAAACCCTAGAGTAATAGCGTAGCATAGTATAAAGATTAGCCAGTCAGCCATTGTGGTATCGAGGCTGACTGCCCAGGGTGCTCCAGACATCACATGTTGGTTTAAATTGTACAATAATATATGAAATAAAATAAATTTATTTATGTTTTCAAAAAGTTAAACAAAAACCAAGCGCTTCTTGCTTGCTCTATATACGCAACTGAAAAAAGATTTTCGTGAATAAATGCCGAGATTTCAGTAATGCCAAGTGGAACTCGGAATGTACTTTTGGAAACTGCTGAGTTCTCTTTTTTTTGGAATTAAGATTTGCGACATCATACTGAATCTGTTTTAAAGTTAAAATGTTTTGGTAAACTTGATTTGAATGGATTATTTTGAAGCTTCTTGTTATGAAGAAGTAGTCACACACACACAAGTAAATTCATGAACACAAAATTTTCTATTGTTTTCTTTGCATCCTATTATTGTGTTGTTGGTTTTTTGTATGGAATTTCTCAGTAGCAGCCTGGAATTAGAAATTGTGCACGGTACATGGCAACAGGCTCGCCCCCTATTACATGGAACTTAATAACCTCTGGCTCACCCTTCGGGGAATACAAGCGTGATGCTATGATATGTAAACGAAAGCTTAACAATTTCTTTTAAGGTAATGGATTTAAAAGTTGTTGTACTGTCTGATAAATATAGACTCTTAAAAATAGTAGTCTTCATTTAGATTTTTTTTGATATTTGAGACTACAATGTTTTAAATAAAATATGTCAAAAAGGCTAAACTATAAATTAATAAAGCAAATTTTACATAATGTAATATAAACTATACTTAAAGCCAAAGAGAAATCAAAAGCAGGCTTCAGATATTTCATGCCCACGTTCCATTTTTTATCAAAAACATTCTCTTGATCAAGCGTTTTTAATAGGTTTAATTCTTTAAAATATATGTCAACCAAGCTTTGTATATTCTGTGTAAATAGTGAAATTTCATCGTCATAAAAAAATGATGAAACTTCTGTGCCTTTATAAGTTTCAGGGGATCGAAAAGCCCACTTTAGATAAATCATAATAATTCATTACAAAACAAAACTCGCCTCTTAACTGACACCTCAAATACTCACATGAAGCTTTTTTTCAGCAATTGTTCACTTCATCATCATCATCAGTCAGAAGGCCACCCCAGGGGGGGGGGGGGATCGCAGTGGCTCACCAATTAGTGAGAGGACGCTGCTGCCCGTCCTCCGGTGTCTGTCCGCAGTTTTAGGACGTACCCGGGTCAGCTTACTTACTTACCAAAATCACACTTTTGAGATTTATTTTAAATAGATATCAACTATACTACTGAAAGATATTGCAAACAAGAAGCCGTTTCGCTACCATCATCATCATCATCATCATCAGCCAGAAGACGTCCACTGCTGAACGAAGGCCTCCCTCAAGGGGGGGTTTGCCATAATCCCCACGCTTGGCAGGCGGCTTGGGGATCGCAGTGGCTCACCGATTAGTGAGAGGACGCTGCTGCCCGTCCTCCGGTGTCTGGCCGCAGTTTTAAGACGTACCCGGGTCGCTACCATCACATGGGCGTAATGTGAAAAATGTATTCACTGTTCATTACTTTTCTGTTATACAATAGTTCTTGCAGTAACGAAACGGCCAAGCTACATATTTTGAATAAGGTGTAGAGTTTGTGAAGTTAGGGCTTGTAGAGTTAGAAGCTTGGCTCTACATGACATCTGATAACTTTTTGACAGTGCGAGCCATATGGTCTCGTCTTGGCAACATTTTACATAAAATGTTTTTGGTGGGATATGGTTTTTCTGTGTGGAAATTCTCAGTAGCAGCACGGTGTCTGGAACTGTGCCCGGTAGATGGCAATAGGCTCGCTCCCAGCAATTACACGGGGCTCAATAAATGTGGGTGTACAATGGTACACCTCTGCCTAATCCTTCGGCGAATACAATACTATATAATCGAATTTCGTCTCATTAATAATGTGAAGCGGCTTTTGTCTGTGGTAAGAAAACAATATATTTCAGTCAAACATCAGTTAGACCTTTCTTGTCTGGACTTAAACAAAATTCAACTGAACTATTCCGAAAATGAATTTAATTAGACAGGCAATAAATTCTGCAGTTTAAATATCTTTCAATTTAGCTCGTTTGTTAGATTTAAAAGCGATTAATTTTGTTAAGGGGAGTTTAGTAAAGCCTTTAATTGGTTCAGACAAGGGAACCCCCTACCCTAATTTGATTGCGATCGAATTTTCCGTCACTTTGCCGTTTTATTGCGACAAAGTCATGTTACAGCCATGAAGGTGGACTGATTATAGTGGTACGGAGGCATCGTATGGAAATGTCAAACTTTGTTTAGTGAAAACATTGTTCTTTCTTTAAGAAAAAGCACACCGTAGTTTTAACTAAAAGTTACTAGCTTTACTCAATACTCAATAACTTTATTGCATCCCATAATGTATACAAAGGCTGGTGGGTAAAAATTAAAGAGAAATAATTATGGACCCTGTCGGGCACAGCAAGTTAGTTTTTAGAGGAGAGGATGAAGAGCGCTTTTTAAAACATAATATATTGAAATGAAGGAAGAAAATCTGATATTTAGATATTTAAGTAGGTATTATTATTGTGTAGATTTATATTCATTTTATTTATTAATATTCATATATTTATTTATTATTAATAGTTATATTCTAGATTATGTATTAATTGTTATTATTTATTTTATATATTTATTTATATATTAGCTGTAATATTAATTAACTAGATAGTAAGTAGTTAAAGATATTGCACGGTAAGTAAGGTAAATAAATTTATTTAAGTACTGCTTGTTTATTCTAGTTATCCCTCTAACCAATATCTTACTAATTTTGACAACATCTAGAGGCAACGTTAAGTTTTTTCTGTTTCTCTGAAACAATAAACGGTTATTTATACCAGAGCAATGGAAATTGCAGGACCAATAATTATTACTATTACGGTTAAGTATTTTACACTGCTACCATTTTTACCATAGCTATAATATCTGTCTGCCAAAAAAGGAAGAAGGGCGTGATAATAAGCCTGTATTGCAGCTGCCTGTATCCAGCGGCGTGCACAGAGTTTTTAGACAGGGTAGGCAGAAAATTTTAAAAGTTTACTTACCAATAATACCTACTGCATGTTGGTATTGGTTCGTCGTCTTGTCGATTAAATAATGATCTATGTGATTTGCCACCTCAAATATCTTATAATAAATATTTATCTGAGTTATGTAGGGTAGGCAGTGTCTTTTTGTCTTTACGAACCGCATGCCACTGCCTGTATCCCATATGTGCTTTCGCACCACGTTGACAATACCTACAATATGATGTAATGGGGGGGCCTGGAGTTCTTAAATACAGGCCTAGGCTTAGTTTAGACTCCAGATCTCCAACATTTTACAAATTTCACCAATTATTCTGTCAACTGTATTTAAGGTCACTTAAAAATGTAATTTGTGGACATGAAATAAAACATTTTTATTTATTTTATTTACCTATTTTTATCTTCATAAGATATTTGTTTACGACATCTAAAAAATTCTATACGAATACAAATTACCTTCTCCTTTGTTTGAGTTTTTCATTATTCGAGTTTTTTTTTAAAACGGAATAATTTAAGAGATTGATGTACTCTTGACTTTTATGTTTCGGCTCATCTTTGATAGACAACAATGGAGAGTATATAAACTGGCCACTTTATTTTTCAAATATAGAACAATATAGTTATATTTTCTTTTTTTTTCTTTACTTGCTGGATTTTAAATTTTGTTGCCGGCCTATTCAGAGTGCTTTTTTTTTTTCGAATATAAATGAACAGCTTTTTCTTCTTGCTCGATCGAGAGTATAAATGTTGCCTAACTAAATTGATCCGTAAATTAATGATTTATGATATAAAAGTTGGCAAAAAGACGTCGGCTAAAGTTCAACAACAATAAGTAGTTTTTTTTTTATTAGTTATGCTTCTTTGTATCTCCAGCCTGGAAATCTTTAGTTCGTGTATTAATTTTGCCTTGAAGACAGAGTTAAGTCTTAAAATAGTATATATTCTTAGTGAAGGCAAATATAAACCGGGAAATAAGCATAAACGTGAAATAAATACAAAGACTTGGCAAATGTACCGAATTTCTTAACTTTGCAAATGACGGCAGAATATAAAAATGTCGTTAGTCTTTCTCTTAACATAAAAATGATATCTTCGAAATAAAATATTAATCTTCGGCGCCATTTTCTTAGAAAAAGTTGCTCGCGCTAGCGTTAAATGTTTGATGATTGAAGATGACGGACAGTAATACCACTACACTATTACAAGAATGCTGTCTCAGCAAATATCAAGTCTTACATCAGCTACATTTTAAAACCATAGTCATTAACACTGTAAAACTCAAATACTTTTACAAAAAACATCAATGTACGGAACTGTAAGCGAGTAATTATAGTTACCCTACATATACGCGAATCGTGCAGTATGTTTCGTGAGAAGAAAAATCCTAGAAATGTATGATGTTCGGTGTCGTTAGAGCATTTTATGTCGTATCGTGCACTAGCTTATGAAAAACGGTTTAAATATATGTATATTTCAAAGGGTTATATTATTCAAATAGTTACTAACAGAAATCCCGCAGAAACGCACATTCAAGCTTCGATTAAACCTCTTCTACTTCTTTATAATGAAAAACCTTGAACTATTCCAGGTATCGAATAAAAAAAAAAAAAAAAAAAAACTGCTTTCACTTTTCACTTGGCCACCCTGACAATACAATTAAAGCGCATCTTTCAAAAGGCCGGGAACTCGCAAGTATAAAAAAATATTAACCAAATATTTTCCTATTTCCTATTGAGATTACCATTTGCTTTCAAACAAGGAACCGAAAACATGGCGGATCTTCCAAACTTAACAGCAATAAAACTAAATATCCCATCATAAATAATAACAAACAAAACAGTAAACTAAAACGGTATAACTCAAAGTTTCCAAACATTTTTTGGTCAGATAGCCGGCTAAGTAAATATTATTGTCGTTTTGCGGGTAGATGTGATTTATCGTCTCAGTTGAAAAAGGCGGACAAATAAGTGCGTTTTTCAGAGAATGTGTTTTAGTTGAAAATATTGATGGAAGTAAATATAAGGTTCTAAAAAATAATCTTTTCTAACCGTACCCGTAAATAGATAGAAAAAGAGATATTGTTATAGCAATAATATTAGAAGCTTTAAATATTGAAAGTTTAATATATAGAGAGTGAATTGTAGTGATGTAGGCGTGAGTAAGAGCAGGTATCTTTAACGTTGTAGGTATAGGGGAACGAGGTATGGTGTTCCTCCATTGAGAGGATATTTCCGACCGGGCAAGGTGATTAGCCTGGCCTTGGCGTCCTGATGTTGGACATTCGTATATGTGTTAGAATCGTTGTAAACTTTCATAGTGCGATTCAGGATTTGTTACTTTTGCCATGTTGCGAGTAGTAGTCGCTACAGAGAAACGTTCTTCGGAGACTTTGTTTTGAATATTTTAACTTACATTCACAGATTTTGGAAAAGTTCACAATAAAAAAAAAAATAGGAAATATACACTATTTTTTTATGACGATATACAACATATCACGATGTTCTGTTACGGTAATCTCCGAAATCGCTAAGGCGATTTTAATGAAATTTTGTCAATGTGTATTATTTGGTCCAACTTGAAAGACAAGAGATAGTTTTTGTGTGTATGTCACTAAACTCCTCCTAAACGGCTGGAGCGATTTTGATGATTTTTTTTGTGTATTTGGGTCCCTGGTTGGTTTAGATTCACAGTTGGACACAGGTGGCACTACAATCGAGTTCTAGGGTTTTTTATTTTTACTTTATTTGCAACGTTCGAGCAGGACAACGACTGTCGGGTCCTACTGGACCAACTGAGATTACATGACTAGAAACGTCAGAAATAGCTTAAAACGTTTTTGATTTAAAGAAGTAGTAAAGTATGTGAGATATTACATTATATCCGATAAATATTTACAATACTGGGATCGAGATCAAATATTTAATTTCACCTTAGCCAGTCCACATGAAACACCAGATATACACAATATTTTTTCAAATCTATACATATAAATAAAATTGGAGTGTCTGTTTGTAATATTGAAATAACCGTTTTTTACTACATGCATATGAATATATATACGGTACATACACCAAAATAACATTTTTTACAATTTTTGTCTGTCTGTCTGTTTGTATAAGCTAATCTCTGAAATAGCTGGACCGATTTTGACGGGACTTCTATTGGCAGGTAGCTGATGTAATAACGAGTAACTTAGGCTACTTTTATTTTAGAAAAATTCTTTTATTATGAAAAATTCTTTTATTTTACAAAAAAATAGGGTTAAGTGCATTTGGTCTCACTAAAAAATACATTGTTAAGTTCCGACATCCACGCGAACGAAGTCGCGGGCACAGCTAGTAAAATATAACTATTACTGCCTTGTTCCTCCTCGAATAACGCTGTCCAATGAGATCTCATCATAAATATAGTTCATCAAATATTTGTTCGTGCCAAACGCTTTGATATACAACCTATTTTGTTATATACAGTCGTGATAAATGTAGCCTATGTATAAATATTATATTTGTTTCGCCAAGTAAATCTCATGGGTGTTGTAAAAACAAAATGGGATGCAATCTGGTGGATAGAGCCTTCAGAAGAATGTACTGATCATTGAAGATATAAAAAAAAATGCTACAAAATTTTGTTCTCAATTTTAGTTATAATCTTGAAAATTCGGTTTAAGTATAAAATCAGATTTAAAAAATGTAATTTATGCTTTTAAAAAACGAACACGAATTATCAGTTTCTCAAAGAACAACGTAATAGAATCCATTGTAGAATGTTCTCGGCTAGTTTTAAGTTAAGAAAACGCTAGAATGGTTTCTCAGAATCTTTAAAAGGATGCCAGCTTAACACACACATCAATCAGATAAGCAACCCGACATGCTTCTCCAAAATATTCCTCTCCCTCATATTTCATACTTTAAAAATAGTTCCCCATTTGAAACTACAATTTCAACAGCATACCCGACGTTTGTAACTCGAAAATACGGAACCAGACTACATGTCAAGTGCGCTACAAGCTACGAAGATTCGTAGCCCCGTAGCCGTAGCCACGTAGCATTCATTATGCAACGTAGTAATAAAAGATTCGTAGCAGTCTCGTAGCTTATCTTTGTAAACGTTGTGTAAATATAATAAATTTTAAATATTTTCTTTTAATATAATTTTATTTCTTTTCAGTTATCTTAATGGAAAATGTAAATCGTTATTTACATAACGACATGGACACAGTAAATGGTGAATAATTTATGAGTAAATCTCATAGAATATTAACATAATATCATTACGTTTGTATTTCTGAAGGGTTCGGCAGACGCGTACTCCATTCACACTACGAACTATTACTGAGAATTTACAACCCCGTAACTCTGCTGGTACTGGGACTTACACAGAACCTCATGTTCAGCAGTTGCAAACGCAGCTGCTGAAATTATTGAACTGAAATATTAGTTGTAGTTTAATATGTAGGGATTTCCAACATCACATTGATTGACAGGTACATCGCTGCATTGGTAATGTACCTACTATGTTTATCAATATGTTAATGAGACTTCTCGACATTAATATATAATGCATCTCTAGTACGAATTTGCTTTGTTCTCGTAGATACCGTTAAAATGTAGGAAAAAATCGTGCGCGCGCATTTGAGGGAACACTTATCAAAATTATACATCATTTGCATATATTTTTGGCTTGTGTTAATTATGATGCAGATCGAGCAAAACGTATAGGACGCCATAGAAACTTAGTCATATTATATGAAACTTCAAAAAGACAAAATTGATGAATGAAATGTCATAAATAAATATAAAATAGAAATTATTACGATCGTTTCGTCTAGCCATTATTGAAGTACGAGGTCTGGGAGATATGGTAGGTCTTAAACAGATATTAGTAGCTGCAGAAATAAGTTGAGCAAACAATTAAGCTTGAGCAAACTGCGCCAGATGGTCTGGCAACAATTATATTTTCATCTAGAAATGAACATTATGAAGTGACATAATACATTTCATAAATGCCAGATGTTTGTAATATGTATAAGTAGATATTTATTATACAGGGTGGAAAATTTAAGCAGACCCTGAAGGAGAAGTACCCTAAAAATTAAAATGATGAAAACTGCATTTAAAAATATTTTAATGCTATTTTACTTCGTTTAAAAAAATACGTTATTTTTTGTAATTTTGGTTATTTATCCAAGAAATAGTCATTGTATAGAAACCTTATAGAAAGTTACTTCGTGTAGTAAAATGTAGTACCACAAAAGGAAACTTCAGTGTAAATGCACCTTAAAAAGGGCCAGACGGCAAGTGGCAGTGTTTAAAATTAGAACTTGTATCATAAACGAAATATCTGGTCGTGCTTTTGTTTTTTTATGACTCTAATACTACGCAGAAAATGCTACAATAAAATAAATAAACTTACAATATCCACCCTGTATGAAAGATTATTACACAAATCATAGACGCGTAAAATATTACACCACTATAGCTTATTCGTAGCCGTAGCAACCTCGTAGACGCGTAGCCGTCTTGTAGCAAGTATTTGAGTTATTACCCGCGAAGGTGCAAACTGAGCGATGATGTCATAATATTAACTTTACGACTCATATCGCTAACTTTAGACAACGGTTGACGTGTGAGTTACCTTGTATATTAAGAGTGTAGAACAAAAAATACTTGGAATAAGTTTTTTGTAGAAAAAATATATAATTTTGAATTATGGCACTAAAAAGATAAGATTATTTTTTTATTGCATGTTTCTCAGATTTTTCTTACTTTTACATGTTTTATGTATTTGTTGAACTTAAATTTGTTTGAGTGGCACATTAAAGCCTAAAAGCTAATAAACCTGAGTCAACATTTGCTATTTTATTTTATTTTAATTAGAAATAATTAATCAAGAGGAATTGTTCATTGAAACATTAGTAAGTAAACAAAGGATTTATATAAAGTACAAAGGAAATTACATAAAAGAAGACCTTTGAAATTCAAAATACCATTAACGGTCATGAAATCATGCTTGATACACCTGAAAAAAATATAGGCTTAAATATATATTTTAATGTACTCATAGTCATATAAAGAACCTTACACCAAACCCTTAGAGGGTAGGCAGAAACTATAGAACGCTTCACTTATTCTTTACTTCATTTAAATTCATGCATACATTCCGACTTTTGTGAGTACTTCGCATCTGACCTTTTTGAAGACACAAAACAACACTTATACAAAGAAAACGCAATTTTAATATACATAGTGACAATAAAACTGTGCCCAAAATATTTTAATCACTCCACTAACAACTAACACGATTCGCCACTCTAAAAGCCCAACTAAATAATTCTGTGCAGGTAATTCTAAAATACCCGACCTGCATTCTGATGCCTAGCTAGAAATACTCCTTTTTACTTTGTAAAGTAGATAATGCACAGTCGATGTATTCAACTAAAAATTAGGTTACTGTCGAGCGGTCGACCTAAATACTGTTATAGACTGGACAAAAGGCTAGTCTAAACTGGATTATGTTGTTGAGGAATGCAGTTGAAATATTGGGGAAGTTAAATTCTGTGCCATTGGCTATCTGGTTAATGGTTATTTAGGGCGCACCCAAGAATTACTCTGTCTCCGGCGTAACTAAGTGTAGCGACAGATATGCCGAGATTACGCTGCTTAGCGTAATTATGCGTTGGCGTTATCGATTGCCATGACACATCATATCAAAAATTACGCGTTAAAATTTATACGGCGGAATTAGTGTGTCGTTTATATGAACTCAGAAAGGCAATTAACCAACTGCCTCATTGGCAGCCTAATTACCGATGTAGCGACAGGCGTAGATCGCGCGATAACTTCTGTCAAACGTCATTTTTGTCGTCGTATAATGTATTGACTGACAGTGAAATTGCTGTCGCGTGACTGTCGTGTTGCTGTCGCTTTTTTACGTAATTAGGATGCCGGTGGGGCAACGTGTTATTGGGTTTCGCTGTATAGACATTCTCAGTAGCAGCATGGAGTTTGGAACTGTGCCCGGTTGATGGCAATAGGCTGCCCTATTACATCGGTGAAATGTGAGTGCACAATAGTACACCTCTGCCTAACCCTTCGGGGAAATAAGCGTGGTGTTGCGTTATATAGGCTTCTCGCGAAAAATGCTCGTGTACCATTTTGTAAGTTCTTGTAATATGTACCAGAGAAAATTTTCCCCTAGTTCACCACATCTATAGGTACCTACCGAATTTTCAGTAACATATTGATGTCGCTTCCTATTCAAAATGCAAAGAAGGCATTGTTGCCGAACTGCCGCCCGGCAAATACTTACGAATACCCCAAAACGCGACGTAGTATCGGCCTGATATTGTTGGTAATTTTAAAAGTATTGCAGACGTAAGCTCTGCTCTTCCATCGCCTGATTTTCTTAGACGAGTTGCTATACTTAGTTGAAAGGGTAATATTTAGACCAACATACCGTCGTATGAGCATATTTTTAGAAATAATTATAAAACTAAACTCCAACCGAAAGGTTAGGCTGAGTACTGTATACACATATTTCGTCGATGCCGTAATTGAGTCCCATGTAATGGGGACGAGACTATTGCCATCTACCGGGCATATTTTCAGTGGTGCTTCTGAAAATTTCCACACAGAAAATCCCTATAACACATTGCCCCACCCGTGAATCGAATGCAAGATCCAAACTTTAAACTGATAGAGATTCAATGCCAAACGGAAAATATCTCCCTTTTTATTTTTCACTAGAGTGCCAAAAGGGAGTCTGTTCCCTTTTTTGTACCAGTGAGTCTCATCGGAATAAACATTTTATTTGATTTTTATTTATTTATTTATATTATTAGAAAGAGAAAAATTCAAATAAAATGTTTATTCCGACGAAAAACTCACTGGCACAAAAAGGGACCAAAGACATTTTGGCACTATAGTGAAAAAAAAAAAAGGAGATCTTTCCCATTTGGCACTTAAGCAGTGAAAATGCAAACAGATTTAATAAGTTATACTTGGAGTATTCTTTGCCAAAATTCAAGTTCTCTTAAAGACTGGCTTTCTGTTTGACTACATACATTAAGTTCTTGGTGATTACTTCAAGCTCCCAGCATAAGCCAAAAAATCCGAATCCAGTATCTACTTAAATTCTCAAAAAAAAAGGAATCAAAGTATGAAAAAAAAAAAAAAACAATTTTTCATACAGAAATAACCTTCGGCCAAGGGTGGGGTGTGCAGTGAACCGGCAGCCCTGCTTACGCCACATTTACTTGAAGAACGATATTAAACCGCGTTTCACGTATAATGTAAATTATATGTATATGTCGCTTCACTCAAAATAGTTAAAAACATACTGATGATAATGGGAACTAAATTACGTTCAATTGATTTGAAGGTAGGCCTTTCCTCATTTCAATGTAAATAATGATTACACTATTATATAGCATCACACCTGTATTTCCCGAAGGGTTCGGCAGATATGTACTATTGTACATACACATTTCGCCGATGCTGTTATTGAGTCTCATGTAATAAGGGGTGAATCTATTGCCATCTACCGGGCACAGTTTCAGACTCCGTGCTGCTAGTGAGAATTTCCATCCAGAGAAACCCAATAACACTTTGCCCGACCCGGAAATCGAACCCAGGACCTCACGCTCAGCAGCCGCGCTTGCCACCATTAGAATAATGAAGCAGTCATTGTGAACAATGAAAGAAGGATATTTAAAAAAAAGAAGGTAGAGGTAATTTTTGAAGTCACGGCCGTATTTGCTATCGGATTTGCTTTTTGCGCTAACGGTCACGGGTTCGAATCCTTAATGGACATGCGTGTATGTCCTACCGATAGTTTTATATCGTCTTGATGTATGCTTATGAGAGGTTTATATCTTTAAACTGCACCTACGATCTAAGAGCAATCCTAGAACAAGCCATGGTTTGAATATAAATACAACATTGAATTTTAATTTTCTCCTAAGTATTTTTTTTTAAATGAACATAAAGTGACTTTGATAAGTCGTTGGCAAGTTTTAATTAAACTTCTATTTTGTGTCTTCTTTTCCTCAGTGTTGTGATTTATTTCATAAAATATGATTGGTATTTGCTATATTAAAAGACATTTTTGTATAAATTGTATAATTTGCAAGCATAATATATAGTCAGGCGCCATCTTAGAAAAATCTATGATATTGACTTTAAAAAAAGAGTGCAATGTTAACCTATCAGTTGAACTCTTGCCTTCCATGCGTTAGGTTCTGAGTTCAAACCCGGCCCCCACGTCTGACTTTTCAAAATCACGTGTGGATCAGAATTGGATTACTATTTGCGTTAACGGTAAAGGAGAACATCGTGAGGAAGCCTGCATAGCTTAGAGGGCTCTATAAAGTTCTCGATGGTGTGTGTAGTCCCGCATCGAGCAGTGTGGTGAACTAAAGCCTCGCTCTTCTCATTCTAAGAGGCCCTTGTTCTGTCTCTATTTACCACTGGATCCCTTCTCATCCCGTTTGTTATACCTGTGCTTAACCACTTTAATTGTAGCGCGGTGTAAACTCTGGAAATGTCAACACACCACAGAGAAATAGTGTTAACATTCTATTGTAGTCAAAGTCAAAGATTTTTATTTCAAGTAGGCCTTTTCAGGCACTTTTAAAAAGTCGAGACTCTAGACGTATGGTTCCAAAGGGGGTAGTTCCTATGGAGAAGAGACCGGCAAGAAACTCCATGGATACTCTTTTCAAAAACAAAAAGTTAATTTACAATTAGAATCTTAAATTAACATGCATTATAAGGAAATACAAACTTAATAGAACGCTAATTAAGTCATAGTCATAAGTGCCTTAATCTAATTTAAATTAAATACAGATCTATCCCATATAATCATTAACCCTATTTTAAACTTTACCTAACACCTGTCGAGACCCTTTAGGTGAAGTGCCAAGTACTTACTTTTAAGTTATTTTTCATAAAACTCCTGCTAAAGATAACTTAAGTAACTTAGACTTAGTTAAGCAAAGTTTGTTCATTCGCCACTTCAAATTTTACTTTACGTAAGCTAATAGGGTGACCTATAATTGGTTGCTACGAAATTTTTGTTTTCTTGTTCCTTCGGTTTACCTTTTTAAATATTAACTAGTTTCTATAAAATTTTACAATATAAGCTACTTACGGATTTTGATTATAATAAAACGTGGTATTTTTTATTGTCCAATTAGAGCGGAAATTTATCTTATTGACGTTCATGGAGTAGACACAAATGATAAATCTATTGTTTGTCTTCAAAGGCGACTAAGACGACACTTAACGAATATTGTATTTCAAGTTTCAATACTATATATAGTATTCTACGTATACTATAATTTGTAAGAAAATAGGTAGCATTATTAGCGAGCTCACAATCCTATGTTGTTATTATAGGCGATGGGTGACAGGCTGTCGCCTTGAGCGATGTCATTAATTGGCTAAAATATATATTATAAATGCGTATAAAAAAATGTACACTGGAAATAAGGTAGTACATCTGTAAAACGTTAAAATATTGGTGGAAAATGAACGCCAAATTTAAAATAAAACATTGACAGGATAACAAATGTTTCCATCTAACATTACACATCCAATATGACGTCATCGTTGATCAATCTACGTCATACACGGCGTGAACAGCGTGAAGGGTCTACCTTAGTTTATTTTGTGTGTTCCATATTTTGGAATAATAAAATGTTACGGTCGAATTTCAGGAAAATACACTTTTCTATGGATTGTGTTTGGGTATGTATGTTTATATTAGAGTAATTAAAATCTTAATGTCTAGAATCTAGTGTAATTTAAGAGTTCAAATCATAAGTAATTGAATATTTTGCTCAAGGGGATTTTTATTGTTATAATTATTCAAAAATAAATAAGATAATCGTTATATCGCAGCGCATTCGGTTTTATTAATTTGTTTATAAAAAAGTATTCGTATAGAACATCTTAATGCATAATTTTATTTCTTGGTCAGTCCTCAGTACTTGTGTACAAAAGGACCAGCAAAGTAGTCCACGAATAGATAATTATTAAAGTTAAAGAAAGAACTCGTCGTTCACTATAAATGAGAGCGGCCAGTTCCTTTAATTAAAGTTCACAGGATAAAGAACTTAACAATATTAACGGGAATGTCTTGGAGTAACTATTTAGAATGATAATTCTTTTTTTCGTTGTAAATTTTGTATGGAAATATTGCCTTACACTGTTTGAAGACTATGAAATAATATCGTTATTATGTAGTTAATTTTTAATGTATAGGATTTCTACGAAAATTAATATTAATGCTATAAATTTTTGACTAAAATTAAATAAGTGTCACTGTCACTTTTAAAAATATTCCGTTCACAAAGACCAACAGGACCAACATCTGAAAAAGATCTTATCTTACACTTACTTGCGTATGAGAGTAAAACATGGAGAAGTTTGACACGATGACTGGTACTGGTAACGCGATGGTCAGCACACCTGCCAATGCGCATAAGGCTCCCACAAACATGCCCAGGTAGGTCTTCGGCGCCATGTCACCGTACCCCACTGTTGTCATAGTGACGATGGCCCACCAGAGCCCTAGGGGGATGGACTTGAACTGGTTGTCTGGGTTATCCTGTGAACAAAATTTGAGTTAGAATAGCGAACTTACTTATGATAGGAAACGTATTGTTCGTTTGTGGAAGAAGACAAATATTTAATTTTAAATATATTTATTAAAAAAAATGTCCCAGAAAGTAAAAAAGAATTGGTATTAGGTCTGTTTAGGGGTTTCATTTATTGAACTTGATAATTAAAATGTGGCCTGATTGGTGAAAACTCCAAAAAAATCTGCCCGACCCACAGCTTAATTACCGATATAGCAATTAGTTTGCAACAGGCATAGATCGCGCGATATCTTCCGACAAACGTCATTTTTTGTGTCATATATGTATGTATTGACTGACATTGACGTTGCTGTCGCTATTATTACGTAATTAGGCTGAACGACTCACAATATCATGTACTCGAGACTCGAATAGTTTGACGTTTTGAAACGTCAAGAGATTTTTTTTTAAATACTGATAGTATCTGGGCCACTCCTAAATGAGAAGTAACTTAGCTACAGTACCTATGAGCAGGTTCTTATGTAATTAAATACCTACTAATATGCTTTGTTATAACTAAAAGCTTCAACTTTTCGGTTACCTACTGAAACACGGATCCAAGCGAGATAGTCGACGTATTATTGAATCTACAATAGCATTCAACCAGTTTATATTAATTACATTTATTTTCCATTAACAAAGCTAAATCAACTTGTAAGTCTGTCGAAACTGGTAAGCCCTAGTTCTCGCCAGTTCCTACTGTCAAAGCCTCAAATATTGTCGCTTCATAATTCATAGTATAACAGACAATAAGGCGGGTATTGTGAATACAAAGCCTTTAGGAGTCTCTCTAATTGGTGTTCATAAATTATACGTCGTATCAGAATTCGCAATAGTGTAAAGTGATTGTATGCTGAAAGTAATCAGTGTCTAAGCCGTGATTTATTTTCTATTCATCCTTGTTTTTGTAATTTTGCTATTATGAAATGAACTTTCACTTGATAATTGTGTATATACATGGTTCCATGCACAGTCTAAGGAGGTGAATTACGTCACGATATTATATCTAAATGAATAAAAAGACTATTACATTCTCACTCTAAAACAGTCCACAAACGGATGACGTATTCCCCGAAGGGCTAATCAGAACTGTACTACAGTTACACCCACATTTCGCTGATTTCGTTATTGAATCCCATGTAATAGGGGGCGAGCCTATTGCCATCTACCGGGCACAGTTTCAGACTCAGTGCTGCTACTAAGAATTTCCATACAGAAAAACCCAATAACACTTTGCCCGACCCGGGAATCGAACCTAGATCTATGAGACAGTCACGTTCACGATGCAATTACACAAGATATAGTTTTGGTCCAAGTCTTGTCGATTTCGTAGATTTAAACAACCACAAACAAACGAAAACTTAAATAAATCAGATCGGAATCAAAAATCGGAACAGAATTCATTTATGACTGCAACTATGGTATATTAATCAGTCATCCAATTACAAATTAATTAATCTGAGTAATTAAAACCACTTCGTTAAGCCGCTATCATCTCCTTGCTTTACTAGTGGCGAAGAGTGTTGGCTCGATATCGCAAAATAATTTATTCTTGCTTACTGACCCATTTTGTGGATGGTTTAAATATAGGCTACCTCTGATTTATTTATGCCAGCTATAAACACATGTTGTGAAGTTCTCGTGAAACCTCTTTTTAAGATGGATAAAGGAGTCCCGAGGCCGTTGTTAAAGGAATTGTGGGATTATTATATCAAGCCTTATTGGTGAGGGTTTGGTCAGGGAAAGTGTTATTAGGTTTCGTAGTTCCTGTATCGTGGATGCGATTACAAACATATATTCACATGAATATACACCCAAACCCGGGACAACTATCTGCAGATCATACAAATATTTGTTCCGTGCGGGAATCGAACCCGTGACACCTAGCTCAGCAGTCGATCTCTCAACAAGTGCGCCAACCGTGCCGTCACAATACACGTGCCGTGTGTACAATAGTACACTTCTGCTTAACCCTTCGGGGAATACAGGCGTGATGGTATGATGCTAATTTGGATATACAATACACCTATGCTTTAGATAACACTGCGTTAACCGGGCATTAATCCCAACACCTCAAGATGAGCTATTGCGCTTGCGTACACTAATCTAACGAGACAGTCAGAATCTTATAAAGAGAAGAAAGTGTGGAATAAATATGGACGCTCACATCACATTTTGCCTCAAAGCTGGAAATTATTCAAAGAAACAAACATAATACCATATACACTACACAATGAGAGCCGAAACGAGATTATTTGGAGACGCACCTGGTGTCCCGATATTGTTCTTTGGGTTACGAAATTGAAGTGATCAGAAGCAAATTTTCATCCAAACGATAGGAAGTGGGGTAAGTCTTTTATTGTAGAGACAATGAATAGAAAAATGCTTTGCGATACCACGAATCAGATGTCATCATCATCATCATCATCATCAGCCACAAGACGTCCACTGCTGAACGAAGGCCTCCCCCCCACGGGGGGGGGGGGGGTGCCATAATCCCCACGCTTGGCAGGCGGCTTGGGGATCGCAGTGGCTCACCGATTAGTGAGTGGACGCTGCTGCCCGTCCTCCGGTGTCTGGCCGCAGTTTTAGGACGTACCCGGGTCGATTCAGATGTAGCCAGAGCTAAATAAGCATTCAAAGTCAGTCAAAGATTTTTATTTGGTTTTTAAAGGCGCTGAACAATGTGATTCTAGCTGCAGGGTTCCAAAACTGGTCCTATGGATAAAAGGCCGACAAGAAACTCCATGGATATTCATATAAAATAACTGTTAAACATTTAAAAAATAAAAAATAAATTAAAAATACCTACCTACAATAAAAATCCTCCTCTTTGTTTGAAGTCGGTTAAAAAATATGATACGATTGGTCTAGTTCTCGAAAGCGCGACTGCTGAGCGTGAGCTCCTGGGTTCGATTCCCGTCGGGCAAAGTATTATTGAGTTTTTCTGTATAAAAAAAAAAAAAAAAAAAAACTCAGTATTAGTACGGAGTCTGGAACTGTGCCCGGTAGATGGCAATAAGCTCGCCCCTATTACATGGGATTTTATTTCAACTCATTAATAACGGCAACGGCCAAATTTGGGTGTACAATAGTACAAATCTGGCTAACCCTTCGGGGAATACAGGCGTGATGCTATCTTATGTCTTTGTTAAAAATGCGACAAACGATACAAATACATGTATGTGAGAATTTAATTCCGACATGGTCGGTTTAATATAAAAATATATAAAAGTTATCAAAGAGCATATGGAGGAACGAGGTATGGTGTTCTTCCATTGAAAAGTGAGGATCCTCTGACCAGGCAAGTTGGACAGCCTGGCGGGCCGAAGCCCGACGGTTGATGTCGGATATTCGTATATGTGTTAGAATCGTTGCAAACTTTCATAGTGCGATTCAGGGTTGATAGATGCTCTGCTCTGCTCTTTAAAAAACATCGCCCCACACTAGGAATAATTCGTGTATCGTGGGTACGTTTACAAACACATGTATCACATACACAAACACCCAGACCCGAAACAATCATCTGTAGATCATACAAATATTCGTTCCGTGCGGGGATCGAACCCGCGACATTTAGCGCAGAAAGCTAATTGCTTAGCCACTGCGCCAACCGTGTCGTGATGGTGCTTTAACTTTTGCCATGTAGCGAGTAATAGTCGGTACACGCATTTAACTTTCAAAAGATACCGCACCTACCATCGGGAACTCAATTACAATAAGTATCGGCGCAAAAATTAATGAATACTTTGTTCACTGATCCGAGTCTACCTCTCGTACCTGTTATTTGGTTGAACTTACAGTTGATTGGTTTTGTAAACACTAACTGTTAGTGGCGCGTTTGCTTGTTTCTGTTTGTGACTTAATTGACTTAATGACTAAGTATTTATCATCATTATCAACAATTAGTTAATGAGATGTTTTAGATCAGCTATACTCAAACTGTGCTCCGTGGAGCCCTAGGGGTCCAAAAAGTCTCTGTGGGGGCTCCACGAAAATACTGGTCACTCTCTTCACAGTCGACCCCCTTCTATCAAGCCTGACATCAAACAATTGATGAAAATTAAAAAAACTATTTCATAACTCCCATTAGATGCAAATTTTGAATGTCAAGTAATTTGATTGTTAACAAAGCATACACATAAACTACTTAGGGCTCCATCAAATATTTCGTTTTCCACAAGGGTTCCGTCGCCAAAAAAGTCTGAGAACCGCTGTTTTAGATGATTGGGATAAGCTTACCAAACCTCCGAGTAAAGTATTATACAGGGTGGGTTTTTAGGGATTTTCATGGCAGATATGCTAACTGTTAGACATAGGATTTTTCTTTTTAGAAATTCATCTGTTCTTGATAGAAATCCATGCAATTTTAGAGAGATTCAAACAACTATACAAGTAGATTTTCGAAACAGGGTGGAAAATTCACTTCTATTTTTCCCATCGGGTTTACGAGGGGATTTAAAGGTAACAGTAAACCAACATTTCGCTGACGCAGTTAATGAGTCCCATGTATGTCCCATTGGGTGAGCATATTTCCATTTAGCGGGTACAGTTCCAGACTCCATGCTGCTATGCTGCTACTGAGAATTACCATACAGAAAAACACAATAACACTTTGCAGTCAACCTTCCAAGTATCAAATGGGCCCGGTATATTTACTTAAAAAGATTGTAGCCGATTTCATGGGTGTTTAACTTTTTATATAGACGCCTAAGTAATCTAGAAAATTGATTTTAATTTCAGTGAAAAAATATTCTACATCTTAAAATTTTCTTTAGGTAAAGTAGATTGGATTTTCAATCTCTTTATTATATTTTTACTTAAACCTAGTTATCTGAATGAATATTTTTAAGCCGTGCCTATCTTCTAAATTATAACATAACATAAGATAGCATTACGCCTGTATCTCCCGAAGGGTTAGGCTGGAGCTATGCCTGGTAGAGATGGCAATAAGCTCGCCCCCTATTACATAGGACTCAACAACGATATCGGCGAAATGTCACCCACATTTCGCCGAAATATGGGTGCGAAATGTGGGTGTAAAATAGTACTCCTCTGCCTAACCCTTCGGGGAATAAGGGCGTGATGCTATGTTACTGGAAGATTAAATTCGTAAATATATATATATACAAGGTAATGTTTAATAAAATGTAAAGCGGGTTTCCTAAGTTAAGATAAAACCGCGGCCCATTGAAAAAAACATATTGGCAAAGAAATTTCAATACCGGTGGCATATTGGTAAACTTTCGGAACGCATTCTTAGGCGGGAATATAACAGCTGGGTCGGCTTGTGTAGTGATGTTACTGTTGTGATATCGATATGAGTTTATCGATGATTAATTAATTTAGTTGATAATATTATTTAGACGTGTGTAGACGGCAATGGGCTGGCCTCCTATTATATGGAACTCAATAACAGCAACGGTGAAATGTGTGTGTACAATAGTACACCTCAGCCTGATTAGGCAGTTTTTTTTATACGATATACGGCAAGAGAGCAGACGGATCGCCTGATGGTAAGCGATTACCATCGCCCATGGACACCCGCAACACCAGAGGAGTCACAAGTGCGTTGCCGGTCTTTTAAAAAGGAGTACGCTCTTCATTCAACAGTTCATTCCACAGTTTTGTTGTGCGAGGCAGAAAGTTTCTAGAGAAACGAACAGATTCGGGGTACTTAGGCGTGCTATGATATTTTATATATTTACTTGTTCTCTGAGTGAGTTCACAAAAACCGCTATGTACTTTTTAAGTTATAGTAATTAAAAAAATGTAATGTATGTGTAATTATGGCCACACTATTGAATTGGGAAATTCCTGTAACGATAGTGATGATGTGTTAATAATAAATAAATAAATAAATAAATAATATACTGGTACTTTATATTAATATTATTTAGCTCGTTGCAACTTTGTTATAAGAACATGGTACGGGATGATAATTTTATCTGCCTTATTCGGTTATTTTTTTGTTGGTATTATTAATTTAACTGTTTCATTGGTCTATTGTTCGCATGCACGGCTGCTGATCATAAAGTTTAGGGTACAATACTTGTCAGGTTGTATTGTTCGGATTTTAGTTTGTGTATTTTGACTACCTACAATATTTAGAAACGGCTAGAAAGTATGCTATCTTAGAATGAACACATGTTAAATATTTTGTTAAATATCGATAACTTTCTAAGTCTACGTGGCACATCCCTATCTTTTTATAATGTCACACAGCGTATAACGCGGCGTGTGAAAGTAAACACACCGCCATGCGCCATTGTGTAACCGAGTTTTTGTTTGTCTTCACAATTTTATGTTTATGGTAGACGGAACTTTTACCATAAACAGGGGCGAAAACGTGGCCAAAACACAAACCAAACTAAGATGTGTTTCCAGGCACATCAGGGCACAATTTATCAACTGTTTTTTTGGGTGTATTTATATCAGATGGTTAGGTTGATGTAACCGCTTACTAATACTGAATTAAGTTATTATACAAGTGCTTATGAGCACGACTACCAGGCGAGATGGCCTAGCTTCGATTCGATTCGAAGTGTTATTTGGGTTCAGCACGGAGTTTGGAACTGCGGCCGGTAAATGGAAATGATCGGATTCAATAAGGCGATGGGCAAAATTAACGCTTGCCTTCCATGCAGGAGAAGTTTGGTTCGAAACTGAAATGCATATATGGCTTTTCGAATTCACGAATTGTGCAGATCAGAAATTTTGTATCAATTCCGCTAACAGTGAAGGGCTCCATAAAGACCTCGATGACATCATCGAGATCTTTATGAAAATTCATGGGAATGAATGATGAAACTTAATGGGTATTGAAGTGAAGTTCGCCAGCTAGCAAGGTGGATTATGGCTTAACCCATCTTATTCTGAGAAAAGTCAGTGGAATTATCCACACTATTATAAACGCGAAAGTAACTCTGTTTGTTAACTCATCACGACTAAACCATTGAACCGATCGTTATAAATTTTACAAAGATGCAGCCTGGGTCCTGGTGTATGACTTATTTTTACAATTGTAGCAAAATACACGAAGACGAAGTCGTACACAAAAGCTATCCTATCCTACTAATGCTACTGATGCTACTTAATATTATAAATGTGAAAGTTTGTGAGGATGGATGGATGGATGGATGGATGGATGAATAATTGTTACTCAATCACGCCAGAACGGCTGAACGGATCTGGATGAAATTTGGCACAGAGATAGATTATAGTCTGGAATAGCACATATGCTACATTTTATCCCGGGAAAATGTATGGGTTCGTAAATAACGCGGGCGAAACCACGGGCGGAATTCAGTTATCTGTAAATTAAGCCTATTGTATGGACTCCAAGGAACGAATTAAGTAAGATAATAAAGCCTTGTTATTTCATCAAATACTATACAGGAAATTTGAAACGTGAAACACACACACTTGAGGCCGACAAATCGATCACGGTATCAGGAATACTCTTGATGCAACAATGTTGATATAGTTACACGTAAAAAAGTACACACACGCAGTTTTTTTAAGCTCTTCGATGACATATTATAAGCAGAATCTAACAATTTTTATTTTAAGTGAGGTAGTTTCGACATACTCAATACTTTATTTCATTCCATAATGTACATATAACAGTTGGTATTTAGAAAATAGAAACAATAATGGACCCTGTCGGGCACAGCAAAGTTAGATTTATGTAGAGGAGAGGAAGAAGAGCGCTCTAAAAAAAAATTCTGAAATTTTTTAATATAGTAATTATAGTTTTATTTTAAACATTTATTCATTTTAATATATTATTTTTACTAGAAATAATTCCTGTATCGTGGGTGCGTTAAAAAATATTTATTTTGTGTGGCAATTGAACCTACGATACGTAGAGCAGTAGTCGATCGCTCAACCCCTGCGCCAACCGTGAAAAGAAAAACGTATAAATAACCATTCTTCGTCTTAAAGAAAAACTTATAAATAACCATTTATTTCAAGTTGCAAGAAATGTTCACTTTTCAAGAGTTTGAATGCCAGAGATCGCTCTGCTTATGCCCAGCCGTTATAAAAGACTATGTGATGGCGCCATTGAAAAACCGTTAACAATTCAAATGTAAAATTTTCCGCCGTTGTGCAGTGCGTTTATTCTGCTGTCTGGTAGATGGCAATAGGCTCGCCCACTATTACATGGAACTCCGCTTAGGCCTAACCTCTCCTATACCTCTGCCTAACCCTTCGGGGAATACAGGCGTAATGCTATGTAAAATTAACGGAATTAATGCAGGAAGCACAATTTAACGTTCCAACCCTGTATAATTAGAGTAGCCAATTATTAGCATCAGAACAAAACGCTTGACCTTTAATCACATTTAGGCCCATGTTCACCAAAATATATATCAGATTGTTTATAATGACTGCCTAATTGATCTATTTAGTGATCGTTCGATCCCCGCCTCGGGTAAAATGTTATTGGGTTTTTCTGGAAGGCAATTTTCAATTGCAGCCTGGAGTTCGGAATTGTGCCTTAATAACGGACTTAACGGACTGAATAACGGCATCGATAAAATATTAATGTAGGTGTAAGAATACATCTCTGCCTAATCTTTCCGGGAATACAAGTGCAATGCTATATTACATTATGTGCGTTTGTAGTTACGGCCTTATACCAATATGGAAATTAAATGACTGATTTAGTCGTAACGCCTGTTATATCATTGTCGATACTAGGCTCTATTCTGATAATCCACACAATACGGTAGTAGACTACATCTCATCTGAGTTACTTTTTATGAACTGTCAAAAACGACATTTTGTTCTAAAAATGTTTGGAATAGCAAGGCGTGACGTCATAGTTTTTCATTGCCGTTGATGTACTTATTGTGTGATTTTGATAAATTAAAAATTGAAAACGCCAAAGATTAGCAAGAGATTAAATTCTTATGAGTTTTTAGAAGGAAAACGATTTACCGGACCAGATTTCTGAATTTAGTTTTGATGCAGTCAACTAGCCTATTATAAATGCGAAGCTAACCTTGTTTATTTGTTACTTCATCACGACTAAACCACTGAACCGATCGTTATGAAATTTTACATAGAGATAGCCTGGGTCCTGAAGAAGGACATAGGCTTATTTTTAATATTGCAGCAAAACGCTAATAAGACAAAATAAACGCAGTACAAGTCGCGAGTAACAGCTAGTTTATTTTATATTTCAAGCCTGAAAAACACGCTTAATTTCCCTCGCCATTCAATTCTCTTGTGAAGATTAATTGATATGTTTTCGATCATAAACCCAAAATCTCTCCATGCATAGTCATGAGTGCTCCTGAACCTCGATTCTAGAAACAAAAGAGATACGAAGCAGACTTTAGTATGCCCAAAATTTATGGTATACTGCACCTGGAGGTTGCAAGATGTCAAAACAAAGTCAAAGTTTTTTGCTTCAACTTTGCAGGCACTTTTATACAGTCAACACTCTAGATCAGCCATACCATAACCTTTTTTTATAAGGGCCACAAAAACGTTCCAGTTATGGTTCCGCGGGCCGCAACATAAAATTTTGGGGTTAATAAAAAACTTAATTTAAATATAATTAAAAAGACGAAGTGTTCACAGTTCATCTGACTGGATGATCTTATAAGTCTTATTATGTGAGGTTATCATGCAGCCACATGCGATCTTAACAAAATTTTGAAAGAGCTGTACTTTTAATGAAATTTTTGAATCCCTCTATCACTCACTGCAACGCAACGTGCGGTAGGGTTATCTAGGTACTTATTTTACACCGCGTGCTCACACTTTCTCTGGATCTGTGCGAAATTTAAAGTGGTTGACAACTGGACCACTATGCCAGGTGGGCCACTCACAAAAGGTCGGCGGGCCGCATGCGGCCCGAGGGCTGCAGGTTGAGTATAGCTGCTCTAGATGTACTGTTCTAAATATTAATTGACCGTTATCGGTGGTTTGTGGGTTGTGATGAAATCCATATAAACAAAAAAAAAAAAACACATAGAAACCCATTCATAAATGGCAAAATATGTTTATGGGTACTGTAGGTATCATGTCTGCCACAGCCATGGTGGAGGTCAGGGCAATGCAATCTGGGTTGTGGCCATCAGTTATCGCATTCATTTCTTTGAGCATTTCCCGAGCTGGATACCTTTAGCACATTTTCGTTTTATTATCAGCACCCCATTAATGACTTAAGCGGCAAATCTTCTTCAGGCAACAATACAAATTTCTGTGTTTCCCCACGTGAATATAAAGGCTGCAGAGACAAAGTACATTTTTTAAGAGAGATCGTGATCTACTCAGTGACCTTTATCTCCGGATCGAGAATTCCAGTATAACTAGGGAGAAGGTTTTCTCTTACAACGGTTTTCAAGTCGTTCACAGGAGTAGATAACAGGATATAAAGAGAGTTGACTCCCCAAGGTTTTTTATCGTCTATGAGAGGTTATTTTTTAAGCTTCTTGTAAGTTATCACAAGCTTATCACTTATGTAGTAGAATGATTAGCTAGTCAGCAATGCTGAGTAATAGGTGACCTTCAACCATCATATCGTTTATCCCTCGTGGAGGCTATTTTCCTTGCTCATTTTGTCGCTCTCTTCTCCATAAGACCTACCCTCTTTTGGAACCGTGCATCTAAAGTCTCGAGTTTTTAAAAGTGCCTGCAAAGACCTAGTTGAAATAATTATCTTTGATTTTGACTTTAAGCTGATTTGATTGATCGATTTTGATCGCACATCTACCTTTTTCAACGTTCTATGGTCTGAACTTTTTTTTAGTGAAACGATTTGACAGGCAATTAACTTTCAGTGGGCCTCTCGGTTCCGCTTGATGGGTGAATTTCATTCGTTTTCAGTTCACTGATATACGGCAAAGGTGATATTCAGGGGCGTGTGTTTTAACATTTTTGTATCAATAACTTTTTGTAATGGATCGTTTATTTTGATGAAAATTTTTGGATTGTCAAAGGAAATGTACTTTCATATTTAAATGTATTTTAATATTGATAACTGAAAGGCAATACTATAATACTTTGTCGTACTGCTGAACTGAAAAAACTGATAGTACATGGCAAATGAAGAGTCGGTTTATTTACTGTAAACAAAGGTTTTCACTCATTTTTTTTTTTTTTTTTTATATATATGTCGCAGCAACACAGTGACCGTTATTAGAATCGCTATTGATTATTGTTGATATAGAATAACGCCATCTATTGCCTTTTTTCGGAAACGTCAAGCAGTGTGCTTGGGTGAGGTCGATACAGGGCGTGGCAGCTGTCAGTTGTCATTGTTTGACATTGGAGGTATTTAAGTTGAGAAGCGACGGACGAGAGATCACTCTTTGGTTAGACACGAACGCGAGAGGTCGTTCTGCCAGCCCGTATCGAACTTACCGCGTTTCCCTATCTTAATCCATTTCCATCGGCTTGATCATTTGTAATTTTATTATTTTGTTAACGGGAGTGTATAAATAGCTTGTTAGAATCATTGTTGAAACTATTATTTCGTGCCTACACCATGTCGAACTCGGACTCTGATAACGTGGTACTCCAAACGGGCGAATTACCTTTGTTAATTGTATTGTGAAAGTGAAATACTAACTGATTTACATTGGAACTGTGATTTTATTGTAATCCTGCGTCATGAATCCTGTACCACCGAATAGAGATAATGACAGCCCTATCGCTCAGCCTTCGCTCCCGCCGACATCAGAAGTGGGATCAGGATCTGCCTCCCACTGGCGCACAATGTACGAGGTACAACAGCGGAACATGTTGCAACTGATAGAGGCCATTCGTATACTACTTTCGTCGCGCTTGGTGTGCTACGGTTGATATTTGTATTGCTGAAGATGGAAGAATTTGGGTTGAAGAACACCTCAGAAGTCCACATCGACTACGTCATCTGGAGCCAAGCACTCACTTGTTGCCGTTGTGGCGAGAACGGAGACAGCACTGCATTGTCGTCGCAGCAGCACGAGCGGCTCGAATTCTGCCGACTGCAGCGATGGCGCGGGTCGCGCTGGTGTGACTGAAGTGACGAACGAGCGACGCGTAGATGCTTATGCAGTAGCTGGTGTTACCGGGCAGTTTACAACAATCTGGTGAGTCGTATAATGTTTGTTTTGATTCCGGTGCTGAATGCTCTCTTGTCAAGCAAAGTATTAGTCGCAATTTTATAGGCTAAACGCAAACGTTCGTATAAAGGGTATAGGTTGTGAATGTAGAAGACTGTATACTGAACAAACTCTGTGATGTTTTTATTGATGGTCATAGTTTAGCTACTTTATTTCACGTACTACCCGACTATTGTTTACAATGTGACAATTAGCAAAGAAATTTTAAAACGAGGTTAAATCATCATCACAACTATCATCTTTTTTAAATTTCAAGACAAAACTCTGTAACCGTCTGTAGTTACCTACCTATGTAAATCGATGCATGATTTAAGTGAAGTTTAGAACAAAGGATCGTTACTATCGTTGCTTAAACGTTTGCACATTATTATTGTTATGTTATTATTGGCTTCCCTCATATACGTTTTAAAACTCGTGAACTAAAGATTGTACCGTTTCTCGTTCGTATAGGCTTAACCCACACCTGACACCAAAAAAAATAATAATGTAGGAAGTAAAAAAATGTAGGAAGGAGTCATTGAAGGGAAAATCCGGTCCAATGACTCAGCTAAAGGGGTTGCGATCCGGCCTAGCCCTCCGGCTATAGGGATTGCAATCCGGTCTAGCATATTTGGCTATAGGAACTGGTATCCGGTCTAGCATTCGCTGAAGGGATATTTGTCCGGTCTAGCACAATCGTCTCCAGTTTTAATACTGATGAATTTAGTAGTTGTGGTAAGCTGAAGGGTTAACCGGGCCAGCACATTATTGAAACCTTTTGTTAAAAATCATACTAGATTTATTTGGTCGGAAGGTTTTCATGAATTGGTTCTAAAATTGATGATTTTTGAAGAGTAGTGATTTCAGTGCTGAGATTTCCTTTATAAGATTTGATGAGAATGTGAATCAGAATAAGTTGTGTTGTTTGAATTGTGCGATTTTATTCCTGACATCTTGGTCAGGAAGGCCGAACAAGGGACGTTTTACTTTCCATAAATTCTTGTTTCAGATGCCTCACACGAGGACGTGTGAGTTGTCAAGATGGCCGTGTCGCAGCAACACAGTGACCGTTATTAGAATCGCTATTGATTATTGTTGATATAGAATAACGCCATCTATTGCCTTTTTTCGGAAACGTCAAGCAGTGTGCTTGGGTGAGGTCGATACAGGGCGTGGCAGCTGTCAGTTGTCATTGTTTGACATTGGAGGTATTTAAGTTGAGAAGCGACGGACGAGAGATCACTCTTTGGTTAGACACGAACGCGAGAGGTCGTTCTGCCAGCCCGTATCGAACTTACCGCGTTTCCCTATCTTAATCCATTTCCATCGGCTTGATCATTTGTAATTTTGTTATTTTGTTAACGGGAGTGTATAAATAGCTTGTTAGAATCATTGTTGAAACTATTATTTCGTGCCTACACCATGTCGAACTCGGACTCTGATAACGTGGTACTCCAAACGGGCGAATTACCTTTGTTAATTGTATTGTGAAAGTGAAATACTAACTGATTTACATTGGAACTGTGATTTTATTGTAATCCTGCGTCATGAATCCTGTACCACCGAATAGAGATAATGACAGCCCTATCGCTCAGCCTTCGCTCCCGCCGACATATACAACGTTGCCCCACACTAGGAATAATTCCTATATCGTGGGTGCGTTTACAAACACATATATTCACATACACAAATACCAAGACCCGAAACATCTATCTGTAGATCATACAAATATCTCGCAGAAGGCTCGACACGGTTGGCGCAGTGGTTGAGAGATCGACTGCTGAGCTACGTGCCGCGGGTTCGATTCCCGCACGGAACAAATATTTGTATGATCTACAGATAGTTGTTTCGGGTCTGGGTCTGTGTGTATGTGAATATGTGTACCTCGGAAAGCACGTAAAGCCGTTGGTCCTGCGCCTGATCTCTCTCCGGTTGTGTCGGATTGCCGTCCCATAGGACTATGAGAGTGAAGGAATAGAGAGAGCACCTGTGTTTGGGCACACACTTGTGCTCTATAATATCTCCTGCGTAGTTAGCTAATCTCCGGTGAGATTGGCCGCCGTGACCGAAACCGGTCAGGAGGACATTATCATTTATCATTATTAAATATACATATTTTTGAGTCTGATTGTACACGCCAGAGATTATGAGCAGTAAAAGTGCAAAATTCTCTCAATTCTGAATAACTTGACAGAAATGAAAACTAGGCTGTTACTTGGTTTTTTATAAGATTTTCCTCAATCTACCAATGGAACCGAACACCTCTGATTACTTTCATTGCTGTGTTATTTTCAAATTAAAATTCATAATTATATTGAAAATATCAAAAATGCTTTTCAAATCATATCCTGAAATATTTTGCATAATAACAATATCTGATGTAATATTCAAGAGCTTTATGAAAACGAAAATTATGTATGCAATAAAATTTTCACCAATTTATCCAGTGTTTCGACGGAGTGGCCATTTTGTGGGCCTTAATCACTTTGTTTTCGTCGTGAAAATGTTGATATGATGCAGTTTTCATGAAACGATAATGGGATATTAAATGCGGTAGGGACTGAAAATAAACTAGGTTGATTCTGTATACAAGGTGTTTTAAACATGTAATTTACAGGGCAAAGTTTTTATTGTTTTAAAGCCTAACTTTTTTATAGTTTTTATCAATGATGCAACGTTTTAGGGGACCAATTAAAGAGTCATAGAGACGTTCAAAGCTACATATCAACCGCGCTGATCGGTCGATCTGTGAGGTCAAGCAGCGCTTGCCGTGGATGGGTGACTATTTTTCATACACAGAAACCCTTCCATGCCTCAGAAAGCACTATAAACAGTTGGTCCCGGGTGACATAAAATGAACTAAGACTGTCATCACGGGTATCAGCAACCCTAAAAGTCTGAGAACCAGTCTAATCTTATAGTATCAGTGTCACCCAACAATTGGGTGGCGGAGATCTGATGACAGTCACTGCGTGTAAAATACTGATATTCAACCGCAACCAGTTAGACTGAAAGCTGACCCCGATGTAGTTGGGAAAGGCTAGGCAAATGATGATGATGATGAATAACTGAGCTTTTTCACAGACTTTGACAGATAGCTTATCAGGCAATAATTTTGATCTTTATATGCTCAATATGCAAAATCAATTAATTTTAATAGAGTTTCCATGGAGTTACTTGCCAGTTCTTCTCCATAGGATCAACTATTTGGAACCGTGCGCCTAGAGTCTCGACATTTTATAACTGCCTGACTTTGGCTTACATTAAATAAAGATATTCTATGAATGACACAGAAAGAGGCTCAAACATTCAAATTTCTTCAAAGCGGATAAATAGTACTTTTTTACATCAAACTTTTTTAAAGATTGAACTTATTCCCCCATCTTTGACCTCCTAGTAGTTTGTCTAGCAGAAACATAATAGACGGTCAATCAGATACAAAATATAGTCGATTTCTGTGATATTTTCCAGTAGTGAAGCAAGCCTTAATGAAGAAGACACTTTTATCACAGCGGCTAACAGACTTGTCGAGCATACTGACCTAGATTGGCAGGCTATTTTGGAAACTGCAGTATACGACTCAATGCTAAAAAATTCTGCATTTTCAAATTCAAATTTCATTTATTTCAACTGGACTATTCAATTACCATACACCTTGTGCTGAATGACCCGGGTACGTCTATGACCCGGGTACGTCTTAGAACTGCGACCAGACACCGCAGGACGGGCAGCAGCGTCCTCTCGCTAATCGGTGAGCCACTGCGATCCCCGAGCCGCCTGCCAAACGTGGGGATTATGGCAAACCTCCCCTTGAGGGAGGCCTTCGTTCAGCAGTGGACGTCTTCTGGCTGATGATGATGATGATGACACCTTGTGCTGACTCAGTGAGACGAAAACAATTTGATCTGACCATTACCGGTCTTCTTTTTCTGTTGCGTCGGCACGAGACGAACTATTACATGGGAATCAGTCAGCAATAGTGATATAGACGCTGACTGCCCAGGGTACGCTATACGATATCAAAGTCAAATTCAATTCAAAGTTAATATCAAAATTTATATTTCAACTCGGCCTCTGCTTTTAAAAGCTCATCAGCTATCATCAATTCATCACACATGAAGGCTCTTTATTTGCACCCCCTTTTACCAGTAAGAAACGTCTAACTTCAGGCTACCTGACGCTTTTCATAAACCGAGAAACAATACATCATAGATACAAGAAGCGAAACTTGCTAACAAGGAAAACAGATACACTACACGTCCATTTATCCTCCATTGGCATCGAATTGACGGATCGAAACATTCAACAGACTCCTCCTATTCATGCAGAACTCTTGAATAACGAAACATCTGACTCAAGGTACGTTCGTGTATCTTGCATACAGCCGCCACTTGTGTGAGGTAGCTAGTAATATTCAAGGTAGTGTAGGTACAACGATGAAACGTCTAGCCGTCTTTTGTTATGTAAGTACAGTTGAACAAAGAGTTAACATAGCATCACGCTTGTATTCCCTACAGGGTACAGTTAAATGCAAAATTTCGCAGATCTCATGTACGAGACGCGTCTATTGCTATCTATGAGAGCCACTTCCAAATTTGGAGGTAGTTTTAATAATTTCTACAGAAAACGCCAGAAAACGCTTGCCTAAACCGAAAATCGAATATAATCCTCTCGCTCCGCAGCCACGCTTGCGACCACGAAGCCTATTAAAGAGTCTTTTTAACTATATTTTATTTTTATATGACGACTAATGAGCTAGATTACATCTTCGTAAATAAGACAGAGCGGTCCAAAAATAAATTGATAAGACGGCACGGTTGGCGCAGTGTGTTGAGAGATCGATTGCTGCGCTCGGTGTCGCGGGTTCGATTCCCGCACGGATCAAATATTTGTATGATCTACAGATAGTTGTTTCGGGTCTGGTTGTGTGTGCATGTGACATGTATGTTTGTAAACTGTACCCACGACACAGGAGAAATCCTAGTGTGGGGCAAAGTTAAAAAAAAAAAAAAAAAAAAAAAAAAAAATTAAAATTATATTAATGATACACTCACAGCTGTATAAAAATCACACACACACAACACATATAGCTTTTAAATACACGTTACAGGCCTTTGTGAGAATTAACACTGCATCGTTTCCAAAATTTAGACAAAACAACTACACCATGTGTTGTTTGGTATTTTGACACCTTGTGATTAATCTGGAAGTGTATGTATAGGCTATTTCTATGTGATTGGTTTTTGTTTGTGGTTTTAATATTGCTCCTTTATTTGTTTTCGTAAACGAAGGGTTAAAACATCACAATTCGACAACGCTGTTATTGGAGATAGAAAACTTGTAGATTCTCGTGGACAGAAAAAAATTACTGCGAGCAGCAATCGAATCTGCAACTATCTGGTTCAGTACTGATGTCGGTCTTGCCGGTGATTGCCGGTCTAACCTACCGCGATCTCTGCTTACTTTGAATTATGTTAATGCGTCGTACAATATTAGAGACTCAATTTTGCATGACCTGTGAATCGGCCTCAAATCCTCACGTTGCGCCCAAAAGACCAATGAAACTGATGATGAATATCTTCTAATTAAAAAAAAAAACATTTCTGAACAGTCAATTTTAAATTTATAAGTATTCTTTGAAATTCCTTTCTTCTTTTCAATATTTATTATTTATTTTATTTATAATAAAAGAGATTCTTTTCGATATTTATTTAAAAGGCTTTGATTAATCATGGCAACCCCATCACATTGTACAAGGGTAAACACATTCAAAACAACCTTCACATATAACGCAAATACACACAACTATACACGGCCAATCGTACTATCGTTCATCTGAAATTATTGACACTCGCAACAAAAGGAAAGCTCTCGTATTTCGACACCTGTGATAAAGTGTGATTGAACTGTTTGTTATTTGCGAAAGTGGGCGAATCACTCAGATAGTGCGCACACATGCCACCTTTGTTTATTTGTAGAGGCTTTTCTGTGTAATATTGACATGGCTTTTTAATCAAACTTCAATCAAATCGTCAAAGCCAGAAAGAGAAGTGAAGTTCAATCGTTGATGTCGGATATTCGTATATGTTAGAACCGTTGTCAAATGTCATAGTGTGGTTCAGAATGCCTTTTGGCCGATTGGTCATTTCGCCGTTTCACTTAGTTGAGCTTAAAATCGTGAAATAATAAATCCAGAATTATTTTTGCATTTGATTATCACCTTATAGTTTTAATCTTTTAAGGTCTCATAAAATATTAAAAAAGCCATCAACATAACATAGCATCACGCCTGTGTTCACCAAAAGGTTCGGCAGACGTTTACTACTGTACACCCGATGTACACCTGACATTTCGCTGATGCCGTTATTGAGTCCCATGTACACAGGCACAGTTCCGAACTCCGTGCTGCTACAGAGAATTTTCATACAGAAAAACCCAGTAACACCTTGCCTGACCCGGAAATCGAACCCAGGACCTTTCGTTCAGCAGTGGCGCTTGCGATCACAAGACCAACTGGCAGTAAATCACCATAATTCTCTTTTAACGATCCGATTTTATATTAGCAAGAAACGGTTAAATTATTACCAATATTGTCTTAATTTATTTATTTATTTAATTAATTTTATCTATAACTACTTATATCTAAAATTAATTAAAAAAAACTTACCTGAGATTTCTCCGCATAATACACAAGGCTCGCAAAAATCACGATGCCAAGCACCAAAAAGAAGACCAACAAGGTCAGTTCTTTCGCCGAAGCCTTGAAGGTATGCACCAGGATCTTCAGCCCTGGGCTGTGCCTCGTCAGCTTGAACAGCCTCAGGATCTTGATGATGGAGATAAACTCCAGGATGTCGGCTTTATCCACGTACTGCCTAACCACAGTTAATTCCACCACCACATCCATGTAAAAACTTAAAGTAGCTATAAAATCTATGATGTTCACTGGCGATTTCACAAACTCTATTATGTTTGGGGCGACCTGAAACAAAGGAAATTGGTCTTAGTTATGATACTAGTCGGATGACAGTGTAGTTATTTTCGTACATGTGGTTCGCAATGCCGGATTAAGCAAGCGCGGGGCCCGTAGTAGATCTTATCGAAGGGCCCTTGATCTGCTATGGAATCTTAAGTATAAAGTGACTTTTTGTAGAACTTATGCGTTTACCGTATGAAATTCTGAGTATTATTTTCGTCAGCAAAATAATTGGTTATCGATTGTCTGACGTGGATTGTCTTAGTCGGAAAACAGGTGTAACGTTTCACGTTTTTGTGATGTCAATATGCCACGTCTTAATAAGCTTCACTCAAAAAATTACGCTCAGGCGGAGGTGGGTTTGGATACGCGGGGCCTCCTTTTGCGCGGGGCCCGTAGCAATTGCTACTCTTGCTACGTGGTTAATCCGGCACTGGTGGTTCGAGTGCCCGAAAAACTCCCGCCCGATCGACTACACTGGGAAAATGATTTAAATAGTATTGTACCATCGTTAATGTAATTGGTCTCAGTATTGTGTTATTTAATATTATTTATCTAATAAGAAAATCATAAAAATTCTAAATTTAAATTTAATTTATTTAAGTATTCATCTTAATATATAAAAATCAATGTTCGTATTTTATGCGTTGCTATACCGTTATCTGATTGCAATAAAACTTTGTCAACTCATTGCTTGCACTTGCGCGTAGGTATAGTACAAATTAACACAGTAGATGGCGCGCGTATTGTACCAACAAATGAATTTGAAAGCATTTCTACAATTCATAATTATTTCTTCTGCGGCAACAACTCCCCGGTTACTTATCAGATAGTTGTTTATAATTAGAAATGAGATTTGTTACTGAATATGGACTGAAATAGAAATGTTACGTGTGGCTCTTTCCTTGTGTTCCAGAGTGCTTGTGAGAGCTCAGACAAGAGCTCCATTTTAACTATGTACCTAAATATCTATGCTTATCGCACCCACTGCTTCATTGGTCGGCGGTTGTAAGCGGTTTGTAAGCGGTTGTAAGCGGATTTGCTGAGCGTGAAGTTCTGGGTTCGATTTCCGTGTCGGGCATATTGTTAGAAATTCTCAATAGCAGCACGAAGTTTGGAATTATGGCGATAGGCTCGCTCTCTATTACATGGGACTCAGTAACGGCATCGGGGAAATGTGGCTGTACCTATACAGTACTACACCTCTGCTCTAACCCTTCGGGGAATACGAGCGTGATGCTATGTTATATTATTGTACCCAAATTTATAGTCAGGTTGAGATTTACCCTCATTTCACAGTAATTACTTTGACATAAATCTTCATTAAGTTTACTTCGTACAAACATCTTTGCTTGCAGCTTGCTTGAATATTCTATCTCAAAGACTTGCATGCATGCATTATGTAGTATTAAACCTCACGCTTGTGCTATAGCGGTATGAACAGGGTTCGTAATTGAGAACTTAGTGGAGTTATTAATATGCTAAACTCCATATTAGTTTGTAGTAGCAAATAATGGTATTTGGTGTGCAGTATGTGTGTAAATGAGTATTATGTTGATTGCGATTTGCGTTGGTTGTTGTAGAACAGTACCGCTATCATGAGTTTTCTTACTATTTACTATCATAGTAAAGTAAAATTTCATGATAGCGATTTTAGTTCTTAACTTGGTTACATTAGGGATTAGAGTCGCTTATGTGACATATGTGTCATAGTTAAGTTTTGATTTACTATTTACTATATTAGAGAGATGTCATGTTAGCGACACTAATTCCTGATGTAACCAAGTTAAGAACTAAAATCGCTTGCATGAAAATTTACATTTACTATGAAAGTAAATAGTAAAAAACTCATAATAGAGGTACAGAATAGATTGTCCCCTTTATAGGGGGAAAAAGGGGATTAAATATGGCGGCATTTAAAAATATTTGATCATAATTTTATATTGTTAACTTTTGATTAATTTTTAAAAAATACTTAATTTAACTAACATATTAGTATATTGGTCGAAAACACGATTGCTGAGCGTGAGGAATTAGGTTCGATTCTCGGAGCGGGCAAAGTGTTATTGAGTTTTTCTGTATGGAAATTCTCAGTAGCAGTACGGATTCTGGAATTGTACCCGGTAGATGGCAATAGGGTCACCATGTATTATATGGGACTCAATAACGGCATCGAAATTTAAGTGTAGAATAGTACACCTCTGCCTAACTCTTCGGGGAATACAGGCGTGATGCTATGCTAGATACTTTGCCCCACGCTAGTAATAATTTCTGTATCGTGGGTGCGTTTACACATAAAAATATTCACATGCACAAATACCCAGACACGGAACAACTATCTGTACTCTGTATGTCATACAACTATTTGTTCCATGCGAGAATCAAACCCGCGACGCATAGCGCAGTCAACCTCGTCAATTTCACCGTGCGATTCATCTCACGAAATAGAAATATATAGTGAATATGATTAAATGCTCAACCGGTTTTATTTATATCTCTAAAGAGATATACGTACATATCATAACGCTACTATTCCTTTAGGGATAAAGTTCTTTTCCAGGGCTCAGATGTTTAATTTTATGCTCAAGTTGTCCCACATCTGAGGGTTTTGGATTACTTCTGAGAGCTGCCAAGTCGACAGAAGGAAAATATACAATTGTATGTTGTGTAGTTATATTTTTTTGTGATTTATACGCCATCTTTTGTTTATTTTTAGACAACTCAATTATTTCGTCTCGGTGTTTTGAGTTAGATATGTTTGTACAGAAACTGAGACAGAAATATTTTTTTCTTGTTCTTGTTTATAGGTACAGTTATCATACGAAGATAATTTTATATCATTGTACAAAATGTGATCTATGAAAACTAACATATGATTAAAAGTATAATAAGGGCCGTGTTTACTTACTATCCTATCCTACTAATCCTACTAATATTATAAATGTGAAAATTTGTGAGGATGGATGGATGGACCAATAACGCACTAAAATAAAGAATCAGATTGACTACCTCACTGGTCTAGTGGCCGCAAGCGCGATTGCTGAGCGTGAGGTTTTGGGTTCGATTCCCAGTTCGGGTAGTGTTATTGAGTTTTTCTGTATGGAAATTCTCAGTAGCAGCACGGAGTTTGGAACTGTGCCTGGTAGATGGCAATACGCTGGCCCCCTATTACATGGGATTCTATATTTTGTGTTATCTAATATCAGTTAAGTTCGCTTATATATTTGCTCAAATTTTTTTTAACTCAGATTTCTTCTACGTGACACTGAGCTGTAATCATTTTACTTTTTTTTTTTTTTTTAAATAAATTCAGCCCCTAACTGGACAAGGGCCTCTTCTCAGAATGAGAAGGGTTAGGCCTTAGTCCACCACGCTGGCCCGGTGCGAGTTCGCGAACTACACACACCATCGAGAACTTTATGAAGCCCTCTCAGATGTGCATTTCCTTACGATGTTTTCCTTCACCGTTAATGCAAGTGATAATCAAATTTTGATCACCACATGATTCCGAAAAGTTAGAGGTGCGGGCCGGGTTTGATGGATGTAATAAGATTTAGATTTTTTTGATTCTAGGACCATTTTCCTTATGATGTTTTAGAATTGGTCATAATATTATTCTAGGAACGAGTTAGTGCCTTTCTAAACCCCTAATTCAGCCTAATCACAGAAAAACACTGAGACAATTGTTCTTAATTCGTCTGAAAAACCACGATAAACCTATTTGTTCACTTGAAACAATAAAGAACAGAAAACAGGCTTAATGTCGATGCCGACACAAAAGCGGAAGCCCCTCGAAAGACAATAAAAGTAATTGTTAAAGATTGCGCCGGTTGCCGCGTCTGTTATTTTATAAGCTCTATCTTTGGGATAAACAGAATTTGGCGGCATCATCTGATCTAATTAATGATTAGTATAAATGCGAAATGGAAGAAGAATATAAAACAGATCGGTGTTAAAAAACTATAGATGTTTTCCGATGAAAGTTGAATCCAATGTCAAGGTCAAAGGTTTTTATTTCAAACTAGCTTGCGCCCGCGGCGTTACCCGCGTGGTTTACGAATCTGTACATTTTTCGGGATAAAAAGTTTTGTGTGCTATTCCAGACTTTAATCTATCTCTGTGCCAAATTTCATTCAGATCCGTTCAGCAGTTTTTGCATGAAAGAGTAACAAAGATCCATCCATCCATCCATCCATCCTCACAAACTTTCATATTTATAATATTAGTAGGATAGGAACTAGGATAGGATAGGATAGTAGGATAGGATAGGATGGGCCTTTGCAGGCACTTTTAAAACGTTATGAATCTAGGTGCATGATTCCAAAGTGGATTGGTCTTATGGAGAAAGACCGGCAAGAAACTCCATGGATAGTCTTTTAAAAATATTGGTTTATAAAAATAAAAATATTACTGCACAAATAACAATAAAAAAAAAATATATGATATGACAAATTAACACTAACATAATTTGGTTTCGCAAAGGTCAAGGAACAATTCTCTTGTGATAAGATATCATGGTAAAGAGAGTAGCCCTTTTTAAAATTCTTAAAATATCACATAACAGACATATTTTCTTTAAAAGCTGAAAACGCCAGTAGTGGTCGGACGCAGATGAGACTTTAGTTACTCTGTCTACAGAGAAGTAGACTCTAAAATAGACTTAAGTAGAACACCGCAAGAATTGCCCCCTTGCTTAAATGAAAAGAAGAATGACTTAAGAATGTCGTAAAATCATGTGAAAATGGTTTTAATCGTGATATTCTGAATTCTATCCCTAGTATAAAATGGTATATCGAAAGCAAATTTATAACTTACAGAGAACCAGACTTCGCTGCGTAAGGCTTTGTTCAATAATACCAATGAAAAAGACCCAGTATGTTACACGTACAAATTGGAAAGAAGCGAAAATGACCGAGTAAAACAGTTAAGTGGCCCAAACAAACAAGGGAGCCAATTAACCGGCCCTTATCATGCCTGTAGGGTGCCCAGTATCGGAGATAATGAGACGATTTTGTATAAAAAATATGTGCCGCGGGCAAAATGTAATTGAACGGCTTAGATTTTAAGGTGTGGTTCTATTGACGTATTAATGCGATTTAATAAAATAAAAGTTTCAGATAAAAAGTGCTAGTGTATCCTGGGTGTGCAATTTTATTGGGAACTTTGCTGACTGATCTTTTCATGGAGCAATACCCTCGTAAGATTACCTGGGCACTATAAAAGGCCTATTCCACCTCTTGCTGATTCACTGGCTATACATTCAAAAGCTAAGATAAACTTTTTGATTCATTGACAATTAGATCTAGTTTGTAATCTAATCTGATATAGAATTTTATCTTTCAGAGAGACTAACTATCGGGCATTTAATCAACAAATGGCGAAATAAGTTTCAAATAAAAAACTTGTTTGTATGAGTATTCACCTACAGTCTCTACAGTACCTACTTATGGCCTACTGGACAAATATTATAACAACCTTTGACTATTACGTTTGACAGCGGTTGCCACTCAAATATTCGATGCTTGAGGATCTAGAGATAAATATGACTATCGTCTGCCAATTAATCACGCTACCTGATATTGCAAACTTTATCAGTGTTTTCAGTTCAAAATTTTAATCCCTTCACTACTTACACTATCAGTAAGTTGCCCAAACGAACTAAAATTAAGGTGATATTCGTGTAATAAAAAATATCAACTACTGAAAAGCAGGTCAAACTAAGTAGATACAGTAAATTAACTATTTTCTGTGTCTTTATGAATTAGTAGGTATATCAAAAGCACTACTTTAAAAAAGTTTTAAATGCACTTTGTGTTTACTTTTAGAGCCGTACTGATCTCAATCTTCAACTGAAAGCAACCACTTACTTCCACCTACACTAAGCCAGTGCCATAAGCGAGACAAGATATAATAAATTTTGCGCTTCGTGCCCAATAAAGTCTGGAGTTTAAACTGCAGTAGAGCATGAAATAAACACATTATGGCGCTATCTATGGTTTTACACGTTGTAAAGTTCTATCTTTCATATTATGGACAGTAAAAATGAATATTCTTGATTTGTTTTATGAAATACAATGAGTCATTCGGGGCTCGTAGCTACATAATATGTACGGCGTAGTTAAGCAGCGCTTGCTGCGACCAGTCCTTGGATGGGTGACCCCTTTTTGCCTCAGATAAGCAGTTGGTCCCGGTCCGCGTGTCAACAGTCCACAAAATATGACAACCAGTTTAACCTTAGAGTATCAGTCGCTCCCAGTTACTGGGTGGCGGAGGTCAGATGGCAGTTGCTTCGTGTAAAATACTGATATGCATGCAGCCACAATCAGTTAGACTAAAAAACAACCATCCTAATTTAGTTGGGAAAAAGGGTAGGCAGATAATGATAAATGGCATAAGAAAACATATTAATATATATTTATTCTGCAGCTACATTCCACCGATGGCGTTATTGCCTGCCATGTAAGAGGGAGCGAGCCTATTACAATGTACCGGGCACAGTTCCAGACTCCGTGCTGCTACTGAGAACTTAATCATACAGTAAAATCCAATAAAACTTTGCCCGACTCGGGAATCGAACCCAGAACCTCACGCTCAGCAGTCGCCCTTACTACCACTAGACAAACTAAGTGTAACACTACAATATAAGCAACCAATAATCCGTATCTCACATCCCATAAATTACTTTCAAGTCCCCTAAATCCATTTTAACACCGAGCCCTCCACTTGTAATCCCTAATCGCACATTCGCTTCAGTTAAACCACACCTTAAATTTCATCAAATGAAACCCTTCTCGATGATTCTGTGATCCTTTAAAAAGGATTGCCAATATGTTTTTAAACTCTTGTATTTCGTTTTTTGTAAAATATTTTTTAACCCCTGGAGGCTTCGGTAAATATCGCCAATTGCTATTTTATGGAGAAAATTTCATTCTCTCGGCTGCTAATGAGTTTCATAATAGGAAATCTTATTTAGGAATCGAATCCCAGACTTGGTGCTTAAGAGCTGCGCTTTTGATTACTGGACCAAGAAGGTGCCTTCGTAATATTTCTTTCCAATATTCATTCGTTTCTTTATGTCAGATTATGTTAAGAGAGGAGAGCGAATGACATCTAATTGCAATAGTTATTACCTGTACCTACGTTCTGTCTTCATAATCCGTCAAATAAAACCCTTTTTCAATAAAATCATTATTTGTGATGACCATACTATGAGTCAGATTTTATATTTAAATTATACAAACTGGCTGGTTGAAGCAGTTCCTTCAAATAAAACAGAAAAGTTCTGTCGGGAAAACTTCAAAAAGGAAAACATCAAACCACGAACTGACGACACGGTTGGCGCAGTGGTTAAGCGATTAGCTTTCTGTGCTATGTGTCGCAGGTTCGATCCCCGCACGGAACAAATATTTGTATGATCTACAGATAGTTGTTTCGGGTCTGGTTGTGTGTGTATGTGAGATGTATGTTTGTAAACTGTACCCACGATACAGGAGAAATCCTAGTGTGGGGCAATGTATTTTAAAAAAAAAGACAATATAGACGAACAATATTTTTTACTATTTAATTAATTGTTTTCCAAAAGAAAAACCCGTGGAAATTAAAGTAGCATCATAAACGAACACGTTTCGTTTACTGTGATGAAAATATGCAAAACCAAAAAGGGCGATTTACATGAAGATAATTTGAAAATGATAGGACTACCCGCATCGACGGAAAGGGTGTGTTACACCCTTTAATTTTCTTTTGAATTATTCATGTACGGTTAATTTTTATGGTCTGATTCTGGTCTTCGTAAACGTGTCAATAAATAAATTATGTGGGACCACTCTGATAAAATTTAAATCAACGCAAAGATACAATAGAAGAAAAATAAACCGACAAAAAATAATCATAACATTGTAATTTAAACAAGAATTTATAACTGAGACAGTTTTATTTTTATGCCAAATTAGCATAAAAATATACAACAGCAGTCTGAAACTTTGTTGCAATGAATATGGATTACCTTCCACTTCTGTATATACTGCAAACGAAACAGATTGAAGTTCATTTGCAATACAAAGCAGTATTTTATTCAGCGTTTAAAATGAAGATGGAAAAGTAAAATTTGAAGTGGAGCTAGGCGAATTCCTGGTAGGAATTACTAGAGATAGTTAGTAGTTTTCCTAACGGTAGTAGAGAATGGGCAGGTAACCTTTGAAATTAAACAGTATGCGAGTCGGTATTTGAACGTATTCTGTTACTTGTTTAACAAGGAGGGTCTGCACATGTGTTTAGTTTGAATATGTATATTAAAATTGTTTTAATAGAAATTGCAGATGACAAAGATACTGTTTAAAAAGTATGTTATAAATGTATGTTATATATGTAATTTTAGCTTAAACAGATTTAAAGTTCGGTTTACGTCTTGATAAAAATCTAAAACCTTTAAAAATGCTCTGAAGTTCAAATTATATATTATATATATATTCTTTTTTACATTAGATTCACTTTACATGTCTGGATATTCTTAATGTCTCAATATTTTGTATTCTTTTTTGTATTTTTTTTATTTCTGTTTTATCCGATTTGATCTGTTCATCCCGTTTTTAGTTTATCTTCGATACACTTGTTTAACTCATGTTGTATTGCCTCATTGTGCAAGTAGCGTTCTATTAAGTTTGTATTTTTTCTTATATAATTTAAGATTTTAATTGTAAATTAACTTTTTGTTTTTGAAAAGAGTATCCATGGAGTTTCTTGCCGATCCCTTTGGAACCGTGCGCCTAGAGTCTCGACTTTTTAAAAGTGCCTGAAAAGGCCTATTTGAAATAAAAAACTTTGACTTTGATAACCCGCGTATTACTAAAGGTTAGGTCAAATTAACAACAGACTTTTTGACCAACATTTGAAATATCTTTAAGTATCCCATAACTTTTATAACATGTTGGTGAATTAAAGCATCAAACGTGTTTTTAACAGAAAAATATTCGTGAAATTCTGAATTCAAAATTTCAAATTTTACAAATTATTCGTTGTACGAACTATATTTCAAATGGGAATTAATTTCTCTGCTAGCCGTACTAAATATTAGTTTTGACCATTCTGCAAGCAAGAGCGAGCGCTTCATGGCCCCAAGCTCTGTCTAAAAATACATAATATATATTGTACTAGATAGCTTTCAAGGTAAATATGACGTATTCTGGATTTTAACCTTTAGACTCCTTTAAGGTTAAAGGTCATTGGTAGAACAACAGAAGTATGAATGTGGATAGTTGATGATATAGCATTTTTCTTTTAGTCATAATTAATAGCAAAAGCGCAGAATCCTGCTTCATATAACATATAAAAATATCTTTGATTTTAACTAATCGAATCACTCGTTAAACTACGACATTCAGAAAGACGGCACGGTTGGCGCAGTGGTTGAGAGATCGACTGCTACGTTAAGTGTCGTGGGTTCGATTCCCGCACAGAACAAATATTTGTATGATGTACAGATAGTTGTTTCGGGTCTGGGTCTTTGTGTATGTAAACGCACCCGCGATACAGGAACTATTCCTAATGTGGAGCAACGTTTTTATAGAAAAAGAAAAAAATATATACAATTAGAATGTTTAGGTGGAAAGGTAGCAAATGACCCCACCATGCTCCTGAAAAATTTTGACGGTTCATGCGTCGAACACCCTGTATAAAATGTATTTTTTCCGAAACTCGCCTTATCGCCTGACCTGACCTTACAGACAAAGATGTTACTCGCACATAAGAAGCGTCTTTGACCGGCGAAATACCAACACGCGTTTGAAAGCATCAGATTTACAAGTATCATCTATTGCAATTCTGAGGTCCAAACGATTTGACCTTTCAATTAAATTAAAGTATGTACGATTGTCAGTATTAGGCCAAAGTCGTTTTCTTACACTATCTTTGCCTATACTCGTGTAGGATTTTTTTTTTAGAATAGAATAGAATAGAATAATACTTTATTTGCACAGAAAGTAGGTACAAATGACAGATGTTAAATTTAAAATTATCCTTATAATATCCTTTAAGCAAAAGGCTTTGAGGAAATAAATAATAGGCCTTTAATTTCTCATTATTATGTCGCCACAGCAAAATGGCCTAATATCATAATTAAATTACGTCCCCTCTAGAGCTTTAAGCCAGCTGCTTTAGTTTGTGCCCCAAGTTTTAAGAATAAGCGTACCAAAATATCACATCCACCGAAAGTAACTTTGTCTGCCCGTTTGTTACCTCATTACAGCTAAACCACTGAACCGATCGTAATAAAATTTTATATATAGGTAGCCTAGGATCTGGAAAATGACATAGGCTTATTTTAATTATAACGCTTCATAGATTATAAATAGAAAATATACGCAAAAGATATCACAGGTAACTGCTATTTTAAATTAAATATTTTAAATGTGTAAGTTTGTGAGGGTGGATAGATGGATGTATGGATGGATCTTTGTTACTCTTTCACGCCAGAACGGCTGAATGGATCTGGATGACATTTGGCACGTAGACAGATTATAGTCTGGAATAGCACATAGGCTACTTTTTATCCCGGGAAAAAGGTACGGGTTCGTAAACCACGCGGGCGAAGCCACAAGCGGAACCTAGTTTTAAATAATTATGGTAAGCCAAGATGTTGACATTAAAAGCACTTGATTACTGCACATCTTTACATTGCAAAGTTCAATAAACCAGTATCCTGAGCTGAATATGAAATTATAAAATTTTTACTATACATATGAAAATATTTCGTTCGTAACAAGAAATTATAGGTACGTTTAACACACGGCCTTTAATTTATGACACCGTAGACGGATAAACAATAGATTTTCTACTGTACGTACATAACGTCATTTGAGGAGTTAAACATTTACGAATAAGTATTCAGTATGAATTACTGTCACACCTCCCAAGTAATAGGGGGCGAGCCTATTACCATCTACCGGGCACAGTTCCAGACTCCGTACCACTACTGAAAATTTCCATTTAAAAAAACTCAATAACACTTTGCCCGACGTAGAAATAGAACCCTCACGCTCTGCAGTCGTTCTTGCAACCGCTAGACTAATCCAGCAGTCCGTAACTTTAAATATAATGTTCAAGAAACCTTGTCTCGTTACGGCAATGTTACAAAACCTCAGTATGTACCTATACGTACGTGCTCATATAAAAGAAAATATACCTAAGTAACACTTAAACCTCACTCCCCTCTACGTACAATTTCATTAAGCTCTTAACTTACACCACATCATTTCAAGTTCCAGTAAGAAACGCCACTACAGAAGGAAAACTTTACTTTTCATAAGTTATTTAGTGGAACTCGGATGTCGGCGTTTCAAATATGCACGCGGTACGAACTTCTGGTTTAGAAGGACTTATAATTTAGTACATCGTACGCTGAGTAAATGGATGTCATTATGTGGGTTCAGTGCGAAGAAGTTTGGCTTTAATATTTGAAATGCGGTTTGAATCACGGGAACACCAATCTTGTCATGGAGTTTCTTGCCCGTTATTCTCTATTGGAAGTCAACTTTGGCACGTAGCACCTAGAGTATGACCATTCATAAGTATCTGTACCTTATTTTACATGAATAATTGTATAAACATCGAAATTATTTTATACAGATAATATGCAAAGGATAGTTTATGAAAGGAAATAAATAAGGCATAATCTATACATATAAATAAAATTGGAGTGTCTGTTTGTAATATTGAAATAACCGTTTTTTACTACATGCATATGAATATATATACGGTACATACACCAAAATAACATTATTTACAATTTTTGTCTGTCTGTCTGTCTGTTTGTATAGGCTAATCTCTGAAATGGCTGGACCGATTTTGACGGGACTTTTATTGGCAGGTAGCTGATGTAATAAGGAGTAACTTAGGCTACTTTTATTTTAGAAAAAATCTTTTATGTTAGAAAAAATAGGTTTTTTATTTAAAAAAAATTGTTAATATAATAAGTGTCAAATTTATTTCCTTTAATAATCCTCCTTTCATGCGTTTTTTATATTATTTTTTCATACTATCATATAGTGTGGCGACGTATGCCGCGGCGACACGTCACCACGCCAACAGTAGGTCTGACCCGTCGCATTAGAGGTTTCACATCAATATTATGTACAGTCGTGTATAATTAAAATAAGAAAAAAAGAGGTGCCGTAGTGCCAAAGGGACCACAGCTCAGCATAAGTTACGTAGCAGCAATACTTGCCACCTAACGCTGGTTTTCAGCTGCAACCCACGAGTGCTAGCTATAAATCATACCAAGGGCAATGCCAAGCCTGCGCAATCGCACGGAACTGATACACCTACTTGCACCTACATATATAGCGGATGAGCTAGCTCGAACATTCTCGTACTAGGTACATAAAAGAGTACTAAGTGAGTGCCTACCTAGCATTTATAAAAAACGGTCCAATACCTCATTGTAAAATAAACAAAACAAAGAAATACGATGTTTCACATCTGCCAGGCGTCCCGCGATGTCTCACTTTTACTATATAAAAGTACTATGTATCATAAATTAACAACGCAGAAGCAAAAGTCATTCTCAAAAGTCATATAGGTACCTACAATTGGCTCCATCAATCGAATTATTCCTTACACAACATGCGATTCAAAAAATCAAATTGTACAGACAAAATGGAAAATCTTTGAGAATTTCCTCAAAGGGAATTTGATTTGTCGCTTATGCATAGGCAAATGATTCGATTTTGTATAACGTAATGTTGAAGCTGAAGTAAGTAAATTTATCTGAACCAGAAAAAGATGAGTCGTTTAAATTAAGATTGTATTATCACGGTCTTTTCCTCGTTTAGAATCAGTAGACATTGTATATGAATACTCAATGATGTTGATAAAAGTCAACATAGCCTCGTTATTGCGACATAGAACTGGCTGACAAAGACAGGAATATTTCTTTTTCCTTTTTACATATTACAGGATTGTCATTCGTTGATTAAGTGACAAATTCTATTATTAAATAAATAGTTCTAAGTCTGTGTGCTATTCCAGGTTATAATTTATCTTTGTGCCAAATTTCACCCAGATCCGTTCAGCCGTTCTGGCGTGATTGAGTAACAAATATCCATCCATTCATCCATTCTCACAAACTTTCACATTCATAATATTAAGTAGGATAGGATTTTTCATATAAAACAAAACAAAAGAGGTGTTCTTTTTTTTTGTTTTTGTTCTAAAACATATTCCATTTTCATTTATTTAATGCACTACATACAGGTCACGGAATAGAATTATATTAATATTACGGAGCTTATTGGTCCTCGGTATTCAATTAACTTCATATGACAGAGAAGATTGACTCATTTATGTCTATCTTAATCTTATTAGAACATAATTAGCGAATCTGATCAAATATTATATAATAACGAACAGGCGGAGGAGATAAATTGAAGGTACGCTTGCGCAGTGGTTGAGCGATCGACTGCTGTGTTAAGTGTCACGGGTTCGAATCCCGCAATAAATATTTGTTTGGTCGACAGATAGTTTTTCCGGGTCTGGGTGTTTATGCATGTGAATATTTGTGTTTCTAAACGCATCCACGATACTGGAATTATTCCTACAGTATGACAGTATATTAGATTTTTTGAATGTTCGTTTGTAATTGATTAACTCAAAAACAAAGGAACCAATTTTAAAAATTCTTTCACCTATAGTTAGCTACATCAGCGAGTAAAATGGGCAATATTAAAAATAAATAAAAATAGAAATCTCTACGACTTGCATTGCGAAATTGCAATAATATAACCCAGTTATCAAAAATTTGCCTATAAAAGTTATTATTCGAAACGGCTGGACCGATTTTGACGGGAATTTCTCAGGCAGGTAGCTGATGTTATAAGGAGTAACTTAGGCTACTTTTATTTTAGAAGAAAAATTAGGGTTCCGCGCAAAAAATGCACGGGTTCGTAATCCAGGCGGGCGAAGCCTCGGGCGGAGGCTCGTTAATAATACTAATTGAGGAAACTTGTTTTATCCTACTATCAGTAGATACAAATGCTACACTACTATATACATCTTTATAGGATAGTTATTTTGTATATCATCTAATTAATATAAGGTCCACAGATACCTAATTAACATAACATAATATATGTAGACTGTGATAGCCTAGCGGTTGAACATTTGCCTTCCATGCAGGAGGGTCTGAGTTCAAACCCAGCCCGCACCTCTGACTTTTCGGAATCATGTGTGGATCAGAATTTGATTATCACTTGCGTTTACGGTGAAGGAAAACATCGTGAGGAAACCTGCACACCTGAGAGGGCTCCATAAAGTTCTTGATGGTATGTGTAGTCCGCCAACCCGCACCGGGCCAGCGTGGTAGACTAAAGCCTAACCCTTCTCATTCTGAGAAGAGAGCCTTGCCCAACAGTGGGACAGTAATGGGCTAAATTTATTTATTAATATATGTAGCTGCTCGCCTTATTTGAGCAAGCCGTAATTAAGTACTAGGCGAGGGGCGAGGTTATCTACCGAACACAATTCAAAACTTGCCCGACTCGAGAATCGAACACTAGACCTCGCTTCAGCTGCCGCGCACTACACCGATCAGGCTAGTGATATCCACAGTAAATAAAAACAACCTATTTTCCAATCTCAAATCACCAAACTGCTTACAAAACCATCAAAGTCCCATAAATTATTCTCATAACAAAAACTTTCTAGAAATTGAACAAGAGGAAAACAAGTCACCGTTAATTTGCCCTCTATTAATTACTTCCCTTCTCTTGAACACAAGAGATTTGCCCTTTGAGAGCCTTTGATGGCTCTTATCTCTCTCTTAAGTTCGTTTAAGTGAGTTAGTTATGACGTATTAGTAGACGGCACGGTTGGCGTAGTGGTTGAGACATCGACTGCTGCGCTACGTGTCGCGGGTTCGATTCACGGAACAAATATTTGTATGATCTACAGATAGTTGTTTCGGGTCTGGGTCTTTGTGTATGTGAATACACACTGTGCCTCGGAAAGCACGTAAAGCCGTTGGTCCTGCGCCTGATCTCTCTCCGGTCGTGTCGGATTGCCGTCCCATCGGACTATGAGAGTGAAGGAATAGAGAGAGCACCTGTGTTTGCGCACACACTTTTGCTCTATAATATCTCCTGCGTAGTTGGTTAATCTCCGGTGAGATTGGCCGCCGTGACCGAAATTCGGTGAGGAGGACATTTTTATGACGTAGTGTAGCGTATAATTAATTAACTATTCTATAATTATATTGTCGTATTGGTATCATTTTAAATGTGGTCAATAGTTGGACTTGGATATCTCCTTTACATTTTTCGTGAATTAATAACATAGCATCACACCTGTATTCCCCAAAGGGTTAGGCAGAGGTGTACTTTTATCCACCCATATTTTTCCGATTCTGTTCTTGAATCCCATGTAATGAGGAGCAAGCTTATGACCATCTACCGGGCACAGTTCCAGAGCCCGTGATATCACTGAGAATTTTTATACAGAACAATGCAATAACGACACGAAACGTGGATGCATAACGAGCCTCTGTCTAATAGTCTAACAATAAGATCGATGAAACAAAATATTTCTCTGAAGAATAACTTCTTATCAAATAAAACACAGAAACCCACTCTTCTATAAAACATAATAAATTGAACGTCAAACTACTCCTTATATTTCTGCCTTTTAAACTCTCAAACTCGTTTATCTGACAAAGAAAAATGTTCTTACATATCTTTGCCAGTACCTCGCTGTTTCCGCCACTATAACGTTTCAGTGAAAAGATCTGACATATCACATTATCTGTTACAAAGCTTTTGGAATCAAAAGAATCTGTTCTTTTGAAGAAACTTCGGCTGGAGGTAATGACCTTTAGGTTAGGTTGAACGTGTATTGAACTTGAAGACTTTTAGTTATGGTTTGTTAAGAAAGATCTAAGAAAGTGGACATCTTTCGTGATGATAAAAAAGGCCTTTTTTCGGTTGAATTATTGTAATTGTGTTATTGGTGTGTTCGTCATAGGAACGATTACAGACCAAAGTTAAGGCCTCATTGGTCTAGTGGTAGCAAGAGCGACTGCTAAGCGTGAGGACCTGAGTTCGATTTCCAGGTCGGGCAAAGTGTTATTGGGGGTTTTTCTAAATGGAAATTCTCAGCCGCACGGAGTCTGGAACTGTGCTCGGCAAATGGCAATAGGCTCGGCCTATTACATGGGACACAATAATGACATCGGCGAAATGTGGGTGTACAATAGTACACTTCTGCCTAACCCTTCGGGGAATACAGGCGTGATGCTATGTTATGTCAAGGTTCTATACCCAAATTGAACACAGTTTTAATATAGATTTCGGATAACAAGATCCAAGAATATTCAGATTGGAGTTTTCTGTTTTGGCATCATTTACAACCTGGAATTTATTTATTTATGTTTGGGAAACAAACAGCTTTAACATATAATTAATTAGTTACAGTGAATATATTATAAGCCTATAATTTCCACAAATAAATACGAAATTATGGAAATGAGAACTTAACAGTAGTCAGTGTGAATGATTTTTTTTTTTTGAAGCATCATTGTAATTATACTGTTGCCTGAAATAAAATGTTAATTGCTGACTTTGCCTTCTTCTAAATTCGTTTCAGTAAAATTATTTCATCGTGTTAAATATACTGAGGATTTAAAAGATAAAATAGCGAAATCATTAATTATTTAAGGGCTTTTTACAAGATAACAAAGATTGACGTAAAAAGAAATCCATTTTGCTGTACATTGTTATTATTTTGTTTGATTTGAAATAAGGAATAAATGAATATTTCTTTAAGTTAAATTTCATTTGACAAGCTCCGCACAGAATCAATGCTTCATCTGAAAATCAAGATTTACAATCATAAACTGACATTACAGTGATGTGTTTTGGTCATATAATAAGATTTGATGTCTGTGTTCGTTTATTGAGTGTGTTTATTGCGTTTATATGGTAATGGGGGTATGAAAAACTCTTCATACATGAATATCCCCATTAATTCCATTTTTTAAATAAACGTTGCCCCACACTAGGATTTCTCCTGTATCGTAGGCACAGTTTACAAACATACATGTCACATGCACACACAACCAGACCCGAAACAACTATCTGTAGATCATACAAATATTTGTTCCGTGCGGGGATCGAACCCGCGACACGTAGCGCAGAAAGCTAATCGCTTAGCCACTGCGCCAACCGTGTCGTCCTCACTGTATCATTGGTCTTATATTTGATAAATAAAGGAAACTGCCAAGATGGTGTCATTTATCTAACTTTATTTTCACTCATTGACTACTATTGAAATTTCAGGGATTAAGCCCCGAAGCACCAGATACATCTTACTGAATAATTACTGTAGGTAAAACTAATGCTGCTGCATCTGCAAAGACCCTCAAACGGTGAAAATACACCCTTAATGAGTGGCTATATTTTCGAACCGTTTGAGGTCGAAACACTTGGGTCTTGGGGTCCGAGTGCTCGTCTCATGTAAAGCGATTAGTCAATTATACACATGACCAGAGGACTGGCCTATCTTTGACCAAAGAAGACAGCGATGTGAAAGAATATTGAGATGCGTAGTGTACATATTTTTGTATACGCCATGTAATTTTAGAATTTTGAATTTGTTCATTTTGTAAATAAATAGTTTATAAAAATAATTTCTCCTCTCTAGAATTTCTCCTGTCACACAACATGTCGTACATGTCACACAACTAAACCCGAAACGACTATCTGATTCTGTAGTGTTTAATTATACAAATATTTGTTCCATCCGGGAATTAAACTGCACTAACCATGTACTTATTTATTGTACACGGTTGGCAGTTGGTAAAATATATTATAATTGCACGTAAATGAAACAGTATATCATTACTGTTTACGTAGAAAAAAAATTCATACGCACTCTGAACCCCATTTCATTCTGTTATGGGTTGAATTTTGGATGTTTTTCCATTTCTCGATGCATTTAAAGAAAGGTAGAAATCTACCTACCATATTTCAAATCTTTATAGTTCCTGATATTTCGATAATCTCTAGACAGTGAGTGAAAATACACGTAAATCAATGGCAGTTTCTTGGCAGTTTCCTTTCTTTACCAAATATAAGACTAATGATAAGGGGAAGATGTCCTCATATGGAGAGTTTTTCATATCCCCGTTACCATATAAATGAAATAAACACACACAATAAATGGACACAGACGTCAAATCTCATTATATCACCAAAACACATTAGTGATATGTCAGTTTGATGACATGGATGACGCAGTGGCTAAGTGATTAGCTTTCTGCGCTATGTGTCGTGGGTTCGATCCACGCACGGAACAAATTGTATGATCTACAGATAGTTGTTTCGGGTCTGGTTGTGTGTGCATGTGACATGTATGTTTGTAAAACTGTACCCACGATACAGGAGAAATGATAGTGTGGGGCAACGATTGCTGTGAGTACTGGAATAGCACATAGGCTACTTTTTATCCCGGAAAAATGTACGGGTTCGTAAAACGCGGGCGAAGCTGCGAGCAGAAGCTAGTATTATAAATGCGAAAGTAAGTTTGTTTGTTTGTTACCTTTTCACGTCTAAACCATTGAACCGATCATCATGAAATTTTGCATATACGTTGTCAGAGGTACAGAAAAGGTACCTTTCATCCAGAAAAAGTATTGTTCCCGAGGGAAAGAACAATAACTTTCAACGGTCACATTTGCTTTAGGACGCTAGATGGAGCTACGTGTAACCCGAAAAACTGCACGGGTTCGTAATCAATGCGGGCGAAGCCGCGGGCCGAAGCTAGTAGCTAGCACAAACTCGATCCATACTATACTCACACAATCCTCTCAACAAAACACACAATCGTACCGTCTCTCTGTGTAGGCCTCTTCACTCAATTATAAGCGTGCAGATCCCCAGAGCTTGGCGAGATCTCGGCAAACATTCGCGAGGATTAGGCAAGGGTCATACAGAAGGCGGGTATATGGAGATACGACGAAATTTTTATTATGCCTTTTTTATAATATTTTGTTCGATTTAAATTTTGGGCTTGTTGCTTTTTAATTACAGTTCCAAAAAGAAAAGATGATGATGAACTCCACAAACATATGGATTCTCCTCTAAAGGTCTCCGCTTATTATTTAAGTTTCTTGAAAGAGATCGCTGACTGAGAAAGACCGCCCACTGTACATTTTAAACTGAAATTTATATATCTATGTATCTAAATAACTAGCTTTTGTGTATGGAGACATGAAGTATGGTGTTCCTCAATTGAAAAGGGAGGATCTTCCGACCAGGCAAGGTGGTTAAACTGGCGGGCCGAAGCCCGACGATTGATGTCGGACATTCGTATATGAGTTAGAATCTTTGTAAACTCTCATAATGCGATTCAGGGTTTGTTGTTGTAGCTTCACTCCGATAGATGGCGCTTTACTTTTTGCCATGTTGCGAATAGTAGTCGCTACAAGGTGTATTATTATCTATCTATCTCATTCGTCTTAGGCGACAGTCACACAGCATCCACACAACAGCCTAATAGTTTTACAGTACTGTTGTCGCGAGATTGCACGAAAGACTTTGTACGCTGCTACCAGTCCTGTTCCTTCTCCGCGTTCTTTGCGACCTGTCCTTATAGGCTGTTGAGGCCTTCACAAAGACTGAGGTATCTTGGAAGGCTAACAATATATACATATAAAATTGAGTTATTATGAACACAAGCATGACTGAGTGCAGTGTGAACAGTACTGAAGGAAAGTGACTAGTTGTGCCTAGGCACGTTTTAGATATTCGAATAAAGACATTTTTTATGCGACTGCTGAGCGTGAGGTACTGGGTTCGATTCCCGGGTCGGGCAAAGTGTTATTGGGTTTTTCTGTATTGAAATTCTCAGTAGCAGCACGGAGTCTGGAACTGTGCCCAGAAGATGGCAATAGGCTCGCCCCCTATTACATGGGACTTAATAACAGCATAGGCGAAATGTGGTGGCTATGACTGCCTCATTTGTTTAGTGGCAAGCACGCCATTTTAGCTTGAGGTCCTGAGGTTGATCCCTAAGCCGGGAAAGTGTTATTCGGTTTTTCTTTTTAAATTCTCAGTAGCAACAAGGAGTTTGGAATATTCCCCAGTTGATGGCATTAGGCTCCCCCTTATTATATGGGACTCAAGTACAGCGTAGGCGAAATGTGTTTGCACAATAGTACACTTCTGGTTTCTACTTCGGGTATACAGGCGTGATGCTATATTAATTTCTTAAGCATATATGTAATTTCATTTTCTATGGAGAAAATTGTGCTACGGCTGCTTCATTGTTCTAATGGCAAGCACAACTGCTAAGATTAAGGTTCTGAGTTCAATTGTCGGGTCGGACAACGTATTATTGGGTTTTTCTATATGGAAATTGTCATTAGCAATCAAGTTAGCACCCCCCATTAGGCTGCTCGTCCGTTGGAGCGGATAGGAGAGGAGCGGATCGGAGCTGAGCCAATATTAACCAATGGAATTGCATAAAATCTTCGTCCCACTTCAATGGACAGACACAGTTCGCAACTTCGCTCCGCATTACTCCCTGGCTCCGCTCCGCTGCCTCGCTCCGCGTCAATGGAAAGGCAGCCTAATATAGGTCTCAAGGACAGCATCGGCGAAATGTGTTCTCAATAGTACACATCGGGCTAACATTTCGATGATTCAGAGATTCATGCATTCATTTATGTAATGTTCATAAAGTGCTTTTAATCAAACTTTATATTAACGTAGCAGCTGAAACTTAAACTGTTGTTTATCTTCAATCCCCACATTAATGACAAGTTTGTAAACAAGTGATTTTTCTTACCACAATGTACCTTGCACTGATAACAACGTTTGAGACGAAGTTTTAGTTCAGACAGTTGGCGCGGTATCCGCGGGAAAGTTCTTAGAGTTCTTAGTCGAACTTACAAACTATCTTCAGATATTACAATCTGCCGCCAAATTGTTGATGTGTTCCTGAAAGAGTTCTGATTTAAATAAGTTCGATAGAACTAAATATTGCATTACGGAAGGATAGTGTAAAGGAGTAATTGTATGGTTTTTTAACATAACATAGCATCACGCCTGTATTCCCCGAAGGGTTAGGCAGAAGTGTACTCGTAGGCTCACGTTTCACCGATGACATTATGGAGTCACTTGTAAAAGAGGGCGAGCCTACTGCCATCTATCGGGCACAGTTCAACCTGTGCTGCTACAGAAAATTCCCATACAGAAAAATCCAGTAACACAGCCCGACCCGGGAATCGAACCCAGGACATCACACTCAGCAGTCGCGCTTGTTACCACTAGACCATTAGTTCCCAAAGTGGTCCAGGTGGACCCCCAGGGGTCCACGGGAGACTCGACGGGAGTCTACGTTGGTGTGACATAAAAATGGTGGTTTACAAATCAATTTAGAATATGGTAGAAATGTAGCTGCAGGGGGCCAACGGAACCAGCTAAATTTTGAAAGTGGTCTATGAGAAACAAAGTCTGGGAACCTCTACACTAGACCAATGAGGCAGTGATAATGTTCTTTCAGTACAAAACATAGGCCTATAAAACAGCTTTACCAACTTTCCTACAAGTAATCAAAACTCTAATAAACCTCGAAATTAAAACAACATTAATTGAATCACGAAGCACTTTCGTAGGAAAAACACCAAAAGAAAAAAATTGCGCGCGCATAATTTTTCTTGAATTTCTCGAAACTTCCACATCCATGTGTACCTTTGTACATTTGGACCCAGAGGTCAACGAGACTGCCAATGAAGTTCACTAACGAGACTCCCTTCGCAAACAATGTTATTATTTCGCACAAAACTTACTTCGGTTGTTAAAAAAAGTTAGAACTTCATATTTACGTTTTTCATTTTTGATTGGAGAACAAATATTGTTTCGTTGTTATGTGTATTTGTTTCAGAGACGGTTATTGTGTAAAATATGAAACGATGAGTGAGCATGCGCATCGCTTGTGGTAAATAAAGTTGCCGATACCTTGCCGACATTCAACTTTTTCCTGTATGGAAACTCTCAGTAGCAGTACGAAGTCGGGAACTGAGCCCGGTAGATGGAAATAGGCTCTCCCCCTATTTACACGGGACTCAATAACAGCATCGGTGAAATGTGGGTGTACAATAGGGTTGCCATGCCCAAATTCTGAAAACCAGGATTTGAAAGTGGAAATGCCAAGACATTTCGGTTTAAAAACAGTAGACGCAGTATAAGAAAACTTTTATGAAATTATCTTCAATTAATTTAGATAATATAAGAAATGAAATGAAGGATTAAATTACAAAATTATAAAATAACGCCGATGATTAAACATAAGTTTCGACGCAGTAGTGGCGAGTGAATTATAAAACACAGGACCTTACGACGACTCTTTTAAAAACCCAGGACGCTACTTAATAACTATCCAGGACACTTCAAAAAGCAGGACATGTCCTGGGAAAAAGGACGGTTGGCAACCCTAGTGTACAATAGTACACCTCTGCCTAACCCTTCGGGGAATACAGGCGTGATGCTATGTTATATTAAGTTACATTGTATAATAAAGTAATTTTTGTACCTACTTCACGTAAAAGCTTCAGGACTGATATTTAGAACAAATTCATAGGATGCTAAAATATTCAGAACACAAGTAGCTGTTCGTTATTCCTTGTGAACATTGATGGATAGCGCCACCTGTTGGCTGCCGTTAAAACTAAGAGATATTAACACTAGTATTGAGTACCTGTTTGTTCTTTTTAAACTAGGTCTAATATTTATCGGGGTAATCGAAAAGATTCAATACCTATCTCATACATAAAATATATGATAATATCTATACATATATGTAAATAAAATTGGAGTGTCTGTTTGTAATACTGAAATAACCGTTTTTTACTACATGCATATGAATATATATACGGTACATACACCAAAATAACATTTTTTACAATTTTTGTCTGTTAGGCTACTTTTATTTTAGAAAAATTCTTTTATTTTAGAAAAAAATAGGGTTAAGTGCATTTGGTCTCACTAAAAATACATTGTTAAGTTCCGACATCCACGCGAACGAAGTCGCGGGCACAGCTAGTAATACATAAATGTGGTAAGGTGGTAAAGTGCATGCTTTTTATAACATACATAGATAAAATATGTGAGGTGCATTAATTAATTGTGATACTTTTTTTTCATGAATCCCTTAATTATTTTTGACGGTTAATGACTGCCGTATTGCACTATACTCGGTTTGTTTAGGTACTTAAATAAAGGTTAACAATCTTGATGTGTCTTTTTAATATTTTTTATTTAAAAACTCAGTTTAAAAATAAAACGCGACTAAAAACAAATGTAAAACAACAATAACGATTACCAAATCAATTGAACCACTAGTTTAAGCAGTAGTTTATTTGTTTAATATGTGTTTGTGTAAAAAGTCACATCAAGATTGTTTACCTTTATTTAAGTACCTAAACAAATCGAGTATAATAGTCGCAAGCGTGGCTAATGAGCGTGAGATCCGGGTTTCGATCGACGAGTCAGGTAATATGTTACTGAGTTTTTCCTTTAGAAAATTTTAGGTCCTGTAGGTATTGAAACCGATAAATGGCAAAAGCTTGCCCTTATTACATCGGACTTATTACCTACCTTTTGGGGAATACCCAAGTAATGCTATATTATGTCTCATGGAATTTGTACAGTTGGAGTGAATTTACCAATAACTGACGCGACTGACCCTAACTGACTGTGACCCGGGTACGTCTTAAAACTGCGGCCAGACATCGGAGGACGGGCAGCAGCGTCCTCTCACTAATCGGTGAGCCACTGCGATCCCCAAGCCACCTGCCAAGCGTGGGGATTATGGCAAACACCCCTCGAGGGAGGCCTTCGTTCAGCAGTGGACGTCTTTTGGCTGATGATGATGATGATGATGATACCAATAACTTGGAACTACTCTATGTTTCTACTTGTTGAATACCTATATAATTTGGTAAGTAGCTGTCTCCATATTTCTACTTCAAGGACTCTACTACCCTCATCTTCAGTTCCATCAAACAACCAATTTCTCAATGTCAAACATACAACAACATCTAACCACGTACACTGCAAACTTGGTAAACTCAGTTGAATCATTAATTTTCAACAGAAAGCTCTTAACAAATTGCGGGTAGAAACAAAAAGGCTTGCTCCCTGCCTTTGTGGCGGGGAGACGGCTACAATTACAACCCACTTTGGATATAATTAATTTTTAATTGCACCCGTGTTCAATGCAAGGAAATATTACTTTCTGTAAGTACGAACACTTTGCTGCCAGACTTTGTCCACGTTGACTTGGGAATTGGTACACTGTGCAAATGTCGTAATTTGGGAAGTTTTATTTTCATAATTTGCATTTCGCAGTGGTTGAGAGCTCGACTGCTGCGTTACGGGTTCAATTCCCGCACAGAACGAATATTTGGGTGTATGTTTATGTGAATATTTGTGATTGTAAACGCACTCACGATACAGGACTTATTCCTAATGTGAGGCAAGTTTTATATTAGAAAAAATGCTTTTCTGCGCGGAATGTCGCGGGTTTCATTCTAGGAGAGAACAAATACTTGTTAGATCAACAGATCTATAGATAGTTGTTACTGGTCAGGGGGGGGGGGATTTCCCAGATACCAGTCAGATACCTATTCCTTGCCTACCTTTTCCGAATTATCGTACGCATGAAAAGCTCTCGCTTTCCTTGAACCGATGGAAATGCAATAGTGGAGAAACGCAATAGAGTTTGTTGTGACAAAATATCATAGAGAAAGAACCTATTTATCAAAGAGCGTGAGAATTACACTCCTGGATGTGTGTGTGAAATGTGTAACCTGTAGGGGGAAGTCCCGTAACGCCGGACGGCACCTAGCGTCGGACACTCGCACTATCTGGACAAATAAAAATGCATTCGATTTAAAAATCATTGAAAAGGGCGCGGTGCAACGTATCTATATAGGGTCACGGGACGAGGTTTGCCAGTGAGGCGAACGGTCATAGTGGGAGCGGTTGATTGCTGTTTTTGACGGGAAAGCACTGCGTAACATAAATTCCAAGTGAGTATTATAGCTATGATCTTGTGTTTAATTGTTTATGTTATTTTTCAATAAAGATAATGTTCTATTATAATTCGAAGACGGTGAAAGTTTTTATTAATTTTCTAAACAGTTTTAGTATGAAATACGTAATCTTGGAGATTACGTATCCCCGTAGTACCGGACACAAAGATGTCCCTCAACACCGGACAGTTTAAAAGTTGTTTTTTTACGACAGACCACTGGATATAAAATTCACGAAGCCATTCAACGATGCATATAACCAACACTGCGACATGTGGATGAGAGCAAATGCTGGGTCTCCGATAACCAACTATGATATTGCTGGTCTGGTCAATGAAGTGTTTACAAAAGTTGCTCTACTGGATATTGCGGTGTTTGGGTTTAAATGCATTTAAACAATTTACCTATTTGATAGAAATTTATATTAATATTTGATAGCAATTTCCTTCACTTCTGACTTACATTGATTTCGCTTTGGTTAGCTCATCGACGTCCTGCAATGCAGAATTGTCGAATAATTTGGTCTTAGAAGAATTGACAGACTCTCCAAGAGAATCCACTGGGATTTAAGTTCAACAAGCAATAGAAGGGAAAGGGAAAAAAATCAAAGGTGTGAACGCCAAAGGAAAAAGTGGAGACAAAGCTAAGAAAAAGGAACCATTCACTCAAATGTCTAACATAGGAAGAACTACTTGCAAGTACACTTAGAGGACCATGACAAAGACTGAATACAATGCTCTAGCTCCAAGGGTGGGCTCGTGAAGCATGTACAGACATTGCTGAATGTGGAGATGCATATATATGTGATCAATGTACGACGTTTTAAAGTGTTCAGCGTTTTGGGTTAGAAGTTAAATCTGTCCGGTACTAGGTGCCAATATCAAAGATTGCATTTTTTCTTACCAAAACTTAACTAAGTTTCCTAAATATGTTTACGCAGAAGTTGTATTTTTTATGATTGCTTTTGATTTTATAATTTGTGGACTTAACTTATTCATGAATAAAGCTACATTTCTCGAAGTCGTTTTTAATTTATTTTCTGAAAACCTTAGGTGTCCGCCACTGGGGGACTTCCCCCTAAACCTTCTGTTACTGTTCTCTTCTCAAAGATTCCTGCAGAAGAAATTCTACAGGGCATCGTTTAAAAATTAATGTAGTTTCGGGGTCAGCTAACTCAAAGCAAAGATCCTTTACAAAACTCTGAAGTCACTGTCTAGCGATCAGTCAAGGGCATCTTTGTTGCGCGCGCTCACTTTAGGACCCCTTTCAATTTAAAAGAAGGCATCGTATTCGTTTATTCTATTCAATTTTATTATCTAAAAGAACTGCAGTCAAAGTTAACAAGACATGTATGCATTTCACTTAAGGTAATCATTTTTAACTACAAAACTTTACAAACTGTATACTCATTTAAGAATCCTAATTATATATACATATATATATATATATACTATTATAAATGTGAAAGTAAGTTTGTTTGTTTGTTTGTTACCTTTTTACGCCTAAACCACTGAACCGATCATTATGAAATGTTGCATATATGTTGTCAGGGGTACAGAAAAGGACATGAGGTACCTTTCATCCAGAAAATAAGTACTGTTCCCGAGGGAAAAAACAATAACTTTCGACGGTCACAATTGCTTTAGGACGCTAGATGGCGCTACGTGTGATCCGAAAAAATGCACGGATTCGCACTCAATGAGGGCGAAGCCGCGGGCGAAAGCTACTCCACAGTAAATTCATTGTACGTAGGTACAGTTAGCAGCAAAAGTTGTAACATTAACGAATTGGGCTACAGCCAAACGAATTAAAACTTTAAAGGAGGACTGTAATTAAGACTGGGTAAGACATTTTCTTACGGGTAGATATAAAAAATTAGTTGTAAAAGATACGACGATGTTGGGATTTATTTGCCTTTGTGGATTATTTTGAAATTGTAAATAATATCATACATTTTTTAATATTAAAGTACCTATTGTTAAGAATTGCTGCTGATTGTGTTGATATATAAAGTAACTAGCTTCCGCTCGCGGCTTCGCCCGCGTGGTTTACGAACCCGTACATTTTTCCGGGATAAAAAGTAGCCTATGTGCTATTCCAGACTATAATCTATAATCTGTGCTAAATTTCATCCAGATCCGTTCAGCCGTTCTGGCGTGAAAGAGTAACAAAGATCCATCCATCCGTCCTCACAAACTTTCACGTTTATAATATTAGTAAGATAATATAAGTTTTTATAAATAAGGGGGTTAGAACATAATTATCACAATAACACGCCGGACAGCATGCATAGGTTCATAAATTCGAAAATAAACCCTTGACTTGCTCTTACGCAATAGGTAGGCAACATATTCCCGTATATTTAAAAGCACTCTAACTTGATAGACTTACACACATAATTATATTAAATTTGGTGTTCCTTGAGTGGGTCTTATTTTAGGCTAGGAAACATTTTACATACATTAACATGATGGCAAAATATCAGGACGTCCTAAATTCGATTGCCGTATCAGCCAAAGTGTTAGATATAGTTTTTATCTGCATGAAACATATCAATGGCAGCACGGAGTATAGAAGTAGTCCCCATAGATGCCAATAAGTTCAATCCCTATTACATGGGACTCAATAACGGCATCAGCGAAATGTGTACAATAGTACACCTCTGCCTAACCCTTCGGGAAATACAGGCGTGATGATATAAGTTAAGTACGTAAAACAAACGGGAATTGTCTAACAAATAACATCACTATCTTCTCACTATTACGTTAAAGCAGACATAACCGGTACTTACTGCTAGCCTGTCACTCACAGACTGACAGACTGACAGACACTTTTGTTTGTATATGTACAGTGTTCTAAACGTGGAACATTAATATTAATGCAGGCTACTGTGTATTGTCTATGGTTACTAAAATATTCATGCTGATATTCTGTTCATGTCAAAAACAATACACAGTTTCATACAAAACCATTCAATGTACATTTTGTGCTGTATAATTTGATATCGCGGCTGTACATGAAGGGTTAGACAGAGGTGTATTAAAAACACCCACATTTTGAAAATGCCGATATTAAGTTCTCAAAACAGAACGAGCTTATTGCCAGGTACCGAAAATAATTTCAAAATCGGCGATGCTACAGAGAATATTCTAACATAAAAGACAATAAGATTTTACACAAGTCGGGTATCAAAGCCACAAACTCACGTTCAGCGGCTACACTTCCGACCGATAGGTCAGTTACGGGTTAGCTTTCAGATTTGAAGTCTTAATTAATAAGTGAAACTAGATTTTGCCTAAAATTAAGCATCCATCCAAACCCTAAACTAAAGCCTAAACCCTTAAGGGTTCATGATATCCTCAAGCAAACTTTGCACGAATCAAATTATTTAAATGTCATAAATCATCTTAAAGAAGTTTTCTGAATATCAATAATTGCCAAAAAAATGTGCAAAAGTTTGTGCATCGAACATGGCTCTCTGTGCGGTGTTCAGGGTCTATTTGACATTTGCACTGTTTACTGTTTTGTGGAAAATAAAAACATGTGCAAGTGAAATTGAGCAGGAAGCCGGACCTTAAAGTTTGATAATCATATTATTTTAAATCATAAAGACACACGCGGTGTCCGGCAACGAGACAGTATTTCTATTGTGTCCTATTTGCATCACTTGATGGTTTAAAAGTGGAAGACTTTGTATTATCTTCAAATATTCTTAACCTACTACTCACCATGAACCTCACGAGCAGTTCTATGGTGAACCAAACGTTGCACACCAGCTCGATATAGAAGAACGCTGCATGAGGCTTCCCATTGTCGTGCCACGGCATCTCCAGGGCCTCACTACCATTTTCTCTCACTGCCCTTCGCGTGTTCATTCCTGGCACCATATCTGGACTGAACACCCGAAGATCTGGATGCGTCTTCAGGCAGAAGGAGAGCACTGATATGCAGATGAAGAAGACGGATATTGCCGATATCACCTGTGAAAGAAAGAGATAGAGTTCAATATAGTTTTATGAATGAAAAGTACCAAAATATCCAACTGTATTTTAGCTTGTTGGTAAAGAGAACGGTAACCTTTATGTTTAACCTAGCAGTGGATGTCCTTCGGCTGAGATGATGATGATGATGATGATGATGATGATGACGATGATGATGATGACAATGATGATGATGATGATGATGATGGTGATGATGATGATGATGATGATGATGATGATGATGATGATGATGGCATCCGATGGCAAACGATGGGACGGTTGGTGCAATGGTTGAGAGATCGACTACTCGTTACGTGTTGCGGGTTCGATTCCCGCACGGAACAATTCTACAGATAGTTGTTTCTGGTCTGGGTCTTTGTGTATACGTATGTGTTTGTAAACGCACCCACGATACAGGAATTATTCCTAGGGTGGGGCAATGTTTTCTTTTAAAAAAAGAAACCTTTAATGTACATATGGGACACTAACGGATCTATCAAATAATGTCTTAAATCATCTCAATAACTGTTACTATAGGCTGAGGCCAGACGAGCGCTATTTTGTCACGTAATTTACGTTGCATTTGGTTCTAATACATTATTGCGGTTTGGACGACATGAAATGGGTCCGTAATAGCAATGCTAACTGGGCCTCACAATATTGCTCTCGTTTGGCCTCAGCTTTAAGTTGGACTGTAGTGACCGAACGAGTACCTGAAAGTATGTAATGTCCTTCAAGAATTCAGGATTAGTCTGTACATCTATTATGAGTTTTTCACTATTTACTTTCATAGTAAATGTAAATTTTTTTGCAAGCTATTTTAGTTCTTAACTTGGTTACATTAGGGATTAGAGTCGCTAACATGACATCTCTATAATATCGTAAATAGTAAATCAAAACTTAACTATGACACATATGTCACATAAGCGACTCTAATCCTTAATGTAACCAAGTTAAGAACTAAAATCGCTATCATGAAAATTTACTTTACTATGATAGTAAATAGTTAGAAAACTCGTGATAGAGGTACTGTTGTGTAGACCTAACGTAACAGCAACAAAAGCTACCTTAAAATTTTCTTATTCCACGTATTTACCTCGTAAACTATATAAATCAACATTAGGTACCATTCCTTACAATTTCATAACAAAAGGTAGAATTTCTGAATCGTTTTAACACATAACCATAAAACATAGATTCACGCCTATTTCCCTGAAGGGTTACACATAGGTGTATTGTGCACACACATTTCGCCGACGCTGTTATTAAGTCCCATGTAATAGGGTGCGAGCCTATTGCCAAACTCCGTGCTGCTACTGAGAATTTCTATACGGGAAAACCCAATAACACTTTGCGCGGCCCGGGAATCAAACCCAGGATTTTACACAGTTGCGCTTACGCTAGACCAGTGAAAGTTCTAAAGACACGTTTAAACACATAAAGCGTTAAAACCTCATCAATCCTGCTATTCTTGGCAAATCCCACATCAATATTATTGTCAAGTCGAGAAGTCTCATTCTGGATTAAAACAAACACTTGGACAATCCAAACAAGCTGAGACAGATCCAAGATCTAAACAAATACCTGTGTTAGCACAGAAAACGTAGCTCTTTCATTTTTACTTTTATTTCTATCGGAAATATTGCTCGCTTTGCTACATAACATTACATAGCTATATTAACTGTTTAGGGAATACAGGCGTGGTGCTTCACGCCTGTATTCCCCGAAGTGTTAAGCAGAGGTGTATTATTGTACACCAACATTTCACCGAGACCGTTATCGGGGTACGTCCTAAAACTGCGGCCAGACACCGGAGGACGGGCAGTAGCGTCTTCTCACTAAGCGGTGAGCCACTGCGATCCCCAAGCCGCCTGCCAAGCGTGGGGATTATGGCAATGGCAATTATGACCCCCCCCCCCGCCCTTAGGGGAGGCCTTCGTTTAGCAGTGGACGTCTTCTAGCTGACGATGATGATGATGATGTTATCCAGTCCCTTTTAATAGGAGGCGAACCTGTTGCCATCCACGGGGCACAGTTACAGACTCCGTGCTGCTACTGATGATTTCCGTACAAAAAACCCAATAATACTTTGCCCGACCCGGGAATCGAACCCAGGACCTTACGCTCAGCAGTCACGCGTGCGACCACTAGACCAAAGAGGCAACCACAATTTTTACATTTTACCTTCTTTCAAAATACTTTTTAAGACCACGTACGCACATTCATCACTCGCTTAAAATTAAAACTCTTTAAGAGTACTTCCTTACAAACAGACGTTAGACGTTATGACACTTTTTTAATGAAAAAGGCTCCTAATGGGCCTCCGCTGGCAACGGGTTTTATTCTAAGACTGATATATTACGGCTCTGAACTCTTGGAGGAAAGCTAAAATGACGCTTTTGGGATTTAAAAGGGATTACAGTTTTTTTTAGGACCTTTGACTTTTCGTAATTTTGACGTTATTTTATCAATTACTAGTTTCCAACCGCGGCTTCGTCCGCGTGGTTTACGAACCCGTACATTTTTCCGAGGAAAAGGTAGCCTATGTGCTATTCCAGACTATAAACTATCTCTGTGCCAAATTTCATCCAGATCCGTTCAGCGGTTCTGGCGTGATTGAGTAACATCCATCCATCCATCCTCACAAATTTTCACATTATAATAATAGTAGGATAGGATTTGGCTCAGACCAGCTGGTGTACTGAAAGTTCGCGGTTTTGCTCCTTCCTAAAGTTAAAGCTATGTGTGGGCTATTTTTACAGAAGCACCATTTTACCCGCCCTCCTTTGTTTTTAGCAAATGAGCTGGCTGATTAATTGGGACTCCCTCGCAGATAGGAGCCTACTTGATATCGTTAGCGCAATCGTGTTTCTTCGTACTCAATGCCTACTGAACTAGGAATATCGAAAAAATATTATTTAAAAAAGTAATGTTTATACGTTCCCCTAAGATTTCCTCGTGTATCGTGGATGCCTTTACAGACATAACATATAAAACACAATCAGACACGGAATAACTATCTGCAGGTCATACAAATATATTTTCCGTGCAGAAATGAAACCCCAATTCCGCAGAAACGAAGGCCAATGTCTTACCCACTGCGCTCAACAAAAAATCACAGAATCAATTTCATCAAAATTCTGGCACATTATCTGACGCTAAAATAATGAACACCAATATCCACTCGTATAATATCGTCAACTCGCTTCTAAACCAATATCGGTACCTACGTGCCCCATTTTCAGCAAATGAACGACTTGATTAATAGCAGACTCTCGCACGGATCATGGTACATGGTAAAGACATCGTCTCATTTGTCGTTGCGTGTTTTTCTGGTAGGAACGAACATTTCTTTTAGCTTCATCAGAAAACGAATCTTGGTACATAATTGAAGATGAAAAATGTAGTATATATTGAAAGAATTTCTTGACATCTAAACATCACGCAAATGGATTTAAGATTTTACGTCACTCAAAATTAATATGAATACTGCTCTTGTGTGTTTACTTCAAAACATGTATTACTGAAGTTCGATTGGAATTGAAACTGGAATGAAATTGAATGAAATTAGAATTCAAACTATTAGGTATTATAAAAGAGAATGTTTCTTGCCCGTCTCCTATCCATATGACAGACTCCCCATTTTGTGAAAAGTGCGACTAGAATCGCATCGTTTTAAAATAAAATATAAACTCTATGGCACCCATAATAATATGTCAAGTCAATAATTTTGCCAAAATTGTTAAACCATAAGGCAGAGGACACATAAGTGGGCTATGAGTCCGCAACATAAACCTCCTTGATCATACACTCTGCGGAATCGTTTTCACTCGTTTTTCACTGTTTAAACTAACAAAGCACCTTTCATAAAAGTCTTTCCTAACTTAGATAAGTTTTATGAACAAACAAAGCACTGACAAGAGAGATAGCAGCACCGTACACATTATATGCATGCACTTAATATCAATTTGCGGTGTAACTTTTGCACTACGGCACTGCAAGGCACTGGTGTATTTTCACCCTTAGTGTACACATATTATGCTGTACACATATTATCCTGTACACATATGCATCACAAATTATTCTGATGCGATGCGACCTACATCATTACTAACATGATTATCTTATCAAAAGCAACTCCCAATTATCTCCTAACGCACTGTTGGTTATTAGTATTAATGCTACATTATTACTGGCGGCACGGTTGGCGCAGTGGTTGAGAGATCGACTGTTGCGCTACGTGTCGCGGGTTCGATTCCCGCACGGAACAAATATTTGTGATCTACAGATAGTTGTTTCGGGTCTGGGTCTTTGTGTATGTGAATACACACTATGCCTCGTAAAGCACGTAAAGCCGTTGGTCCTGCGCCGGATCTGTCTCCGGTTGGGTCGGATTGCCGTCCCATCGGACTATGAGAGTGAAGGAATAGAGAGAGCACCTGTGTTTGCGCACACACTTGTGCTCTAATATCTCCTGCGTAGTTGGCTAATCGCCGGTGAGATTGGCCGCCGAAATTCGGTCAGGAGGACGTTATAGATGGCAATAAGCTCACCTCCTATTACATGGGACTTAATAAAGGCAGTGAAGAACTGTGGGTGTACGATAGTACAACTTCGCTTAACCCTTACTTAGGTTTTTACATATCGAGCTATAAACCCATAAAGTCTGATCTCAACTCAATTTTGACAACACAGTTGACGCAGTGGCTACGTTATTAGCTTTCTGCGCTACGTGTCGCGGGTTCGCGCACGGAACAAATATTTGTATGATCTACAGATAGTTGTTTCGGGTCTGGTTGTTTGTATGTGACATATATGTTTGTAAACTGTACCCACGACACAGGAGAAATCCTTGTGTGGCAATGTTAAAAATAAGAAATAAAGAAAAAACACTTTAAAGTCCAATTGATGTCCAAAGTCCATAGATATTTTTATCCTCTTCATAAAGTATTTCAGCAAAATGTAGCGTAACGAATCTGACTTTCACTTAGCTTTTAGTGCGAAACTTATAAATCTGTCGTCACTGATGTACTTTATATCTACTTACGCCACATACTCTAAGTAATACTTAATAGCTTTTGGCCGTGACTTTGTCCTCTTGGATTTTACATACTTACTAGCGACCCGCCCGGTAGCCTAATTACGTAAAAAAGCGACAGCCACGCGACAGCAATCTCACTGTCAGCCAATACATTATATGTCACAAAAATGACGTTTGACAGAAGTTATCGCGCGATCTACGCCTGTCGCTAGATCAGTAATTAGGCTGCCGGCCTCGCACGGGTTGCAAAGCACATACGCCTCCATTTTTTTTTTCTGTCTTAGTGAGGTGTCTTAGTGAGGTATCGGCGCTGAGTAAATGCTCGACGCAACAACGTCGAGCATTTACTCAGCGCATGCTAGTAAAGCTCCCAGTCGGCATGATTTTTTTCGACATCTTTAACTATCATCGTCATATTTCAGCCAATTGACACAAAATCTTAACGAATTATACACCTAAACCTTCCTCATGAATCACTCTGTGTATTGGTGAAAACCACATGAAAATCAGTTCAGTCGTTTTTGAGTATATCGCGAACAAACAGACAGACAGACGCTGCGGGGGACTTTGTTTTATAATATGTAGTGATAGTGATGATAAAGGTTGACGAATAGGTGGCTTCTTTTCTATCCTACTTATATTTTCCGAAAACCATATGTATATAAACTGCCTTACTAGTCTGGTGGTTGTAAGGGTGACAGCTGAGCGTGAGGTTTTGGGTTCGATTCCCGGGTCGGGCACAGTGTTATTGGGTTTTTCAGTATATAAATTCTCAGTAGCAGCATGGAGTCTGGAGCTATGCCTGGTTGATGGCAATAGGCTCGCCCCCTGTTATATGGGACTAAATAACAGCATCGGGAAATGTGAGTGCACAATGGTACAGCAATGCTTAACTTTTAGACGGCTCGGTTGGCGCAGTAGTTGAGAGATCGACTGCTCCGCTACGTGTAGCGGCTTCGATTCCCGAACGGAACAAATATTGGTATGATCTGCAGAGAATTGTTCCGGGTTTATGTCCTTGTGAATATATGTGTTTGTTAACGCACCCACAGTAATTATTCCTAGAGGGTGGCAAAATTTAAAAAAAAAACTTTTCGAGATTACAGGCGATTATGCTATGTTATCTATTTTTTAAAGTTAAGTGGCAATTTGCCTCTTTTTCCCAAAATGAAGATAAATCGTGGTCAAATATTGTGCCCATTTTCCTTACGAATATAATTGGCAATATTTTCAAGTAACTACGCAGATTTTTTAGAACCTTTTTTTATAAAACTAAAATTATTTTTTCCCTATAAAAGAACACATTATTGAAATTCATGGTACCATCTAAAAATCTCGGATTTATAACCTTATAGTAAAAGGCAAAATTGAATTTTTTACTCATAATTCGTCGACTAGTTACTCGCTAGAAAAAAAAAGGTTTTTCAGAAAAATCAAAAAAGCCTTAAACATTCAATGATCGAAGAACATAAAATTTGATTAAGTTAGTCGTAACTTAAATAAATAATATGTAAACATAAAACTTATCTTACAAGATTAATCTTAAAAAAAAAACTCTTCATAAATATGGAATCCTAACTTTAATATTATAAATGCGAAAGTAAGTTTGTTTGTTTGTTTGTTACCTTTTCGCGCCTAAACCACTGAACCGATCATCCTGAAATTTTGCGTATACGTTGTCAGGTGTACATAAATGGACATAGGGTACCTTTCATCCCGAAAAAAGTACTGTTCCCGAGGAAATGAACAATAACGTTCTTATGATAATAGATGGCGCCACGTGTCTTTCGTAAGCAGAGTAAAACTCGAATTGATTGTCAAATTCTGAATTAACGCGAGCGAAAGCCGCGGGCAACAGCTAGTTAAGTAATAAAAGTTTTAAACCATCGTTGAATCAGTCTGTATGTCTTGAATCAGTCCCGTACCGGGCCAACATGGTGCCGAAGAAGAGGCCCTTGCCCAGCAGTGGGACATTAATGTGCTGATATAGTGGTGATGGCAATAGGCTAACGCTGATCGCAATGTTGTGAGTTCAATCCCCACAGTTTTCTTTTTTTCTGAACACATTCCGATCTCAAGCAATTTAGCTTAGAAATCCACATTGTTAGAAAGCTTCTAAAATCTTAAAAAAAGAAGTCAAACTGATATAACAGCAAATTATATTACTTAACGCAGTCAAAATTATATAAATTGAAACTAAGTCACAAGATCTAAATTCTGGTTTAATTGTCTGCTCAGCATAATACTCCAATATGTACCCATTCAGAGAAAAGGTCATCTTTTGCTTTCTTTGACTATTGTAAGTTATAATTAAGGGATTACATTGAAGTTAGATGTTACAACTGAGAATGAACTTTGAATCTTTGTATAAACAGAGGTTCCAGCGTTAGTTTCTATAACAAACGAAACAAATGAAAAACAAATTCGTTGTGTTTACCGACTTCTGCGTGCAAATTGGCCCGCTTCAAGCTCTTCACTAATCGTGAAAGACACAAGAGCTCTCCGCCAGTCAACGAAATACGCAACGAATATATCTGACAGTGGAATCTAGGTAGATGGTCCTCCAGAGCACCAAAACAGGCTGAGACGAGGTCAGAAGGAGACACTTCTCTTCACTTACTTTAAGTTGTAATTACATGGTTTTAATTGCTTTTTAATGAACCATTTTCTAAAAACTGAAACGAGAACAGTATTCATAATTATACCGAATTGATATCGGTGTCTCAATAAATAAATTAATCCGATAAATTTCGGCCCAATTTTGACTAAATATAGTAGAGGTAAACTAGGGCTGTCTCATCTAAACATCATAAATTTACTTTGTTTTGATAGTATTGATTACTCGATATTTGGAACTTAATATTTCAGTTTTTTTTAGAGCTCTCTCATCTCTACCTACTACTCAATAAAAAATTCAACTAGCATTATAGTACTCAGTAAATTCGTATTTAATATAAAGAATATTAACCTTGTATTTCTTGTCCATCTTTAATTCCGAGCAGCATGAAACAAGCAAAGAATTCTAAAATACAGATTTCAACTACAGAAAATTTTATAAAAAAAAGATATATTTACTTCATGCAAATTTGACATGCATTTGCAATCTAAAATTCATGCTTCTGTTCAATTTAATATTATTTACGTTCCCTTTAAATCATTTTATCCGTATTATATAATTTGTTTTATATAATAAAAAAATAATTACTTATATCTTTTATAATGTTTATTTGCTTGTTAGGCTCTCACCGATTTACCTCCAATTTGAATATTTACGCGTCAATAATAATTATGATATCAAAACAATAGGTTTTCATTTTTGTTTTTTAAAGGTTTTAATTAATATATTAGCATAAGTAGTTAGTATTAAGTTCCAATAATTAGTTTATTTGAATGTACATTATAATTATATCCATTCAAAACAATACATTTTAATTATAATGATATAGATACATTTTCTCCATCAGCTGTCAACCCTAACAAAGATTAGGTACTCTGAATAGAAACGAATTAAACAAACTTTGATAGGGTTTTAGAATAACAGCAATTAGTTAAACATGGGTTTACCTTCAGTTTATAATCCAGTTAGTCTAGAGTAAACCTCGTTTTGAAATAGTCCCGATAATAGGATTAAGGTTATTTTGCATATAGATTGATGGAATACCTCTCAAGGTAAGCTTAGGATATCTTTAGATACATTACCATACTTGTAACATCATGACAAAACTTCGAACGGGTTAGAACAAGGGTATAGCTGTATAATAAGTACCTATTGTTGTTAATCCAGCTTCACCCATAACTACTTTATACAGGGCGATCCTTTTCTCATGAGGCCTAATTGAGAATCTCAACTGGTACTGATAATTATTTTCTATGAGAAAATTAATGACACTGTCCAAGATGTGGTTTTCAAAACTGTAATGATTGGTTATACAGACGAAGCATTTCCACGTCGCCAAGTTAGGAACAGGTGGCGTAACATTGTCAGACAGAAAATGATTCCGTGGGGGAATCACGACCCTCAATAATCAGAAACACGACGCTAGGTACGATTTTAATCAACCAATCAAAGCTGATATACAATTTTAAGTGGTCAAACAGTTGATGAAGCCTTTTGTCGTTGATGAAACGATAACTAGTCTACATTAATTTTAAGAAATGCATTCTGCTTTTCGGCACTTTTGCAACATTTTTATTAAATCCTACTCTATCATCATCATGGGCGACGGTAATCGCTTACCATCAGGCGATCAGTCTGGTCGTTTGCCGCATATGCCATAAAAAAAGCAATTTATAAATGTTCCCAGTGCTCGAATTCAGTCTTCGCTGTAACAAAGATTGTGATATTTGCCATAGAACACTTATAGTGAGTGATGCGAGAGTCAGATAAATCTGACTCATTTTAGACAGATACCTCTATGTCCTAAATGAGCGAAGTGTAAGAATCATGAAAAAACTATAGTTAGGTAAAAAGCACTCTCACAAAAGCTTTACTGAATAAAAATACAATTTTATTGGAAATTAATAATGCCTTTATTGAAGTCCTTTTGATTTGTGTCGCTATAATATAATTCTCCGCCGCTCCACAATTTAATTTTATTGGAATAACTTCGATCATTTTAATAAAAGAGGCTTATTTATTGACTCCCATTTCATTATTTCTCTGTGTTCGGATATTTATAGGTCGTTTATTTCATAATTAATTTGATAGATGAGATATTTTATTCCAACAATAACTTATTCAATAGTATATTCATTTTTGCCCGTGGTTTCGTCTTTATCACGGTCAGAAAACGACATAATTACAAATAAAATAACGAAAAATTTAGCGCAAAGGAAATGCATTACCAGTATAAAAACTGATCCAGGATATGGTCTATCAGTGTGCTTAATTTTATCCAAATCCGTTCAAAGGTTTGCGCGTGATTGAGTAACAAACATACGAAAATCTTTACAAACTATCACATTTTATAGTATTAAATAGGATTCGTATGATTTATATAGTTTGTATGCATTCTAAGTACTGTTATATATAACTTACTGTTTTTTTTTTTTTCTACAGTCTGACATACATTTCAAATATGAAGCGAGGTTCCTAGTATAAAAAAAATAAGTAGGTACCTTTGTTGTCTCGTTTCTTAAAAAAATGATGTAAGGTATCCAAAGAGTATAATGCTTTGAAAAATTTTAAAAATCACGATCATTAGCTGTCAAAGAATTAACCCTATGGCCGTTTGTATTAGATACGATATTATTTTATTCAATAATCTAACAAGAAGTTTCAAATCCAACTTGTGTTTATGAATATTCTAAAACACCACCATACCTTGTACCAACATATGTACCGTACACACTCTCTCTTTACAGACTCTTTGGAAACTTCAAAGAAATTTCAAGTACAAACTAAAGCGGAATTCAAGGTATTGAATGCGCTACGTCACACCCAATTTCGTTTGAACAGACGCCGTGCACTCCTAACGACTTGCAACCTGAATACAACCTCGTACTTTGATGCACCGTTCAAAAAATACAACATGTAATACATTGCCGTTTACACTAGCGCATACATGAAGTTTTAGGTAGTGACACAGCAATGCAGATGAAACAATAAGAAGACATGGTGCACTTTTCAATTTGGATTTAGGAAACTTAAATTGGAACGTTCTACATTGCGCCGTTTCCTCTGCATTCATGAACGGTGGAGTTAGTAAAATTGCAATGGATAGGGAACAGAATCTAAACGTTGAGGAGAAATAGCATTTTGTTTGGAATAAGACACGTTTGCTTAGAATATAGTGGATAGCTGCAAGACTGTACTATGAGTTGAAGTTTGTTTGAGTAGAAGATTGTTGCTAACGAGGTACAGAAATCAAAGTTCCTTTGAATACCTATTGTTTTTCTCTGAATGGAACAAAGATGTCACTTGGAAACTGTTTTAATGATTATGCTGTTTGGCTTCTATCAAATAATAAAATGAAATGAAATAGATTTTCTGTAAATATGGTCCTTCAAAATTATTTTAATGTAATTTATTTTCAACTGAAATGGCCCATTTTCCCTCTTCCCACTAAAGGTCTCCTTTATAGTATATTTGTGTTTCATAATATCAACTTCTGAATGTAGCGCATTTTTTTTATGTAGGGCAATGTGTTAGCCTTTTGGAAAGACCATGCCAGTTTGATTCGAGTCATCCCGCCGCTGGCTGGCTGTCCACAGTGCTTATGTCCTACGAGCGTATACGCTTATAACCTTTTATACGCGCGTCTACGCGCATCCCTGTATAATTAAACACCAATGTACACATGTATGATAAGAGTTTATAAGAAAGAACTCATACACGGCGAAAATGAGCTCAAATTCTCTTTTTAACTTAAGAGCTCAGCTTGTCGGTGGAACAATCGCCACTCCTCTATATTCTCCGCCTTGATTTTGACCTCTTGATAAAATTCCTACTTTTACCTTCACTTGCTGTACATTCAGCATCAAAAAGATACATGTCTTTAATGAAATTCAAAAGCGATTTTTAGAGGAAATTATGATTGATTGACTAATCATACACATAGTATCAGCAGATACATAAAAATACGTAGCTTTTTAAATTTTTCTTAATTAAATTTGTCTAATTTTGTCTGCCAATCCGCACCGAGCCAGCGAGGTGGACTAAGGCCTAACGCTTCTCATTCTGAGAAGAGACCTTTGGCTAGCAGTGGGACAGTAATGGGTTGAATTATTATTTAAATTTTATTCCAAGAATAAGCGTTTGAATTACATATTTTTGATACTAACTGTACAAAACTTTGTTTATACTTTTTCTCTTTCAGCGTTAGGTATATTTGAAGCTACAATTCAATGAACGTTTAAATAACATTGATTGTCAAGAAAACATTCGAATCTTCAACACACCGTCTTCATATAAAAGTGTGACATCCCACGACCTAAGTCAATATATTTCAAACGCGTGGATCTCAATTAAAAGTCCCCCTTTTGCTTTCCCCTGTCAAAGTTTTAAAAGCCCTTGATTTAACTTGAACGACTAACGACACTCGACACTTCCGCGCACAATTTACCTTTGAAAATTCAAACGTAATTTAAACTTTTTAAATCTTGAGATAGGGTGTTTTTGCTGATGTTCAGTACATCATATATCATATTTGAGGTAAATGGGTAATTTCTAAAAATACATAATATTGAACCGTCTGTTTGTAATATCAAAATAACAGTTTATTATTAAATGCATTTGAAAGTGTATACGAAACGAACATATAACAAAAAAATATTTTTTGAAATTTTTGTCTGTCTATCTGGCTGTCTGTTTGTTCCGAGTAATCTCCGAAACGGCTGCACCGATGTTGATAGGACTTTCTCTGACAGATAGCTGACGATAAGGATAACTTAGGCTACTTTTATTTTAGAAAAAAAATAATTAGATTTCCACGCTAAAAAATGTACGGGTTCGTAATCCACGCGTCCGTAGTTCATACATAAAATGTGTGTCTTCTAGCTAGAGTTAAGAAATCCCACTCTTATCGTAATAATCACTTTAATTAACACATTTTTCAGAAATTCATTGGCGTGATGATTTTCTAAGAAGGTTAAACAGTTACTGACTGCCTCGTTGGTCTAGTGGTGGCAAGCTCGACTGCTGAACGTGAGGTCCTGGATTCGATTACCAGGTCGGGCAGTGTTATAAGTTTTGCTGTGTGAATTCTCAATAGCAGCACGGAATTTGAAACTGTGCCCGATAGATGGCAATAGGCTCGCTCGCCCCCATATTACATGGGACTCAATAATGGTATCGGCGAAATGTGAATATACAATAGTACACCTCTGCCTTACTCCTTCGGGGAATACAAGCTTGATGCTAACTTATGTTATTAGACTGGTATTTATTTATTTATTTTATTTAGGGATCTCCAACAAAGGATGTATACAACATGATTAAATATAAACTAGAGTATGGTTCTGAGTACTCCTTCAATTAGAGAAGATCACAGCATCTTAAGTTAAGAACTAAACAGACAAATGCATTAAGTTTTAAATAAGTAGTTACAGTTATTAAAGCCTCATAAAAATTATAGTATGGTGGAACGAAGTACGGTGTTCCTCCATTGAAAAGGGAGGATCCTCCGACCAGGCAAGGTGGTTAGCCTGGCGGGTCGAAGCCCGACGATTGATGTCGGACATTCGTATATGTGTTAGAATCGTTGTAAACTCTCATAGTGCGATTCAGGGTTTGTTGTTGTCGCTTCTCTCCGTTAGATGGCGCTTTACTTTTTGCCATGTTGCGAGTAGTAGTCGCTACAGTAGTTTAAGTTACAATAAGTTTAAACAAAATATGTTAAATTAAAAAGTGTAAATGAGAATCAAAGATAAAATTAGCAATAAATAGTTTCTGTTAGCGGTAACACGTGTGCGAACAGATTCTAACTAAACGCCTTAATTTTAAAATCACGTACCCTTTTAATTTTATCGTTGATTACCGTCTTTATAATTAGAAATTGTGGAGAAAGGATTTAAGTGTGAAACTAGCGGCCGGAACTAATCGTCAGATGTGGCTGTTACATTTAGATGATGATATTAAATAGAAAATTCTGTTTTGTAACAATAGTAACTAGTTACAGTCGTTTTCTCAATGATAACGAGTAAAATTCCAACTATTTCGGTATTAAACAATAACTGTAAACAAAAAGAGTGATTAAAGTATGTACTTTACCTCAATAGAGCCTTTAAATATTTCCTAACATTGCTTCCATAATTTCGGGGTTAAAATAAACGATAGTCGAAATTTTTGTTTCCAACTTTTCCAATGAGTTTGCTGACGTCATAACAACGTTACGTCAGATTACAAAATCACAACGTATATGACGGCTGCCAACCCGTAAGCCATTGCAGCGGATTAAGGTCTAACCTTTTACATTCTGACCCGTATCCAGTAATATGACAGTAATGGCCAATATTATTATGTACTAGCCACCTGCGCCAGATTCGCACAAACAGCAGAGCATATACGCCTACATTTTGCTTTTGTAAAACAGTCGTCTAATTTAATTTAATAAGGATATATAACTCCATTGGTTTACGCGGCGCACGCCAGTAAAGCTCCCAGTCGGCTTGATTTTTTCCGACATCTTCAACAATCATCGTCATATTTCAGCCAATTTAAACAAAACCCTAATGAATTATACATGTAAACCTTTCTCATGAACCACTCCATCCATTGGTGAAAACCGTATGAAAATCCGTTTAGTAGTTTTTGAGTTTATCGCGTTCAAACAAACGGACGTGGAGGGGGGACTATGTTTTATGTAGTGATTTATTATTATTAGTGTATAGGTTTAAGATAAAGAAAATCTCAGTTCAAATAGGTCACACAAGATAATGTACCCTACAAAGTACCTACTTAATGTGTTTACAGTTTTTATTGTTAAACTAATGGTTTTTTTTATCTCACACTTTTTAAATCATAGTTTCTATCTGACATTCTCTACCTTATTTATATCTATTAATGTTCTTACCTTGGCAGCTGGTGAACTGGATGGCTCATCAAATAGTGCCCACACTTTAGGTTTGAGCCTCTGCCAGATCCCAACGTCTCCTGACAAGTAGGCCTCTTCATAGCCGAAGAGTCTCGCAATCTCCTCCTCGGAGGGCTTTTCACTGTCGATATCCAATTTGTCCAGGATGGCCAGGGTATTCTGGTGACAAAAGAATGACAAATTAAGTATAAACTTACGATCTTTTTCGCAGGTGTATTGCTTGAACACCCTTTAGATACATAGCAGAAAACACTTCAACAGTTACATTTTGACATTTCAAAAATGTTAACAATTTTTTACTGTCAAAATTAAAGCGATTCCGTTTACGAGAGTTTAACACAATTAGGGTTCAGATTGGAATTCGGAGCGTTGAAACTGAAGTCGATCGCGACCGTCTGCCGGAGCGACAGCAACAAAACAAAAGCGAAACGATTGTATCGTGTCATCGAGTGAGTCCACATAGCCATATATTCAAGCCGAAATGTCTAACTGGATAGTTCGGGCTGTTTAGATCTATCTTTGATACAGCCTATATAGATACAATTCAAAATGTTGCTGTCAATATTTGTCTCACACAAATTTTTACTATAATCTGTCTGAACTTTTAAATAGACTTAAACCCCTGAATTTATTTCGGCGTTTCTTCTCATGGATAGTCATAGAAGACGCCATCTAGTTATAAAATAAAAAAGACGCGAGTTTAAAAATGATTGAAACATCCCAATCCTGTCGCATGCGGTATTTCCGGACCAATATGACCTTCAATCCTTCAAGAAAAGAGCGTACTGCTTTTTAAAAGGCCGGCAACGCACTTGTGACTTCTCCGGTGTTGCGGGTGTCCATGGGCTACGTTAATCGCTTACCATCAGGCGATCAGTCAGTTCGTTTGCCACGTTAGCCATAAAAAAAATTGCAAAATAAGTAAATAATTTCATTTCATTTCAAGTAACATTAGTAATCGATACTATAGATCCAGTGCAATAACTGTATTTAAAGAACCTCTATGCATTCTTCAAGGAAATACCGTCACGAAAAATCTGTAACCCAGTTACATAGCTACGTAACCTTTCAAAAATAAAATCAAATTACGAACTTTCCAAGTTATCTACCTTTCATATTTCAGTCTATTGTCAAAGGATCCCCAAATTGGGGTCTCAAATTTCACTTCGTTATAAAAAGGCTTCGTTTTTCCAATCACAAGGTAGACGAACCCAATTTTTGGCATCCTATTATGTGTAATAAGAAAAGGCTATAGGCTATAGCGAGCGAGCATAAAAATAGCCTGTTATCTTTAAGTGGATTGATACTTTGCAAGTACACTTTCGGACAAATTGAGAGCAACGACAAATATCCTACGTATTTTAGTATCGTTTTGCATGGGATTCAATTTCAAACAGTTTAAATAACTCGAGCTATAAATGAAGTACTACATACCACCTCTTTAATTGAAAAGCTACTTCATTATCGGTGCAGTAATTTTTATTTTCAACTGCAGTTTCTTAAACGTCACAACTTTTATCTTCACTTTAATTTATGTTATTTAGCCCCGACTCGGGGTAGTGGATTCAAAATGGCTGCTTATATGGGTGGTTCGTCTAGACAAGCGAAACGTGTAAATGTGATCAGTGATAATGTAATTAAAATCACTAATTTAGACTGTCTGGTGGTCGAGTAATGTAACACGCGGCGCCATTTCAATTTTGATAATGTTCGTATCATTCTTTATTGTATTCGTTAATAGTGCATGATATCACGTTACATTAAAACATTGATTACGTTGCATGTTGCATATATAAGGAACCATTGTACATGTGTATGTTAGTAAACTGTACCCACTATACAGTAGAAATCAAAGAGCGGGGCAACGTTTAAAAAATAAATAAAAAAGAAAACAAAACAGCTGACGACACGGTTGGCGCAGTGGCTAAGCGATTAGCTTTCTGCGCTACGTGTCGCGGGTTCGATCCCCGCACGGAACAAATATTTGTATGATCTACAGATAGTTGTTTCGGGTCTGGTTGTTTGTGCATGTGACATGTATGTTTGTAAACTGTACCCACGATACAGGAGAAATCCTAGTGTGGGGCAATGTTTTAAAAAAAAAAAAAAAAAAAAACAAAACAGCTAGTACTGAAATAAATCCCACACACATAAATCCAAAATGATGTTAAAAATTTGAAATATGATTGCAGTGTCCACTTAATATATCCGCCAGTACACGAAGCGTACACTCGTGTAAAACATGATATCTTTCGGACGTTTTTGTCTCAAACTTTTTAACGAACAAAAGCAAAAAGCGATAAAACGACGCCCAACTTATCATAACTCTGTAAATAAATAGAAAAACATGTACAATAATTTTGACTGTAACTGAAAAGTTTGTATCTTATTCGTTATACTTATTATTTTTTTTAAAAATATTGCTTCGAAGAAAATATATGATGATATAGAGATATCGGAGCATCACGCCTGCATCCTCGAAGAGTTATTGTGGAGGCTGAGGTGTATTATTGTGCACCCACATTTCACCGATGCTGTTAATAAGTATCAATTAATAGGGAGCGAGTCTATTGCCATCAACCGGGCACAGTTCCAAACTCCGTGCTGCTACAAGAATTTCTATAATGTCCTCCTATTTCGTTCCGTATTTCGAACACGGCGGCCAATCTCAGCAGAGATTAGCCAACTACGCAGGAGATATTATAAAGCACAAGTGTGTGCGCAAACACAGGTGCTCTCTCTATTCCTTCACTCTCATAGTCCGATGGGACGGCAATCCGACACGACCGGAGAGAGATCAGGCGCAGGACCAACAGCTTTACGTGCTTCTCAAGGCACGGTGTGTATACACAAAGACCCAGACCCGAAACAATAATCTATAGATTATACAAATATTTATTCCGTGCGGTAATCGAAACCGCGATACGTAGCGCTGCAGTCGACCTCTCAACCAATGCGCCAATCGTGCCGTCAAAAAAATTTCTATACAGAAAAACCCAATAACACTTTGCCTGACCCGGGAATCAAACCTAAGACCTCAAAATCAGCCGTCGCGCTAGCGCCCACTAAACCAATGGGGCAGTATAAAAATCATCTTCCATTCAACATAGTTAATTACTCTCATAATTATTACGTATTAACAATAGACTACACATAGCTATATTTTTCTTTCGAGTCGGCACACGGCGTCACATGAGCTCATGCCGTAGAGGAAAGATTAGCCAGTCAGCAATGGGGCTAGCAGTGATAGCCTAGCAGTTGAACGGTTGTTTCCATGCAGGAGGGTCTGAGTTCGAACCCGGCCCGTACCTCTGAATTTTCGGAATCATGTGCGGATCAGAATTTGATTACCACTTGCATTTACGGTGAAGGAAAACATCATGAGGAAACCTGCACACCTGAGAGGGCTCCATAAAGTTCTTGACGGTGTGTGTAGATCGCCAACCCGCACCGGGCCAGCGTGGTGGACTAAGGCCTAACCTTTCTCGTTCTGAGAAGAGACCCTTGCCCAGCAGTGGGACAGTAATGGGTTGGATTTATTTATTTATTTATTTAATGGGGGTATCGAGGCTGAGCGCCCATGGTGCGCCAGACGATCTCAGATATCGTCACTCATTGCAGCTCTTACTTTGCACCCTAATATTATATTAACGAGGTTCTAATAAAGTATTCATAAATTAGACCAACTTTTATCCAACTAAAAAGCTATTAAAGCTCATTTAAAAGATATACGGCCTGATTACATTTGATAAAAGATGAGCATTCATGATAAAGTAGAAACTGCGTTCAAAACTTTGAAAGTGAAATTCCGAAGTGTTTCAAGGTACTTGGTTAAGTTGTGTCACATACATTAGGCTGTATGAATATTCTTCTTGTTCCATAAAAATGTATGTTTACTGAAACATAACAATGACAGCCTATTTTAGCGCGGACATAGAGACATAAACAACTAGCTTTCAGTATAGATTTAATACAGCTTTTATGGATCTGACAGTCAATTACAGTAGGCTGAATCTCTTCTGAGTAGATGGTTCAAAAAATATTCTTAACTCAGTTATGTCTATTATTATGATAAACTAGCTGCCCGCCCCGGCTTCGCACGGGTGCACGAATGAAGAAAATGAGACCAAAACTTCCCTTTACAGTACCTACTGTCTTCTGTTTCACTCACCCACCTTATCCTAACAATTACAAACACAACAAAAAAAGAATTAGCCAAATAGGTGCAGCTGTTCTGAAGTTATGCGCTTACATACATTTTTGGCAATTGATTTTTATTTATATAGATTTAGTTATTATACCGAGTTCCCTACATAGTGGTTGGGCTTAGCGATACTGACGCATGCGTCATACTCGTGAACGGGTGCCGTCTCTCGGGACTAGTCAACTTGTAAATGCCGTGGCAATCTTATTTAGAGGTAGTCTTATTATGATTTACCTTTTTTCCCTAGTATTTTATCTCTGGGTGGGTGTACAATAGTACACCTCTGCCTAACCCTTCTGGGAATACAGGCGTGATGCTATTTTATGTTATTTAATCTCACAAATTGAATTACATTATTCTCGCATTCTCTCACCACAACAATCAATGTTCAAAGAGTTTCCATGGAGTTTCTTGCCGGTTCTTCTCCATAGGACCTACTATTTGGAACCGTGCACCCAGAGTCTCGACATTTCATAAGTGCCTGTAATTGGTATACATGAAATAAAGATATATTCTATTCCATACATAAAATACATTAAGAGACACATAATTATAATATACCAATTTTTCATTAAATTTGTATAAATTTAGGTAATTTTACTCCTTAAATCAAAACCAAAAGAGCTACTTAAAGAGACTCAATCCACAGAAACACAAAACCCACTGAGCAAAACTGAATTATTTAGAAGCTCATAAAATCAGGTCACTACACCGAAATTAACTTTCTAAAACCATCTTAAAAGTAATAAACTCGTATTTTAATGTAACTGAGTAAAGTTTTAGCAGCAAAGAGTAAAGTCAAATGTGAGGTTTAATTAATGGCAATTTAAGTTGAATATCTGGTTAACTTTAATCAGGGTTCCGGGTACAGGTTTGACGTAACTGTAATGGGTTGTTTACTGTTAAGGGCTAAAAATATTTGTAAGGCTAGCCCTTATATGGCACATCAATTAACGATGTATTTTTCATGTCACCTATAATGGCATCGTCGGCAAGATTGGCGAAGTGGTTAAGCAATGAGCTTTATACGCTACGTGCTGTGGGTTCGATTCTCGCACGGAACAAATATTTTTATGATCTACAGGTAGTTGTTTCGGGTATGCATGTATGATGTATATTTGTAAACTGTACCCACGATCGAGGAGGAATAGGATTCCTCCTGTATCGTGGGGGGTAATGTTTCATAAAAAAAAAAAGATTGTGAAAGGACGTCAGGGTGCAGGGAAAGAGCACCCACAAGTGATGCAATATAAGAACGTCTGGCGCACCCTAGGTAGTCAGCCTCGACACCACAATTGCTGACTGGCTAATCTTTCCACTACGGCTTAAGCGATTCCTTGTGTTAGTTCGTGCCAACACGACAGAATAAAAAGACGTCAATTACAAATCTTGTCTGACACAACCAATCGCCATAGAATTTCAACTTTCATTTACACGCCAAACGACATCGCAGAACATAATATTTTGAGCGCATTTTCTGTATAACAAACTTATGCGTTGAATTAATTCGTCCATTTACGTTGCGAACCGTATCATGCATATATGTCAAGTCCTTTACTCTTAATGGTGTTGCCGTAACACATTATTAAGTAAATGTAGTCCGTGTTTTTGTCTGGCAATAAGAAGTACGACGTTATGAGCTGGAGCCAAGTTCCCGGCACTTACGTCGTAAATATGAATACTTAATAATAAGCTTGCCACATGCTCTTAGCAATGAATTGTAGTTGCAATGACCCTAAAACACTTAGGGGAAGTGGGGGGTCTATTTTTCACCAAAGAAATTCGGACATGAATATTATTAATGAAAATTTATCATTTTATACGGTTTTACTGACTGCCTCTTTGGTTTAGTCGCAAATAAAGATGCTGATATGAAGTCCTAGGATACTGATGGTATTTATTTCAGCAAATCTTCAGAAGCAGACCGTCGCGCATCGTAAGAAGAAGACTTAAACGCATCAACGGTAAATGAAGGTCTACAACGGAACATCTTAGAAATGAAGGTTATATATGTATGTCATGACAAAAATAATTTTGGCTTGCAATCAAAAAGTTTAATTCATACTAAAATATAAAAATAAATCAAATTTATTCCAAACTAAAAATCACACCAGTCTCTGCCCATATTAGGTGCTAAGGATAACACAAAAGTGTCGCATTGCTGAGAACTTGTTTCACCATTACCCTTAATCGATTCTTGGGACGACACCAGAATGTTAAGTAGCGGATACACTCTATATATTTCTTTTAATCTAAGAGCAATCAGTGTGGTCATTGAAATAAATAAACGCGAAGAGATTATGCCGACTGGAGATAGGGCAAAATGTGACTGAAGGTTTTTTTCATTTACTAATAGAAGGTAACTCCTGGAGTGATGATAGCCTAGATATGTATGTCCGTCAGTTTCGTAGGACAAGGCCTCCACTAGTGAGGAAACCGCACCCTAGGCAGTCAGCATCGATACTTTCTTTGCTGACTGTGTCGTGTGATATTTCTTGCCAACAAGAAGTAGAAGTATGTGAAGGTATGTTTTCATTGTTTTATTTCATACATTGTTCTATTTTAAGCAACTAATTTTAATACACCGTTGATAGAAGATTAATTTTAAATATGTGAATCTGCAGCTGAATTTGATAATTTATTCATCAAAAGTGTTATTGGGTCTTTCTGTATTGAAATTATCAGTAGCAGCACGGAGTCTGGAACTGTGCCCGGAAGATGGCAATAGGCTCGCCCCCTATTACATGGGACTCAATAACAGCATCGGCGAAATGTGGGTGTACAATAGTATACCTCTGCAGGCGTGATGCTATGTTATTCATCAAATTGCATGACGCCTGTTCCCTGACGGGTTAGGCCGGGGTACACCCAAATTTCGCCGATCCCGTTATCGAGTCCCATATAATAGGGGCGAACCTATCGCCATCTAAGGGTCACAGTTCCAAACTCCGTGCTGCTATCGAGAATTTCCATACAGTAAAACCCAATAACACTTTGCCCGACTCGCTAATTGAATCCAGGACCACACGGTCTGCAGTCGCGCTGCGACTACCAGACCATTAGAAATGTAAACAGATTTTTCTCCAACTAAAAAATAAATATCGTAGCTTATTATTATTCTGCTCATATATACAGGGTTGTTTATTATTCACGCATGAGCTTTGACCGCATTGCCGAGTATCAGGAAACTTCTTTCTGAGATCACCCATGTGGGGTCTTTTAAATGGGATGAATCAATCTCTTGGGGGATTTCTTGTACAGATTTATTTTAAATCAGACGTGTTTGGAGTATTGTGTTATTTTTGGAGTGGCATAGAGCTACTAGTCGAATTGGGTGAATACTGCCTTATTGGTCTAGTGGTCGCAAGCGCAAAAGTTGAGCGTGAGGTTCTGGGTTCGATTCTCGGATCGGGCAAAGAGTTATTAGGTTTTTCTGTATAGAAAATTTCAGTAGCAGCACAGCGTCTGGAACTGTGCCCGGTAGATGGCAACAGGCTCGCCCCCAATTACATGGGACTCAATAACACCATCGGCGAAATGTCCGTGTACAATAGTACACCTCTGCCTACCCCTTCTGGGAATACAAGCGTGATGCTATGCTATGCTAAAAATATAAATATACAAAAGAAAGAAAAACTATTTGTTATGCATGCGGATAAAAATAAAAACAAAAAAAAATGCACTACAAGAAAAAGATAATACTAGTACACATACGAAATAGTACATCAAAAAGTCTAAGCCCGAATTGCCCGAAACCTACCTTAACAATACACATTGACATTGTATCACAAAAACATACAATATTACCGGTGCACCCGTTGTATTCCCCGTTGTATCGGTCCCACAATTGAAACAAACAACCCGAGTATCGTTCCGAGTACATAAACAATGGATCACCATTCCATTATCGGAGATTACGGGCGGTTTTTACTCCGTCAGAGTATGAACCACGGTTAAGCGATATGATTGAACATTATTTTGTATTGCTTTCTGAATGCACGGGTTTGAGGGGCAATCGTGTTACGTGGATTGTTTTTATTGTGCTGATGGATTGGAAATCAAGTGAGGCCTTTGACTAACAGTGGCATGTGAATTGGTATTGGTTTTCTGATTCTTGGTTTCATTTTCGGTTTGGAGAAAATGTAACTAATTGAATTATTTTTACATGTTTTGAAAAATCTCTCGTGTATTTTTTTTTAAACATTACCCATCTTTCGCAATAATTCCTGTATCGTGGGTGCGTTTACAAACACATATATTCACATACACAAAGACCTAGACCCGAAACAACTATCTGTAGATCATACAAATATTTGTTTCGTGCGGGAATCGGACCCGCGATAGGTAGCGCAGTAGTCGATCTCTCAACCACTCCACCCACCCAGTCAACACCCACTCAACCAGAGCCATCAAACGCCGTTTTTGTTAAAATGTAGAGTATCCACAATGTAACTTTACTGACTGGAGAACCTCTTAACCACGGGATGAACAAATCTCACGTGATCAACTCAAAAGAAACATCGGAGAAAATAAATATGATGAGCTCAAGTTAAACTGGTAGGGGTTTTTGACTGACGATAAGCTGTGGCCTAAAGTGACCATATACATAAAGGAGCTTTGTCGTTTTGAAGCATACTTACCACTTGTGGTTGACCACAAAGGAGATCGAGGGATTAAAATGGGTCTAGGTTCGTAAAGACTGATTCTTTGGTCTAGTGTTCGCAAGCGCGACTGCTGAGCGTGAAGTCCTGGGTTTGATTCCCGGGTCGGGCAAAGTGTTATTGGGTTTTTCTGTATTGAAATTCTTAGTAGCAGCACAGAGTTTGGAACTGTGCCTGGTAGATTCCTTATGATGTTTTCCATCCCGCAGGCTAATTACCGATGTAGCAATCAGTTTGCGACAGGCGTAGATCGCGCGATAGCTACTGTCAAACGTTATTTTTGTGACATACATATATGTATTGGCCAACAGTGAGGCTATCGCGTTGCTGTCGCTATTTTTACATAATTTGGCTGCTATTATTCTAAGTGATAATTCAGAACAAACAGTATGTATAGCACAAGAAATCACAGTAAAACAATTTTATTATCATAACAAATTTCTGTTACATTGTCTTCTATAACTGACACCAAAAAATATCACAGCTGTTATACTTTATTTTTCTTTCATTTGCTTAGATCCACGTGAAACGGTAGATCCATATCACTCTACGTAAATATTGTCCAAACTTTATTCTTTCAACACAAGTAAAATATCAAGAGTTCAAGGTACCAGAGTTATAATAAAATCAAGATAGACATGTGCCAAGTAATCTTGAAATACAAATATATAAAGCGAGAACTTCCTTCATGTTTTAGGTGACTAGTGAATTATATGACAAGCTTATCATCATCCACAATTCTTGATGGTGTTGACTCTATGAAAAATAAGCTCGAACTGCCAATGCGAACACCTAAAACGTGAAATTCGCCCTATTTGGATTTGAGTCATCTGAACCTATACTATATTTTTTCACTATTTTAAAAGAAGTGATAGTGTAGCGGTTTAAAGCTTGCCTTCCATGCATGCATCTGAATTCAAACCCGGCCCGTACCTTCGACTTTTCAGAATCATGTGCGAATCAGATTTTGATTATCAATTGCGTTTACCGTGAAGGAAAACATTGTGAGAAAACCTGCACACCTGAGAGGGTTCTATAAAGTTCTTGATGATGGGTGTAGTCCGCCAACCCACACAGGGAAAGCGTGGCCTAACCCTTTTGAAAAGAGACCCTTGCCCAGCAGTGGGACCGTAATAGGATGAATTTATTATTTACTAGCTTTTGTCTGCGACTTCGTACGCGTGTCATTTAGAATCTGATATTTTACTGCGGTAAAATGGAACTTATATTTTAAGTTGGACCTCTAGCAATACATCGGTGAAAACTTCATTCAATTCCATGCAATATTTTTTGCGTGATCCATGTACAAACGTACAGACAGACAAAAATTCTAAAAACTGTTGTTTTGGCTGCTGTTGCTCTAATAAAGACCTAAGATATTAGTTTTTCTCGGCAGACATCGGCCTGTTATAATTTTATTATATATATAGATTTTCACTACTATTTACTTTACTCACTATTTACTCAAACCTTAAACTTACAGAACGTTTTCGTGGCGTTTTATATTCGAGTAATGTTCTATTTGTTTACAGTTTAAATGCGGATCACAATACATCTTTTATTGTATAGACATATTGTACATTCTACTCACAGTTTCACGCATCAGCTTCCAATTAACGACAGAACATTCTGTTTTGTTTCCATCCGTGATTAATGTGAACAAATGTTAGCATTTCAAATGTCGTTCTGAATCAGTCGGCGCTTTGTTAAACAAAATGGTAGCCATCAATCTGCACACTATTTTGAGTTAACATGTCCGTTGTGTTTTTATGTACACGGAAATAACTAGGCTTTGAAACATTGTGGATTTAAAACTGTATTGACTGTGTATCGACAGATACTGATATTCGTTCCGTGTTTGTTTTTTTGCTTGTTTGATGAGATCTTGAAATACGACATAGGTATTCTATTTATAAATACATATGTACCGCGTGGACAGATTTTTCTTAACTCCAACAGAAAGGTTTTTTTTTTAGAAATGTTGACCCACACTTGGAATAATTCCTGTATCGTGGGTGCGTTTACAAACACATACATATATTCACATACACACAAACACCCAGACCCGAAACAATTATCTGTAGATCATACAAATATTTATTCCGTGCGAGGATCGAACCCGCGACACTTAGCGCAGAAAGCTAATCGCTTAGCCACTACGCCAACCGTTCCACGTCGTTGAATATCATCATCAACCAGAAGACGTCCACTGCTGAACGAAAGCCTCCCCCAAGAGGGTGCTTTGCCATAATCTCCACGCTTGGCAGGCGGCTTGGGGATCGCAGTGGCTCACCGATTAGTGAGAGGACGTTGCTGCCCGTCCTCCGGTGTCTGGCCGCAGTTTTAAGACGTACCCGGGGCCATCGTGGAGTAGTCATCAGATACAGACAAGACTTGCCTAGTTATCACTTAAACAGGACTAAAGGTATTTGGCTGAATATTCCGTATTCAATCAAATAGTTTCATAATAAAAATATGTAAGCCTAAACTTGTAAATATAATACGAAGAAACCTCGAAAAATTAATGAGATGACCTCTGATATCCGCAACCAAATCTTGCTCGTATCAATGAGCCACGGCCTTTTTAAAACCTGGCACCATGACTCTTTGAGAGGATATCCAGCATCCTTCTATCGGTCAGGAGGTTCATTTTTTGCATTACTCACAAAATGTTTAGGCGGCTTATTAAGAGATATAATTCGGAACACCTCAAACACTTCTCATAGTTTATACCCTAAAGATAAAAAACCCTAAGCCCAGTGCCGAATTAACCACGTAGCAAGAGTAGCAACTGCTACGGGCCCCGCGCAAATTTGGGCTCCGCATATTCAAACTCGCCCACCCCCGCCTAGGCATAGTTTTTTGAGTGAAACTTATTAAGACGTCGTATATTTAATTTACTTGATGTCACAAAAATGTGAAACGTTACACCTGTTTTCCGACTAAGACAATCTACGTCAGACAATCGGTAACCAATTATTTTGTTGGCGAAAATAAAACACAGAATTTCATACGGTAAACGCACAAGTTCTACAAAAAGTCACTTTATATTTAAGAGCCCATAGCAGATCAAGGGCCCCTCGATAGAATTTGCTACGGGCCCTGCGCTTGCTTAATCCGGCACTGCCTGAGCCCTGTTCATTTACTTTATGTTGCGAAAATCAATACAGATAAATAATACTGAATGTTACCGAGGACTCCTATTTTACATTAGATTCGCTTTACATGTCTGGACATTCTTGATGTCTCAATATTTTGTATTCTTTTTTGTATTTTTTTATTTCTGTTTTATCCGATTTGATCTGTTTATCCCGTTTTTAGTTTATATTCGAAACACTTGTTTAACTCTCATGTTGTATTGCCTCCTTGTGTAAGTAGCGTTCTATTAAGTTTGTATTTTTTCTTATATAATGCATGTTAATTTAAGATTTTAATTGTAAATTAACTTTTTGTTTTTGAAAAGAGTATCCATGGAGTTTCTTGCCGGTCTCTTCTCCATTGGACCTACCCCCTTTGGAACCGTGCGCCTAGAGTCTCGACTTTTTAAAAGTGCCTGAAAAGGCCTACTTGAAATAAAAACTTTGACTTTGACTCGAATCAAGAAAACACTTGTCTCTAGTGTAATGTGCAAGCTTTTATTGAATAAATTGTACTAAATACCGCCCGTGGATTTTTTCACGTAAAGTAGTAGGTTTCACGACATATGTATACTGTTTTATCTTTTGAAAGATATATCTCTCTGTATTATATGACAATTAGGATTCTTTCGGAAAGGTCTTTATACCGTCTCGAACAACAAATTTTCTTTTAATAAGAAACTCTGTATTTTGTCTAGATTTTGAAATCAGTGAGTAGGTACTTCCTAAACGTTGTTCCAAAATAAGGGCCTTAGTCGCTATGTCACATCAAAAGATTTCGTACAAATAACGCGCTTTCATTTATTTTTATCTAATTACTAGCGACACGCCCCGGCTTCGCATAGGTAGCACACAAAATAAAAAGCTAATTTTTTTTTTGATCCTAACGCTGCCAAACTCCACAGGATCCCCACCACTGGGCTAATCTGAAGATTACCTAATTTCATTTAAATCGCGTCAGCCTTTTTGGAGTCCATAGGGATATGAATTTATTTATATTTATATAGATAGACTGCGTGTTATTTTTGTCATGGCACATAATAAGAACCGTCTTCTTAGAAAATAATAATATCATTCCATCTCATCCACTAATAATATAACAAAATATCAACCCTCCACAGCTTAGCACACACACCGCAATCAGTCGGTCAATAAGACCCGTCCGATACGTTATTAGACGCCGACGTGACTTGCTATTGTGATGCTGATATTTGCAAGAGGGTCGATGTCATGTCACATGAACTATTGTGAACGTTGAATTTCTTGTGAATCAGCGAATCATTGTCCATTATTGAGCCCCATGTAATAGAGAGCGATGCCTATTGCCATCTACTGGGTAAACTACTGAGAATTTCCATACAGAAAAACCTAATAACACTTTGCCCGACCCGGGAATCGAACTCAGGACTCTCAATAGTCGCGCTTGAAACCAATAAACCAATGAGTCTGTTAATTAGCGAATAATGTTGAATATAATATCTGGTCAAGGCTATACGTACAAAGATGTGAGACTGTTTTGTTTTCTTGTGATTATTTGCCTAGTTTTCCTCAACCTAAATCTATTGAATTATATTTTATACCTACATTAGTTTCAGATATAAAAAAATCTGCTAAATTAAGTATCGAATGCAGTGTGAATAAATTTTTATTCGCATTGAAGTAAATAGCTAGATATCTTTATACATAAAATTCGAGTGTGCGTGTGTTTGTAATTCTTCTCCTCCGAAATGGCTTGACCGATTTTGATGCTATTTTTTTGTACTTATGGGATCACCTGGATGGTTCTTAGCTATAGTTGGACCCGCACCTTAATTACCGATGTTGCAACAGGCAGAGATCGCGCGATAGCTTCTGTCAAACGTCATTTTTGTGTCATATGGCTGACAGTGAGATTGCTGTGGCGTAGGTGTTGCGGTGCTATCGCTTTTTTACGTAATAAGGCTGCCGGTAGGCGGCGCTGTTGTCGACATCCAGAAAACTACACGTAGACGAAATTGTAGGCAATAGAAATTATATTACTAACCCATTTTAATATAATACAATAATTTATGTAATATCACAGAAACAAACAGTATTTGGAATGAGATCTCGTTATTTACATATCACTTGATAATACCCGCAATATTACCTTTCCTTCGAAAGACAAGTGTTCAATAAACACAAATAACGTTAACAACTCCAGAGAAATGTAATTGTAAACATTCGACGACACGGTTGGCGCAGTGGTTAAGCGATTAGCTTTCTGCGCTATGTGTCGCGGGTTCGACCCCGCACGGAACAAATATTTGTATGATCTACAGATAGTTGTTTCGGGTCTGGTTGTGTGTGTATGTGACATGTATGTTTGTAAATTGTACCCACGACACAGGAGAAATCCAACTGTGGGGAAAAATTAAAAAAAAAAAACAATATATCATCATGACAGTATTCATTGAAGAGTTTGGTAGAGGTCTAATTTCGTACACACATTAATCCCGATACTGTTTTTTAATTGCATCTATAATGGGGCGAGCCTAATGCCGTCCACCACACTGACTCCGTGCTAAAAATCCAGTATTACTTTGCCCGACCCAGAATTCGAACCAAGGACCTCACGCTGACGCACCAATGAGGCAGTCAGATTAATATAAGTGTAAACAAATTAAGTCTGATCCGTCAAGAATAAAGATGGGATCATTCTGTACCGTCATAAATCGTTCAATTAAAAGAGATCAGTTTCACGGTAGGGTTCAATTATTTTATTGATACAAGTTATGAGCGGAGAGCGGCAGCCTATTTACCGATGTAATAATCAGTTTACGACAGGCGTAGATCGCGGGATAGCTATTGTCAAACGTCATTTTTGTGTCATATGTTGTCAGAAAACTGTGAAAATTCTATCACGTGACTCTCGCGTCGCTTTTTTACGTAATTAGGCTGCGAATTAAAACTAAATAAAATTCGTAACGATTGATTCAGTGGTTTATTCCTGATGAGGTAACATACACACAGACAGAGTAACTGTCGCAATTGTAATAGTATAAATAGATAATAGGGAATAAGCATGTTTTTTTGCTCCATAAAATATTTATAATCTCTAGTAAATAATGGTGAAAAAATTTTTAAAATATCTTCATTAGCGATAAAGTTATAAAGCGTTGAAGTGACGAATTAAAAAGAGAGGTCCGACGTATCATCTGAAGTCAAATAACATCACGCCCATAGAACTGCCATAAAAAACAGCATTTTTTGCGAAAGAGACAGCAATATTCGTTTAAATTTGTTATATCTCGTTTGTTTTTCGATCAATTTTGATTATGATTTCACTAATGGTATGATATTTATGTATTTTTTTCGATTTACTGGTTAGATTACAAATATTTTTTTCATGCATATTCCCTATTAACGAATTCAATAACCCAGTCCATAGATTTTGCAAAAAGACAAAAATCATCCATCCTAAAAATACATCATGATGGCACGCAAAAAAGGACGACAAAGCAAAACTAAACGTCAGTGTGTCACTGAACCCATTGAAAAAGCTGTTTTCAGACTGTAGGTAATAATACACAGGACATTAGTGCGATGCAAGAAGACAAGTATGACGTTTGACGAAGATGAATGTGTAGCGACAACTACTCGCAACATGGCAAAAAGTAAAGCGCCATCTATCGGAGTGAAGCTACAACTCCAAACCCTGAATCACACTATGAGAGTTTACAACGATTCTAACACATATACGAATGTCCGACATCAATCGTCGGGCTTCGGCCCGCCAGGCTAACCACCTTGCCTGGTCGGAGGATCCTCCCTTTTCAATCGAGGAACACCGTACCTCGTTCCTCCATAAATGTAATATTCTACCATTTAAGTAGATTCCTCATTGGTCTAGTGGTCGCAAGCGCGACTGCTGAGCGTGAGGTCCTGGTTTCGATTCCCGGGTCGGGCAGAGTGTTATCGGATTTTTCCGTATGGAGGTTCTTAGTATCAGTACAGAGTCCGGAACTGTGCCTGATAGATGGCAATAGACTCGCCATCTATTACATTGGACTCAATAATGGCAACGAAATGTGGTTGTACAATTATAGTACACCTCTGCCTAACCCTTCGGGAATAGAGACGTTATGCTATGTTATGGTAAGTAGATTCCTCTTCATACAACACAAGCTTACTTTTTTCATATGTACAAGGAAAATTCGTTAAAAATTAAAAAGCTCGGAACTTGCACCAAAACCCAAAGCTTTCAAAGCAACAGATGGTTCGACAACTAAAAAAATACTTTTTACATTTTAATATGTTTTCATAGGAAATGGGCGAAGTGTTTAGTGAGCACTTTGTTTACAAATGGAGTTTTTACTATTGTTGATATTGAAAGTAATATTCTATTCTCCATCCATATTCCTTTCATATATTTTCTGCAAACATGAAATTAAAAAGAAATGTTAGCTAAATAACTACTCGTAACATGTCAAAAAGTACAGCGCCATCTATCGGATTAAAGCGAGAACAGAAAATCCTGAATCGCACTATTAGAGTTTACAAGGATTCCAACACATTATGCCTACAAAAATTCTACATCAATCGCTTTGACCCGCCAGTTTAACTACCTTGCCCGGTCGGGGTATCCTCCCTTTTCGATGAAGGAATACCATAGCTCATTCCGTTTTTCGCTTTTCATCTAGATTAGCCTTTTTTATTTTATATTCTGAACTGTTATCGCTGTCGGAGAAAATCGTTACCGTGAAGCGAAAACTGATCTGCAAATAGAATGGATAACGAAAGATAGTAAAACCATTTGTTGTTATTTCTAATGGAAATCCGATCATTCAAGGCCCAGCTTCGACCCTTGTACAACACGAATTTTTCAGACCCTTTCTGCCCTTAACGAAACCAGGTGAAAAAACCACCATATATAGGTACATGGCGGCCATACATAGAGAAAGGACACAGATTTTTTTTCTGTAATATTTTTGAGTCTCCTTTTTAGGGTTCCGTACCCAAAGGATAAAAACGGGACCCTATTACTAACACTTCACTGTCTGTCCATCCGTCTGCCTGTCACCAGGCTGTATCTCAAGAACCGCGATAACTATACAGTTGAAATTTTCACAAATTATGTATTTCTGTTGCCGCCATAACAACAAAAATACTAAAAACAAAATAAAATAAATATTTAAGGGAGGCTCCCATACAACAAACGCGATTTTTTTGCCTTTTTTTGCTCGATATCAATAATGGCAATCTACCTGTCACTTGAAATATCCACAAAATACTCAGTTGTATTTTTACTTTAATAATAAATACCTACTGTTGTTTACCTAGTCAATGGTGCGGAACCCTTCGTGCGCGAGTCCGACTCGCACTTGGCCGGTTTTTATAGTTCCTTATCCAGTTATTATATAACAATTTAGAATCTAAAATATTCTCTTATACCTTATATATTCCCTTCTACATGTTTAAGACGTGTTTTAGACATTCAGAATTCGTGTACAGCTACGTAGGTAATGTAGGCGTGCACGAGTTGTCCTAGTCTCTGGGGTTTGGCTTAGCACAGTAACGTTGATTTTATTCTATAACATAACATCACACCTGTATTCTCCGAAAGCTTAGGCAGAGATGTACAATCACCAACTTTACACCTACTTTTCGCGATGCCATTATGAAGTTCCATGTAATAAGAGGCGAGCCTATTGCCATCTATTTGGACACAAACTTTGGACTGCCACTCTAACAGAGACCCAATAACACTTTGCCCGACCTGAGGGTGTACACTAGCACTTTACGTTAAGCAGCCTCAGCCAAGTTATACATAGTTACTTTTGAAATATTTCTTGAAATAGAAATAGGTAGAAATAACCTTTATTTTATGTGAAATACGGTGGATAAAATTCGTATTTTTTATTTTGTTTCACATATTTCGCCAACTTAATTCGGCATGCAAAATGTAATTGAAATAGACATGTAAGTAATACCTGTACCGCTTTCATGAGATTTTTTACTATTTACTTACAAAGTAAAAGTAAATTGTCATGATAGCAATTTTAGTTCTTAACTTGGTTACATTAGCGATTAGAGTCGCTGACATCTCTATAAAATAGTTAATAGTAAATCAAATCTTTACTATAACTAGATGTCACATTAGCGACTCTAATCGCTAATGTAACCAAGTTAAGGACTAAAATCGCTATCATGAAAATTGACTTTTACTTTGAAAGTAAATAGTAAAAAAACTCATAATAGCGGTACTGTAAACTAATAAATATGTAACTGAGAAATTAGTAAATAACATAAAATGGAATGACAGATATTAACTTAAAAACCTAATTAACACAAATATCAATTAAACCACAAAATTAAACTAATAATTAAATTTAAAAACAGCAAGAAATCCACATCGAAATCAGTAATATTTTAATAGAATAATTACTTCTTAGTTGTTATTTTGAGATATTTCATTCAAAAACCACAAGCAAGTCGGGGGCGGACAAATAGTTTCCAAATCACAAATGGGTTTATATTATAAGTCGTGTTTTGTACATTTTAAGGGTTGTCACAATTTTATGTAAGGATCTCGGTCTAGTGAAAAGGATTCGGCCTTTGTGTGAGTTGTGTGAGGTCTCTAAGGACTCGTTCCTTGTCTGGCCATGTGTTGCGAAAGGGTTAAGGGTCACTAAGTTATTGTGATAGGATAGTGGTAGGGTTTGAGTATTTGTGGAGGAGAATAGATATGATTTGTTTACATAATTAAAAAGGAATATTAGAAAATTTATTAGAACTTTTTTTGTAGTGATAGCACTTCCAAAAACATGAAACCCGAGCCTTCAACGGCAAGTATGGCCTTACGGATGAATCTTCGGGCTTCGTGTATGAGGGTATGAACCGAACCGAATTTTGCGTGTATCAGTATTTGATAATCATGAGCGTTGATAATGAAAAAAAAAATATCGTGAGGACAACTGCAAACCTGAGAGGGCTCTATATCGTCGTTGAAGTTCTAACACCACGTAAGTAATTTTTTGGCGGTTCTGACATTTTGATGAATTGGAAGACGCGTTGTTTCAGCCAATCAGAAACAAGCATCGTCCAATAGAAAATCGTAAAAGGAAATGAATATTAAATGGTATTGTACTCGTGTCTATGTAATTTTTTATTATTATGCAGTTTTTTCACTCTCCTGAAAAGTTGCTATTTTTGACATACGTGGTATTAGAACTTCAACGACGATAAATTTCTCTAGTCCACCAACCGACGCCTGACCAGAGTTAGTGGACTAAGGTTGCTCATCTTGAGAAGAAGCCCGTGCCCATCACTTGGACAATAATAAGCTACATTTACTGATAATATTTAACATGTGTTGAGACACATAAAATAATTTGCTAAACAGGTCACTAATTTTCGCCTCGCAGACATTATAAACACTGTTAAGTATGTAGGCTTCATTAAAAGCTGCAAGTAAATGGATTCATTGTACAGACACATAAATTCTAAAGACGCTTAGTGCTGACCCGGTCCGTTAGGTTTGAATTACCGCTACATAGATAAATGTATTAACCTTTCATTATAACCGGTGACCTAGATATTTTCTTACACTAAAGATGACTGAATATTGTTAGTATTTTTTATGAAGGACGGTTTAAAAGTTAAAATAATATAGGATAGCATCACGAATATAGTCCTAGAAAGGTTGCCGCACTAAGAATAATTCCTGTATCGTGGGTGCGTTTACAAACACATATACCCTATAACCTGGGTTTTTCTGTAAAAATTCTTAGTAGCAGAACTGTGCTCGGTAGATCAACGATCAACGGCATCAGCGAAATGTGAGTATACTTGACGGTTGGCGTAATGGTTGAGAGATCGACTGCTGTGCTACCTGTCGTGGGTTCGATTTCCGCACGGAACAAATACTTGTATGATCTACAGATATTTGTTTCGAGTCTGGTTGTGTGTACATGTGACGACGACATAAGTGAAATCTTAGTGAGGGGCAAAGTTTAAAATAAATTCAGACCATTACCGTCCCACTGCTGGGCAAGGGCCTCTTCTCATATTGAGAAGGGTAAGGCCTTAGTCCACCACGCTGGCCTGGTGCGGGTTGGCGAACTACACACACCATCAAGAAGTTTATGGAGCCCTCTCAGGTGTGCAGGTTTCCTCACGATGTTTTCCTTCACCGTTAAGGCAAATGATAATCAAATTCTGATCAATTCAATTCAATTCAAATTCAATTCATGATCATGATCCGCACATGATTCCGAAAAATCAGAGGTGCGGGCCGGGTTTGAACTCGAACCATCTCGCATGGAAGGCAAGCGTTCAACCACTAGGCTATCACTGCGTTTAAAAATAAAATAAAAATATATATACTAACTCGAGCGCCTTCTTAGCCTCTGCGCCAATCGGGCCTACAAAGCGTAGAACTTTATGGGCTTCTGAAGGTTTTACGAGTAGTGTTATCTAAGTTAAAGTTTAACCGTCACTGATTTTATGATGCCATCCGCTCCTAATATCCTGTTTGATGATATTATTTATGATTGGGACGTATCGAATAATATCGAATGATCTTTTCTCATATACTATATTGAATTGAGACCTAGATTGGAAGCCAGCCAAGACTAAATGGCTCGATGAAATCTGTCTATTTATTAAGAAAATAATATTTTTGTTGGGGATTACACACTTCACCGAATTTCCCGAAGGATTTACTAGCCAAGGCAAGAGGATAAAAAATGTCTTTTGATTCATGACATTTGGTTAATACACATACTTTTTTATACAAAGTTGCTACATTTACTTTAAAAGTAGTACTTAAAAATGTAAGCGATTCTAGAGGTAGCAACACTGAACGTTTACAAACACAAATATTCACATGGACATACACCCAGACCCGAAACAACTATTTGTAGATCATACAAATATTTGTTCCGTGCGGGTATCGAACCCGCGGCACATAGCACAGCACTCGATCGCTCAACCACTGCGCCAACCGTGTCGTTATTTTGGTGTGCCATATATATTTTTTCTTGACAATATGAGTATTATCATATTAAATAAACTATCGCGAACGCGGAGAAGTTTCTTTGTGTTTGCATGATTTATGTATGGAGGTGAACACGTTCGGTATAATCGCTTGATATTTTTATTAAATTTGCTGTGAGAAATATTTATGTTACGTATCCTACTAATATTATAAACGCGAAAATTTGTGAGCATTTATGGATGTATGTATATTTGTTACTCTTTCACGCAAAATAAACTTTTTTTTTTTTTTAAACATTGCCCCAAACTAGGATTTCTCCTGTGTCGTGGGTACAGTTTACAAACATACATGTCACATACACACACAACCAAACTGAATGAATACGGTTGAAATTTGGAATAGAGATAGCTTATACTCTGGATTAACACATAGACTACCTTTTAGACATTTTTACCGCGGGATGGTCAGCCTCACAATAAACCACGGGTAACACCGCAGGGTGCAGCTATCAATACTAATATTATAGAACTGAAGAGATTGTTTGTTTTTTTTTTTTTTGCTTATTATAAATAATTATTTTGAAATTCTCTGTGCGTTTTTGTAATCCCATTTTATTATTTTTCAATATAGTATAGAATTTCACCATGAAAACTTCCAAGACAATGTCTCTAACATAGTTATACGTATATAGAATAGGCTAGATGACTGCATCAAAAATAAATTCTGAAATCTTGTTTGGTAAATAGTATTCCTTCTAAAAACTCAGTAAAACTTAATCTCTTGCTTACCTTTGGCGTTTTCAATTTTTAATTTATCAATATTACACAAAGTATGTCAGTGGCAATGAAAAACTATGACGTCACGCCGTTGTATTCCAAACATTTTTAGAACAAAATGAATTTGACAGTTCATAAAAATTATGATGACAATATTTCACAATTATTATTATATTAAAAAACGTTGCCCTACATTCCTGGATCGTGGGTGCGTTTACAAACACATATTTACGCGTACACAAAGACCACCGGGACAAAAGTTTCGTCCCCCACATAATAAAAATAAATTATATTTACACACATAATATATTTTCCCATCACCCTTTAACTAAAATAAACAATTCTTATGGCAGATAGGCAATAAAAGCAATTTTCTCAATAAAAATACATCCTCCCCATTTCGCCAAATATTATATTATCTATTCTCATCTTTTGAAATAAAAAGATATGAAAGGCTGATTAGCTTTGAAAAAATAATGTTGTGAAAATATAAAAGATAAAAGATTTCTCCTTTGATGGGCATAAAAAGGTTTGGTTATTGACTTTTAGTTAAATTAGGGAAACACAAAATTATAAATGCGAATGTAACTCTTTCCGAATGTTTGTTACCTCATCACGACTAAACCACTAAACCGATCGTCATGAAATTTTCGGAAGAACTAGCCTGGGTCCTCAAGACATAGAAGAATGATATAGACTTATTTTTACTATTGCAGTAAATCACTAAAAACAATATATACACTGTCAAAATCACGGGCAACAGGTAGTCCTACTAATATTATAAATGCGAAAGTTTGTGAGGATGGATGGATGGATGGATGGATCTTTGTTACTCTCACGCCAAAACGGCTGAACGGATCTGGATGAAATTTGGCACAAGAGGATAGATGGATGTATGGATGGATGGATCTTTGTTACTCTTTCACGCCAAAACGGCTGAACGGATCTGGATGAAATTTGGCACAGAGATAGATTATAGATTATAGTCTGGAATTGCATATAGGCTACTTTTTATCCCGGGAAAATGCACGAATACGTAATCCACGCGGGCGAAGCCGCGGGCGGAAACTAGTTATATAATATTGTAATATAATTCGAGAAATTAAGTACAGGTGTGCTTTTACAACCAGATTTCTCCGATACTTTAAGCCCTGTGTAAAAAGGAGCGAACACGATTCCAAACTCCGGCCTGCTACTGAAAATTCTCTTCCAGCAAATCTAATTTAGGACCTATCAGCCAACCACTGAACCAAAATAATTTGCAAACAGCTTTTAACTACATTCGTTCTAATCGACATCTTAGAATATTCAATCGAAATCCAAAAGACATTAACAGATCTCTTTACTACAGCAATCTTGAGAAAATCTCTCATTTAATAGAATTTCCTATTCACTAAGTAATTTCGTACGACCAAACGCTCCTTGTTAAGAACATTAGGGAAGAAACCCATTTTATTAGGGTCCCTTTATCGGCAAAGTGAAAACGATACGTGAAAGAGTCTTTATGTGTAATACGGTTGTGAGTGAGCTGTTTATTTTTATAGGATAAAGGTGGTACTTTATGCTTTGAATACATGTATATTTATGTACGAAAATACAATTTTATCTTTGCTCAAAAGTCAAAGTCAAAGTCAAAGTTTTTTATTTCAAGTAGGCCTTTTCAGGCGCTTTTAAAAAGTCGAAACTCTAGGCGCACGGTTCCAAAGGGGGTAGGTCCTATGGAGAAGAGACCGGCAAGAAACTCCATGGATATTCTTTTCAAAAACAAAAAGTAAATTTACAATTAAAATCTTAAATTAACATGCATTATATAAGAAAAAATACAAACTTAATAGAACGCTACTTACATAATGAGGCAATACAACATGAGTTAAACAAGTGTTTCGAATATAAACTAAAAACGGCATAAACAGATCAAAGCGGATAAAACAGAAATTAAAAAAAAAAACAAAAAAGAATACAAAATATTGAGACATCAAGAATATCCAGACATGTAAAGCGAATCTAATGTAAAATAGAATTCTCCTTTCCATATTCATTTCACATATATTTTCATGCGTTAACATAACATAACATAAACATGGCATCACGCCTGTATTCCCCGAAGGGTTAGGCAGAGGTATACTATTGTACACCCACATTTCGCCGATGCTGTTATTGAGTCCCATGTAATAGGGGGCGAGCCTATTGCCATCTTCCGGGCACAGTTCCAAACTCCGTGCTGCTACTGAGAATTTCAATACAGAAAAATCCAATAACACTTTGCCCGACCCGGGAATTGAATCCAGGACCTCACGCTCAGCAGTCGCGCTTACGACCACTAGACCAATGGGGCAGTAACATGCGTTAACGAAGTGGTTAATGAGGACATTATCAATAATGCCCGGGTCTAATTGGGTAATATTAATTTAGCTTTGGACTCCAATCTTTATTTTAATAAATACTTTTATATTACTGCCTCATAAATCTAGTGTATCTCAGACCCGGGTACGTCTTAAAACTGCGGCCAGACACCGGAGGACGGGCAGCAGTGTCCTCTCACTAATCGGTGAGCCACTGCGATCCCCAAGCCGCCTGCCAAGCGTGGGGATTATGGCAAACCCCCCCTTGAGGGAGGCATTCGTTCAGCAGTGGACGTCTTCTGGCTGATGATGATGAAATGATGAAATCTAGTGGTCGCAAGTGCGACAGCTGAGCGTGAGTTCAGCTCGATGTTGGGTTCGATTCCCGGGTCGGGCAAAGTGTTATTGGGTTTTTCTGTATGGAAATTCTCAGTAGCAGCACGGAGTCTGGAAATATGTGAGGTAATAGTTTCGCCACCTATTACATGGGACTCAATAATGGCATCGGCGAAATGTGGGTATACAAAAGTACAGCTCTGCCTAACCCTTCCAGGAAAAGAGGCGTGATGCTATGTTATGTGATTTTATATATTTTGCTTTGGGCTACAATCTTTATATATAAAACACGACGGTTGGCGCAGTGGTTAAGCAATTAGCTTTCTGCGCTACGTGTCGCGGGTTCGATCCCCAGACGGAACAAATATTTGTATGATCTACAGATAGTTGTTTCGGGTCTGGTTGTGTGTGTATGTGACATGTATGTTTATAAACTGTACCCACGATACAGAAGAAATCCTAGTATGGGGCAATTTAAAAAAAAAACTTTCAATATCAAAATACTTTTTATCACTCTCCGGTCAATTTAATATTTTCAATAGTTGTATTATTGCCACGTTATTTTGGGCATTATTGAAACTGACTGGACATTATTAATAATGTTCTACTTATCACTTAATACCAAATACACACAAACCTATATACAAGAAATACAGGGATATTGGAGCGGAATCCATTTACTATTCATATTTTGATTACCAATCAGTCTACAATCCTACTAATATTATAATCCTATCCTATACTACTTTGTGAGGATGGATGAATGTATGGATGGATATTTGTTACTCAATCACGCCAAAACGGCTGAACGGATCTGGATGAAATTTGGTACAGAGATACCGTCATAGATGTGACGTCAGGAACATAGATTATAGTCTGGAATAGCACGGTTTCGTAAACCACGCGGGCGAAGCCGCGGGCGGAAGCTATCGAGACATATTTTAAACTGGTCCTTAAGCATACGACCATGATCATAATGTGTTCACGTATATCATAGCGGTATATTCTCCCCCGAGACTATTCTTTATACAGGTATAAAGTTTTGACGTACTGATACTTACGAAAGCCGTCGAAGATTGTTTACTATCATCGTGGGACACGATAGATGACTAAGAGACTCATGGGCACTATCTGAATATCTTCGATAACTCATGCCAACAAAATGAAGCTCCCGCTGACATAAAACCAAAGAAAGAATGCTTCCGTAAAATAAATTATTATAATATGCACTGCTGCATACTCTAAATCACATATAACCTAGAAACTGGATGCGCTAGCGCTCTCTTGGATTGAACCCCAGACATTGATTGGTTTGGGGATCGATGGAAGAAGATTCTGTTGGAATGTATGAAGAATGTCAGAAGAAATGTCAAATAGCCTAACCCTTTATTCTCAATTCTTGTGCTACTAACTTACAAATATTACTCGAGACAAATTGCTTGATAGGTTTTCCGATTTCAAGGAGAGAACGGGATTGACCACCCATCCAGGGAGTGATAGCAACAGGCGCTGTTTAACCTCTCAGATCGACTGATCTGGGTATTAGCTACGAGCGTAGAGCCAATAAAAACAGACTGTATATCTTCCAAGTGCTACTTCCAAGCTACTTACAACCGTGGTACGGTTGGCGCAGTGGCTAAGTGATTAGCTTTCTGCGCTAGGTGTCGCGGGTGTGATTCCCGCACAGAACAAATATTTGTATGATCTACAGATAATTGTTTCGGGTCTGGTTGTTTGTGCATGTGACGTGTATGTTTGTAAACTGTACCCGCACAGGAGAAATATTAGTTCAATGCGACATTGAAAGTCGCCGTTGATATTCACCGCCCGATATGACGACAATGATGAATTGTTTACGATCTCTCTTTACCTCGGTGTAAATTATTCAACAGAACAATCATAAACCAGTTTCAGTGCGTTTATATGGTTTTACACCTATATTTATAGGGATATAACTTGCAACTATGTGGGGATCATGAAATACATTGCTTTGGAGCAATCTGTAGGAAGGTCGTGTGTAATGGAAATGTTGGGTCGTGATGCGCAAGTTCGATTTTAGTTGTGGACTTTGTTTTTGAGGTGGTAAAAATACTTTTTTTTTTTTTTTTTTTTTTTAAAAACATTGCATTTGAATGTGAAGTCCTGAATTCAATCCCCGGGCGATGGTTATAGTGAAAACAAAATAACAAAAAAATAACATCAAAATCCATCAAACCGTTTAAGAGAAAAATTACGAACACACGCCCACCGGAATTTTATACATAAAGATTGATTACAATGTACATAGTCATCAAACCAAAACACATATACGTATACATACCTATCTAAATACATAGACGTTATTGATTCTGAATAGTAAAACGGAAACAATCTCTATATTGTAAGATGGTGGAACTTACACTGTGTGTTTAGGGTAACATTGAAGATACAGAAATGGTTACGCTTGAGGCTGGCGTGTTACGGCAAATTGCCAGAAGTTCTACTCCATAATATTTTACTAGAAACCTTTTTAAGACTACAACTGACTTGTCTAAGGCTTGATATACAGGGCCATATTAAGAAAATCAACTTAGGATCTTCATTACTGTAAAAAAACATGATTGTTGAATTTAAACCTTACGCCTTTAAGAGTCGTCAATTAAGTAGCTTTTTTGACATTTGTAATGTGACTCATTCTTTAATGTGTTGGCGCAGTGGATGAGTGATCGACTGCTGCGCTACGTGTCGTGGGTTCGATTCCCGCACGAAACAAATATTTGTATGATCTTGATACTTGTTTCGGGTCTGGGTCTTTGTGTATGTTAATACACACCGTGCCTCGGAAAGCACATAAAGCCGTTGGTCCTGCGCCTGATCTCTCTCCGGTCGTGTCGGATTGCCGTCCCATTGGACTATGAGAGTGAAGGAATAGAGAGAGCACCTGTGTTTGCGCACACACTTGTGCTCTATAATATCTCCTGCGTAGTTGGCTAATCTCTGGTGAGATTGGTCGCCGTGACCGAAATCGGTCAGGAGGACATAAATATCCAATGAGTGAGTATAAATGGAGGGTAGATTATTATCATTAAGAATAAAAGATATATTTGCAGATTTGCCAATCACAGTTGTATTGGTAACGACGATGGGACACACGGCAAGTCAAATCATTCAGTGGTTAATTGTCGAAGTGTTCTGACGTCTGATAATTGTAGTTTTATAGAACGTTTTTTGATAATTAAAGTGAAGGCTTAGACGGAGGTTTCATTTTATTCATCATCATCATCATCAGCCAGAAGACGTCCACTGCTGAACGAAGGCCTCCCCCAAGGCGGCTTGGGGATCGCAGTGGCTCATATTAGTGAGAGGACGCTGCTGCCCGTCCTCCGGTGTCTGGCCGCAGTTTTAAGACGTACCCGGTAGGGTGTCCCATAAATTTCAAGTGCGATTTTTTTTAACGCATACCTTCTAACAACTTTCGTAATAACCCAATATAGTCTAAAAACAAAAGATTAGTCCATTTTATGAACGATAACCCGTGCCGACTTGCGATTTAAACTCGCCCATACAAATTTCGCGGGTACTGCACTGCGACCTGTAACTACGTGTTTTATTTGTCATTTCATACGTGATTTTTTAGAATATTAGTACACTGTTATTTCTTGCATAAAGATGTCAGTTGAATTACGGAGTGATAAACAAAGTATTTTTCTTATCAGACTTCCAAAACCATTTAATAAATGGTGTAAAATTACCATCTAATCGACAAGTTCTCGCTGTCTTGTTTGACAATATTCGCGAAGTCAAACGACTTTTAGTGAAAGTGCTAATCTTGTGATTAGGAAGTGCATTATATTTTGGAAAAACATAAGAATTCCTACAAAAACCACGTCTGGAGAGAGCTGCAAAAAATTGTAAAAGAACTCAGAAAATAATTGTGAAAGACACCTTGATAACTTATTTGATATTGCACATGCTGATGCCTTTGAAAGAATGAAAATAGAGGAAGACAAAGTATTTTTGAAGAATCGGAGAGAGCCAGGTCGTCCGGGATGCTTACCTGATGTACACGAAAACTTGGCGGACAAACACAAAAGAGCTAGACGCTAAGACGATTAGAGGAGAAGGGAAGAAAACTAAGACAAAAAGAATTACTGGCTCTTGCATGGACTTATACTACACATAACTTGGAATATCCACATGATTCAGACGAAGTCAGATTGCCAGCGGAAAGAATCTGATAACACCTAAACTCGTCGTAGCTTTAGATCGATGCCAGCTAAGCATATGAGACTCCGTTTACATTCTTCATGCGCTCGTAGAAGCGCTTGGTCTGAACATCGATTACATCTCCATTAACAAATCCTCGATTCAGCAAATTCGCCGATTTGATAAAAACATCTCAACTGCCCTCTATAACTGGAATGTTAATGACAAGGTACAAATAATGTGTTGCGACACAACATCTTCGAATATTGGACGTTTCAATGGAGCTTGTGCTCTTTTGGAGCAGACTTTAGAAAGAGAATTGTTACTTTTCGCTTGTCGTCATCATGTTTATGAGTTGGTTCATAAAACTGTAACAAGATAAAGCAAATTACTAGCACTCCAGATATTCCGATCTTTAAAAAGTTCAGATACAATTGGAAAAACATCGATTCAAATAACATTGAAAAATGCCTTGATTTCGTAAAATACCATGTTGCTGAGACAAACATTACATCTTTGTTAATGTTTTTTATAGCACAACTGAACAAAGCTTTAATAAGAGACGATTATCACGAATCGGTCGAATTATGCGTAGTGTTTTGAGGGGGAAATTCAGATAGAAAAGAAGAAAAATAAAAATCTCGACTGAAAATCGACGACATTTTTCTTCAGGAATATGTGCCTTGGGAAGATAATGCTGCTTTTCTGGAAACTAAAAGAAGAATAACTCGTTTGAAGATTTTAAATGACACTGCTGAAAGAACTGTCAAATTAATGCAAGATTTTACGGACTTATCACGGCTAAAGAAGAGCAAAAATAATTCCTGTTGCGTTGTATCCAGGAACATAGAAATTTTTATCCAGACTGTAAAAAACATACCCTAAAGAGAAATTACCCTGGCTGATTGTTGTTATTTTATGTGTTTAAATAAAGGTAAATATTTTTCTAATTTGATTTTGTCTTTTATTTACTTCATTTATTGCATTTTTATTAATTTTATAGGAGTACCAAATATTAACATTAAACATGAGATTTGATAAACTTTGTGGCTCGGTCGGCACGGGTTGCAATCATGCTAGAATGATAAAATTTCATATTTGAGTATGGTTTTGCATTTATAAAAGATATAGAGGGTATGCATTTCAAAATTCGAAAAAAAATTTTTTTGGTCATATTTTGGGACACCCTAGTACCCGGGTCTTAATTTTATTACTTACATACAACCACATTTCCGCATTACCATTTTTAAGGCCCATTTAAAAGCATATTGCCATCTACCGGGACTATCAAAAACTAGAGTAATATAATCGATTCTACTTTTGAAAGAACTACTTATTTATTTATTTATTCAAATCAAAACGATATTTCGTCATTCACACTGATTATAAAATTTAACAATATAAGACTCTTTCACTCTGTCTTCTCACAATACTTCAAGCATTCTAAAAGTACCCACCCCACGAACTAGTTTCGGGTTTTACTTTGTATATCGGAACTGTAATGTAGAATTAATCCTAGAGAACAAGAAAAACTAAGAGATGCCTGAATAAAATAAAATGGTTTTTGCTTCACAACATACAAACAGAGTCATCCATTTCCCTAATTCGACTTTTTCCATCGGCACTGGACAACGATAAGAATCTCATTCACTCCGTTCTACCTTATCTGATCAGCATAAAATCTTCAAAACGATCTATCTATTCACATTCGGCTATTTCAGAATATTAATGCTTTTGCTTTACTTATTTCGGTTTCAAGTCATCGTCGATATGAAGGTAAACTGATAATGTGATATAAAATTTGTTTGTATGTAGGTGGTAATCTCCGGAACTAATGATCTGAATCTGAAAATTCTTTCACCGATGGATAGATACATTATCTCAGAGTGCTATGGCTATACGTAGACGAAGTCGCGGGCTGAAGCTAGTTAAGTATATTTGGAGTTGCTTTTTGTTACTGCCTGGTCCAAAGGATAGATGTGGATGACATTGAGATCCTAGGTTCGTTTCCCATGTCATGCTATAACTAGGATTTTCTGAAATTCTCAGCTGACCGAAGTTTGGATTTCAATTGTGCCCCCCAGATGCTAATACGCTCGCCTTGTTATTACATGGCGTTAGCGAATGTGAATGTGGGCGTACTTATTACATCTCTGCCTGGCCTTCCGGGTATACAACCGTGATTCTGTGTTATTTATGTTCGGTGTAGCATAAAACATGACCCGGGTACGTCTTAAAACTGCGGCCAGACACCGGAGGACGGGCAGCAGGGTCCTCTCACTAATCGGTGAGCCACTGCGATCCCCAAGCCGCCTGCCAAGCGTGGGGATTATGGCAAACCCCCCCTTGAGGGAGGCCTTCGTTCAGCAGTGGACGTCTTCTGGCTGATGATGATGATGATGATGATGTAGCATAAAACATAAAAAGTAATTTTTTCAAGCCATGAAATAGAAAACTGATATTGACGATAATATCTCCCAACCTTCTTAACAATGATAACCTATACAAATGCTTATTAATCTGAATAATCCAAACAGTCATTGTAATTAAACCCGTTAAAATAAATATAAATGTCCACAGCATCGCGTGTTGTTAGTATTTACATAATATTACTAGCGATCCGCCTCGGCGTCGCACGGATATCAGAGCATATGCGCCTACATTTTTATTCTATCTTAGTGTCGTATCAGCTTATTACGTCCAGCATTCAAGCAGCGGGCGCCAGTAAAGCTCCCAGTCAGCATGATTTTTTCCGACATCTTCAACTATCATGGTCATATTTCAGCCAATTTACACAAAACCTTAACGAATTATACACCTAAACCTTCCTTATGAATCACTCCATCCGATCCACTCCATTGGTGAAAACCGTATGTGAATCAGTTGAGTAGTTTTTGAGTTTATCGCGTTCAGACAAACAGACATGGCGGGGGGACTTTGTTTTATAATATCTAGTGATGTGACATAACCAACTGACATCCACACTGGACAGAGGACAGTGTTCGTTTGAATATTAACTCATTTTTATAATTATTTTGGCATACACTATTATATAATTTGAATACTTATGTAAGAGTTGACTGCTTCATTGTTCTATTGGTCGCATGCGCGACTGCTGAGCGTGAGGACATGGGTTCGATTCCCGGGTCGGACAAAATGTTATTGGATTTTTATGTACATGAAATTCTCAGTAGCAGCACGGAGTCTGGAACTGTGCTCGGTGGATGGCATTAGGCCTCACCCTATTACATGGGACACGCTCTATGAAAGAAAGAAACAAGGAAAGAAGACAGAAGAAAAAAGAAAGAAGAAAGAAGAAGAAGAAGAATCAATAAAAAAAATGGGAAAAATTTCCGCCACACCCGCGCAAAACGGCCATCCCTCAACATATTGCTGCGACAGTATGCACGGAGCAGCACAGCGCTGGTTTCCAACGACAGCCTTTGGTCATCTTGCACACACCGTTTTAAAAGCAACTAATATGATTTCACCGAGTACTATACATACAAGATGAAATGCACAGCGTCTATTTTAATCCCTCACGCAATCACAGCTATGAACAAATAAACAACACGTAATAATGTTAATAATATCGAGGTTGGTGTCGTGGGTGGCCGCTAACAGATTGATGTGTATTCCACCAGTAATGCATCATGTTGAGGAAGTTATGGCTCCTAGAATATTTTGGGAAACAGTCAGCATGAGAACAAAGGGCTGAATCATGGATAGAGGTACTCTGAGGTTCTGTGTCCGATTCTCGGGTCGGGCAAAGTTTTATTGGGATTTTCTTTATGGAAATTCTTAGTAACAGAGCGGACACGATATAAGAAAATAACGGACGAAATAAGGAATGGATATGAAAATAGACCTTGACCCCTTAGTTTGTTTCGGCGTTTCTTCTCATGGATAGTCATAGGAAATGCCGATGCCATATAGTTTAAAAAAGACGTGTAAAAGTAATTGAAAAATCCTAATTGCAAGATTAATAATTTCATTTGAAGTCTTGTACTATGCCCTGAAGATGGCAATAGGCTCGCCCCCTATTACGTGGAACTCAATAACAGCATTGTCAAAATGTGGGTGTACAATAGTACACCTAAACCTTCGGAGAATACAAGCGTAATTAATCAAAAAAAATCAAATCAAAATACCTTTATTTTCAGGCTACATTGGCCCATAGATATATACCTTACAGACTAACATATATATTATTATATACAAAACTTGTTAGTATATAGAACCTTAAATCTATGTTAGTATCACTTCCTATGCACTATGTCACTGTGCGCTCGGGTGGCACTTGCCCGCGGAAGCGACGGAACACCACGTCCTGTGGCCAGAAGTTCTCATCCAACACGAGGTGCAGAATACACGTTGGCACTCGCACCACGAACGCCTTGAAGTTGGCGTTATGGCGCGACTCCAGCAGCTGCACTCTCGGGGCGTACTTCAACTTCTGACGCACGTACTCTACAATGTCCTCCGCCTTAGTGGTGTAGTGTAGGCGGGAGATGTACACCGGGGTGTTCGGCATTGCAGCGCGTATTTTCATGTTGGGCTCCGCCGGAGCCGTGCCGCAGCGATTCTTGTTTGTTCGCTGACGGCGCTTCCTTCTTTGCACCGTCACGAACCCATCATCGTCAGCCCGATTCGGTTCCTTTACGGGCACGGGCTTCTTAGTAGCACCGATTGTGCTCCTGGCGACGCCGGCGTAATCTCGATGAACACCTTGATGTTTCGTCGAGACTGCAGAATCAAGCTGCTTGTCTAGCGGTCGAGCGGCTGTGACGGGAGGTCCCGCAGGGACGGGAGCGGGGCAGCGGGGCGCGCGAGGCGCGCACTGTGCCGGCTCAGCATTCGGCGGTGACAGCGGCGATGATGACAAAACTGCTGACGCGAAACTTGCACTCGATACATCGAGGCACGCTCCGCGCCGCATGTTTACGTTCGATGCACCCGCCGGTGACCCAGTTACCGTTGCCGATTTACGCAACTCATTGAGTTCGCTGCGCAAATCGGCGACAGTAATTTGGGATGCATCTAACTTCCTCTGCACATCCGCAAGACTTGCCTTTAGAAAGACGATGTCTTTCAACAGGCTTGTGACGTCGACGTGGTCGAAGGTGACGGGCGGAAGCTTATTCAGATTCTTCGCCACAAACGTTGGCACGTCGTCCGGATCGGTCTCCTTTAGTAGCGTGATGATGTCCTGGATGCTCTTCTTTGTCCCGTCACGCCGGCGGGACACCATCTGGTCGCACTTGTTGAGCAACCGGTACAGCAGCTGCTTGGAAGCAGCGACGTCATCCTCGCTGAAGTTTGTCGCGCAGATCTGGACAGCGGACACCTCGTCCATCACGTCCAGTTTCTGCTGCAGGAACGCCAGCAGTTCATTCGCCACAAGTTGTTCACTCATGGCGATTAAAAAGACTAGCAACGGCTTACGCCGCGCTTAAACGATTTGTATTAAATAAATTACACGCGTCAGCAGCACGACTGCATCGAATCGCAGCTAGTACGAGACTCAAATGCGAAAATAAATTAATGATAAAGCTACTAATAAAAGGAACACCAGTAATAACGCTTGAAAAACAAAAGAAGATCTATAATATTAAAAATGATGGTAGCTCAATGGCTCAAGTGATGGACTGATGAACGGCGGGTCGTAAGATCGAACTCAGTCACAAGTATATTTAAGTTAGTTAGAGGACTCAACAGTGACAAATACCAGTTATGCATATCGCTATTTTTTTAACTAAGTCTTTCCTTCCTCTGTATTAATTTAAACCGATAATATCAAGACATTGTTCTATTGAAGAAATCTTCCCTTTCAACCAGGGCTGAATGTCTTAACATATTTCAGTTAATCTTCTGTTTTGTAAATATAATGTGGCTTTAAAGGGTTGCAAGAACAATAGAGACATTGTATAGTTTTGGACAGATTAGCTGACATAGGTTTATATATTTTTTTTTTTTTTTTTTTTTTTTTATGGTTTGTCCTGTCTTTCCTCTAACATTATTAGAGCCCTTTTTATACTTCATAGTTTTAATATATTTTCTAGTTTTTTATAGTTCTACTCTTGAGTAGAATGGGTTAGTAGATATTAGTTTTTATTTTGCCAAATTATTGTTCATTCTTATTTTCTTATTTATCTTCTTATACTACTGTTTTGTATTTTAACTATTTTCGTTTTTTAACTATGTTATTTATTTTTCTATGCAGTTTTCTGCGCTGTCACTTGCCACTTTCCCAGTTATTTCTCTTGCCGTTTGTCCTTCTACTTCGTATGATGTCCATTATATTATATTATACAATACATTGGTATCATACGCGTATCTGATTCTATACCAGTGGTTGTAGTTGCCCGATTACCTTCTTTAACCTTTGGGGTCACTGCGGTTTTCAGCTTCCGTCGTGCAAACGGTGGATTGTAATATCTATTATACAACCACTCGTTTGCACGACTGGTTGCTTGTTCGTCCGGCGGTGACCCGTGTCTTTTCCTTTTCAGGTTTTCGGGGTGAAGTGCAGCGCATCGAGTGAAGCATACTTCTGTCTTTTCTCCGGACCGCAGCGGTAAGTTTAAATTTTTTGTAATTTTTGTTCTTAATAATTTAGAGTTAAATTTTATCAAATTTTTAATATTTAATGGGTCGAAATTTTTAATTTGAATCCTAATTTTATTTTTGTGTGTTAATTTAATATTTCTATGTATATCAATTTTATTAATTTTATTTTTATTTGTTTTCATTGCATAAATTTTTAATTGGGCTAATTTTCCATAAAATTCACGCCAATTATTCATGCTGGTCGTTAGCCGAAATTGATTTTCCAAACCTTTTCCGCTGAATCCGTTCAGATTTGTTGGGCTTTTAGTTCCAAGGTTCCCCGCATCCACCTTAGCAGTAGGCCACTGACGATCGCGCCAGGGCCTCCCACTTTTCCCGAGTAGGGCAGCTGCTGTCTAGGGCATTGTGGCCTGCGTTTTCCATTTTTGCCAGTTTGCAGTTGCGGCAAGTTGGCTTTTCCGCTGCCAGGCGTGAGGGACAATCCGCGCACATGTGGGCATCCCCGCAGTGCGTGCAGAGATCTGCGGTCTCCGTGCATGTTTTGCGGCTGTGGCCGTAGCGCAAGCAGCGGATGCACTGAACCAGTGGCGACTGATCCAGTACCCGCACCCGCTGCAAGTCTACATGCACATGACCCGCTGTAGTCAGTCTCTGCCAACCCTGCGGAGACACCGAGAGCACTATGTGGCTTTCGTGCGGGTTCCGCGCCCTCCGCCTGTACCGCACTTGGGCTCGCAGATCCTCAAGCGAAAGGTCACCGAGAAGATGGCCATTCTGCTTAGCTAAGGCTTTCACTACATCCTCGTCTGTGTTGTACGCTAAGACGTACTTCAACACTATGAGAGGGTCCTTGTTGGTCCTCTCTTCGACGAGGAACTTAGCTTGCGGAGTCCTCAGCCTTTCGGTGACCCTTGCCAACTCCGCTTTGGAGCTACACCCAATGACCACTTTCTGGTCTTTCGCTTTCCTCAGGCGATCCACTCTTATCCCCGATGTTTTGGCATCGACGACCGTCCGGATGCGCTGGACAATGTCCTCGCAGCTATCCTGAACGTCCGCCGACGCGACAATAGCGGAGTGGATCGCCGTCGGTGCCCGTTTTTGTTGTGACGCTGCCTCTGCGTGGGTCAGGTGTAAAGGGCCTGACTGTACAGGGGCAGCGGTTAGACAGGCTGCCCTCTCCGTGATATTTTTGTTTATGGCATCCTTCAACTCCCTCATCTCCGTGCCATGTTCCTTTATGAGGGCGCTGTGCTCCTCCAGTTTAGCCATTAGGGCGTGGCCACCAGCAGCGCAGCTGACGTTCTTGTGGTCTGCCTCCACTATCGCCGGTTCGGGTTGAGGCATGGCAGGGCAGTCCGGTCCCACTGGTCTGCCTTTTTCGGACTCCTTGACGAGGTCGTAGAGCCTGTTTATGGCCGCAAGTACCTCCGTCTTGATCTCAGTTTTGAGATTGCGAGAGTTGCCTAGATAAAGCTTAGCCTTATTTAGGCAAGCTCTCGCCTCAGCAGTGCGATTGGGGTACTTTGGGGCCTCAGGCTTCGCCAAGGTTCCTGGTGCCTCTACCGGTTCACGACGTGTGGCCAGGCTGTGTTCGTCGGAGTGCTGGGGTTTGGAAGGCGGTGCGGCGTCACTGCTCTTTGGGACGGTCGGAGACTGTGATTGCTGCTTCGCCTTTCCAGACTCCCACTCCCCAATGCTGCGCCTGACGTTGGAGGTTGCTGGTCGAACCTTTTCGGGCCTCTGTGGCGACTTTTTCGGACTCTGCGGGCCAGCGGCCCTCTTGACGGGTGTGCGGTGCCCAAACATTTTTGGGAGAGGACTCACAAACAAACCTAACCTTCAAGTCAGTTATCCCTGTATAGGGGGGATCAGCAAAATAATCAATAGTTTCCCAATAGGGGATGTCAATAGACGGATTAAATAATTTTTAAAACTATATAAACTCAAAAGAGTTGTCAGAAGTCAGTTGATAAAAGAAAAGATTCCTCAAAAGAGGTGTAGTTAAAATAAGAGTAAAATTTTGGCTAAAATAACACTTATAGCCTCCGCGGAGTCTAGAATGGCAGCAATGGTCAAATAACAATGTAAAAATTTTAAAAATCGCTGCAATAATCAAGTAAAATATTTTGTCAATTCGACAGAATCTACCTGGCTAATGACGTAAGGGTGGGTGGGATTGGGTTTTATGCGAGCCAGCCGCACGTATGAGGTGTCCAGGGACGCGTCTCGGCGCGGGCAAGCTCACTAGACCGTTTTCAGAATTACTCGGGGAACAAATTTATGCACAGTGGTCAAAAAACCACTTTTTTCAGGCAAAAATCGAGTTTTCAGCGACCGTAAGTATTTTCAGTTTGCGCGAAGCGCCTAAAAATAGGGGTTAGATAGGCGAGAACCCGATTCCGCAAAAAGAACGGAAATCTAATACAAGGTTAGGTGTTAATAAATTTTTGAAGATATGAAATTTTGAAAAAATGACGTAAGTGCCAAAATCAAAAATCCCTTTCAGGTAGGTCAATAATAGGGTGTCAGGGTGCTAGCGGAGGCCTAATCCACAATATAAATGCAGAAATCCGCGTCAAAATAGCTTTAGTAGTTAGTGAAATATTTCAGGTTTATATATTAGACATAGTTGATTTAAATCCATCATATATTGTGTGGGACGGCTTCAGCCAGATCAGCCAACGAAAATAGATAGTAGCTGGGCCAGAAGACGCAGCGTAGGAAGGCCTCCTACTAGGTGGACCGACGACATTGTGAGAGTCGCGGGCAACCGATGGATGCAAGTGGCGGAATGTCGTTCGATATTGTGGTCTAAGGAGGAGGCCTTCGTTCAGCAGTGGACGTCTTCTTGGCTGATGATGATGGGCCAGAAAGGTTGTTCAAGAAACCGGGTGTTGTGGCTTAATTTAGAAGGGAGGTATGTCCATGTACGAGATGATATATGTATGAGATATGTTTTTTTTATACATTTATGTACTGCCATGTAGATTTCATATAGGTACAGAAGGTCGTTTCCATACAAGGAGCGATAACATGCGCATGCGGACTTAGGCGCTTACTTCAGATGATCTCAGGCCTTCCCCTTAATTTCGAAGCTGTTTTATTGTATCTACATACATGACCGTGGTTCGTCGCGCCATCTGTTTTTCGGTATGCCGTGATGCCATTAGTAATATTTATCAGAACTAGACGTAGCTCGTGATTTTTCGTAAGAGACCTCAAGAGAACCCAATTGCCTGAACCGACAACCCAAGAACGTTTGACTTGCGCAAGGAAGTGAGGAGACCAGACCCCAAATAAAGGGACAAAGAGACGAAGAAGAAGTAAAAATAAACTTATGTCTTTCTCCAGTAACCAGGCTACATTTTTGTACAATTTCAATAGGATCCATTTAGTTGTTTAGGCTTGATAAGGTAACAAACAGACAGACAGAGTTACTTTCGTATTTAGGTCTAATAGTGTGTATATTAGAAAGAAAAATGTTATGAAAGGATCAGACGGTTTGTATAGGTCTAAGTACGCAGTATATATTTAATTTCTCTGCTAACATGTTATTTGCCCAATTGACGCAGTGGCTTAAAGCACTTATTCTTGAATTATATTTCCACCAGGAACAAACAATTATTTGTGTTTCCAACAAATATTTATTGCAAGTCTGAGAGCTTGATTTATGACCGCTATCTTTATTTCCGATAGGTAAAATTACTAGTGAGAATTTATTTCAAAGTACTATAAAAATAATAAGATCAAAGGTTTAGTATATTTTAAATGCCCATAATTTTTTATCGAAAGCTTGAAAGAGTATCTCTTCAGTATTCAAAGTCGACTTTGGTTTGATAATTTATTATGAACATAAATTTATTTGATAGTGACGAAAATTCAGAGAAAATACAAGCGATGTTACAAAAAACTCAGCATAAGGCTGCTTGTCCACCAAAGCGTAGCGAGCAAGTAGACAAAAATAAGATAGTGAACTTAGGCGCCGCGCTCTGGTGGATAAACAGCCTAAAATAGGAACGTAGTGGATCTTCACAAAGAAAGATACTTTTTTTTTTAAACTTTCCTCCACACTAGGAATAATTCCTGTATCGTGGGTGCGTTTACAAACACAAATATCCACATGAACATACACCCAAACCCGGAACAAATATCTGTAGCTCATATAATTATTTTTTCCGTTCGGGGATCGAACCCGCGACATATAGCGCAGAAAGCTAATCGCTTAGCCACTGCACCAACCGTGTCGTCATTCATTGGATTGAGACTGTATTAGAAAATAAAATCAATGTTAGGATGAAAAATTATTGCACTATTTACCTATATGTTTTGATTCAGGTTGTCGTGTTCTAATTCATATCCCTAAATCTTCTTCTATCACGTGAGAATCGCTCATTCCGTAGTGGAAAGATTAGCCAGTCAGGAATAATGGTACCGACACTGACATCCCCAGGGTGCACCAGACGAACCTAAGTATCGTATCTCGTGGAGGCTTTTTGCTTGCATCCCCTATATAGTGCAGGTAATTGAAAGGCACCCTGTATTATCCACCCTGTATTATAATAACAAAACTTTCTTTTTGAAGCATCTACCAAAACCCACATTACATTCACCTTAGTTTCCCAATGACGTCATACTGGAATATTTTACTATTCCACATTAATCACAATTGAAAACATGCAATAAACTACGCGAGAACATTTACTAAGGAAAATAAAAGAAACCCACGGGTTGGCTCGTTTTAAAGATTTGTTACGTCGACCGATGTACAGTTTTATTACTGCACCGATTTTATTATATTTACAAATCTTAAATCATATTATTTGTTGTTTACTTTTAGACTAGACTTCCGTTGCAGATAGGAAAAATACTGAGATCTTGTGTTAACCACATATTGGATTCGAAAATAATTTCGAACGATCTGTATTGGTTTAATCTTCGTTTTCGCCATATTTACATAATTTACACTAGAGATATTATATTTATGTACTAAAAATATAGTCTACGTAAGTGTTATACTTGTTATGCAAGTTAGACCGCAAAACAATGGTGGATCACATGGGCCATGATCCCCAAACTCATACACACAAAACCAAAAGGATCACCAAGCCTAACTCGAAGTTGATCCTATGATGTTTTTTCTTGTATCTATTATAATGTTTTATAGTGACTGCCTCATTGGTATAGCGGTTACAAGCGCGACTGCTAAGCGTGAGATCCTGGGTTTGATTCCCAGGTCAGGTAAAGTGTTATTGGGTTTTTCTGTACGAAAATAAAATCGGTAGAACAGAGTCTGGAACTGTGCGTGAGCAAAAGATTTGCCCCCTATTTCCTGGGACTCAATAAAGATATCAATGAATTGTGAGTGGTGTACACCTTTGCCTACCCCTTCGGGGGAAAACACACGTAATGCCACACATAGCCTCACGCCTGTATTACCCGAAGGGGTGTTTTTTACATGTGTATCTCGCTGTTAGCTCAGGGAGCTTTCACTGCTTAACCGAGCTAATGGCGAGACCAGAAGGGCCTCCAGCCGAGCAAATTATTCCCCAAAGGGTTCGATATAGATGTACTATAAATTGTACGGCTACATTTCGCAAATGCCATTATTGAGTCCCATGTACTAGGGGGCGAACCTATTGCCATCTACTGGGCACAGTTTCAGACTGCGTGCTGCTACTGAAAATTTCCATCTAGAAAAACCCAATAACACTTTACCCGACCTGGGAATCAAACCCAGGACCGTTACGCTTAGCAGTCGCGCTTACGACCACTAAACCAATGAAGCAGTCAATGATAAAACATATTTTATTTATATATAGTTATTTGACGACACGGTTGGTGCAGAGGTTAAGCGATTAGCTTTCTGCGCTGTGTCGCGGGTTTGATCCCCGCACGGAACAAATATTTATATGATCTACAGATAGTTGTTTCGGTTTGGTTGTGTGTGTATGTGACATGTATGTTTGTTAACTGTGCCCACGACACAGGAAAATTCCTAGTGTGGGGCAACGTTTATTAAAGAAAAACAATAATTATATAAACGTACTTTAAAATTTATTCTACATCCGAAACACACTCAAATACAGGCCAAACAAAACACAACTTTAACCAGTCGTTACCATTAAACGATGATCAATATAGAACACTAAACTTAACACTACCATTACTCCAAACGCGCAGTTAACCTTCTAATGTACTTTATAACGGCCATATATACTAGCGTTATAAAGCCCGGGCCGTAATGTCAAATGTTTTATTTCTTTTTAATGGAGATTCGGCCGTGATCGGATTTATGATGTTTTTGAAAAGGGATTGCCGTAAAATGTATATATTATTATTAATCTTTTAATGAAATCTTTGAATAGAAAGAAGGCACGGTGGCGGGACTCGGGTATGTCTTAAAACTGCGGCCAGACACCGGAGGACGGGCTGCAGCATCCTCTCACTAATCGGTGAGCCACTGCGATCCCCAAGCCGCCTGCCAAGCGTGGGGATTATGGCAAATCCCCCTTGAGGGAGGCCTTCGTTCAGCAGTGGACGTCTTCCGGCTGATGATGATGATGGTTGGCGCAGTGGCTAAGGGATTAGCTGACTGCGCTACGTGTCACGGGTTAGATTCCCGCACGGAACATATATTTGTTACTGTAAAAGCCCGTATATTGGTAAATCTTAGGTGTAACTAGTAAATTAGAGTTTATAAACAAGAGAATTTTTTTCTAACTTTTACCATTACAGTTTGGTACATATTACTAGATTTTACCAATACCGATTGGTAAATGTTGGTTATGGGAATAAAACAATGTGTCAAAACCTTACATGTAGGTACTTATTTATTAATCGAAGATGCACCGAACACTTCTATTTCTCGACCGAGTGAATGGTGGTAAAAGTTGAAAATGAACGATGATCACAAAACATTTTGAAATTTACCATTCAGAATTGGTAAATCTCAAGATTTACCGTAGTTTGGGCTTTTACAGTAACATATCTACAGATAGTTATTTCGGGTCAGGTTGTGTGTGCATGTGACATGTAGGTATGTTTGTAAACTGTACCTATGTTACAGGAGAAATTCTAGTGTGGGACAACGTTATTTAAAAACAAAAAAAAAAGAGAAAATGGTGATGTGTTAATCTTTGGGAAGGGCATTGATCGATAGAATACCTTTGACTGAAAAATTCTTAGTACAACTTACCGATAGCAAAGGTTAAGTTTTAGCGCTGATACGTCATGTCATGTTGACACAAACATATTTTGAAATTTATTTCAATGGAATACGGTTAATTTTTCCAAACTGCCAGCATCAACTATGACAACTTAATACTTGATAATATGATGACTTTTTCACTATAATTTTACTGAATACATGAGACGTGTCCTTCTATTTGGACCACTCCACATTTGGGATGCAAGGAAAGAGCCTCCACAAATGACGTTACCTGAGATTGTCGAACGCAGCCTGGGCAGACAGCCTCGATATCACCATTGCTGAATGACCTATCTTTCCACTACGGCACGAGCGATTCCAATGGGACTCGTGATGACCCGACAAAATAAGAATTTACATTTACATTTTTGTGTTTCTTACGCTGTACAGTCAGCATAAAAAATATGTATACACGTAGCGAAATTCAAATGCTTATTCTTAGAAAACTATTGATTAAAATCATTAAATTTAAATGACTATGTATTTTTATATGGATCCGCAGATACTATGTGCAAAATTTCAATCACTATTTCCTCTAAATATAGCTTTTGAATTTTAATAAGTGTTTACATCTTTTTGATGCTGACTGTACCTACGCTAATTGACATTTATATTGTGTTATCATAGGGTCGTCTCAAATCAGTTTATTCCGAGATACAAACGAAACACAAGTCTAGCAATACCCACAAAATATAACTCAAGGGCAACATTACCCCAGGGTAATACAGGGTGTCCTTGAAAAACATCACAAAATTTCGCGCCCCAACGCCCAAACATTGGCTACATAACCCAAGCCTTATTTACGGTTATGCGAACCGCAAAATTTACATATTTTTCTTTCATTTACAATTTGTAAACAAAATATGGCCTTAACAAACTTTGGGATCGAATAGATTTCGTTTATGGGTTTTCTATGAAACGTGTTAGCATTTTTGGTAATGGTAATAAATATATGGAGCAAGAAAGTCGTTTAAGTATGATAAATTGGTATTTAATTGATAGCTCGTGAGTATTTTTTTTTATAAAACTTTGCCGCTCTCTTAGCGTAATTCCTGTATTGTGAGTGCGTTTACAAATACAAATATTCACACGCACTTATACCCAGACCCGGAACAACTGTTTGTAGGTCATACATGTTCCGTGTGAGCATCGAACCTGCGACACGTAGCGTAACACTCGATCACTCAACCACTGCGCCAACGGTGCCATTTCTGTAGAAAAAATTGTAAATTGACAAGACACAAAACGATATTTTTTTACGATCTTAAATCTAAACGATTCAATCAAACAACACGATTTTCTTAGTGAAGAGCCTCTTTGATCTGATTACAGTTATTTCAGCCGATGTGTACATTAGCCAAATCGTTTGATCTTACAAGATAGCTCTTATAAGAGAAATAAATGATGGAAGTTTAAAAGATTGGTTTCAATTTGATGTTTGTTGGCGAGATCTTTGATTCGCAAAATTTTTGGTTTATGTTTTAAGAGTATTACACTAAGTTAACGGTTTTTATTTGAAACGGATGTTTGTAAAATTCTCTCAATATCAGTCTGTCTGTCATACATTTCTTGATCTAATTTCTGATTTTGATTTCAGGGTTTTTTTTATTACTTCATTTTACTACTTTACTTGACCCGGGTATGTCTTAAAACTGCGGCCAGACACCGAAGGACGGGCAGCAGCATCCTCTCACTAATCGGTGAGCCACTGCGATCTCCAAGCCGCCTGCCAAGCGTGGGGATTATGGCAAATCCCCCTTGAGGGAGGCCTTCGTTCAGCAGTGGACGTCTTCTGGCTGATGATAACTACTTTACTTTGTATAATAACGGTAAAGCCACCAATCAATTTGTATTTTGTAAACTTCATCTAAGCTAATAGTTAAGTCAAGTCGCACATATCGCGTATATTGAAGACGTCAATGCGTTCCTGGAAACCAGTCCTGGACTGGATTTGTTCACGACAACCAAGTGGAGTTAAAGTCTTAAAAAAATATTCTCTTTATACGAATACTTTTATTTGTTCACCCAAAAACAAAATTATTTCGAACATAGCCACAGGAAATATATATGTACAGATTCCTCGAGGCCGAACTTAAGTAAATATTGGTTTTATTTGAAGTGGTTAAGTCTTTATTGGTATTTTATTATCCAGACATAAATCATAAATGTATAAAGAATTGGATTTGGGGTATACAGGATTAGATAGTCCTGAGTAAGTAATACTTTGAATTCAATTTGCCAATGGAATGCATGAAAATATGGCTTTATTTTAGCTTTTTGATATTTCATATGCTTTATCTCTGTTTCATTGGAACTGTCAATAACATTGGAACATTTGGAACAATCAATAGATTACCTCTTTGGTCTCGTGTTCGCAAGCGCGACTGCTGAGCGTGAGGTCCTGGGTTCGATTCCTGAGTCGGGCAAAGTGTTATTGGGATTTTCCTTATGGAAATTCTCAGTAGAACGACAAAGTTTAGAACCGTGCCCGGTAGATGGCAATGGGCTCGCCCTCTATTACATGGCTCAGTAATGGCATCGGCAAAATGTGGGTGTACAATAATACACCTCTAGCCTCAGCCTAACCCTTCGAGGAATACAAGTCCAAACTATTTTGGTGACACATTTTCCTGTGTTACAACTATAATACCTTACATATTTTACCCTCAACTGAGCATAACATAAGTCTGTAAACACCTAACCACATGGAACTTGTCCAAACTATTCAATCTTGACCTTATGAACCGACTTCAATAGTTGGGAGACTTTAAGACTTTTTAACTGGTTATACCCTTGTTATCCTTCGAGTTTCGTGTAGGATTAATGCTTCTTGAATGATCATTTTTGGGAATTTTGTTATAAGGTGCATTGGTTGAATGATCGACTGCTGCGCTACGTGTCGCCGATTTGAATCTCGAATGGAACAAATATTTCTATGACGTACAGATAGTTATTCAAGGCCTGATTATTTGTGCATGTGAATATAATTTTGTGTTTGTCAGACACCCACAGACTTATATCAATATATTAGTTTCCTAACAAAGGTTAATTTAAGTGACACGTTAAACTCAAACTTAAAACTTTTTTATTCGTGTAGGCCATAAAAGGCACTTATAAATCGTTTAGCTGGTTCAAATTGTCATTCCATGGAGAAGAACCAGAAAGAAACTCCATGGTTACTCTTTTAAAATATGGTTTATGACATAGTACATGGAAGACGTGTAAGAACAATGTAGGTCAATGTCTGGACTGGCCTTTGGAAGAAAGTACCAGTGCCATGACAGATTTGAGCGGACCGCATTTACAGACGGGACGCATGCATCTCAACGACTCAGCTCAACGATCCGACGCACGACATCTCCAGACTGTGACATTCGAGAATGCCTCATAGAATACTCAAACCGGCAGACAATAAGAATTCTATTCTTCTTAGTTACTTTTTACAGTCTCCCTAGAGACGCCTTTTATTGGGTGTTATACCGTAGTAGGCTTCGGAGTGGTCTCCTAGGTGTCACGACCTAAAGTGGACCACTACTGTGAGATTAGTCGGTAAGAATTTACTATACCACTCCGTCTACGTCCAGCGGAGGCTAAAGTATGCAAATGACAGGGATCAGCTGAAAATCAGTGCTGTGCACTATGCACGGCGAATACTGAGCCGTATCCCTTGCTACACATATTTTATGTCTCTCTTTTCTGTGCTTATACTGTGTATTATATGTAATGTGTGTAGCAAAAATAAATAGTTTAAATGGTTTCAGTATTATAAGGTATGTCTAAAAGGTGCTTATCATAGAGACCGTAGTCTAACCAAAAAAAACTGCTATATAAACCTATCGCATCCTCAAAACAAAAGTGACCTAAGTCAAAAATGCAATTTGTGGAAAATTATCAACTGTTTAAGGTCAGTTAAGCAAAATTAGAATTTTAAGTTAGGTCACTTTCATTCTAAGTGTGCGATATATTTTCTACCAAATGCCACACAGAAGTAAGACATAGTCTTTTCGATTGTTGCTTTCGTCCAGTGGTTGCTAATCTAATGAGGAGAATAAAAAAAATGTTTGACTAAAATTTTTGGTCTACAGCCCAAAAAGTTAGCAATGAATCGTCCGGCAAACCCACGCAAAATAAAATTATTGCCCATAAATCCTTCTATTCACAAGCAAAAACGTGTGTAGAAATTCAATTGTCTGTCTATTTATCAGGAGGTGACATGCGGCCTAGTCGGAGGCCGTTTAAACTAATCGTTGGGGTACCGAGCGACCCCATTCCGGTGGCTTTGTTCCGGATTTGAGGCCCTAATGCCAGTTATTTGCCATTTGGTGACCGTTTTAGTACACTTTGTATAGTTTGCGGTCAATTCTCTCGTGATGAGCAAATGTAATGTGTTTTGTAAAGTTGTGTGGAGAAGTTATTATATAAGTCCTTAGTAACTCGTTTGTAGTGTCTAAGTTCAAGCCAGTTTTGTTTCCTTTGTGCACAAGACTGAGATTTTCTTAATAATGTTTACCAGTGATAATATTGTGGCTCTTTGCTGGTACTTTCTTTACCGTTGCCATAAGCTCACGTTCACATTGTGGAGAAAAAATAATTAAACGTCATCGCGGTAAATGAGAACAGGTGCAATTTCAACTGAACCGTATATCATACAGGGTGGACTTATTTTTAGTAAAGCATCACAATCCTACCAGCCTGTACGTGATGTTCAGGCATCATTCAACGAAATGAAATATACGTTTTCACAAATTCTCATAACAACCTCCACCAGCTGATGTCCCATCAACATGAAATACTCATCTCATAAAGAAAAACGAAAGCCCCGAACCCTGCAAATGCGATCAGGTGTCAACTCGAACCATCCGAAAAATATTTTCGGAGGCCCACTTCTCCGTTGATTTGCATAAAAATGGCCGCCCCTCCTAACAATGTTACCTAGGCACGCATTTATTCGTCGTTTGGAGCCCATCTGACATTACCCTGATATCCATACCGAGATGAATAAAATGTGATTTGTTTAGGCAAATTAGGGAAAGTTGCTGTGATGTTTGTAAAGGTTTGTCGGATAAGCAGGTTTCGAAGCGATGGTTGGAGATTTATGGGAGAGAAGTTGTAAACATTAATTTAAAAAGAACCATATTGTTTATGTATAAGCTCATACATAAACAATAAGTTTTTATATAAGGCTTATTTTTTCCTAAATAAGATTTACTAGAATGAACTGAGAAAAAATCACAAAAAATACCCATCTAAAATGGATAAAAAGGTTTTTATTTAGTTACGAACAGACGTACTCTTAGGACACCGACCCTGTATGATATTTTAAAAGAATACTACGATTCTCAAACAATAACTTTATTGTAAAATGTAGGAAATAGATTCAATAGAAGTACATTACTATTGTTTAAAGGAATTTGTAGCTATTACTTCCTAGTTAATTGTGTTGGCTGTGATTATTGGAATTCCACGTGTCTACTAATGTTATATTAATTTGTGTTCAATCAAATACCTATATGTCATAGTTGTATGAGATTATCAATTATACGAAACAGTAGAACAGCTGTACATGCTACGCGCCTCCACAGAATAAGCAACTTGTTCATGGGACAATGTATACGCTTTTACAATAAGCTTCCCAATGATATACGTAATTTAACATTAAAGAAGTTCAAAATTGTAATTAAATCTAAACTTTGTAAAAAAGGATACTATAAAATTTCGGACTATTTAGATGACAAAAACGCTTGGGATTGAGCCGCTCTTTAGCCTTTCATTTTTTTTTATATACAATTTTTGCCATTAATTAATATATTATTTACTTCATTATTTTGATATTGTAATGTCGTTTAAATTGAAATTATTTCTTATATATAACCGCTATACATTGTAAATGTGAGTGAGATCTAGACTGAGCGCTCTTCATTTCATTAATTCTCACGATAACTGATGCATGCTTGCACTCTGTTGCGACAGGTTAGCTCAAATAGTTATGGCACTTTCTTCAAAAGGCTATTCCACCCTATATTTGTCTCACATAAAACCTTACATCATTACAATCTGTCTGGACTTTAAAATAGACTTTGACCCCTGAGTTTGTTTCGGCGTTTCTTCTCAGGGATAGTCATAGGAAATGCCGACGCCATCTAGTTTAAAAAAGACGTGTAAAAGTGATTGAAAAATCCTAATTGCAAATAAATAATTTCATTTCATTTCATTTCAGTTCATTGACGGCACTTGAGAGATCGACTGCTGCGCGACATGTCTCGGGCTTGATTCCCGCACGGAACAAATATTTGTATGATCTACAGATAGTTGTTTCGGGTCTGGGTCTTCGTGTATGTGAATATACGTGTTTGTAAACGCATCCACGATACAGGAATTATTCCTATTGTGTGGCAACGTTATTTTTTTAAGAAAAAAAATATTTTATCGGGTTTGACTGCCCGGGGTGCGCCAGACGATCTCAAGGTTCGTCACTCGAGGAAGCTTCTTCCTTGCACCCTACGGTCACCAACTTAAAGTTGATGAACTTGTCGTAATTTTGAAAATAATCATTAAAGAAGTTATTTACCGTAAACCGGGGTGAATAGAAACAAAACTTTGAATGGATTTCAACGTTGAATGAACACAGATTTTTTATCTACAAGGACTTTATTCTTTTTAGTTAATGATAGTACATTAATCTTGAATTTCTTGTTGACATCAAACTGAGCTATTCAAAGGTTGAAATGGTTTGAAAATGTTTTATCTCTTTTCGCCCCAGGTTCCCTATTCACTCTGTTTTATAATGAGTAATCAATATATCAACTTTATAAGTATTCAATCCTAAAAATCTTCATATATTAGACTTCAACTTAACTTTTACTGCTGACACGGTTGGCACGATTGGCGTAGTGCTTAAGTGTCGCAGCTTCGATTCCCGCACGGAATAAATATTTGTATGACCTATAGATAGTTGTTCCGGGTTTGGGTGTATGTCCGTGTCAAAAATTAACTATCTAAATCTAAAATCACTAAAAATTAACAGTTTGTCGTCTACTTTTATGCCATACGGTTTAAGCAGATTCGTTAGATCTTCTATGTTAAAGAAACTGCTTGTTATAATTTATTCGATTAGGTCCATACTAATAATGAACGATAAAAATCCTAGTTTTCATATTCCCATACATAATATATTAGAGCCTTTGAACACAGCGTCAGAATAAGATGCAAATAGCATACACAATCTACATGTTATTGCCTCTAACCGCCTTCATAATGCCAAACTAAACTAACTCTATCAATAATTCATTAAAGTTTAATGATAGAATAACCCTTTTTCTATGGAAATCCCGTCCACCGTGTAGACAGAAAATTAATATCATCGCTAGACCGTTATTGCTTGGTAATAAGGCTTATAGTTGCGTGTTTTTTCAGGCATATATTAGATTGTTTTAGAGGGAAAATACAATTTGTTTTTTAATAGGTTTTCTCTGGGACTAACGCGACGTGTAGGGTGGGAACATTTTTTTTTATAAAAATGTGTTTTCTTTGTGTACATTTCCGAGATTAGGGCCACGAAAGTAAATATTGTGTCAGATATTTCAAACTGTTTATCTGCGTAGGTTATAAATGGTTATTTGAGAGATTTTATTCTGTTTGAGATGAGCTGGAGTGGGTGGTATTAATTTAAGGCGTTGGACACCAAATAAGAAGCACTATTTCTTGAAGCCGATTTATATACTTTTATAAAAAATTATCATATTCCTCTAGGATACGCAGAGGTGTAGGTAGGTAATATTGTACACCCAAATTTCGCCAACACCGTTAATAACTCCCATGAAACATGGATTATAAAAAAATTCAATTGAAAAATTTAATGACAATTTGTCCGACCTGAAGATCGAACCCAGAATGTCACACTCAGCAGCAGCGCTTGTGAGCACTATACAACCAATGAGTCTTTCATAAAACCCTGCTAATGATATTTAAAAAATGAATGGACTTATTATTCTTCACAATCCGTCAAAATCCCTCTTCAAGGTCTACTTGGACAGTGATCTTTCTTTATCCACACTTATATAAATGCAAAAGTAACTTTGTCTGTGTGTTTGTTGGAACCTCATAACGACTAAACCACTGAACCGATCGTTATGAAATTTTACAAAGAGATAGCCTGGATCCTGTTGAAGAACATAGGTTAGTTTTACTATTACAACGAAGCATTAATCCTAACTAATATTATAAATGCGAAAATAAGATTGTTTGTTTGTTACCTTTTTACGCCTAAACCACTGAACCGATCATCGTGAAATTTTTAATATACATTGTCAGGTGTACAGAAAAAGACAAAGGGTAACTTTTATCCAGAAAAAAGTACTGTTTCCTAGGGAAAGAACAATAACTTTCTTAGGACGCTAGATGACGCTACATGTGACCCAAAAAATGCACGCGTTCCTAATCAATACGGGCGAAGCCGCGAGCGGAAGCTAGTAAGATAATGAACACAAAACGCACACAGACGAAATCGCGAGTAACAGCTCTCCTAATAAAATCTTCGTTTCCTAATAAAAGCCACAAAGCTATTTCCATAATTTTGCATAAAACTCAAAACATTACGCCTTCGAAATGAGACTGGAACAATTTGGCTACAATAATTAACACCAGTAAAGATAATCAGAAGATCAACTGCGAACGATGTGTAATCGTAATAAATATTTTAGATTCTTTTTCTTTACATTATTTTGTTTCTTATTATTACAAGAGACAGTCCATTGACTGTCTCTTGTCGGTCTCGGGTCGGGAAGTGTTATTGGATTTGTCTGTTTGAAATAATTCTCAATAGCAGCTTCGAGTTTTGAATTGCACCCGATAAATGGCTATCGGCTTGCTCCTTAATATATGTGACTTAATTATGACATCCGCGAAATATGGGTATACAACAAAACACGGAAGGAAAAGGAAAAGGATTCCGTCAAGTGTGGATATTACTTGGCCACGAGGAGTTGGTTAGGCAAGTTTAGCATTCACACTCAAATTTTGACAAGCCAAAAATACCTACTTATGACGTCATTTAACAAGACACCCTGTATATTTAGAAATGTACTGTGATAATATTTATGAAAATACAGTCAGTGATGATGATGCCTTTAATTTTGTTTTTCTGAAGCGGCTTTATTTAATGGGTACACAATTGGCTTACAAATTAATTTTTCCTTAATAAATAATGTAAAGAGGATTGGTGAGTCTATTTACGAAGCAAATAGGCTTATATCGCTATCATGTTTTCATTAATTTTATGAAACACAAGTTTGTCATAAATAAACAGAGATTTAATTTTCTGTTGTTCCGGAAAAAATAGACGCGAAATTAATTTGAAGAAATCGTGGAACACAATTTTATACGCAACTGAAAGCGAGTTTATGCCTACATAATTTTATATTCATAACATCACGTCTAGTTCTCTTTAGACAGGCAGAAACTACAGAACGCCGTATGCTACCATCCATACATACTCTCTTTTGCAGCGGCGTGCACAGAGTTTTTATACAGGGTAGGCAGAACATTTTAAAAGCTTACTTACCAAAAATACTTTCAGCATGTTGGTATTGGTTTGTCGTCTTGTCGATTAAATAATGATGTACGTGATTGGCCACCTCAAATAACTTATCTGACTCTAATAAATATTTGTCTGAGTTATGTAGGGTAGGCAGTGTCTTTTTGTCTTTATGAACAGCACACCTCTGCCCTTTTGCTTCATCTACATTAACGCGTGCTAATTATAAGTATAGTAAGGTCCGTCAGTAAAAAATAGTATATATATATAAATAAGATAAAAATCTATCGATAAACAGACGAGCAATTTCGAATATCGAAACAGATTTCGAATTAGTTAGTTTCCATAAACATAAGTTTTGTTGCTTTATTACTAGTACCCAACTATTGCCTCTTAAACTAATTGATTTGCTCGTTCTAAAAGTAAGTTCACAATGTACTTCAACAGGATAGATTTGACCACACAACCTCTGGACTCTCAATTGCTGTTCACAATATAAGCCGCACCGGAAGTTAAGTCTCGACTCTCGAGCCAACTTCCGGTTCGTAATACCGCTATAGAAAAGCGTCGGTGAAATAACTTGATAATATTGGTCTGGCAAATTCAATAGAATAATAAAAAATACGGTTCAATATATATAAAACATCTTATTATAAAATAATATCATGATTGTTTCTCTGTAGGGTAAAGGTACTGTTGTATACCTAAATTTCGCCGATGCTGTTATTAAGCCCCATTTAAAATTAGACGAGCTTATTGGCGTCTATCGGCCTCAATTGCAAACTCCAGGCTGCTTCTGCGAATTCTCATAGGTACAAACACAAAAATACCGTCTAAAATGCGATCAAACCCAGGACAACACTCTCAGCAGTCGCGCTTGGACTAATGAGGCAGTTAAACAACAATAACTTCAATGTTGATGTTAAAATACATGAAACGTCGACTATATAAAATACAATGTTACGATCTTCCTATATTCCCCATAAATATCTGAACGAACTCAGTTTCCACTCTGTATTAAATTTATTTATTATACGTAAACCAATGAAAAATCTTTCTGAAACAATGTATCTATATGTGTTTGTTTGTCTTATCAAATAGATCAAATAGATCTGCAGTCTATTTATGTTGTTCTTAAGTATATACGGTGAAATTTTTGACATAAGAAAAGTAGTATGACGATGATTTAAAATATTCACTAATAAAGTGCCTCATTGGTCTAGTGGTCGCTATCGCGACTGCTGAACGTGATTCGATTTGATTCGATTCCCGGGTTAGGCACACTGTTATCGGATTTCAAAGAATTTTGCCCGGTAGATGGCTATAGGCTCGCCCTTTTTATCATGGGACTCAATAACTGTATCGGTGAAGTGCAGGTGTACAATAATACCCCTCTGCCTAACCGGGAGTGACGTTACGTTAAAGTAGACACTGTCAAATGTGTTCAATTATATCGAATGCATTTTGCAATGCAAATGCAAATTGAGGGGTTAATACATCACGTATGATTTGTTAGAATATAGGTACGGTTAAGAAAATCATAGCTACATTGCTACCATGCAGATCTTTCAATCTGCAAGGTTAAGTAGCGCTTGCTGCTATCGGTCCTTGGGTAACCGTTTCTTGCTCATCGAGACCCCTCCGTGTTTTCGAAAGCACGTTAAGCAGTTGGTCCTGGTTGTCATACGAGTACCTCTGATAGTCATCACGAGAGTCAACAGCGCAAAAAGTCTCACAACCGATCTTAACTTGAAGTAACAGTGTTTCCCAGTGGGTGGCGGAAGTCAGATGGCAGTTGCTCCGTGTAAAATAGAGAGTGATATTCAGCCCCATTTCGTAAAATTGGAAGCCGACCCCAACATAGTTGAGAAAAGGGTAAACAGAAGATGATACGACTGCATCACTCTCGTGGTTGTCTTAAAATATGAATAACAGTTTACTTCTATAACTGAAAATACACAAAGCGTAGAACATAAAAACGATACATTATCGTCTCCGTATAAATATCTAAACGAACTGAGTTTCCACCCTGTATTGAATATTTTCACGTAATAAAATTTCATGTCAATTTGTACGTAAATCAATGAAAAAGCATTCGGTAACAATATATGTCTGTTTGTTTGCTGATATGTGGGATCTGGATGGAATCCAAATGGACATTTGTAGTGTAATTTATGTCATCTGTAACTTAAGGTGTAACTACTGACTTATAGGAAACTTTTAGAATATGACTAGCTGTTCCTGTGACTCCGTCTGCATAGACAATTTTTTCATACAAACTCGGAGCCACCATTTAACTTCCTTAAATCCTAAGTTTTGAAATATAATTAAATGAATAATACTAATAAAAAAACAAAACAAGAAAGATGACACATGCACACAGAACCCGACTCAAAACAACTATCTTTAGATCATAAAAAAATTTCTTCCGTGCGGGAAACGAACTCGCGATACCTAGCGTTGAAAGCTAATCGCTTAGCCACTGCGTCAACCGTGCCGTCAATTTAGTTACTGGGTCTATTTATAAATAAGGCCTATTTTAGACTGCCTCATCGGTCTAGTGGTCGCAGCGCGACTGCTGAACGTGAGGACCTGGATTCGATTCCCGGGTTGGGCAGTGTTATTGGGTTTTTCTGTATGGAAATTCTCAGTACCTACACGGAGCCTGGAACTGCACCAGGTGGATGGCAATACGCTCGGCCATTTCTGGGCACTTAAAAACGGCATCGGCGTAATGTGGATATACAATAGTACACCTCTGCCTAACTCTTCAGGGAATACAGGCGTGATGCTATGTTATGTTATGTTATATATTTATTTATCTTCCAGTGAAACGGTAACATATTGAAATTGAGGTTTGAAGACAAGTTTTGTTTAAGATAGACTTCACATAATTCTTGATGTCTTGAAATATGACTCAAAGTTCACTTCTGTAACGATGTGAATGACTCATAGGTAACGTTTTCAAAGATGAAATAACATGTATTCGTCATCACAGTAGAAGCTCTTACAGATGTTTATTTATTTAATATTGCAAAGTGAAATTATCGATATTGGGGTTTCATATTATATCTCACATGTTTTTTGTGAATACAAGATACAAGAAGAAACGACTAAATCACTGCATCACTACATATTATAAAACAAAGACCCCCGCCGCGTCTTTTTACCTGTGTGTTCGCGTTAAACTTAAAAACTACTGAACGGATTTCCATGTGGCTTTCACCGATAGACAGAGTAATTCATGAGGAAGGTTTAGGTGTATAATTCGGTAAGGTTTTGTGTAAATTGGATGAAATATGACGATGATAGTTGAAGATGTCGGAAAAAATCATGCCGACTGAGAGATTAACTTGCGTGCGCGCGTAAACCAATAGAGTTATATCGATATTATTGAAGAAGGTTGTAGGCTGCTTTTTGACTCAATAAAATGCCTTATCCACGCGGGTGAAGCCGCGAGCGGAAGCTAGTAAATTATAAGTAACAAATGACGAAACTGTTGGCGCAGTGGCTAAGCGATTTACTTTCTGCGGTGCGAGTCGTGGTTTTGATTTCCATCACAGATCAATCAACTAGGGATCGGCGACCTGTAAAGATGTATAGAACACCCCTGCCTAAGCCTTCAGGGAATGCATGCATCATGCTTTGTTATATTACATGACATAGTCCAATGCGGTACTCTGAAAATCTTACAAATAAAGCATTCATTCATAAAACCGACTGTAATCGCGCGATCTAAACAAAAACCTAGATCATACATCCTCATACAATTTCACGCTAAAATAGTATAAAAACGAGCAGTTTCGTTTACATGAACTACTGCTTACAGCATTATAACAAATGAACGTAACAAAGAGATATGACAGCTCATTCGTGAGCGATATGAGCGATGCGAGCACCGAAGCAATTGTCTGTCGTTTTACGTCGACTTCGCAGCTGAACGGAGCGGGGCCAGGGAAACAGCGAACGCTTATACACTCTATTATTTAAATCAATTTGCCTGATTGGTGTAATGGTCGCAAACGCGATTCCCGGATCGGGCAAAATGTTATTGCGTATTTTTGGGATGAAAATTCTCAGTAGCAGCACGGAGTCTGGAACTGTTAACTGTCCTTTTACATGGGACTCAATAAAGGCGTTGACGAAATGTGGGTGTACAATAAAACTGCCTAGCCCTTCGGGGAATACAGGTGTGATGATGGGGAACGAGGTGTGGTGTTCCTCCATTGAAAAAGGAGGATCTTCCAACCAGGCAAAGTGGTTTAACCTGACGGGCTGAAGCCCGACGATTGATTGTGGACATTCGTATATGTGTTAGAATCGTTATAAACTTTCATAGTGCGATTCAGGGTTTGTTGTTGTAGTTTCACTCCGACAGATGGCGCTTTACTTTTTGGCATGTTGCGAGTAGTAGTCGCTACAATGATGATGTATTATAGTATTTATTTTTAACAATTTCATAATGACTGCCAAATCGGTCTTATGGTCGCGAACGTGGCGGTTGAACGCGAGGGTTCGATTCCCGGGTCGGGTAAAGTTTTGTTAAGATTTTCTGAGTTTATAATTGTACCCGGTAGATGGCATTGGGCTCGTTATCATTTCGTAAAGCTAAAATATACTTGAGTGATGAATTTTGAATATGAGATTGACTGTATGAGTTCAACTCATGAGTCGATCTCCTTCAACGCCTGTCGCGTTGCCGTTTTCTGTAACCACTGTAGCGATGTTTTTATCCAAAGCACTTCTATCCAGACCGATCAACCCAGTTTCATTATAAATTGGCAGCTATGTAGCCTATGTCCGCAGTTCATATTTCGTTTCATTTGGACATTTTATCACAATATTTTCTTAGATAGTTCGGATTTTAAAGTCTCTTGTTTCATGGCCCTACACCAAACGGTGTGACGAAGCGGCGATACCCCATAAAATACAACATCTACGCGCGGTTAGGTTTATTTTAAATAAATTACGCACCATACAAATATCAGTGATGTCAAGATAAACATTGGTTTAAGAAATTTAACAATGTTTTTCTGTTTCCTCTACTTTCCGCGAATTCGTCAGCGTAGAGAGATTTTTCATAACAAAGCATCACGCCTGTATTTCCCTAAGGGTTAGGCAGAGCTGTAGGTACTATTATAACCCACATTTCGCTGATGCTGTTATTGAGTGCCATGTAATACGGGGCGAGCCTATTGCCATTTACAGGGCTATTACATGGGAATCAATAACGGCATCGGCAAATCGGTGTATAATAGTACACCTCTGCATCACCCTTCGGGGAATACAGGCGTGATATTATGTTATGTGACTGTATTGAAATTCAAAAATTTCAGCCCTCCAACGTACGAACACGACATGTTAAACCCCAACTCGAGATAAGCTAGTCCACTTGCCGCATCGGGTACAAAATAGGACATTAATCAAAATGACTGACACTTGTTTTGATCCTCTGCTTACCCTGCGATGAACGTCGCGATAATTTTCGGTTTTCAGTCGCTTTGAATGACTCTGTCGAGATAGTTATGACTAATAGGTAGAATATGCCTAACGAGGCGAAATCATACGTAATATATAATGATTAATTTAACGTAAATGTAAAGTCTGCAATCCGCACAATTTGATTGTTACCTCATCATGGCTAAACCACTAATCTACAGCCTAATTACGTAAAAAAGCGACAGCAAGACGACAGCCACGCAACAGCAGTCTCAATGTCAGTCAATACATTGACATAAAAATGACGTTTGACAGTAGCTATCGCGCGATGTACGCCTGTCGCACACTGATTGCTAAATCGGTAATTAGGCAGATCGTTATTAAATTTTACAAAGAGGCTTTTCTTAGTTGTAACAGTAGCTAACAGGTGGCGCTATCCATCAATGTTCACAAGGAATAACGAACAGCTACTTGTGTTCTGAATATTTTAACATCGTATAAATTTGTTCTAAATATCAGTCCTGAAGCTTTTACGTGAAGTAGGTACAAAAATTTATTTATTCTATAATGTTACTTAACAAAACATAACATAACATCACGCCTGTAGAGGGAGAAGGGTTAGGCAGAGGTTTACTATTTTACACTCACATTTCGCCGATGCCGTTATAAAGTGCCATGCCTATATAGATAGACGACACGACTGGCGCAGTGGTTGAGCGTTCAACTGCTGCGCTACGTGTTGCAAGTTTGAATCCCGCACGGAACAAATATTTGTATGGTCTACAGATATTTGTTTCGGGTCTAGATGTATGTCCATGTGAATATTTATGTTTGTAAACGTACACATGATACAGGAATTATTCCTAGTGCGAGTCCACTGTTTAAAAAAAAATCAAAGATTTACAAGAATCATGCAAGTTAAAACAATTCCTGTTCACCTTCACTGTGAACATTCCTAGATTATACTTTGTTCTGCTCCGGCTACCACTAAATCGCAATTCCACATCATCTGCCTAAAATAAAAGGGTCTTGAGTGATCTGCTTATCTCAAGCCTGTAAACCAGCGGAAGGGTGCTTGATCTGGCGCCTGAAGAACGCTTATCTGGTGCAAATGTGACATTTCACGGATTCTTTTGGTACATTTCAGATAGTGTCACTTTATTGTGCCTGTCTTTATAGCTACAGATAGAATTCGAAGTTTAAAAGCTTTTACGATTTGTGAAGATAAATCCCTTATACAATTTCGTAACAGATTATTTTGTCTCTTTGATCAGCGAAAGGGGGCGCTGTACCGATTTCGATCAGACGTAAGATTCTTTTCATCTGGGAAAATGGGCCTTTACGCGGGTGCGTAGCCCTCTTTTTCTTGGGATGCTCAGCAAACATTGTCTACAATGTTAGAAAATGAACAAGACTACCGATGGGTCTTCAAATAAAGGCGACAATACGTCGTCAACGGTCGACTAGTTGATCAACTAGCTAGATGAATCCGTCAACAAGTCAATATTGCAACTGTATAGTACTTACAAAATAGTTTAACGGCATCGGCGAAATATGAGTGTACAATAGTATACCTCTGCCTTATGATTCGGGGAATACAGGCATGATGTTATCCTCTGGCTTTGTAAGGATGGATGGGTGGATGGATCTTTGTTACTCTTTCACGCAAATAATACTGAACGGATCTGCATGAAATTTGGCACAGAGAAAGATTATAGTCTGGAATAGCACATAGGCTTTTTATCCCGTAAAAATGTACGGGTTCGTGAACCACGCGGGCAAAGCCGCGGGCTGAAGCTAGTTGGTCAATAAAACCTTAAGAGTGTGCCTCTTCCTACAGGAAAACAAATGATCCTGAAATAAAGAACCTCTGTTATGTCAAACTCGAGAAACAACTTATAGCCGCGATACTCTAAAAGTAATGATTATAAAAAATAGTCGAGATATTTAGCGCTACTACGCGACTAAAATAGAATCAATTTCGAGGAACAAGGATGATGCTATTTCGGATTATATAAATAATTATGAAGCCAACTTTAGAACATATAAAATGGCGGAATATTTGCGATATACTTCAGTTGTTTAGTATTTCATAATGACTAACTCAACATCTACATCACAATAAACGTAAGTGTACACTGTTTTGGTACTGATTGACTGCAGGGTTGGCGCAGTGGCTAAGTGCCAGCTAAGAAAGCTAAATCTTTCTGCGCTAGGTGTCGCGGATTGGATTCTCAGACGGAACAAATATTTGTATGATCTACAGAAAGTTGTTTCGGGTCTGGTTGTGAGTGTATGTAAAATATATGTTTATAAACTATACCCACGATTCAGAGGAAATCCTAGTGTGTCATAGTTTTATTTTAAAACAAAAAACAAAACGAAAAGGCTGCCTAACTAGCTAAAAAAAATACACATCAAAGTACTCATCCACATTGCTGTCAACTGGCAGTATGCCCAGAAGACTATACTACTACAATGCTACCTTGAATGGGAATATTTATTCTTAGACCAAAAAATAGGCCAGCCATCTGGTCGATTTGCAATGTCTCTAAAAAGGGGACGTTTTAACGGCTAAAACGTACTTTTCCGTCTCTTGATCCACTTTTTGTTTTAATTAAGGTTTCCGTCATTATATTAACCTTTATCACTACATATTATAAAACAAAGTCCCCCACCGCGTCTGTCTGTCTGTTCGCCATAAACTCAAAAACTACTGAACGGATTTTCATGCGGTTTCCACCAATAAACAGAGTGATTCAGAAAGGTTTAAATGTATAATTCGTTAAGGTTTCGCGTAAATTGGCTGAAATATGACGTTAATAGTTGAAGATATCGGAAAAAATCATGCCAACTGGGAGCTTTACTGGCGTGCGCCGAGTAAATGCTCGACGTAACAGGCTGATACGACACTACGACAAGAAAAAAATAAAGGCGTATATGCTCTGCTACCCGTGCGAAGCCGGTCGCTAATTTTACCTATGAAGTTTTCTCCGAGTATGTATGATTATTATTAAAAAAATCCTGATCACCTAAAATAATTAATCTTAGCACAAAGTAGTGCAGACCAAAGGCTTAGCTCAACTAATTTGGCAACTTGCCCACTTTCCTGGTCCAGCAAAATTTATAGCTTTTGTTTTATTATTCTTTTTGTTCAACAGTTCCGTCAATACCAGACTCCATTCAATAGCAATCTGAGCCAGATTTATCTGAAAAAAACCACTAAATAAAATCTACACCTATTGGTTTGATAACTGAGGCATGTGCTTCATGAATGATACATCGGTTGCTCTGAAGAAATAATTCTTAATATATAAAACATTATGTTTGCCATGAGAGACAATCTTTATTAGATGTTAGTGTCTTCACTATTAGAAGAAGTCTAGACTGTTTATTACCTGTATTAAAATTCGTATTTTATTTTCCTTTATACTAATCAAAAACTTTACATGTCTGAAAGTCTTAATCGACTAAAAACATTAAAAAAATACATCCTAACGGTCCCTTTCTGGTCAATTTCGTAGGCACGTAAAAAGCCTCAACTCGTAATAAGAGAAGCCCGTTGATAACAATTAGGATCTATACATAATTCATAATAATTAAAATTAGACAGAAACGGAATTAATTGTAGACACGCGTCATAAAAGCCGCTGCGTTGCACAATCACTACTAGTGGCGGTCCCTGGGGGGGTCGTGGGGGTCATGCCCCCCCCCCCCCTCCAATCGTACACGTCAAATTGACAAACTTCCTAAAAATGGACAATTTACGAAAATTTTAAACAAAAATCATTAAATTCCCGCTTAAAACGTCTAAAAACTTAAATCAGAAATAATTAGGATTTTTTTTTATTTATAATATTATATTTAATTTTTTTGTGAAATTAATTCTAATTTGCTCTATTTCAACCCATCATTTGGGAGGGGGGCAGGTCATTTTACTGTTAATATAACCCCCAAAAGCAGTTTGCTGCGACCACGCCTGATCACTGCCTAACACAACGAACCTGCGTGTCCCTGTGTATGCTGTAGGTGGACCAGCAGCAGGGTTCCACCTGGTTGGAGTCCAGCCCCCAAAACTCCAGCTCCTCTTCGAACAGTGGCCCGCACACATTTGTGGGGTAGTGCAGTTTGCCAGTTCTGGAACAAAGAAGATAACTTTTATAATATAATCCAGTATGCTCAAAAATAGCCGCCATCGCCGTCTTTACTGCTTTAATTTTATATTAAACTAGCTCCCGCCCGCGGCTTCGCCCGCGTGGTTTACGAACCCATACATTTTCCCGGGATACAAAGTAGCCTATGTGCTATTCCAAACTATAATCTATCTCTGTGCCAAATTTCATCCAGATCCGTTCAGCCGTTCTGGCGTAAAAGAGTAACAAAGATCCATACATACATCCATCCATCCATCCTCACAAACATTCACATTTATAATATTAGTAGGATAAATAAAATATAAATATAGTATATATAGTAGGATACTAATGTTAGTACAATACTTAATTACTTTAATTACGTTAAATACCAATTGTTATCCTTAGTTGACAACTTGACTTACAAGTGGTACATACAGTAGCCTAATACATAACCTGGAATTATTTTTTGGTAACTTTTACTTAGTAATACTACTTTTGTACTTTTTGCTTTTGGGCACTGGTCAAAATTCTTGATTAAGTATTGGAAAGTGAATAGAGAACTTGTAATTTTTTTTTGTTTTTACTTTTGCTCATACAATTTTTTCTCCTGTATCGAGGGTACAGTTTAGAGACATAAATGTCAGATGCAAACACACGAGACCGTAACTGCGCACATTACGGCGTCATTGTAATCTAGATTTAGTAAAACTTAGGCTCCCAAGTTACAAAACAACACTAATTCTCCGGCTAAAACATTCAACGTTCCCGGATCCATTATCTCATCAAGCCCAACCTTATATTCCTTTCTGTTTCGAGTATAACATTCATTAACGTAATCAGCTCCCACTCAATATGCGAAAATCTCATAAAGATAAGTAAATTCCCCATTCCACCGATCCTCTTGAGTACCGAAAAATATCCGCCCAATAAAAAAATATATATAATTCACTTCCTTCTTATAACGTCATAACGTAACGTTCTTTATTTATTCACAATAATGCTTTCAATCAAGAGAAGGTTGTGCGAAATTCATTTTTCATTACTATTCTCTTTCTATGAAGTAACATGTTTTATGGATTCAATAAAATACATTGTTGGATGTTATTATATTTGCTTATTTTTATTGAGTACTACAATATTTCGAAGAAAGAAAGAAATATTGCTTGTAAAAACGTGGAGGAAACGCCATGCTCTACTTTACTACGTCGCCATTTAAAGGATCAGAATATTGGCACTATATAGATAGCAAATGCCACAGACGACAGTGAGGCTCTTAGCTATACAGCCATCACGCAGATCGTTCGATTGGTGAGGCTTGGTCGCGCATGCTGCTGTCAGTTCGAGGGTGAGTGACCGTTGATCACACATCGAGACTCCCATCTTTCCATAAGTGCCTCGCAAAGCACGTTTAACATTTGGTCCCGTTAACTTATAAAAGCTGTTAGAAGCAGTTTCGATATCATCCGGTAATTATGTCGCGGAAATCAGATGGCAGTCACTCCGTGTGAAATACTGATAGTCAGACATCAGGTTTTACTGGGAACCAGTGGCGTGCGCTTCATACAGTTAAAAAGACACTGCCTACCCTACATAACACAGATAAATATTTACTATAACATATTTGAGGTGGCAAATCACATATAACATTACTTAATCGACAAGACGACGATCCAATACCAACATGCAGCAGGTATTTTTGGTTAGTAAGCTTCTAAAATTGCCTACCCTCTCTAAAAACTCTGTGCATGCCACTGCTGGGAACTGATCCCAACATGATTGGGAAAAGGCTAGGCTGATATCAAATGACAAGGCCAGACTCCGGAGATCCTAGATAGAACTATAGATGTTTCTCAGCTGATCATAAATAGGTTCCTATTCATAACATAACAATCGATAGCTAAACATCGTGCACCGATGCACCCAGGTTGTGAAGTGTTTAATTAAAATCGGAGCCAACAATACACCGAAACCAACCAACAACAAAAGCTAGAGGAGTGTACTAGTATAGCGCACGCGGTTTTCGATTAGACCATTCTATACCCGTGTCCCGTTTCATAGAAAGTCGGGCACTATAAAAATACCCCTCGTTCTACCGCTGCATTCTAGGTGACACGCTCTATTGAACTAACTTCACGGAGAGTAAATAAAAGAGTACATACAAAGCGAGGGTTACAACATTCTAGTTTTATATTTGAATACTTTCTTGACGTAGAGTTTCCTAAGATAACATTCTGAAAAGGTTGGTTATCAGCTACTACATTATTAATCTCACGCACTGGCAAAGCTGCTGCTTCTTTCAGGGGCCAGGTTTTGAAGTCTTCACAGTCTTGTTGATCGTTAGGTTCACACGACTTTCGCTACCATAAAAATTTATTCCAATTTCAAACCGCACATCCCTGAGAAGATATTTTTTAAATGGAATTTCATTTGTCAAGCCACGAGTAAAGGGTTATTAAAAACGATGATTTCGTGCGTAAGAACGGGTTTGCAAACGGTTGCCAGAATATGAACTAATACTGGGGACCAAAGTTTTAAGAAGAGCTTGAGGACAAAAGATTTACGAGTAGTTCTTCATGATAAAGTAAAAGCGTGTTGATTGTGAGTTATACGAGCCTAAGTTGACAGTAAGTAGCCGGCGGCATGACGCCTTGACGCTGATAAGCGGACAAGTGATAAAAACTTTTCTGGGACTTTCATCAGTCTCGTTTATCTAACCGACATATTTTTTCATATTTAATCCAACCAGTATTTTCAGGCGTACAGGCCACATGATACCACTAGACCAAGGTCATAATTTTATTATAAGAAGATCCTCTTTTCACTTCCATCCTGGGCTTTCGTACGTACACTCCCATTTTCAAAGAAATTTCTAACAGAAAACCTTTCTACCAAATGCATTAAGAGATCAAATTCGTCTATGTCGGTTCCAAGTTTAATCATCATAATTTCTAGCCAAGACTAGTCCTTCAATAGCTTCAGTCACACGGACCAAATACTCGCTATCAAACCAATTGAAACGAGCAAACTCGCTTGGTCTGACAAGCTACTCGATGCGACTAAAGAGAATAGATAACCCGGTTATTCATTCGTCATGAGTAACTCGCTGCATGTGACCGATCCTTTAGATTGCTTAGACTTTGTGACGACGTAAAACAGCAGAAACGTGTTGATTGTCAAATATAAGTGTCGTCGAGCGCTGTGATGAGCGTGACGAATGACACTAACTTTTAACTCACGTTATAAAATAAAAAGCTGTATAACCAAGACCTTTTGAAAGTATTATGACGTTTCATGATCGTAGTGTATTATGTGTTTTGAGTTTTTCTGTTTGAATATTCACAGTAAAAGCTTGGAGTTTGGAATAGCGTTCGATAAATATCAATAGGCCTTGTTATTTAATTGCAATTTTGTCAAAATATACAACATTCTTCTGTCTAATCCTATAAGGAATGGAGATGTGATTATAAATTCCATCGGTGTTAGTGTCTGGCTTTATGCTACACAAATAGCAACTTTCACAGCCATTGACAGATATTCCAACAAATCTTGTATTCACACTTAGATACACAAAATCCTCTTTTCTGAAGGACTGACAACCCAAAATGGCACCTACATTAAACAGGATGCGAAGGCGGATCGAATATAACCATAGATCAATTTTGGCAGCAGCAGCCTTTGACACTTCTGAAAATCTACTTCCTAGAATTCTTTATTCCCCCTCTGTCCTGTTACTCTAGGGAAAAATGAGGATCCATATTCCTCAATAACGGTACTCCAGCAACAACAGTCACAAATGTTAATAACTCTCCGTGTAAAATATAAAACTGCGAAGTACATTGGCCCTATAAAAATATAATGGACAGCCATATCGTGACAGAAACGACGTTACCCAAAATTGTATTTACACTGAAATAAACTTTCTGAACAATAAAAGTGGAGTACACTTAAAGTGGAAGGTAAAGAGAATCGGGTGTCGTGGTATGTTTTAGGAGAGGTGAATGTTCTGCTATGGACTCAGAATAGGAAGAGGAGTTAAAATGTCTCGGTTTCCGTCAGTATCAAAGTAGTTACAGAGATGAACTGCCATTCAAAAACTCATTTTGGAGCTGTTTGATGTTGTTTCCAAACTGAGTTTGTAGGTCCTCTTTGGTTCTACAATTTATTTGTCCTTATAGAGGAATCGATAGATGCAAGTGGCGGAATGTCTGTCGATGTAGTGATCTAAGGGGGAGGCCTTTTTTCCTACACTCCGCCGAGGGACGTCTTCTGGCTGATGATGATGATGATGATAGAGGAATCGAAACTACAACCTATAGCAAAAATACCAAACGTTCATTAGAGAGACCTGTTCACCTGAGACTGACAACCCTAACATCGTTTTGAATAAGCTGGGACGATGATGAATCGATGACATCAAATTCTATGTTGGTACATTAAGAATTATGATTTACAGCCCAATCTTAAAGGCAATAGAAACTGAACTCATCTGCAAGGGTCACCTTGCAAATGGTGCCCTGTCCATCAAAATAGGTAAGTGGGGATCATGACTTCATTCATGGGTTGGGTCTGATCCGTAACCGATTCGTCTTGCTGATTGGATTTGAAACGAAAACGTCTTTAAGCCATACATTTTAAGCCTTATTACACAATGTCGAAGCTACAAAGAAGTTTTATTACAGTTTCGCAATTGTCAATCCTATCTTACTTTATAATATTATAAATGTGAAAGTTTGTGAGGATGGATGGATGGATGGATGTTTGTTACTCTTTCACGCAAAAACTATTGAAAGGATTTGGATGAAATTTGGCACAGCGACAGATAATAGTCTGGAATAGTACATAGGCTACTTTTTATCCCGGAAAAATGCATACAGTGATAATTGTTTAGTAATTAGAAGTTAGGTAATATTAGAAAATTACCTACGACTAAGGTAAGGGTATTTCAAAATGCTGACAGTCCATGTGCCCTTTATACAGTGGACCACGTTCTATTAGAATCTAGAGAAAGTATACATAGCGGTTATACATATGTATACCTTCAAGAAAAGAGCGTACTCCTTTTTAAAAGGCCGGCAAAGCACTTGTGACTCCTCCGGTGTTGCGGGTATCCATGGGCGACGTTAATCGCTTACCATCAGGCGATCCGTCTGTTTGTTTGCCGCCTATGCCAGAAAAAAAAAGAAAAAAAAATGCATTACTTTATACGTCATCTCTAAAGAATTTGTAAAATCTCTCACCATAGTTCCTTATTTTTTTTGAAATTTCTATATTCATGGACTGCTTCATTGTCGGAAGCGCGGCTACTAGGCATTAGGTCTTGGGTTTCATTTCTGGGTTGGACAAAGTGTTATCAGGTTTTTCTGTTCAGAAATTCTCAGTAGTAAGCGGAGTCTCGCGGAGTTTGGTATTTTGCCCAGTAGATGTCAATAAGTATGCCACCTAATAATGGCGCAGCGGTTGAGAGATCGATTGCTGCGCTACGTGTCGCGGGTTCGATTCCCGCTCGGAAAAAATATTTGTATGATCTACAGATAGTTGTTTTGGGTCTGTGTCTTTGTGTGTGTCTATATATGTGTTGATAAACGTACCAATGATACAGGAATTACCAAGTGTGGGACAAAGATTAAAAAAAAATGACATCGGTGAAATGTCGGTGTACAGTGCCAGCTCTGCCTAACCCTTCGGGGTAAACAAGCGTGATGCTTATAATATTATGTATTTCACGTTTCAATTATAACCTGATCAGTAATTCTACCAACCTAATCGTAATCTTCAAACTACTGCCCGAAGTAAACTACTTTTAACGCGATTTCATACGAAACTCCATCTTCCATCTCATCTAAATAACCAATTTTCAAACTTAGTCCAAAGTCATAAAGTTCATAATTGATAAATCCACAAGTCTACCTTATTTATTTTGTTTCAATCAATTATCAGCCTTAACACCCAGCAATAAAGTTCGAAATAGCTTTACAATGAATTTTGTTTCACATAACTGTTAATGTTTCCAAGTTCAGTGTTTATAATAGTTGTCTGTTAACTGTTAAAATTAAATAGTTTTAAACTGAAATATCTTAACGTGAAGTATACGGGAAATACTAGGTACCTTCTCGCGTATACGCGTAAATAAACGGAATTACGATTACTGCGTGGAAAATCTAAAAAAAGATAAATTTTAACGTGGATCTGTTCCAAGAAAAATAAATATCGTGGGTATCGGTTTAAAAATACTAGCAGTAACAACATTGCTGATTTCGACTGAAAAAAAAAACATGTTATAATGTTTTAAAACGGGTACGTCTTAAAACTGCGGCTAGAACGGGCAGCAGCGTTCTCTCACTAATCGGTGAACCACTGCGATCCCCAAGCCGCCTGCCAAGCGTGGGTATTATGCCCCCCCCCCTTTGGGGGAGGCCTTCGTTCAGCAGTGAACGTCTTCTGGCTGATGATGATGATGATGAATGTTTTAAAATACGTAATCCTTTTATACGGTAGCCTTACGAAACGAAATGGAAATCAGTACATGTCCGAAAAATTGTTTATGGAAAAGAACGGGCCTACTTTAAAGGACTTTGCGCACTTTTGTGAGAAACTATTACCAAACTTCTGAACAGTAAGAAGAAATAAGTCATGTGATAGCTTTTTGGGGTATATTTTATTACATGCTAAAGATAAAGATCAATTTATTTGCATTAACATGAGTAGATTACAAATTTGCAATGGTAATAAAAATAGGATTAGGTGCTACATGTTATGCCATGGAGGGCGTGCAAATTATTTTATATTATATTTTTGCAATATTATATTAACAATTTGAATTCACTATTAAAGAAGTTGATTACACTATAATACTTTCACAGTCTGACATTACAAGATCGAGAAATAATAATATCGATTAGTAATTTTAATAACAATAAAAATCTTAATAATTTAATGTCAGAATTTATCATTAAAGAATTATTTAAGCTAAAGCTAATTTACTTATTAATGAAAACAACATACAGATGAAGCGATAGTTGAGAAGCAGCTGATCTCAGATTTTCGCATGTAAGCACCTAGGCAATTCTGGGCATGCACCTAGCCAATTCTGAACATGCACCTGGCCAATTCTGAGCACGCACCTGGGCTATTCTCGTACAATTAGAGATAATATCGAAATCAAGATACCTATATGTTAAAAAATACGCGGATATTGCTCATCTAACTTTTTTTTAACCTCATATCTTTACTTTAATAAAGATATCATTCTAAGCCTTAGTAAGTCGGTGAACTTGATTCAGTGAAAATCAGTTTAACACAAACTTTTTGAATAAATTAATGGGCCTTTAATATTTTTAAACATTTTTAATATGTTTAAATATCTGTTTACGGCCTAGTTGAAATAAAAAACTTTGACTTTGACTTTGTTATACATGGTTGAACATGGGGTTGATGGAACAGCTGATTCCAAAATCAGTAAAGCAACCGTATAACGGATTGTAAACCGCATTTTATAGCGCCACAGGAAATTTGTTTAGATTTTATTGATCTTTAAACCCAAATCTTTATAGTTATCGTTCTTTAAAACCGTACTAAAGACAAGTTCCCAAGTTCATTCTGTAAAACGATCGACTCGTAACGGCTGGATCATTTGGCCGTTGTGCTCCAAATTTCACTATAGGCATCCTTATTTTCAAATCTTCCAATATAATGGGCCCTGCAAATTAGTGGTATTGGAAGTCCAATTGACTCTTCGATTTGCCTTTTTGGCTGCCTGTCGGCTTCCAGTCTAACCAGATGCTGAATACCAGTATGTTGCACAGAGGGACTGCTACCTGTTTTCCACCACCCTTTACTCTGGAAAATCAGGTAAGGTTAGATCGGTCAGGCTTTTTGGGTTGCCGTCTCTCGTAACGACTGTAATAGATATTCGTATGTAACCAAGGACAGACTATCGTGCAGGGAGAGTTCTTGATGTATGGAAAACGGTCACCCATCCTAGAACCTCGCAGATGGATTAGGCATACAGAATTTAGCTGAATGACACATGATACGGCGAGTCTCCCCTTGCAGTGGAGCGTCAGTGCATACGTCACAGAGCAACTTGAATGAGAATGACGAAGCCCCCGAGTGTATTTTGTAGCTATTGTTTTTGTTCATTCAAACATTGACATTGTCTCATATCCACTTAAGTAAATTAATATTAAGTGGTACTATAAAATCTAAATTATTAATGTTACAGTAATAATTTTAAAGTAATCAAGTAATATTTGACGGTACGGTATTGGCGCAGTAGCTAAGCGAGCTTTCTGCGCTACGTGTCGCGGGTTCGGATCTCGTACGGAACAAATATTTGCGTGATCTTCAGATAGTTGTTTCGGGTTTGGTTGTCTGTGCATGTGACATGTATGTTTGTCAACTGTACCCACGATACAGGAGAAATCCTAGTGTGGGTCCACGTTTTTCCAAAAAGAAAAAAATATATTGAAGGAAAATAAATATAAATATATAAAAATATATTTGCATGTCACCTATTATGTGACGGCAGTGATGAGCTTGTTCCAATAGAACAATTATTTTTAAAACTTTGCCCTCACTTGGAATTATTCCTAGGTGCGTTTACAAACCTAAAATATACACATGCACAGGCATCCAGACCCGAATCAACTATCGATAGGCCAGACAAAATATTTTTCCGTACGAGAATCGAATTTACAACACGTAGCGCAGCAGTTGGATCCGTCATTTAAAAATACCAAGTTTTTGTGTCCATGCGTTGTGTTATTCTCCATGTTTAGTAGTTGGTGCTAGGAAGAAGTCTGCATGAGTGACGAAACACGGGATCGTCTGGCGCACCCTGGGCAGTCAGCCTTGGTACCACTATTATGCCTGGTTAATCTTTCCATTACGGCGTGAGCGCTTCCCATGGCTGTGCTGATCCGACAAGAGGAGTTGATCTCTAGCTTATATTAATGTGGGTATCAAATAAAACTATTACTGCCCCACTGCGTGGCAAGGGTCTCTTCTCAAAATGAGAAGGGTTAGGTTTTAGTCCACCACGCTGGCCCCTTATGGGTTGGCAGACTACACACACCATCAAGAACTTTATGTCAGCCTATGTCTCGTGAGGCCAAAATTATATACGTATTTAACGTAGTTAGTATATAAGGGTTGAGTTCAATTGTTGTATTTCTATTTGAATGTATTTTTTGTGAATTAATCTTTGCCAAGTTTATGATGGGCCTGACATGAAATGTGGTCAAAAGTCCCTTACAAAATAAAGATGAAAAAAAAACGAACTTTATGGAGCCTTCTCAGGTGTCCAGATTTCCTCACGATGTTTTCCTTCACCGTAAACGCAATTGATAAATCAAATTTCGATCCACACATGATTCCGAAAAGTTAGAGGTGCGGACTGGAATTGAACTCACCCTCCTGCATGGAAAGCAAGCGTTTAACCGCTAGACTATCACTGCTATACCCTCAAATAGATCAAAAAATATACAAAGCAGATGAATATATATATTTCACGATCCAGATCCAAATATATTTATGTAATTCGTCATTTCTAGATCTGCTCCTGTCGCATTTCCATTAGTAGTCTGCCGAAAATTATTTATAGCTAGAATAAAAAGCTGTAACATGATATGATTAAGTAACGCCGATATTTCAGTCATATCTTTGTTTTATTTGACAGAAATCCATCCCACAAAAATAAATAAAATTAAAGTGTCTGTTTGTAATGTCAAAACAACAGCGTTTTACTAAATGCATATGAAAGTATATGCGGTACTTATAAAAAAGAAAGATTTTTTTATCATCTTTCTGTCTGTCTGTTTGTTCTGGCTAATCTCTGAAACGGCTGGACCGATTCTGACGGAACTTTCACTGGCAGATAGCCGATATTATAAGGAGTAACATAGATTACATTTATTTTTGCGTTTCGCGCAAAAAATATGCACGGTTTTGTAAACCACGCGGGCGAACCCGCGGGCGGAAGCTAGTTCAAGTATACTGTACTAGTTCTTGTTAGTATAATATTTAATTAGAGCTTTTGTTAAAATATAGATTCAAAATTTGACTGATTATTACTAAAGAATACTGAAAATTAATAATCATTACACAATTTATTATATCAAACAATCATAAACACATATGATGATTTTAATCCACATATAAGGCGAGCCTATTTTCATCCACGAGCTATATTTACATACAGAACAAACCAATAACTCATTGCCTTACCCAGGAATCAAACCAAGAACCTCACGCTCAAACCAGTGAGGCAATCATTATGTATGTATTTCCTTGGAGACTTACTTATTTCAAATGGGATAAAAAGGATGTAAGGAAGGGTTAACATCCAACCACCCAAGGGTTTTTAGTCGGGATCGAAAGGTCATAGGGTTAAATCCGTCCCCGTCAATTTATTATGGCTAACCCACTCTCAACACTAGGCGGATTAACAGGAATATTAATAGCTGCTTAACTTGGGGCACCAGTTACTTCCTGGTCCCCGAAGATGTAAGTAGGGGTAAGTATTAGAATACTCGCGGTTTAAATGCGGTAGGCAGTGGCGTGCGGTTCATAAAGACAAAAAGACACTGCCTACCCTACATAACTCAGATAAATATTTATTATAATATATTTGAGGTGGCTAATCACATACATCATTATTTAATCGACAAGACGACGAACCAATACCAACATGCAGTAGGTATTATTGGTAAGTAAACTTTTAAATTTTTCTGCCTACCCTGTTTAAAAATTCTGTGCACGCTGCCGCTGACGGCAGGTATAACACAATTATGCTTATCGTCGCGTGTGGGGTTAAAAAACTGACCTCTGAGTTTCAACGAGTTACTGAAAATTAACGTTATAATAGCATTTGATAAGAACGAGAAACGGTTCGTTGAGCTATCGCTTGCTGGGCTACATGTAGCAGATTCGATTGCCGCACAGAACAAATATTTGTATGGACTACAGATAGTTGAGTTCGAGAACAATATTGTAAGAAATTCTGAATTTTAAAGAGTAACCATGGAGTTTCTTGCCCCTTCTTCTCCATTGGAAGTCAACATTTTGGAACGTGGCACCTGGAGTCGTAACTATTCCTAAGTACATGTATAAGGTCTAAATGAATAAAAAAATATCGTATCTTATCTGGTTTTTTTAACCGTAATCTTAAATTATCTTACTTCTTACTAATCCTACTTCCTACTAATATTATAAATGTGCAAGTTTGTGAGGATGAATGGATGGATCTTTGTTACTCTTTCACGCCAGAACGGCTGAACGGATCTGATAAAATTTGGCACAGAGATAGATTATAGTCTGGAATAGCACATAGACTACTTTTTATCCCGGGAAAATATACGGGTTCGTAAACCACGCGGGCGAAGCCACGAGCGGAAGCTAGTTATTTATATGTAGAACATAGGTAAGAGATATGATGTTAAATTAATAATTGTATAATAAATGTACACATTTTGATAACAATTTCAAATTATCAGGCATAGGTATTATTAATAAATATACATAAATAATTAATGAAACATTTTACGTGGTAAAGGGCTCTAACTATACATTAAATTCAAGTCAGAATAAAGCTTTATACTTGGTTATAAATTAAATATCAACTCAGACAGGTATAAAAAAATAACTCATGGTTAGAGCACACATCTTGCTCTACTAAGTAAAAATAAAATAAACATAAACATCATCACGCCTGTATTCCTCTAAGGATTAGGCAAAGGTGTAATAATGTACACTCACATTTTGCCGATGCCGTTATTGAGGCCCGTGAAATAAGGGGCGAGCCTATTGCCATCTGTCGGACACATTTCTAGACTTCGTGCTGTTACCGAGAATACGGTAGATGACAACTAGTCATCTGAGTTACTTTTTATGAACTGTCAAAAACGACATTTTGTTCTAAAAATGTTTGAAATACAAAATCGTGACGTCATAGTTTTTCATTGCCATTGACATACTAATTGTGTGATTTTGATAAATAAAAAATTGAAAACACCAAACATAAGCAAGCGATTAAGTTTTATTCAGTTTTAGAAGGAAAACTATTTACCAAACAATATTTCAGAATTTATTTTTGGTGCAGTCATGTAGCCTATTTCCATACAGAAAAACCCATTAACAAATTGCCCGACCCGGGAATCGAACCCAATGCGCTTGCGACCACTAGACTTACGAGGCAGTCCATAGTGAAATTAAAGCACTATAAGCTAGGTGAATTTCGTATGTGAGTTCTAGCTTTATTACTCGTAAAATACGAAGCGGATTACGAATACGGCTCTCGCTGTTTGAAAGATTAGAGCCTTGACACTTAAACCCCTCAACCAAGCTAAGCTCAGTTAATCTGAGAAACAATGTCATATAATTAAATAAATGGCTGCAGAGTTAATAGAGAGCACTGATGATTTGACCCAGGTACGTCTTAAAACTGCGGCCAGACACCGGAGGACGGGCAGCAGCGTCCTCTCACTAATCGGTGAGCCACTGCGATCCCCAAGCCGCCGGCCAAGCGTGGGGATTATGGCAAACCCCTCCTTTATCCCTCAAAGGGGGGTTTGGCCTTCGTTCAGCAGTGGACGTCTTATGGCTGATGATGATGATGATGATGATTGAAATAATGCCATAAAAATAGGAACATAGAATACATTTCTGTTGTCTTTAAATATACCTATTATCGTCAAATTTTTAAACACTGCCTCATCGGTCTATTGGTCTCAAGCCCGATTGCTGAGCGTGAAGGTCTTGTCGGTCCCATTCCTATATTCCCCGAAAAGGATAGGCAGAGGTGTACTATTGTACACCCACATTTCGTCGATGCTGTTTATTGATGACTAGCTTTTGTCCGCGACTACGTACGCGTGGAATTTAGAATCTGATATTTTCCCGCGATAAATGGAGCCTATATTTTAACTTAGACCTCGAGCAATACATCGGTGAAAACTGCATTCAATTCCATGCAGTAGTTTTTGCGTGATGCTTGTACAAACGTACATACAAACAGACAAAAACTCTAAAAACGATTGTTTTGGCTTCTGTTGCTCTAATAAAGACGGGGGGATAATATTTTTTCTCCAATATCTATAATGTATAGACATCGGCCTGTTATAATTTTATTATATGTATAGATAATGCAATGTAAACACAACCTTGCTGTACATGCTACGCGCCTCCACAGAATAAGCAACTCGTTTATGGGACAATGTATACGCTTTTACAATAAACTTCCCAATAATATACGTTATTTTAACATTAAAGAAGTTCAAAATTGTAATTAAATCTAAACTTTGTAAAAAAGGATACTATAAACTTTCGGACTATTTAGATGACAAAAACGCTTGGGATTGAGCCGCTCTTTAGCCTTTCCTTTTTTTTATATACAATTTTTTCCATTCATTATTATATTATTTACTTCATTATTTTGATATTGTAATGCTTTTTAAATTGAAATGATTTCTTATACATAACCGCTATACATTGTAAATGCGAGTGAGATCTAGGCTGAGCGCTCTTCATTTTATTAATTCTCACGATAACTACACTACACCTAATTGCAAAATAAATAATTTCATTTCATTTCATGACTTATATTTTTTACAGATACAATTGGTATCTCTCCGTAACAGTCTATCCCCGTATCAATGTCAATAATATTTTCGACATCAAAATACGCAATAAGTTACATAATATTATGGAGATTATATCGACAGAATTTACTGAACCTGATAAAGGAATTTATTTCTGAGGTGAACGCTTGTTGCTTTATTACGCACTCGGTTGAATAAACGGAGCGTTTTATGGTAAGTTTTATTATTTAATTAGCGAATAAATTTGATCACTCGGTAAGGTTTATTTATATTAATGTTCCTTAGTTATTTATGTAAATGATTAGCCTTAGATAAAATATAGACATTGTTGAAGTTATACTTCTTTTGGCGCGCTTGATGTGAGTGAATTCTTACGATGCGCGCGCACATCGACGGATAAAAGGGACACCATGAAGTTGGCTGGTGAATGTCTCTTAAATTTTCTTGGTAATTGATAGCTATATTCAGTGTAGTTATTGAAATATTTGTGCATCTGTAACACGTGTTTCATATCAGTGGAAATAATAAAAAAAAGAATTATAACTTCTTACGTGCGTACATAAGTACACACATTTTTTTTTATTTTAGTTTACACCAACTACTCAATAGAAAGAGAAAGAAAGAAAAAAGAAAGAAAATCTGTTTATTTCCGTCATGATGTGACGCATACAATAAATACACACAAAAAAAAAGAAGAACAAATGAGGAAAATACGCGCCACATCCGCGCAAAAACGGCCGTCACTCAGCATATTGCTGTGACAGGGTACCACAGCGCTGATTTTCAGCGACAGCCGGCGTTGACATATTGACGCCAATCGGTGGAGCATACATTTAAATATATAAGATTTTAAAATAATACATATAATAGTTTAAATAAAAACAAAGATTAAAAATTAATTAGAGTGGTAACATCGGTCGCCATCGACGCTCGCGCAGGAAAGTTGTCTATGCGCACAGCTGTCAGTATCTAGTGCGACTGTCGCAGAGACAAAGTGCCATTATGTAGCATTATGTAATCAGTAAATGTCACTGTCATTGCATCCAATTACGCAACTGGTTAGGTGATGTTATCTCATCGTTGTGTAATATTGTGTTTTGAAATAGTTTGTTTTTGATTTTGTAATACATAAGTGTTAGTGAGTGAGTTTCGTGCTAGGTGTTAATAGCAGGTCCAGATGACAGACGACAGACTCACAGGACGGAAACTTGTGGGAGTCCAATCCACAGGCGATACACTGTGATTATTACAAATATGAGCTGGAATATATTTATGTCGTGAGTTAATTAATTATTATTCCTATTAAATTTTTGAAAATTAGAATTAGACTGAAATAATTATAATTATATGCACATTAGGATAAAATTCGATAAATTAATAAAGTATTACAGGCCAGTTCACTTAGCAAGTTCATGCGATACAAATTACAGAAACAAGATGACGCAACTAATCAGGGAGAAAAATAAAGAGGCAGACCACGAGGTTCAGGCAGCCCGCGCCAATTGGAGATCCCAACACCAAGCCTGCATGCCATGACCCTCGAGGTAAGTAAACCAGCTACACATTACAATTGTAGTGTAATTTGTTCTTGCATTAGTAACTTTTTGTGTTGAGATTTGAAACATTGTAATGATTTCAGGCATCTCATTGGTGGTGGGAGATCATTCCAACAATGTGTGGCTGCAAACCTGAAACTGCCCCTAAATGCCGTTGTTCTGTGCATTGGCACCGACAACGGGTTTACTATGGAGCTTTCTATGTTCAAAATTTAGCTACCACTCGTTTTCTGATGTCAATAGCAATTGATTGACGGTAAGGTTGGTGCTATGGTTGAGTGATCTGCAGCTACTGCAGCAACTGCTGCTTGTCTTGGGAACGATTCAGACACAAAATTAATATGTATATCCTACGGATAGTTTTTCCGGGTCTGGTAGTTCGTGTGAGTGAATATTCGTGTTTTTAAACTCATCTACAATACAGCATTAATTCATAGTGCAGAAAAGTATTAATGAAAAAAATAGATAATTGTAAAAACATTTCAGTTAGGCGTTCCAACCGCCACGTTTCTCCAACCTAGTGCGTTTTATGTTGACACAAGACAAGTAACGAAGCGTAAAATCGTCTCGAGCCAGCGATCCGGTCATAGCTACGTCATACCCGGTACGTCTCGGTCCTAAACCGTGTATTTTATAGTATAAAAAGTACAGTGTTGGCTTTTATGAGATGTGTGGGATTGGGCACTCATGCGTGGTCCGCGAGCGCAAACCCGCGAGGGCGCGAATGCGAGTGTTGATGCTTCCGCGGCTTTGCTATTTCACGTTTTCCCACACAAATTCATGCTACCTTTAACGTAGAAATGTGAAGTTAATATTCGAATGAGAAATTTAAATAAGCAGTGAACGATGGCCTTATTAGGCTAGTGGTTGCAAATGTGGATGCTCGGCTGGAGGCCCTTCTGGTCTCGCCATTTGCCCGGTTAAGAAGTAAAAGTTCCCTGAGCTAACTGCGAGAGACAAAAAAAAATAAAAATGTGGATGTTAAGCGTGAACTCTTGAGTTCGGTTTTTGAACTGGGCAAATAATTCTTGTTAGCAGCTCGGGGTTTGGGATTGTGCTCGGTAGATGGTAATAGGCTAAACCCATATTACATAAGAGTCATTAAGTAACACCATACTACCATACACCATACTCTACGTAGCCGTTAAGTCAATTTGTTAAGACGTTTGATAGATGTCACAAACTTTATTCAGAAGTACTGTTGCCTGACCCGGGTACGTCTTAAAACTGCGGCCAGACACCGGAGGACGGGCAGCAGCGTCCTCTCACTAATCGGTGACCCACTGCGATCCCCAAGCCGCCTGCCAAGCGTGGGGATTATGGCAAACCCCCCTTGGGGGAGGCCTTCGTTCAGCAGTGGACGTCTTCTGGCTGATGATGATGATGATGATGACTGTTGCCTAGTAGAAGAGATTTTATAAGGGCTGGCATCACAAGCTGTCATTTTCATCAAGAAAATGATTGCTTCCCGCTAAAACGCTAAAAAAATCGGTGTCTCTTTGTTAACACTCTCCTTGTGAACACTGTGATAGCTTGGCTACAGGTAATAGAGGTGTTTTTTCTTTAACAAAAAAAAGTACTAGCCTGGCCTAGCCTTTCTCTAATCTTTACAATGTAGTAGGGCTTTAGTTTTAGTATAAACAGTGACACTAAAATGTTGTATACGTCTCGCGTGGTATTTCTCAATTAAAATGCCGGTTAAACACAGTCGTATACGAAAAACTAGAAACATTCCGCAATTATCAAACCTGCTAACATCGAAAGGAAAAGCAGATATGTGTGTTTTTGCGTAAATATGTAGTTCAATGATAATAAGAGTGTAAGACTGTAAAGAACGCAAAAAAAAAGGTTCCACGCTATTGGTACTTATAAAACAGTATCGCGACTGACTAATAGACAATAAAGCTAAACCACTGAAGATATAAAATTTGATGAAATTTGGAACTTTTGTCCCTAAAAAGTCTAGATGAACAATGAGTAAGTATTTCGTAATTCCAACAGGAACACCTGCTATGGCGGGTAATACCGCGGGGCTTCCTCTCACAAAAACTATAATGAGAGGGAGACCAATAAAAAAAAAAACAATCTTGGAGATTAAAAACAAAGACTTTAAACTCCAGAATCAACTCTCATATATTTAAACCAAAGATACAAACCCAGTTTAGTGCACATCAGATAATTAACTAATTACAAAAAGGCAGTAATATATCGAATAAAAAGTAAATGAAAGGTATTGGAGCCACTTACAATAAATAATTCTACATACCCAGAGAGACAATTCTCACGCGTCGACAATAATCTATTTAAGAGAAAATCTCTCCTCTATAGAAAGAGTCCATCACTAGTTAGACATCGAGATATTTAAAGTCAAGATATCATAATGTGATATTGGCATAATACGAAAAAGTTTATAATCTATCTTTTTCTTTTTAAAAATAAACGTTGCCCCACTCTAGGAATTATTCCTGTATCGTAGGTGCGTTTACAAACATATATATTCACATACGAAACAACTATCTGTAGATCGTACAATTTTTTTATTTATTTATTTTTAAAACCCGTAATCTATCTTTACAGGTTCGACAGACCAATGCGTTATTGCGTATAAATATTTGTACTGCGCGGAAATCGAACCTGCAACACGTAGCGTATTCGCCATGTACAATTGCACATACTATCGATATTATCTCGATTCGACGATCTCTAAATCCCTCGAGAATCGCTCCCCAGACACCAAAATACGAGCACAAATAATTTAAAAATAACATCGTTAGACTAATCAGATGAGACGAAGCCAGCTCGACTGCAATTTCTACAGAACCTTGCTTTGTAACTGAGTTTCAGTCTGATATAATTATCAAAGCTCAGACCTTAGTTATGAAGGCTACTAGAAATATAACACCACAATGCTTTAAGCTTTAATATCGAGAATTCTCGCAATATTGAAATATTGAATTATTGGTACATCTGTAGCAACAAATTATATTATATTGACTTGCTGTTTGATCCTTTATAAATATTTTTTAATTCAGTCACATTTGATGTGTTTGGCTCTATTCTCCAATGGGTTAGGCAGAGATGTATGTGTTTATGTATTCATATTCATATTCATATTCATATTCTTTATTGCAAATCCACAATGTAAAGAACGAATGTACTATTGAAGAAGAATGTATGTACTATTGTACACCCACATTTTCGATACTGTTTTAAGTGAGATATAAAAGGGGGCGAGCCTATTGCCACTTAAAAGGAACTGTTCGTATCTTCGGGCTGCTATTGGGAATCAATATTATTACCGACTTGGTGGTCGAACCCGGGACGTCACGCTCAGCAGCCTGCCTCGCGACCAACCACTATACCAATAATATTTACACAGACAGGTACAATGTTTAAAATAACTCGTTCATTATCTCTTATAAACGATCAATTTATTACTTACTAGCTTTTACCCGCGTCTTCGTCCGCGTAACCTACGTGCAATATATAATTTATAGCCTATAGCACTCAGGAACAATGTAGCTTTTTATCAGTGAAGTAATTATTAGAATCGGATCATTAGTTCCGGAGATTACCGACTACATACAAACAAATTTTACCTCTTTATAATATTAAAATATAAATATAAATTCAACCCATTACTGTCCCACTGCTGGGCAAGGGTCTCTTCTCGGAATGAGAAGGGTTAGGCCATAGTCCACCACGTTGGCCCGGTGCGGGTTGGCGGACTACACACACCATCTAGAACTTTATGTAGCCCTCTCAGGTGTGCAGGTTTCCTCACGATGTTTTCCTTCACCGTAAACGCAAGAGATAATCAAATTCTGATCCGCACATAATTCCGAAAAGTCACAGGTGCGGACGGGTTTGAACTCAGACCTTCCTGCATGGAAGGCAAGCGTTCAACCGCTAGGCTATCACTGCTTTTTTTTATAATATTAGAAAAGATTATTTTTTTAAACCTTACTGTACAAGTATTGGTCTTATTATGAGGTAATGACGTCATACGAGTACTTCATTGGACCCAATTATAAAAAAAAAATGTTCAAAAAATTCCTAAACTAACAAGGTCAGTCAAAAATCCAGGTACCTACTACGAATCATGTCGAAATTATTTTTTAGTTCGTTTACAAAGGCTCAGTTTTGTATATCCTAAGGCTACTTGAAATATCGGGGGCCGCAACAATGTCGGCGTAATCCATACATTTGGAGCCTTCTGCGGTTACCATGGAAACCGAACATGTTTTAACTAAAAAGATTTTTATTCGTAAAATGAAATGGAAATGTAAGCTTAATTAGAACGTTCTAGATACGATACGATAGTAAGTAAATTGTGTTATGACTGTAGAAAATATTATATAAGTTTGTTTGTTACCTTTTCACGCCTAAACCACTGAACCGATCATCATGAAATTTTGCATATATGTTGTCAGGGGTAAAGAAAAGGACATAGGGTACCTTTTATCCAGAAAATAATTGTTGTTCCCGAGGGAAAAAACAATAAGTTTCGACGGTCACAATTGCTTTAGGACGCTAGATGGCGCTACGTGTGTCCCGAAAAAATGCACGGATTCATAATCAATGCGGGCAAAGCCGCGGGCGGCAGCTAGTTTTATATAATTTATTCTTTAAACTAAGAATAAAATAAAAACAAGATAAAACAGTACATTTATAGTTTTTGACTGCTTTAGAAGTACGTAACATACATTCTTTGAATACCTCATTGGTGTTGTGGTCGCAAACAGAGCTGCCAAGCGTGAGGCAGAACCTCAGTTTGATCCAGATCTGGCAGTTTTATTGGTGTTTTCTGTTAGAATATTCTCTCTGGAATTTACAATTGTGCTCGATAGATGGCAATAGGCTCGTCCCCTATTATATGGGACTTAATAATGAAATAAAAGATTTTAAAAAAATGTGTGTGTGTAAAATAGTACACCTCTGTCTAACACTTCAATTAACACAAAATAAATGATGATGTTCGGACATGCCTAAAAACTTTTGATCTCACCTCGTACCACAAAAATTTTACTGCAGCACCTCAACAGAAACATCGACAACATGGCGACTTCTCAACCCGTAGTAAATACGAGTCTACGAACGTAATAAAAATAAATAAAAGCAAGACAGGTCCAACCCAGAGGTTACGAAGGGACCTCGGGGTAGTGAAAAATAACGGAAAACAAAATACGGGGGTTTCCGATCGCGCGAAAAGGTGGGCAACAGATAAAATGTTGAAGCTGATTAGAAAATGGAAACGTAAATATTATTGTGCCTGAATAAATTTGGTTATCTATGGGCTGTTTTTAATTTGAGCGACAGATAACAGACCGACTGTAGCGCGAGTCCCGTATGAAATTGTTCCACATGAATTTTGCAGAATTAAAAGCAATTCCATTAATCATAATAATATCGATGACACATAAAAATAGCTTTTGAAAGATTATGAGGAATATATTAGAAAGAAAGTCATTAATCTTCCAGAAAATTCCACTCATAATGACAGACAATGAAATAGTCATTATCATTTCGATATCGAGAATTTGGAACGTAGATAATAATTCGGTCCATTACTGTCCCATTGATGGGCACGAGCTCCTTTTCAGAATGAGAAGAGTAAAAAAGCTACGACACTGGCCGTGCGGGTCGGCAAACTACACACACCATGGAGAATTTTATAGAACCCTCTTTGAATGACACGTGTGGAGGAACGAGGTATGGTGTTCCTCCACTGAAAAGGGAGGATCCTCCGACCGGGCAAGGTGGTTAGCCTGGCGGGCCGAAGCCCTATAGAGAACCCTCTTAGGTGCGCAGGATTGTTATAAATCTCAAAAATCTTAAGATGCGAACAGCGTTACAATTCAAACCATCTTGTATGAAAGGCAACCGATCACCCACTTGGAAGCGTAAGTAAATTAAGTGATTAATATTATAACTCTAATAGTTTTCATAGATGAATTAATTTGTGATTGAGTTTTTAACGGCTAAATCATTGACTTTCTGCTTTACGGGTAGGTTTTCCCACACGGAATGTGTCATCAATCGTAATATTCCAATATCAGCATAATCACTACGCTTGGCAAACGGATTTGTCTTTATTCGAAGTCGGCTATTATAATAAATATGGCTCGTTTAATATTTTCACGTAGCGCCAGTAAATCATGGAACGTGACAGGGCCTCTACCTGCCATTTTGAGCTCATAACTCACGAAAGAATGTTTACGACCATGCGTTCCGTCATGATGAGCGATCAACATTTAAAGGTCGGTTAAATTGTATACAGAGTACCGCTTTAGTCACCTGCGTCATTTTAATTGGATGCAGTACCGATGTTGTAAAAAAATTTGTAAATTGTTTTTAAACTCACACCTATTAACCTAAACAGGATAATTTGTATTGGTGCATCGTGACGGGCGCGGCGCGGGATTTGGTTTCGATATTTGGTTGAATGATTAAGAAACAACTTTTTATTGATTCGGGTAGAGTATCATGGTCTAATTCACCTATTTCAATAGTGCAGGTGACTAAACCGCCACCCTGTATTAACTATATTTGAAACATACATTCGTGTACCTAAAAGCTTTTCTACATGTGGCTGTTTTTACTTAAACGACTTGGTAAACTAAAATATGTCTTGCTTCCGCACTGCACTCTAAGCGTACAAGTAATAAAGGTGAAATTTGTTAGTATTCCAGATGAAGCTGGATGAAGCAAAATTGTGTGAGGTTAGGTAATAGCTAGGTCACCTCCACTGCATGTTGACATTAATAATGTTACCCCTTATCGGCCCATGGCTTATTTCCTGACATGACTGTCGAAGCCAAACTATGCCATAATTGAACTCTCCAATCGCATAAATCTACATTATTATAAATGCGAAAGTAACTCTGCCTGTTTGTTACCCCATCACGACTGAGGCCCTAGTGTAAGTTTCTTTCGACAAACTCGATTTAACGCATCGGACGCGTTCGGCGCTCCAATTGGTGGAGAGCACGAAACTGACCAATCGGAGCCCCAAACGCGTTCGATGCCTCGAGTGGCCTCTGATCACACTGAACTGATCGTTATGAAATTTACGAAGAGGTAGCCTGAGCTCTGGAGAAGAACATAAGTTTAGTTTTATTATTGCATCAAAAAATTAATTGGGTAATAAATATAAAATACACGTAAATGAAGTCGCTGACAATAGCTAGTAAAAATATAAATGTAAGTTTATTCAAAATTAAAATATTTCTTCTCAACATGATATTATTGAGGTAAGTATTTATGTTCATTGACCTCCAAACGAATTTCACTTCTCCGTTCGACATTTTGCCCCGAAGTCAATCACTGCCTTTAGTCTATTCAATAACTTAATTTATAATTCAATTATTTCCCGTTAATTGGAAGCTTTGATCAGTGTGCCTAAGGCAATCTAGGGTTAGTTCCTTAGAATTAGTCGTGAATCTAAAAATCTTCGGAATTTGCCCTCCAGACATGTTCCCTTTTGATTAGATTTATTTTAGGCTAACTTATGGTTAGGTTTTCGAAGTAATAATAAAATCTATTTAATTGTTTTAAAAAATGAATGAGAATTAGAGATAAAAATTAAATAAATGTCTGTTTTTGGATTTTAGAAACCTTAAAATACTTTCCTTCTCCCTTTTACTCCCGAAGGGTCAGGCAGATATGTAATGATGTACACCCAAATTTTTCCGATGTAATAAGAAAATATAATCGCGATACTGTTATATCATCGTCCCCCTAAATAAGACAAAACCCGTAATTTTCCTCAAAAGTTAACAGGAATATTATAGAGACAATATCTTTGAAGACCATCTAACTTATTGAAAGGGGGACCAAAGTTCGGTTGCTCGTTAGGATCCTAAACACTGAACGTTAATCAATATCTAGTAACACTTGTCCAAACATATCAATGGGTGTTTTAGGTTAGATGCACTTATATTTTGTTCTGTTTAACTTTGAAACTATACTCACAAATCAACCATCACATGATATTGTTATTTTTTAATTTATGATAAATTTAAATTAATTTTACAATCTTGCAGTACAAGGCGTATATGGATAGACGTTCTTTTAATAAACGGTTTTTTTTTTTTTCAAGATTATCTTGTAAATAGACTTGACAAGCAATGGATTATTTAAATCAAATCAAACCTTTTTTTTGCAAATATAAGTAAATAAGTTGTTACAATAGAAGTAAAGGTAACCAAAAATTTAGATTCAAATTATATTATATTTTTTAAGGAAAGTAAAATTAATTAAATTATAAGTAGCATGAACACCATTTACAACGAAACACGACCAGTATCAAGTTATCATCAAACAGTCATCAAACTGTCAAAGAAAACACATGCAAAATGTTGGTATGAAAAAGGAAAACAAATTATTTATTTGTCATTTCGTAACACCTTACCACACGTTCAATGTTCTGTAAATTCAATTACTTGTAATGTTCTAAATTGCTTCCAATCTAACCGTATTTTTATGTTCCACGTGTGACACGAAGTCTACATACATCTAATTGTCTTGCTGTTTCTTTTAAATTTTCTTTTCCCTTTATTCCGTTGGTATTTTTTGTCAACCTTTAATCAATCAACTCACCTTATCGCTCTTTTAGATTATCAAAAACACATCTGCCTTAGTCTTCTACTGTATGTAATTTGAATTCATTTGTTGTTTGTCTTATCGTATCTTCTTTATGTAAGGCATGTCTATCCCGTTTTAACTTAAATGTAATTTAAAACTGAACTTAATCCAGACCTGTGCCAATCTATCTATAATTTTACTCAACCCGCATAACTTGATTATCTCGCCTCTCTAGCATCGTTTAGACCTAATTGGATAAAGCCGTTAAATTTTTATTTGAAAGGCCTTCAAGGCTTGAAATATTTTGCTGAAAATAATTGACAGTGCTTTTGCAACTAAAACATTATTTAGCGATGTTTAAATCAATTTTAAAGGTTATACTAAAGTAAAAAGCACAGAATCTTCTTCATCTTCGGGTTTAATGCAAAGGAGGTCAGGCAGTGGGGATCACAAAACAGTATCATCAAATATACTTAAAAATAAGCTTTTACTATTAACAACGTCGAATTTTATCTGAATAATAGATAATGAAACAGAATAAAAATATTCCCCATCAATTTTCAACCATCTAATAATATTTTTTTCTCAAGACGATCGTTACGTAAGACCAAAATCATTACTTTCAGATTTTCGTCTTCAGCATTACCCTTGCGGCCGATTGGCATAATTAATGAGTTTTTAGACCATCTATTGTGGCACCAGAAAACGTCACTGGCCATTTGTCCTATCTCAGTTCGTCAGACATGTCCGCTGGGACATAGACTGGCAGTTGGAATCACTGAGGAAATAATTTTTTTGTGCCTCTTTATAGAAATGATGAAAGTAAAAAGAACTCCAGTTTATCTTCAAGTTTGACTTTATCTTTCTAATTATTTTCTTGCAAGGTTAGGAAAAACTTATTGAAATCTTTAATGATCCGAGTAATGGATTTTCTGCCTGTCTTTCTGGAATTCCAGACATTAACTGATATTGTCACGATTTTGTCCGTTGATTTTTGGTCTAAAACTAAATATTACTTCCATGATACATGGTATAACTGCTTCATTGGACAAATAGTCGCAAGCGTGGCATGAGGTCCTGAGTTCAATTTTCGGGTCGGCAAAAGCGTTATTGAGTTTTTCTATATGAATACTCTCAGTAGCAGTACGGAGTTTAGAACTGTGCCCGGTAAATGGCAATAAGCTCGCCTATTGCATGGTACTAAATAACATAAAATAACAGCGTCGAAATGTGGGTGTATAATTTTACAACTCTGCAAAACTCTTCTGGGAAGACAGGCGTTATGCTATGTTATGTTATATGGTATTGTTGAAGGCGCCATTAGAATCATGACGATAGAAGCTCGCCAATAGATAAATACAGTGTTTAGCTTATTTTCTAACAAGTTTGCGTTGTCACGATTTGCACCCAACATGAAAAAAAAATAAACTCAAGAGCATTTCATCTATTTTCAGTACACACTCCACCCATAATCTCTCCCCCACACCCCACACGTGTTAAGCAGGCCTCCGGATTAATACACCCAATTTTCCTCAAACATTTTCAGCATTTTTTTCTCGTTACAACAAAACAATTGAGAATTACCTGCGCAAAAATCTAACCTCTATATATTTCGTTAAATTAAATGATACACAAGCGATATACACTCAAATTAATAATAATAATAATAATAATAATCATATTTATTTTCTCACCACAACATTTGTATTACAATTAGCTTAAAATAAATACATAAATAATAATAAATTGAAATAGACTTTAATACTACAGAGTTTAAATCCAATTTCGCTTGATCGCAATTACAAGGATAAACTCCAGCTTTTTAGAAATTTCGGTCTGAAACATCCAATTGCCCTCTGCTGTAGCTATTTGTAGGAAATTACAGCTCTTCGAGAACATTCTGTGCTAAAAAGGTATATCTATGTTTTTTTCTTGCCCTTTGACTGTTTCCTGCCATGTGTTTGTTATCTGTGGAACTTGGTGCTAATGGTTCTGTTTTTTGTTGTATTTTTATGAGAAAATTTTATGGTCTTTTGAGACATGGTTACTGGAACAACTTTACTCGTGATAACTTTGTTTGGATTCTAAGAACAAATTAAAGAACTTACTTATATTCTAGTTGTTGCTTAAATCTGTGTTACTTCTATGGTTATTGTATTATGAGTTTTAGTACATAAGTTATAAAGGTCAATATTTCCATTTTACACGCGTTATAAAGTTAAGCACTTCAGTACCCCGTAACAATTCTTGGTAATTGATTTTTGATATATCTCTAATAACTACACTTTTCATGGAAAAAACACTGTTCCAAATTAGATCCCATAAATACATTGTTATACTAACTAACCCTATCCCATCCTACTAATATTAAAAATGTGAAAGTTTGTTAAGATGGATGGATGGATGAAAGAAAGAAGAAAGAAAGAAAGAAAAGAAAGAAAGAAAATACGTTTATTTGGCCCAAACTAAAGGCACACAATAATAATATATAAAAGAGAACAAAGAAAAAATAAGTAAAACAAACAGAATAAAGAATAATGATAATAATACCTACTCAGCTTTAGAGATGCATTGTGTGCCTTGTCAGCTGCACCAAATAGGTCCAGTTCAGCAAAATGCCAGACAACTAGTGCCTGACGCTGGTTTTCAACTGCACCTTTGGTAGTGAAGTGTTACGGATGTAAATCAGTTTTATGGTGTGTGTGTGTGTAAATATACTTAAATAAAATAGTATAATAAATAAAAAATGTGTAATAAATAATAATAGTTAAATATGTAAATTAATAATAGTTAAATATTTTGTATTTGTGTACCTACGTGTAAAAAGAATATATGGGGACCATCACATGACAACATTCTGTCGTCTTTATACCGAGAAACCTGTTTAGTATGGTGCACGGAATTGCAAACGCATTTTATAATATAACAAACCATGTTCTAATTTATCCACACTACGCTGCAAGCAGGCGAGCGCGACCGACAGCGATTATGTAATTTTGTGATAAAAGAAAGAAATCTTTATCTTATTTGTTTGAGTTTTTTATATACTAAAGCGTGGTTTTGATTGTGTACGTTATACAAGATTTATCAGAGAAAGTGAAAGACTGAAAATATGGAGATGGACGAAGTAGAAAGAAAAAAAACAAGATAAAAAGGTATGTGATATATATATGTAACGAGACATATACAGAAAGTGTTATAAAATCCTTATATAGGTACCTAATATGTGATTTTGTTTTATTTAAAGTTGTCAAACTGCAGAGGTTCTACACTGCCAAGCTTTACTGGAGGGAGGGTGAAAAGGCGGGAAATACCGACACCGTGCATTCCAGTCATATATAGGCCAGACAAATTGGGTAAGTTGAGAACAGTCAGATTCGACTACTTACGAGATGGAGGATAATTTAACATAGGAATGTGGTTTTGTTTTTGTTTTTGTTTTCCTACAGGTCTCACATCTACGATGGCACGCAGGTGCCGAGGATGACGCAAGAGGACGCTCCGAGCCAGGGACACAAGAGACGGGGGACAAGACATACGAGCCAGCAAAGAACCGAGCGTGAGCAACACCTACCTACATATATGTAATTATGTAGTATTTTATAGTTTCGTGCAACCTTAATGGAATTAAAATAATAAGAAATAAATGTTATTAAGGTAATAAGAAATAATAATAATAATAATAATTTAATGATTTAATTTAATAATAATAATTTAATGGACACGATTAAGTAGGTACGCTATATAATTGAAACATTCATTGTGATCATATCGAGTTTCCGTTGCGCATCAACCAGATACTGCCGTAAGCGCCTTCGAAATGTTTCCATCGTGTTGACAACTCTGATAGGTGGTGGCAGGTTGTTCCACACTTTGGATGCCGCATAACAAAAGCTGCCTCTAAAAGCTGCCGTATTGTGCAACTGAGTCGAGAGTTGTTGTGAGCATTGCCTTCTCCCGCATTCTCGTCTACTCGCAACCCAACCCAGTCTGTCGAACAAGTAGTCCGGTTTCTGACACTTGATTACACCGAACAGAAGACAAGCCAAGTGTAGTTTGCGTCTCGATTTCATTTTAAGTGTAAAATGTTTGTTTAAAATAGGTGTTACATGATTTCTGAAAGGAATTTTATAACAAAACCGAGCACAAGCGTTTTGAACCCTTTGAATGAGCCGATCCGTACGAGCTAAAAGGCGCGGGCCGTACACTGTGTCTGCATAGTTCAACTTGGACAAAACAATGGCTTCCACTAGCTGCTCCCGTAATGTTTCAGATAAGTAAGGCCTAATCTTGTACAGAACCTTCAGACGGTAAAAACAGTTTCGTACAGAGACGGCTACGTGTCTCTCAAAACGAAGTCCGCTGTCTATAACTAGACCAAGATTTCGCGCTTCATACACTCTCTCAATTTGCTCGCCCATCAGTTCTAAGCTAAATGTGACGGGCAGTCTGGCCAGATGTTGTCGTGAGCCAAATGCCATAAATTTGGTCTTTGTTGGATTTAGAGACAGGCAGTTCTCCCGAGACCAGGCTGCTATTCTGTCAAGATCATCGTTAAGATCCCTAACGGCTCTTTCGTGTTCATCTGGCCTAAAAGATATATAAAGTTGAACATCGTCTGCGTATATGTGATACTTGCATTTCCGAACACAGTTAACTATATCCGCACAATACAAAATGAACAGGATTGGACCTAAAATAGAGCCCTGCGGAACTCCTCTTTCTATGGAAGTAAGGGACGATGTAAGAGTAGTGCCGTCACCCAAACGTAAATCCACAAGTTGTTTCCTATTACTAAGGTAGCTACGGAACCATTGCGTGGCGGTGGGGTCAAAACCGTAATAATTTAGCTTTGATAGTAATAGGGGAATATTTATTGCGTCAAATGCCCGGGAAAAATCAAGTAAAACCAGTAATGAACACATTCCTTTATCCTGGGCTGTTAATATATTATCGGTAACATCCAGCAAAGCAGTAGCAGTACTGCGCTGTTTTCTGAAGCCTGATTGTAAGTCAGGTAAAATGTTATTTTGTTCCAAAAAGTGCGTTAGTTGGCGGCTAACAACTTTTTCCAACACTTTGGATAGACACGGTAAGATACTTATAGGGCGTAGGTCTTTTACTTCCATTGGATTACAGTTTTTTGGTATGGGCCTAACGGAGGCAATTTTCCATTGGTCGGGGAACTTTGACGTTACAATGGAGCAGTTTATTATGTCAGTTATAGTATTTAATGTGTACGGCAGAGTCATATTTAGCATATCCAGAGTTATGCTATCGTAGCCTTCAGCGTTACTCTTAAGATTAGAAACAATGCGTGAGATATCGCTCCGTTCTACTGTACTGATAGTGAACATTGCGTCACCATATCTATGATTCTCATAGTAAGTCACAAGTGATATACTTGCTAAGGGATTACCAGGGACTATCAAAAAGGTGTTATTAATTAGGTCTGGATCTGTAAAGTGTGGTGGAAGGTCTTGTTTAGGTTTTATAGGCAATGAGGTAGATTTAAGATTTTTCCATAACAATTTTGGATTTTTTATTTTATTATTTATATTATGCTTGAAGTACGCAACTTTTTCATTGTACAAAGAACTAATAACCAAAGATTTTAATTCTTTATAATATATTTTTTTTGTTTCGGATTTCGTTGTCCTATAAGTATTTAGTGCATCATCCCGCAAACGCATCATAACTTTAATGGTTTCTGTAATCCAAGGGTACGACTGTTCCTTTACAGTACATGTCTTTATCGGTGCGTGGATATCAAATAGGGCAATAATGTGAGAATTAAAAACATGTACCATATCTGTGACATTGTCAAACGTAGAAACATTGTTAAGGCACAGAAGCGATAAGTCCTTAATAAAGCTATCCATGCATATGTTTTTAAGTGGCCTAAATTTCACCAAGTAGGGTTTAAACTTGTCGCGTTTTATGTCAAATTCACCAACTATGATAGAATGTCCATTAATTGAACCGAACGGTTCCACTGACGTATATCTTGCTCTCAGGTCAGTACATAGGAGATCGATAAGAGTTTCACTGGACGCTGTGAAGTGGGTAGGGGTTGTGACCAACTGTGTAAGACTGAGACAATTCAGAAATTCGTAAATTTTTTGGGTTTTCATCGCGTTTACGTCTAGTAAGTTTACATTAAAATCACCAAGCAATATGTAGTGGTCACAATTTCCCAATAAGCTAAGAGATTCCGTTATGGCATCCAAAAAAAGGACAAGGTCAAGCCATGGTGGCCGGTACGCTGTGCCTATAGCAATTCTTTTACCATTCAAAGTAAGCGTTATCCACATTTGTTCGACTGATTCGAACCTGGGATCAATAGCGCTAGTCAAAGTACGTACGCACAGTCCCCGCCGTAGATAAAAACCAACGCCCCCACCACGACCCGAGCGCACACTTGCTGGCCGCGGTGTGTGGCGCAGACGATAGCCCGGCACCACCGGAGCGCGTCCATCCTCTCCCGGCCGTAACCAAGTCTCGTTAATAGCCATAACGTCAAAACAATACCTGTCGAATGATCCAATCAAGTCATTATGATTTGTACCTAATGAGCCTGCATTAAGGAAACCGACCTTAAGATATTTTTCATCTTTGGTCATCATGGCAAAAGTTTATAATTAGTCCGTGATTTATGAAAATTAATATTATTAGTGTACATTCCATAGTTGTAATTTTATATATAATTAGTTGGCCAATTGCAAATACTATGTAAATAGTGTAATTAAAAAAGTGAAAACAGGTAATTACTATACAGTTAATAAAAATGTAAATAGGTTTTAAAATGCGATTTGTAAATAATAGTATTGTATATAGTTTTGTAAACAGTAGTGTTGTTGTAAATAGGTGTACATAAATGAGTGTGATGTTATAAAACTGGTTTACGAATAGTTTACTGAGGAGTATCGTGACACACAAACTTACCGCCATAAAACTGAGTAGGTAGAAGCTGGACAAACTTATAAGAACTATTGAAATAAAATCTATTACTAAACTTACTTTTAACATTAGTATGGCTTTAGTTAGAAAATGTATAACTACAAAGAAAAAAAGCGAATAAGTCAATCTAAGGCGTGATATTGTCGCCGTTACTCGGTGCCGGACCGAACGTGCGTTGTATGTCAGCCTCACAGCGAATAAGACAAGCGGAGTCTCCGGGTTTGTTTCTGGCGAGAATACGCCCTCGCTTCGACCAAATAAATTGCCAACCGAGGCGAGCGCCGGCCTCACGAGCGCTTCGAAACAACTCTCGATTCAGCTTCGTAAGGCGTTCGTTTAGGTAGAAGCGCATCGCAGGGCCCGGCATGTCGAGGTCAGCAGTTGTCATGCCACGGCGGACACGTGCGCTCTGCAGCAGCTCATCTCGTAGGTCGCGACGCGCGAGGCGTATGACGAGGAAGCGCGGGCGGGACTCCACCGGCGCCGTCGCCTGCGTTGCGTTAATGCGCCTACCTCCGACACGCTCCGCGCTAATTATATCGCGCGCTTCAATTTTAACGCCTATCTTTAACGCCACAAGCATAGCCGTGTGTATAGGGTTTTCACCGCTGGTTTCGGGTATGTTCGAGATCTGTACATCATTTGCAAGCAACTCCTGATCTCGGTCATTTAAGTCGCTCCGCAATTGCGCAATTTGCTCGTCCACCTCCGAAGACAGGGGTTGAACCGGTTTGCTTTCTATTACAGCTACTCTCTCTTCCAAGTTACTCAACCGGTCATTTGTGGCGTTAAGGGAGGACCGCAGCTCGGACAGATCATCACGGAGCAACTGGAATTCATTTCGCACTGTATTGATGAAATCCTCCTTAAACGTCTTCAGCTCAGCCCTGAGGATATCCAAGTTGAGCTCCTGGGTGGCGTCTAGGGCTGTGTTGTTTATAGGGCTGGTGTCCATCAGGTTAACCATGCTTTCCTCCAGCGCAGCCGGTGCACGACCCCTTACCGGTGTTTCAGACTGGTTATCTCTTACCAGGTTCTTTTTGCACTCAGGACAGTGCCAAGGAGTCATAATTGGGCCAGTATTTTGTAGTCCTACGCATGCTCGATGATACCAGGTCTTACATTTATTGCAATTTGTGGCCTCTGTCGCCGAGAGAAATTTGCCGCAACCGCCGCACTTAGCCATGCTGAGTACAAACTTGTTTGTTATCGATCCAACGATACACCGATCAGTCAACAGATGGCGCTGTTTTAAGAAACGCGTTTATGGCAGTTTTCAGGGTGTGTATGGTACGGTTAGACACCATAGGTTGACACACAATAGCAGCGTAAAGGTGCGCACACACTGAAGTTAGATCACTGTTTATATTCAGTTCACTATCGAAAATCAGTTTATTTTCCTTTTAGTATCGGGTACTTTAATACTTGCTGGAAAACGATGTATGTTTTTTAGAGTTATTAGTATTTAATACAGCACATAAACACAAAATAATAATGTCGATTGTAAGTTGCACTTATAAATGTATTTTAACAATAAAATTGAACGAATTTAAACTGTTGTGGTTTTATTTACACTCGAGAAGTACACAGAGAGCTTATGGCTGATTGACATCCGTGACGTCACTGGATGGATATTTGTTACTCAGTCACGCCAGAACGGCTGAACAGATCTAGATGAAATTTGGCACAGAGATAGATTATAGTCTGGAATAGCATATAGGCTTTTTATCCCCTTAAAGGGTACGCTTTCTTAAACCACGCGGGCGAAGCCGCGGGCGGAAGCTAGTATTATAAATGCGAAAGTAAGTTTGAAGTTTGAGTTTGAGTGCCTACACCACTGAACCGGTCATCATGAAATTTTGCGTATACATTATCAGGTACAAAAAAGGTACTTAGGGTACCTTTTATCCAGAAAAAAAGTACTGTTCCTAATGGAAAGGACAAAAACTTTCGACGGTCACAATTGCTTCAGGACGCTAGATGGCGCTACATGTCTTTCGAATCAACTAGCTAATTTACTGTCTAAGCATACTGTTTAGTAATCTGAATTAAATACCTAAGTTAATTGTATTAACGTTATGCTTAAATTGACCAATAACTTGAATTGATTATCAAAATCAAAATTAACGCGAGCGAAGCCGCGGGCAAAAGATAGTACATTATACTCGCACATTGATACATCAATCAATCAGTTACAAGTTGAATCCGTTACTTCCATCATACATACAAACACACACATACACAAACACACACATATCACTATAATTCGTAGTAACATGGTTCCCGTCGAGACACAGTCGAAGTTTTATTGCGTCTACAACTCCAGCATTCAACTGGTTAAGATCTTTCATACAAGTAGTATGAAAGATCTTAACATCGGCCTAGCCTTTTCCCATCTATATTGGGGTCGACTACTTGTGTAACCAGTTGTTGTTGAACATCAGTATTTTACACGGAGCGAATGCCATCTAACCATCGCCACCCAATTAAGTACTGGGAGACACTGACATTCTAAGGTTAGACTGATTGTCAGACTTTTTGGGCTAAGTACTGACACCTGTAACGACTGTCATACATACGTCTTTGTATGACATCCGGGACCAACCACATAATGTACTTTTCGAGGCACGGACGGGACGAAAAGGGTAGATGTGTAAAAAATCCAAAGACTGACCGCGGCAAGCACTGCTTAACCTCGCAGATTGATCGATTTACGTAGTAGCTGTGTAGCTACGAGCCGCTCCATCCATCCATCAAACCAATACAAACACAATTTCGAATACTTCAAGTATTAGTTTCAATATTGCACTACTCTTTACAAAACAATATCCGGCATTGGCAAGCAAAAATCTCAATTTACAGTTATTGGCATCTAAACAATTTTTCTCATAGCTTTTGATCGAGTAACAATTTTCAATTTCGCCTCCATGTCTCACAAACCTGACCCGGGTATGTCTTAAAACTGCGGCCAGACACCGGAGGACGGGCAGCAGCGTCCTCTCACTAATCGGTGAGCCACTGCGATCCCCAAGCCGCCTGCTAAGCGTGGGGATTATGGCAAACCCCCCTTGAGGGAGGCCTTCGTTCAGCAGTGGACGTCTTCTGGCTGATGATGATGATGATGATGATGTCTCACAAACAAACTTTCGTTCATAATCCAAGCTAAATATAGAATTGTTTTTACTATTATTTTCTCCTCAATAATATTAAAAAATTATCTTGGTAAGACATCTTTTTAAGCCTTTCCGTTATCTTAAGCTTGTGCGAAGCTGCAGCAAAAAATTGGAGATAATTGATCCAATTCTTTTAGTAATTAAGTGATTTTTAACAGATTACCGTAGAAACCGTGCTTGGCAACTCATTTTACTATTTATGATCATAGATCATATCACCACACATTTTGTTCAAATATTAAAAATAATTTCAAATAAAAGTTTTAACAAAGAATCGCTTAACATTAAAAAAAAAACATAAAGAAAAATGTTTAATTTTCAACCCCACATCGCTATAATCAATGAAAAACCAAATAAAAACGGCAGAATACCTTCCGAAAATCATCCATATTTTTCTAAAGTCTAGGTTATAAATTAAACGGATTGTATCTGAGTCCCGTAGTGGCTCTTTTGTGCACACTAATGGAATATCGAGACCCAAAATTTAGGCCAACTGTGGCTGACAGACTGGCGTCTCGTTGAGGTGGCGGCTCATTGATACGAACATAGAACTAATAAACTGAACTCTATTTACGTCAGTTTCGTATTAAAACTTAGCTTCGACTTGTTTACTTACTTACCACTTACATATCCTGCCTCCAATTGTTTTATAGATTACTTAAATCATATTCTAGTTTTCAAAAACGGCTCCAACGAACTGACTTGTGACTTGATTATTTGGGTAATTTAGCACCCTTTATTAAATGAGATTATTGTTATTCTGGCCTGCTTCATTGGACAAAACGCAACGCAACTGCTGAGCTTGAGGTTGTGTGTTCGATTTTCGTGTCGGGCAAAGTGTTATTGAGTTTTTCTGTTAAAACAATCTCTTGGAGTCTGGAACTGTGCACGGTAGATGGTAATAAGCTCGCCCCCAAATAAGGTTCAATAACGGCACCGGCGAAATGTGGATGTAAAATACCTATTAATCTTATTATATGATTAGATATATGTCCATTAGTGGACTACAGTAATCTGACTAATGCAATGAAAAAATAAAAGAAATTACACGCGGCTTTATTATAAATGTAACCTACGTTCACCATTAGATATACGAACGGCATTGAAATTTCAATATCACATTCCAATTCAATGCAGTTATTTTCATTTTATAAAAGTTATTGGAATACTTTGTTCGCAAATGAAACTCGTGAATAAAATATATTATATATGAAATTTCGTTCAAATATCCTCACGCTAAACAAGTATACTTAAATTTTGCTCCTTTGATAATTCTAAAAGTCGGAACATTGTCGCAGAAATTTATAAACTGTAGACCTCAACCTCTATCAAATTATTAGGCTAATCGCAATTACTATCGGCATAACAAATGTAATTACAATTTTAGGCACGAATCATGCAGCAGTCACGGGTTAAATATAACCCACATAAAACAACTGTAATTATAAAACTCAGTGAACTCACTCGTCGGTGTCAACCGCCCAATATTTGTGAATAAACACGTAAATGAAGAAACAAGTTCAATTAAAAATAATGAAACACACAAAATCGCGAACAGTCAACCGTTTGGTGCGAACATCTGACCGCAGAACGCAACGCCATAGTGTCTGCAAACCTCATAAAACATTTGAAACTGAATTTGAAATATCGAGCAGAATTAATAACTTTGTGGAGTGGCAGAGATCCGACTGTATTGTTCATTTGTCACTATTGTTTTTGGTTATTGAATCCATAATGGTGCCAGGTCCCACAGATATCGACGTGGTACTTTTGTATATTTTGAGAAGGGTCACTTTAAAACGTTTTTGTTATGACAATGTTTTTTAATTATGTTTTAGATTGCATTGTATTGATGACTAGCGACATGTCCCGGCTTCGCACGGGTAGCAGAGCATATAAACCTTCATTTTTTTTTTGTCGTAGTCTCGTATCATCCTGCTACGTCGAGCATGTACTCGGCACACGCCAGTAAAGCTCCCAGTCGGCATTATTTTATCCGACATCTTCAACTATCATCATCATATTTCAGCCAATTTACACAAAATCTTAACGAATTATACACTTGAACTTTCCTCTTGAATTATTCTGTCTATTGGTGAAAACCGTATGAAAATTCGTTCAGTAGTTTTCGAGTTTATCGTGAACAGACAGACAGACGCGGCGGGGGACTTTGTTTTATAATTATGTAGTGATTAATGGCAATATTTCATCGAACTTAATAACAGTATCGGCAAACTGTGAGTGTACAATAGTATAACTAATCTTTCAGAGGGAACGGGCATGATGTCATGTACCTATGTTCAATTACGTTCTAGCATAATCTTAGTTGTCGGTCTATTACATTTCCTTCTGCGAGAACTCTGCTTCCTCACCAAGAGGATTCACCCGTAATTTGGCCTGTATCCAGTGAATCGTGAGGAAATCAAAGTCTCGTTAAACCAGGGGACGGTTATTTAGATAAAGCAGAAATGTATTTCTTTTTTTAAATTACCGACTATCCATAAGTAGTTAAATCGCGAAAAACATGTAAATGGTTTGTCGACCGACCCCTGATCTATGAAGGTCAAATATGTTGAAAATTGGCCCTAGTATAAACCTCTCCAAGAAATTAATCCAATTACTAATCACCCTGTATCACACTAATATTTTTAAAACTGCCGGTTGCCTCATCCGCCACAATATGGCCATACAGTTTCCAAAAAACAACTTCGTTTTATCGCGGGTCGAACGAACATTTTAATATACTTCAAAAGTGTAACATTATGGAAGGACAGATGCTGATATTAGCTAACCTAGGTCAAAAAAGCTTGTAGAAACGACAGTCTCTCTTTCTTATCTGGTCACATAAAGTGCCGCTTACAATTTTGCTCACCCCACAACACAAACTGAGCGTAAACAAAGTAACATAATAAAATAACAAAGAAGTTCCAAATGCTTCGTATTAATAATTCGGCAGTTCGTGCAATGAATATAAATCACACACTCTATGTAGAGATTCTGTAAAAATATACATCCTGTATTTTTTTTTTGTTCTACGTGGGTACATTTTTATATTCACCGTTATTTATGGCTGCCAAAGCCAGAGCTTCAAGAACTGTCATATCTATCATAGTCTACAGCAGTATTAAGTCTTATGTCTTCGAATAACACAAGCATTTCTGAAGTGAACCTGTCTCTTTTGCCTTTGCAAGCATTTTTAAAACGTTGAGAATCTAGATGCACGGTTCCTTGGTCCGTGGTCCTATGGAGGAGAGGATACTCTTTTCAAAATAATAGTTTATAATTATAAACTATTATTTATAAATAATTATAATTAAAAACTATTATTTTAAAGTAAAAATGTAAAACCGATTCATTACCTTTACATAATAATCCGCAGCCTAATTACCGATGTAGCGACAGGCGTAGATCGCGCGATATCTTCTGTCAAACGTCATTTTTATGTCATATAATGTATTGGCTGACAGTGAGATTGCTGTCGCATTGTTGTCACTTTTTTACGTAATTAGGCTGCCGGTGCTCTTAATTCTTCTCCTCTTTAACGACTTGATCGATTTGATGACTTTATTTTTGTACTTATGGATGCCACCTGTGTGGATCTTAGCTATAGTTTGACCGGCAGCCTAATTACCTATGTAGCAATCAGGTTACGACAGGCGTAGATCGCGCGATATCTTCTGTCAGACGTCATTTTTGTGTCATATAATATATTGGCGGACAGTGAGGTTGCTGTCGCGTGGCTGTCACGTTGCTGTCGCTTTTTTACGTAATTAGGCTGCCGGTAGGTGGCACTGTTGTCAAGATCCAGAAAACAAAACACACTCGCAGATATAGAAAAATATTTTATAAGAGAATAAAATATTTTTCGCAACTAAATTACCAAATAATGTTATTGTTATACAATCAAGCATAAACGTCAAAAAAATATAGTTAAACTACTTTTCTTCGTGACATAACGTTATACAGGGTTTATTAGTAAGAAGATTAACAAAAAGTGTAGGAAAGATAATATATGAAGCGCCCGCTGAAAAACAACGCACATTTTATGCAGCAGCGGCGTAAAACGTGCAAGTTTTTACTGAGTGGCGAGTTTTTTGGCACAGCTGCGACGTATGATATTAGCACCCAATTTAAGCGTACCCGGCTATGCGTCGCTCATTATGCTCAAGAACAATTAAATACTTTCAAAAATGGAATAAATAATATTTTTTGCTACAGCGATAACCATTTTAAAAAAACTTCATCTATATTTAGTAACCCTGTATAATCTTTTCTTGGACTGTACAAAGGCGGATATAATGCCACTATCCTGTGACAACGCCTTAATATTCATGCTTTACAAGCTAATTTAAGCACAATGTTATTGCATATAGTGTATGTAACTGCACTCATTTTTTTAACATACATGTCACATACACACACAGCCAGACCCGAAACAACTATCTGTAGATCATACAAATATTTGTTTCATGCGGGGATCGAACCCGCGACGGATAGAAAGCTAATCGCTTAACCACTGCGCCAACCGTGTCGTCATTGGTCTAGTGGTCCCAAGGGCGACTCCTGAGCGTGAAGTGCCAGGTCAGGCATAGTGTTATCGGGCTTTTCTGTATGCAAATTACAGTACGGAGATTGAAACTTTGTGTTGTGCTGTGTTGTGTTGTGTTATGGTATGGTGTGCTATTCCATAAACTGCCTCGCGACAGGGAACCTCCCAGCTCGTGGATACGCGTTGGTGACGCGCGGGTTGAGGTGGGCCGGTACATAAAGTACCTGGGGCTCACCTCGGACAGTCGAGACGCCTGGTCCTCCGAGTCGAGAGGGTAGTGGGTGCGAAGCCCAATCTCGGGGGGCCTCGGGAACTCGGGCCTGCTATGCTATGCTATGCTATGTTAAATGTTATTTTGTGTTGTTGTTAAATGGTACATATGAAGCTATAGGGCCATGATAATAGGGAAGGGCAGACTATTCTGACATATGATCGATCCATACCGAGCCTTTTTTTTTTTTTTTTGAAACCGTGGTAATAAACCCATCGTGGGCTATCCTCCGCATAGAGGACTTACCAGAAAATCTTGCCAAGGGGTGGTCCATCTCGACATCAATAGTTGGCTTCGGTAACCACCACTCTAAGCCTGGACCAAATGACTTCATTCGTATTATGACAATAAAAAATATGAAGTAATGGATCTGATGACCTACATTGCGCAGCAGTGGGGAATCCGCTTCCTGCGCTCAAGGTTTCGTATTCAATTTCCGGAACGAAAATCTGGATGAAAAATTGTAGGTATTGAAATGAAATTTAGATATTGAGATAGTATTTTCAGGCTGTGTAGGTAAGGCTTGAAAATTGTAATTCATAAAATAGGTGATAAGACTTCATAATGATTTCTTTATTCATCTTCAATATATCAATCATTAATTCTCCATACCAACAACAAACTTTGACATAACAGAAAATAGTAGACAATTCGTCATTGTAAATATTTGGTTCATCTTAAAAACTTCAATTAGTTGACCGATTTATGCTTCTTATATTTATAATCATATTTATAACATAACAGCATCACGCCTGTAATCCCCGAAGGGTTAGGCAGAGGTGTCTTATTAATTGTATCTCACATTGAGACGATACCGTTATTGAGCCCCATGTGATGGCACGCGAGCGTATTGCAATTTACTTGACATAGTTCCAAACTCCGTCCTGTCCCGAGAATCGAAGCCAGGCGACATAATTTCTGGACTTTAAAATAGACTTTGACCCCTGAGTTTGTTTCGGCGTTTCTTCTCAGGGATAGTCATAGGAAATGCCGACGCCATCTAGTTTAAAAAAGACGTGTAAAAGTGATTGAAAAATCCTAATTGCAAAATAAATAATTTCATTTCATTTATCACGTTTGCACCCACTTGTCTTCAATTTATTAATTTTGGAATAATTAAACCCGTGCAAAATGAACCAAAAGCTATAAATATTAATTTACGCCAATTAATTTCAGCCTATAAATAAACTGACAGATAATATATTAACCTGCATTTTCGTGCATAAAATATAAATTAAGTAAGATTTCCTTGTTTGTTCTGAATAATATATGCAGGACCCAAGACCCTCAGAGGGTTCCGCCCCTTATAAATTATACATTTTTACATTCGTTCACCTCGTTAGGTCGTTTAAAGTGAAGTGATTTCGGTCTCCTAACTGTATCAACAAATAAGATCTACATTCTTCTGAAAATTTTGGGCAGGTAGTATTTCTTTCTTTTTCCGGCCAATTTGAAGGGTTTCCTTTGTTTAACCCGTCGAGTCTCTAACCGCTGGGCGCCTCCTGTGTCCAGAATTAAAGGCACTAGATGTGTTTTCGATATGATGCGTCTACAAACAAGCAAGACTCGCGTGTTTGCCGTTTTTGCTTGTAGAAGTAAATGAACACCTCTGGCACTGACAACCTCTATGTACACACATTTTTAAATACAACACCAGTCCCTAGGTATATGGTACCGAACTCCATACATTTCTGCTGATTGTTTTTTGTCGGAGAACCCATGGAGTTTCTTGCCGGTATCATTTCCGTAAAACCTACCTGCTTTTGAAAACTGCAAAGGCCCAGTTGAAATAAAAAAAAAAAATGACTTGGACTTCTGATTTTATCTGACTTCTTAAAAAAAACTAAAATACTGTACACAGTATTTTGTAGGTTTATTTGCATATATTAAAGTAACCAGTCATGAGACCCGGGTACGTCTTAAAACTGCGGCCAGACACCGGAGGGCGGGCAGCAGCGTCCTCTCATTAATCGGTGAGCCACTGCGATCCCCAAGCCGCCTGCCAAGCATGGGGATTATGGCAAACACCCCCCTTGGGGGTGGGAGGCCTTCGGTCAGCAGTGGACGTCTTCTGGCTGATGATGATGATGAGTCATGCAAAAGCCACATTGTATTTAAGGGGCAGTAAGCTAGCACGATGTTTTAAAACGATTCAATGAAATCCATCCATTATTCCATATTATTACTCTGCAGATGCTTCCAGGTAAGGACAACCATACTATAAAATACTTTACGCTCCCCTGGAGAGCAAATTTAGCCTGGCTGCGGCAGACAAATTGTCTGACATCGCGGCTGCACAAAATAATATAAGAAAGTGATACAATCCTCCATACTTTTTCAAAAAAAAACTCTGTATGTGACGGCAATAATGATGACTATCATTATTACCGTACGTACTGAGTTTTTTTAAACCAACACCGACTTCAATATTCTTCAACTACTAGGTATATTGTATACTAAAACATTTATTTTTTCGTTAGTTTTGTTTTTGTGTTTTTTGAGGTCGGTTTTTATTTTTTGTTAATTCACACCTCAAGACCCCTCCGTGCCTCAGAAAGCACGTTAAGCAGTTGGTCACCGGTGGAAGACCTATGACAGTCGTTACGGGTGTCAGCAGCCCAAAAATTCTGACAACCAGACTAACCTTAGAGTATCGGTATCTCCCAGTAATTGGGTGGCGGAAGTCAGATGGCAGTCACTCCGTGTAAAATACTGATAGTCAGCCGCAACCGGTAAGATTGGAAGCCGACCCTAATGTAGTTGGGAGAAGGCTACCTCATCTGTTACCAGGTAGTCATAAAGAAACCAATGCACATTATAAAATACATCTCACTCCCCGGGGAGTTAACAGACCATGACTCTGGCAAACAAATTGTCTGACTGCCGACTACTGGCTGCCCAGTGTAATATCCGCCTTTTCCACAGGAAGACACAAAATTGAAACACTTTTCTTCGTTCCCTACCCGAGAAAATCCTTTGTTTAGCTATAATCAAGTATGCGGGGAACAGAACGGATTCTTTCCTTCGTAAATAATACATTTTTCTTAGTCGTTAGGCTGTTTAAATGTACACGATTTGTGCTGCAAATGTCATCTTACTTATCTTTTTTCCCAAACGTAACACTGTTGATGTTTGAGCTTAAGTTCGCATAAATATAAATGAACTAGCGATCGTCGGCGATTTCGGTCATTCGGTTAGTGGTTTTGGACCGATTTTCGATATTCGCTCTGGTACTCTAATCTACACCTTGAAACATCTACAGTCTTACAATTTGGTCTGAAAGTTGTTATTTAATCAGTCGATAATACATTTAATTTAAGTATTACGCCTGTAGTTCACCGAAATTCACCGAATAGTTTGGCAGGGGTTTGCTGTTTTCCGCCGATGCCGTTATTTAGACTCACGTACGACGGGCTAAACTAATTGCCTTATTCAGTCTACAGTTCCAAATTCCGGTTTATTACTGAGAGTTTAGGAAATCCCCAATATCACTGCCCAAGTATCGAATCCAGGACCTAACGCTTAGCAGCCGCGCTTGCGACCACTAGCCCACTAGTTAACATACCAGCTTTCGTTTGGCTTTCAATGGATTCCCTTATTCACCACACATTTCTAATGTTACTTTTTATGAAACCTAAGTACCAAATTTCAAAATATTGGGCGTTGATTTGCAGTCAGTAATCTATAAATCATGAGAGAGCAAGGGCGGAAGACCAAGAAGGAGATGGCGGGATGAACTTGACTCCTTTAGGAAAGACTGGTCCGAATTAGCGCTTGATAGAGAGAGAGTGGAGGGAGAGTAGAGAGGCCTTTGCCCTGCAGTGGGACATTACGGGCTATTAATAATAATAAATCTATAAATATAAAAATTAATTGCCGTGCGTTAGTCTCGCTAAAACTTTAAAATGGCTCGACCGATAATTATGAGTATTTTGTTTTGTTCTCAATTCTATGGCGATACAGCCGAAAATCGAAAAAATCGAAGTTGATAATTTTGTATGGGAATTGCCAGTTCGGATTACTTCCAACAGATGGAGGTCGATTAGGATTGATAATCGCTCATGAAGAGCTGCAATCAAATTAATTTTAGGTGGTACGAAGTCGACCGGGTCATCTTGTTCAGTCATAAATTACAGTTCATTGTATTGTACCATTGTTCTACGAACAAGCACACATATTATACACACAATACACACACGTGTACATTTCCTAACACTGGAACAGGGAAACAATTAGTGTCCAGCCATAAATCGAAACCACGTTCGATGCACAGGCTTTAAATTGTTTACAATAAATCAAATTGCACTATGTAGCCTTGCTTATCTCCTGGTACATCAATTAATTTAGCAATGTTGTTTTTCAGCCGAATTTTTTACTAAAAATAAGGCTATAATATCCGAATTTAATATACAGTAATACCCCGAACATACGCGATAGGTCGGACTGAGCGATAACCGCGTAAGTCGAATTCGCGTAAGTCGGGGTATAATTTCAATAAGCTCACACTCTGTAGTTCAGAAATAAATAACACAAAATAAATTATAGCTAAGCGTTGATTCCGCGCGAAACGTCCGAACATGTACATTAGCTAAACAATAATGAGGGGGAGTGAGTAATCGAGTTGTGTAACTCTCAATTTAACGACGAATCGATGAGATTCGAAAATCGCGTAAATCCAGATTCGCGTAAGTCGGGGTAATGTAAGTCGAGGTATTACTGTATTTGCCAATGACAGACGTTAGGTGTGTCAGCAGCCCAAAGTCAGACAACTGGTCTAATCTTAGAGTATCAGTATCTCCCAGGATGTCATCTGACAGAATAAATACTAATGTTCACACCTAGTTAGAATGTGAGTCAATCTCGATATACATAATTATGAAAAATTATTATTATTATTAATCAGTTTATTTCAGATAAAAATTAATCCATACAATTACAAATTACAAATAAAATACAAAGAAATAAATTATTACAATTATAGGTACCAAGGTACCAGGCAGGAAAAAGCTAGGCAAAAAATGTCATCCGGCTTTAAGGACCATGTCCGGAGCCCGGTGTAGTTTTGACAGCACGACTACTACACTAAGTGCCGCGGATTGTATTCTCGCACGGAACATTTATTTTTATTAGTTTTAGACTCATTATATTATAATATTTATATTGAGTAGCTGCCCGAAGTTCGGACGTGAGTCAGGCTAATGATAAGAGGCTCACCCTATGGTCGGATTTAATAACAACGTCATCGATGAAACAAATGTACAACAGGTCGTTACCTTATCCTTCGGATAACAAGCGCAATGTTATATAAAGATACAATAATTGAAACAGCTCTTTATTACATTTTTGTACATCTCAAGCATATTATAAGTACAGTACCTAGGTACTGCTAAAACGTCCACTATCGGAACTATACACTGTTACTTAAACTCAGAAGAAAAAGGAGCCAGAGTGAATTTAAACTATAAGCCGCTTTAGCGCTCAATAATAAAATTGAACCACTTATAAAATCAGCTTAGTGCCTTTTAGAAAGAGGGATAAAAAGCGCTGTGACACAGAGTCGGGTTGGGGTATGGGTTGTATTGAAAATGTGTGTGTGATTTCGCATTGAATTATTCAAGGAAACAGTAATTTTTAAATCAAGCAGATATTAGGAAGAATTATGGAGACAAATATAACTGTCTAATGACAATAAATATTTTGGCCCATTACCTATCCCACTGCTGGACACGGGTCTCTACTCAAAATGTGAAAGCTTAAGAATCAGTCCACGATGGCCTGCATGATGTTGGCGAACTACACATGCTACTGAGAATAATTTAGAGCTCTCTCAGTTCATCTCAACGATATTTTTTCTTCACCGTCAACGCAAATGATGATCAAATCGTACATAAATTTGAAAGCTCGGAGGTGTGGACTAGATTTGATCACAGACCCTCCTCCAGGGAAAGCAAACGGTCCACCACTGAACTCCTCACACCTCACCTTAGATAACCCGTCCTTAAAGAAGTAGATTGAAGTGTTTTCGCATCCGTTTTTTTCTATTAAAATAGATGATAAGTTAAAAGGAAGAGATTAAAGGGGAAGACGAAAATTGAAAATTGCCGAAAACACGAAATAAAATCATCAAAAATATAGGGATTAAGTCTTAAAACAATCCTTTTAACGCGGCCTTTCTTCTGAAGTCAAAGTAAATAACTCGGAGATCGAACGAAATCAGATTACAAAACCTATAAGAATTCCGCGTAAAGATAAACTGGGGACAGAAAAGGCGCTTTATAGTCGTCACAAAACACTGATTGGGGTCGCAACTCGTAAAACTTATAAATCAAACCTCAACAATACCTCTGTGTCTGTCGACCCCCTTAAACTTTAGATTTACGATTCGGAAGGAAGGTTTGTCGTTAAAGTTGAATTCCATACTGGTGCTGAATTAAGGGTTCTAATTTGTTAGGTTTCATGGTGGAAGTTGTAAATCGCCTACCCCAATCAGTCTTCAAGAATTTAGCTGTCAATGATACCTAAGCTTGCCATACAACGTTATGATATCCAGTTTGGATGGAATGCCGGTTTTCATAGAATGAATAGTCTGAAGATGCAAAAATTTATCAGCGTGGTAAAAGTACAGCTCAATGCCTTTTTTAGAGAAAACTCCTGATTATTATCTATTCTGTGGCCTGAGTATCAGCGGTTGGAATATATTTATTGATTATTGTGAAGCCCTAGCAACCGATAGCTACTTAAAAATTAGCGCCATCTATTGAAGTGAAAGACAACTACAATCCTATATTGCACTATGAGAGTTTGCAATGATTCAGAAACCCGTAGGTATGTCCGACATCAACCGTCGGATTTCGGTATATAATCTCTCCTAGTCGGATGATCCTCCCTTTGGAGCAACGCCACACCTCATTCCTTCATAAAGCTATCAAAAGGATCAAACAAAACAATACTAATCATACGTGAATTATGTAAAGTGGTATTGTCTAGAACCTTAGATAGATAGATTATTCTTTATTGTCCACCAAAGAAAAAAGTAAAAAGCGAAAATGCATTTTACACATAGGGTACAAATGGCGGTCTTATCGCTAAAAGCAATTTCTTCCAGACAACCAGTGCATGGAAAGAATTATTGCACCTTATCGTGTCTACTCTGAAATAACGCAATTAGATAAATACGCAAACGACGATTGAAATTAAGACTCTCACACAACAAGCCGACCGCACCAATTTATTTGGTAATCAATCATTTACAATGGAATGGTTAGCGTTGACTTTTGTATGGAAACCAATTAATACAGGAATAAACAGGACAGTCTTCTTTCAATGTTTTTAAAGTCAGCTATGTTTTGTTTTTTCTATTTCATCTTAAACAAGTGGGTATGAAGTGTAATAATTCATGTTAAATTCAAAGCTTTTTGTGTCAACTAGGCCTTTGAAGGTACTTTTAAAACGCCGAGAATTGCAAAATCATTGAATAACGGTGGACCCATAATCATAAATATAAAGCCGAAAATGTAGTCAGTTTATACAATTTAAGATATATATAAAGAAAGAAGAAAAAGAAAGAAAATACCTTCATTTGGTCCAAACTATAGGCACACAATAATAATGTAAAAAACAGAACAAAAAAGAAAAAGGAAAACAAAGAGAATAAAGATAATGATTATAATACCTAATCAGCTTTAGAGCTGCATTGTGTGCCTCATCAGCTGCACCAAATAGGTCCAGTTCAGCAAAATGCCAGACAACTAGTTACTATTATGTTTTAGGACTAACATCGATACAAAATTGAGTATGCAGCTAAAGCCGGCTATTTGTCGCTGTTATTGCACAATGAATACAATCCTTATACGCTATAGGTACAACGCTCTCTATAAAAAATAAAACAATCAAATCTGTGCCAAGAACTGCAGCCTGATTACCGATGTAGCGACAGGCGTGGAACGCGCAATAGCTTCTGTCAAACGTAATTTTGATGTCATATAATGTATTGGCTGACAGTGAGATTGCTGACGCGTGGCTGTCGCGTTGCTGTCGCTTTTTTACGTAATTACGTATTAGTATTAGGCTGCTGGTCAGTCGTCAAAATTGTATACTTTGTCTCACCTAAACATTTACTTATTATTAGGTAGGCTTTTAACGAACGTATCATGTATAGGTACTGTATATTTGAGAAAAAACTGTCTCTTTGATTTAGTAGTTGCAAGCGCGACAGTTGAATGTGAGGTCCAGGGTTCAATTGGTCCCGGATCGGGCAGTGTTATTGGGTTTTTCTGTATAGAAATTCTCAGTAGCGACACGGAGACCGGAACTGTGTCCCGTTGATGGCTATAGGCTCACCAGGATATTACGTGGGACTTAATATTAACAGCATCGGCGAAATGTGGGTGTACACCTCTGTCTAACTCTTCGTGAATACAGGCGTGATGCTATGTTATGTTATGTTATATGGGAGAAACTGTGATGCTTATTACTTGGCTAATCACTTAAGCAAAGCTTCAGCTTAGCAACGACTATTTTTGTTGGCTTTAGTACGCTAATTATTCGTAAGGTAATCTCCCCATTTAGCGCTTACATCGCTGGAACTCAATCAAAATCAAAAAGGAATATCCTTACAACCTCCAAGAACATGGCCCACCTAGGCCATATATCACGACAGTGCGGAGTGTTCAATATTACGTGTTTAGTGAAATATGCCTCTTATTTGCTTACGCGCACATTCAACAATTCTTATACTTCTCATACGTTTAACATTAACGTAACTCTATCTCTTATTCATTTAAATGGTGTAATATCAAAAGCCTATGATATAATGTTTTCTTTTTTCTATTTTTGCACTTTGAATATTATTGTGCCCAAAGTATACTGTCACTGTTAACCCGTCCCATTCCACTGTTGGGAATGAAATGAAATTATTTATTTTGCAATTAGGATTTTTCAATCACTTTTACACGTCTTTTTTAAACTAGATGGCGTCGGCATTTCCTATGACTATCCCTGAGGAGAAACGTCGAAATAAACTCAGGGGTCAAAGTCTATTTTAAAATCCTGACAGATTGTAATGATGTAAGGGTTTATGTGAGACAAATGTAGGGTGGAATAGCCTTTTGAAGAAAGAGCAAAAGCCTCCCTTTCGATTTCCAAGCTCTTCTATTCTGTGTCAAAGATTACCAGTCAAAACATAGTTGACAGGGCCCATTGGAATCTATAATATATAAATAAAAATCAATTGCCACATGTATGACGGAGCATCACTTGAAATCGGCCCGACAGATTTGGCTATGTTTTGTTTGTTGTCTTCGTTATTGCCTTGACAAGGTTTGTATGAAAGTTTTTTTTTTTTTTTTGGAAAATCCTCCGTAAATTTTGGGAATCTGGATGGTATTTTTGTATGAAAATCTCAATAAAAAACATACCTCATATTTTTTGCTAATCGCACTTCACATTTCTAACCGTCTTCAAAAAAGAGGAGGTTCTCAATTCGACTGTATGTCTTTTTTTGTATGTTTGTTACGCGATTATTCCGACAATTATCTTCATTAGTAAATTACACCTGTGCGAATCCGGGGCGGATCGCTAGTCAATAATAAAATTGATTTCAATAACTGACACATTTTTGTCGCAATTCTACTAGAGAGTCGAAAAAGATTTATACTCAGTCAAATTAACAAAGCCTTAACCACACTCGTCTAGTCAATGTCAACCGTAGGCCTCGACATTGTGAGAGCTACATGAGCGTCTGCATTTAAAAGACCTTGAAATCTTTGAGATAATCTAATAGATTTTTTCTATGTATAGCTACTTCTTCAATAGATGGTTCTAAATATGATCAAGTTTCATGTAGATTTTGACTGTTTGAAATTGTAAACGGTGACAAAAAACAACGTGAGGACAAATGCTTTGAGCAATCTCCAAAATGCTCGGGATGGTGTCTGCAGTCCGCCAACCAGCATCAAGCCAGCGTCGTGGACTAATGCCTTACTTAACACGTAACATAGCATCACGCCTGTATTCCCCGAAAGGTAAAGCAGAGGTGTATCAATTACACCCACAATTTGCCGATGATGTTACTCAGTTTAAAAGAATAGGGAGCCAGCCTATTGCCATCTACCGGGCTCAGCTCCAAACTCCGTACTGCCACTGAGAATTTCCATACAGAAAACACAATAACAATTTGTCCAAACTGGGAACGGAACCCAAGACCTCACGCTTAACAGTCACGCTTGCGACCATTAGACGAACCACTATACTGAACTAGCTTCCGCCCGGGGCTCCGCCCGTGTGGTTTACCAACGCGTACATTTTTCCGGGATAAAAAGTAGCCTATGTGCTATTCCAGACAATAATCTATCTCTGTGCCAAATTTCATCCAGATCCGTTCAGCCGTTCTGGCGTCATTGAGTAACAAATATATTTCTTTTCACAAACTTTCACATTTATAATATTAAAACAAAACAAAACAGCAAAACCCTACACTTTCCAACTCAAAATTCAACCCGTGATCGAATAAAACCGACACATAATCACATACACATGTATGCCAACAAAGTATTATTTGACACCAGCGGGCTGAAACGGGTTCAAAGTAAAAGTAAATTTCGGACACGACCTTGCCCGAACACCGCCGACATTACCCGATCGTGGGCCTTAAACTATTTAGATTTTTGACTGTGCAAACATAGGATTTATTTGGGTTAAGGATTCTCGTTTATTTTCAATGTAATTGAATATTTTTGGGGTTTCGCAGCTAATGTGTTTAGGTGTTGGCGAGGCCGGGATAGTGTATGAAATTTTGTTTTGTTCAATGTTTACTTGCGTCATTGGTCAAGCGCGACTGCTGAGTGTCAATTCCTGGCAAAGTGTTATTGGGTTCTTCTGTTCCGAAATTCTTAGTAGTAGCACGGAGTCTGGAACTGTGCCCGGTAGATGGCAATAGGCTCGCCCCCTGTTACATGGGACTCAATAATGGTGTCGGCGAAATGTGTGTGTAGATACAATACTACACCTCTGCCTAACCCTTCGGGGAATACAGGCGTGAAGCTATGCTTTGTTTACTTGCTATTATAATTATATTTTAAGTATACAAAATATATTGTATGTATTAGTTGGTTGCTTGTTTTTTTTGTTTTGTTTGTTTTTTGTGTTCTTTCATGTTTGTGTTCTTTTGCGACAGGTGGCGCGGCAGTCGATATCTCAACCACTGCGCCAACCGTGCCGTCAACTATGCCGTAGCCTCGATAGACGACACGGTTGGCGCAGTGGCTAAGTGATAAGCTTTATGCGCTTAGTGTCGCGGGTTCGCTTCCCGCACGGAACAAATATTTGTATGATCTACAGATAGTTGTTTCGGGTCTGGTTGTGTGTGCATGTGACATGTATGTTTATAAAAATGTACCCACGACACAGAAGAAATCATAGGGTGGGACAACGTTTTTTAAAAAAAAGATATGAACTAATTGTCTAGCTAATCTTTCTACCTTGACTATATATCTATATATTTTCTTCTTCTCGACGACAATGACGACACGGTTGGCGCAGTGGTTGAGAGATCGACTGCTGCGCTACGTGTCGCGGGTTCGATTCCCGCACGGAACTAATATTTGTATGATCTACAGATATTTGTTTCGGGTCTGGGTCTTCGTGTATGTGAATACACATCGTGCCTCGGAAAGCACGTAAAGCCGTTGGTCCTGCGCCTGATCTCTCTCCGGTCGTGTCGGATTGCCGTCCCATCGGACTATGAGAGTGAAGGAATAGAGAGAGCACCTGTGTTTGCTCACACACTTGTGCTCTATAATATCTCCTGCGTAGTTGGCCAATCTCCGGTGAGATTGGCCGCCGTGACCGAAATCGGTCAGGAGGACATTATTATTATTATATTTTCTTCTTCTCATGACAAGCCAGAAGTCCACAGATATTTTATTCACCTAAACATAACTACCCAACAACATACCTACCCTAATAACTAAAATGTAACGCTAATTACGCTACTAAACCGGTTAAATGGCGGAGTTATGGACATACATAAAACGTAAAAATGTCTAACATAAAGTAAAATGGCCGACCTGGGCGGTTTTATGTTCCCGTGTTATGTACAGTACATGTATCGATATATTGCTTATTTTTACACCCGATTACACTTGTGTGGTAGGCTGAATTTCAGCTTATTTCAGAATTTAAGGATGATATTTATTTTATTAGAAGTCTACCTCATTGGTCTAGTGTTAGGGCACCTGCTGAACGTGAGGTTTTAGGTACGATTCCCAGATCGGGTAAGGGGTTTTCTGTATGAAAATTTTCAGTAATAGCACAAAGTCCGAAACTATATCCGTGGATGGCGATAGGGTCACCCTCTATTATCACTCATAACGGCATCGTCCAAATATAGGTATATGTACAATAATACCCCTCTGCCTAAGCTTTTAAGGAATACAGGAGTGATGATGCTATGTATTATATCTTAATATATATATTTCTTCTGTATGTGTGTTTGTCACCTAACTCCTCCTAAACGGCTGGACCGATTTGGATGAAATGTTGTGTGTATATTTCAATGGGTTCTTGGATGGTTTGAAAACACAATTGGACCCGGTAGGTGGCGCTGCGATCGAGTTCTAAAACAGGTTCGGGCAGGACGACGTCTGTCGGGTCACTTACAGTATAATTGACGACACGGTTGGCGTAGTGGCTAAGCGATTAGCTTTCTGCGCTAAGTGTCGCGGGTTCGATCCCCGCACGGAACAAATATTTGTATGATCTACAGATAATTGTTTCGGGTCTGGGCGTTTGTGTATGTGAATATATGTGTTTGTAAACGCACCCACGATACAGGAATTATTCCTAGTGTGGGGCAACGTTTTTATAAAAAAGAAAAAAAAAATTATATTAATTTGCCACTCGTATCTGCGAAAATACTGCGCACTATTATAAATTCAAAAATACTTCTGTCTGTGTGTATGTTACCTCATTACGACTAAACTACTGAACCAATCGCTATGAAGTATTGCATAAAGGTAGCCAGGATCCTGAAGAAGTTAATATCCTGAATCTTGATTCTGAAGAATTTAATCATTTATTTTATTCTTAGAACTATTTGTATGTTACGGGAAATAAACAAGCAATTTTATAAAAAAATAAAACTATTATTAGGACATTTCAAACGCCAGTGTTGATTGCTGCATCAGCCATCGCATAAAACTAGCTGTTGCCCGCGACTTTGTCTGTATGTATTTTGCATTTATCTAATTAGTGTTTTGCTGCAATAGTAAATATATGCCTATGTCCTTTTTCAGGATCCAGGGTACCGCTTTGTAAAATTCCATAACAATCGATTCAGTAGTTTAGCCGTGATGAGGTAACAAACAGACAGACAGATTTACTTTTGCATTTCGAATAGTGTGGATAGCATTGCAATAAAACCATATCATCACAATATTCTCTAGACAGAAATGTAAGAAAATAAAATTATATTACTCGACAATAACAATAATTAACAAATAACATTATGAAATTAGAAAAAATGACAGACAACAAGGAGACCAAAACAAACCGAGACCAAATCAACTTTCTTTTTTACCTTGAAATTGAGTAAGTTATATTCAAACCACGTCACGATTATGGTCGGAATCCGAAGTGACACGAAAGTAAGACTCAGTACAGACTGTATAATAATTAAAGACAAAGGCATTTATTTGCCCTTGTTAATCCGACCACAAAATGGTGGCATCACTAGAAAAACCAATGAACGAACTTCTCGATCAGAAACCAAAAAGATTTCCAATCTTTTCAATGTATCAGAGAAAGTTGGTTCACAAAACTTGGGGTAGTATGAACGTGGCCTTATATCGTCAAATAATACCAGCCAGTAAACTAATACGTGTCGTAAGTTATCTCTAAGTAATTAACTTCATCACTTTACTTATTAACTTCGTAACTTAATACGTGCTTAGCGGTTAGAAGAACAAATTCGTTCTTTTAATTTATATGTCGTAACAGATTAGCTACCAGAAACCGTTAAAGGTGAGAAAAAATTCAACATATTCATCATACACATGAATTTAAAAATGTACTATTAGATAAATGTTATTTAAAGTATAAACGAATATTTAAACAATAAATCCCTATAATTTATTATCCCTATAAGTATAATTAATTATAACACGGTTGGCGCAGTGGTTAAGCGATTAGCTTTCTGCGCTATGTGTCGCGGGTTCGATCCCCGCACGGAACAAATATTTGTATGATCTACAGATAGTTGTTTCGGGTCTGCTTGTGTGTGTGTATGTGACATGTATGTTTGTAAACTGTACCCACGATACAGGAGAAATCCTAGTGTGGGGCAAGGTATTAAAAAAAAATAGATTAGATTTAAGTTAAATAAACTACTTCCTCTCCAATACTTGCAATTGTCCACAATTGTTTCTCATAGTTAATTTTACCACCTAAGTACATAGGTACATTGTGGAATGCAATAAATATATTTATTAACTAGCTTCCGCCCGCGACTTCGCCCACGGTTTACAAACCCGTGCATTTTTTCGGGATAAAAAGTAGCCTATGTACTATTCCAGACTATAATTTATCTCTGTGCCAAATTTAATCCAGATCCTTTCAGTAGTTTTTGCGTGAAAGAGTAACAAACATTCATCCATCCACCCATCCTCACAAACTTTCACATTTATAATATTAGTAGGATTAGTAGGATTTTTAGGATTATTGAGATGAAAGTGATAAAATATTGTCTCATTTTTTCATTGATACAATACAATACAATTTATTACCACCTTTAGACACCAGAAACAGGAAAAAAAATACAAATAGAGATGTACAAGGGACGATTTTATCCCACTGTTTTGGCGATTTCTGCCAGACAACCTTAGGCTAGGCAGAGTAGCAGGTGAAAAGAGAAAGGTAGTCATGGTCTAGCTGACGTAAACATGACTGTCATGTGTAAGGTTCGGGCTTCTTTTTCATTTTTCTGATAGAAATGTTAGGTGTAGTGTTTGGAATTATGCATTGTGTGCATTCTGTTTGCATCATGGGACTCAATGTCAGCATTAGAGGAATGTGAGAGTACAACCTTACTTTTCTGCTTAACTCTTAGTCGAATACCGGCGTGATGCTAGTTTACACTATCATGTTTAATAACCTAAATTAACATACTATTTACATTAATAATTTTGGTTGTTTATTTAATTTATTTACCTTCGTCTTTACTAAGCTCTTTTGTAATTATTTAATTGTTTATTTTATTCATACTCATTTTGTAATTCAGTATTATTTATTTACATTGAGGATAAACAGTTATTTGTGTAATTTATTTAGGCTGAAGATATACATACACATGGCTAGATTTAATATGAAACTTTTTGATAGACCGCCAGACATAATTATCAACGTAGGTTATTTAATATAAGTTTGTTGGCCAAGCATTCTTTTTAATCAACCTTTAAAGTCAAAGTCAAAGTTTTTTATTTCAAGTAGGCCTTTTCAGACACTTTTAAAAATTCTAGACTCTAGGCGCACGGTTCCAAAGGGACTAGGTCCTATGGAGAAGAGACCGGCAAGAAACTCCATGGATACTCTTTTCAAAAACACAAAGTTAATTTACAATTAAAATCTTAAATTAACATGCATTATATAAGAAAAAATACAAACTTAATAGAACGCTACTTACATAATGAGGCAATTCATTATGTAAGTCGTTTCGAATATAAAATAAAAACGGCATAAACAGATCAAAGCGGATAAAACAGAAATAAAAAAATACAAAAAAGAATACAAAATATTGAAACATCAAGAATGTCCAGACATGTGAAGCGAAATTAATGTAAAATAGCGAAAGTTTAAAGTTTAAAGCGAAAGTTTAAAGTTTTAAAGAGAGGTCAAATTTAATTTCCTATATTCCTGGAACTGCTTTTAAATTAAATTAGGTCCAGTGCCGGATTAAGCAAGCGCGGGGCCCGTAGCAAATTCTATCGACGGGGCCCTTGATCTGTTATGGGCTCTTAAGTATAATATAAAGTGACTTTTTGTAGAACTTGTAAGTTTACCGTATGAAATTCTGTGTTTTATTTTCGCCAACAAAATAATCAGTTACCGTTTGTCAGACGTGGATTGTCTACAGGTGTAACGTTTCACGTTTTGGTGACATCAAGTAAATTCAATATACCACGTCTTAATTAGTTTTAATCAAAAAATTACGCTCAGGTGGATGTGGGCGGGTTTGGGCCCCCCCGTTTCACGCGGGGCCCGTAGCAGTTGCTACTCTTGCTATGTGGTTAATCCGGCACTGATTAGGTCCTGCTCATAGTTCAAAATTATCGATTTAAATATTACAATCTGTGTTAGCATTAAAAATAATCTCTACCCTACCGTCCAAAGGTACTTAGGCCATCATTCAGATTTGTTTTATGATTCCTCATTTTTGCATCATGCTTATAATCCCCGAAGGGTTAGGCACAGGTGTATTATTTGTACACCTCAATTTCGCCAATGCCGTTATTGAGTCCCATGTAAAATGGTGCAAGCCCATTACGTAAGTCATATACAGGACATTCCATACAGAAAAACTTAATAACACTTTGCCCGACCCGGGACTCGAACCCAGAACTCTCAGCAGTTGCGCTTGCGACCACCAGACTTATGAGGCAGTCAAACAGTTTATTACATGGTGTATATTATTGACTCCATGCCAGTAACGACAACACAGTCATAATTAGTATAGACAAAGACCAAGACTGACCGTGCAAGAGTCTCGCAGGCTTAGTCTTGTTCTTGCTCAAATCTTGGACGATCAGTCTTGGTCTTGGTCTTGCTAAAATTACGCGGTCTTGGTCTTGGTCTTGAAGACCAAGACTGCAAGACCAAGACCGATTTTGGGCAACACTAGTCATAATAGTCAAATAGTTTAAACTCCAAATTGCTATATCTTAAATTATAGGGTGATAAAATTTTACAAGTATGTTTAGGTTGATCGAGGACTGTTCCGAGCCCATAAACCGTGAAGACCAACCTCCATAAATACGGGAGAGTTTCCCCTATACTTTATGTACCGTAACATAGGTATTAATAGGATCCAAATTGCAATAGTAAATTAAGAAGCAATGGCTGTTTTGTATCAATTAATAGCGCACCCTATAGAGATTGTTTTTTTTATATATATTATCCCACACTAGGAATGATTCCTGTATCGTGGGTGCGTTTACAAACACAAATATTTAACATGGACATACGCCCAGACCCGAAACAACTATCTGTAGATCATACAAATCGTCCCCGTAGAGCGAAAATTAATTAATATTGGTAGACTTTTGATAAATGACCGTGTGTTGTTTCAAAAACACGAAAAAAATATTCATTTTTTAATGAAATTCACGCAAAGATCTTTAATAATATATCAATATTAAAAAAAAACTTATTTATCTTTCATTTTTTTGAAACAAAACACGGCCATATATCAAAAGTCTACAAATGTTAGTTAGTTAATTTTCACTCTACGGGGACGAAATATTTGTTCCGTGCGGGAATCGAATCCTCGACACGTAGCGCAACAGTCGATCGCTCAACCATTGCTTCAACCGTCATCGCGTCGTCAAGTTGAATTCCATGGTAACACACACATTCTTTCTGTTCCGTCTTCGACTTCTTTCGGTGTGACAAGTAAATTTTTAAATCATGAAACTTGGCTATCATCACTTACCTTTGATGCTGTTCAGAAAACTATCACCAAATAAGGAATCTGAAATCTTTATCCATGAATTCGCATATCACAATCTATCGAGTTCTTTTCCCATCTTGGTTTAAATCAAACAAGATTGGGATCGAAGAACTTAACGAATCGTGATAAGCACATCATTGTAATTGAATAAATAAATCAATATATATAAAAATAAATGTGTGTATGTATGTTCCCTATGGACTCCAAAACTGCTGGAGCGAGTTTAATGAAATTTAAGCTTATCTTCAGATTAGCCCAGCGGGTGATCCTGTGAAATTTGGTAGCGATCGAATCAACAAAAATTTGTTTGGTCTTTTGGTTTTTGTGCTACCAATGAGAAGCTGGAGCAAGTTGCTAGTAAATAAATAAATTGGTAACGTTCCGGGCACTGCTAACAAGCTTTATAGGAGCGTTCGAATTCAATATTCAAATTCAAAATTCATTATAAACGTCGAAACTGTTATTTCAAAGACAGAACTGTTTGAACTATATGCCAGCTTTTTGTTTATTTGTTTATTTATTGCACTATATTGTTACAGAAAACAATTAAGCTAAACTAAACACACATAGAACCTGTAAGGGTGTAACAAGTTGTTTTAGTGCTATTTTAGAGCTAGCTATAACATCTTAGTTTGCTTAAAATTAAATAGTATTAACAAGTATTAATAAGAAGGCTTCGTACATGCTTCAATCATCCTTGTGTAATGTTAGACATGCTTGTATATTTAATTTGTATATAAACTATATAAGGACTAAGGACTATAACTAGACCCGGGTACGTCTTAAAACTGCAGCCAGACACCGGAGGACGGGCAGCAGCGTCCTCTCACTAATCGGTGAGCCACTGCGATCCCCCCCCTCCTGGGGGTGGCCTTAGTCCAGCAGTAGACGTCTTCTGGCTGATGATGATGATGAAACTATATATATATATATATATATACTGTAGCTAGTTCTATATAATGTATCTCCCATAAACTATTTAATACTATAATAACATGTCTCTAATAACATTATCTTTAACTTAATCCTAACTAATATTATAACTGCAAAAGTAAGTTTGTTTGTTACCTTTTCACGCCTAAACCACCGAACCGACCATCCTGAAATTTTGCATATACATTGTCAGGTGTACAGATATGGACATAGGGTACCTTTCATTCCGAAAAAAGTACTGTTCCCGAGGAAGACAACAATAACGATGCGTATATAGATGGCAGGGTTAGAATTTTCTCTTTAATAAAGTAGGATTTGCAGCTTTCTCGTGGTCGAATATTATATACCTACTACCTTCCGCCCGTGGCTTTGCCCGCGTGGTTTACAAACTCGTACATTTTTCCGGGGTCGAAAGTAGCCTATGTGCTATTCCAGACTATAATCTACCAATGTGCCAAATTTCATCCAGATCCGTTCAGCCGTTCTGGCGTGATTGGGTAACAAATATCCACCCATCCATCCATCCTCACAAACTTTCACATTTATAATATTATATTATATATTATACTAGCTGTGCCCGCGACTTCGTTCGCGTGGATGTCGGAACTTAACAATGTATTTTTTAGTGAGACCAAATTCACTTAACCCTATTTTTTTCTAAAATAAAAGAATTTTTCTAAAATAAAAGTAGCCTAAGTTAATCCTTATTACATCAGCTACCTGCCAATAAAGTCCCGTCAAAATCGGTCCAGCCATTTCAGAGATTAGCCTATACAAACAGACACAGACAGACAAAGATTGTAAAAAAAATTATTTTGGTGTATGTATCGTATATATATTCATATGCATGTAGTAAAAAAAGTTTATTTCAATATTACAAACAGACACTCCAATTTTATTTATATTTATAGATGTATAGATTAAGTAGGATAGGATATGCGTAAGCCTTTCTTTTGGGAAATGAATAGATCATAAGCATCTGTACTATGGCCTATGCACATTTACTCTTTCCAATGCGGGTTCCGAAATACACTGAGACAAGCGCAAGTTTCACTTACACAGAACACTTAAAAAAAACACGTTAAACACTGTTTACAAATTAATATTTAGCACTGGTGACTGTAGGCCCACGTCCCGTTGGATGGTTTGGATAATATGATAGTCCAACCACAACAAAATTATACTGGCTCATTGAAAAAATACGAAAATGCCTTAGTACTTTGTATTTTTTTTTTTTCTGTTTTATCCGCTTTGATCTGTTTATGCGTTTTTATTTTATATTCGAAACACTTGTTTAACTCGTATTGTATTGGCTCATTATGTAAGTAGCGTTCTATTAAGTCTGTATTTTTTTTTTATATAATGCATGTTAATTTAAGATTTTAATTGTAAATTAACATTTTGTTTTTCGAAAAGAGTATCCATGGAGTTTCTTGCCGGTCTCTTCTCCCCTTTGGAACCGTGAGCCTAGAGTCTCGACTTTTTAAAAGTGCCTGAAAACGCCTACTTGAAATAAAAAACTTTGACTTTGACTTTGTTATCCTGAACAATATTTAGCTACATACCAAAGACATACGCTGTACATATATACTCGTAAATATGTCAAAACTAAAAGATCTTAAATTAAATAACTTCGCTTACATTCAACCGAATCCACACTATATCTGGCATCTGCTGCCAAATATATGGACAACAGATTAAACGCCAGATGCTATTGTTAGGAGAATTAATCGGCACAAACAAATCACAGGCCCCAATAACGACATACATTCGTTCCGAATGTGAACCATCGATTTTGTTCAATCATTCATCAATATCCTAAAAACAATGAAGGCTGGAATGTTTTATGAAAAATTAAAAAAGTTTTATTTAACGTTGTAAAACCCGGAGTCGTTTTGTAATATAATATTTAGAGGGCAAGGTTGGCGCAGTGGTTGAGAGATCGACTGCTGCGCTGGGTGTCGCGGGTTCGATTCCCGCACGGAACAAATATTTGTATGATCTACAGATAGATGTTTCGGGTCTGGGTATTTGTGTATGTGAATGTACGTGTTTGTAAACGCACCCACGATACAGGAATTATTCATAGTGTGGGGCAACATTTTAAAAAAGAAAATATATATATTGTGTTATGTGTGATTATTTATTGTTTGTATCAGTATTGACGTATTATAAAAAAATCAATTATTACTTTCCCACTACTGAGGGCCTTGTCCAGCAGGGGGACAGTGGACTTCTCAGTATGTGAAAAGTTCATTCAAACCTTAGTCGGCCATGCTTTCGTGTGCGAGTTGACAGACACACACCATCAAGACAATTTATGATAATTGTGAGATTATACGAGCTAAGAGGGGCTTAAGAGAGCTACGAGCTCCATAACCATTTATTCAAATCCAAGACAAAATAGGGCACTTGCAACTCATCAGAAACACCAGCAAGAAACTTCCTTTCCCTAAAAACACGTTGCTCCATGCTAGGATTTCTCCAGCATCTCGGGTACAGTTTACAAACATACATGTCACATGAGCAGAAACAACGATCTGAAGATCATAATAATACTTGTACTAAGCGGGAATCGACTACACGATATCTCACGTAACAAGCTAATCACTTGACACTTCTAACTATGCATGCAACTCCATAGTCACTCTTTTAGAATATCTTGTTACATTACATATAGCTAGTTGATATTTCATTTTGAGATACAATTCAGCTTCCATAAAATGTTATCATTCAATTCCCAGAACAATAGACTGCATATATTCATCAGAAACACAGACAGAATGTTAACAAAAGCAAGGTTTTTTTTTAATAAATAATAGTATTTGACTGTTTCTGGTCTAGTGGTCGCAAGTGCGACAGCTGAGCGTGAGGTCCTGGCTTCGATTATCGGAATGGACAGTCTTATTGGATTTTTCTTTACGAAAATTCTCAGTAGCAGCACCGAGTCTGAAACTGTACCTGGTAGATGACAATAGGCTCGCCCCCTGTTACATGGGACTCAATAATGGCATCGACGAAATGTGGGTGTACAATAGTACCCCTCTGCCCAACCCTTTGGAGAAAACAGGCGTGACGCAACAATCAAATCAACATGTAAAACACGTGTGAACGCTTTAAATATTCATACGTGCAATTATTTCCATTACCCGATTTAAATAAAAATAGTGTAATGTCTTTTAGGAAAATGGTGTACTGAAAAACAAATTAGGAAGACTTTTTGATTCCATTATACCTGTCCTTATCATTTGTATGCCCTTACATAGAGATAGCAATAGACTTACAAGTAAGGCGGTAAATAACCTCGGGCTTCTAAAAGGCTTGTCAAATCTCTGATCTTATTCAAATATCATGTAAGCATGTTGTAATTGGTTGACTTCACTTCGACTGTTCAACAACGAATCATTCATCATCATCATCATATTAATTGTTATAGATGGCTATTCAGTAATCGGGTGTTTGTCTAGAAACTTAAATAATTTCTTCTTAAAAATAATGGTTCTATTAATACAAGATATACATACAACTAGACTATTTAGTTTTAATTCCGCCAAACTAGTTCAGGCTTGCAGCACCGCCCTCCTGCTCGCAAATATGTGCACATGCAGAAGGTGTGATTGATATAATGTAACATGCAACCCAAACTGACCTTCGACACGTGTTTCCTAGGTCCTATTAATCTTAATATTTTCAAATTGGAAAAGCAAACATACTACCTACAGATAGTGCCATCCACGAAGACGCGCCCCACTCTTCTTCCTAATTGCTTACGGTACAAGTGTGCAACTTTCCGCTAGTGTTTTAGTCCTGTCGATACACACTATTTACTTATAATTGCACACGCACACTACGAAATATTAACTGATCACGAAAGAGCATTACGGTCAGCTGGAAAACCTCGGCCAAAAATTGTGGGGCGTGTCCTCGTGGACTATCTATAAAACCAATTACAGACGGATGACAGATAAAGCTCCAAACTTCTGCAATAGGCCAGCACGAATTTTCTAGTGTAAACTAAATTACACAGATAAACCTATAGTTAGTACTTTTAGACCTGAAAAATTACCCATTAAATTAAACTCACCTGTAATAGTTGAGGATCTGCGCGAAGACTCCAGGGTGCCTATCAAAGAAGTACTCGTTGAGGACGGGGTCGTAGTTGGCGAGCGCCTCCGTCAACCGAGAGAGCCTCGTCGCTGGGATCTTCTTTAGAGTCGCCTTGTAGGTCTCGTATCTGGGGGAAGATATGAGGAGTTTAGTTCTGAGCTTCTTTTCATCATTCTAGAAGTTCAAAAACATAAGATGACTTAGAATGTGTACACGTAAATCACCGCTGAGAGAAGCTTTAAGAGAGTGTGATTAACCCTATTAAAGTGACTCTCAGCGGTGATGTCTACTCGAGCACCAATTTGAGAGCGCATGCGCTGCTCAAGTAATAATGATCACTGCTTTGTGTCGCTTCTACTTAGAGTGGTCTTATTGTCATCACTGTTTTACGCAACTGTATCATGCTTAGTTGCAAATACACTTTTGTGTGGAGTGTTTCTAATTTTATGGGACTAGATGTTAAGCAGTGCCTTTTGTCGCAAAATAGCACCATGGCAGTTAAATATCTCCAGGTGTCAAACCGATTATGTATACATATTTTTGGTGTTCTTGCGCTCGCAACATAAATTTGCTGTAGAAAATCCTTAAAATACATGGAATACAATTATGTGTGGCCAGTTCCCTAAATTCAGACACCAAATAGCTCAGTCATCGTCTGGCCATTCTACATACCTTTGCTTGACAGTTTAACTTGCCGGACACCCGAACTGTTTTGCATTGTGAGGCAAACTTATTACCCAATGATGAAACCCGTCCGGGTGTTCTTTTTTTGCATAGGTATACCTACACACATCGTTGACCCTTTTGGACGTGACTTACAACTTCAAGCGTCTTGTACCAATACAAATACCATCACGCATGCGGTCTCTGAAGGTGTGGACTAAGGTAGTCTTTGTACACACCCAGATGACCAATAACGGAGTGAAGCACACATTTTTTTTTTTACACATTTCTCTCGCAATTTCCTAAGGCTTTTCCTGCTTTATCGGACTAATGGCGAGACCAGAAGTGCCCTCAGCTGAGCAAATTAAGCAATATCGCTTAGGGTGCACCATAGCGGGTTCGAGCCTCGGCTTAGGGCAATTCTCGAGGGCAAACAGGAGAAGAGTTACTGGATCTGGTTGTCGAGTGAATAACACACTACAAACACGAGATTTATATAGATTATAGTAATTTGTTAGCCAATGATGGTCGTCACTTGAAGTAATTTGGCCAAGTTCTATGGTTAAAGGACCATCTCGCCATTTGTTGATTCTTAAGGTCTTGTGGCTATCGTGGACCTGACAGATTAACGAAATATTATTTTCGTTTTTCTTAAAAACGTTGCCCCACACTAGGAATAATTCCTGTATCGTGGGTGCCTTTACAAACACATATATTCACATACACAAACACCCATACCTGAAAAAATTATCTGTATATCATACAAATATTTGTTCCGTGCGGTGATCGAACCCGCAATACTTAGCGCAGAAAGCTAATCGCTTAGCCACTGCGCCAACCGTGTCGTCAAATATCTTGTACGTAATCTTACTTTTCCATAGACTTAGATTGTAGAGTTTTTCATATCGATTATGTTGCTTCGCCTTTCATACTTCATTCATCAGATTTTGTCACAGTAACTTTAACTTCGCTAGGTACATCACTATTTAGGTTAAAGTGTACCAACTTTGGCTGACAGTCGATCTAAGTAAGTGCACTTCAAAATACAGTAATATAAGTTTGCCGCCACGATCTATTTGCATAAATTCATAGAACTGCTGAACTGGTAGACGCTAGTTTATTAATTGATATTGACTCTTGAAATTATCGAAGCTAGAACACATATGAGTGCTGATAAAATTGGCTTGATCTGCTATTGGTTTATTGGAAAAATATTTAATGACTGCGTCATTGGTCAGGCAAAGTGTTATTGGGTTTTCTGTATGGAGATTTTCAGTAGCATCACGGAGTGTGGAACCGTGTACTCGGCAGATGGCAATAGGCTCGCCCCGTATTACATGGGACTCAATAACGGCATCGGCGAAATGTGGGTGTACATATATAGTACACCTCTGCCTAACCCTTCGGGGAATACAGGCGTGATGCTATGTTATGTTATGTGTTATGTTATTTAATTTAAGACATAAATTTTTCGACGAAACTGCCTCATAGGTATACTGGTCGTAAGGGCGACTGCTGAGCGTTCCTCCTGGGTTCGAATCCCGGGTCGGACAAAGTGTTATTGAGTTTTCTGTATGGAGATTCTCAGTAGCAGCACAGATTTTGGATCAGTGGATGGTAATAAGCTCGCCCCCTATTACAAGGGGGCTAACAAATGTGAGTACACAATACAGGTTTGATATTGTAGCGACTACTACTCGCAACATGGCAAAAAGTAAAGCGCCATCTATCGGAGTGAAGCTACAACAACAAACCCTGAATCGCACTATGAGAGTTTACAACTATTCTAACACATATACGAATGTCCGACATCAATCGTCGGGCTTCGGCCCGTCAGGCTAACCACCTTGCCTGGTCGGAGGATCCTCCCTTTTCAATGGAGAAACACCATACCTCGTTCCTCCATAATATTATTTTATGTTATTATTCGATTATTTTCATTCATACACTCATGAAATAATAAACTGACATTATTATCGATGCTGTTGGCCTTACACGTCTCAAGTCTGGGAAACTCCGAACAAATTGGAGTTTCCCAACAAGAGTTCTCTATTCGTTCCCAGGCCAACAATACACACTTGAATTCCCAAGCGTTGTTGCCAATCCATTCCAATTGATTTGCTAAGTGGTGAACTTGTACCGACATTGCCCTGGTGTTAACTGTGATTTCCCAAGAGTTGTCCGAAGTGGTTTTTATTCAGACATCGAGTTGTTGAATGATATTGGCGTTTTGATAGATGCCTTTTTGTTTTTATTAAGAATTTATATTTGACTAGCTTCCGCTCGCAGCTTCGTCCACATGTTTTACGAACCCGTACATTTTTTCCGGGATAAAAAGTAGCCTTTGTGCTATTTCAGACTATATTCTATCTCTGTGCCAAATTTCATTCAGATCCGTTCAGCCGTTCTGGCGTGAAAGAGTAACAAAGATCCATCTATGCATCCATCCATCCTCACAAACTTTCACGTTTATAATATTATATTAAGTATGAAGTAGGATTCAGAATGGTCACCTATTAATCTTCATCACATTGTTTAACATAACATAGCATCACGCCTGTATTCCCCGAAAGGTTAGGCAGAGGTGTATTATTGTACACCCACGTTTCGCCGATGCTGTTATTGAGTCCCATGTAATAGGGGGCGAGCCTATTGCTATCTACCGGGCACAGCTCCAGAAAAAAGCTCAAACGCGCTATTTGTCCTACAATATTTATATCCCTCGATTTCCCTAGGATCCCATCATCAAATTTTTGATGATCACTGAAAACCAGCGTTGTGTTGAGGACACGGTTGGCGCAATGGTTGAGCGATCGAGTGCTGCGCTACGTGTCGCGGGTTCGATTCCCGCACGGGACAATTATTTGTATGATCTACGATGGTAGTTTCAGATCTGGGTGTATGTCCATATGAATATTTGTATTTGGCAACGCACCCACGATACAGGAATTATTCCTTGTGGGGGCAACGTTTTTAAGAGAAAAAAAACTAACTAACAAAAATAAAAGTCGGTTGATAATCAAGCAGTGAAAGTAAAGCACACACACTCAAAATTTTATACATATTAGCTTTGCATACATTGAGACGTACATAATAAATACTAAATTTATCCCATCACTATCCCACTGTTGGGCAAGGGTCTCTTCTCAGAATGAGAAGGGTTAGGCTTTAGTCTACCACGCTGGCCCGGTGCGGGTTGGCGGTCTACACACACCATCAAGAACTTTATGGAGCCCTCTCAGGTGTGCAGGTTTCCTCACGATGTTTTCCTTCACCGTAAACGCAAGTGATAATCAAATTCTGATCCGCACATGATTCCGAAAAGTCAGAGGTGCGGGCCGGGTTTGAACTCAGACCCTCCTGCATGAAAGGCAAATGTTCAACCGCTAGGCTATCACAGCTTTGAGACATACATAGACAAGAATAACCTAATAATTCATTTTATACACACTAAGCGTTTTTCTTCATCGTTTCTCATGCAAACGGCTAGGGAATGGAATTCTCTGCCGGCGTCTATATTCCCCGATTCGTATAACTTAGGAATCTTCAATGCGAGAGTGAATAGGCATTATTTGAGCTTGCATGATCCATCCTCGGCAGCATTGTCACTCACTATCAGGTGAAGTGCTGCCAAAGGCACTCAAATTAATAGTAAAAAAAAAATAGAGGTGTATATTCTTATGTGTATTTTTCTATATTTTCCCTGAGGACTAGTCTAGATTTCCACTCGTGCGTTGTTCTTAAGTAGCAAAGGTGCGATGTCTTTTACTGTTAGCGTTTTCACCAATAACTCTGATTTCCCTTGAGACATCTGATTTCTTTGCCAATTCTACAAATGGACTGCGCCAATGATTTTTTGGTATAGGCCTTTATACAGAGCGACGAAAATAAATTCACAAGATTCTACGGCTATGACTAGACTACTTATTTTTTATAAAAGCCTTTGGAATGTTTCAGTTTTTGAAATGATTATGTTTTTAATATTCGACTAACTTTAAATAATGTTTTCCGATTTCTTCCCCTTTATTATATATGAACATTTATGTTCATTAAAAATATCAATTACGTTGATTTTATTTTAAGATTTACGCGTTTCATCATGTCTGTTTTAACATCCTATATCTGAAAAAATCCGCATAAATTATTCAATCAATTTCAAATAATAAATAATTGATATCTTCATATGACTAAAACCTTGCCACGGTGTAAGAAAATATCCTACGCCATTAATATTAATTACTCTTTACTCTCTCTTTAATAAGGGAGTTACTAGTTGCATGCAGATTTCGACATTATCTCTAATCGCGTGAGAATCGTCCCCCTGACTTATTCAAAGTTATCTCACCACACTGCACACTGTTACCAAAACTTGTTTCAGTAACAAAAACTTCCAACACGTTTCAACTGTTTCAAATAATGTTGAGAAACATTCGGATCAGCGTCAAAACATTTATAATTCCTAAAACAGCACAGATGTCCCTGTCGGGTATCGGGTATCGCGAATCCTCTTGTTAGCATATCCTTGAAAGTTTACCTTCTCTCATTAACATAAGTTATCTTTACGATTTATCCTGTATGACATTAAAAAGTTATTCAAAATCATCGTGTACCCTCTGTTGCTATGACGATCTATAGAAAGGGAGCCGGACATTTTCTAATTAAAAAAAAACGACACGGTTGGCGCAGTGGTTGAGAGATCGACTGCTGCGCTACGTGTCGCGGGTTCGATTCCCGCACGGAACTAATATTTGTATGATCTACAGATAGTTGTTTCGGGTCTGGGTCTTTGTGTATGTGAATACACACCGTGCCTCGGTAAGCACGTAAAGCCGTTGGTCCTGCGCCTGATCTCTCTCCGGTCGTGTCGGATTGTCGTCCCACCGGACTATGAGAGTGGAGGAATAAAGAGTGCACCTGTGTTTGCGCACACACTTGAGCTCTATAATATCTCCTGCGTAGTTGGCTAATCTCCGGTGAGATTGGACACCGTGTCCGAAATTCGGTCAGGAGGAAATTATTATAAAATAATTAATTTAAAAAAAACTTGACCTCATTTAGAAAAAAAATGGAAGAGACTTGTTGTGTATGTTTGTGAATATTTGTGTTTATAAACAAACCCACGATACAGTGTATTCGTGCTATTTGCGGTGTTGGCCCAAGAGAATCTTGTAGACCTCTTTTCAAAAAACTACGTGTAATGACTCTGGTATCCTTATATATAGCTGAGATAGGTATGTTTGTTCGAAACCATCCTCACCTTTATCCCAAAGTTAGTGAAGATTGCAAATTTAAACAGAGGGATCCTACTAAATTAAGAATGGAAAGATCTAGAAGTACTTTACATAAGAAAAATAGTCGAATGATGGTAATTAATATATATAACAAAATTCCTAGAGAGATTAGAGAGCTACCTAAAACAAGATTTAAAAGGAAGTTAAAAGCTTGGCTTATAGAAAAGTGCTTTTACACAATAGACGAGTATATTAATTATAGAAAATAGATTTGTACCAGTTAGTATAAGTTTAAACATTTATTTATGCTATTAATTTTCGCATGCCTACTGAAGGCGAGATATGCTAAGTGACTTATTTTGTTTTACCACCTTTTGTATTTACCATGTCTCTGCGAATAAAGATTTTCATTTTCATTTTTCATTTTCAAGAATAATACGTAGTGTGAGACAAAGATAAATAAAAATATATTTTTATTACATTAAAACTTCTTCGTAGTATTCATTTATTCAATAACTACTACAGAAATTTCTAGGTGAAGCAATAATTAGCCTCACATACATAATTATCTATCTGCCTCACTGGTCTAGTGGTAGCGATCACGACTGTTGAGCCTGGCGTTCTGGGTTCGATTTCGGGGTCGGGCAGAGTGTTATTGGGTTTTTTCTGTACGGTAATTCTCAGTAGCAGCACGGAGTCTGGAACCGTGCCCTGTAGATGGCTATATTACATGGGACTCAATAACGGCATTGGCGTGTTGTGTGTCAATGTGGGTGCATAGTACTCTCTCTGCCTAACCCTTTAGGGAATACAGACGTGATGCTATGTTATGTTATATACATACTTCTGAACATGTCCTTGATCATCGTTACAATGACCGCACAACTGAGTGTAAACTGTTTATTTATTTAACAACGAACTGTTGATTCAGACTTCAAAGCACGTGCCGCTATAATGTGGAGTTAAGGTTCACATAAATAATGATAGATTGTTGGTCTGGCGATAGAATTTAGTATCATATGAGAATGTGTATGAATGTCTATACGATCACAGAAAGATCTGTCTGTCCCATATTGAAAAACTTAATGAATACGGATATTTATTTTAGAGTAAATTTAGCATACAATATAGCTTCTAGCGTTTCGAAGTTTATGTCTACCCCCATAAGTGAGGTTTTTGGTTCGATTCCCGGGTAGGGCAAAGTGTTACTGAGAAATTAAATGAAGTGAAATGAAATGATTTATTGCAATTAGGATTTTTCAATAACTTTTACACGTATTTTTTAAACTAGATGGCGTCGGCATTTCCAATGACTACCCCTGAGAAGAAACGCCGAAACAAACTCAGGGATCATGGTCTATTTTAAAGTCAGGGTTGGATCTTTCTGTATGGAAATTCTTATAGCACGGAGATGTTGTGCCCGTTATATGGCCATAAGCTCACTCCGTATTACATTGAGATTCAATAATGGCGAGCATCGTATACGCCTGTATTCCCTGGATATTTTACTGTAATTAGTGGTGTACGTCTCTGCCTAACCATTCAGGGAATGGAGGCGTGATGTTATGTTATGTCATTACCACAAAATAACCATGTGGTATCAGGTAAAAAATAGACCGTTGATTTTTTTTTTAATGAGGAATAATTTATCTTTTCAAACGGTTGATTTTTTAATAGCCAGATAAATCTCTGAATATTTATTGTTCTGATAAATCGATACATTGTTCTTATTTTTAATTAACAGCTAGATAAATTTTATCCGGGTATTGAAAAATCTAGCCTAAGAAATTTATGGATGCAAATACTAATGCCAGATGTAGAGGAGAAGAATCTGCCGGTAAGCAGAAATAGGCCAAATAGACAAGAAAATTAACGTGGTATAAAGTTCGTATGACATGAGCAAAGCCGAGATAATACACTAGTTTATTTCCCTGTTATTTTGGCTCAACACATAGTATCGTGCAATAAATCCAAGTTTACTGGTGTTAAATCAGAGCGAAGTGTTTAGGATATCTGGCAATAATGGCTGAATAAGAGTCTTTAAGTCTTCGAATTACTGGTTCTAACATATACAGGTAACTTTACGATGTTCTTCTTGACCGTAGAAGACATATCATAACATAGAATCACGCCTATATTCCCTGAAGGGTTGGGCAGAGTCCACTATTGTACACACGATGTTGTACGCATGCAATAGAGGGCGAACCTATTGCCATCTACCAGGCACAGTTCCAGACTCCGTACTGCAAGTGAATTTCTACACAGAAATACCCAATAACACTTTGCCTGACCCGAGATTTGATCTCAGGAGCTCACGCTCGGCAGTCCCGTTTGCGACTAGACCGATGAGGCCAACCTTAGAAGAGGTGATGAATAATGAAATAGTAACATATTATATGACCCGGGTACGTCTTAAAACTGTGGCCAGACACCGGAGGACGGGCAGCAACGTCCTGTCACTAATCGGTGAGCTACTGCGATCCCCAAGCCGCCTGCCAAGCGTGGGGATTATGGCAAACAACCCTTGAGGGAGGCCTTCGTTCAGCAGTGGACGTCTTCTGGCTGATGATGATGAACATATTATATAATGTGCGACATAACACAGTGCCCTATTCGTATTTTATCGCCATATCGCAACCCTGAGAACTTGTGGGGGATTTGTGGGAAATGAGCAAGAAAGTCTTCATAAAAGTATACTTCTTAAGGTCAGTTTTGGTTGTTCAGGAATTTTGAGTGAGGTTGCTTTCATTCTATGGGTGCGATATATCGTTGCAGATCTATGACCTTCCCCCAGTACTAAAACCAACGTCTTTCAAGATATTGGCCAGAAAATCATAAATTTTATACCATTTATTAAATAAACTAGCTTTTGCCCGCGACTTTATACGCGTGCATTTTGAATCTGATATTTTCCTGCAGTAAAATGGAGCCTATATCTTAAGTTAGACCTCTAGCAATACATCGATGAAAACTGCATTCAATTCCATGCAGCAGTTTTTGCGTGATGCGTGTACAAACATGAAACTGGTGTTTTGACTTCTGTTGCTCTAATAAAGACCCTCCATATTAGTTTTTCTCCAATATCTATAATGTACAGACATCGGCCTGTTATAATTTTATTATATGTATAGATACACGAACAAACGACAGATACACTTAAAAAACATCTTAAAGTCTTTTTACGTACTTACTTCATTTGTTTAAATATAGTTCGAAGAATCATAAATCCTTGGTAATATAAACATAAATAGCTATTTAAATTTATATGTTCTTAACATTGAATTACGTATAAAAATATATTTTGTAACGACTGAAATTGAACCTACGTTTTCGTACTGACGTATATAAACAGTTTGTAGATGACCTTTTTCTAATATAAACTTTAACGGTCGTATTTTGTGATATATTTACTCGAAGTTCAACGGATCAACTTCGAGTAAAAATATCACAGAGTTTATAGTTTTATTAAAGTTTGTGGTTACGTCGGCCACAGAACAAAGACAAAGTAGAGGTGACAGGTTGTTTTGTAGACGTTTGCCTACAATATAGTAATGAATTCATCATCAGCCAGAAGACGTCCACTGCTGAACGAAGGCCTCCCTCAAGGGGGGGTTTGCCATAATCCCCACGCTTGGCAGGCGGCTTGGGGATCGCAGTGGCTCACCGATTAGTGAGAGGACGCTGCTGCCCGTCCTCCGGTGTCTGGCCGTAGTTTTAAGACGTACCCGGGTCACATATAGTAATACTCATATTATATTATTTGATTCCCTTATTGGTCTAGTGGTCACAACCTCGACCGCTAAACGTGAGGTTCTGGGTCCGATTCCCGGGTCAAACAAAATGTTATTGGGGTTTTCTGTATGGAAATTCTCAGTAGCAGCACGGAGCCTGTAACTGCCTGGTAAATAGTAATAGGCTCGCCCCTTTACATGTGACTCAATAACAGCATCGGCGAAATATGGATGTACAATAGTACACCTCTGCTTAACCCTTAGGGGAATACAGGCGTGATGCTATATTATATTGATGTTATATCAGTATAACAACTGTATTTATTTACTTTATATTTTTGGGGGAAAACAAAGAAAAGAGAAGCGAAAACATGATTTCGCATGGAAAGAATATTAATTGATTACTCGGCGACACGGTTGGTGCAATGGTTGGGAGATTGACTGCTGCGCTACATGTCGCGGGTTCGATTCCCGCACCCAACAAATATTTGTACGATCTACAAACAGTTGTTTCAGATACGTCCATGTGAATATTTGTGCTTATACGCACCCACGATACAGGAATCATTCCAAGCGTGGGGCTGTGTTTAAAAAATATTGCAAATAATGACCTACAATAATAAAATTGCCATAAATTCACCGCCGTGTATCAAACAGTGTACCACGTAAACTGACATGAATATGGCATTAACCCTCCATCCTATGTTCATTAGTGTGACCATGTCCAACGGCCTATATTTGAGTCATTTTCCTTGTAATATAACCACGTTGTTCGGTTCAAAGCCAGTAACAAAAGAGGACGAATTTATTTTTTAACCATAGATTATAGAGTATACAGAAAACTGATTACAGATAATAAAAACATCAGACCATGCATAGTACAAATATTAGATTACTGATGTCACTTTGTTTATTCGATGTTACCATATAATTCTAACACTTCAGTGGTCAAATAGTCATAAGTTTAAGTCAAGTTCGATTCCCAGTCACACTGTAGTCTGTTACATTTGCAGTTACATTTAAATAAGTGTCCGATATATGTATTGTTATGTTTATAAACATTTGCCATTTAAAGTTTTAACTTGTGCGAATACTGATTAAGACTAAAGCTAATAGTTTTCTTACAAAATGCGTTAACGTTTTTACTCTACTAAACATGAACTGATTTTGCTGATTTTTTTATATGTTATAGACACAAGTAAAAACTAGGTTGTCACGTTGTATTTTGATATTGTTTATAGATTGAGAAATAATTAACCTTCAAAATGTGTTTTTTAACTAAAAATGTTCTTACTTAACTTATCTCGTGATAAGTTTATAATCTGACAAAAAAAGGATCAAAATCAAATTAATTCGTTAAGATTTAGATGTAGGAAACGTTAACGCCCAAACACCTATTTTGCGCGTATTTCAAGACAATTTTGTCAGTAGCAGGCAGCTAAACGATATTCTTAAATAAATTATGAACACGAGCAGTATATAGATCGACCAATCAAAATCGATTCAGTCTCTTTTTATTTCATGTCAAGATTCAAGATGTATATTTTGCCAACTAAATGTATTAATGATGTTTAGCAAAATAAAATAGTTCTCTTAAATATAGTACACTAGCTCCCGCCGGCGGTTTTGCCCGCGTGGTTTACGAACCCGTACATTTTCCCGGTATAGAGAGTAGCCATTGTGCTATTCCAGACTAGAATCTATCTCTGTGCCAAATTTCATCCAGATCCGTTCAGCCGTTCTGTCGTGATTGAGTAACAAATATCCATCCATCCGTCCTCACAAACTTTCACATTTATAATATTAGTAGGATGCCTTTTGGTATTGCTAAAATTTAGTATTCTTAAATAAGAATTTATATAATACTTCAACTAATATTTTTTTAATGTTTTATTTGTAGTATTTATACAGCGTTTATATAGCTTGGTTTATGATGAGATATGATACAATGCGCTTATTCGCGCACGAAAGCATCCTCCCCAAGTGAAGATAACTAGCTACCGACGCACTTTGGACTAACACCGCAGCATAACCAATTTTTTATGGGAAAGCTCATACTGACATTAGAGATAAAGGGAATAAAGCTCTGTTGCTTCCATTGGCCAAGGGCCTAACACGCGCAAGAGTTTTATGACCCTATTTAAATAGGTCAGCAGACAACAAAAAATTAGGATATTTAACCCAAACATTTCGTCATGAAACATTTTATTTGCCTCAAAAAGTGAAATTAATTGCCATGAGAACAAACGGAGCGGGGTCCAACAAATTATCAGTGAAAACGGTAACGAGCCGCCGTTAAGCTTAAAGGGTTCCGCACAGAAAAACCGTTTGGAATGCGGAAGTTTTTTTTTTTTTTTTTTTTTTCAATATTGTCTATGATTTATTTGGAATCTTCGTGATTGGTTTTTTGAGGCTTTCTTGTAGATTTTTCCAATTTACGCTTAATTTTCCTAGAGGTAAAGTAAGATTTTAAAGTACGGTAATATTACCGATGAACATAATAGCAGTACAGTAGCGGAGCTTTATGAGTTCAAGATTCAATTCCTGCACATTTAATTTGTTTTGTGGATTGCGTACTGTACTAAATTTGTCTTCCTTCGAAATCAAATTATAACCATGACATTGAGGCCTTTATTCTTCGAAGGTTTAGGCTGAGGTGTACTGCCGTACACCCACATTTTACTGGTACCATTATTGAGGCCCATTTAATAGGACACGACCCTAATGCCATCTACCGGCCACAATCGGTACTGATTTTTTTTTTAAATAGATTAATCCGAATTGCCCGAATCGTGGATCGAATCCAGAACCCCATGCTCAGCAGCCGCGCTTGTGACCGCTAGACCATTGAGGCAGTTAAAGAATCAACAAGTTAACGTTACTTTTTCTATTTATCAGTAACCACTTTCACTGAAACTATACATCACAAGTGTCACAGTTTTCCTTTGAGGCACGACGGTGTACATTGAAACCACAGCTCAAAAAGAATATTAAATGGCCGCCTAAAAACATTTCTGTTTTAGCACCACACATTTGTGGTATTAGATGTTTTGCACTAGTGACCGAGGACTGTTTTTGTGGTGGATTTAATTCTAAATACTAGTAAAGGTATGTTTAATACATAAATACATATATGCCTAGTGAGTGATTGTGATATTATTCTTGGTTTATATTTTTGTTCGAGGACAAAGTAAGGGGCCATCCATTAAGCACGTGATGTTTTTTTAGCATTTTTAACCCCCCCTCCCCTTGGTGATACGTGGTGAGATTTAAGACTACCTCCACCCCAAAATCAAGTGTATTTTTTTGTAATCTTAAAATATTTAGAATATTATCTTTAAGTACAGGTATAAAGTATAATCTAATTATATTCTGAAATTAAGGACCATGATAAAAATGTCTAGATAGAAAGGTTGCAGGTAGTTTTTGACTGGCATAAAAATAATATTAAAGGAATGGAGTAATCATGCGAAAAACATATATTGTACTGGTACATGACCATATTTAATGTACATTGTCCTCGGACCACGGATTAGCAAGTGAAAAAGTAAATACACGTGATATCTTACTACGCCCCCCTCCCCCTTGTAATATTTCGTGATTTTTGCCAAACCCCCTCCCCCCCTTTCGAGCCTCACGTGATTAATGGACGGCCCCTAAACAAAGTATAATATTCTTTGTTTTCTTTCCTTCTAGACTATTATAAACATGATTCTGACAGATCAATACATATCAAATATTTTTCTGGTACTCATATGAATTTGGTTAAAAAAATAGATAAATAATCTCTTCCTGTACTGAAAAGTGTTTCGTCTTGCGCTTTGTTTGCAAATTGCAGCAAAAGCTTAATAGCTGAGGCAACAGCAGCAGACTGCAATTCAAGCATTCACATGCAAAAATGAGCTGTTGTGTTGTGTCAAAGTTGATCCTTTTTAGACATTTTTTTTTTTTTCTAATATCACCCTTTTCGATTCCTGGCTAGGGATATTGTTTTTTGTTTATTAGTTATTTGTTTTGCAAAAATCCAATGATGCAGTTTTCATTTTTATTAAAATCGGTCTCTGATTCCTTTGAGTATTTTTCGCTATTCCTTATAGTTTCGGATTTGGCCATCCACGCCCACTTGAAAAAATCACCCTGTATATGTATTAGTAACGTGTAACGGACATAGAGACATTTTTTTAAGGGATCGCGGTTATTTTTCTCTGATTTTATCAAACAGACTATTAAATAATCAGCCTCCATCTATACCTGCCATAAATGAGAAAAACCTATCCAAAATCATTATACACCTCCAGAAGAGCCATTTCACACATCACTATCACACTTTTTATGAATAAATACGAGCTAAACGGGGCATTTGATGGCCTGGGTCCCATGAGACCCCAATAAATTGGCTGAAGTATTGCCGGGCCCAACAGTATGTCATCCCTGTTCCTGTGATACTCATACTTCGTATGATTAAGGGATTTCGGTTATGGTAGGGTCATAGAAATGACGAGAGTATGTGTATAAAAATGTATGTGCATATTTCAGACATTTAGGAGATTATAGTATATATCTATATATTAAAACGTGAAGAGAAAAGTTTGCATCCTTTTTTAAGCATATTGCCCGCATGGAGAAGTGAGATTTAACATAATTAAAGTTTATATGGAGGAGTCCAAAAAGTTAAAATTTAGATACAATAGGTACTAGCGGACACGATAGACGTTGTCCTGCCCGAAACTGTCCTAGAACTCGATCACAGCACCACCTACTGAGTCTAATTGTAAATCTAAACTGTCCAGGGATTCACTTAAACACAGACAAAAAATTTCATGAAAATCGGTCCAGTCGTCAGACATACAGACGGAAACTTACAGGGTTACGACGAATGAATACAGACTCCCCTTCACTATTCGAATGCAGGCCCCGGATAGCATATGCGCTAGTGACTACACAAAGTCGGTCAAGGCTGAGAGAGGCATAGACAAACTTTTCTCTAGATTAAAATTCAGAACACCAATCACATACTTTGAACTTGCTAGAATTCTAATAATACAACATTCTTTTATATGGTACATAATTATATAGCATCACGCCTGTATTACCCGAGGGGTTAAGCAGAGATGCACTATTCATCATCATCATCATCAGCCAGAAGACGTCCACTGCTGAACGAAGGCCTCCCCCAAGTGGGGGGGTTTGCCATAATCCCCACGCTTGGCAGGCGGCTTGGGGATCACAGTGGCTCACCGATTAGTGAGAGGACGCTGCTGCCCGTCCTCCGGTGTCTGGTCGCAGTTTTAAGACTTACCCGGGTCCCTATGATGCACTATTGTTCACCCACATTTCGCCGATACCATTATTGATTCCCATGTAATAGGGGGCAAGCCTATTGCCATCTACCAGGCAGTTCCAGACTTCGTGCTGCTACTGAAAATTGCCATACAGAATAACCCAATAACACTTTGCCCGATTCGGAAATCGAACTCACGATCTCACGTTCAATTGCGCTTGCGACCACAAGACCAAATAAGCTGTCTATTATGTGGTGCTGTTCATTTTTTTATGTGCCCGTTTATATATAACTAGCTTCCGCTCGCGACTTCGACCGCGTGGTTTACGAACCCGTACATTTTCCCGGGATAAAAAGTAGCCTATGTGCTATTCTAGGCTATAATCTATCTCTGTACCAAATTTCATCCAGATCCGTTCAGCCGTTCTGGCGTGAAAGAGTAACAAAGATCCATGCATCCATCCATCCATCCTCACAAACTTTCACATTTATGATATTAGTAGTATAATGTTAGGATTAAATATTATATAGTGCAACCAATCTGCTGTTATAATGAAACAGCAGATTGGTTGCACTATAACTAACTTTATTTAGATTTAGGCATCGCTTATATAGTGGTTACTTACTAGCAGAATCACATGATACATACGTCATACATCATCTACACTACAGTAGGATGGAAACAATAAATGTAAAGTTGAACGAGTACTGAACGAGCCGTAACCGAATTGCTCTCGATTAAAATGCTTATACAGTTCGCGCATAGAGTACGCAACTTAAGCAGAAAAACATATACTAAACATCATGCCGAACCGGGCACTCTTGGCACTATTTTTATCTATATTTTTTTAGTACCTAGTTTAGTGCCAATAAAAACAATTGTCTTTCTTTCTTATCTCAGTCAAATCTAAATATCTATTGAACAAAATAAGCTTAGATTGTTCCTTCCCGTTCCTTAATAGAACTGCCTCACTGGTCAAGCGCGACTGCTTAAGCGTGAGGTTGTGGGTTCGATTCCCGGATTGGGCAAAGTGTAATTGCGTTTTTCTGTCTGGAAATTATCAGTAGCAGCACGAAGTTTGGATCTGTGCCCGGTAGATGGCAATAGACTCGCCCTCTGTTACATGAGACTCAATAACAACATCGGCGAGTACACCTCAGCTTAACCCTTCTTGAAAACAGGCGTGATATATTAAGGGCCGATTATTTCAATCATCAGTTAACATAATAGGTATTTGAAGAATAAATATGGCGATTTGATATATTTTCTATACTGCTTATTAATAACATAAAAATATAAAAAAATATGCATATTTTTGTAATGCTGTCAAATCTCAAAATTCATTCCACAAATAATAATAATAATAATTAATAATAATAATAATAATAATAATTTATTCAAAAATCATTACAAGATTAAATTATACAGAGGTGCTTAAATGTTAATTATATTCCTAATTCTTACGTGCCTGAACTAGGTAAATCCTGTGTTTCAGGCAAGAAGAGCTAAAACAGTCTAAAGTAATTAATAAACAATCAAAGAGTTATTACATAATGTTCAAAAAGAAAATAATCCTAAATTATACAGATTATAATTTTAAATAGGCTAATTTATAGTTCCTAAATTAACTAAAAGCTTAGTGTAGGTGAAAATTTGTATACTTAAATATATTTACTTCGGCACAACTAGTAGATTCTCTGTATCTTCGTAGGACATACTTTGAAGAGAATCCTTGAGAATTCTCTTACAATTAGTGTGATTCAGGGAATAAATATTAGCTATAGAGTTTAATCTATTATAGAGGAGAGGACCCAGGAACATGTAAAATTTTGATGTAAAAGCATGTTTTGTTTGATTTTGAGGACAGACTAGATCTTTACGTCTTTTATTAGTATGTTCAGTGCTGTATGGTAGCGCTGCGTGTTGTTTTAATACAATGCCCATTATAAATAGCTGTCTAACTGTTAATACTTCACAATACTTGTATAGGAGGTTAGTGGGAAAAAGGAAAGGTCGGAAAGTAGACACTTTGAGAATCGCCCTCTGAGCTCTCTCAATGGTTAGTAATAGTGTTTTACCCGCTCCTCCCCATGTGGTAATACAGTAAGTTAGTAAAGATTGGCATAGAGCAAAGTAGACTTGTCTAATTATTTTTGGGTCTGCAATATTGCGTAACTTTTTAAAAACAAATATCAACTTCCGAATTTTGTTATTTAAGGCTTCTATATGTTGTTTGAATGAAAGTGTTTGATCAATTATAATACCAAGATATTTTATCGTATTTGACATTTTAATGTTGGGACAAACACATTGGTTATTTGTGGGACCTGTGCAGTGATGAGCAGACAATTTTGAGTTAGTGCCACTTGATTTTTGCTTGTGCATCGAAAACTTAATGTAATTTGTTTTGTCACTATTTAGGGTTAGTGAATTTTGATGAAGCCATTCATTAACAACATTGAATCCGTGTTGTGCAAGCCTGTAGACATTATTTTCTGAGTCAGCCGAAAATAAAAGAGCAGTGTCGTCAGCATAACAAACGATTTGGCCCTGATCTAGATTTAGATTACAAAGATCGTTTATGTATATCAAAAATAGTGTAGATGCTAAAATACTTCCTTGAGGCAGGCCGTAAGACGTGTTTTTCTTATCATCGCTGAGAACATTATCAATCCTTACACATTGCGTACGGTCTTCTAAGTAGCTCTTAAATAGTTTCAGCTGGGTGTCTCTAATACCTATGGCTTCAAGCTTGTGCAACAGGATAGGAATAGAAACCGTGTCAAACGCTTTGGCGAGGTCCAGGAAGATTCCCACTGTGTGGTTACCTTTATCAATTTCTTGTGCTATATAGTCAGTCAGATGGTGTACGGCGTCTTCTGTTGACATTTTAGGCCTAAATCCAAACTGCCGTTTAGATAAAATAGATTTATCCTCCAAATATTGATAAAGTCTTTTATTTATAAGTTTTTCTAATATTTTAGACATAGAAGGCAATAAGGAAATAGGTCTATAATTAGTCACTTGATCTTTACTGCCCGATTTATAAACAGGGACAACAACAGCTTTTTTCAGGCACTCGGGAAAAACACCTGTAGATAAACATTTTTGGAAAATATAAGTCAGTGGCGGAACCAAAATATGCCTGAACTGTTTGATAATTTTATTTGATATATTGTCCCAGCCAACTGCGCAGTCATCTTTCAAGCTTATAATTATCCGTTCAACCTCAGTCTCGTCAGTATCGAGCAGTGCAAAGGATGATAAGCTAGTGCTACACACAAACGGAGAACTTGTTAGATACCGTGATCGGCCCCGAACTTTTTCAGCCAGACACTTTCCTACATTAATAAAGAAATTATTTGCAATGTTAGCAGATGTTAACTGTGATGAATGTGCTTGTAATAAACCTGAAGATGACTGATTTTGTTTCGAGTTGTATGTTACCTTTTTAATAAAAGTCCAGATTTTTTTACTATTTGTACCAGCCTTTTCTAGAGCAATTTTATCGTAGTTGTTTTTTATTTTTTTAAGAAGACCATTACAAAAGTTACGATATCTCTTATACGATAGTTGCATTATTAAATTATCTGGATAAGATTTAGCTTTCATGTGCAGTTTATCTCTATTTTTCATACAGCGAATGAGGCCAGGCGTAATCCATGGTTTTATGTTGTATTTTTTGTTACTTAGCTGAGATATGACCGAGTTCTTCTGAATTGCATGTTGTACATTTTTTATTAAATGTAGCATACAAAACTGCGGGTCAGCGGATTTGTAGACTGGGTCAAAGTCGATATTGCGTAAGTCATCTTCAAGTTTATGTAAATTTAAACTAGAAATTGTGCGAGACATTTCTATAGGTAATTTACAATTTAGAATAAGTAGGGTAGCATTGTGATCGGTTATTGTTGAGTTAGTTACAAGGGTAAGTGCTGGGAGTTTCGACTTGAGTAAAATATGGTCCAAACAGGAACCGCTTTGATGGGTAGGAAGCATGTGAGCGGGAAGCAAACCATGGAAGGCGCATACGTTCAGATATTCCTCAGTGGTAGCGTCTGCACTTCCTGGAAGAATGTTGATGTTAATATCTCCAGTTAAAATGGTATTTTTAAAGGATGACAGGTTCTGCAAGGTGTCATTTAGCGAATCAGTAAATTTGTTTATATTCCTTAAAGAGGGGGGTCGATATACAGCTACTATCGCAAATTCTGATCCAATTTTAATCAACAATCTGTTACAGTCGTGCATGTTTGGTTCCTCGACAGACACATTGAGATGATTTCTTGCATAAACTATCACACCATCGTTCTGATTGAAGGTTATACTACTTTTATACATACAATATCCCGGGATTAGTGGTATGTTATATTGTTTAGCAAGCCAACATTCAGTTAAGACAATAATATCACAGTTGATGTCTAGACGTTGTAGAAAAATGCTAAAATTATCGAAGTTCTTAAAAACACTGCGAATGTTTTGAGTTAGTATGGTTAAAGGGCTAGCGTAAGAGGAAAGATATTGTTTACAGTGTTCAACGTCACAAACCTGCGATTCAGATACAGAGAAATTATCTAAGTCACTAATTATATTATTTATCATAGTTATAAAAAACAAAGGCCAGGAAAATACGTAATTAACGGCGCTCTTAGGCGCCACCATAATCAACAGAGTTTATGTACCTCTTTTCGGCCATTAATTTCGCCGGACAGTCAGCTGCACCTGTCTTGTGATTGCTTGGCTTTTTAAAGTGTAAGCAAGTAGCACATTTTGGTTCCTCTGCCTTTTTAGTGCACTCTTTAATGGAGTGATCCAGTTCCCCACAGTGGCCACAGGTAAAGGTAGATTCCCGACATGATTTGGCTGCATGTCCATACTGCTGACACTTGTAGCAACGTGTAACGAGAGTGAAATCTCTCACAGGGCATGATGACCAATTAACAAAAACTCTGTCTCTAGATATCAGGGCTTTGCGTATATCTGCAGATATTTCTTTAACATAGTTGCAGGTATCAGCGTCTTTCTTACCTGATTTGTGACTTAGCTTAATGGAGGACAAAAAAGTATCGAGGCTGAAATTCTGAAGTTTCTCGGCTAGATTTTGGTGGAAAACACATGTAAAAACTTCCTTCTCTTGCATGGATGACGGCACTCCGATAATTACGACTCTAGGCTTCCTTTTCTGGGGCTCATCGATTGTAAGGCCTGAATTTGTTAAAAGCATCGATTTTTTCACTTTCTCAATATCGTCCTTTGTTTCCGTACTGATGATGACACCACCATTTTTTGTCTTCCGTAGTCCTCTTACTTGAAGTTTCATCTGCTCAGGGCTTATAATTTTTTGGACAAGTGATTTCGTCTCCTCACTAGACTTCAATTTATCGCTGGGATATATGGCCACTGAGCTTAAATTTAAGGGCTGTATAAAATTGTTGGTACCTTTTTTAACCATGTCAGCAAAAGAGGTTCCCGTGACAGGTTTCGATGAAGCTCCAATTTTCAGCTTAAGGTCTTGTAGTTGCTGCCCCAGATCAATTTGATTTTCAAGTGTTTGGACGGCGGAGTTAGCCATGACTGCTCTCATCTTTACGGATTGGTACTGGACGGCCATCTGTGATGTGCCGTGGGCAATTTTTCGGCATAAAGTACTTATGCGCAGTTTTTGTTCCATATTTAGTTTGCCCTCTGTAGCAATAGCACACACCTCATTTAGGCACTGCTCTATGGATGACATCCAATTCTGAATTTCTGGTGTTGATATCACCTCCAAGGCTTCGTCTCTTTCGCTGGGCATTTGAGGTGCGGGTGCGGGTGCTGGTTCAGGTGCGGGTGCTGGTTCAGGTGCAGGTGTGGGCACAGGTGTAGGAGGTGGGCTCCGAGCACATCTGCCACCCCGGCTGAAGGGGCTGTTTGACATCGTGACTCACGTGAATCACTTAAACATTTATTCACATAAACGATTCACACATTTTGTGCCTACGTATGACACAGTTTGCTTTACTACCGGCTAGTTGGTAAAACTAGGTCACGATTCAGCAAGCGATTATTTATTAATTTTAGTAATTATTCGATACGTCTGCTCACAACGAAGTTCCGAAGTTAAAAGTTATCTGATGGTAAAAAATCAGCCTTTACTGAGTTGAAGAAGATGAGGAGGTATCCGAGATGATTCACTCTTTTTACATATTTACTGTTTCAGTGTATTTGACGGTAGCTGTTACTACATCAAGATGGTGAGATGAAGCATTGTACGTTTAACATTCACTCACAGATCTCAGTGAAACAGTTCAGTGAACCGGAACGATTGCTTTACGGAAGAGATATTTCAGGACCATTAGGTTAAGTAAGTAGGCTTTCGAAATATTCCTATACAGAATGATTTTTTAATCATTATCCAAATATTTGACCCGGGTACGTCTTAAAACTGCGGCCAGACACCGGAGGACGGGCAGCAGCGTCCTCTCACTAATCAGTGAGCCACTGCGATCCCCAAGCCGCCTGCCAAGCGTGGGGATTATGGCAAACCCCCCCTTGAGGGAGGCCTTCGTTCAGCAGTGGACGTCTTCTGGCTGGTGATGACGATGATCCAAATATTTTCGTCATTCAAAGATGTGTGTTATTTATTTGAGGTCACACACAAAACGCTCAGGTCATGGGGTCTGAATGCACGTCTCTTTTTTAGTGACATTGCTAAACGCTTGGTCGACAGTACACATGACCAGAGGGCTGGCCTATTCTTTGGTCAAAGAATAAGCATTGCCATTCAACGTGGTAATGCTGCCAGTCTTCTGGGCACGCTACCAGTTGACAGCGATGTGGAGGAGTACATTGACAACTAAGTATTCGTTTAGGAGAGTTTTTTTTTACAATGTTTTATTAATACATTTGCATAAGTAGTTATTAAAATGTTTATACATAGATTTAAAGTTTACGTGAAAATAAAAACAAAATTAAAAGCTTAAGTTTTTGAAAAAGAAAATTGTTTGGTCAAATTTTCGCAATAAAATAATTTTCCCGAAAGAAATTATCAGTTCAGCGTGTTTACTAATCAAACTTTAAATACTACACTTTTATGCCTACAGAATGAGGATAAAGACGGTGCGGGCCACTTGGTCAGCTAGCCTTTACGGTAACCGCAAATGTAAACCTCATCCCAAAAACACGTTTTAAATTTAGATGGTAATTTAAAAAAAATTAAATTGTAATTCATGTACCTATACGTACTGATGATATATGAAAAAAATATACAAAACAATGAGCAGCTCATTGTTTCTTCAGCGCCGTCAGCCTGGAATCCAGATCAAAACAGAACATGGTCATTGAACTGGAACCATCGTGTGCTTACTGACTACTGCGACGCGATTCAGTTGGCACACACAACTCAACTCACACGACCATTCGGCTTTCGGCTTCTTGTATTTGTGCGTAGTATAATTTGAAGGCCGCTAAGTTATAAAAAGCATTTTGATTTACATTTTAACTCAGAAAATAACAAAATAGGTAATGATTTAATTACTTCTGGTATTGCGTATGTCTTTAAAAAAATTAATTCATTAAGACACACGCGGCGCCCGGCTTCGAGACACAATCAATTTTCTATTGTTTTATTCGTATCAGTTGGCGGGTTTAAAAAATAAATAACACAATCGGTAAGTCGAAAAAATATAAGAAGCTAATTCTGGTAACTATTGCTTAAGACATGTTTTTTTTTTTTTTTAATACGTTTCCCCACACTTGGATTTCTCCTGTATCGTGAGTACGGTTTACAAACACATACATGTCACATGCACACACAACCAGGCCCGAAACAACTATCTGTAGATCATATAAATATTTGTTCCGTGAGGGGATCGAAGCCGCGACCCGTAGCGCAGAAAGCTAATCGCTTAACCACTACGCGAACCGTGTCGATTAATTAATCATTAAATTCGCCCAGAAATGTAGTTAACCGAGAAAGCTCCAAGAGTGCTTTTAGTGGCGAACTTACGCCTTGACCCATGTGACCGCGGACTTGAAAGGGTTCCGATGTTAAGATACAAACTTGGAGCGCGAGATATTTCTGTATTTTCGACCTTGGGTGCAGAGGCCAGGCGTCTGCTTTCTATCGTCAGATTAAAAGAGAACTCTTTTTGTAGGTCTTTAACTAGTTATTAGATGCTTTTGTTGAGAATCTGGGAATGAGACTTATTAAAAACATCGGTGACATGATGGTATAAAACAGTATGTATACACGTAGCGAAATTCAAACGCTTATTTTTGCATAACTATTGGTTAAAATCATAAAATTTAAATGACTATGTTTTTTTTATGTTTCAGCAGATACTATGTGTAAAATTGGTCAAGATTTCAATCACTATTTCCTCTAAAAATCTCTTTGGAATTTCATTAAGTGTATACATATATTTGATGCTGACTGTACAGGCAGTATCAAAAAGATGAATTGTACGTAGTGAAAATCAAAAGTGAGATTTAGATGAATATATAATCTTGACCAATTTCATACATAGTATCTGCGGATACATAAAAATACATGGTCATTTAAATTTTATGATTTTAACCGATACTTTTCCAAGAATAAGCGTTTGAATTTCGCTACGTGTATACATCTTTTTGATGCTGACTGTACACCTCTGACTATACCTTTAGGGACACGCGTGATAATATTTTGTGTTCGCACCACATTAATTAATCAGTGATTAAGAAAGTAATACAACTTATTCCAATCAGCACAAACATTCAAATTATATTTTCAATTTCGTTTCCCTCTGACATTTCGTTAAAAGCACTCTATTTGATACCTATCGTTAATTAACATTAAATACAGTATTCCAGGAAAAGGCCATATATTTTTTCAGCTTCGTGGCCGTTATTGAAACTAATGACTTTTACTTCACTCTCGGGCCCGTAATCTCATACAAATCTTGATACAACTTAAACGTTAGTGCGTTTTCAAATATATTTTGAGTTATTTAGTCATGTATAAATGAGGCCATGAGAACCATAGTGGCCTAACTACATTTTTTACAATATTGAGTTTATGATTTCTTACAGTTAAAATTGATCATTTTGGTTTCTACCAAAATGGTTTCTCCAGGGTGGCCTAAAAGTGATACACCCCATTTACACCCCATTTACACCCCCACAATCTATTGATTATAATCAGTAGATTGTTAAAATTTATCATTTTGGTTTCTACCAAAATGATAAATTTTAATTTATATATATATATATAGATTTTTTTCAATTTTAACTGTACGAAATCATAAACTCTATCGTAAAAAATATAGTTAGACCACTATGGTTCTCATGGCCTCAAATATCTTTAGTAATTGTCAAGATGATCTTATAACTAACGTTTTTAGGATAATATACTCACAGCATCACGCCTCTATTCCCCGAACAGTAAGGCAGAGGTGTACTATTGTACGACCACATTTCACTGATGCCGTTATTGAGTCTTATGTAATAGAGGGCGAGCCTATTGCCATCGGTCACAGTTTCAAACTCCGTGCATAATATCCAGTGGATAATATACTATTACATATATATATATATAGGTACTTACTTACTTGGGCTTTTTTTTAAGTAAAGTTTTCTTTTTTTTAGTGTTTACTATGTTTACGACATATTTACTCTAAGGGCCATATTCACCAACAATATAACATATGTTTAAAACGAAATCTGCCGTTTATGTCAAACGACCGATTTGTGTCTTAACCATCTGTTATATTGTTGATCGAACTTGGACCTTAATGTATGAACCCGTGAAAACGTTTATTTTGAATAAATCGGCCGTTAGTGTCTACCTGACCGTGCATCTAGAATCACAAAGTTTTGAGAGAGCCTGTAAAGGCCTACTCGAAATAAAAATTTCACTTTTGACTTTTTGACTTTTGACTTTGTCATCAATTAAGTCACCATTTTGTTATTTGTAATGTGAGTCCCTCTGGTCTACTTGTTTGAAAATGTTCGTGGAAACAGTTATTAGGAGAAAAACTTAAAACATTGGTGAGATGTCTCGATTAGCACAGTGACCTAAGGACTTGGCTTTCTGCGCTACGGCTCGCGTTCGAGTCGCGTACGGAACTAATATTTGTTTGGCCTACTGATCGTTTATATGTCAATTGTACCTACGACACAGGTGACATCCGTGTGGAGAAAATCCATCAATGGACACTATACAAATTCTATTGCCGGTCTTTGCAAATAGAACTAAAACATTTCACTCTACATTTTATTTATGTTTCCAAACGTAACAAAGTAATAAAACTATCAAAGCGACGTAAACAAATCACCGCTTGTTTAACTCAACCGTTGTTTACAGAAACGGTGCAATCCAATCGATTTGTGTTCCATTTATTAAGTGGGGGAGTAACCAATGGTTGAATGAAATGGTAAAAAATGAAATTGTAAAAACAGTGTAGAAAGATATAGGTATACAGAGTTTCTTTTTATGATGTAGTTAAGGAGGTAGATACAGTTTCATCGCATTTTTAATGTTGTTTTTTATTCTACCTGCTTTAGAGTTCCTAATGATCTTAGTCACTGAGTCACTGATATACTAAACAGATCTCCTTATATGAATGAACCTATATCGACAATTACATGTACCTTTAAGAGTCTAAACTGGAGCAATGTTCAGAAAACACAAAATTGAACTTCAGCTTAAAATCAACATCACATACCTGTAGTATTCTATAAGTATAGTTTACGCATATTTCGCCGATGCCGTAATTAAGTCTCATGGAACAGAGGAGCTAGCCTTAGGGCATCCACCCGATATAACAGCATACTACTAAGAATTTGAGAAAATCCCAATTAAACTACCCGTCCTGGTTTTCGAATCCAGTACCTCAGTAGCTCCACATACGACCACTAGACCCATTAGTCTTGTCTTGTCTGCCTCATTAGGCAGACATCATATTTTTTCTTTTACATAATCAAACGTATTTCCCTATTCAAGTTGTGTACCACACTTCAAATCAAACATAAATTCGCACTCACGCGCAAAAATACGTAAACTATCTTTAGACACTGCTGTGTCACTATCTACGGGCATAATGCCATCACTCCACAAAGCCAGACACTATCCATTAGCGGCCTGAGTGGCACTTCTTATGTGATCAATCAGTTTGGCACTTGTAAAGCCAGCCTGTCACTGCCAAAGGAATGAGTTACTGGAGACGCTAAAGACGTTTTTATCACTAGAAAAGGGAACTAGGTACTTAGGTGTAAATAGGTCTCAGTATTACAGTGTTTCAGATATAAGATTTCGAAAGATAGCTTTGAAGACTGAATAGGCGATTTATATCGTGTTCCAAAATAGGTTATACGCCTGTATATACCCCGAATGTTTAGGTAGAGGTGTATTATCTTTTTTTTTGTCCTATAGCGTGGTGAGAACCGGACTGGCTAAACTCACCACAGTAATCCGCCTCGACACCATTTGGGGAGCTTCAGGAACACTAAGAAGACCGCACCGAAGCCCACCACGGTGCCACGCCGTTGTCCAATAATAGAATATAAAAATATAGCTAGGTACAAAAATGGTACATTACCTCTTAACATTGTTATTCACTTCACGGGTGTAACCTCAACACCTTGAGTTTCAGAACACGTTACCTTTCGACAGTGTGCGGATATTATATGTAAAGGTCGCAAAATAAATGGTGTTAGGTAAGTTAGGTGTGTACAATACGGTACATTTGAACTGTCAAAACCGACATTTTGTTCTAAAAATAGTCAAAATACAAAAGCGTGACGTCATAGTTTTGCATTGCCATTTACATACTTATTGTGTGATTATGATAAATAATAAATGACCCGGGTATGTCTTAAAACTGCGGCCAGACACCGGAGGCGATCGACGGCTTTGCTATGTCGCAGGTTTGATTCCCGCAGCCTAATTACCGATGTAGCGACAGGCGTAGATCGCGCGATAGCTTCCGTCAAACGTCATTTTTGTGTCATATATTGACCGAAAACAATGCAACTGCTGTCGCGTGGCTGTAGCGTTGCTGTCGCTTTTTTATGTAATTAGGTCTGGATATTTGTGAACGTGAATATTTGTGTTTGTAAACGCAACGATACAGGAATTATTCTTAAAGTGGTGCAATTTTTAATACAAAAAGAAAATATCAACTTTATTTAAATGTGAGTGCCCTAATAAGCAACACACGCCTATCAGACTATTAAAATATTTTTTCTATTAAAATATTTCTGCATCCACCATTTGTGATGAAACAGTAATGTACAACATGTGTGGCAATAGTCTATGATGTATGTATGACCCGGGTACGTCTTAAAACTGCGGCCAGACACCGGAGGACGGGCAGCAGCGTCCTCTCACTAATCGGTGAGCCACTGCGATCCCCAAGCCGCCTGCCAAGCGTGGGGATTATGTGCAAACCCCCCCTTGAGGGAGGCTTTCGTTCAGCAGTGGACGTCTTCTGGCTGATGATGATGATGATGAATAGTGCATCTCTGCTATGTATGTACATTGTACACTGTGTACTCTTATGTATTAGACACATACAACATAACAGCAATAGAAAAGGCCAAAAAAAATACCCAATAACGACTTGCACGACCCGTGAATCGAACCCAAAACCTCACGTTCAGCAGTCGTGTTTTGCAACCACTACACGAATGACGTAATCACCGAACAGAACAATCAAATAAAAATCGGGAAGCGCAAACAGTCGCATAAAACATTAAACAGAATAACATGGTCACATCGTAAAACACCACACTGAATGACAGGTGATTTAGCTGGGACCACAAAATGGCGCCTGTTGCCATATTAATGGTCCACCAATAACGATTTCAGTTTAGTTATTACGTTGTGAATATTAACACATAACATGTCTGCCTCATCGGTCTAGTGGTCAAGGGCGACTGCTGAGCGTGGGATTCTGGGTTCGATTCCCGGGTCAGACAAAGTGTTATTGAGTTTTTCTGTATGGAAATTTCTCAATAAACAATTGACGGCACGATTGGCGTAGTGGTTAAGAGATTGGCTGCTGCGCTACATGTCGTGGGTTTGATTCCCGCATGGAATCTGGAATTATGTCCGGTAGATGCCAATTGGCTTGCTATTCATTAGATACATGAGACTTATTAACGGCATCGACACAATGTGGTTAGACAATTCATATGTGTATGTCATGACGACACGATTGACGCAGTAGCTAAGCGATTAGCTTTCTGCGCTACGTGTCGCGGGTTCGATCCCCGCACGGAACAAATATTTGTATGATCTACAGATAGTTGTTTCGGGTCTGGTTGTGTGTGTATGTGACATGTATGTCTGTAAACTGTACCCACGATACAGGAGAAGTCCTAGTGCGGGGCAACGTTTTTTAAACAAAAAAATATAAAAAAATCACAGAGCCTGGAACTGTGACCGGTAGATGGCAGTAGACTCGCCCCCATGGGACTTAATTACAATATCGGCAAAATGTGCGTGTACAATTATTAGTACACCTCTGCCTAACCCTTGGGGAAATACATGCATGATGGTGCGTTATGAGTAATCTCTACAATTTAAAATACACAGTTTCACTGACCTGTTTTATTGATGTAGTGGTGATATATTAGACGTCCTGAGTTCGATTTCAAGTTTGAGAAAGTTCTATTGTGTTTATCTTACAGTCAATTATAAGTAGTCCGGTATTTGGGCGCCTGGAAAATGGCAATATTCTGGACCCCTATTAGATTGCACTTAATAACGTCATCGGCGAAATATGGTGTAGGGACGTCATTACACCTCTGCTTTACCTTTTAGTGAAGAGGTGTGAAGCCATGTTAAGAAAAACAGAATGGAGGATACAAATATACCTATATTATGCAGTGTTTAACGAGTAATAATCGGTTGCCTAGTTCACATTAAACACACCTACACATTAGTTCTATTGACACTTCTATCTACCCTATTAACGAATACAAGCGAGCAGATAATTTAGAGCAAAACCAACAAAAAGCGAAGGGCTATTCATTACGTTACTAGTAATTAACGCCTCGTATTGCTGACGATCCAACTAGTGAATTAAAGCCTTAGGAATATAGACTAAATAATATAGTGTAAGGCTTTATTATTTTGCAAGCACTGATAGCCTAGTAAGCAGTGATAGCCTAGTGGTTGAACGCTTACCTTCCATGCAGGAGGGTCTGAATTCAAACCCGGCCCGCACCTCTGACTTTTCGGAATCATGTGCGGATCAGAATTTGATTATCTCTTGCGTTTACGGTGAAGGAAAACATCGTGAGGAAACCTGCACACCTGAGAGAGCTTCATAAAGTTCATATGATGGTGTGTGTAGTCCGCCAAGCCGCACCAGGCCAGCGTGGTGGACTAAGGCCTTACCCTTCTCAATCTGAGAAAAGGGCTGAATTTATTTTATTATTAATTGAGAATTTAATGCTGATAAGGATATTAATAAGATAGGATGTAGGATGATATCATCTGCCTAGCCTTTTCCCAACTACATTGGGGTCGGCTTCCAATCTTACCAATTGCGGCTGAATATCAGTATTTTACACGGAGCGGCTGCCTTCTGACCTCCGCCACCCAATTACTGGGAGACACTGATACTCTAAGGTTAGCCTGGTTGTCAGACTTTTTGGGCTACTGGCACCCGTAACGACTGTCACAGGTCTTCGTATGACACCCGGGACCAACTGCTTAACGTGCTTTTCGAGGCACGGAGGGGATATGTGAAAAAAGTCTTCTCAGAATGAAACTTGCTAGTTCGCCGATGCCGTTATTAAGTCCCATGGAATAGGGGCGAGCCTATTGCCATCCACCGGGCATTATTTCAAAATTTAGGCAACTACTGAACATTTTCTAACATAACAATAACTTCGAAGCCTGCAGCCACGGATGCGACGATATTTAATCGACGAGACGACGAACCAATACCAACATGCAGAAGGTATTTCTGGTAAGTAAGCTTTTAAAATTTTCTGCCTACCCTGTCTAAAAAGTCTGTGCACGTCGCTGGTGGTGAGTAGGGATGTTACGGAGGTGGATTTATCGGAGGCGGAATCGGAGTCGGAGGTTCTCGTAGTCACCTCCGCGGAGTCGGAGGTGAATCGGAGTCGGAGTCGGAGCAAATCTACGAATGTAAAATGTAAATAAATAAAAAAGAAAAAAACTTGTTGCAACTCGTTTACTTTTCGTTCATCAGTTGCACAGAACACATATAGGTACTCAGTCAGTTGTCAGTGTCACATAGAAAGCGCTCGGTAGCGCTGCAGCGATAGCAAGTCATAACTTGTAACTCCGATATATACCTCCGTTTTGATATATCGGAACCGGAGCCGGATTCGGAGGTGTAATTTTAATCGGAGGTTCCGACATATCGGATTCGGAGTCGAAGCTCCGTAACATCCCTAGTGGTGAGTACCCATGATGGACTATCCTCCACCTCAACTCACTACTGTGGTCCGCTTCGACACCATATGGTGGGTTCGGGAAACTCTCAGAAGACCTCACCGAAGTCTACCACGGTGACAAGCGGTTAAGGGCACTTCCCTTGCTGGATGCTGTACAGGACGACACGGGACTACGCCGTGTCGCCATCTAACCCCAAAGTACTATACCTCGGAACCGAATTACCGAATTACCGAATTGAGGTCACAGTTCGTGTTATTCATCATCATCATCATCAGCCAGAAGACGTCCACTGCTGGACGAAGGCCTCCCCTAAGGGGGGGTTTGCCGTAATCCCCACGCTTGGCAGGCGGCTTGGGGATCGCAGTGGCTCACCGATTAGTGAGAGGACGCTGCTGCCCGTCCTCCGGTGTCTGGCCGCAGTTTTAAGACGTACCCGGGTCCATGTTATTGGGTATTACATATTAATAGGTATACAGTCTATATGTACATTTATGATCTACTAATAGTTGTTTCGGGTCTGGGCCTTTGTATACACTATGTTTTGTTATGTAAAGACATGTCGAAGTTTTGTTATGTTGAAGTCGTAACATGATCAGACCACACCGTAATCGAACCTAGACCTCACAGACGCACTTATGACTGAACCTATAAACAGTACATAAGGCTCATAATAGTATATCAAATTCCTTGACAAGTTGCCAGCGTTGGATTTAAGAGTTAACTAGTATATTTTTACATAATATATTCATTTATCACAACATATTATAAAACAAAGTCCCCCGCCGCGTCTGTCTGTCTGTTCGCGATAAACTCAAAAACTACTGAACCCATTTTCATGCGGTTTTCACTAATATACAGAGTAATTCATGAGGAAGGTTTAAGTGTATAATTTGTTAAGGTTTTGTGTAAATTGGCTGAAATATGACGATGATAGTTGAAGATGTCCGAAAAAATCATGCCAACTGGGAGCTTTATTGGCGTGCGCCGAGTAAATGCTCAACGTAACAGGCAGATACGACACTACGACAGAAAAAAGTAAGCTTATATGCTCTGCTACCCGTGCGAAGCCGGGGCGGATCGCTAGTATAATATATAGGTCATCGTGATCTACACCGGTTAAGCAAGTTGAAAAGGGTGAAGAATCTCGTAGCATCGTTTTTTGTGCATCGGCGCTCGTTAGTGACGTATTCATCGTTAGGCTACGCTTGTGCTACGACACGACTACGCCACTGCTACGCAATTAATTGTAATTTAGATTTGTACGTAAAAAGCTAATTGTTGCCGTCTTGTTTCATTACTATATATAGTGTAATACATAGAGCAATAACAACCTATTGCAATAGATTGTTATTGCTCTATGCAATAATAGCCTATTGCAATAGATTTTTAGTATTTTTTTTCTTTGTTATCAAAAAGTTGCCTCACTCTATGAATAATTCCTGTATCGTGGGTGCGTTTACAAACACATATATTCACATGCACAAACACCCAGACCCGGAACAATTATCTGTAGGTCATATAAATATTTGTTGCTTGCTGGAATCGAACTGGCGACACGACATGCCTGTATTCTCCCAAGGGTTACGCAGAAGTGTACTATTCTACACCCATATATTACCGACACAGTTATTCATAACTATTCCTTTAAAAAATATTGTTTATATGGTTTGGCAATATAATAATGTCCTCCTGACCGAATTTCGGTCACGGCGGCCAATCTCACCGGAGATTAGCCAACTACGCAGGAGATATTATAGAGCTCAAGTGTGTACGCAAACACAGGTGCTCTCTCTATTCCTCCACTCTCATAGTCCGATGGGACGCAATCCGACACGACCGGAGAGAGATCAGGCGCAGGACCAACGGCTTTACGTGCTTTCCGAGGCACGGTGTGTATTCACATACACAAAGACCCAGACCCGGAACAACTATCTGTAGATCATACAAATATTTGTTCCGTGCGGGAATCGAAACCGCGACACCTAGCGCAGCAGTCGATCTCTCAACCGCTGCCCCAACCGTGGCATCGTTTGGAAATATGCCCAGTATATGGCAAAAAGCTCACTCCTTTCATGGGTCTTCATTTGGCATAATTTTGTAAAAATCTCACGATTTAATATAGAAAAGCGGATAAAACATACTTTTATAAGTAGTGGCAGTAAAGCTCAGGGTAACACAATTAAGAGAATTAAATCACCCTGACAATTGAAAAACAACTTTATTTAAAAGACTGTTGTCTGATTTTCAAAAATGTTGCTTAATCTCGTATTTAGTGAAAACGATATTCACAACTGAAATATGAATTGAATTCACATTTTGATCATTTTCACGTCAACTATACAAGAATCGTACTTATGCCTAATATTATAACGCTTATAATGCATTATGGGGTCAGCAAACTCGGCAATAAATAGCAATAAGCTACCCCTATTACTTGTGACTTACGTCATCGGCGAAATCATCTTTATCATAGCATCACGCCTATATTCCCCGAAGGATTAGGCAGAGGTGTACTTTACACCCACATTTCGCCAATGTCCCATGTAGGGGACGAGCCTATTGCCGTCTACCGGGCACAGTTTCAGACTCCGTGCTGCTACTGAGAATTTTCATACAGAAAAACCCAAGAACACTGCCCGACCCGCAGCCTAATTACCGATGTAGCGACAGGCGTAGATCGCGCGATAACTTCTGTCAAACGTCATTTTTATGACATATAATGTATTGGCTGACAGTGAGATTGCTGTCGCGTGGCTATCGCGTTGCTGTCGCTTTTTTACATAATTAGGCTGCTGGAAATCGAACCCAGGACCTCACGCTCAGCTGTCGCGCTTGTGACCACTAGACTAATGAGGCAGTCCAATTTCCTACCTTCAATAAATACATGGTTTTACGCAGCGGCGTGCACAGAGTTATTAGGCAGGGTAGGCAAAAAAAAATTAACAGCCTACTTTCCAAAAATACCTACTGCATGTTGGTTTTGGTTCGTCGTCTTGTCTATTAAATAATGATGTATATGATTTTCCACCTCAAATATATTATAATAAATATTTATCTGAGTCATATAGGGTACGCAGTGTCTTTTTGTCTTTATGAACCGCACGCCACTGGATTTACGCAATCAGTTTCATCCTGACCTCTTATCTGAGTGGAGCTTAAACCGTTATAAAAGATTATCCGCAGAAGACGTTTTAATAAGTGTAGGTAGAGATAAAATAAATATTAGTCTGTACCTCATTTATCTGATATTATTACTAAGTCTTACGGCCACGCGTAAGAGTAAATCTACACATATAATAAAATTATAACAGGCCGATGTCTGTACATTATAGATATTGGAGAAAAACTAATATGGGAGTCTTTATTAGAGCAACAGAAGCCAAAACAACAATTTTTAGAGTTTTTGTGTCTGTCTGTCTGTATGTTTGGACACGCATCACGCAAAAACTACTGCATGGAATTAAATGCAGTTTTCACCGATGTATTGCTAGAGGTCTAACTTAAAATAAAGGCTCCATTTTACTGCAGAAACATGTCAGATTCTAAATTCCACGCGTACGAAGTCGCGGGCAAAAGCTAGTTATAAGACTAATAATAATCCAAAGGATTAGGATAGCAAATTAAGAATGTTATCTTAAAGTTCGTAGCTCGAAGAGCTTGTAGCTATATAGCTACTGTGTAGATTGGTCGATGTGCGAGGTTAAGCAGCGCTTGACGCGGTTAGTCCTTGATGGGTGACCATTTTTCACATATCGAGACTCCGTGCATCGGAAAGCACTTTAACCTCTTGGCCCTGGTTGTCATATGAAGACAGATGACCGCCGTTGTTTGTCGTGTGCCTATTCAGATTTTCTATTTAGAAATTCTCAATAACAGCACGGAGTCTAAAACTGTGCCCGGTTGATGGCAATAGACTCGCCTGCTATTATATGGGACTTTGTAAAACTGTCAGTGTACAGTAGTACAGTTCTGCCTTACCTTTCAGGGAACACAAGCGCAACGCTATAACGCTCATTATTTGCAAAAATATTCGTATGCACCAAATATCTGTTACCAAATTTTTCGTACTGGAGCCAAAATAGCATTATATAACTCACACAAATTAATTTAACTACCTTTTCGTACAAAAGCAAATGTTTCAACTCATATGGCACAAGATATATAACTTATTTGCGTTGCAAATCGTGAATTATAACTTTATGACTTGAACATTTTGTAAATATTTATATATATATATATATATAATTTATTTTATTTTATTATCTTATTTAGTAGTCCTTGTATGTTTTGTAATGTAATATTGCATTGTAAGAGTATTTTTTCTTTATTATAAATAGCTACATGTTCTTTAAAATAACTTGAACTCATTGTAAACCAATATTTTGAAAAGATTATCCATGGAGTTTCTTGCCGGTCTCTTCTCCATAGGACCAACCCACTTTGGAACCATGCATCTAGATTCATAACGTTTTAAAAGTGGCTGCAAAGGCCAATTTGAAATAAAAAAAAATTGACTTTGACTTTGAATGTGATAATATAATTTAGGACGGTAAGCGCGACTGCTGCATATAAGCTCCTGGGTATTCCCGGGTCGGGCAAAAGTGGGTCAAGAGGGTCGTCTTAGGGGCGTGTTTTTGGATATTTCTGTATGGAAATTCTCAGTAGTAGCACAGAGTCTGGAACTGTGCCCGGTAGATGGCAACAGGCTCGCGTCCTATTACATGGGACTCAATATTAGCATCGGCGAAACGTGGGTGTACAATAGTACATATCTACCTAACCCTTCGGGGAATACAAGCGTGATGCTATGTTATGCTGTTACCTTAATCGAGGATTGCATTTTTTGTTGAATATTGGCATTGGCAGTCATTATGGCTATAAGATGCGCTCTGATATTCCTGTAAAGCTCTCCCCATAATATTTGGAACAAAAAAGTTACATAATGGTACCCAAGGGAAAGTAAAAGGAAAGGAGGTAGACATAAAAAAAGATGGGACGATGATATCAGGCAGGTTGCAGGTATACCATGGAGTAGAGTGGCCAGAGAGAGACCAGAATGGAAAAGGTCGGAGCAGGCCTTTGCCAACTGGCAAACGGACATACAGAAAGTAAAGAAGCACCAAATATGCGAATAAATTTAATTATATCCTACTAATATTATAAATGCGAAAGTTTGTGAGGATGGATAGATGGATGGATCTTTGTTACTCTTTCACGCCAGAACGGCTGAACGGATCTGGATGAAATTTGGCACAGACATAGATTATAGTCTGGAATAGCACATAGGCAGTATACTTTTTATCCCGCAAAAATGTACTGGTTCGTAATCCACGCGGGCGAAGCCGCGTGCGGAAGCTAGTAAAATATATATATATCATCATCAGCCAGAAAACGTCCACTGCTAAACGAAGGCCTCCCCCAAGGTGGGGGGGGGTGCCATAATCCCCACGCTTGGCAGGCGGCTTGGGGATCGCAGTGGCTCACCGATTAGTGAGAGGACGCTGCTGCCCGTCCTCCGGTGTCTGGCCGTAGTTTTAAGACGTACCCCCGGGTACGTCAAAATATATATAATATAACCGTGCAGTATTGTAAGAAACGTAATTATATCTAATGTCCGAGTAAAAGACTTTATTATTATACATATATGGCTACAACATGCGACTAGTATCTTACATAGCTACCGCGCAGATCCGTACTGTTTCGTAGGCGTCTGTACGGTGTAGGTACTTCAAGTACTACAAGAAATTACCTATGTAATTATAATACTATTCACTACTATAATATTTTTTCAACGGCACGGTTGGCACAGTGGCTAAGTGAACAGGTTTCTGCGCTAAGTGTCGCGGGTTAGATTCCCGCACCGAACACATATGTATTTGTGTGATCCACAGATCTGGTTGTGTGTGCATGTGACATGTATGTTTGTAAAAATGTGCCCACGACACAGGAGAAATCATAGTGTGGAGCAACGCCTTAAAAAAACATTCTTCTTTCTTTATGTACATTTTCAAAATGATTTCTAATTTTATTATTTTTATTTAGTGTGTTGATAAATTGTTAGAGTTGTATGATAAAAAAATATTAAGTTGCATAAGTCTAAACTAGAAAGTCTAGAAAGAGTATCCATGGAGTTTCTTGCCGGTTGTTCTCCATAGAAATAACTTTTTGGAACCATACAACTAGAGTCCTATAACGCCTCCAAAATGCCTGTATTAGATTTATCTGTACTAATATTATAAAGAGGTAAAATTTGTTTGTATGTAGGGGGTAATCTCCGGAACTAATGATCCGAATCTGATAATTCTTTCACCGATAGATAGCTATATTATCCCCGAGTGTTATAAAGTATATAATTATGTAGATGACGCGGACGAAGTCGCGGGCTGAAGCTAGTTTGAAATAAAAACAATTCTATTCTATTCTATTTTGTTTGTAAGACTTGGGTCTCATCTGGACCATTTGTGAGATTACTCCTATATTTAGGGTAAGTTTAGCGCTGATATCAATTCACTGTATGAAACTGCCTAGGTACTTAGGTACCTAGGTACCTAAAATAACATTGAAGGTGGTCCATTTGCGAATGGGTAATATTTATGTTATCTTATGCCTAGTGCTGGGTATATAATGCTTTGGAATAGAGGAGGAATTGTCATTTATATATTTACGCATATTTGATATCATGTATGTAGCTCAAAATATATATTTTTTACGAAATATGAAACAGTAAAACGATTTCACTAATTCTTTTTTGTGATTACCTACATTTCATAAATATGAAAGTGATCGAAAATAAATTCCGTTGAAATACCCGCAACATCTCCGCGAATATCACAACAAAGCGACGTCGGATTCACTTCACAACACTACAATAGAAAAACAATTCCGAATACCAAAGGTCTTCGATGAAATTCCAATAAAAATGTTCACGATTTCAGGGAAACCGAAGCCGTAGGCTCCACACAATATTCGTTAATTAAACTACAAATACCCACCTTATACCGCCAACGTTCAAAATTATACGATTCTCCCCATCCATTCCTGTTAAGTGTTCACTATTATAAACATTTGAAACAACTTCACAACACTATTCATCCGAGCACAGAAAAAATAAAAATTTCAAATGACAATTCGAACGTTCGAATTTTAAAAGCGACACTTTTACTGTTATTTAATTAACCTTTTCGAACGCGAGCGCGGGTATTGTTGTCGTTTTTATTCGCGTATTTTTGCGACGGCACAGCGCGCGGGCGCGTGCGTTTCCGACGACCGTCCAGTCGGCACTGGGATGAAAAGAGATGAAGGGGAGAATCCACCCCCCACCTGTGGCCTGCACGCACTGCAGTCGACCCCTTTGCGCCTTTCAAGTTTATGATGGAGCTAGCGGGCACGCTTTTAGTGGTTTTCATTCAACATCAGTTACATAAATGTGGAATTTGCAATGATTATTTTAGTGAGTTCTTGTATAGACATGACGTTTGCAGATTTTCATGCGGAAGTTTTATTTTTTCGTTTCTCTTTTATTTTTAAGCTGGTTTTCTTTTATGATATGAGCAATGTCATAAACTGGCCGAGTCTGTAAATGATTCGCTTTCGCTAATAATAAAAATAATAATAAAACTTTATTTCGGACCAGTATCCATAGTTTTGTTAGTTACAAGTAGCTAAGTATTGCAAGTTCGATTCACAGAACAAACATTTGTAAGACCTTTACAAGTCGGGTTGATATGGAATACATGTAAGCTCTATATTTCGTCGCCGCGCCTGCCAAGTTCCATTTGTGATTTTTGATAGGTTTCGGGAAACAACAAAAAAGTAATTATTTTTTAAACAATACATTAAATAAAAAAACTGACAATGCAGTATTGAAGACATGCATTAGATTCACAACTCTATAAAATTATATATAATTATAAAAACTGCTTAAAAAGAGAGAATTTTTTCCTTAAAATTTGCACATAATGGAACTTGTCGGGCGCACCGACCAATGGCGTGCGGTTCGTAAAGACAAAAATACACTGCCTACCCTACATAACTCAAATAAATATTTACTATAAGATATTTGAGGTGGCAAATCACATACATCATTACTTAATCGACAAGACGACGAACCAATACCAACATCCAGTAGGTATTATTGATACGTAAGCTTGCACCGCACGCCGCTGGCACCGACATTTAGTAACTTGTCACCACGATATAGGAGAAATCCTAGATTATCATTTTTTTTAAATATCGTTTACAGCCGTCTCACTGGCCACTAGAAAAATTTAGTTTTTAACTAGTGTGGGTGCAGCATTTCTTTGAAATACTTACTCGAAATGAAATTATTTATTTAGCAATTAGGATTTTTTAATCACTTTTACACGTCTTTTTTAAACTAGATGGCGTCGGCATTTCCTATGACTATCCCTGAGAAGAAACGCCGAAACAAACTCAGGGGTCAAAGTCTATTTTAAAGTCCAGACAGATTGTAATGATGTAAGGGTTTATGTGAGACAAATATAGGGTGGAATAGCCTTTTGAAAAAAGTGCCATAACTATTTGAGCTAACCTGTCGCAACAGAGTGTAAGCATGGATCAGTTATCGTGAGAATTAATGAAATTAAGAGCGTTCAGTCTAGATCTCACTCACAATTACAATGTATAGCGGTTCATCATCATCATCATCAGCCAGAAGACGTCCACTGCTGCAACGAAGGCCTTCCCAAAGGGGGGGTTTGCCATAATCCCCACGCTTGGCAGGCGGCTTGGGGATCGCAGTGGCTCACCGATTAGTGAGAGGACGCTGCTGCCCGTCCTCCGGTGTCTGGCCGCAGTTTTGAGACGTACCCGGGTATAGCGGTTATATATAAGAAATCATTTCATTCGGATGTAACCCTTCCATGAACGTAAGCCTTCCATGGAGTAAGCCCTCTTATAGGAGCCCCATTGTCTTCCATGTCACACCATCCTCACCTATGCTTGTCTTATTGTCCTAGTAACGCTTGACGGTTGTCCGTACTATCGTTCTTTATATGTACATGTTTGACGACACGGTTGGCGCACTGGCTACGCGATTAGCTTTCTGTGCTAAGTGTCGCCGGTTCGATCCCACGGAACAAATATTTGTATGATCTACAGATAATTGTTTCGGATCTGGGTGTTTGTGTATGTGAATATGTGTGTTTGTAAACGCACCCATGATACAGGTACTATACCTAGTGTGGGGCAAGGTTATATAAAAAAAACATGTACTGGAATGAAATGAAATGAAATTGAAATGAAATTATTTATTTTGCAATTAGGATTTTTCAATCACTTTTACACGTCTTTTTTAAACTAACTGGTTGTCATAATGCTGGGTAGTAACGAATGAATAACGCAGTGTTGATCGTTTTCTTTGATCAAGGTTGCGTATGCGATTTCTATATTGGAATAAATATTAGCTTTCCATTTCGCTCTGGATTTTTGGAGATGAAAATCCTTTTTCTTTTTCATCTTACTGTTCCATTTTAAGTTGCCTGGAAGAAATCACTGTATACAAAAAGGCCATCTTAGGTATAAAATGATTTATATAAATACTAGCGACCCGCCCCGACTTCGCACGGGTGCAATTTTTCCGGTGCATTTTCTTTCATACAAACCTTGCCCTAACAATTACGAACACAACAAAAAATGAATCAGACAAATTGGTCGAGCTGTTCTCGAGAAATAATGTAATAAACATACAAGCGCCATTTAATTGTTATTTATATAAATAGATATACAAAGGTATACAATAAAGAAATCAGTCGTCTCATATGCGACTGCTGAGCGTGAGGTTCTAGTTTCGATTCCCAGGTCGGGCAAATTGTTGTTAAATGTCGTACAGAAAACCACTGCCTAACCCTTCAGAAAATACAAGCGTTATTAGATTATCGTATATAAACCAATCCCCTAAATTGATTTAACATTAATTATTGCTCGAGGCATACACAAAACAACATAACGTGCCCTTTCCATAGACAAGAAATATTTAATTAAATCTAGTTAACAGGTTAATTTACTGACTTTTACCTTGATTTCAAATTATATTCCTTATCGAATTTTTCAATAAACTAAACAATAGAGTATTGTTTTTACTGATTGTTTAAATAATGTAGATTAAATTACACTCTTGTACGCATGAGTCATGATTTTTTTTGGTCTCAGATTGAGAAGGGTTAAGTCCTTAGTCCATCACGCTATGATGGTGGGGGTTGGTTTAATAGAGACCTCTCAGTAATGCAGGCTTTTTCATACGTTATTTAGCGCCACAAAATAAATAGGTACAGTGGCCCTAGTGTAAGTTTTTTTGGACAAACTCGGTTTAACGCATCGAACGCGTTCGGCGCGCCGATTGGTCCATTTCGAGCTCTCCACCAATCGGAGTCCAGAACGTGTTGAATGCGTTAAACCGAGTTTATCAAAAGAAACTTACACTAGGGCCTCAGAAAGCCAGCTCTCTATAACGAGTGAAAACGCACACACACATAGACGAGTATGGACGCCTAAGCGCCAGCACTCGCAAGCACTCGCCAGCACTCGCCATCAGGCGACCAGCGTCTGTTTGAAATAGATTAAGATTACTATACGTACGCGTATGTGGTTGCTTGTTGTATGGAGACGGTTTTCTGTTCTTATTTATTTTGTGTGAGTGCAGGTGTCCACGACATTGGATACATGAGATCGTCTGGCATAACGAATCAGCCTTGATACAAGCATTGCTGATAGCCAGTCAGGTTTCCTTTCCACGGCATATACGTTTATGTGATGAATGTGTAGCGACTACTACTCGCAACATGGCAAAAAGTAAAGCGCCATCTATCGGATTGAAGCTACAACAACAAACCCTGAATCGCACTCTGAAAGTTTACAATGATTTTAACACATACGAATGTCCGACATCAGTCGTCGGGCTTCGGCCTGCCAGACTAACCACCTTGCCTGGTCGGAGGATCCTCCCTTTTCGATGGAGGAACACCATACCTCGTTCCTCCATAAAGGAATTCTGATCCTTACATATATAACAAAAATCCGACGTCAGACCCTATGTTCAGCACTGCAAGTGTAGCAAAACTAGCATCTGTTTACTTCTAAACCGATTTTCATTTATCAACATAGGTTAGACAAGAAGTTTATATGAAAAAACTTAACAAGAAATATATTGCATGTCTCTGTGCCCATACCCATTCTGGAGACGTTTCAAACAGTATTATAAAGTTTCAGCGAAATTCGAATGTCTTGACATTACACGGATGTCTATGAAATACTTTTTAATTAAAAACTTGTTTGAAATCTTCTATATGATCTTGGAAAGCAGTTATTGTCTTTAGATGGAATTTTGGCCAGAAGTTTTTGGAGTAGCGACGAATAATAATATTTTTGTTGATGTATTAAATGCTTAAACAGCTTAGCTAAAAAACCTAAAACTTCCTCATTTGTGTAGTGTTTATATGGAGAAACGCGGTATGGTGTTCCTCCATTAAAAAGGAGGATCCTCCAAAGAAAGGTGGTTAGCCTGGCGGGCCGAAGCCCGACGATTGATGTCGGACATTCGTATATGTGTTAGAATCGTTGTAAACTCTCATATGTGCGATTCAGTTTTGTTGTTGTAGCTTCTGGAGCCCTCTCAGATGTGCAGGTTTCCTCACGATGTTTTCCTTTACCGTAAACGCAAGTGATAATCAAATTCTGATCCGCACATGATTCCGAAAAGTCAGAGGTTCGGGTCCTGCATGGAAGGCAAGCGTTCAACTGCTAGGCTATCACTGCTCTCGAGTGCTATAGGCTATAAATTATTATATAATATGTAGGTCACACGGCGAAGTCGCAGGCAAAAGCTAGTGTTTGATAAAACAGATTACAGTAATTAATTCGTATTACGTATAACTACCTACATTTGTAAACTTTACATCCACACAAATAAATGCGAAAGTAAATCTGTCTATACGTTTGTTACCTCCTCACGACTAAACCACTGAACCGATCGTTATGAAATTTTACAAAAAGCTAGCCTGGGACCTAGAGAAGGACATAGGCTTATTTTTACAATTTCAGTAAAATACTAATTAGATAATAAATATAAAACACGCGCAGACAAGGTCGTGGGGAACAGCTAGTTAGATTTAACAATACAATGTGCCCTTTTGTATAGATAGGGTTGGGCTTTGTCTTTGTGCTCACGTGCCCACCGACCGCAATGTAGGGTTAATATCTGTAGTACGTATAATTATGATGTGATTTTAGCTGATTGTGTTAATTTAATTCATATGGGAGAGGATGGAGGGGTTAAGGAAACTGATTATTCTGTTCGTTATATGTAAGTAACTAACTATCTCATTGTTATAGTGGTTGCACGTGGGGCAGCTGAGCCTTAGGTCCTGGATTCGATTCCCTAGTCGGGCAAAATTTTTATGTAAGGATTTTTTTAATAGTTGGCCGGGAATTTGAAATTATACTCGATAGATGACAATAGGCAAGTCCCCAAAAGGTTAATAGAGGTGTATCTATCTGCTATACATAAACCAAATGGATATTAATGCTATTATTATGTATGAAAAAGGGGGCGAACTTCAGAAGAAATTGTCAGAATAACTAGTGATAATAATTACGAGTAAATATTACTAACGAACTAATTTCAACGTGTTTGCGGATGGATGGCCTGATATATTGTCAGAATGTTTGCGTTTCTGCGAGAAGGATAAACGATTGTGTGTCTAATTCGGTATATATTTTTAAGTTATGAGAGTTTATTTTTTATTTTTTTTCATTGTTTATTTTGTGTCTAAGTTTATATTGTTAATTTTGTATATTATGTTGAACTTTTATTTAATTATTGTAATTGGTGTACAACCGTTATAATTAAAGTAAATAAATAAATTTTATTTCTTCGGAGGTAATCCTACTAATATTATAAATCCTACAAATCCTATCCTACTTCCTATCCTACTTTAATTAATTAATCCTATCCTACTAATATTATCCTACTATCCTATTAATATTATAAATGTGAAAGTTTGTGAGGATGGATGGATGAATGGATCTTTGTTACTCTTTCACGCCAGAACGGCTAAATGGATCTGAATGAAATTTGGCACAGACATAGATTATAGTCTGGAATAGCACATAGGCTACTTTTTATCCCGGAAAAATGTACGGGTTCGTAAACCACGCGGGCGAGGCCGCGGGTGGAAGCTAGTAGCTCATATATGTATATGACTACCGCAAAAAAAATAGTTTATTTTATTTTACTGAGTGTATAACTACGTGGAATTGAGGCTAACCGCTAACTATACACCCAAATTGCTTATTCAAGCTCTTACTTAGAGCTACATCAATCTCAACATTCACGCTTCACACTGGAGCATGTATAGCTTGTATAAATTAATTATCAATTAAACTAATGACATTTTAATATACCACCATTAACGTAAAGCTGGGAGCACACTGACGCGTTATTAGTGTGGACGAGACTTTAATTTATGTGGTGTAAATATTAATGTAAAGTTTAAATTGTATGTATATTATGTAAAGTTTGTTTACGTGTTATCTTTGCAACTGGTTGGTTTGCTAAGTTAGCTAAGTTGGTACATGTATAACATTGTATCACGCCTGTTTTCTCCCACGGGTTACGTAGATATATATATACATATATATATATATTTTAAAAAAACGTTGCCCCACACTAGGATTTCTCCTGTATCGTGGGTACAGTTCACAAACATACATGTCACATGCACAAACAACCAGACCCGAAACAACTATCTGTAGATCATACAAATTTTTGTTCCGTGCGGGGATCGAACCCGCGACACGTAGCGCAGAAAGCTAATCGCTTAGCCACTGCGTCAATCGTGTCGTCATCACATACACATATGAATTATCTAACCACATTGCGCCGATACCGTTAATAAGTCTCATGTATCAAATGAATAGTAAGCCAATTGGCATCTACCGGACAAAATTCCTGATTACCGGCTGCTACTATTTTTTTATAATAATAATAATCATCATCATCATCATCAGTCAGAAGACGTCCACTGCTGAACGAAGGCCAAGGGGGGGGGGGGGGGTGCCATAATCCCCACGCTTGGCAGGCGGCTTGGGGATCGCAGTGGCTCACCGATTAGTGAGAGGACGCTGCTGCCCGTCCTCCGATGTCTGGCCGCAGTTTTAAGACGTACCCGGGTCAAATAATAATAAACACCTCATAATACTGCCCGAACCGGAGATCAAACTCAGGACCTCGCATTGACTTACGTCTACCATGGGACCACCCTGTTTTTCGTACGTCAAAAGAGTCCAATTTTCAGCCATTAACTCCACTAACATTCTTGACTAGATACCAATTAGAAACCAAAACAAAACACTATACATTCACTATGAAATTAAAACTGATTTGCGTACAATGAGTTCGCGAGTGAAACACTACTTTACCTTATATTTTGACAAGTTAGAACTTGATGAGGGTCGATTGGACCCCAACAACGGGTTAGCTCCAGTAATTTTTCATTAATGTTTAAAACTTTGGGATTCGCGAGCGGAAATGTTTTTAAACAATTTCTGTTTAAAAAATATATAATAATGACGCAGATTTTAACAACCTCACCCCTCTTTTAAGGGTGCTTTTAAAGGGCCTCAGCGGTTGGCAATATTATTATAAAGAAGTACGTGCGGAGGAAAACAATGTAAGGCCAGACTGCTTATATATATACTAGCTTCTGCCCACGGCTCCGCCCGCGTTTTCCCGGGATAAAATGTAGCCTATGTGCTAATCCAGACTATAATCTATCTCTGTGCCAAATTTCATCCAGATCCTTTCAGTAGTTTTTGCGTGAAAGAGTAACAAACATCCATCCATCCTCATAAACTTTCACATATATAATACTATTTTCCGCTCGCGGCTTCGCCTGCGTGGTTTACGAACCCATACAATTTTCCGGGATAAAAAGTACTGGCCTGTGTGCTATTCCAGACTAAAGTCTTTCTCTGTTCCAAATTTCATCTAGATCCATTCAGCCGTTCTGGCGTGAAAGAGTAACAAAGATCCATCCATCCAACCATCCATCCTCACAAACATTCGCATTTATAATATTAGTAGGATAGTAGGATTACAAGTAGGATATTTTATTTTTTTCATAATCATCAACAAGATTGAATAAGCTGATTTTTTCAACCGACTTCAAAAAAAGGAGGAGGTTCTCAATTCGGCTGTATTTTTTTATTTATTTTTTTATGTTTGTTACTCGATTTCTCGAAGACGCCTGGACCGATTTCAAAAATTCTTTTTTTATTTGAAAGGGTATGCTTGTCATTTGGTCCCATTGTCATCAGGTCAGGACCTGATGGTGGATACCCTGAGAAATCGAGGGCATCTCTTGAAAATTGTAGGCGAGCATGGGGTAAAAACTTGATATTTATGTGTATGTCTGATGAGACTACAATACTATGGAGGTTTAGGGCAGATCTGATGATGGAGACGACAGAGGATCGAGGGAACTCCTGAACGGTACATCTTAACTACCTCGTGTTTGGGCTTATTTTATTCGTGTTGACAAGATCTTTACACCGAGATGGGTAATGACTGCCACTGCAAGGTCCGTGATGCAGGTGCAGTACAGTTTAGGGAACTCCTTAATGGTTGATAGCAGCTACATAGTGTTTGGGCTTATTTTATTCGTATTGATGCGCACTTTAAGCCGAGATGGGTAATATTGCAGATTCGATGGTCGGCTAAGTAATTTATTTAATTTTAAAATCACATAGTGCAATACCGTCTAAGATTTTCACTCGACCTGGGGCAACATACATTTGACCTTTGTAAAGTTTTTCAAGAGAATCGTCTTTACTAGGTCTACCCATCACTCAAAATTGTAAAATAATTAAATTTTTTAACAAAAAATAAAAACCGACTCCAAAAAACTCAAAAACAAAACTAATAACTAAAAAGCAAAAAATAAATCTTTTATTATACAATATAGTAGTTGAAGAATATTGAAGTCGGTGCCAAGTAAAACATGCAATGATAAACCGACACGATTGGCGAAGTGCATTTGTCGTGTCCGACGCATAATCCGCTCCGCACTCGACAATTTTTACGTGTACTCGTTGTTTCAATGTCGCTATTATAGCAGCAAGGTATATTACTATTATGTTTTACTTGGCACCGATTTCAATATTCTTCAACTACTATATTGTATAATAAAAGATTTATTTTTTGCTTTTTAGTTATTAGTTTTGTTTTTGAGTTTTTTGGAGTCGGTTTTTTCAACTCTCTTATTGGTTTCGTGCTTGCGTGATTGCTGGGTGTGAGGTTTTGGATTAGATTCCCGAATGGTGAAAAGCGTTATTAGGTTTCTCTGTATAGAAATTCTTAGTACCAGCTTGAAGTCTGGAATTTTGCCCGTTAAATGGCAATAGGATCGCTGAAAGGCATCAGCGAAATGTGTATGTATAAAAATACACTTCTTCTACCTAACCCTTCGGGGAATACATGCATGATATAACATCTCGTTCACTATTATTATCAAAAGAAATGAAACACCTTTAATCTATGAATCTAGTACTTATTTCAAACAACGATATCTCTATAATATTTATGTAGGTTAAAATAAGATAGGCTCTTTGCAAAGATAAAGTTTATTTTGTGTGATTACGAAATAGGTTTTCAATGTTGCATCTCTAATCTTTGTCAATCGATAAGAAATTTAGATAAGATTAAGATATTGTAGTTTCGTACAATATTTTGAAGATGAAACATACTTTCCATAACATAAACACATAATATAGCACGCCTGTATTTCCCGAAAGGTTAGGCAGAAGTGTTCTATTGTACACCCACATTACGCCGATGCTGTTATTGAGTCCCATGTAATAGGGAGCGAGCCTATTGCCATGTACCGGGCACAGTTCCGAACGTCGTGCTGCTACTGAGAATTCTCAAACAGAAAAACTCAACAACACTTTACCCGACCCGGGAGTTGAACCCGGGACCTCACGCTCAGCAATCGCGCTTGCGACCATTAGACCAATGACGCAGATTTAGCTACAGTTCAAGTATTAGCTACGACCAATTACCCGGCTTTATTCGGAAGCCAAATTCAGGCCGAGTCACAAGAAAAAGTCACAAATAACTAGTGTTGCCCAAAATCGGTCTTGGTCTTGCAGTCTTGGTCTTGTTTTTGCATTTTTGAGCATGCGCAAGCCGTGCAAGATTTGAGCAATAACAAGTTAAGTTTTGGTGGACCCGGGTACGTCTTAAAACTGCGGCCAGACACCGGAGGACGGGCAGCAGCGTCCTCTCACTAATCGGTGAGCCACTGCGAACCCCAAGCCGCCTGCCAAGCGTGGGGATTATGGCAAACCCTCCCCTTGGGGGAGGCCTTCGTTCAGCAGTGGACGTCTTCTGGCTGATGATGAAGTTAAGCCTGCGAGACTCTTGCACGGTCAGTCTTGGTCTTTGTCTTGCTAAAATTACGCGGTCTTGGTCTTGGTCTTGGTCTTGCAAAAATGCAAGAACAAAACCAAGACTGCAAGACCAAGACCGATTTTGGGCAACACTACAAATAACAAATTACCATATAAGGAGCTCTTGATCTCAAGTCAGCTTCAAACAACTTCCAGTTGTTCTGAACCCTGTCATCTAAAAAACTTTAACCCCACCATACTTCCTGCTTAACCCTCCTTATGTATCCTATATAACCTATCAAGAGTACTTATCCAAACATTTTCCTTATTCACGCAGTGATTTTCCTTCCAAGAGTGGAAAAAACTGACATAAAACACGTTTATTGTTTTTACTTTTTTTCTGTTTCAAAGTTGAAATCCGCCCATCGCTACCCTACTTCCCCTCATCCATAGAAGCTTTAAAAGATTTAAAAAGTTCGTCGGAAATCATAAATTTTGAATACCAAACGTTAAGTTTTGAACAATACATAAAGTTTATAAAAAATGAAGTTCAGAAATGACTTTGGGGATGAATTATGAAATAATAATAATGTCCTCCTGACCGATTTCGGTCACGGCGGCCAATCTCACCGGAGATTAGCCAACTACGCAGGAGATATTATAGAGCACAAGCGTGTGCGCAAACACGGGTGCTCTCTCTATTCCTTCACTTTCATAGCCCGATGGGACGGCAATACGACACGACCGGACAGAGATCAGGCGCAGGACCAACGGTTTTACGTGCTTTCCGAGGCACGGGGTGTATTCACATATACAAAGACCCAGACCCGAAACAACTATCTGTAGATCATACGAATATTTGTTCCGTGCGGGAATCGAACCCGCGACACATAGCTCAGCAGTCGATCTCTCAACCACTACGCCAACCGTGCCGTCAATTATGAAATACGAAATATACCAATGCACTGTTTATTTTTGGTGGCGTCAACGACTACCGTCGTGTCTTACCAGGCACTACATGAAATTACGAATTTAGTATTTACGGTTTCTGGCGTTTTATGGCACTATAAATGAATAAATTCCGATTAATAGTTTGTATCGCCGAATTATTATTATTATTATTTTTTTTACATTTTACTAACTACATGCTAATGTATTAATTAAACCTTATAAAAAACAAAAATGTAAACCTATCCTAAACGAATACCCAGGCGTGGCGTGACGCGGGGGTTTAAACTCAAACACGGTTAAATTCTAGTTCACCTCATTTTAAAGTCATTTATTTCTCAAAAAAGTAACTTAAATCTTATAAACCAATAGAATATTATGATTTTATATGCTCCACAATCGTTAACTTCCTACTATTATTATAAACGCAGAAGTTCGTGAGGATGTATGGATGTATGTATGTTTGTATGTTTGTTACTCTTTCACGCAAAAACTACTGAACGGATTTGGTTGAAATTTAGAATGGAGATAGCTTATACTCTGGATTAACACTGGCTGTCTTTTATCCCGAAAAGACACTATTACCGCGGGATGGTCAGCGACACTTTAAACCGCTAGCCACATCGTAGGGTGCAGCTATCTACGAGTATACTTACATTTTATAAACCTGAAGAGATTGTTTGTTTTGTTTGTTTGAACGCGCTAACCTCTGGAACTACTAGTCCGATTTGATAAATTCTTTTTTCAAGTCATATCCTATTTATTAAAGGAGGTTGTATACTTTTTGATCCGAAAAATGAACGGGTTCGTAATCCACGCAGGTAAAGCCACGGGCGGAAACTAGTTTCAGTATAACTACGAACAACATTATTTACATGGAGAGAGCCTCTGATTAACGAGACCTGAGTTCGTCTGGCGCACCCTGAGCAATCAGCCTTGCTTGCCAGCTAATCTCTCCACTATAACACAAGCGATTCTTCTGTGATAGTTCATGCTTATTTGACTGAAGAATTTCTTCATTCAGTATCAATTTCAAGAAGACACAAATATTTTCTTTATCTCAAATCATAAGATAAAGTCAGATAAGCTGTCATTCGGTTCATGATTCAGTAGTCAACTATTTACAGTCAGTAGTCACCTATCTGTTGTCTGAAGTCGGTGTAAGCAAAGATGTTGCAAAATTGGTTTTATCTGTTGTTGGCGATCGGTGTGGTGATGTGTTACCCTAATTTTTTTGAGACGAAGAAATTCAAAATAGGAATTGAATACGAAAGTAAGTTGTTTCATTTCTTTTGTCTTATTTAAAAAAAAAAAAAAACTCCACACTTGGAAAAATTCCTGTATCGTTGGTGAGTTTAAAAAAAAAAACAAATATTTACATAGACCAAACCAGAAACAACTGACGGCATGGTTGGCGCAGTGGCTAGTTTATTAGCTTTCTGTGCTGAGTGTCGCGAGCTCGATTCCCGCACGGAACAAATATTTGTATGATCTACAGACCGTTTTTTTGTTTGTAGCGTCTAGCGCTATCTGTAGCGTACGAAGTGCGAAAAGCTAATGAAAAGAGCTCGTATTAAGAAGAAATGCTTCCAATCTCCCGGTGGAGAACCAGGTATTATGACACAACTTAAGAGAGGCCTATGTTGAGCAGTATAATTCAATAGGTTGAGTTGATTGAATGATATCTTTTACTCAAATTATTATCAAAGATCTAAATACTTAAGTATGCCTCATTGGCCTAGCAGTTGCTAGCATGACTGCCGACCTGAAGTCTTTGGTTCGATGCCTGTGTCGGGCAAAGTGCTTTTGGATTTTTGGAAATTCTCAGTTGCAAGCAGTTTTGAATATGGGACTTTGCTATTCTTTGGAATCGTTTAGTTTCTGGAATACATAGCATCATAGCATAGCTTCACGCCTCTATTCTCCAAAAGGTTAGGCAGAGGTGTATTGTACACCCACATTTCGCCGATGCTGTTATTGTGTCCCATGTAATAGGGGGCGAGCCTATTGCCATCTACCGGGCACAGCTCCAGACTCCGTGCTGCTACTGAGAATTTCCATACAGAAAAACCCAATTACACTTTCCCCGACCCGGGAATCGAACTCAGGACCTCACGCTCAACAGTCGCGCCTGCAACCACTACACCAATGGGGCAGTCTATAGGTACTTAGAATATGTTATGGTTGTATTTTACAGATTCCCTGCCAATGAAGGGTGGTTCAGACAGATACAGACATAGAAACAACTATGATCCATTCTTTGTGACGATTAATGCAAGATCTAAGGTAAGTACCTACCTAGTAAAGATGCGATCCAGAATATTCGGTCTAATATTCGTATTCGGTATGTTCGGCATATTTTTTTATGTTCGTATTCGGCGAATATTCTGTTAATTACTGAATATTTAAACAGTATTATTTTAAGATTTTTTTTATATTTTAAAAGGCTTTATCCTGAGAACAGTGAAAAGTATTTGTAAATAAAACAAATTCGTGTTCGTGTAATTATCATTAATTCACAAAAAAAAAAAAAAAACAACGAAATTCAAATTTTAGTAAAAATAAACCTTAACCGAATAATTCGGCCGAATATTCGGTTCGGTACATTTTGGGCCGAACATTTGACCGAATATTCGTATTCGGTTGATCCCATATTCAGCGCACCTCTAGTACGTACCATCATAATCCAGTTTTTTCATTATTTTCTTCAAACGAAGTATTTTAAACCGCGTGAATGATGAAATACCTTTACCATTGAAAGTATAAAATACTTACCTATACCGTTATACTAGCTTCCGCTCGCGGCTTCGCCCACGTGGTTTACAAACCCGTACATTTTTCCAGGATAAATAGCCTATGTACTATTCCAGACTATAATCTATCTCTGTGCTAAATTTCGTCCAGATCCGTTCAGCCGTTCTGGCGTGAAAGAGTAACAAACATCCATCCATCCATCCATCCATCCTCACAAACTTTCACATTTATAATATTATTAGGAAATAGGATAGGATAGGATAAAAGCAATTGATTTATATGAGAAGCACACATAATTAATTTACCAAATCCCAATTAACCCCACGGTTTCCAAATTACCCAGTTGAACCGTACCTTTTTAGGTGGTAGCAGATAAATAAAAAACGTGAAGAGATTAATATTGTTTGATCACCGAAGAACCTCCATTCGGGTCATACAGGGCAGAATAATTTGAAGTCTTAAGTCTAAAGTAAAGCTTGTTGACTGGCTAATCTTTTCATCACGCCATGAGCGGTTATCAGAATAGAACAAGCTTTTTCTTCTCTTGTCTTGTCAGAATAAACAAGACAGAGAGAAGAAAAAGCTTATTATCACCAGACTCAGAGTTTACAGAGCTGAACAAAAAACAATTTCCAGAATTAGTTAGTTAATAATTTAGTTTTCACAACAGTGCCATCTTTAGATCACTTTAAGAACCACATCGTTTGGTTACATCAATATGAAACACTAGCTTTCGCCCGCGTGGATTACGAATCCGTGCATTTTCCCAGGATAAAAAGTAGCCTATTTGCTATTCCAGAATATAATCTATCTCTGTGCCAAATTTCATCCAGATCCGTTCAACCGTTCTGGCGTAAAAGAGTAACAAAGATCCATCCATCCATCCATCCTCACAAAATTTCAAATTTATAATATTAGTAAGAAGTAGGATAGGATATTAGTAGGATAGTATAGGATAGAATGGTAGGATATCCACCTCGCGATAATCCTCATGTTCCTCGGTCATAATAGTTATAAAAACTTCATCTTAATAATTTGTTATAAATTAAAAAACCTTTCCACCTTTCCAGCCTGGGTACGTGATCACCTACCTCGAAGTCACAGGCACAGTGGACGCTGAGGGTGACCTGGAGTTGAATATCGTCCGAGGACAGACAGGGTCCACGTCCATGGTGTTACAGCTGATGTCCAACCGCTCGGACTTCTTGTCGTACTCCTATCTGACGTATGGCATCAAGGAAGAAGAGTACAGAAAGGTGATATCAGTGACATATGATAGTGAATAGGTTAGTAGAGAGTCTTGCGTTACGTTCAACCGATTACTGTCCAGTGGGACAGTGGTTGACTGTCTAGTGAAGTGAGGGGAGTGAAGAAGGCATATGCTTGGTGGGAGACGGGCCTCTTGTCAGAATAAAAAGGCGTTATCACGACTTTATTACCAATACGTACCATATAACCTACGTGCAATATATAATTTATAGCCTATAGCACTTAGGAATAATGTAGCTTTCTACCAGTGAAATAATTTTTAGAATTGGATCATTCGTTTTGGAGATTACCCCCTGCATACAAAACGTACAAACAAATTTTGCCTCTTTATAATATTCGTACCGACAAATTGAAAAAAAATGAAGCCCTCACACGCGTACTGAGCGTGCACGATCTCATGGTAATTCTTTCGCGAGAAAACTAAAACTTCAACCCTGCGCGCCGCCTTATTTAATTTACTAAGAGCGATTTTGTTACTTATAGTGCCATCTGTCGAAACAAATGTGAACTGCGTATCTACGTCACGCTTTTGTACCAGTCGTACTGAAAAGTATTGTTAAGCGCTACCACTCGTTATGTAGTTACAGCTATTCGATCATAGATGGCGTTAACATTAAAAATAAATATTAATATAAAATAATGCCTTTGTTTCAGGTTGCAAATATTATAACCGTGCCTATACCAAAAAACAAAGGATTAACGCTTCGAGACAATGGTTCTACAATAATCACACTAATAGGTTTACTATGTATTTCTATGATATGAAATAATTTATTTTTATAATTAGGCATGTTTATGCATTTATTTATTCTGCCTACAGTCGTATAATCAAATGATAAGAATATTTATTTTTAAGAAAATGAAATGAAATTATATTCATTGTTTATTGCAACTTAGAACGGATTTTATTTGTGGAGATTACTGTTCTGATTTTATATTCATTTCATTTTACAAGTTTTTATTGGACGATGCTTGTTTCTGATTGGCTGAAACAACGCGTCTTCCGATTCTCTAGCAAATGCCATTAAAATGAACGTGGTTATAATTCAACGACGAAATGTCAAATTAACTATAAGTAGTTCTTCGCTTAGGTCGGTAACATAAATACAAGACAGACATACTTGGCATACCTACCCAGTCAGTACCTACTCAAAATAATAATAACTTGCTTTTGCCCACGGCTTCGCTCGCGTTAATTTAGATTTTGACAGTCAATTAATGTTATTGTACGATATAGGATGCATTAACGTTAATAAGATTAACTTAGGTATTTAATTCAGGTTACTGCACAAACAATGTGCGTAGAGGGCAAATTAGCTAGTTGATTCGAAAGACACGTAGCGCCATCTAGCGTCCTAAAGCAATTGTGACCGACGAAAGTTACTTTTTCTTTCCCTCGGGAACAGTACTTTTTTACTAGATAAAAGGTACCCTATGTCTTTTTCTGTACCCCTGATAACGTATATCGACTGTGAACTGGCAACATGTCCTATCTGGATTTTATGAGGATTTTACTTGGTTATACCATTGGCTACTTGACAGTTTTCGGAAAAATATTTTAAAATTTACGTTGGTTTATTTTATACCTCTTACAATCATATTTTTCTCAAAAAAACGTTATTTATTAGAAAAAAAAGATCTTTTTTATTCATTCATTTGAAATTCGCGCGAAAACAGCTGGTCACGTGACATTTGTTAGCTGTGACGTCATATTTCAATAAACAGAACAAACTAACTAAGACGCTTTAACGCTTAAGCATAGTTTGAGAGGAAAGTTTACAGCTTTTCTGCTTGATATTCTTTTCCGTAGTGAATAGGAAACTGTTAAAATATTTGGACGAATGTGTTATTATTGCATGTGCACTGATTAACCTACAGGATGGTATAATTGAAAATGCATGATTTGCTAAGATTAAATTCTTTTATTTGGGGCTATTATAAACTAATGAATAAACATTTTTCTTCCAAAAAAAATCAAATTTACAGAGTAAATGTGTGTTTCATCATCATCATCAATACATATTATAAAATTATAACAGGCCGATGTCTATACATTATAAATATTGGAGAAAACTAATATGGGGGTCTTTATTAAAGCAACAGAAGCCAAAAGAAATTTTTTTAGAATTTTTGTCTGTATGTTTATACACACATCACACAAAAACCACTGTATGGTATTCAATGCAGTTTTCACCGACCTTATTGCTAGAGGTCTAACTTAAAATATAGGTTCCATTTTATCAGATTCTAAATTCCATGCATATGAGTTTGTGGGCAAAAGCTAGTATTCTAATAATATTCTATGATAACAGTCATTTTCAGGATTGAATCTGTTACTCAAATAGTGCAATGAGAGCAACTGAACCATGTCATCTTCATAATCAGGTTGATGTTTTAAAATTTGTCAATTCTGCAAATTCCTTTTTGTACTCTCTTCTATCTCAGTACACTATCATCTTGTTGGGTACATATGGAACTACTATTGTTACCCATTTCTTTGATTTTCATGTACTTCAGGGTACTGCCCACTTTAGACAGTTTTGATTTCTTCTTGTAACATTTAGTGGCAATACAAAACGGCTCCTCAATTCTTCTGTGAGTCCACATTAAAAAAGCCACTGTATGTTTGCAGCACCTTTTGGAAGCAGGGCAGTAAGCATACTGGACACTGTACTACTCCTTCCTTTTCATCGATGACCATGGGCACCAAGTGTGGATGTTAACAGACCTTATGTTCAGGACAAATTTTGCATTTTACCACACACAAATTTGCCTCCCTCTTTAGTTGGACACATCCTATAGCGTCCACACCAAACGATTGTCGCAAAGATCTGAAATTATAAACAAAACCTTTAAGTAATTTAAAATATTTTCATGAAATTTTGACTATTTGTCCTAAGAATTATACATATCAACTTTTACAAATAAATTGTATAATTACTTTGTTTATTTCGATACTTACACGAAGTTTTTGCATTCCGAAACTCGGCAGAGCAGTCAGGATTACACGCAAAGAATTTTGGGACCATAAATCAGTCGACTTTAGGCAGATTTGCTCTATTAGCTTATGTATAGCCTCACTCCATTTCGTGAAACCTCTCACAAGCACAAATCGAAATATTTAAGTGTTAATTTTCTCAGCAAACCGCAAACGATAAAACACATGACGTTTTATTTTGTAAAATGTGACGTCGCATGACACTCAATCATGGCCGCCCGCGTTTCGATTCTTGTAATCCACAGATAAAAAAAACTCAAATTTATTTTTGAAAAATAAAATATTTACAATTTATTTTAATGCAAAAAAAAATATTGTATAATTATTGTTAACCTATAAGCTACCATATTTGACATATTTCATATTTTATCGTTACAACTGTCAAATAGCCATATTTCATACCCGGCAGCGCTGCAAAAAGCATATTTATTTTCAATCAAAATTAGATGCCACAATCGAATTCATTCAATTCGTTCTAACATTGACCGCGTTGTATGCGCAACACGGTCGATAGTTTCTTCTTAATCCTGTAATTTTGTCAAAAATGAGATAGTACCAGTTGCCAGTTCACAGTCTATATGCAAAATTTCATGATGATCGGTTCAGTGGTTTAGGCGTGAAAAGGTAACAAACAAACAAACATACTTTCGCATGTATAATATTAGTTAGAATTACTAGTTTAATATCATACGATTAGAGGGCTTAAAAAGTCCTAAAAAGTGAATAAGCCCTTAAACATAAGTAAAACAAAACACTAAATAGAAGATATAATATTTACAAATTTAAGAAACAACTACTGCTTCATTGGCCTAGTGGCCGCATGCGCAAGTGCTGAGCGTGAGGTCCTGGTTTCGATCCCCGGGTCGGGCAAAGTGTTATTGGGTTTTCCTATATGGAAATTCTCAGTAGCAGCACGGAGTCTGGAACTGTGCCCGGTAGATGGTAATAGGCTTGCCCCCTATTACATACAGACACGAAACAACTATCTATAGATCATACAAATATATTTTGGTCCGTGCGGGAAACGAACCCGCGTCACCTAGCGGAGAAAGCTAATCACTTAGCCACTGCGCCAACGATGTCGTCAAATAGGTTTAAAGAATTTATTCTCATAAGAACTTAAATAACAGTTCACTTAAAATGAGATACAGAGTGCTTACATCTAAATCAAATATTTTACTAAATTAAAATGCTCTGTTGGTCATTCAAAGTATAATAAAAAAAATTACGCGCATTTTACAACTTTTTTCATGTAAACCTATTTGCATACAATTATTTTAACAATAAAAAAGATATTTAAGTATTTTTCTTGTATCGGAATTAAGCTGCAGCATAAAAGATGATATGAATCTTTTTTCAAGAAAATACCCGAAATCGTATTTTCTCGCACGTGTGTTTTTAGTATTGCATTTTTTTTAATTTAATAATTTTATTGTCTTTTTATTCGATTAACAACTCAAGATTTATTAAAAATGAAATTAAAACCTCATTAAAAAGACTTCACAAAAAATACTAAATGTTGCACCTCTCTGACATATATCATTGTCATTTATCACACTATCCAAATTGCTTGCTTATAAGCCGGTTGAAGAACAAAATACGTTGCGGGTGCGCATATGCAACCGGCGAGCAAACGACGATCAGAAGAATAGCGTCGCGCGATTGAAAGAAACACAGGTTTTGTATTTTCCTGAAATAAGCAACAATGAGCGGTGGTATAACCAGTTAATAGTGTATTATCCAGGGGCATATTGGGGGCAGGGTAGGTCAGCCACCTACAGCCACCCAGCCCCTAGACCTGGCCTACACCAAGCCAGGTAGGCAGACTGGGCAAGCGGTAAAATCTTCGTGCCTCTCTTAACTAGTTTAACGATTCACTGATACATACCAAAACACTGGTCAAATGTGATGCAGGTGCTACTATCTTCTTTCCAGTAGCTGACTTCATAAACGCACCCCTTCATATGGTTTCCTCATTTTTAGAACTTGAGCTCTTAACGGGACACGCAGAGCCGCAGACTTCATTTTTAGGTAGAAAATCTTCTGCAAATGAAGATGCGTTTAGCCGTTCTAAACTCTTTTTTGACATTTTAGAAAACACTATTTTATGTTTTGTCTTACACTATTTTATGCTGTATTTTTTTTTACTTATGATTAAATTGGGTGAGCAATTTACTCGTAAGTAAAAAAAATCAATTCAGGAAAATCTCCGAATTTAGTGCGGCTCTCAATCAACTTCGCATGTTGCGTGCCATGGTAGGACGTAGGCTTCTCCAAAATTGTACCATAATCTTCGATTTTCGGAACCAAAGACCTAGCTTCCCTCCTCGTCCCTGGCTAGGTTCAGAGGGCATCCTACACTTGCTCCAGTAACCATCGATCCTTCGACAGACATGGCCACTACTGCTTCAAATAAGTTCAGCTTGAAGGTCATAATATCATTGCAGGTTTGTTTAAAACTTTACTAACATTATAATAATCTACGAAAGCTGTGAAATCTCCAAACAGTGCGGGTTAAAACCGTGTTACATCTTTCTCTTTTGCATATCTGAAGTACATAGCGTTGAGTTGTTCTAGGAATATAAACACAAGTATGGTCATGGGTCCGATCTTGGCGTAGGTTGGCAGCATGCCGCTCCACAGTGCGAGGACACCCTCGTTCTTGACAACTCCCGATAGAACAAGAAATTGGCTGGTACCTTTTGCTGCGTTTTGTATTCTGTAATAAGTAGGTTCATCAATCATTTGGTAAGAAATAATACGATTTTATACTTCATATTTCTCCCTGGTCGTGAACTTCACTTTTGGCTTTCATGAAAGCAGTTTCACCTTGCTTACCTACCTCACTGTGGTGATCGGCCAAGGGAAATACCTCGTTTGGGGTACAGCAGAAACTGAATTGGTGTCTTAGTATTCTCATAGTAAGCATCCTAAAGTTTTTCTTCACGACAAAACTTGTGTCAGTTAACAGTGGCCAATGAGAAGTCAGTTACGTTATCCTACTACTATTATTAATGCAAAAGTCGTGAGGATGGATGGATGGATGTGTGTTACTCTTTCACGCAAAAACTACTGACCGGTTTTGGATGAAACTTGACACACAGACAGACCATGTCCTGGATTAACACATAGGATACTATTTATTCGAATTCGAAGAGGTTCCCCTAGGATGCGGGTGAAACCGCGGGCAACAGCTAGTTATTAATAATGATGTGGTACCTGGTCTTAACGATGTCAACTGGCAAGGAAGCAATAGTGGTGACAAACCCAGCAATCATAGCAGCACCCGCGTGCAATGGTAATCCATCACCCAACGTTGGGAGAAGCATTTCTCGAGCCTGAAAATGTAACTATTGCTTTTAGAAACTATCCTATTTTTCGGTAGAGAGTATTAATGTGTAGCAGTGGTGTACAATTACCTGAACTTTTATAGGGCGGCAGTTAGAGACATCCTGACAGCCAAAGACCCTGAGAGTACTAGAAACAATTTTTCTAACAGAAGAACCCAATAACACTTTACCCGACCTGAGAACCGTACCAGAGCTCATGATACTCCAATCTTTATTTTTGCACTCGCAAGTAATAAATCATACTAGGGTACTCGTCACACGAACCTGCGCATAAGAACCCAGTTGGGCGCCGTTCACAACCATAGCTCTACTGACAGTGGCGCCTGCGCCCCTCCACAACGTTGAGGTGCCTTCTTCGCGAATTATCCTGCAAATGTAGGTTTCGTTCAAAAATCCTGTTCCATTGGCCGACTCAACACATACACGTAACGTTGATGAGATTGAGACCGTCGTGTAGGAGCTTACTGCTGGTCGCATCAATTTCTATACAGGCCCACGATTGTATAAGCGCGGAAAGACGGTCACCTCCCCAAATCGTACCTATAGTTGAGTTGTAATTATATAGTCATTAATGTGTAATATGTAGTATTAACATGGTTGAACAGTCAAAATGGGAACAATTCCGATTATGGCGCAGTCGGTTACTAGACTTGCAGACTGGCTAATGTACAACTGATTCACATTGATCGACTGCAAGAGAGAGATTTCAGAGAGGACCGGGACTTCGAAGCATGAAACAAGATCCTAAATTTACTTGTCTAAACTAGCTAGTGTTAAAAATAATATGCAAAGACCTGCCCATAGCGTTGAACACGTTTTTGTAGTTCCTCTTCTGCTCCGGCGGCAACCGGCCATCGGCCGTCATCCGGATCAGCGCCACTTCAGCCGGAGTGCCGATAAATGCGCCGATACCTCCTGCTGTCATCCCCATCAATATCTTCCTCGGAAATGAAGGAACACCGTATTGACTTAAAAAAAAACGAATAAATATCTATATTTATATAGCTAAAACTAGATATATTTATTATTATCTGCAAATCTAACCACCGAATACAACCAGCCATTTACCATATCATACCATGTGCCTAGCCTTTTCCAAAATTCATTGGGATTGCGGCTGAATAACAGTATTTTACACGGAGCGAATGCCATCTGAAGTCCGCCACCTAATTGCTGGTAAACACTGATACTCTAATGATTATCAAAGTTTGAGAAGGCGACCAAGGGCTACTAGATTTAGTATTTAGTAAACCTTTTTCAGCCATAGGTCAAGCAGGAATCCAGCGTAACCTCTTGCCTTCCCCATGGCGAAAAGCGTCAAAGAGGATTTCAAAACGAAACAAAAATAGGTTCAGCCATAGATTTAGAAAGCGAAATTCTAAGTCTATGGGTTCAGCAATTGCATATGACATGGCATATGAGTAAAAAATACTCAGTACCAATGTAATACGAAAGAAGAATGTTTACTTACGTTCTATGCATATCGAACATCACGTTAAAAAAGCCGAGTCTACCGGTCGTGTAGGTAGCCTGTCTAAACAATGCAGCAGATAAGCCTACGTAGAAGCCTAAGAAGCCCTCTTTTTTTGCAATATTCTTGGCCACAGTGTACGCAGACACTTTTTTTCCAATCGGGCCCAGCAGCTGCATACGTGTCTTCAACAAGTCTGCTGGCTGGACGAGGCTAATCGCCAACATTCTGTGAAGATATTTTACAGTATGACGCATTTCTCTAAGATGGTGAAGCACAATGTTGTTGAAAGTACTGAAACAAGTTCATAAAGAACTGAAAAAGTTTTAAGTAATAGAGAGGCTTTTGCTTCATTGGCTTAAGATGTAAAAAGACGCAGGAGCAAGTGCATCAAAAAGCACCTTGACCATTCTGAATGTTTGCGCGCGATTTTACTAAAAGACGCGCCTACACCTACTACTCCGGCTTATTCTAGCTGTTCTAAGTCTACGGTATCGGTAAGATATCTCTAAGTTTTCACTAATCTGTGTTCGCTCACCCACTTACGCCGCCTATGATGAAATTCATAGACTTGGGCATAACTTTAGGTTTGTGTACCACATTCTTGTTGTCCTCCATTTTTGTAGATTTTAATTCGCGCACATGTTTATAGCTAGACTAACTCACACCTGTATTCACAAAGAGTCAAATAAAATAAAAAAGCAACCAAAAACATCCGTCGATTTTTGGTCGCTTTTTTACGTTTATATAAAACTATAACAGAGATGGACGGCCCCTCTTTTTGTTATCGATATATAATATTATGCGCGAGATATCTTAAAACGGTATGGTTCAAAAAAAAAAAACAAAAATAAATATTGTTGTACTATTGAAAAATTGAGAAAAAAATTATGATGTTAATTTTGTGACTAGTAAGTTGTCAAATACGAAAATATCAGATATATTTTGACATTTGCTATTTTTATCGAAAAAGTTTCATGCTAAGTATCTGACCTCTATCAGAGTCTATCATATAACATATACCTATGCATTGCACACCATAGTTTTTATTCATAAAATAGTCTATAGTAAAATTTGTCGGTCGTCCGGCGAAGAGATAGGCAAAAGACATTGTTGTCATGCGGAGTCGATCTTTTAAAGGGCCTTCAGCCAGCAGTGGGCAAAATCGAGCTGTAGATGATGATGATGATGACTTTTCTTCTGAGTCTTAAAACGTTTCAAAAGATAACCCTCTTTCTATATTTGATTGATTTGTCTACAGATGATGAAGGCTTAGACGAACTAAACCCCTGTAAAGCGAATTCTAAAGTTGTAATTTGTGAACAAGAAAGTCGCAGGTTCGATTCCTACTTGCGGTTGAATTTAGTTTACAACTTTAGTATTGAACTTCTTTAAAACAGTTTTACAGGCTGGTCTGATGCAGTCTAGTGTCACTTATTGTGAAATAAAAAACATAACAGAATTCAAAACAACAAACAGATATCAATATTAGATAGTATTTTATAATAAAATGAAATGAAAATAAAAAAAAAGAAACGAGACAATTAATTCGATTCTATGTGAATCTATTTATTTTTATGAAGTAAGGGAACAAAAATCGCTAAAATGGTTGAGGGTAAAGTGGCACCGAAAGTTAAGACAATGCCCAAATTCATGAACTTCCTTATAGGAGGCGCAAGCGGGTGAGACATTCTATTTGATAACTATTTTCTTAAGAATCCTTTACAACCGGACTGGGCCCATAATCCACCACATGGGCCCATTCGTGGGTACAGTTTACAAACACGCACCACCGAACCCGAAACAACTATCTGCAGATCATACACATATTTGTTCCGAAATCAGCGATACGAAGCGCTGAAAGCTCGTTCGCCACGTCACAACTCCTCAAATATTTAGTAGGACATTCCTTTTATCTCATGGAGTTTGACGTCACCAAGGTCAGTGGCACAAGTAAGAATCCAGCTCATTAATGTCCTACTGATATGATTGGTTCACTCAGAATGAAAAGCGTTTAGAGCCTAAAGCCACTGCAGCACTGGCCTGGTGAGGGTTGGTGAAACACACTCCAAGATCTTTCTATGACTGTCTCAAGCGTGTAGGCTTCCTCATAATGTTTATATTAACCGTTCTCGTAACTCATGGATTCAAAAAGTTCCCAGCTAGTTTCGAAACCTAAGCATTGAACCGCTTAACTGCGAGAGAGATTGACAACTAATTACATAAAACCATCTTAATAGGATGATGGCAATTTCTGTCGTCCAACCAGCAGACTTGTTGAAGACACGTATGCAACTGCTGGGTCCTGGAAGCAACTTCTCTGCGTTAACTGTGGCCAAGGATATCCTGAAGAAAGAGCGCTTCTCAGGGTTCTACGTAGGTTTGTCCGCAGCTCTGGTTTGTCAGGCTACCTACACCACCGGAAGACTCGGCTGTTTTAGTGCAATATTCGATTCGTATAAAGCGTAAGTATTTTCCGAATTACATTTCTTTAGTGATAGGGAGGTTTGGTGTTCCTCCTTTAATATGAGAGAGTCTTTCGACCAGGCGCACTATTAAGCCTAACGGGTCGAAGCTGGCTTGATGTCGGACGTTCATCTATGGTTATAACTACTGCAAACTCTTATAGCGCGATTCAGGATTCATGTGGTTGATTCACTCCGATAGGCGGTGTTGGAGTTGCAGTCATTGCAGTAGATTTAGTTAAACTCAATCTCTTTCTTCCAAGACTATCAATAGAGGAACTTTTATACTTGTCTACGTTACACTCTTATAATCCAAATCAATTAATTTTCAGTTTGACAGTTCAAAAATGTCCATTGCTTTGTTCTTGAGTAGAACCATTTTTATTCAATATCGTTGGACTGTTGAGCGGCATATCCGGTGACTGCTAATCAGTTTCACAGTTTTCAATGTATGTGTTCTTCATAGTAAGCATGGTGTTCCAAGTTTTCCGACCAAGGTACTGATGGGGATAATAGCGGGAGGTTTCGGCGCGTTCATCGCTACACCGGCTGAAGTGGCGCTGATCCGAATGACAGCCGACGGAATGTTGCCACTGGAGCAGAAGAGAAACTACAAAAACGTGTTTAACGCTATGAGCAGGTTTGAATGACCTTAGAATGTAGCCTTAGTGAATACTCTAATGGTTAAACACTATATTGTTTCGGAAAGGTGTGTGACCAGCTGAATTGCGTTTGATGTGGCCGCATTAAGGTTGTCTCTAGTACAGGTATTCGCCACAAAGGATACACAGAAAGATCGTCAACGTAAACGTTTTTGGAATATTTTCTTTTAGGCTTAAACGATCAATCTTAAGTTCTAATAAAGCCCGGTTGCGGCTGAATATCAATCCTATCCTACTATCCTACTAATATTATAAATCCTACTAACATTATAAATGTGAAAGTTTGTGAGGATGGATGGATGGATGGATGGATCTTTGTCACTCTTTCACGCTAGAACGGCTGAACGGATCTGGATGAAATTTGGCACAGAGATTTTAGATTGTAGTCTGGAATAGCAAATAGGCTACTTTTTATCCCGGAAAAATATACGGGTTCGTAAACCACGCCGGCGAAGTCGCGCGCGGATGCTAGTATTTTATACGGAGCCACTACCATTTGACCTCTACCACGCAAATACTGAGAGACACTGTTACCCTAAATTTAATAGTTGTTATACTTTTGCTTAGTGACACCCGTAACGACTGTCATCTACTGAATAGGTTTATATGGTAAATAGTAATAAACTTATGTATTATACTGTCTTTAGGATTATTTGCGAAGAAGGTTATGTGTCGTTGTGGAGGGGTGCGGCCGCCACAGTCAGTAGGGCGATGGTCATGAATGGCGCCCAACTTGGCTCCTACGCACAGGTTCGTCATTCATTAAATGAACTTAACCCATTTTTCTAGATTGGTGGGAAACTACCTCATTCGCCTAGACTGCCTAGATTTTGCAAGCGTAGCTGCTAAGCGTAAGGTCTTGTGTTCGATTTCATGGTAGAGCAGTGTTATTGAGTTTTTCTGTATAGATATTTTACGTAGCAGCTCGGAGTTTGGAACTGATTGGTGGCACTAGGCTCGCCCCTACTTGACTTGAGCATCAAAACTTCAAGCAAAATGGGTGCACAATAGTAGGTACACCTCTGCCTAACCCTTCGGGGATAGCTGTGTTCATCGAACCTTTCTTCTTCTATCGAGTCTGTATGTGGAATTGTTCAAGCGTTAGTATAAAGATTAGGCAGTCAGCAACCGTAGTATCGAAGACTGCTCAGGGTGCCAAACAAACTCATTTTTCGCCTTTGGAGGAGGATCTCCGTGGAGGCTCTTTCCTTGCGTATTAAAAACATAAAATGCAGTGGTTCAAAACAGTTTTGCGTTAAAAACATTTCAGGCTCGAGAAATGATGCTGCCTTCTATGGGCAATGGCTTCCCGCTTCACGCATGCGCCGCTATCATCTCTGCCTTCGTCACGACTGTTGTCTCCCTACCTGTTGACATCATCAAGACGAGGTAACTACGTACGAACGTAGCACTTGTAAGCAAAGGCCTTTCTTAGAATTCTATATGGTATTAACGTGTTGAAAAGAGCTTGTATCTGTTTCTTTTCGAAGGGGTACGGGATGGCATCTATTGCTTTCAAAATACTCCTAAAGAAACAGATGAGCCTAAGGCCAAAGCGGGATGAGATTATTTTTTACGGTACCGGTATGTGATGATTGGTGGTTCTCCGGTTTAGATATTCCCCGTTAAAATTTGCGTAGCGATAATAAAACACTGCATTGCATGATATCAAACTTGCTCATAACTGGCAAAAAAGAAACTCCATCATATGTGGTAGACTAATTTGTTTAAGAAGAAATGCAGTGCAGTACCAATCTTGTCAAGGAAAGTTCAAACAGTGGAACAAACCTTCTTGTTCTGGTGACGCAAAGCTATCTAATTCTATTCAGACGCTTGCCCTCGTTGAATTGTAATGTGCATGTGTGGTTTGACTTGTAATTTCCAGTTTGTTTTCAATGACATATTTTATTCTAGTATCAATACTGGCCTATTTTTAATTATACCGTAATGACCTTTAGGTCCAATCTCACCAAACTAGATCCAACTAAAACCAACTGGTTTAGATACAACAAAATACCATTGTAATAAAACTACTTATAATCTTATTTCAGAATACAGAATTCGATAGAATCCATGAGTTCATTTGAAGTTCTAACGAACGTTATCAAGAATGAGGGCGTCCTCGCGTTATGGAGTGGCTTGGTGCCCACCTACGCCAAGCATGGGCCTATGACAATTCTAATATTTATATTCCTGGAGCAGCTGAACGCTTTGTACTACCATACCATTTTATATGAGCATATGAACTCGCGTTGCGGATTTAAACCAGAGAGCAGATAGTTGAGACACCGCATCTTTTGTATTGTTGTAATGTAAGTCAAGTTTAAATGGAATTTCTCAGTAGCGGCACGAAGTTTGGAACTGTGCCCAGTAGATGGCGATAGGCTCGCCGACAATGGTATCGATCGACGAAATGTGGGTTTACAATAGCATACCTTTGCCTAACCCTTTGGGAGATCTATTGAGGCTATATTATGTATGATGACTTTCTAAGTATGGAACTATGCAACCCCAGAAACTAGTAGAAGGGCCGATTTAGGAAATCGCCTTCCGTTCCGTCGTTCGCGTATGGAAATTTCTGGGCCCAATTGGACTAAAGCAGCTTACAAAAATATTTAACATCGTATAAATAGAACCAAGTTTATACTAGACTCATGGAGTCTTAGCTACTTAATTCTTTTATATAAAAAATAATTAAACTGTTCATATGTTATTTTACAGTGAAATGTCCATCAAACAAAAAGTATTTTTTGTGTTTCTATACCTGTTCATACATATTCTGCGGTGCCCTTCAACTAGACCAGCCTCGAGTGATTAGTGATTTGCTTTAAGGCCGACTTCATGAAGGACGATAAGGACACCTCTGTGGCCTTTGACCAGTGTGTTAGTATGCTGTTCTTTGATATTTGTAGTCATATGTATGTGAGATAGGTTTACAATTTCGTTGTTTAAAAATGGAATGGTAAGCGTATATCCTATCCTATTCTACTTCCTATCCTATCCTATAGTTTGTGAGGATGGATGGATGGATTGATGGATCTTTGTTACTCTTTCATGCCAGAACGGCTGAACGGATCTGGATGATAGATTATGACAAAGATAGATTATGGTCTGGAATAACATATAGGCTACTTTTTATCCCCGGAAAATGCCTGGATTCGTAATCAACGCGGGCGAAGCCGCAGGCGGAACCTAGTATTTTATAAATCTCAACAACGAACAAACACTTCGCATCACATTTAAACAAAAATAAACCTTCTTTGGTTGACAAAAGTTTCGTTTTAGCGCTATCACGTGTATTGATACTAATAAATAATTTTGAAATTTATTCCAACGGAATAAGTTTTATATTTCATAACTGTTACTATAATTATGACCGCTTTGCCTTTTCGGTGTATGTTACGTTAACACTGTGCTATTAGAAAAAGTAATTGGAAGATAGTTTACTCACTTTGTACTCCTCTCTCTCTTGCAGGCATTGTGTATGCGGTTCTATAGTTCCTTTTGTGCGCACGCTCACATCCTTACTTACAAGCAAACGGAACACGGTTAACAAAAAGCGCTTTACCTTGGATAAGCATTTTGGTGAGTTAAATTCTTTAAAAATTATTTTGGTTATAGAGTGTTGAATTATACTTTTGGGCCTGTAGGGCGCCTAATCAATATTAAGCTGTGCTACGCTGTGCTGTGCTTAGCTAGGCTAATTTTATCGTGCTATGTTTTTTCTTCAAACAACTTTGGGTGTTAAGTGCAAGCGAGATAGATAGAAGTCGGAGAGGTCGCCGCACGATTAGCTGCTAGTCAGCCTGTATGGGTGATACCTACTGTGTGCGCCAACAAAACACAGCGCAGCTCATTAAATATCAATATCATAGTAAATGGTACGGCAGTTCTCCGATATTTTTTTTAAAATTTGGTTTGCTTTTTGCTCTGTCACATAGGTATAATGAACTAATTCCAAAGATATTTTTTTTTGTAAAATATTTATTGTATATTATTTATATACTTCCGTGGTGATACCATAAATATTTTATCAGAATCTGATCATAGATTACGAAGAAACGACACAGAACTCCTCAATGACGAGCAGCACACATTATCGTTATAGCTTTCATGATTGGCCACAGCGAATGGAGATGTTTTGTTGCAATCGGACCCACCAACAGTATAGTATCTTCAACAATTCTCCTGGCTGGCCTAGGCTTAATGAAACTGCCCAAAATTCAGCAAAGAAATTGCACAGCATTTTCTTCAAATTGTAGAAAAGAACGAATAAAAATCCAACTAAAATAACTGCACAGGGTTGTATTACAAGATTAAAAACATTAAGTATAGGTGTGTTTTTGTTGTTTTTAAAAATGCCTGGTATAACTCATGTTCATCATAAGCGCTATAGATAAACTTTTATAACGCTTGTTCCTAAAGCTTGCCTCGGATAAAAAGCTTGTTCATGGCCACCTTTCATTTTAGCTTTTTTTGTAGTCTTCTTTATTCTCTTTCGATTGAATGTTAAAAAAAAATTAAGGGCGTCTTTACTATAGTTCAGTCAAATAAAACCTAAAATTGATCACTTTGTTTATAAAATTGTCTGATATTATAATTTAAATTTTAAACATGTAAAAAATAATGGCGTGATTTGAGATGCTTGGTCCCAAGTTGAGCCTTTGCCCTGCAGTGTGAGTGTACAGGCTTATAATAACATATAAAAGCGGTTACCCGACAGACTACACACATTTTATTTATTATCAAAAGTCTAAAATCAACATTTTATTTATTTTATTTTATTAGCCCAACTTACAGTTAATAACAAAGAGTGGTTCCAATTTTTTGTCGACTTAAAGCCAATTAATAAATTCGTTGTTAATGGGGATCAAATCAACTGCCAAGATACGATCGCAACGCGACGCGATACAATGCTACGGGCGAAGGTTTACCTTGGTGATTTTGGTAATTACTTTTCAAATCACTGGAAAGTACAGTGCGATTTTACTTTAAACTTCAAACTTAAAGTACAGAGTTTTCAAAATAATACAGCAAAAAACGTAGAATGAAAACATAAGAAATCAAATATTATTATAAATATAATTCCATCATTTATATCAACGCTTCTAAATCGAACATTTCGTAGTCCGTCGGTGTCCATGAAACAAGTACGCGTAACGTAGCGTTTCACTGCAAACAGCTTTATAGGCTGCAAGCAACGTACGCCATTATTTTTATCGGGTTCGTCGCATTCACCGTTCACGCAGGACACCCCGTAAAAGAAATAACAGCTTGCAACTGACAATTTGGTTGGCGGTAAGAGTCCTCCGTTTGTAACCTCTATAATCAAGCCGGCGGACAATGAAGGCTGAAACAAACAATACCTTTTTACAAACAGTGTCACAGGCTGGTCTAATGTCACTGTTTGTCAAATACAAAATTTACGGAACTTGCAAATCAACAAGCAAACAATAAACAAAACTCAATAATAGTTTTTTTTATAATAAAATGTAACAAAATTCAAAAAATAACGTGAAATTAATTAGATTCCATGTGAATCTAATTATTTTCATGCAATAATTTAACAAAAACCGCAAAAATGGTCGAGACAACGGTGATACAAACAACTAAGACTATGCCCAAATTGTTAAACTTTATAATAGGAGGCGCAAGCGGGTGAGATAGCCAAGTCATTCTATATAATTAAGTGATCAAGTGTTTGAGAATACATTTACCGTATCAGCTGTAAACGATGAGAATCCTTTAGAATCAGACTGGACCATCGTCCAACATCCAGTGCAGATTGGTAGATGGTTTGAAGTCTTTGAATTTTTGGTTCTAAGACATCCCGGTTTTTTCCTTAAGCATTAATGAGTATGCTCCACTTCTCAAAATCGAGGACGGTCTAGTCCTCCACACTGGATACATAAATACACACTATCTGGAACTTTTTGGAGCCGTTTCATGTGTGCACGTCTCTTCAGAATGTTTTCCTTCACCGTTAACGAAAGTGATATGTTGATCCGCACATGAATTCGCAAAGTAAGCGGTTGTTATTCAGAGTCTAGAGAATAGAAGAAGAGTGTTCAAATGCTTTGCTAGCACTGATTTACATAATACCATCTTAATAGGATGATGGCGATTATGATCGTCCAACCAGCAGACTTGTTGAAGACACGAATGCAACTGTTGGGCCCAGCTGGCCGGAACTTGTCTGCGTTTACTGTTGCCAAAAACATCGTGATGAAAGAGGGCTTCTCAGGGTTCTACGTAGGTTTGTCCGCGGCCCTGTTAAGACAGGGTACCTACACCACTGCGAGACTCGGCTTTTTTAATGCAATGTTCGATAGCTATAAAGTGTAAGTAAATATGTACTCTGCTTTAGTAGCATCAAAGATTGAAGATGTTCTTCCATGACAAGGGAGGATCCCCTGACCAAGTGAATTGGCTAGCCTAGCAAACCGAATCGCAACGGGTGATATTGGACGCTCGTATTTATGCTAGGACCATTGTAAACGCACCGGTCACGGATAGGTGGCGTTGCAGTACTTTTTGCCCTATAGCTTTCGTTAGACTTACTCAATTACAACCAAATCAAAGGCCATTTAGATCAAACAGTTCCAGCCCACGGTTGGATTAAACGTTACACTCTCGAAATCGGATGCTCTTTCAGTTTAACAGTTTAATAATGTTCATTGTTGTGTTCCAGTTGTCAAATGGAGACATTTATAAAACATAATATCAATGAACATCGTTGGATTGTCAGGCTACCGTTATGATGCCTGGTAATCAATTTGTCAATGTTTATTGTATGTGTTCTTCTTAGTAAATATGACTCTCCGAGTTTTCCGGCCAAGGTACTGATGGGGATAGTAGCGGGAGGTATCGGCGCCTTCATCGGCAATCCGGCCGAAGTGGCGCTGATCCGGATGACGGCCGACGGCAGGTTGCCACCGGAGCAGAAGAGAAACTACGCAAACGTGGGCAACGCTATTAGCAGGTTAGGAATGACCTTGTATGCTTTAATACCTAATAGCAATAAACCTATTGGAAAAGTGAAACCACCGTTAGTGGTTTTGCGTAAGCCACCTGGGTATGATTCCCAGGCCGATTAAAGTGTTACCTGTTGCCTTTAGTGAAATGTACACCTTTCGGGTAATATGAGAATATTGTAAAACTGTATTGTTGGCAGGATAATTCGCGAAGAAGGCGTTACGATGTTGTGGAGAGGCGCAAGCGCCACTGTTAGTAGGGCGATGGTCGTGAACGGCGCCCAACTTGGCTCCTACGCACAGGTTCGTCATTCATTATATGAATTTAAGTCACTTGTCCCCATAGTTTATTAAGAACAGCAAGCAAGGAAAGAAACTCCGCGGGTGACAAATCATGAGATTGTCGGGCGCATCCTGGGCAGAGACTTTTTTGACTGGCTAATCTTTCCACTACGCCATGAGCGACATCCATGTGATAGCTCGTGCTTACGCGATAGAAGAAGAACCATAGGTCGTCAACCAAAACCATCCCCTCTCTTATTCATAAAAATCTCTTATTAATTTAAATGACTAAAGATTTGAAAGCTATTAAACAAAGTTATGAAATGAAATTATAAAATGAAATGAAATTATGAAATGAAATAAAAAGAATGAAATGAAATTATTTATTTTGCAATTAAGATTTTTCAATCACTTTTATGTCTTTTTTAAACTAGGCGGCGTCGGCATTTCCTATGACTTTCCCTGAAAAGAAACGCCGAAACAAACTCACTAAACTATAGTAGGATTTATGTGAGACAAATAGCTATTTGAGCTGACCTGTCGCAACAGAAGGCGTAGCGTTCAGCCTAGATCTCACTCAAATTTACAATGTATAGCGGTTATATATAAAAGATCATTTAAATTTAAACAACATTACAATATAAAAATAATGAAGTAAATAATATAATAATTAATGGCAAAATTGTATATAAAAAGAAGGAAAGGCTATAGAGCGGCTCAATCCCAAGCGTTTTTGTCATCTAAATAGTCCCAAATTTTATAGTATCCTTTTTTACAAAGTTTAGATTTAATTAGAATTTTGAACTTCTTTAGTGTTAAATTACGTATATCATTGGGAAGTTTATTGTAAAAGCGTATACATTGTCCTATGAACGAGTTGTTTACGCTGTGGGGGCGCGTAGCATGTACAGGAACGTTGTGTTTATTTGGAATAATATAAGGTTCAAAGAATGGTTATCAGACAGAAAAAGTTAGAAATATTTTGTAAACTTATATTAAATTTTTAAATATATATTGTGACGTTACAGTAATAATATTAATTTCCTTAAATCTGTCTCTGAGGGATACCCTTGGACTTAGAGCTCTGCAATACGAATATAGTATTGATGTCTACAGAGTTTCCCCAGAGGAGGATGTCGTAAATCATAACGCTATGAAAATAACTCAAATAAACTATTCTGGCTGTATCCACATCAGTTAAGTGCCGAATTTTCTTGACAGCAAACGCGGCAGAACTAAGCCTACCTGATAATCTGTTTATTTGCGGGCCCCATCGTCTATAGTGATGCCTAGAAAAACATAATTATATATATTAACAACATGATTATTAATTGTAAATGGCGTTTTGCTTTAAATCATTTCAGGCTCGAGAAATGCTTGAGCCTACTATAGGTGAAGGCTTACCACTTCATACGTGCGCCGCTATGATCTCAGGCTTCATCACAACTGTTGCCTCGCTGCCTGTTGATATCGTCAAGACGAGGTACTTCAACACCATACACAATATCACATTGCTCAAGATTTGTATGAAAGAGATTTAGTCCGTGATCACCACTAGCTAATCTTGAATCTTAGCAAACAGTTCTACTCGATAGCGAGTAAATGTCCACAAGGACCGCAAAAATCACGTCTTGATAAAGTTAAATGAATGCAATTTTCGACGCATAGGTACTAATTAATTAAACTGATTTGGAAAACACTAAGGAATCGAGTGGAGTTGTGAAAGAGTAGAATTAGCCTTCTCTATGACTGTGACGCAGTCAGTCAATGTTACTCGGTGGTATGCAGTTCGTGTGGTTAGATTTGTTGTTTGCACTTTGGGTATCCGTGACAACTTTTCTTCTTATTATTATTATTAATAACCCGTAATGTCCCACTGCAGGGCAAAGGCCTCCCTACTCTCCTTCCACTTCTCTCTATCAAGCGCTAATAACAACGACTTTTCTTATTGTACCAATATTGCTTTTCTATAATTGCGGCTTAAACACCTCCCATTGGATCAATCATATCGAGATTTACGTCCGAAAACCTTAACGTGGACACCGGTATAATTTAAGTCTTGATAATCCCGTTTCAGAGTACAGAACTCGGCAAAAGGCTCGAGCCAATATTCAGTACTAATGAACGTCATCAAGAAAGAGGGTGTCTTTGCGTTATGGAGTGGCTTGCTGCCAACCTACGCCAAGATTGGACCTATGACAGTTCTGGTATTTATATTCCTGGAACAATTCAACACATTGTACTACAAATACTTTGCGTAAGAATTTGAATTCACGTTGCAGATTTAATCCGCAACGCAGTTAGTGCGCACCACACCTTTTGTATTGTTAAATGTAAGTAAACTTTTAATGATAGTGAGAAGATTTTTACTTGTCAGAATAAACTAGAAGATGCTTTGAAACAATTTTTTTTTTTCTCTTTTTACTTGAGGAAATAGTCTATCAAATTGAACTGGCCCAACAGACGGATACACGGATCAGAATTAAGCACAAAATGTCTAATTAACAAGGGCAAGAGGCTGCGGAGTCAGCACGGCATCTGTACCATTACCAGTTAATCAAGAATAGTTAATCAAGCCGGCAATTAATTACTTAATACATTACAATTTACATTATATTGTTCCTTTCACAACATCATTGTTATTATCTTCCTTTTGCAGTGAAATGTGCATCAAACAAAAAGTACTTTTTTTGCGTTTGTTTACCTGTTTCGCGCTGCCCTACTGCTCCAGCCTCGATGGACCAGTGATTAGCTCTGGAGTGCACGAGGGACTGTAACAACTCCGGTGGAGCCTGAGGCCAGTGTGTTGGTATGTTGTACTTAGGTAGAGTATAAAGGATATCATCCGTTTTGGTCCAAATGTGAAAATACCGGCCAAAAAAAAACTATATTCTGTCAGAACTTATCTGTCTTAACATTTGTTATTATGACACCTAAACTTTTAAGTTTTAACAAAATATAGCAATATTATTTAATTATTGTTTGACTTTATTGGCTTTCACATTTGGACCAAAAAGGTATGCAATGTGGATGATGTGCTTTTAAATAACATACACTCTGAACGCCGTTTTAGCGCTAACACAGGATATTTAGACAAAAAAAAACTGATATTATGAACATGGTCACTTGACTGTGTCAATGTATCTAATTCCTGAGTCTTATTGCACTATCAAATAGGAACTCAGTGGGAAAGGCCGTTTATAGTAGGGTTGCCATCCCCAAATTTTGAAAATCAGGATTTGAAAGTGGAAATGCCAGGACATTTCGGTTTAAAAAGAGGACGCAGTATAAGAAAAGTATAAGAAAACAGTGTCAATGAAACTCAATGAATAGCAATTACAATGTTTTATAAAATAATCTTCAATTAAATTCTATGATATAAGAAATGAAATGAAAGATTAAATTATAAAATAACACCGATGATTAAATTTAAGGTTCGAGGCAGTAGTGGCGCGCGAAAAACACAGGACCTTACGAGGACTCTTTAAAAAACCCAAGACACTACTTAATAACTATCCAGGACACTCCAAAAAGCAGGACATGTCCTGGGAAAACAGGACGGCTGGCAACCTAGTTTATAGTACAATAAGACTCAGTTGTTCAAAATCTTCCAATAAACATTTAAGCAATACAACGATATAAGTCACAAATTTGTAAATTGAAGTGCGTTCACTAAATTTACACTCCACTCTCTTGCAGGCACGGACTGTCTGCGGTCCTGTACTTCGTTTTGTGCACCACAATTTGCCCTCGTACAAGTCACCAGAGCCACCAGTGCTGATGAACTCGGAGCATGGTTCGGGTGTGTGCGAGACACGATGAATAAAAAGTTCGTTACTCTGGATGAGTGTCGTGTTGGTGATTTGGATTTTTTAAGGTTCGACTTTCTTATAGATATGAGCTGTAGTTTCAGACCTCTTTAAATCTATATATAAATAAAAATCACTTGCCAAAAATGTATGTAAACGCATAACTTCAGAACGGCTGCACTTATTTGGCTCATTCATTTTTTGTTGTGTTTGTAATTCTCAAGACAAGGTCTGTATGAAAGAAAATTTATGGGAAATCGGGAATTTGTAATTGTAAATTGCACCCGTGCGAAGCCGGGGCGGGTCTAGTTTATATAATTAATGTTAGATCTACAAAGTTTGCATCTGTACCTACATGCGTACATTAGGTACCGTATTTTGTTCACTCTGTAAATACTGCCTCATCGGTCTAGTGGTCGTAAGCGCGACTGCTGAGCGTGAGGTCCTGGGTTCGTTTCCCGGGTCGGGCAAAGTGTTATTGGGTTTTTCCGTATTGAAATTCTCAGTAGCAGCACGGAGTCTGGAACTGTGCCCGGAAGATGGCAATAGGCTCGCCCCCTATTACATGGGACTCAATAACATCATCGGCGAAATGTGGGTGTACAATAGTACACCTCTGCCTAACCCTTCGGGGAATACAGGCGTGATGCTATGTTATGTTATGATGTTATGTAAATAGTGCCTAGACCAATGAGGTAGCGGTGGTCGTTATGCGACGTAAAGGTTATTGAAACTAGCTAACGTCACAATAGCGGATAGCTCGTTTCACCGTTCTGAAATAACCTGCTAACATCTATCCGCTAACGTCTAACTCGATTGCGTTGCACTCGAACACAACGCATACAACGTTTCGTTATATCTACATCGCTAAACACTATCGGGCTCGCGACCCGTAGTTGAGTGCCGTAAATCCCGCTATTGGTCGCTACTAAAATAGCGCGTACGTCCCGAACCCGGGTACGTCTTAAAACTGCGGCCAGACACCGGAGGACGGGCAACAGCGTCCTCTCACTAATCGGTGAGCCACTGCGATCCCCAAGCCGCCTGCCAAGCGTGGGGATTTTGGCAAACCCCCCCTTGAGGGAGGCCTTCATTCAGCAGTGGACCTCTTCTGGCTGATGATGATGATGATGATCATGAAAATAGCGCGTTTTAACAACCGCTACTGATATTCGGTAGGCAGTTGCGTTTCGTTATCCAAGAAAGCCGCAACAACCCACCGCTACGGTGAAGTACTCTTTTATGAGCTTGTTATAGTAAATAACTCTATATCTTGTCACTTGCAGACCAACGTCAAAGCTAAAAAGATGTTTGCTACATATTATGCAGCGCATCGAGCCAGCCTTGCGCGGTACCTGAGGTAATATGCAGTCGCATATGCTCGGGAGGGTGCGTATACGCGCCCGATGGACTGCGTTACGCGACCGGCGACTGCGTCGGCGTTGAATGCGGCAGTATCCACAGGCGCAGGCGTAGTCTTTATATCTACCTATCAAAATGTAACTAATAAGATACAACTTGTGATAAGTGAATCAAAGTTTAATTTTTGTGTAATTTTGTCTTTTTTTTTCTATCGTAACGGATAAGTAAGGAATCATTCATAGCCGAAGCAAGCGATTTAAATAAAAGACTTTACTTATAACGAACGAATGTTAAAAATTGTGAGGAAAGTTCTGTCTCTCCGCCACTCTTCCGAGGAAAAAAGATATCCCACCACTATAATTTCTGCTTTTTGTAATAACGCCATCTCTGAACAGACATGTAAACCACGTACTCTTGGTCTTGTCTGCGTTTGACTTTTATGACGTATAGTTGATTATAGATGGCGCTAATTTAAAATTACATCAAGATAGTAATGTTCTTTTTTTATTCTAATAATATTATTCCAATGTGAACCTATTGATTAATATCTGTGGCGCGATGCACCAAACGGTAATTAATAAACCGGCCATTACTATAAAAATTAATTCAAAGTAAATATATTTCGTTACAATATTTTTAGGTATTCTATAGGTAGATCTAGGTAAAACAGAACAATTCATTTTATATATTATGAATACATACGTGTATCTCGCCTTTATCCGTCAGGGTTTAGACAGAGGTCTGTTGTACACTACATTTCGCCGTTGCCGTTATTAGGCCCCATGTAAACGAAGCCTTTATGCAATACAACGGGCACATTAAAACTAGCAGGGTGCTACTTTAAAATTACTACCAGAAAGACCTATTAACACTGTCCGACCTAGGAATCGAACCCAGGACATCGAAGTCAGGCAGCCACGTTTGATTACTAGACCAATGATGCAGTCTTCATTGTCTTAGTAATGTTAGAAAGGATAGGAAAATACACTGAAAACAACGAATAACTAAAATAAATATTAATTATTATTCTTCAAATAAATTAATTTCACAGATGTAATATATTATTGATAACATTAAGATATTTAGTTAAAGCGCCCGCGTCGGTAGAATTACCACACTTATCGACGCTCACGCACTCGCCGGCCGCATCGCGCAGTAGACCGGCTGCGCATACGCACCCGCCGGAGCATATTTGAGTGCAAATCGGCTCCGGGTCCATGCAGGAAGGCTCGCAGGATGCGCTACATATATCGTACACCTCGTTTTGATTCAGACATTGCTCTGGAAGAAGAGAACTTATATAAGTATAAACAAATATTTTTTTTCTACATTCGTTGCCCCTCACTACTGGTAATTCCTGTATATATTATACATATATTCACATACAAAAAGACCCAGACCCGAAACAACTATCAGTAGATCATACAAATATTTGTTCCGTGCGGGAATCGAACCCGCGACACGTAGCGCAGCAGTCGATCTCTCAACCACTGAGCCAAACGTGCCGTCAAAATACAAAACCACCAATAATAAATAGTTGTTGCCCGCGAGTTGTTCTGCGTATTTATTATCTGATTTGTGTTTCGATGCATTTTTTTTTTTTTTGAGTTGTCTCTCGCAGTTAGCTCAGGGATCTTTTACTGCTTAACCGGGAAAATGGCGAGACCAGAAGGGCCTCCAGCCGAGTTCGCTGCTATAGTAAAAATAAATACCTATACGTCCTTTTCCAAGACCCAGGTTACCTCTGTGAAATTTCATAACGATCGGTCCAGTGGTTTTGTCGTGATGAGGTAACAAACAGACACACAATAATAGTGTAATTAAATAGCTAAGGTAGGAACATTACCTACCCAAGATTGATGAACGGATAAAGTTCCTCGTTAACCCTTAATTAGGGCATGAGATGAATGTTGTTTTAAACAAATATCAGTTAAATCCCACGACACTTTGCCCGACTAAGTAATCGAACCAGGATCGCTCAGCATCTGCGCAACTTGATCAACAAGGCAAATAGTTTCAATAAACCAACTTACCAACAGGGCACTTATCCAGGGTAACGCACTTGTCATTGACCGTGTCCCGAACATACCCGGACTTGCAGAAGCAGCCCATGCTGCAAGCTAGCCCGCACACCAGCGGCTCTGGTTGCTTGCACGTTAGGGGACACGCTGTGCCACAGGAAAGGAACTCTTCGTTTGCCCCGCAAATTTCATCCTTGCCTGAAATATTGGTTTTGTACTTAAGAGCCTGAGGTATCATCATCATCATCAGCCAGAAGACGTCCACTGCTGAACGCAGTGGCTCACCAATTAGTGAGAGGACGCTGTTGCCCGTCCTCCGGTGTCTGGCCGCAGTTTCAAGACTTACCCGGGTCTGAGGTATACCTAAATATAAATGGAAAATAATATTTGTCGACTTATAATATTAGACTTAAGACCCCTAAAAAATAAATCCAATATAACATACCAACACACTGGTCAGCAGTGACACAGGTACCATTATCGTCTCTTAAGTAGCCGGTCTTACAGAAGCATCCCTCGATACAGTCGTCGGAACAGATGACAGGACCCTGGGGGCTGGAGCAGTTGAAGGGACACGCTGAACCACAAAGAAGATACTCCTCGTTGGATGGACATTCTTCTGCGAAATGGGCATAGTTTTGAAGGTTATCGAGAACTCACAGTAATTATGTGACAGAAAAATCACAGACAATGACAGTTAAATGAAAGATGATTCCCTAAAACCCCTGGTTTTGTAATTTCACTGCGACCTATATATAGGCCTATCGATTGGACAAGAGAATACGAACACCGAAAAATGGAGAATCATTTCTTGATTTGACATGACTCCAACGTCCCACTTTAATGTAAAGTGAAATAGTTATCTATACTTAAATAATAATCCACCCCATGTCTCTAAAAGCTCGGCAAGGGCTCAGCATCTTCTCAGAATGAGAAGGATTACGCCTTAGTCTATCACGATGGCCGGTGTCAAATTCTGATCCGAACATGGTTACGAAATGTCTGAGGTGTGGGCGGGATTCAAACTCGGGCCTAGCTAGCCCTAGCCCTGCTTGCACTACTTAAATATCTTTAAAAATAAACCAGAAAGACCCCATAAATCGTGTGGACTGCGCTTTCTTTAGGGACTTAACGGCAATTTTTTAACTCAAAAACGGCAATTTTTTATTTAAAAAATATATCTATTTCTTTGTAGTTTATCTCCCTACCAATTGTTAATCCAATTAAAGTATTTATTTTTAAATCTACTGCAGTGTTCATTGAAACAAACTCATCAATGTGTACCATCAAAAAATTACCCGGAAACCTATCGGAAAACAATTTCCATCGCTTCGCATAAAAAATTGAATAAAAAAGAATTGCTTAATTAAACGTCACAGTCTCACTCATTTCACAGTTGACTAATTACCTTTTAATTTCATTGGATATGTACAGTCAACGACAAAAGTAAATGATGCGTGAAGTATATTTTATGAAATAGTTCAGCATAAAGCATAAAGCAGAAATAGTAAAGGAGAACAAATATAGTGAAATAATAGCGTCTTCATATTCCGTCGTTTCAGCAAGAATTCTCACATTAAAATATTGTTTATGCCATATAATGTCAATGTAAAAGTCAAAATAAATCGAAACGATTTTATAAAGCGATTCAATAACGGAAACGTTGAAATGAAGGTGAGGTAAATAAGCGCGGATCCACCGTTGTGAGCACGATGGGCGTGCCTACAACCCTAATAGAATTGTGACATCACACTTTCACGGTCTATTGAGGTCGATAAACTGATGATATTATATCCAATGCCTTAATAAAATAAAAAACAATTAATCGTGCGTGATTCGGAAACATCTTCTTTATAGGAATGCACTATATCGATCATGAGCGAGTTCATACTCCGACTCGCAGTTGCCCGATTCTCAGGTGGCTGTGACCACAACCCTTTTTTGAGGGTTGGATCCGCGCCTGAAGGTAAACCGGAAGAAAGAGCCAACACAAGTGACGAAAAATCAGATCGTCTAGCGCCCTAGGCAGTCAAATCCGATACTACCATTACCGACTAACTGGTGGATGGTGGATTCGACAGAAGTAGAAAAACTGAATAAATATTCCAACAATTTTCGGACACCACCCAATACCCGACTCGCACTTTACTAGTCTTTTATTGAAAAATCACATCGTAAAAATCACAACTATGAAACGTAATCGGAAAATTAAAAAAAAAACTACTTTAGTATGCAACTAAACAATTCTTTAGCATACTTAAAGTTAGCGATCTACCACGCAAATTTAGACCTAGTAAATTATGCCATATTCTTCGGCTAACTTCGGTACCAATCGGCTTTGTCACTGAACCCTGTTTTGTCTTGAATAGACTTGTCAAAATCGCCGTGGCAATATCGACTGAATATTTTTTAGCATACGTAATTATATTAATAAAGTGTACAATATGGAGACCCGAATATTGTTTATAATCAGTAGCCATTTTTGTAATGCAATACGACTTGTAGGAGACTTTGAAAAATTTTATGTTCTACTTGTTATTTATGTGATATTTGTCATAGAGCTATCTGTGGGTGTTACGTTAAGTAAGTAAAATGTAATATATAAATTATAAGTGCGCTGTCTAATGGACATAAAGCAAGAACACAAAATCAAACATTATTTTCGTTTCTTGCTAACGAACAAACCCAAAGGCTATTACCAAATTCTACTGTGTTAAGCTGAATAAATGAAATGGAGAAAGCATGTTATTATAAACGCATAGGAGAATACTGTCTACCTCATTGATTGCGAATAGGCTCCTGAGCTTGAGGTCTTGGGTGGGATTTCCAAGTTTTCATTTAGGAAATTCCCGGGGCTTTTGTCTAATCTTTCAGGGAATATCGGCGTGATGTTATTGCACAATATATGTACATATATAGGAAGATAGTTCAGTCCATCCCATCGGCATTACCATATACCTTTTAGTTTTTTTTTTTTTCATTTACAGGAAAAGAATGTCCTCCAGGGGAAGTCCACAGATCTTGCGCCTTCCACGACGAGTACACTTGCTGGGCGCAATCCAACAGAATGCAAAGGGTTAAGTCACCGCCAAAACGTCTCTCGCACTGTAAAGCCGGGTGTTATTGCAAGTAAGATGAGACAATTTCACTTTGTAATTCACTTTTGGGTCTTTCACGAAGAGTACTAATGGATTTAATAGCTTATTATAGTACTTAGTATGCTTGGGCAGAACTTCCCATCTATCGCACAAACCAGACACGCTACAGTGCCTAACTAACTAACTTCAAGAAACCGAGTTGTCGCGTGATAATAACTTTACCTATATACTCCTAAGCTGTTAATATTTAAGCTTACAATAAGGTGCAGGAGGCAGTGACGGTTAAGCGGTAAAACACTCGCCTTCCAGGGTCTGTGACCGAAACGGACCCCATATCGAGTTAAAAAAATCTGCGGATCAGACTTTCGTTTGACGTACAAAACAAAAGCTACACACCTGTACCCCTAGTGTAAGTTTCTTTTGACAAATTCGATTTACTACATCGAACGCGTTCGGCGCTCCGATTGGTCCGTTTCGTGCTCTCCACCACTGTACTGTGTACTGTTCTCATTTTCGTTCGAAACGAAATTAACAATTTTGGTTTAAGGCTTAAACCCTTCTCATTTCGAGAAGAGGCCCGTGCCCGCCAGTGGATCAGTAAAAAGTTTATTCAACGCCTTTTGTACTTTCTTGTAACCCTCACTACCAGTCTACTGTATTTAGCGCTAACTCACATTTACAACATTTTACAAATAGACATATCTCTAGATGTCTTTGCAAGCACGGAGCGGAGACTGCTGGTTGCAGCTTGTAGCTACTTTGAAGTCATTGCCACTCCTATCACCTATAACTTATGTATGGAATTCTCTGTTTTTTTTTTATGGCATAGTCGGCAGACGCACAGACGGATCGCCTGATGGTAAGCGATTAACGTCGCCCATGGACACCCGCAATACCGGAGGAGTCACAAGTGCGTTGCCGGCCTTTTAAAAAGGAGTACGCTCTTTTTTTGAAGGTTTGAAGGTCGTATTGGTCCGGAAATACCGCGGGCGACAGTTCATTCCACAGTTTTGTTGTGCGAGGCAGAAAGTTTAATGTAAGTTGGTTAATAATTAATAAATAAATAAGCTGTGTGTTTACGTTTCAGGAAAGGTCTAGTCCGAGAATTTCCTGGAGGCCCGTGTATTGTAGCAGCTGGTTGCCGCAACCGAAAATTACAGGCGGTGCTGAAGAATTTACCAACAGGAGATACAATTTTTTTCCAACGTTAAGACAAGTTTTTAGACTGGTTTTTAAGAGCGATATTCGGTAGTATTAGACAGTCGCGGGTGTCATACCTATGGCAGTCGTTATTGCAGTCTGCACCCCAAAAAAATGATTACTGGTCTAACCTTAATCAATGTGTCCCCCAGTAATTGGGTATCATAGGTCTAATAACAATCACTCCATGTAAAATACAGATATTCAACCGCCTCTGGTTAGACTGGAAGCCGACAACCACATATTTGGGAAACAGATAAGAAATAGAGATTAGCACCAGTTTGTTCGACACTATACTAAATAAATAATTTTAAAAAATACAGAATGTCTTACCTTTCGCTATATAAATACCGGTACACACGGCGATAAAACAGATAAAGAAAAAAATATTTTTCTCAAAAAAATTCAACATTTTCGCCGATTTTCATTTAAAACAACCGTAGGTGTCGACGAATCAAAACATTATGTTTCAAACTAAAACCAGGGCTGTCAGATGACCTTTGTAGGTAATTGAATAGTTTTTGTTCAATCATAAAAATGTGCCATCCTTGAGTTCAGTGCAATGGAGCGTGATACATTGAAAAAGCGAGTACTATTGAGCCAGAACAGACACAATACTTTTAACATCAGCGACTGACGATTTGTCTGATCCGAAAAGGTGATATTCCGGATTGCATTTTCGACTTTATGCATTCTATCGTTACCTGAAAATCGAGTGCAACATTGAGCTGTAGATACAGATGCCAAAGCCTTACTTAATCGGGGCAGTTGTGTTCGAACGTGTACGGAATTAAGCGTCCGGTTGCCAGATCCAGCATCCAAAATGATAACAAACTGAGTCGAGTTCAGTCGCAGCTTCCAAATATATACATCTATAGGTATAAATAAAATTTAAGTGTATATTTGTAATGTCAAAATAACTGCTTTTTTACTTAACGCATATGACAGTATATACGGAAATTATAACAAAAAAAAAACAGTTTTCGAATTTTTGTTCGTCTGTCTGTTTGTTCCGACGAATCTCCGAAACGGCTGGATCGATTTTGACGGCACTTTCACTGACAGATAGCTGATGTTATAAGGAGTAAATTAGGCTACTTTTATTTTAGAAAAAGAATTAGGGTTCCACGCATAAAAATGCACAGATTCGTAATCCACGTAGGCCAAGCCGCGTTGAAACCTAGCAGCAAAATATAAATGTATCATGTCTGCTTTGGCATTCGACATCAATCGGAAAGTATTGCTCAATAGCTAGATTCGTTACCGTTTGTGTATTTGGTGTAATGCTTTTGTGCATTGTTGTCTTTTATACACAGTGCGATAATAAATCATTATGTATCTTTTTTCTAGACTTTTTTCTTTAAAATTGGTTTTCAGTCTAAGCGGATGCGGATGTCGGAGTTGTTCGGAAAAGGAATTTCGTAAGATTACAATAACAGTTTTTTATGTACTGACAAGCTATGACTACTTTACGGCCTTTACCCCATCAGAAGGCAAAATGTTACGCCGAACTCTTGCTGGCCAAAACAGGACAGTGTGAACGGATGACCTATGCCTGGTGGCATAGGATTCAGCCGTGCCTACCTACTGCCTAGGCCTAGTGAATGGAACTTTCTGGAAGAAAAGGACAAATCTTCGTAGAATTGTCGATGTATCTAAGCCTCACTCTTTCGTAAAGCCACCTTCAAGCCCACTCCAACTATAAGTGGGATAGTCCATAATATATTATAAAGCTGTTTGCGCCATGCGGTCCGTTGTTTGCCAACCGATCGCGTTACGTTGATTGGATGGACAGACAAACACACGAGGCTGTACATTATAATATAATATGATATGTTATTATAAATTGGAGGCCAATGTATTGCGCCGAAAATGGTTTAAAAATTATTGCCTTCCATTTTTCTATTAGACTGCAAACCAGGTCAGCTCTAAAATAAAGATATAGCATCATTCGTAACATCACGCCGGTTTTCCCCGGAGGGTTAGGCAGAGGTTTAATATTTTACACCCATATTTCACCAATGCCGTTATTTTATGATATAAAACATTGACTATAAACTAGAAATATGGTCTGTATCAAAGCTATGTATCAGTGAAATGAAATGAAACTATTGTTGTTAAATATCCTACTTCCTACTGTCCTACTAATATTATAAACGTGAAAGTTTGTGAGGATGGATGGATCTTTGTTACTCTTTCACGCCAGAACGGCTGAACGGATCTGGATGAAATTGGCACAGAGATAGATTATAGTCTGGAATAGCACGTAGGCTACTTTTTATACCGGAAAAATGTACGGGTTCGTAAACCACGCGAGCGAAACTGCGAGCGGAAGCTAGTTAATAAATATATTCTAGGCAAAGTTGTCTCATTTGGCATCAGAAACACCCACCTAGCTGATTCTATTCTATTCTTCTTGTTCGCCTATTTCTACCGACGTGACGAGGGTGTACCTAGTGACTTAGGAACTGCGCAGACCATCGACTGTTAACACACAACTCCCCTAAAAAAAAAAGTAAATTTTAAAAATCATAGACTCAAATTGCCTTACGTCAATGCCACTACTCCTTCAAATGGCTTCTAGCAGGGAAGTCTGTCTATTAGACCTCTACAAGTCTGTCTAAAGACATTCTTGAATATAGCAATCGCCAATTTTAACATAGCAGAAAGATTATTTCTTCCAAATTCTCTACACAATATTATTTTCACATATTTCTAACGAATGAAACGGTTAAACCTAATTGTTTTAGGGATTCCGTAGCAACATAAATCAATTTCAGCCCTGAATTATATTAATATGTAGTTTCTCAACGACTTAACGAGATCCCAAAAAAATACGTTCGACTCTGACCCCATTTGCATTTAAAATAAGGTGCATAATTGATTGGCTTTGTTTTCAAAGGAAGGGCCAAAAATGAAATAATCATTTTTCATTTAATTCAAAGAGATGTCAAGTAAATACTGGGGGAATTATACATACATATATAAGAAGTATATACATTGTAAATGTGAGTGAGATCTAGGCTGTACGCTCCTAATTTTTTTTCATTAATTCTCACGATAACTGATCCATGCTTGCCCTCTGTTGCGACAGGTCAGCTCAAATAATTATGGCACTTTCTTCAAAAGGCTATTCCACCCTGTATTTGTCTCACATAAATTGTAAGGATTTATGTATATGAGACATATCATTACAATCTGTCTGGACTTTAAAATAGACTTTGGCCCCTGAGTTTGTTTCTTCATTTCTTTTCACCCGGGAATCAAACCCAGAAACTCATGCTCAGCAGTCAGACCACTATACTAATGATGCAATTAGTCAACTACAAATCTAGATATAAGTTTCTTCATCATCAGCCAGAAGACGTCCACTGCTGAACGAAGGCCTCCCCAAGGGGGGTTTGCCATAATCCCCACGCTTGGCAGGCGGCTTGGGGATCGCAGTGGCTCACCGATTAGTGAGAGGACGCTGCTGCCCGTCCTCCGGTGTCTGTCCGCAGTTTTAAGACGTACCCGGGTCAATTTAAGTTTACATAGTATGTATCTCTATAATTCAGTCAGACAGACAAATGTTCCCACTTACATGAAAAAGGCGTTTCTAAAATAAATTAAATCACAGACGCTCCGTTGATTAAGGCTTTTGAAAGATTTTTAATGAAGTATGTTTCGTATATCAACATCTTTTTTTACCTTCTGAAAATCTTTAGGCAATCTTCATATTTACTTAAATCGAAAGACAGATACTAAATACTAATAGTTTTTCTACCGTCCCTAATAAGGACCACTTGATGAGTAGTAAAAAAAAGACCTACGTAATTACAGCAAGCAACTTCTCATTTAGGTTAAATACAAAAACATCGAACACCTCTATCGAGAAAATCTTCAAAATTCCAAACAAGTCTATGAATGCACAAGTCAAGCTGACCTACTTACTCCCAACACGACAGAAAGGATGCAATACCGTCGTCTTTCACTCTACTTGTCTTCAATAAAGAACCTAACACGACCAACAAACTTCTGCATTTCACAACACCCTTATTACAAAAGCAGTATGGTTGGTTATTCCTTATGTCAGGGATGAATGAGTTGGTAAAACAGAATTTAATTTTCGATCGCAGTTCCCTTTGAATGGATCTCGATTTGATGCAGTTTTACGCATTATCAATTGAATTTGAAATTTTTGGAACGTAGAATCAATTTTGTTTTTTTTTTTTTGGAATAGTTTTTGTTTGTTCGTCGCCAATATTTATTTACCAGATTTTTAAAAATATATAACAGTATTTTTAAAAATTATCATGTTTCGCTAAAGATTGGCGAGACACCAGCAAAGATCGAACCGAGTGACGTTCTCTCGTATCCAAGGCCAAGACACATAATGGGTCGGTGAGTCAACGGAGTATCAATTATTTGATGCTGAATGCATACTCAAACTGAGATTTCTTCATTGTCTTATTAAATCCTATGTAATAAAGGCTGAGTAGGGAAAAAGACCATGGTACCAGAAATTAATATATTCGGTTCATTTCTGTCAGGGCTATTCTCAATCAGGGCCTCAACAGAACTAAACTGCAGAGCACACATATATTCACGCCTTTTTCCAAGAGGGTAGGCAGAGAATACATCTATATTCATGCATCGTTTCTACATGCCGATTGCGAGTACTGCGCATTTAATCGTTTTGAGGGACTTCACTAATGAGGTCAGTAACCTACTAGGCCGTCTCCTCCCTTATTTTACGTTGTCGGTCATAGAATCCACTCTATACCACAATAGGTATCCTACTAATATTATAAATGTGAAAGTTTGTGAGGATGGATGGATGGCTGGATGGCTCGTTGTTACTCTTCCACGCCAGAACGGCTGAACGGATCTGGATGAAATTTGGCATAGAGATAGATTATAGTCTGGAATAGCACATAGGCTACTTTTTATCCCGAGAAAATGTACGGATTCGTAAACCACGCGGGCGGAAGCTAGTAGGGTATATCAACGGGCTGATTTCCGCAAATCCACGCTTAAGCACATTTTTTGCGTCGGAATGGGAATAATGTTAGTTTATTCGATCCACCCCAGTTCTTCGAAAAATGCCAGCAGTCGCTTGACGTTGCCGGTAATTTCCTGGACCTGGGTTTTCGAAGTACTTGGCCCTGTATGTGGCGACCTTAAGGCGGTTCAGTAGCACGTGGGATGTCGTTTTTTCCTCCTCCATACATGCTCTATCCAAAGATACCACAACATTAGAAACCAAGTCAGCTACCGTCAATTTATTAATCTAATGCGATATCCATGTAGCCATAATATAAATTAGGAGTTGAGTTCACGTCACTTTTATAGCGTGTTACCACCATATACACGTGGGCCGTTATGGTGTTAACTGTTTGAAAGCTATAATTTCTCATATCTATGGTACTAAACCATAAAGTTTGGAATCTGATATGAAATCGTGACGTCACGACATTAGAACTTGTAGTTTAACTTTGTAAGGTATAATTTACATATATATGCTACATATAGTAGTGTGACCCGGGTACGTCTTAAAACTGCGGCCAGACACCGGAGGACGGGCAGCAGCGTCCTCTCACTAATCGGTGAGCCACTGCGATCCCCAAGCCGCCTGCCAAGCGTGGGGATTATGGCAAACCCCCCTTTGAGGGAGGCCTTCGTTCAGCAGTGGACGTCTTCTGGCTGGTGATGATGATGATGATGATAGTAGTGTGTCGTAGGCGCACCCTGTATAGTCTGTTTCGTTACCAACTTTGCTAACACTCAGCCTACCGAATTTCACCGCTGGATATAGGCCTCTCCTAATTCATCACATATAACTCGTCCACCTTCCGCATCCAATCCATCCTAACTACTTTTATTATCGGTTAATTTGGTTGTGGGGGTCTCCCACGTTACGTTTGATGATCCAATGACTCCACAAGGGCGGATCCAGGGGGGTCATTGGGGTCATGAACCCCCCCCCCCCCCTGGGCTGGTTCTAGGCCCACCACTGATAATTTTTCTAATCGCATTGATCGTACAGTATTTATCGAATAGGAGCCTGTCCTGACTAGACTTCAAACATGTGACCCCGCCTGACTTGAAAGCTGGATCCGCCCTTGTGACTCCACAAAATGATTGTTAACACAGCCATCTTTTCTTGTATAGACATGGCCAGCCCGCTGCTACTTCAGCAAGCTAACTCTGCAAGCTATAGCTATTACTCCACTTCAAGATATATTTAGTTAGACGGCTCAGTAAAACTTAAAATAATCGTAAAGGAAGAAAATGGATTTCCTCAACAAATTCGAGATGGAACATAAAAATTCCACTCAATTTTCTTTCAAGCTCCGACGTACATGTATGTCCTGACGTACAAGCGACAAAATATAATTCTTTCTCATACAAAACTAAGTTATCACGCTCCTAAATCGCATTACTGTCTCAAAATGTGGTAAATGTCATGAGCGGATAGCGGACTAAATAAATTAAATGAATTACACTGCGTTCATCATATTTAGTCTCCTGTCAAAGTTCTTATGTCAATGCAATAATGACTGCTTTAGCTTGTTCCAGGGGACTATTTTAAATTAACGGAATGTAGGTATACCTTGGTATTTAGATGTCAGTGTCAAGCTAAAAATTTCCAAGGTAGGAAATAAATTATATTAGATTTACACAAATTAAGACATAAAAGCCGCTAAGAAATATTCCGATTGGTAGTTAAGGAAATAATAATCCAACCCATCATGTCCTATTCAACTGCTAAGCATGGGCTTCTAGCGGCTTCTGGGTTAGGAAAGTAAATGTGGATCTCGTACGGATTAGCAGACTACACCTACGCTTCTATAGAGCCTCTCAAGTGTGCAGGTTTCTTCGTGATGTTATCTTTCACCGTAATGAAGTAATAATCAAATAGTAATCCGCACATGTATTCAAGACAGAGACCTGGGCCGGATTTAGTCTACCCCTTGGCATGGAAGGCAAGCGTCCAATTTATGCTATCACTGTGTGGTAAGTGCAGTATGGCATGGGATGGGATTTTCATAAGTGTGAGTAAAATTGATGTATGTTGGAATCTTAGGCGGTGGACTATGAGTCCCTGGCGCATATCCACGTGTGATGAAGACAACCCAGGAGTCAACCAGGTGACAACCCAAACTAAAAAATAAAAAAGTGGTCCTTGGTGGCATGGAGACTTAGAGGCTCGTGTCCGCGTTCCGCTTGTAACTAGTACCGCAGTATATTTATATACCGTTCGGCTCCTCCAGCCACTGCATACGAACAGCTGTAGTCTGCAATACTACGTTATTAGATCCCGATGCCGAACAAACCTGCAGGTATAGCTTGTATTGAACAGAACATTCAATTTGCGTTTTAGAGTAGTTGGATGTGCTAGTTAAAGCTGCGGCATTTGTTCACGAGAATCTGTTGTATTGGGTTGAAATGTTCCACTAATTTAGGGTTGTCTTACTGATTTCGTATTGATCACGTTTTTTCTCATATAAACATAACATAACATTGCATCACGCCTGTATTCCCCGAAGGGTTAGGCAGAGGTGTACTGTTGTACACCCACTTTTCGCCGATGCTGTTATTGAGTCCCATGTAACAGGGGGCGAGCCTATTGCCATCTACCGGGCACAGTTCCAGACTCCGTGCTGCTACTGAGAATTTCCATACAGAAAAACCCAATAACACTTTGTCCGACCCGGAAATCGAACCCAGGACCTCACGCTCAGCAGTCGCGCTTGCCACCACTAGACCAATGAGGCAGTTTTTTCTCATATAATAATATTTTTAATCTATAAGGCTGGGTAATTCTCCCCTGTATTTTTCCAGGCTTCTCTCTACATTGTATGCTGCGGGCATAACTAAAACCATATTTTGCCTGTGGCTTCGTCCGCGTGGTCTCTAGATTTTGCCCATACAAACTTCATAAAATGTAGCTTGCGGGTACCTATAATATAGTGACAGAAATTCCAAAACTGATTTCTTACTTTATGAAATACTTCAAACTTATAAACAGCCATTACTTTTGTATAACATTCTTTATAGAGTGGACATCCTACATACATACAGTACTTAACTACCTACCATCATTTCCAATTCTCCTAACGACGTCCCAATAAAATTCTTTGACAATACATTTGACGATATTTTTAATCACAAATCAGCGAACAAATAAGCGATAGACATGTCAACAATAAAAAGCAATGCGTATTCACCTCAATAAGCCTAACAATAAATCTAACGTCTGCTGACCCCCGTTAGGCAAGGTTTTATGAAGGCAGTAACTCTTAACACTAAATAAACAGTTCAGAAGTCCCACTCCACACCAGTCACAACACGCGATGGAGAACATATTCGCCGTTTTCTAATGTTTATGGTTGCAAAAAAGAAACGGCGCTCTGTCGTGTATACCTACCTAAAAACTTGCGTGACAAAAACCCAAGATCGACTAGTCTACCCTGGGCAGTCACTCTCGATACCCATATTGCTGACTGGCTAATCTTTCACAGAGGCATAAGCAATATCTTTGTGTGAGTGCGTGCTGAAATGAAAGGAACAAGAGTATCTAATATTTTTTGGCGTCTGCCTATGTAACGTCGCGACTGCCGACAGAAAAACAAAATACTCTCGAACCAATGCAGTCGTAGATTTCACGGGCGATATTTTTTTGTTTATTAAATGAAGTGAAACTTCTTTGTCCATTATCTATGTTGTGGTCACAGTGACCCACATACAAACTTACATAATTTTATATAGAGATCTTCTGATTGATTTAGTGGTGACATTGATTGGTTATTTGAGTAATGATTTAAGAATGTGGAGGCTTGACAATAGTTTCCCGTTGTGTGTGATGGACGTACCCACCCTATATTTTCCGTAGACATCTAAAGGTGGGCAGACATAAAGCGTTGAGTGTTATGACAGCCTTATCCTCAAACATTGGGCAGATAGTGTAATTTGTATTGTATAAAAATACCTCGTATTCTCATTAACAAAGATTAATTTTTAAATAAATAAAAAATATAATATAAGATTTCATGAAAAAAAAAAACAAACTATTTCTATAATCCCACTTCTGGGCAAGGGTCTCTTCTCAGAATCAAAAGGGTTAGGTCTTAGTCCACCACGCTGGTCCGGTACGGGTTGATGAACTAGACACACCATCGAGAACTTTACTTAAACATAAGATTTTTTATTTACTATAGTTATTTTATAAACAAGAAAATTAAATTCCTAGAAAGAAAACGCAAAATTACTAAATGACGGCACAGTTGGCGCAGTGGCTAAGTGATTAGCTTTCTGCGCTACGTGTCGCGGGTTCGATCCCCGCACGGAACAAATATTTGTATGATCTACAGATAGTTGTTTCGGGTCTGGTTGTGTGTGCATGTGACATGTATGTTTGTAAACTGTACCCACGATACAGGAGAAATCCTAGTGTGGGGCAATGTTTTAAAAAAAAAAAAAAATGTATGTTTGTAAACTGTACCCATGATACAGGAGATACGTATACTAGAGTGGGGCAAGGTTTTTTTTTTAAAAAAAAAAGGACTTGTTTAGCGAGATAAAAGCAAAACGAGCTACCTACAACCCTTCAAACCCAAGTTTAAAATACACCCAAAAAGGCTTCAAATTCACCAATCATCGAATGCTATCATGAATTTTCAATAAACCACAAAACAATAGGGTGACTCGTCCAGTTATAGACAATAGAACGGTATAATCTTATGAGACATTCTTGGGTGCAGTGCGGAGATATTTGTCGCGTCTGGCGAGTATTGCGAGTCCCGACGTTGAGATATTTCGCATTTGAACGAATGACGGAGAGAAATATGTCCACTTAATCGAGTTTCGAGTTTTTGTTTTGAATTTTATTGTTATAGTGTTTAAATTATTCAGCGTTCAAGAATTTAGCCCAAAACATATAATTACAATCGTATTTTCCGAAGGAAAATTTCAGGTCTGTGTGTTTGTGCAGATAAATGTGGAACAATATTTTAGAAAAACAAATAATAAAATAAATACGTTTAAGATTATTCGTATGTAAAATGAGGCAAGCCTATCGATATCGAACGGGCACAATTCCAAATATCAGGATACTGTTGAAAATTTACAAGAAAAACCCAAACCGGAAATCAAACCCAAGACGCAACATTAAGCAATTAAACTTGCGACCACTACACCTGAGGCAGTAAAAACAAAAGCTAACTAATCTCTATGGAACTAGTGTCTAATCATACCATAATTGCGCGGCCACTTAACTTCTACAGAACACATTAAAACGCGTATAAATCAGTGACACAAAACGTAATGTGACGATTTAATATCGTTGTAATGTACGCGTCTATTGTTGCACTATGGTCGCACGCTTGCATAGCAATCAGTAGGGTGAGGGAACAGTTGTCAGACGAGTATGGTTTTCATTTTGAGTACCGCAGCTAGCTTGCATTACGAAGAAACGTTGCCCCGCTCTATAAGTAATTCCTGTATCGTGGGTGCGTTGACAAACACAGGTATTCACATACACAAACACGAGATCCGGAACTGTTTTTAGGTTACACAATTTGTTCTGTGTGAGAATCGAACCCGCAATACGTAGCGCAGCAGTCGATTTCTCAACCACAACCAAACCAACTTCAAAATATTAAAATTTACAAGAAAAAAACTACTTAAAAAAATATATATAATAAAAATATTTGCCACTATAATGCCGCAAAGTATCCTGCTCGAAGAACGACCCACGTTCTGAGTACCACAAATAATCTGCCTCAGCCAACAACAGGGCCTCTCACCCGAGCAGCATATCCCTCTATTACGAAACCGGATGCATTTGTTATAATCAAAGCGGCGAGGGGACAATGGTGTTTTAATATGATAATTTTGTGCATTTTCACCTTCCGACATCCTATCACACAGTACAGTATATAAGCGGCAAAGACAAAAATTTTAAGTAATTAAATACCAAAAATAATATTTATAAACAATTTATAAACCTAATGACCCTTTTATTATTTTTAAAAAACTTTGCCCCACCCTGTACATATTTCCAGTGTCGTGGGTGCTTTTACAAAACATCCAGACCTGACAAAACAATCTGTCTGTGCGGAATTTCGCCAATCGTTTTTTTCCAAAGGGAGTTTTCCTTGATTTCAGTGGACGTTACCGTTAAGCCATAAATGTATGAAAAAATTGTGCGCGCGCATTTGAAAGAACTATTGTCATAAAATACACTTATTCAACTCCCGGGAAATCATTAAAATATAATTTAATTAGTAGATAGCTGAACTTGCGTTTACGGTGAAGGGAAACATCGTGAGGAAACCTGCTCACCTGAGAGGGCTCCATAAAGTCCCTGATGGTGTGTAGACCGCTACCCACACCGGGCCAGAGTGGTGGATTAAGGCCTTACCCTTCTCATTCTCAGAAGATACCCTTGCCCAGCAGTGGGACAGTGATGGGATGAATTTCTTGGACAGTTGAACTATATTTCGCAACATCAGAATGAAAGTGACCTAACTCAAAATTCCTGTAACTTCTGATTTTGCTATAAACTGACCTTAAAAAGTATACTTTTTTGAAGACATTCTTGTTCATTTCCTACAAATTGCATTTTTTGAGTTAAGTCACTTTCGTTCTGAGGGTGCGATTTATTTCGAAACCTATATGTAAATAAACAAATCATCAATCAAAACTTCATCTATCTTGACCTACTGATCTCTTGTTTCGACTGTACTAACAAAAATCTACCATTCATAATTCGCTTACAGCTTATACCATACACTGTAGGCCAAATACACGTGGCCACGTTTATGTTTAAAACATACATACAGTATCAAAGCGATACAAAGCTATAACAGCTAACTGTAGCTTTAAATGGAATAATGCATTATTTATATAATAATGGTAAAAGTTGCATTATAATTAATTATGGTCTTCTGCCTATTGTGGCATTGTTAGGATACTAGCTAATACACCCACTGTGCCTTTTATGTAAGTACAGTCGCATCAAAAATATGTATATATGTACGTAGCGAAATTCAAACGCCTATTCTTGGACAACTGTTGGTTAAAATCATATAATTTAAATGACTATGTATTATTATGAATCCGCATTTATGTATCCACAAATACTGCGTAAAATTGGTGAAGATTTCAATCGCTATTTCCTCTAAAAATCATTTTTGAATTTCATAAAGTGATTATTGATGCTGACTGTACAATTTCGATTGCCGTTGTCGTTATACTGGCCTTAAGCTAGCAGCCTGGCACAGTGGTGGGTGTCTACATTCAGGTATCGTCTCGGGTAGGTTTCGATCTGAAGCATAGTTTCAGAGATATTCTGGAAAAACTTCATGAGGTCACTGGTGACCAACGCGGCGCCTAGGTGCAGGTGAGGTGGTGACCTACGTGTGTTTAACTTGTTAAACGAAAAATATTACTTGGTCGTCTGTTTTGTCCGGTAAATAATTGATAAAAAAATACCTTTAGGGAATCCCATGGAATGGAGGGCGAACCTATTGCCATCTACCGGGCACATTAGATTCTGAGAATTTTTTAACAGAAAATCTCAATGTCATTTTCCCGATCTGGGAATCGAATCCAGCACCATAAGCTCAGAAATTACGTCAGGCAATAAAAACACAGTTACATACATTAAAAATAGGTATAGATACATACATATATGTATTATTAAATCATGTACCTACGCCAAAAACACGTCGGCTTTACAGCGCAATTCAAATTTATTTGCAACAAACAATGAAAATCAGGAAATAATCGACGAAAGTATTCCGCGATTGAGTTGAATGGATGAGTGAACGCTGAACGAATGAACGATACTTTGTAAATAGGGAATGGTTGGTTTTTGTTCGGGTTAAATTGCGAATTACTTTCACGGGTCCGGATTGTTGGCTTCTACACCTACATTGGTCAACAATTTTTGATTTTCTGAGGTAAAGAAAATAGTCTGGAGGTCATCACAACCGTATTCGGCTACAGCAACAATATCAGTGACTCCGGTCTTGTCGTAGCTGTGAGCTTGGCTGTTCATCTCGCTGGTGTGTTCTTCGATAGCTCTCGCAGCCTATTTTAGCAGCGATTTGTATTAATGATTCTACTGATATTTTTCATAAAACAGTTGTTTATAAAACAGTGCAAAATATGTGCTGAAATCTATGTTTGTTTCTAACGACGATGCCACAAATTTACTTTTTTCAATATTGTGAATACAGTTTACATACATCAATTTCAAATACACACAAACACAGACTCTCTATAGGCCGTACAAACATTCGTTCCGCGCGGAAATTGAACCTGCGACCCGTAGCCCAGAAAATTAGCCCTTGTAGGTACTAACCGTGTACAGTGGCGTAGCTACCGGAGGGCTAGACTGGGCAGTGCCCCGGGGCCCTCAAGCTCAGGGGGCCCCTCGGACTCTGACTTACAAACTATAAATTGAACTAGTGAAAATTTCTCCCACATTCGAAATATAAATAAACCAGATTCCAGGAACGCGCCACTTTAATAATAGCAACTTATTTGAAAAAATACAGGGGAATTCCCAACAAGTCTCAAACATCTTTGTTTGAAACTTGGTACCCAAAGGGTGCTAAACGGGACCCTATTAAAGTGCCTCCGCTGTCTGTGTGTCTGTCACAGGATTGTATTTTTTGAACGGTAACAAGTAGATATTTTCTTTTATTTTCATAAAATATTTTTAATTAGTTCATTAAAATAAGTTACAATTTGTATTTGGTTTTTAATTTTATTATAGAGTCGACTGTATTACGACGAATCTGGAGTACGACGAATCTGGAGGTACGTCGAATTCGGAACACGACAAATACGGAACAAACGATTTTAAATAGTTTAGTTGGGGCCCTAGTTTATTTTTTGCCCCAGGGCCTTTGGTTACCTAGCTACGCCACTGACCGTGTAAATAATTTCTATCCAACAAATCAGTGTATTATATTATATGACCTATGTATATTTATCACCCCACATACTCAACAAATCTTTATAAAACATAATTATGTTCTCAACTAGAAATCTAATGAGAAAAGTCTCCGGAAGCTGTCCATCAAAACACCATTAAATGTAATGATAGACGTGTAACGAGGGAGCGAGATAAAAATAAAAGAAAGAGATACACAGCTGATGTACGACTGATAAATGAGTGCTTCTATGGAATGAAACGAGATTAAATATAACTTTAAAGATGGTTAAGTGCATAAGTTATGTGTTAACAGGCAAATTCAGTAGCATTTATTATAACACAAATAAGGCTCATTTTAACAAGGACATGTATAGAAATAAACAAAGTGTTTGCTTACGCCATGAACAAGACAAAGAAAGACATTTTTTCATCAAAGGAATCAAAGGAAATTCGTACTTTGTTGACTTTTTGTGTAGTGTATTAAATCGATGGCAGACTTACTAATTATCATAGACTTACTAACTAACATCGGATAGAGGAGCTCCCTAAAATAGGGTAGAGCACATATGTGCCGTCAGTTGGGACAGGTCGACTCAAAACCGTATGGCTTTCTCCTCAACAGGCTATTCCCGAGCCCTATATATAAAATCAGATATCTACAGATATTTGCTTCGGGTCTGGGTCTTCGTGTATGTGAATACACACCGTGCCTCGGAAAGCACGTAAAGCCGTTGGTCCTGCGCCTGATCTGTCTCCAGTCGTGTCGTATTGCCGTCCCATCGGACTATGAGAGTGAAGGAATAGAGAGAGCACCTGTGTTTGCGCACACACTTGTGCTCTATAATATCTCCTGCGTAGTTGGCTAATCTCCGGTGAGATTGGCCGCCGTGACCGAAATCGGTCAGGAGGGCATTATTATTATTGTATAAAATAAATCATTATTACATTATTCTTTCATTTCAATAAAATATCTATATTTCATGTAAACCAAGTTCAAGCACGTTTGATGAAAGTGAAAGTAAATCGAGACTAGGGCCTAGAGTCTAGGCGCACGGTTCCAAATAGGTTGTATGGAGAAGAACCGGCAAAAACTTTACAAAAAAAGAACAAAATACAAATTCTTTTTACTTAAAGATGTCTGAACATAGAGTTTGTGGTGAACACCATCCAGATAGTAGAAACCCATGCATCATGATCAATGTCTCTATTTCTTATTTATGTTGCTAGTTTTTTAATTACAGGCCAACAGATCATAATATCTAAAAATATCTTAATTAATTAGTCCTATCAGATGCTTTACCGACTTAAATAAATGAGCCTCGGTATCATAAGATCAAGATGTATCATTAACATTTATTATTTCATAAATCTGTTTTATGTATTTCCGTTTATTTTTGTATGACATTAATTCAATGGTGCGGTTGGCGCGGTGGTTGAGTGATCGACTGCTGCGAGTTTGATTCCCGCACGGTGCAAATATTTTTTCTTTCTGTTTTTCATTTTTTTTTAACATTTCCCCGCTACTACAAACACATATAATCACATACACAAAGGCTATTCCACCCTATATTTGTCTCACATAAACCCTTACATCCTTACAATCTGTCTGGACTTTAAAATAGACTTTGACCCCTGAGTTTGTTTCGGTGTTTCTTCTTAGAGATAGTCATAGGAAATGCCGACGCCATCTAAATTAAAAAAGACGTGTAAAAGTGATTGAAAAATCCTAATTGCAAAAATAAATAATTTCATTTCATTTCAATTTCATTTCAATTTCGTTGTGCGTTGTGCCAGGTTGGTGCTGGGTTTTGGCGCGTGTGAATATTTGTGTTTGTAAACGCATCCATGATACAGAGTTAATTATACTTAGTGTGGGGCATATTTTTTTAAGAAAGACGAAGATGAAATGCCTTATTATTATTATGTTTATTAGGCGGTTACCGCAAAAAGTTTTAAGTTTCACCTCGATATGATAAGGACAAACTCTACTTACCCCACTTACCCTTAAAAAGCCTGAAGCAACACATTCATAGAAACACTCAAGTCGTTCAGTGCAGTAAGCAGAAAGTTCAGACATAAAATAAAACACAATAAGGGGCGAGACCAACCCTTAGCAAACTTTTTAATACACCCCCTTTTCATAGTGTCTGTATTTTATGGGGGCGATTCAAGTTTTTTCGTCGTGTCCCACCCTCATTCAGAGTTCATTGCAGAAGAAAGAACGAAGGCGTTTATTTGGTAGGTTTTATGTCGTGTCATTCTGTATTGTAATCTTTTTCAGAGGACTTAACTACGTTTTAAAGAAAATCCCATCGTTAATAATCGACGACGGCACGGTTGGCGGCTATATACTATAAATCACATATTATGGGACTTACTCTTTTATGACCTTGCCACTTCAACAGATATCCCATCACCTAAGGGTTACCATCCCCAAATTTTAAAAAACAAGATCTTAAAATGGAAATGCCAGGACATTTCAGTTTAAAAACAGGACGCAGTATAAAAAAGTATAAGAAAACAGTGTCAATTAAATTCAATGAATAGCAATTATAATTTATGTTTATGAAATCTATGAAATTATCTTCAATTAAAGTATATAATGAAAGAAATGAAATGAAGGATTAAATTATACAATTATAAAATAACGCCGATGATTAAACGTAAGGTTTGATGCAGTAGTGGCGCGCAAATAATAAAACAAAACTTTACCAAGACTTTAGAAACCCAGGACGCTACTTAATAACTATCCAGGACAACCCAGGACGCTCCAAAAGGCAGGACATGTCCTGGGAAAACAGGACGGTTGGCGACCCTACACCACCTTGCCTATTTTGCCGAGGCTACCTCGAAAGTTGCTCTATACAATAAAATCTAAATTTCGATGGTTGTAAAAAACATATTTTTCCTCGTTAATGTGTTTCAATTAGTTGTAATAATACAAATCATGTTTACGCTTCGACAGTTGCGGTACGATCAAAAACCATTTCCCGTTCACAGATGGTTAACGAAACAAAATGGCCGCTTAAAATAACAGATTTAAAACGATTTAATAGGTATTTTGTTCATCCACTTCCGACATTTTTGTGTTCAAAAACTTTTGTTTAATGTATCTACCGTCCAAACATTTTGTTTAAACTTTGTATATCGTCGCCTAACAATGAAAACCTTTTTCCACATTGTGTTCATGGCAAGACTGTTAAAAGAGACTTTAAAAGAGTATCCATGAAGTTTCTTGTCGGTTCTTCTCCATAGGACCAACTTTTTGGAACCGTGCAACTAGAGTCCTATAACGTTTCATAAGTGCCTCTATTAGGTTTATTTGAAATAAAAACAATTCTATCTATCTATCTATCTCGTAAATCCATTTTTTTTTATCAAAAACCTTTTTTTTTTTGTTCTTTACTTTGTTAAAATCGTAAAGCACGTATTAGTTCAAAAGACTTTGAATTCAGATACTCCTAGCGCCGGCTATGATGTATAATGAGAACCTTGTATAGAGATTCATTCAGCCATGTTCGTCTGAGAAGCTCGGTAAAGTTTATCGTCGCCAAGTCCTAAAAAGCTTTCATAGTTTTTTTTTTGGCCTACCATTTTTCTTTCCTCATGTAAAATTTTATGTTTTACATTTACTAAGTTTTCATCGCTAAGCGACGATATGCTGTTCAGTGATACAGAAATCTTCTGAAGAGTTTAATTTGAGGCAGTTTTTCTCAAAATCATTATAATCAAAAATATGTATACATGTAGTGAAATTCAAACACTTATTCTTGGAAAACTATTGGTTAAACATATAAAATTTAAATGACTATATATTTTTATGTATCCGTAAATACTATGTATAAAATTGGTCAAGATTTCAATAACGATTCCCTCAAAAATCGCTTTTGAATTTCATTAAGTAATTAGGTTTTTTGCTTGTATAGAAATTCTTAATAGTAGCAAAGTATGATTTTCCTCCATTGAAAAGGGAGGATCCTCCGACCAGGCAAGGTGGTAAGCCTGGCGGGCCGAAGCCCAACGATTGAGGTCGGACATTCGTATATTTGTTAAAATCATTATAAACTTTCATAGCGCGATTTAGGACTTTCTGTTATCACTTCACTCCGATAGATGGCGCTTTACTTATGCCATGTTGCGACGTAGTAGTCGCTACAAAACTATACCCGGTTGGTGGCAATAAACTCGCCCCCTATTACATGAGACTTAATAACAGCATCGGCTATGTGGGTGCACAAGTACACCTCTTCCTAACCCTTCGGGGACACAGGCTTGATGCTATGTTATGTACTTACACACGCTATATTATTGTTAAGACGACATCCCACGACACTACACTAACTTACTTACTAACAGCTATCCCGTTCTTAAGTCAAAGGGCCTGCACACACGGAACCAACCACTCCGTAATTCAATTATCCAGTAAGGCGCGTTGCATAAGACAAGCACAATATATGTACCGTGTATCCATGTACTTAGGTATTTAGTACTTAGGTCGTGACATTCTAAATGTCAGCCGGTACAAATCGCATGTTAATGCCATTGGAAAGCAACGATACTTCCTAATGTTTCCTCATAGGAGGTTAATGCATGTATTAGCTTTATGATTTTAATTTCTTTGCCTTTATTGTTCGGTGGTTTTAGGAGGTTTTACGTAAAATTCAGAAATAATAATCTATATCCTACTATATATATATATATATTACTTAAACTTTCACATTTATAATATTAAAAGTAGGATCGAAAGGATAGTAGGATAGGATTAAAAATATAATATATAAATATCCTATCCTACTAATATCCTACTTCCTACTAATATTATAAATGTGAAAGTTTGTGAGGATGGATGGATAGACGGATGGATCGATCTTTGTTACCCGTTCACGCCAGAACGGCTGACCGGATCTGGATGAAATTTGACGCAGAGATAGGTTATAGTCTGGAATAGCACATAGGCTTTTAACTTTTTATCCCGGGAAAATGTATGGGTTCGTAAACCACGCGGGCAAATGCGCGAGCGGAAGCTAGTCGTCTATATATATACAAATAAAATGTATGTATGTATGTATACGCTCTATGGACTTAAAAACGGCCGGAGCGATTTTAATGAAATTTTTAGCTAATGTTCAGATAAGCCCAGCGGGTGATTCTGTGAACTTAGATAGCGGACGGATCAACAACATTTTATTTTTGCTTTTTGGTAATTTTATGTGCTTCCAGTGGGAAGCCGGGGCGGGTCGCTAATGATAGATAGAAAGATGACTTTCTCATGTAGCGGTACTGGGTCTGCTGAGCATGAAACCGTCGTGAGTTCGATTACCATGTAGGGCAATATGTTATTGGGAATTTCTGTTACATATGGGTGTATACTGTACAATACGCCTAAGCCTAACCCTTCGAAGAATGCATACGAAATTCTTCTTCTATTGGCATGAGCTATCATATCGGAATCGCTTATGCCATAGTAGAACGATTAGCCAGTCCGCAGTGGTGGAATCGAGGGTAGCTGCCCAGAGTGCTCCAGAATCAAAACTCAATATTATTTATTCATTACGTGATTGTCAAAACGACCCGGGTATGTCTTAAAACTGCGTCCACACACCGGAGGACGGGCAGCAGCGTCCTCTCACTAATCGGTGAGCCACTGCGATCTCCAAGCCGCCTGCCAAGCGTGGGAATTATGGCAAACCCCCCCTTGAAGGAGGCCTTCGTTCAGCAGTGGACGTCTTCTGGCTGATGATGATGATTGTCAAAAAAGTTGGTAAATTTGTCAATTAATTCAATCATTGTGAGCTCAAGATGTTGTTATGCTTTGTCATTCGTGAAAATAAATATTGATATTTTGGTTTTACATTAAGGCTGCTTCGTGGATCTAGTGGTCCAAGCCCGACTACTGAGTGTGAGGTCTCCAGCTCGATTCTCGGGTCTGTTATTGGCGAACAAAAATTCTCAGTAGCAGCACAGATTTAGGAACTGTACCCGGTAGATAGCAATAGGCTCGTCCCCTATTTACATAAGACTCAATAATCGACGAAATATAGGTGTGCAATTATAGTATTATGTTACATGAATACCTTGACGACACGGTTGGCGCAGTGGTTGAGAGATCGACTGCTGAGCTACGTGTCGCGGGTTCGATTCCCGCACGGAACAAATATTTGTATGATCTACATATATTTGTTTCGGGTCTGGGTCTTCGTGTATGTGAATACACACCGTGCCTTGGAAAGCACGTAAAGCCGTTGGTCCTGCGCCTGATCTCACTCCGGTCGTGTCGGATTGCCGTCCCATCGGACTATGAGAGTGAAGGAATAGAGAGAGCACCTGTGTTTGCACACTTGTGCTCTATAATATCTCCTGCGTAGTTGGCTAATCTCCGGTGAGATTGGCCGCCGTGACCGAAATCGGTCAGGAGGACATTACATGAATACCTCGCTCCATAATATTGTACACCAATAGTAGCTAGATACCTATACCTACACAGCCTCAAAACCTAAACAAGAACAATTACACCATCCAACACAATAACGATTAGTTAACTAACTCTGGCTAGCTCCTTGAAGCGCAGATTGATAGTTTAGAGTTGTCGATTGTTACCGGTAACTTCACAGACTGGCTGCCGGTTACCAACTGTTACTAACTGCGAACAGTTAGAAGTTTGGTTTCGTTGAAACGGTTCGAAAGTTGAAGGCGGTAGTTGATTATCGGTGTTCGTTTTACTTTGAGATGTAAGCAGATACGTTCGACGGCACCACTGTACAACTATACTCGTTTTGTTTAGGTATTTAAATAAAGGTAAACAATCTTGATGTGACTTTTTACACAAACACATATTAAACAAATAAACTACTGCTTAAATCCTAAATTCAATTGATTTGGTAATCGTTATTGTTGTGTTACATTGGTTTTTAGTAGCGTTTTATTTTTAAACTGAGTTTTTAAACAAAAAATATTAAAAAGACACATCAAGATTGTTTACCTTTAGTTAAATACCTAAACAAAATCGAGTATAGTAAGATATTCGTACAGAAAAAAACTTGTATGCCCCGCAAATATTTGCTTTGAAGTTTGTCTTTATGTCTGTTTAATATTTTCGTGTTGATAGCTAGTTGTTGTATTATTGCCCGGAGTAAAATATGTCTATTGTAACAACTCTTTGGTTGCCTTTATAGTGGCCCATATAAGGCCAACAGGAGACAAGATAGGGCGCAACAGCAGGTGCTCTAAAGTCTGTATGGTACACCTATCATTTTCAGAGAAGCTCCACCTGTTCCGATTTTTGTCTAAACCTGTCTGTAGTCTTTTGAGGGGTCTTCCAGGGTAGTAAACTGTACACACGATAGAGGTGATCTTCAACAACGAACCTTTATCGAAAAATATGTATACACGTAGCAAAATTCTAACACCTATTCTTGGACAACTATTGGTTAAAATCACAAAATTTACATGACTATGTATTATTATGAATACGCAGATACTATGTGTAAAATTGGTCTAGATTTCAATCACTATTTCCTCTTAAAATAGCTTTTGAATTTCATGAAGTGTATACATCTTTCTGATGCTGACTGTACACATCTCCCTCCTAAGGTCATACAAATATTTGGTTTTGTGAGGGATTCAAACCCACGATATGTAACGCAAAAAGCCAATCACTAAGCCATTGCGCCAACCGCGCCACCAACTATATCTGGATGTCCCACATTCCACGAATGCGCATGTACCAACATTAGTACTGCCTACAAAACAATAGTAGCGATACAAACAAACAAGTACGGTCTGCAAATAAAGCTAGTTTACATTAAACAACGTTTAAATCTGTTTGTTTTGCCCCCATTACATGCGGAACCGTAGTGTTAATGTTGTTTTTGTGAGGAAATGCGGGCTCCTGAATTTGTGTAAATAGTGGTATTTAGATGAACGTCTTGTCTTGACGCTTTTGGTTGTTTATTGGGCCAGCAGTAGGTACTTTAGAAGGTTTTTTTCTAGCTCATAAAACGAGAAATTTAGAAATTGAGTACTCACGGCAATTTCGTCAAGTCGTTAAGTCTCTTAAAAAATTTAAAAAAGATATTGTGTTTTAGGGAGGGGAGTTTTTAGAGGGGCTTATAGATACCGCGCAGATCGAATGATCTGCGAGGTTAAGCAGCTCTTGACGCGATCAGTCCTTGGATGGGTAACAATTTTTCACACATCGAGACCCCTCCGTGCCTCGGAAAGCACGTTAAGCAGTTGGTCCCGGGTGTCATACGAAGATCTATGACGGGAGTCAGCAGCACAAAAACTCTGACAACTAATCTAAGCTTAGAGTATCAGTGTCTTCCAGTAATTGGGAGGCGGAGGTCAAAAGGCGGTCGTGTAAAATACTGATATTCACCCGCAACAAGTTAAAAGCCGTTCCAATGAATTTGGGAAAAGGATAAGCAGATGATGATTGTGTTTTTAAATGTTTTTTTTTTTTTTTTTTGTATTCGAGTAAAATTTATAACTATACAAATATCACCTTTCACAGCATTCTATATCTACCGAAAGTATTTCGTCATTCTATATTTGAATAACAAGCTACAATTCCATATTTATATTCCGAAAGTTTGAAATTCGAATGCAATAAAACGGTCCGCAAGATGGCGCCGAACGTCATAAAGTTTTGTTGAAAAACGCAATGAAAACTTACTTAGCGTCCTACGACATCGTAAATCAATAAGTTTTAGAAAGTTACAAGAGAAGTAGTTTTAAGTTGGAGTTGGAACTATGAATAAATAAGAATGGTGACTTTCCTTATGTTTCTTACACTGGTCCTTATGGCTAGTGAAAGCAAATTTTCGCGCGCGGAAAGATCTTAGAGGACCACGAATGACGCTACATAATTATTTCTGGATCTTGACTGGTAATTCTTTCCATTATTTCAATCGTTTTATTAAGGTATTTATATTAATTTATTTAGGTACTTCATTCCAAGACAGTGGTGTATTATTACACACCATAAATAATGATTTATATGACCATATTTCACCCCACAGTTCAATTCCAAATATTCCCAACTCTATTTTAACTGAACGTTTTGTAGGTCATCCTTGATTTCCTGCTTCCTATAACCAAAATCGGTCAGTCACCCGCCAGTGATAACGCGTGCATAGAACGGTGCAACCGTTTCCTTCGTAATTTGTTTAATTATCGCCTATAATATATTGGGTTAGCAGTGACAAGTCTACATATATTTTTAATTTATTTTATGTCAAACGTCATAAAATAATGATCAAATCATGATTTCTTAGGTTTCTGCTACTAAATAATATTCTAAAATACAAAACGCAAATTGTTCGTATTCAAAATATTTAAAGTTAATTTTTACGTTGACATTTGTCTTGTGGCTGAATAAGTTTAGCTTCCTTTGCCTCAGAAACTACGGACAGGTATACAAAAGAAAAGAATTTTAGTCAATTATTTTGACAGATGTGGATATTTTCACCAATTATGATAATTTGATTCATAAAATTGTGTTGTGAATACTGGATTTTGAGTGTTGAGCTATTTATTAAGTGTGCAATTAGTGCTAAAGACAATTAATGGATGCTTTATCCATACTCCTCGATATTGTGTGATTTAATACAGTGTGAAAGGGCATGAAGGAAAAGGACTCGACAAAGAATATGTAAAGGTAAGACATTCTCCGTTATAAGTTGGCAGGATCCATAGAAAACAAAATTGCGCCAAGAGCCGCGCCGCCGCCGGCGCTATTTGGCGTTCCTTTTTCAAGAGTTATTTATTCTTTACCTTCTACTAATTCGATCCGTGTAAAAGAGAGAGAAGAATGTCGTTTATTGGTGATATACAAACCCTAAGCAACATAAAAACATCAAGAAATAAAATAAATTAAGAATAAAATAAATAATATGTATGGTACCTAAAAACGAAATACAAGTGACACGTGACAGTATAATTAAGTATATTAATTACTCTCCTATCAATATTTGTACACATTCACGCTCACTTGATTTTTTGTACGTGACAAGTTACGGTCATCTTTCGCACCACACACCAAGTACCCGTTCAAATTTTATTTATAGCTAACAAAATTGTGTAATTTTTAATAGGCTGTAACATAAATTTTGCTGTTTTAATTATCATTAAGCGGTTTTATGTTCTCATAAAATGAACGCCTAGCCGATCGTAAAATAGGTGCCTACCAATTTCGCAAAAGTAACGTATTGGACTCGGGATACGCTTGTTTGTCGTAAAAACATATGAATGAAATATGTATGGAGGAACGATGTATTGTGTTTCTCCATTGAAAAACTACGATCCTCTGACCAGGCAAGCCTGGTAGGCCGAAGCCTTCGTATATCCATTAGAATCGTTGTAAACTCTCATAGTGCGATTCAGGATGTTACGAGTACTCGCTTAGCTACAAATGTATTTTTTTTTTTTTTTTTTTTTTTTTTTTTTGTATTTTTTGCTACTGAAACATCAGCTTCCTCACAATATTTTACTTTACATAATGCGCTAACGACTTTATTGCACCTAGAGTCAGACTTTTAAAAGTGCCTCAAAAGTTCTGGTAGAAATAAAAAAACTTTGACTTTGACTTGATTCAAACCCACGATACTAAAACTCGTAACTTCGATAGGCGACCATTTGTTCTTTAATTCTTCATGAGCTTGTTTAATATGGGACATGGGCAAGATCATAATCATTGATGCATCATTATTCATCAGACATGTCATTCTACGTTGTTGTTCTCGGCTACAAACAGAAAGAAGACCACCCATCTATTCCTAAGGGAATTTTTAAAGACAGTCGAAGTATTTGTACCGGGGATAAACCAGTCTCAATCGGCCACCTGTGAATTACATACCTACTACCAAAAGAAGCTTAAAAACAACAAACTAAACTTGTATACAAAATTTCAGCTCAATCGATTGAAGATATCTGCTTCAAAATGGAGTTGCAAGATTCCACCCGATTTTTTTTTTATTGGTTCCCTTAACTACCTACATGTAAATTTTAAATTTTCGGCAATAAACTTTCTATTCGCCATAAACGCAAAAATCTATAAGCACCATTAAAATCTAAAATGCAATATTACCATAATCTAAAACGCTCGCCCATCATCGGTTCGCTGTAGATGTCGCTTCAAGCGCGCGCGCCGTCAAATTATAATTGATAGATCGAAAAATGTTGAAGCTGCTATAGCTTAGTTGTTGGACGTCGAATTGAATGGTGTAACATGAGTTCGAGTCTGGAAAGAATCTGTTGTACTGTGAGAATGTTTTGTAATGTTTTCAAAGTGAATAGTTAAGAGTTATGTAGGTAGGTATTTAGTTAAAATGGAAAATGTATCCAAAGTTATTATTGCTAATAGAATACGGTTCAAAATAATTACATAGGAATTATTGATTATATATCGTGTGGTCCCCTGTATAGACCTTCCCTGTCGACACTTCATAGAAAAATCTGAGATTCTGTCAGATAGATGAATCGTCAATATCAATATAACCCCACATATTCTACTGAACTACCTGTAAGAGAAAATGCCGTACCTTTGGGATACCTACATAGTAACAAAATATCGAGAAATCTTAGGTCAAAGACACAAACAAATGAACGGACACGGCCATCGCGACGCTTCACGAAAAAATCCTTGAGATGCCTAAGAGGTAAACATAAATAAGGCAGTATTTTCTCAGGGACTCCACAGCCTCAAGAAGGTAAGCCTGTATCTTTGGAGTCGACGTCCAAATTTATTTTTAAATAATTTATTTATATTTTTGAGTTTGGAACGCGGAACGCACTGTGTGGTCGCACACACCGTGCCCGGTTAACGATCTAGCAAACTGTTAAGTTAATCCGCAGATAAGCGTCGAGTGTCACAAACACCATTGTTCTAACAGAATAGATAATTTACGCTGACAAACCCCGGATTACTGGAGTTAGTGTTGTGTAATATGAGCACGGTGGCTTCCCACTACGCAGCTAAACTCCGTAGAAATGTGTTCGGTTAATTTATCTGTGTTCTCGAAAGAACAAGGGATGTGAGATGGCCGGATTAAATTAATTATAATTATGATTCACATTACAAATGTCAAAAAGGAACTTGTAGCTACATAACTAATGTGTAGTCTGCTAGGTTGCTTGCTGCGGTGAATCCTTGGATGGGTGATTGTTTTTCACATACTCCGCTCCGTACCTCGGCAAGCACTGTTAAGCAGTTGGTCTCGGCTGTCATGTCATTTTTATGTTATATGTATTGGCCAACAGTAAGGCTGATATCGTGTGGCTATCGCGTTGCCGTCGCTATTTTCACGTAATTAGGCTGCAGGTTAGATTGGGAGCCGATCCCAATGTATTTGAAAAGAAGCAAAGCAGATGATGATGATTAAAAACATCAAAATATTCACTTATTCGCATGAGGTTCATCATATTGTATAATCATATGGTCGAAAGAATTTTTTAGGACACCAATTCATAAGTCGAGTTAGGCTATTTCAGTAGCCTAAAGAAAGCCTTAGAGGCACGAAGTAAAGGCACCTTGCCTTTACTTCGTGCCTCTAAGGACCGACCCAATAAAACATGGAGAATACTTACCGATTACTTACTTTAAGTTTGTACTTAAACTACATAAACGATATAAGACACATGACAATAAACCCGACGTTTAGAAATCCGACATCCGGCATCATCATCCCTAACTAAAAGTTAACTGACGTTAATTGATTACTCTAGTTACTCAAAGGTGATGAGCGAGCAATCCATCACAATCTCAAGGGGGATGGCTTAATCTGAGACATTTCTTAACAAGAGATAAAAGCCACTTCATTGACTATTATGTCTCTAAATCCCGGTATAAAATAGAATAGAACAGAACAGAATAGAATAGAATACTCTTTATTGTACACCGATAAAAATTTGGATACAAGTGATGTATTAAAATATATATACAAAGGGCGGTCCTATCGCAATCGGCGATTTCTACCAGAACCTTACCGCTATATATATGTATTATCGATAAGCCTATTTAATCTCTTAACCAGTAAATATTATGCTTAAATTTTGTTACCCGTGATTGACGAAAATCAACAATCAATCATTATGAGTTGACATGTGATTAACTGCAGATTAGAGGTTTTCATAAATCGGGCGTTAATGCTGGCCCTAAGTTCATCAAGATTGGGAAGTGTTCAGTGCCTACTGTGGAATTAATTTATATATATTTTGATCTGCAGAAGATCACAGCTATGGATAAAATTTGTAAAACAATAGATACGTTTCTCCTTTAATGCAATGCAGATGCTTTGTCCTCGTTACTATTATTAATCTTAAATAATTGGTAGTATTGTAATGTTTAATACAAGATTTAATTATTACGTAAACAAGTGCTCTTCTGTATTCATAAAGACAATTTTTGATAATATAGAAGAATTCTCGTAATAAATTAATCTCTCTTTTTGTCTATGACTTTGTTTTTTTTTGTTTTGGTAAAATAATAAGGCGATGTTTTTTTTATTCTTTGCGTCAAAGTAAAAGTTGCTCTCGAAGAATCGAATTTTATTTCCATCCTACATTAATAGGACTTAGTACACTGCAGTAACTTGGGCCCCTAACAGCACCTGACCTAACAAACATAGCATATCCTAACCAGCATCTTTGCAAACATGTCCCGAGGTATACCTGACTCACATCATAATAACAGCCCTACTTTAGTAAGACCGCAATCCTAATAGGTATTCAGACCCTACGACAGTTCAAGCGATGCCATGCATTTCCAACTTTATTGCGGCACTGTTGAGATGGTCAGAGGCCATAACACCTGATTCTTCGCCATTAAGTTTATTTTTAGCGAAGAAAATTCTTAACCATAAAATATTTAAATAATAAGCCACTAATAGCTAATTAGTCTGTTCTAACTTCCTTATTCAGGGCGTCCAAAAAGGCCACTAGATGAATTGAGATATAATTCACATTAGAAACGTCAAAATATTCATTGAATTTGAAGGGTTGTCACCCTTAATATGATTTGCGTAAGATTAATTGTTCAGCTATCATCCGTTTGATAGGAAATCCTATAGAGGAATTGATCAATGTGCCCATTTTAGGCCCACAAGACGGGTTATTCCGCATACTCCAACTACGCTAGCCAATTCCCAATAATTTAATTAAATAAGTTTAAATAATTTATTTTATTTTATGTCAGTAAGTAAACGGTAAGTAAAAATTATATAATGTGCAGTTTTGATTTTTTATTTATTTATTTAACATTACCCCTAGGATTTGTAGGATCTTGGATTCGGCTGGTTATGAGTACTGTGCATGTGACCTTTTTGAAGGACATCACCAGTGAGGTCCGTTAATTCTAGAACTTTCATTTGCCCCAAAAAATCCCTTCGTTAATCCCTCGTTAACTTATTGTAATAATATATCAAATAAAGCCATTAATTTTGTAAATATTCCTAGTTCAGTAAGTAGGTATTCAGTATGCACTTGAATGAGTTAAATCATGAAATTTATCCAGCATCTGTATCATGCAAACAACATAAATCAATGCAACGATAAATGTCCATAAAACAAACGATTGTATCAATTAGTCGCCATTAATGTGACGTCAGCAAACATGGCGCCCGGCGCGCGGGAATAAACACGATATGTTTGTGATGATAAACGAAAGAAAAGTTCCATTATATTAAAAAAATATTTTGTAGCATATTATGTGGAGGTACGAGGAATGGTGTTCTTCCATTGAAAAGGAAGGATCCTCCGACCAAGCAAGGTGGTTAGCCTGGTGGGCCGAAGCCCGACGGTTGACGTCGAACATTCGTATGTGTTAGAATCGGTTTAAACTCGCATAGTGCAATTCAGAATATTCTGTTGTCGCTTCACTCCGATAGATGGAGTTTTACTTTTTGCCATTTTTTTTGAGTAGTAGTCGCTACATTATTTTACGTTATTCTACGTGTTGTATATCCTCATTAACGATAGTTCAAACAACTCTGCCTACTACGGAGTCACGGCAACATATCTCTAAAGCTTGGAACATAAACTTATAATTTTCTATTGTGTCTACTTTGTATCCTTTGGTGCTTATTTCTTTCTCCATCTTCTTCTCTTTAAATGGTAAAGAAAAGCCATTCTTTCTAAACAACTAGTTTCGATGTTTTAGTAATATATTAATTTTCTCAAAGTATGTCGTATCTTGGACCCGGGTGCGTCTTAAAACTGCGGCCAGACACCGGAGGACGGGCAGCAGCGTCCTCTCACTAATCGGTGAGCCACTGCGATCCCCAAGCCGCCTGCCAAGCGTGGGGATTATGGCAAACCCCCCCACTTGGGGGAGGCCTTCGTTCAGCAGTGGAAGTCTTCTGGCTGATGATGATGATGATGATGATGATGATGATGTCGTATCTAGTGCTTCTGCCATATTCAAAAAAATCTACACACTTGATACTATCGACACAGAAGCAGTAGAAATATGACATTATTATTCGAAGCAACACAGCTATAACAACTGACGTCTTCATTAGACAAAGGCAATCAATCACTATAACGATCAATTATCATAAACTCACGCTCGATCAGTTATATCAATTAGCGGCGGCCATTTTTGTGACGTAACAATATGGCGGACAGCGGGAAAATACAAAGCGAATTTCCGAATATGTACGGAATATAGGAGTATCTGCGTTAATGGTCTAGTGGTCATAAGCGCGGCTGGTGAGTGAGAGGTCCTACGGGTTCGATCCCCGGGCAAAGCATTATTGGCAGTTTGGAATCTTAATATATAGATTGAATTACTTGATACTTAAACACAGAATCGGTGAATTTATGTGAAAGTACAAACGTTTACTTCTGGCTAACTCTTCGGGCCAGAAGAGTTAGCCAGAAGTATTATTGTTGACTGCCCCATTGGTCTATTGGTCGCAAGCTCGACTGTTGAGCGCAAGGCCCTGGGTTCAATTCCCAGGTCGAGCAAACTGTTATTGGGTTGTTTTAAGGAAATTCTCAGTAGCAGCTCGGAATCTGGGACTGTGCCCGGTAAATGGCTCGCCCCCTACATGGGACTCAATAATGGTATCGGCGAAATGTAGGTGTACACCTCTGCCTAACCCTTCGAGGAGTACAGGCGTGATGCTATATGTACATGTAGCATCAACGATACGGTACGTTATTATCTTCTGGGGTAACTCAACACACAAGGAATTAGCATTTAAGGCCCAGAAAAAATGCATTAGAGCCATATGCCATATAAAATCCACCGACAGTTGCCAATCTTTTTTCCGGTCCCTAAAAATACATGACACTTCCATCTCTTTATATATATGAGACTGTATTATTCTTAAAAAGTAACCAATATCTCTTCACAAAAACAAATAGAGCAAGACATCGAGACACGTTATGTCTGGTACCTTCACGAACAACCATACTAAACTAAACTGTATAATAAATTGCCTCAAAGTTTGAGAAGTGAGGACAACATTAAAATATTTAAGAAAAAAGTTAATCTTTTGTTATCTATACATATAAATAAAATTGGAGTGTCTGTTTGTAATATTGAAATAACCGTTTTTTACTACATGCATATGAATATATATACGGTACATACACCAAAATAACATTTTTTACAATTTTTGTCTGTCTGTCTGTCCGTCTGTCTTATTGTATAGGGTAATCTCTGAAATGGGTAGACCGATTTTGACGGGAATTTTATTGGCAGGTAACTGATGTAATAAGGAGTAACTTAGGCTACTTTCATTTTAGAAAAATTCTTTTATTTTAGAAAAAAAAGGGTTAAGTGCATTTGGTCTCTCTAAAAAATACATTGTTAAGTTCCGACATCCACGCGAACGAAGTCGCGGGCACAGTTAGTTAATAAATAAAGCATACTATAGAATTGTTGACTACCTTAATGATAATGATTTAAAATAATAATAATAATTTAATGAATTTAACACTGTATTAATTAATTTTGTATTGCCATTTTGTATTAATTAATATTGTACACCATCTAGTATGGTATATCACAAAAATCTGTACTCTAATAGAATTAAGACCTTTCTATAATATTTTGTGTACCTGTGATAACAATAAATGATTTCTAATCTATATTTAGCATTCAACCCATTATATATGCTAGAGACACTCAAATTGAAAAATATACCTTATATTTTATAACTCGAAAATATTAACGACGGAAATCACAAAACAAAATCCTGTCATTTATTTGTAAACCATAGGTAAATATCAGGTGTTAATTCAATAAAATAGAGTATCACTATGCTTGGTTTTGGTAGACATACAAAACCTTAATCTCATTATAATAAATAAATCAAAAGTATAAAATTAATCCTCAGAAGCAACATGGACGTGGCACACAAATAACGATATACTATCGTTATGTCACATTATCACCTATAAAGTAATATTACCTGAAAACATACGATAAATTATATTTAACGACACCTTAAACGCAACTATCTAGACACACTATCAAAAAAATATATGTTTTTAAACATTGCCCCACACTACGTTTTCTCCTGTGTCGTTAGTACAGTTTACACACATACATGTCACATATACACACATACATGTCACATATACACACAACCCGACCCGAAACAACTATCTGTAAATCATACAAATATTTATTCCTTTCGAGTATCGAACCCGCGACACCTAATGCAGAAAGCAGTTAGCCACTGCGCCAAACTGTTCTCTAACGTTAAATCTGAATGAAAATATCAGTGAGATCTAGACTGAATGCTCTTAATGTCGTTACAAGCTTACCTTGGCCGATGACTGGCCATACCACCCTATATTTGTCTCACATAAATCTATACTTATAATAAATCTGTAGAGAGGTCAATTCTGTACATGAAATATATTTTCAAAATAACTATCAGGGGCTGATTAGTGATCGATACTGACGCCAAAAATGCAATCAGTAAAATTTTTGTCTGTCTGTCTGTATGTTCCTTATAGAAACAAAAACTACTCGACGGATTTTAACGAAACTTGGTACAATTATTCTTCATACTCCTGGGCAGGTTATAGTATACTTTTCATCACGCTACAATCAATAGGAGCAGAGCAGTGAAGGGAAATGTTGAGAAAACGGGAGAAGTTACTCCATTTTTTAAGCTTCCGTCGCGTGTGCAACCTTAATGGTTAAAGCTACATAGAAATCATATACGAAAGTTAATCTGTCTGTTACATCAAAACCATTGAACCGTGAGGAAGGACATACGCTACTTTTTTACGAAAAACGACTGAAACGCGGAAGTCGCGGGCAAAAGCTAGCCCTTAATATAATCTGTCTGGATTTTAAAATAGACCGTGACCCCTGAGTTTGATTCGGTGTTTTTTCTCAGGGATAGCCATAGGAAATGCCGACGCCACCATCTAGTTTAAAAAAGACGTGTAAAAGTAATTGAAAAATCCTAATTGCAAAATAAATAATTTCATTTAATTTCGTAAATCATTATCCGTGCTAAGAATTACTTCCTAATACTTCCTAAATTACAGTCAAACAACAAACAAACAACAACTAAGCAAACAAAACAAAAGCAGAAACCAATACGAACAAATGAGAGGTTCAACTTTGACAGTAACTCATCGACTGTTTTGTGAACCTTCCTCAATAATCCACACCTGTATACAGATCCAAATTATTTTGCTTTCCGTGGAATGTCTATTTGTTTGATGTCCTGGGTTCGACTCCCTGTTCGGCCGTGTTATTGGGTTTTTCTCTATGAAAATTCTCAGTAGCAGCACGGAGCCTGGAACTGCCCGGTAGATGGCAATAAACTCGCTCCTTATTACATGGGATTCAATAGCAGAATCGGCGAAATGTGGGTGTGCAATAGTACACCTCTGCCTAAACCTTCAGGGAATACGAGCGTGATACTGTGTTATGTTATGTAGTCTACAAAGCCGAAAAGCTACTAAAAATAAAAATAATAATAAATACGCCAAAGAATACACCGCAGAATTGACAGGTTAAATGGCGTGCCTAATATAACCTAATTGACGTTTTTATTTTAGAGGCAGACTATTAATTTTCATAGGTTATGGATAAAAATGGTTTTCATGTTACTATAGTGAAGGAAAATCCCTTTTGTACATTTATTGTTTACTTAAATTGATATGAACATTGCCTGTCTCAAAGGTCTAGTTGTCGTAAAAACGGCTGCTATGCGTGAGGGCCAAGGTTCAATTAAAAATTTCTCGGTACTGAACAAGAAGTATCAATTTTTTTTTTATAAATTATAGCCTGCAAATTTCATGATAATTTTTAATCCTTTATTATAGAATTGGGTATAATAACTTTATGGACTAGTTCAAAGGTAGTTATGAAAAAAAAATATCTTCAGTATCAAAAATTGTGAAAATTCATCATATTGCTGACTGTACAATTTACTTGTATTTTTCATAAGTTTAAACTGAGTCATAATTGTTATCTCTGACATACAAAAATATCTAAAAATAATTAACAAAGTCGTTCTTAATTACCACTCACTATGTCAAGAGCTAACAAAAATATTATCACATTTATCCACACAACCTACCCCAACAGTGTTTTATGGTGCTTAATCATAATCAATGTTACACATTTCCTTATACAGTTGAAACATACAAAAGTGAACCCTATAGCTTAAAAAATAATGATGAGTGAAACTGCATGTCGAGAAAATTGTTACAATTTTATTTTCATTAATATGTCGAGGGATAATGAACTCTGTGTCCCAGATATAAGGTTGTAGAAGATTTACTGTGTGAAAAAAAAAAAAAACTAAAAAACCAACATTGACACATCATAAAACATCTTATCTAAAATTTGGGTGAAGTTTGTACACAGAAGAAAGATGAGATTGTGCCACCCGTACCTCTGTTATGAGTTTTTTACTATTTACTCTCATAGTAAATGTACATTTTCATGCAAGCTATTTTAGTTCTTAACTTGGTTACATTAGGGATTAGAGTCGCTAACATGACATCTCTATAATATAGAAAATAGTAAATCAAAACTTTACTATGACACATATGTCACATATGCGACTCTAATCCCTAATGTAACCAAGTTAAGAACTAAAATCACTATCATGAAAATTTACTTTAGGTACTACTATATATACTATTTACTTTAGATAGTGAATAGTAAGAAAACTCGTGATAGAGGTACCGGTATGTTTTGTAAAAAATGTGGCTGTGTCTCATCCAGTCACATTAATAATCAGAATGAGTGAAAAATCTCTTTCCCTTCATCATCTGTCAGTTCAATAGTATGACACATTTACCCAACAAACTATACTTACTTATGTGTAACTAGTATCATCATAAGCCTACTATCCTACTAATATTATAAATGTGAAAGTTTGTGAGGATGAATGGATGGATGGATCTTTATTACTCTTTTACGCAAAAACTACTGAACGGATCTGAATGAAATTTCACACAGAGATAGATTATAGTCTGGAATAGCACATAGGCTACTTTTTATCTCGGAAAAATGTATGGGTTCGTAAACCACGCAGGCAAAGCCGCGGGCGGAATCTAGTAATATATATTTCTAATAGCTTGCTAATGGAACTTAATTATCGTATAATAACAAATCAGGGACAGGCATCTCCTAAAAAAACTGACAGTATTTTGTTTTCAATTTTTTCAGTGTAAACAAGAACAAAGCACTGTCATTTTTTCGTATTTACGACTTCCATAATTCTGGTACCTACGACATCAAATGACGCATTTAATATAAAATACTATATATCATTTGTATATAATTTTTCGAGTGATAATATTGTTATTTAGTTTAATACATGACTTTTTTTGCCACGTAGCAGTTACGCCGACTTTAAAGTCAAAATCATACAGTTATTTACTTATTTTATGTACCACCAGAAAAAAAATACAACATCAGCACCCGGATCCATCCACAAGTCCATTAGGTTTTTGTACGGCATTCTAATAGACACAATATCATTAGGTGTGAATGAGGTGTCGCGACAAACGTCTACTGATAGTCTCAAGTGCTTTAAAATAGATAAAAGTGTGAAATGGATAATACGGTAGATAACTAATAGTCATCTGAGTTACTTTTTATGAACTGTCAAAAACGACATTTTGTTCTAAAAATGTTTGGAATACAAAAGCGTGACGTCATAGTTTTTCATTGCCATTGACATACTTGTTGTGTGATTTTGATAAATTAAAAATTGAAACGCCAAAGATAAGCAAGAGATTAAGTTTTACTGAGTTTTTAGAAGGAAAACTTTACCAAACAAGATTTCAGTTTTTTTTTTTTTATATTAAACTTTGCCCCACACTAGGATTTCTCCTGTATCGTGGGTACAGTTTACAAACATACATGTCACATGCACAAACAACCAAACCCGAAACAACTATCTGTAGATCATACAAATATTTGTTCCGTGCGGGGATCGAACCCGCGACACGTAGCGCAGAAAGCTAATCACTTAGCCACTGCGCCAACCGTGTCGTTTATTTTTGATGCAGTCTATCTAGCCTATTAAAGCCCTTTTTGGATAAGAAAGGCCATGTTTAAATTAGTGGTAGGACTTCTTTTCAATGTTGTTAAGCTAATTCTGAACAAAATACATATAAATCTTAGTTACCGAAGTCATAATTCTGCTACAACAGCATCACGCCTGTATTCCTCGAAGGATTAGGCAGATTACGCCGATGGCGTTATTGAGTCCCATCCAAGAAATTACCTCAGCAAGCGCTGCTTAACCTCGCAGATGTATGCTATGTAACTACGAGACTTTCCACCAAAGTCCATCTATCTTTTATTGGGTCTGTATCTTCATCCAGATCCATACTTAAAACCGTTGTAAAATGCTTTTCATCCTCTTCTAAATATTTCTCCGATGCCATTTTCTACTTACAAGTAAGTCATGCGTTCAAAACAGTTAATTTTATGAATGAGATGCTCCGTGAGTTACGGTCAAAGGAGATGCGGGTGCGAGAGTAGTCAACAAGATACGTAAATAATACGAACACAACTGGTTTAAACTCGAAGTTTATTAGAACCAAAATACATGTACAAAGTAGAGAATCATCATTTGCGGATCAGAATTTAATTATCTCTTGCGTTTATGGTGAAGGAAAAGATCGTGAGGAAACCTGCACATGAGAGAGGGCTTCATAAAGTTCTTGACGGTGTGTGTAGTCCGCCAACCCGCACCGGGCCAGCGAGATGGACTAAGGCCTAACCCTTCTCATTCTGAGAAAAAACCCTTGCCCAGCCGTGGGACAGTAATGGGTTGAATTTATTATTTTATGATTGCATTTTCATACGTGTCTCAACTTCTGTGTAAGATTTTATTTCAACTGGGCGTTTACAGGCTCTTGTATTTTGCTGTAATAAAAATTAGGCCTATATCCATCTCCAGATCCCAGACTACCATTTTGTAGAAATTCATAATGATCGGTTCAGTAATTTAATCGTGATGAGGTAACAAACAGACCGACAGAGTTACTTTCGTATTTATAATAGTGTAGATTTTAGATAAATGTTATTATAGTACGTATATAACAAGTTATTAGTATTAGAAATAAAATATATTCTCGTAAATAATAACAACAATGAACAAATCTGAATAATATTAATGCAACACCTAGATGTCGCTTTATTCTGAATCGCAAAATGTAAATTTATCTCTGCTTTCCATTTTATTTCTGCTTACCACGTAAAAAAGGCTTTGGTCAGGATATATAGCATCATAACGCCTGTATTCTCCGAAAGTTTATTGTACACCCACATTTCGCCGATGCCGTTATTGAGTCCCATGTAATAGTAGGCGAGCCTATCGCCATCTATCGATACAGTTCCAGACTCCGCGCTGCGATTGGGAATTTAAACCTAATAACACTTACCCGACCCGGGAATCGAACCCAGGACCACACTCTCAGCAGTCGCACTTGCGACTACTAGACCAACGAGGTAGTCAGGATATATAGGTAAGTCAATATTTTCCAAATAAAATACATGATCACACCAATCCTATAACCCAAGAACAAAAATATAAATCGTCCATTAGCAGTTTGACTGTGGCGCCCCCATGTCGTGTAAACCAGTCGTTAAGATACCGTACATTAGTATTAACTCAGATAGTGTTAACTGATGATTAGGTTAATAATATGATGGGCTGATATTGGGACCTCTTCCTCATTACCGATATCAGCGGCGTGCACAGAGTTTTTAGACAGGGTAGTCAGAAAATTTTAAAAGCTTACTTACCAAAAATTCCTACTGCATGTTGGTATTGGTTCGTCGTGTTGTCTATTAAATATTGATGTATGTGATTTGCCACCTCAAGTATAATAAATATAAATCTGAGTTATGTAGGGTAGGCAGTGTCTTTTTGTCTTTATGAACCGCACGCCACTGACCGATATAGGTAGCGTCGTATCATAATAAGTGGTCTGGTTTTTGCGTAAAGGATACACATTCATCACGCCTCTATTCCCCGAAAGGTTAGGCAGAGGTGTAATTCTGTATTTACTGTTGGACTGCCCGTTTGGTCTAGTGGTATCCAGCGTGACTGCTGAACGTGAGGTTCTGGGTTCGATTCCCGCATCGAGCAAAGTGTTATTTTTCTGTATGAAAATTCTCAGTAGCACAATGGAGTTTTGAATTATGCCCGGTAGATGGCAATCGGTTCATACCTTATTTACTATTATTATGTTTCTTTTCTTATACTGATATTTTTGTTTTTTATTGTTATAATGCCTGCAATAAATAGTTTTTCTTTCTTTGTTTCTCTTTCTTTCTTTCTTTCTTATTACAGGAAACAGATAATTGTACAATTTCCAGGCTCCTACTGAACACTGCATAACAAAAAATACAACAACACTTTTCACAACCTGGGATTCGAGCACTAGATCCCAATATCCGCAGTGCGTGGAACCAAAAGACCAAAAAACAGTTTTTCATTTCACTTTCAAAAAATCATTTAGACATTATAACTCCTGCACAGATAAAAAGTGATTTCTAGATAAAAAGTATGGTGGTGATGATGATGATGATGATGCTGATGATGATGATGATGATGTCCTCCAAGACGTACCCGTCGACGGCTACACCCTGTCAATTCCCGGCAATCTGTCTTAGCTCATGTGCCCTCACGTGACTCGCAAAGCCGAATTTGGTATTGAACACACGGTTACAAATAGCGCAGTGAAGAGCTTCACTGCCCCTCTCTCTCACTCCCTTGCGCATAGTATGTGTAAGTGGGTTTGGGACGAGTTTTCCGAAGCTGACGTTTGGCATCAAGATCTTCAAGACGATTGCATTCATACTTTTGTATGCCCTTATGGAAAAGTATGGTACTAAAATACCGATGGCATCATAAATGCACTCACAAGCTCATTTTTCTGCTCAAATACCATCACGCCAGTATTAACCAGGGCGTATCCAATTTCATAACACATCGGTTTTTCCTAGCGTGACATAACACGATAAATAACGGTATAAATAACGTTTAAACTACGTTATTTAGTGAAAGTGCAACTCTAATCCATTACAAATATCGTGATGACCACCCATGTGTATCTTCGTTAAAGAAATTGAAAGGACACGCCTCTTCTTTAATATGACGGGTGTTATCGTGAAAATGCATCTAACAGTTACATTCACGGCTAAATAACTACGTAGATTAATCGGCGAGGCTTAAAAGAGGACTGGCTCATTGGTTGTTGCATGTCTGGCTGTCGAAAGTCAGGTCCTAAGTTTGATATTTGGTATATATTGTCACTAGAGTAGCCCAAAGTTAAGCTCTTGTCTCATTACATAACGGCATCGACGAAACGTGGGTGTACAGTACATAACATGCGTGATGCTATGTTATATACGCATCGAGACCCTCGTTGTCGCCTCAGTGGTCGCAGTTGCTATTGTTGAGCCAGAGGTGCTATGTTCGATACCCAGATCAGGTAAAGTGTTATTGGGATTTTCTGGTAGATGACAACAGACTCGCCCCCTATTACATGGGATTTTTATACCAGCATCAACGAAATGTGGGTGTACAAAAAATACACCTCTGCCCAACCCTTCGGGCAATGCAGGCGTGATGCTGTGTTATGAGACCCTCGTTGCCTACAACACATCTTTTATCTGCGAATCCAACCCTACCTATAACGGTGCGGTCAGAGGAGATTCCTCCCATCTACGCTCAGTTTTTGACGACACGGTTGGTGCACTGGCTAAGCTATTAGCTTTCTGCGCTACGTCTTGAGGGTTCGAGCCCCGCACGGAACAAATATTTGTATGATCTACAGATAGTTGTTTCGGGTCTGGTTGTGTAAACTGTACCCATGTATGTATGTTTGTAAACTGTACCCACGATACAAGAGAAATCCTAGAGTGGGGCAACGAAAGAGTTTGTGGGAATCAGCTCTCCATCAAGGTTATCCCAAGAGACTACAGCGTAGGGATCATCAAAAAGAAAGTTTCGAAATAAAAGTTTAGATAAGAAATTTCAAATGATTTCCTCTTAGTTATTGAACACAAAAATAACCGCTATACCATTAAAATTTAAACAAGTACATATATCCCGTTTAACCGTAACATCTGCGTTCAACCCTCGCATTACCCCACGGGTGGCGGGGTAAAAAATACCCCAAAAAAATTCGTGTTTGGTGTCGTATTGCGAGACAAATTAGGTTTCAAATGACATATAATTGCTTGAGTTTGTCTGATTACCATGTAAAGAAAGAAAGAAAAAACGTTATTTGGCCCAAAATGGAAGGGGATAAGAATACATGGTTTTGTTATTGATAAATATTTTAATTGATATCCTGGCAACCGTCGTTTAATGGTTATTTGTGCATATGACATGACGTACCCACGATACAGAAGAAATCCTAATGTGAGCCAAGGTTGTTTTTATTTTTAAATTTCTTGCCTAAACTGACCTTCAGTTTAGGTAAGATCGGCATTCGGTTAAGATCGTACAGTAACTCTATCACGAGTTTTCTAACTATTTACTATCATAGTAAAGTAAATTTTCATGATAGCGATTTTAGTTCTTAACTTGGTTAACATTTAACATTAACAATTAACATTAGGGATTAGAGTCGCTTATGTGACATATGTGTCATAGTTAAGTTTTGATTTACTATTTACGATATTATAGAGATGTCATGTTAGCCACTGTAATCCCTAATGTAACCAAGTTAAGAACTAAAATTGCTTGCATAAAAATTTACATTTACTATGAAAGTAAATAGTGAAAAACTCATAATAGAGGTACAGATCGAATTTTCGGCTGATTCGAGCACCTTTTTAATGAATTGTTCTCCAGGCAATACAAGCTAATAAAACTGCTATTGACTAGAAAACAACATATAAAAAGTGGTCGAATCAGCCGGAAATTCGATCTGTACGATTTTACCCGATTGCCGATCTTAACCGAACTGACCTTAAAAAAAAATCATGATAATGAGTATTTTTATATAAAAGAAACTCATTGCCATCATCATCATCATCATTGAAAAGGGCTGTCCGAGCTATTTATAATCTTGGGCCAAGGGTGTCGCTGAGACACAGATTTAAGGAAATTAATATTCTAACTGTAGCGTCACAATATATATTTGAAAATTTAATATATGTTTATAAAAATATTTCGAACTTTGTCAAACTGTCTGATACTCATTCTTTGAACACTAGGAATAAACACAATCTTGCTGTACATGCTACGCGCCTCCACAGAATAAGCAACTCGTTCATGGGACAATGTATACGCTTTTACAATAAACTTCCCAATGATATACGTAATTTAACATTAAAGAAGTTCAAAATTGTAATTAAATCTAAACTTTGTAAAAAAGGATACTATAAAATTTCGGACTATTTAGATGACAAAAACGCTTGGGATTGAACCGCTCTTTAGCCTTTCCTTTTTTTTTATATACAATTTTTGCCATTAATTATTATATTATTTACTTCATTATTTTGATATTGTAATGTCGTTTAAATTGAAATGATTTCTTATATATAACCGCTATACATTGTAAATGTGAGTGAGATCTAGGCTGAGCGCTCTTCATTTCATTAATTCTCACGATAACTGATGCATGCTTGCACTCTGTTGCGACAGGTTGGCTCAAATAGTTATGGCGCTTTCTTCAAAAGGCTATTCCACCCTATATTTATCTCACATAAACCTTTACATCATTACAATCTGTCTGGACTTTAAAATAGACTTTGACCCCTGAGTTTGTTTCGGCGTTTCTTCTCAGGGATAGTCATAGGAAATGCCGACGCCATCTAGTTTAAAAAAGACGTGTAAAAGTGATTGAAAAATCCTAATTGCAAAATAAATAATTTCATTTCATTTCATTTCATTTCATCAAAAATTGCCTTTGATCTCATCGCTCGTCTGGTGAGCTTAAGGTCCTGGGTTCGATTCCACATCCCACATTAGAATTCTTAGTACTTACCAGCCTTGAATTTAAAATTATACCCCTCTTAAAACTATATACAATATTAAATGGCAAAAAGCATAGGTACCTATCACAATAAAATTTATTTGGCTTCTTTCTTAACCTACCCCCTAACGGATGAACCGTGAACATTGTGCGTAATATAATTGTGACTTGAACATCAATATGATCATTACATGGATGATTAATTCAGAAAATTGGTTGACATGAATACAGGGTGGTACGTCGATCGATTATAACCCATTTACATATATCCAATTTATAAAAAATATCACACCTGCTTACACTGTTTTGGATGCTTACAGTTTGCCATTGTGCCCTTCAGATGGCAATAGGCTGGCCCCAATAAAATAGAATAGAATAGTTTTTATTTCAAAATAAACCTATCTGAAACGGTCCTATTAACCGTGCAACTAGAGTTAATAGGACTAGTTGCGCGGTTCCAAAAATTTGATCCTGTGGAGAAAAACCAGCTACAAACTCCAAGGACCCAAATGAGACTCAATGACGGCATCGTATTCATCTTCTATCGAGTATATATGGAAACGGGCATGCTGTGGTGTAAAGATTAGCCAATCAGCAATGCTAGTATCAGGAGTGACTGCCCGGGGTGCGCCAGAGGATCTCATATTTCGTCACTCGTGGTGGTTATTCATACGAATCAATTGGTCTGAGTCACCCCAATCAGTCTGATTTCAAACCCAGCCCGCACCTCTGACTTTTCGAAATCATATGCGGATAACAATTTGATTATCACTTGTGTTAACGGTGAAGGAAAACATCGTGAAGAAACCAGCACACTTGAGAGGACTCCATAAAGTTCTTGACGGTGTGTATAGTCTACCAACCTGTACAGGGCTAGCGTGGTGGACTAATGCCCTAAAAACTTCTCATTCTCAGAAGAGGCCTTTGCCCAGTAGTGGGATAGCAATATGCTAAATTTATTTATTATTGTGCATATGTATGTGCGTCAGAATACCAATTTATGAGAAACCACTGAAACATTGATCTAAATTTATATCTATAACATAATGAACTATTACCGAAACAGTTCAGGTACCGTTAATGTGCACATTAGCCGGCTAATGTGCGAACTAATAGCTGCCGTCAATTTATGTTCTTGAATACAGGGTGGCACTTTAATTACATGAGGTGAATCAGCCCGCGATATTCTACCCGAATTAATAAAAAAATCGTACCGTAATATTTCACGCAAATATAGCAGCAATGTATTTACTAATGCAGTCTTTTTTTTAGCAGTCCGCAGACGGTTGACCCCAAGGGATTTTATTTCCTATGATCGGGTCATAGGACGAGTAAGCATGTAGGTAGGCCGACCAAGCTGGGGTGCTTGGTCGGCCTACCTACATGCTTACTCGCGCCCGCACATAACCTTATAAGTTTAACAATAATTTATTAACTTTTTATGAGATCAATAATTCAACCCCGTTAATGTTGCCGGTGATAAAAATGCTACCCTGTATAGTTTTACTATATAAATGATAGATGATGTGTAAAGTTTTTACGAAAGAAACTCCAAGATCGATTTAAGATATCTTGAAAAGTGACTTACGTTAAGTATCAAACTTTTACTTAAAAGACTTCATCGCACTTGTATTACAGCCAATATTACCTATGAGATTCATGGTCATTTCATTTTTCTAAAAACCCTAAAAATTGCAAGCTGCGCCCACATGTAGCGATAGCACAGTGACCATATCCTTCAGGTCTTTAGTGCGTAAAGCAGCAATTTCAGGTAGAAATGATAAGACAAACAACTCATCTACCCAATATTCACTAATAAGGCAAATAAACCAAGCGGTATTATAAACTCAATATGATGTCAGCCTAACGAAGTAATGACGTCACTATCACATTATCACGTATAATGATACGAGCTTTGTTAATTTAGTGTACATAAAGAGTAAGAGATCAGATAAGCGAATTTTTGTATTGGTACTTCTTTCTTTCTTTAAAAAAAAAGCGTTGCCCCACACTAAGAATAATTTCTGTATCGTGGATCATACAAATATTTGTTCCGTACAGGAACTGGACCCGCCACACGTAGCGCAGCAGTACATCTCTCAACCACCGCGCCCACCGTGCCGTCAACTGAGATTCCTAATCTTATATATAGAAATCATGAATCTAGTACATGGAACGCAGTGGCGTGCGATGCATAAAGACAAAAAGACACTGCCTACCCTACATAACCCAGATAAATATTTATTATAAGACTAGCTGTGCCCGCGACTTCGTTCTTGTGGATGTCGGAACTTAACAATGTATTTTTTAGTGCGAAACGCCATTTAAAAAAATAAAAATATTATAAAAGTTACGTGAAGTTAAGAAGACCAAATGCACTTAACCCTATTTTTTTTCTAAAATAAAAGAATTTTTCTAAAATAAAATAGCCTAAGTTACTCCTTATTACATCAGCTACCTGCCAATAAAAGTCCCGTCAAAATCGGTCCAGCCATTTCAGAGATTAGCCTATACAAACAGATAGACAGACAGACAGACAAAAATTGTAAAAAATGTTATTTTGGTGTATGTACCGTATATATATTCATATGCATGTAGTAAAAAACGGTTATTTCAATATTACAAACAGACACTCCAATTTTATTTATATGTATAGATATTTGAGGTGGCAAATCACATACATCATTATTTAATCGACAAGACGACGAACCAATACCAACATGCAGTAGGTATTATTGGTAAGTAATCTTTTAAAAAAAATTGCCTACCCTGTCTAAAAACTCTGTGCACGCCGCTGATGGAACCCATGTACCAAAGTAATAAACATCACTAAATAACAGGATAGGAAAGATGATTGGCCATTTGGTATGACGATCACTTCTTCAAGACAATTTTAGAAACAAAAACTTAAGGAAAGAGAGGTAGGGTAAGACCTAAATCAGTGTTTCTTGAACTTTTTGCAGTCCACTAGTACCACTTCCAGAATTTCTAAAATTCCACGGACCCCTGTCAAAGAATATTAAAGGGAAAAAACATGTGGATTCGTGTAGGTACAGTCTCCCCGCACCTCGGGCCGCTCAACAGTAGCCAGCGAGAGCGGTTTTAAACAAACGATGCGCTAGTTTTCTACACAATTTTCTGATTAATGTTAAGGGTTAATTGAGCTGCTGCGGACCCCTACCACACATTTTACGGACTCCTAAGGGGTCCGTGGACCCCACTTTAAGAAGCCCTGACCTAGATGAAGCTTTGTACAACAATTTAAGATAAAATCAGGGGTTGATCTTATCAAGGGGCCAAAACGAAGGCAGAGGATAGAGAACAGTGCCGTTTACTCCGCCGAAATAGAATTCAAAGAAGAATCACTAAATATGTCTTCCGTACTGGAGTCAAACCAGTAACATACCGACGAAATACAACCGTCGCCGTCTTGAAATAATGAAATTCTTTGCAAGAACCTTTTTAGATCTAGATGGTTTCGTACAACCAATTCTGTTCTTCGGGATATAGGGTTCGGCTACTTTACTATAAGATTTACAGTTTCATGGGAAACAAGTAGAAGTAAAAAGAAGAAACGAAGAAGTAATTGCGTATATTTTCTTCAGTGTATAGAATAATACTCTAATACTTATATTTAGACTGTTCACAATCAGATCCAGCAAGTCCTTTTTGTCTGTCCCCCAGCAACGCCCTAAGCCGAGGTTCGAGTCCCACTATGGGACACCCTTAGCAGTGTTGCTTAATATTATTTAATTTGCTCGGCTGGAGGCCCTTCTGGTCTCACCATTTGCCCGGTTAAGCAGTTTAAGCTCCGTGAGATAACAGCGAGAGACAACTCATAAAAAAAAACACACTCGTTGGTCTAGTGGTCGCAAGAGCAACTGCTGAGCGTGAGGTCGTGGGTATTCCCGGTTCGGGTAAGATGTTATTGGGTTATCCTGTATAGAAATTCTCAGTAGCAGCACAGAGTTTGGAACTGTGGCCAGTTGATGGCAATAAGCTCGCCAACTATTACATGGTACTTAATATCAGTATCGGCGAAATGTAAGAAACCCTTCAGAGATACAGGCGTGATGCTATATATTTGCAATATCGGACCAAGCTAGTTTTACATGACCAACGAAAGCGGACTAGTGCACTACACTATGTATAGAAGAGATTGGTTCGGCAACTCGGCTACAGCCATAGTACAGACAGCAACAGAACGAAAGAGAAAAAAGTCAATCATGTGCCTCCGTCCTAGTATCGATTGCACGCTGCGCTCCAGCGGCATTCATTTCTGACAGTTACTGGTACGGATAGCAAAACAAGAAACTCTTCGTTAGACAAAATCAAACTTCAATGTGAAAATGCTGTTTTTGAGTGAAGCAAGAGAGCAGGTTAAAAATTGATAACTGAAATTTGAGTTTACTAAGAAAGTTCAAGTATATTTGATTGTATTATTGTAAATGTTAAAATGATTACTAGGAAAGTCAAGTTTAGAATAAACATCACAAAAAAACATAATGCTTATACAATTTATTAAAGAATCTTAACATTACTCGAGAAAGGTACGCAATCAATTGTTTAACAGTTAGAAACGAGATTCGTAAACGTATTTCTCAATTTTGTCCAGTAGTATGCAAATATCAGGCCATATTATAAAAGTTACTAAAAATATATTACCCATTAGAAAAAATATTGCACTAAGTTCTTGAATTCTCTAAAAGCCACGACACAGAATTTCTGTATTCCAGAAATTTGCAAACATATTTTATAAATTCGCAAAGGGACTCCACGAATTCAATATAAGTACCAATGCATAATATCCCTGCCATAAATCATATTACTTACTTTTTTTGCCGACCGTACCCCAATAGGAAGGGTTTAGCGGTTACCGAAAGCCAAAATGATTTATAAAAGGACTCATTTGAATCTGAATGGGCTATCGGGGTACCTCCAGTTAACCCGCCTATTTCCACCCACCTTTGATAGATAAATAGGATATTTTTCACATGTAAAATAGGTGAAAGTTACCGACATTGGATTGTTAAAGAAGTTGGGATTATCCGCCATTTTGGATTAAGGTCTGAAGGTTGTATTGGATGTCGACGGTTAATTTATTAATGTAGGTCATCCTACAAAAGGGTCTAGAAGATACCTACATAGTATTATTGACGGCACGGTTGGCGCAGTGGTTGAGAGATCGACTGCTGAGCTACGTGTCGCGGGTTCGATTCCCGCACGGAACAAATATTTGTATGATCTACAGATAGTTTTTCGGGTCTGGGTCTTTTTGTATGTGAATACACACCGTGCCCCGGAAAGCACGTAAAGCCGTTGGTCCTGCGCCTGATCTCTCTCCGGTCGTGTCGGATTGCCGTCCCATCGGACTATGAGAGTGAAGGAATAGAGAGAGCACCTGTGTTTGCGCACACACTTGTGCTCTATAATATATCCTGCGTAGTTGGCTAATCTCCGGTGAGATTGACCGCCGTGACGGAAATCGGTCAGGACGACATTTTTATTATTTCGTACAGATATAGAGCTCAGTGAGAGTACCTACTTTGTGGGTACCTTAATTACGTCGTATTACCCCAGACTGAAAGTCCTAGTTCACGGGAAAATTGGTATGAAACCTTTAAAACAAACTAACATTTTTGATGGGCGAGATAAGAGAGAAATGCACTAATGATTTATAGTGTAAAAAAGTTAATAGCCTAAGCAAATTCCAAGATTGAAACTCGTGTGACATTTACGTGATTTAAAGTTAGGTACTTACTTTTTTCTATCGAGTCCGCACAAACTCGCTCATGCCGTAATGTAAAGATTTGCCAGTTAGTATTGGTAATATCGAGGCTGACTACCGAGGGTACTTATCTATGTCTAAAAGAATACGTATTTAACTAATGGACTTATGGGGGAACGAGGTATGATGTTCCTCCATTTAAAAGGGAGGATTCTCCGAACAGGCAAGATGGTTGGCCAGGCGGGCCGAAGCCCGAAGAAGTTAGAATCGTTATAAACTCTCATAGTACGATTCAGGATTTATTGTTGTCGCTTCACTGCGACAGATGGCGCTTTAATTTTTGCCATGTTGCGAGTAGTAACAGACATAATCTTTTGCATTTATAATTAAGTGCATAACGATTGAATGTCTAGAAACATAATTAACTGGCCCATTACATTGCAATAGCCTCGCCCCTATTACATGCATCAGAAAATGAATACACAATTCAAGTACGATGTATGGCTAATAGCATTTGCCACAAGAAGAGGTAGACTCTTATTTCTTGTTATCCAAATTCCCCTATTCAATTTCCATCACCTTCTTACACAAATCGATGAAAATCTGTCTGTACCTTTTATTTTAATACGACTGATATTATACGTAATCCCAATCTCTAATGGACATGATAATACTTTTAAACTCGATAGCTGTTCAATTAAACTAGGTCCCCATGAGTGGACGATATTTGTACAGTGTAATGTGTAATGTAATGATATTAGAAATGCACGTGTGCTGCACGTGCTCTGGTTGACCACTGCGCATGTGCTTGTTAGAAAATTGATATGTTCGTTTGAATTTAGATTGTTGTTATTTGCTTTGAATTTTGACCGTATTACTACCGAATAATTATCATAGTTAATTCGCTCTTCAAGTTTCCTGTCGGCCTGGTACAATTAAGTCTACCAATATTGGTTCTACATAGCAAATGGCAGTTACGCCGAGAATAATACTGGCACGGTTGGCGGAGTGGCTAAGCGATTAAACTTCTGCGCTACGTGTCGCGGATTCGATCCCCGAACAAATGTTTGTATGATCTACCGATAGTTGTTTCAGGTCTGGTTGTGTGTGCGTGACATGTATGTTTGTAAACCGTGATCACGATACAGGAGTAATACCAGTGCGGTGGAAAGATTATTTAAAAAAAAATTAGCTATTGTTATTATATCTAAAGCTTCTAGAAATAAAGCGTTATTCTTTCAAAGGCCAAGAAACTCAAAATGTCTTCCAGCCACCTCTTTAGCTATCCAGCCTACGCGATTAGGCACAAATTATAAACTAAATCGATAAAAAAATGATAATACCTTAAAAATCCAGACCTATCGATTATTCTGTATTATTACTTAACCATGACGATATTATATCTACTAAGATTTAAAAATCTTAAACACACTGCCTTCTTTTTGCAGCAGAAACACGCGTTTAATCGTTCACTGGCTGCATTTTGCTTCCAAAAAGTGTACAACGATGGCCATAACATGCGTTTCTGCCACAAAAAGTTGCACGTCTTCCATGGCTCTTACCCATAACTCAAAATTAATAACGTCAGTATGTGACGAACTGACGAATAAACCTAAATAAAGTAAATATAATTGAATAGAAGGTATACAGACAATCACACACCACTATAACATATTCATACACCCATTTGTACTCCTCTTTACTCCTCTTCTTTCTGTATGTCTGTTTCTGCTGCATGTGTGTGTATAGCTATTAAATCGTCCGTAATTGGCTGTAAGATTAGTTATATATTTTAAGATAAAATTGCAAAGAACTGTGGATTTTGTGATAATGAATAAATAAATAAATAAACTCTGACAGTACAGCGTCTCGACCCAATCCTATCAACACATTGAGTACAACGTACCATGCCATCTTGAAAGGCCGAGAGCCCTCGACTAGCAGTGAAAGCCTTCTAACCAGTTCAAAGGGAGGATTAATTATTAGGGACCGATGTATCGGTCCTGTTTCCTGTGAAGTGTGTAATACATACGTATATGTTACATTAAATAATCATCTGTAGGGTAATGTTTTGAGAAAGTACAGTCGGCCGTAAAAGCATGTATATAACTAGCGAAAGGTATCTGTAAATAATGTGTTAAATTTATTAAAACGTCAATTATCAATGTTTCTTCTATGTAATAATGTTTTTTTTTTGCTAAGTGAATAAATCATCTTTTTGAAGCTGACTGTACTACTTTGAATATTCGGCGCAAAATATATGACCTGGAATACACGTTTTAAAACTGTCTCTTGCAATGTTTGGCATAAGCGTACATTTATTTAAACCTGTGGTGTCTATCTGAGAATATCTGACAGAAATATCTTGCCATATACAAAAAAGGAAAAGTTGCTATCTTAAAAAAGAATCACGTATAATTTTTTTATCTTTTTAAATTAACACTTTGGTTACGATTTCTAATTGGACCTGTGAGCTGTGACATACAACCTGCTCGTGGTTCTTCACGCTTCTTCTTTGTACCAGCAACAAACTTCAGTCACCGTAGCGTCATCACGCGTCTATTCCCCGAAGAATTAGGCAGAGGTGTACTATTGTAAACCCACATTTCGTCGATGCCGTTATGAGTCCCATGTAATAGGGAACCTAATGCCATCTACCAGGCACTGTTCCAGATTCCGTGCTGCTACTGAGAATTTCCATACAGAAATATATATACACTGCCCTATCCGGGAACCGAACCCAGTACCTCACGCTGAGCAGTCGCGCTTGCGGCCACTAGACGAATTTAATTATTCATGTTTGCGCCAGCCTACATATCTGAAAAACAACAATATATATTTTAAAAGAGTTTCCATGGAGTTTCTTGCCGGTTCTTCTCCGTACGACCTACTATTTGGAACCGTGCGCCTAGACTCTCGACATTTCATAAGTACCTGAATTTGGTTTACATGAAATAAAGATATATTCTATTAGCTTCCGCCCGCGGCTTCACCCGCGTGGTTTACGAACCCGTACATTTTCCGGAATAAAAAGTAGCCTATGTGCTATTCCAGACTTTAATCTATCTTTGTGCCAAATTTCATCCAGATCCTTTCAGCCGTTCTGGCGTGAAAGAGTAACAAAGATCCATCCATCCATCCATATTATAGTAGAAAGTAGGATTCTATTCTAAGACTTTCTCTTTGCACTTTCCTGCATTCCCATCAAAAGACAGAAACCCTTTCAAACCAAATTTCAAAACTGAATGAATGTCGTTGCGATCACAAGTAGAACATGTGTTTCAATATCAAGGAGTCCTTATACGGCGTCTGGAGATATTAATATCTCAGGACCGTTCTGTAATGGACTGCTGTGTGTCTGAGTACATTGAGTGACAAATGAGATTCATTTTGAATGAGAACTCTTTTATTTAAGAATAAGACGTAATCTTATTTTGTCACTGAAAATAATAATTAAGTATTTTAAGGATAGATTTTTCAATCGCCAGATGCCGTACCTACAGCTATCTGATGAAAAAAGGTGGTTTGACATATTTTCTATACAATCGCTCTCAAATCGCGATTGCAAAATCAGTTTTGAAAGAGATGATTTTGTATTTCGAGTCATCTGACGTTGACATAAACCCTGCGTAGTTTATGGGAGCTGTAGTTAATTATAGTCTTACATAATTAATGTTTGTCAAAAATATTGAAATTTCATCTCGACTCAAAATAAAAATCTCGCAATTTAAACAAAATAATAATAATAATATTAAGCATTACCGCGTCAAAACTATAACGCGATAATACGCGATATATTTCTATTCAAAATTTATAATCGGTAAGACAAAGAATTATTTGCTTCTATAAAAGTACCTCGCATTGTTTATCAATATTTTTCCAACTTTGAGAGTACTTGGATTGCCATAGACGACTAAGAAGCAGGAAAATATATTACGAATTATGGATTTAAACATCAACATAAAAAGATGAAAAAGGTCTTTATCATTCGTCTATTGAAATTGAAGGATATAAACAAAATAGAACTAAAATCATTCTAAAGTGCAGATAGGAACGCAGCAAAACAGCATTTGATATATTTACAGCCCAGATTGGCGCCCGTCTCGATGCAAGACCTCGCAAGATGGTGCGAGATACAGACAATTAATGTGGGGATTCATTGATTCATTCATTATTGCGAGTTATATTGCTTCACTTTATACCTAGGAACGACACTTTAAAACTGACATTTCTTTTAAATAGATATGTAAAGATAAATAAGCAAAAAAGGGATAATCGCCACTTTACAAACTGTACAGGAGAATGATATAAAGTTCAAAATAAACGTTTTTTTAATATATAAATTTTACTGTCGCTTCCGAAATCTTGAAATTTTAGCCATACATATAGTTTCAAACCAACCCATATAGTTCAAATAAGAAAATACCATTTTTATCAAACACCCATACTAAACAACACATCAAAATATAGTCGTTTTTGACTAAGAAATGAATTAGTCTTTGGACCTTAATTTACATACCGCATATAAAACTCCATATAAATAGTTATCTGAATCAGTGGCGGACTAACAGGGGCGCGGAAGAGGCGGCCCGCCCCAGGCCTCTGGTCCTGGGCGGCCTCCAAACGCCTCCATGTTCCCTTGATCAAATCCTAAACAAGGCTTTAAAAATATGCTTAGTACCTATCTAAGAGGTGGTTTGGAGTTAGGTTTTATTTTCTTCATCCATATCTATATTCTATGTAGGTATGTTTATTTAAGTCGAATTTAAATTTCACTGGCAAGATTTTAAAGAAACATCTACTTCTTAAAGTAGCTACCTATATACCTCATTCAACTTTGCCGCCCTGGGCCTCTGAAGGGTTTAGTCCGCCACTGATCTGAATAATATAGAAATATTAATGTATGTCTATATGTATAAGGGATGATTCTTCTATCTGTGTTACAGACCTAATAATCTTAGTAATGCATGTTAGAGATATTATCGATAAGTTTATTAAAAGTTTGTGTTCTAACTTGATCAGAATTTGAATATCACTTGCGTTAACGGTGAAGGAAAACATCGTGATGAAACCTGCACACCTGAGAGGGCTCCATAAAGTTCTCGATGGTGTGGGTAGTCCGCCAACCCGCACCAGGCCAGTGTGGTGGACTAAGGCTTAACCCTTTTCATTCTGAGAAGAGGTGGCATTTATTTTATTTATATATCTTACAGTAATTAATTGTCACTTAAAACCACATTACTCCATATCGATTTAGAAACTGTAAACCCATACCATATTACAGAACTGTCACAATTTGGCATACACCCATGCTCACATTTGGCATCGAATCGGACACACGTGTTTATGTAGTGTCGGTTCGATGCCCGGTTACGTAGGTTTGTTTAGCAAATCGGGATGAGGTGAACCACAATCGATTTTGGATGGGCCGAGGTATTTTTATAGTTCCTGTTCAGAATTGTATGTTTTTGCTGGATGATTTATGGGTAATTTTAATGTTACGTGGTCTAATAACTGTGTGGTGGATAAAGTTTTAAAGAAGACCACCTGAAATGTATGTTTGTAATGTCTGTCTGTCAAAATAACAGCCAAAATAAAAGGAAATTGTAAAAAAAATTTGTCTGTCTGTCTATTTTCTCCGAAACGGCTGAACCGATTTTGACGGGACTTTCACTGGCAGATAGCTAATGTTATACGAAGTAACTTGCTTTTAGTTTAGAAAAAGAATTAAGGTTGCGTGCAAACCCATGAAATTGTGAACAACATTCGATGTTAGGCTGCTTTGTGACCCGAAAAAATGCACGAGTTCATAATCCACCCGGCGAAGCCGCGGGTGGAAGCTAGTTTTAAATAAGATCGATTCTCAATAGTAAAAACTGTTTTTTTTTATACATTGCCCCTTACTAGGATTTCTCCTGTGTGGTGGGTACAATTTACAAACATACATGTCACATGCACAACAGACCCGAAACAACTATCTGTTATCATACAAATATTTGTTCCGTGCGGGGATCGAACCCGTGACACATAATTGAATTATTAAGTCTGTATTAAGTGTGAAAATAAAGAATAAGTATACCAGCAGACATTTTTCGAAAGCACCACCTACCGGCTCCAACTATAGTTAAGAATCACACATGTGACCCCATAAGTACAAAAATAAATCATCTTAATCAATCAAGCTGTTTAGGCGGATTTCCGGATATTTCTACATAAAGATAAGATATTTACCGATAGGATTAGTAGAAAAGATTAAGATTCCTTATATTATATTCCTTTCAGAACAGAACAGAAGACTACACGACATTTTATTTTGGTGTGCTTTTTATAATAAATGTACACACTTATTTTTACAGTTCATAAAAATTCGAGAACAACAACAAAACAAAGAATAACATTTTAAAAACCCCACTTTGTCATCATAATCATATCTTCACGCTTTAATGAGGGGTTTGTTGCCAATTAAAATTAAACCAACTGTTACCAAAGTCAACATACCTTTCGCCACAAGCTATGTCAAGGAATGACCGAGCATGATACAAAGGCGGATGCTTGTAGCATAGTCAGAAGTCAGAAGTTCTGCACCTATGTATTTGTAACCATGCATCAGAACAATAGACCCGGGTACGTCTTAAAACTGCGGCCAGACACCGGAGGACGGGCAGCAGCGTCCTCTCACTAATCGGTGAGCCAATGCGATCCCCAAGCCACCTGCCAAGCGTGGGGATTATGGCATTATTATTATATTATTATACTATTATATTATTGGGGGAGGCCTTCGTTCAGCAGTGGACGTCTTCTGGCTGATGATGATGATGATGATGATGATGACGATCAGAACAATTAGACACCCTGGTAAAGAGCAATGTAGTCCATTTTTAAAATGGCAAAAGCATGTCTGCGTAAACACATCTAGCGAGTTTTATGTCCATGATTATTGGATTATAAGCATAAGGTTTCCCACGTTTGGGCAAAGGCTACCCTCTAATGCCTTTACTTTCCACGAATCTACGCTATTTCCACCCCAGTTTTTTCTGATACCTAATTCATTAGTAGCGTCTATACCGCAATTCCTATTTTTTGTTTTTAGAAAATCGCCAGCTGGAATAATTCCTGTGTATGGGTGCGTTTACAAACACAAATATTCAATTATTATAAAAAAAAACCCCGGAACAACTATCTGTAGAATCGAACCAGTGACCCGTACCGCAGCAGTCGGTCTATCAACTACTGCGCCAACCGTGCCGTTACTCTGCAGCTACGTCTCATGTCCACCAGGTTTAATTTAAATTAACGAAATAATAAAAAAATATAAATAAACCCACTTCATCATCCTAATCATATCTTCACGCTGTAACGAGGGGTGCTACCCAATTAAAAATAAGTCAACCGTTTCCAAAGATAACGCGGCCTGAAATCGAGGGTGTACAAAAACGTGTGCCATCCCTATTTGTGCCATATGTTGCTAATAATGACGTGACAGATACACATTCGAGTTTTTATTAATGTCTGATAGTAATGGAGTTGAATTCTTTATTATCATTTGCCCTTGACTTAATTCACATGTTTGGTTTACTAGTATGAAAAGTAATATATTGCTAGTACTTTTACTAGTTTTATTTAGTACTAGCTGTGCCCGCGACTTCGTTCGCGTGGATGTCGGAACTTAACAATGTATTTTTTAGTGAGACCAAATGCACTTAACCCTATTTTTTTCTAAAATAAAAGTAACCTAAGTTACTCCTTATTACATCAGCTACCTGCCAATAAAAGTCCCGTCAAAATCGGTCCAGCCATTTCAGAGATTAGCCTATACAAACAGACAGACAAAAATTGTAAAAAAATGTTATTTTGGTGTATGTACCGTATATATATTCATATGCATGTAGTAAAAAACGGTTATTTCAATATTACAAACAGAGACTCCAATTTTATTTATATGTATAGACTAGTAGTTTTTTAGTACTAGTGTACTACAATATTTTAGATTTTTTAAATTTAAAGGACTTTTCTCTTCTGACTGCTATAAATACAGTTAAGAATAATAGGTAAAGAATGTAAGTTTTAATTATCTTTCTCTCTGTTATTATTTATTTAATGTGCTTGATGTTATGCTTGCTCATTAATATTTTTGCATGCCGATTGGTAAAATGTGGCTGAACTTTATTTATGTGTAACTCCATTTGTACCCATATTTGCGAAATAAATTATCTTTTATCTTTTTTATCTTTATCTTTTTACTGTCAGTTTCAATAAGATGTATATGTCACCGTAAAATTGTAAATACAGTTATATTATAATCTATCTCGCGAGATTGTAAACTGTCGAAAGATTGTGAAAAAGACGTGTAATGTAAAAGTGATTGAAAAATCCTAATTGCTAAATTCAACTATTTCATTTAATTTCCTCACGAGATTCCATTAGCGATTTCGTCAAAATGTATATTACATCAGAGGCCCTAGTGTAGATGTAGAGGTTCGTTCGAGAACGCGTTCGATGCGTTAAATCGAATTTGTCAAAAGAAAGTTACACTAGGGCCTCAGTACACCTCTGCCTAACCTTACGGGGGAAACAAGCGTAATGATAACATAGTAATAATATGTTCATAGAAGACTACAAATGCGCTCTTTATCTTTAAGAAATCTCTTCTAGCATATCTGCGAGAAGAGAGGGCTAATTAAGCATTGTTGTTAATATTGACGCGACATCTGTCACTAGGTATGTAAGGCGTTGTGATTAGACACTGGATAATGTGCAATTACTCTGTGGTAATTGAGTAGGAATAATGTATCTGTCAAGTGAAGAACTATGATATACTAGCTTCCGTCCGCGGCTTCGCCCGCGTGGTTTACGAACCCGTACATTTTCCCGGAATAAAAAGTAGCCTATGTGCTATTCAAGACTATATCTATCTCTGTGCCAAATTTCATTCAGATCCGTTCAGCCGTTCTGGCGTGAAAGAGTAACAAAGATACATCCATCCATCCATCCATCCTCACAAACTTTCACATTTATAATATTAGTAGGAAGTACGATAGACATCTAACACGTCATAATACTCAAGTCAAATGGAACACCAGTGACATCCACGACTTCACAAATTATGGGTAGTTGTCGAAATATCTCAGAAAAATTCAAACGCTTATTCTTAAAAAACAAATGATTAAAATCATAAAATTTAAATTACTATATATTTTATGAATTCGCAGATATTATGTGTAAAATTAGTCAACATTTCAATCACTTACAAAAACACCAAAAAAAGAAAAAAATCACCACAGTAAAATAATACGAATGAAAAGATAGCTTTTCGCCTATTATTTACACAAACAAACAGATGAATGATTGCAACAAATTTCCTCTAAAGACGGATGGCTGAACACAATACGGAATCACTAATAACAATATCATATGTTGGTCTGTGACGATATTATTAACAACATGGGGGTGAATGACGTTGTTTTTATTGGTCTTTTTGCTCCCATTCATTGGGGTGCAAGCTTAGAACGGTAAATTGTATGTGTTTGATAAAATAACAACTCTAAATTCCACAGTGTAACATAACATAACATAGCGCCATAAGATGACGCCTGTATTCCCTGAAGGGTTAGGCAGAGGTGTACTATTTTATAACCACATTTCGCTGATCTTGTTATTGAGTCCCATGTAATATGGGGCGAGCCTATTGCTATCTACCGGGCACAGTTCCAGACTCCGTGCAGCTACTGAGAATTTCCATACAGAAAAAGCCAATAACACTGCCCGGCCCGGGAATCGAATCCAGGACCTCACGCTCAGCAGTCGCGCTTGCGACCATTAGACCAATGAGTCAGTTCCACATTGTACTTATATGTTAAGTTACATCTTTTTTTAATAAACACGCGTTACTCGTATTCCACTTGAGACTCTGTGTCAGAACAGTGTGAAAAGCTATAGATATATAGTGTGCGCAGTGTCAGAAATTTAGTTTACAAATGAGACGTTTGCATCTCAATTTGGGTCCAATCTAAAAGCAGCTCAAAGTCAATTCAAAGTTTTAGTACGGCGGTGTTAGCGAGTTGGGAACTTGTCAGTTTGTATCTATATACATATAATGTATATAAGATATTTATATATTACTGCATGGCTTTGGAAGCGTTGCTTGTTTACTTAGAAGAACGATAGACAAAGAGGTCTATTTTACAATATCAGACTTCTTAGGTATATCACTGTCAAATTGGTTAATTGGTTGCAACCACAGCTTTCTAGCGCTAGATGGAGTATTATTCAGAGAATTTTCAGTATTGACGACACGGTTGATGCAGTGGTTAAGTAATTAGCTTTCTGCACTACATGTCGCGGGTTCGATCCCCGCATGAAACAAATATTTGTATGATCTACAAATAGTTGCTTCGGGTTTTATTACCGGTTGCCGAAATTAATGGCAAAATAAGACATCAATTTACTTATCTTTAAGAACCTTCTGTACCTTATTTACGCAAATAAATGATTTTGATTTTTGGGCGTGTGATACGTATGTTTGTTAAACGTTACGATACGAAAGATTCTGATTTTGCGATTAAGCGAATGAATAAGCGTTTGAATTTCGCTACGTGTATACATATTTTTGATGCTGACTGTACAGCTGCTTAACATTAAGGACTGGGTTCGATTCGCGTGTCGGCCAATGTGATAAAGGGATGCAAATACGGGACATCCACGAGAGACGAAACCTTGGATCGTTTCATGATGAATCTTGGACAGTCAGCTTCGATACCATTGCTGCTAACTGGCTAATATTTTCACTACGGCATGAGTGATTTCCGTGTGATGGTTCGTGACGACCCGACAGAAGAAGAAGAATGTGATAAATACCTTTTGGAGTTTTCTGAACTTTTTTGGAGAGTGCTCAGTACTGCCCGGTAGATGGCAGCGGGCTTTATAACTTGGGACTCGATAACGGCATCGGCGAAATGTGTGTACAATAGTACATCTCTGCCTAACCCTACGGAAAATACAGGCGTCATACTATGTTATGTTATATATAATGTGATGATATTTTTTTTTCTGTATTGTGGGTACAGTTTACAAACATACATGTCACATGCACACACAACCAGACCCGAAACAACTATTTGTAGATCATACAAATATTTGTTCCGTGCGGGGATCGAACCCGCGACACGTAACGCAAAAAGCTAATGACTTAGCCACTGCGCCAACCGTGTCGTCAAGTTATAGGCCATGTTTTAGTTAACCGTCGCCGTTGTGTGTTGTCTTGAACAACACACAATTCTAATTTAAACAAAACAATAGAAATTAAAGCATATTTTGTACTGTATACGGTGGACATTCTTGTCTCCTTAAGATGTCAAGTTCCACCCATCTTATAACCTCAGAACATAATCACCAATTCTCAGTGCCGGATTACGCAAGCGCGGGGCCCGTAGCAAATTCTATCGAGGGGCCCTTGATCTGTTATGGGCTCTTAAGTATAAAGTGACTTTTTGTAGAACTTATGCTTTTACGGTATGAAATTCCGTGTTTTATTTTCGCCAACAAAATAATCGGTTAGCGATTGTCTGACGTGGATTGTCTTAGTCGGAAAACAGGTGTAACGTTTCACGTTTTTGTAACAAAAAGTAAATTTTAAAAAATAACGCTCTCGCTTTGCGTAAGTTGGTTTGGATAGGCGGGGCCTTTTGCGCGGGGCCCGTAGGAATTGTTACTCTTGCTCCGGCACTGCCAGTTCTTGTCCATCCTACACAATATGCTTCCTTATTGCAAGCGACAACTTATGGGTCATTTTCACCCAGCTCGTACCATCAGCGTGTCTAGGAATGCAGCCATTTCCGTCTAGACGTGTCTAGGTTGGACTAGTTTCACTCGTGGCGCCACCTATGAGAAAATTGATGGCTTTCTATGGCAACTAGGTAGCAAGCAGTTGGGTTTTGTGTCATGGCGTTGCATTGCATGTTTTTTTTTTTCTTGATTCTAATATTTCTTTAAAGCCGTTTTCCCTAAACATCAGTATCTAGATTTATCAAATAGATCTTAAATTAAAGCAATATAGTTTTATGTCTGATTGGTCTAGTGGACCCAAACGCGCCTGCTGAGCGTGAGGTCCTGGGTTCGATTCCCGGGTCGGGTGAAATAGTATTAATTTGGCGTCACTCCTGTATTCCCGAAGGGTTCAACAGAGATGCACTATTGTACACCCACATTTCGCCGATGCCGTTATTGAGTCCCATGTAATAGAGGACGAGCCTATTGCCATGTCAGTTCCAGATTCCGTGCTGCAACTGAGAATTTCCATACAGAAAAACACAATTACACTTTGCCCGACCCGGGAATCAAACCTAGGACCTTACGCTCAGCAGTCGCGCTTACGACCACTAAACCAATAGGCAGTCTACCATATCCAATTGCAATTAATATAAAACCATCTGTTACAAATTAATCTAATAGTTTAAAACTGTAATAAATAGACAAAGTATCATTGTCGACATATTTTTATTAATTCTGCCCATACCCTACACCCCACTGCGTTATTCATTAAGGATATTAAGAGCTATTAATTGTTTGTCCGTCGATTTGTTTGTTTTGTATGTAATCCTAGTGTTTTCTAAGCAATGCTTACATTTTATGGTCTGTAAGAACCAAGATATGTGGCCGTGTGAATGAGAATTAGTAAGACATTTATTACACAGCCAACTCCAGAGATTATAAAATAGGTTTTGTGTTGGCACGTGAATGAGTATATCGACTGTGAACTGGCAACATGTCCTATCTCGATTTTATGAGGATTTTACTTGGTTCATCATCTGCCAGAAGACGTCCACTGCTGAACAAAGGCCTCCCTCAAGGGAGTTTGCCATAATCCCCACGCTTGGCAGGCGGCTTGGGGATCGCAGTGGCTCACCGATTAGTGAGAGGACGCTGCTGCCCGTCCTCCGGTGTCTGGCCGCAGTTTTAAGACGTACCCGGGTCAGTTTTACTTGGTTATACCATTCTAAATTATTTCATACCCGGCAGCGCTGCAACAAGCATATTTTACTTCAGTCAAAATTAAACGCCAAAGTCGAATTCATTCAATTTGTACCAACATAGTATCTTTTTAATCCTATAATGTTGTCAAAAATGAGATAGTGCCAGTTGCCAATTCACAGTTGATATAACATTGGAATAGAAAAGAGCAGTTTTTATTTCAAACTAGCTTCTGCCCGCGGCTTCGCCCGCAGTGATTACGAACCCGTGCATTTTTTGCATGGAACCCTAATTTTTGTTTCCTAAAATTATAGTAGCCTAAGTCACTCTTTATATACATCAGCTATCTGCCAGTAAGTCCCGTCAAAATCGGTCCAGCCGTTTCGGATAATTAGTCGGAACAAACAGACGAAAAAAAATTGTTTTTTTTTTGTTATAAGTACCGTATACGCATTTAGTAAAAAGCTGTTATTTTGACATTACAAACAGACGAACAGAATTTTATACGCCAGTTGCAAAACATTATAAAGTAACTTATGTGTAATGAAAGAGAAAAAAATTGCTTCCAAATATTATGTGTCTCGTTTGTGTAATGACACCGCAGAAAAAACTTGCGACAAAAGTTACCGCTTCCCTAATTTTGTTAAATTCTAGAATTCAAACAAAACGTGCCGTCAAATCTCTATGGATATCACATACAACGAACGTGGCTAAACACAATATTATAACAGAATTCTTAATCGATTTTAACAGGAATTTACATTCCAACACCATAAAATTATATAACCGAAGGCCCACTGCAGATAAACACGAATATTGTCGTGATCTTCTTAGCAAATCAATGGCAACCTAAATAGACCCCAACAAGAAGGTACCTTAAAGGACTGCGCTATCAGTGGAATCCATTATTCCGGCGCGCATCATCGTTTGCGAGACCGCACTGCAGTTACAAATTAACTTGGAATCATCTACAATTCCACAATGTAAATTAGGTGGTTACTTAAAGTTAAGTAGGTATCATTATGGACCCTGTCGGGCACAGCAAAGTTAGACAATTATTCAAGTTAATATTTCTTACACTTATTTGTAAAACATAAATACGATTACACATCTATTATTATTATTATGGGAGTAAAACAAAAGACTACGAGAGAACAGTCCGCGTCGGTCCAACTGGCTGCGAGGCTTCCCACAGGCAAATTCGATTTCCACCTGCCTCTACTCAAGAACCAGTCTGCTCCATGTCCCCATTGACAGTCACGGCCAACTCCGCAGCTCCTCGCCTTTTACGACATCGAGAAAGAAGATGGTGTTTTCGTTTCCAAAAATTGTATTGTTCGTTATTTCATTTCCGTAAATGGCGTACCTTCTGAATTGTCTGTTTTGTGTTATGCAAGGAATAATATATTCACGACGTCCAGCCAAAGGGATGATCAGAATATTAAGCTCGGACATTCTTGGTCGTGTGACTAAGAGCTTCTAGGATAGCGATCTCGGATTGTTGAGTGGCATTTATGTATCATCTTGATGGGGTAAATACTTCTTGGTAGGGACAAATCGACGTAAATTTAAACCTGTATTTAACATACATAGCATCACGGCTGTATTCCCCGAAGGGTTAGGCAGAGATGTACTATTGTACACCCACATTTTGCCGATGCAGTTATTGAGTCCCATGTAATAGGTGGCGAACCTATTGCCATCTACCGGCCACAGTTCCACACTCCGTGCTGCTACTGAAAATTTGCATACAGAAAAACCGAATAAGACTTTGCCCGACCCGGGAATCGGATCCAGGACCTCACGTTCAGCAGTCAGGCTTACAACCACTAGGCCAATGAGGTAGTCAGTGAGCCAGCTGCATTGAACAGCCTTATCAAGTCACAAAGTTCGATTCCGGAGTCACGCAAAGTATTCTTAAGTTTATCTTTTCTGACAGGAACTTAGTAACTGATCGGAGCTGCGACAACAGAAAATCCTTTGAGAACGTACTAAGAATGTCCGACATCAATCATTGGGTTTCAAATCGCCAGGCTAACCACCTCGCATCGTTGGAGGATCCTCCCTTTTCAGTGGTAACACCATACCTCATTCCTCCAGTCGTATTTTATAACTGTTTAAATTTACTGAAGAGCTCAAAATAATTAATGGAATCAGACGTTACTTTGCGGAAATCCATGATATATAAGATATACAACTAGAATATTTAGTTTTAATTCCGCTAAACTACTGCAAGTTTGGGTGCATGCACAGCACCGCCCTCCCGCCCGCAAATATATGCACATGCAGAAGGTGTGATAGAAATAATGTAACATGCAACCAATGCTTCGCGTCCAAGCGGTCGACGAGTCAACATCTCCTGAGGATGCTCCGTGGAGGGGCGAAACACGTGTCGAGGATCGGTTTGGTTGCATGTTACATTATTTCTATCACACCTTCTGCATGTGCATATATTTGCGGGCGGGAGGGCGGTGCTGTGCATGCACCCAAACTTGCAGTAGTTTAGCGGAATTAAAACTAAATATTCTAGTTGTATATCTTATAGAAGAGCTCAAAGCCAAATGGTATCTGCGAAGATCAACCGATCTGATTTACGAGGTTAAGCATTGTTGGCGAGGTCAAGCTTTGGGTGAGTTATCGATGTTTACGGCTCGGGACAACATGAGCAGTGCAAGGCTTGCACATCACGTTTGCCCATAGATCTCTGCCTGCCCGACTGTCCTGATATTTATGACAGACAAGATTGAAATATTCGAATACTGAATAATCACGTAGCATGTGGCTTTCGTACGCCAGACGGTTCTTAAATTACCTACGAGACCTAAGCGGTATCGACAAGTTAATATTCAGGAACATTACATAGCACATCATCACGACTGTATTCCCCGAAGGGTTAGGCAGAGGTGATATATTGTACACCCACATTTCGCTGATGCCGTTATTGAGTCCCACTTGATAGAGGGCGAGACTATTGCCATCTACCGGGCACAGTTCCAGTCTTCGTGCTGCTACTAAGAATTTTCATACAGAAAAACCCAATAACACTTTGCCCGACCCGCAGCCTAATTACCTATGTAGCGACAGGCGTAGATCGCGCGATAACTTCTGTCAAACGTCATTTTTGTGACATATAATGTATTGGCTGACAGTGAGATTGCTGTCGCGTGGCTGTCGCGTTGCTGTCGCTGTTTTACATAATTAGGCTGCCGGGAATAGAACCCAGGACTAGATCAATGAGGCAATCTTAATGTTAGTTCTTAATTATTCATTCAGGAACATTATACTGTAATTAAATTTTGCCAGCGCCATGTTTAGAAAAAGTCGCATGGGCATGAGATTTTCTCTACATTGAGATTTTGAATTTTATGTTTTTAATAATCCTCTCCTCCTCCTCAATCCTTAACTGTCTCATTGGTATAGTGGTCGAAAGTGCTAATGCTGGCCGTGTGATCCTCAGTTCGATTCCCGAGTGGGACAGTGTTATTGCAAATATTGCTCAAGCATTTTTTTCTAAATACCCATATATGTTCCACACGATTTTTAACCGATATTAAATACACGCCAAAATATCCCCTAGGGACCAATTGCGTGGCCAAAGGCCTGCACAAAAGCGCGTATTCCCTACAACAGCCAACAAGATAACAAACACATGGCCTGGCCATGAAGCCTTCTCTGAAAATCCCGACCTAAAACCCCTCTAACAACACAAGCTAATGCAGTTACCTTGTATCCCTTAGTACCAACATAACGGCTCACTTCCGCTTCCTGTGAGTAACTTATGCTAATGTTGGCAGCCCCGAATTAGCACACTTAATTGCTGTTAAATTTATTTGAGTACGTGATTTTTTTACGGAAGGTCTTTGAAGGGATTTTGGGAGGAAGGTTTTAAACTTGACCGTTTAGTAATTTTTTTATTGCATTGTTTTTTTAAAGAGAGAATAATGGTACATGGCCATTATAATAAATAACTATTAGGTAGATACTCAATTTTCAACGGGCATAATTCCAAAATCTACTCATATCTCAATAACAGCTTCGGTGAAATGTGGGTGTTTAATAAGTACGTCTCTGCTTAACCTTTCGGGGAATACAGGCGTGATACTATGTTATATTACCCCACACTAGGATTTCTCCTATATCGTGGGTACAGTTTACAAACATACATATTACATACAGTTTACAAACATAAAATCACACATTAAGCATGTCAACGGCAATGAAAAACTATGACGTCACGCCTTGCCATTCCAAACAATTTTAGAACAAAATGTCGTTTTTGACAGTTCATAAAAAGTAACTCAAATGACTAGTCATCTACCGGATTGTAAGACTGAAACAACAAAAAGAAAATGGCCACGTTATACAGACCCGATACCATTCATTTCAATTTGATATAGAAGTTTTATCCCTCTGAACCCGCGGGGAGTTCACCGTCACAAAACAATTAATTTGTTCCCTCACTAATAACAAACATGTACAAACAACAGCAATAAGTTCTTTGTGTACTACTTGATATGACAATTTGGGCCTAAATTGTTATTAGATAAATATCATTAGAGTTTGAGAAGTATATTGTGGGGACGGTATTGACGTCACTTACTTTTTTCTTTAACCATTCGTACTGCTATAACAATACGAATGTATCATATATATGTGATATATCATATATATAGCCATATCACATAGCTAATATTACTGCAATCAGCATTTTAGTCTCACGTATCTTTCCATTTTTTACCTAACTTGGTTAATTCATATTCAATACTTATTCAGTTAGAATCAGGAATCAGTACCGCTATCACGAGTTTTCTTACTATTTACTAGCGGTGGTCGTTGCGCAACTGAAACGTTATTGAAACGAGCTATCGTCATAATAACGGTTAGCAGGTTATTTGAAAAACCTGCTAACCTGCTAACCTGCTAATCTACTAATCTGCTAATATGCTAACGCTAAAGTAGCTAACATCCAAAGAATCCGATAGACAGTTGCGTTTCGTTAACCAATGAAAAGGAAGTGCATCAATGAAGCTAAAAAAAAAAAAAGCAAAAAAAAAAAGGTCATCAAAACTTCACGGAGCCGTTCATTAGGTAATCCTCGCCAAGAGACAACAACGACAATTCGGGAATTTTGAGTAAATAGGTAAGCTAAAAAAAAAAAGCTCATCAAAACCTCACTATCATATTACGTGTTGCTCATTGATGTGCAACGCGTTTTCCCGCTATCCCGCTATTAGTCGCTATAACAAGTAGCGACCAATAGATACAGCCCACCGCTACTATTTACTACTAAAGTTTATTTTAAAATTTCATGATAGCGACTTTAGTTCTTAACTTACATTAGGGATTAGAGTCGCTAATGTGACATCTAGTCATAGTAAAAATTTGATTTACTATTTTATAGAGATGTCATGTTAGCGACTACCAATACGTACCACGAAGTACCTAAGTACATTATTGTACTCGAATATCTATGTACATTCAAACAGAGACGCGCAGGAGGGGCTCGTAGCTACCACGCAGATCAATCGATATACGAGGTTAAGCAGCGCTTGATGCGGTCATTCCTTGGATGGGCGACCTTTTTTCACATATCGAGTCAACTCCCGAGTGTCATAGGAAGACCTGTGACAATCGTTACGGATGCCGCGTGGGGTTTAAGATGTGGGATTAAGAAGACAGTCTATCATAAACAGTCACAAATATCACCTCGCTATACTTTGGATCCTGTAGATCCTCTCATGTGCCATTCACACCCTAGAAATCCACCAAACAATCTCATACTGAATTATCATTGATGAAGATTGTCGGACTGCAATTGGATCAAAAACTTTGGCCAGGAAACGTCTCTGGAGCTGCTTTGGATGCCACCAATCTATTATCCAATAAATCTATTGGGAATAAACGTCACAAAGTAATTAATTATTTGTTCCGGAGAAATATAATAAACAGAAATTAACATTTTTGAAGAGGGTTTTTATATTGAAGGTTTTTATACTGAAGTACAGCTGATCACAAGTATCAGTAACCTGATTCAGTGTTAGTGTATAACTAGTTTTTATTACGTCACGGTTGGCGCGGTGGTTGAAAGATCAACTGCTGCGCTACATATCGTGAGTTCGATTCCCGCACGGAACAAATATTAGTATAATCTACAGATAGTTGTTTCGAGTCTGGATCTTTGTGTGCGTGAATACACACCATGCCTCGGAAAGCACGTAAAGCCGTTTGTCCTGCGCCTGATCTCTCTCCGGTCGTGTCGGATTGCTGTCCCATCGGACTATGAGAGTGAAGGAATAGAGAGTGCACTTGTGTTTGCGCACACACTTGAGCTCTATAATATCTCCTGCGTAGTTGGCTAGGCTAATCTTGACGACACGGTTGGCGTAGTGGCTAAGCGATTAGCTTTCTGCGCTAAGTGTCGCGGGTTCGATCCCCGCACGGAACAAATGTTTGTATGATCTACGGATAATTGTTTCGGGTCTGGGTGTTTATGTGTATGTGAATATATGTGTTTGTAAACGCACCCACGATACAGGAATTATTACTAGTGTGGGGCAATGTTTTTTAAAAAAAAAAAAAAAAAAATCTCCGGACATTATTATTATTACTAATTTTGTGACTAAACTTAATTTGTTATTTAGTGTAAGAACTACATTTGAATACGAAGAACTTTCTCAAAACTATGTAAGACCTTTAGACATAGACAGCTCAGTAATATTGCAAAAGAAAATATTGCCTATTGTTCCAAGAATCCATAGTTATGGTAAAAAACTTACCATCTGGGAGACCGTATGCCTGTTTGTCACATTAGTGGTATTAAAAAAAAGTATTTTGGGTTTGGTTGCTAGTCAAACATAAGTCTATACTCGGTTTGTTTAGGTACTTAAATAAAGGTAAACAATCTTGATGTGTCTTTTTAATATTTTTTGTTTAAAAACTCAGTTTAAAAGTATAACACGACTAAAAACCAATGTAAAACAACAATTATAGTAGTAGTTTATTTGTTTAATATGTGTTTGTGTAAAAAGTCACGTCAAGATTGTTTACCTTCATTTAAGTACCTAAACAAACCGAGTATAGTTCTGTTCTCGTCATGTTTTGGTCTGTTGGAAGGTCTTTCTTACAGATGTGATCATGTCGCCCTGCTTCAATGTTAGTAACTGGCAATTACTTTTGAAGTGGCAATCTGGCATTGTAGCTAGCTCCTTAGCCTGCCAGACAGTTCTCTGTCCTCCAAAACACGTTGCCATTTGCCAACTAAAAAGTCAATACCCAAATAACACTTAAATTTAATGGCAGAGGTATGAATAAGTCCTCTACTCTACTCTATATGGCACGTGTCCGTCACAATTCTGAGTGACAGACAAACGGACAAAAACAACGGATATTGGTGACACGTGCACTGTTGTAATTTGTTCACCCCCTTTTGTTCAGCTGGGGTGAGGGAACTAGTTGCATGGGAAAGCAATAATGATTACATATGGAATAGGGTAGAAATTAATATTATTTTGTAAACATTTTGATATTAATTCGAGTAAATTTTGAAGATTGTTACATAAATAGCTTCACGCCTTTATTCCCCGAAAGATTAGGCAGAAGTGTTGCACACCCACATTTTGCCGGTGCTGTTATTGAGTCCCATATAATAGGGGGCGAGCCTATTGCCATCTACCGGGCACAGCTCCAGACTCCGTGCTGCTACTGAGAATTTCCATACAGAAAAATCCAATAACACTTTGCCCGAGCCGGGAATCGAACCCAGGACCTCACGTTCAGCAGTCGCGCTAGCGACCACTAGACCAAGGCAGTCGATCAATCAATCAGTTGAAAAGTGTTAACCGTTTACATCCAACTCTATTGAATACCTAATCTATTATTATTATAAGTTTGTAAACAGTCGGCAGACGTTTTAACAGAATTTCTTTTACATTCTACGACTGTAAAATTTTACTTACTTATATATTCATAAAATTATCATTGACGACACGGTTGGCGCAGTGGCTAAGCGATTAGGTTTCTGCACTACGTGTCGCGGGTTCAATCCCCGCACGGAACAAATATTTGTATGATCTACAGATAGTTGTTTCGGGTCTGGTTGTTTGTGCATGTGACATGTATGTTTGTTAACTGTACCCACGATACAGGAGAAATCCTAGTGTGGGGCAATGTTTTTAAAAAAAAAAAGAAAGAAAGAAAGAAAAATGAAAGATATCACATAATTTTTTTATATAAAATTCCTTTATGCGTGTGTTCGTAATTCTTCTCCTCCAATTATTTTGTGCTTATGGGATCACCTGGATGGCTCTTAGCTATAGTTGGACCCGGTAGGTGGCGCTGTTGTCGAGATCCTGCTGTCGAGTCCGCGGATGAAGTCGCGGGCAAAATCTAATATTTATATGAATGATGAAAATGTTATATTGATACTGATTAATTTCCCTTTTTCTTTGACAATCGGTTCAGCCTGTCACTCCCAATTCCTCTTCAATATAGAACTTCAGTGTGAATTCAATATAGGTAGCACATCATATACGTACGCCGCTTGTCCCCTTTGATGTCACAGCATGATCTTGTTTTTTCCGTTACAAATCTCTTGGAGACGTAAGTAGGTGAAATTGCCTCGTTTAGGGATACAGGGAACTTTGAACAACCTCTGTATATTGGAATGTGTATCTTCATGACTGTTTTTCCTTATGGGGTGAAGAGGAACTTAAGTGACAATTCTCGCTATTGTGTTGATGCTGTTTCGCTTTATACATTTTCGATCAGGTTTTTTGGAACTTTATTTTGTCTTTCCATATTTATTTCAGTAAAAATCATTCTGTTAGGAAGTTGTTATGTCAACGGCCGTGCCGGACTCCTACCGGCTAAAATCACCACAGTGATCAGCCTCGACACCATATGGTGGGCCTCGGGAACTCTTAGAAGACCGCACCGAAGCCAACCAGTCCTGCCGAACGGCACTTCCCGGAGGGGGTGACTGTAAAGAGGCCACCCCCTCGTGCACGTCCCGGGGGAGACTGTAGAGAGGTCCCCCCGTTACCCTCGCTGGGTGCTGTGTGCACGGCGACACGGGACCACACCGTATCGCCGTCTTCTCGGGGGTCGCTAGAAGTTAGAGGCCTAGTGTTGTATCAACTTTAGTCTAAAACATATCTCTATTGCAAAATTAAAGGGCTGTATCCTGTAAAAGGCAACAACAGCGTGTCTTCCTTCCCAAAAGTTCTGGTCGGCCAGGCGGCTTCAAATAATGTTATATATATTTGGTAATATTGCTTAAATCATTCAACATTTCATGTATGTAGAATCTAGAAATGTGGATTCAAGATTATGTCAGAACTATTCTGAAAGGAATTTATGAAAGGTGTGTCTCTAATTACTCTCGTCTTTATCTTTGTCTTTAGATATATTTGTGTATATGTTTTTTCTTCTTCTGTCGTTTCTACGAGCTATCTATGCCTATAACCTTCGCGCAAGTGCAAGCAATAAGTTGAAAAAGTTTTATCGCAATCAGATGAACGGCATAGCAGCGCATAAAATACGAACAAACAAACATCGATTTTTATATACAGTCGACTCTCGTTAATTCAAACCTGCGATAATTCGAAACTCTCTATAATTCAAAGTTATCACGAGTTCCCTACAAAATCTCTTTATATTTCGAACTAAATCAATACATTTTTATGCATTTGGTAATTCGATATAATTCTTGTATTCGATATAAAAATCATTGCTACGTAACAAAACGACGCGTTAATTCGAACTCATCGGCGTCAAACACTCGACAATTCAAAGTTGCAGAGAGAAAGAGACAGAAAGATTGTAAGTAAATTTTGAGACAAGTCTGAGCAGCAGCAATATGCTTTGAAGCAAACCAGTATAACAGTTCTTTCGAAAGATTAATTAATTCACATTATGAATATGTACACCAATGTACCTCTAAACTTTTGTCATTGTTAACGAATATCAGTTCATAAATAATAATTGATCAACACTTAATAATTCGAAGTTTTATTTATTTTCTCTCAAAAATTTCGAACCATTTGATATTTCATACACTCGATAATTCGTAATATTTTAAGAGTCCCTCGAGTTTCGAATTAACGAGAGTCGACTGTATTAGATTATTATTCGTACAGATCTTGTTACATCTAAGCAGCACTCTGACTCCACACTAACGACCTCACGGTTACCGGCCCGACCCGAACCAGTCTTTACATAAACGTACCAAATAATAAATGAACTTCAAATGTTCGAGTCCCACTATAGAACACCCTTAGCAGTGTTGCTTAATATAATTTGCTTGGCTGGAGTCCCTTCTGATCTCGCCATTTGCCCGATTAAGCAGTAAAAGCTCCCTGAGCTAACTGCGAGAGACAACTCAAAAAAAATGAACCTCAAAGAGAAGAAAAATGTTCCTAACAAATTTAATAAAGTACTTATTATCATTGATTAGCGGTTCTCCTTTCTTATCTAGCCCACATAAACGATGTATCTATTACCTACTTCACATAAAGCTGATTGCGAGAAAGGTCAAACTCGCAAACATTCCATAATCATATTATTGTGTACTGTGGGAACAAATTGCTTAATAAATGTTTGAGAATGACGACACGGTTGGTGCAGTGGCTAAACGATTAGCTTTCAGCGCTACGTGTCGAGAGTTCGATCCCCGCACGGAACAAATATTTGTATGATCTACAGATAGTTGTTTCGGGTCTGGTTGTGTGTGCATGTGACATGTATGTTTGTAAACTGTACCCACGATACAGGAGAAATTCTAGTGTGGGGCAATTGTGCACTCATTGAAGAATGAATCATCATAATTTGTAAATTCGAAGGTTAAAAAAAATAAAAATAAAAAAGAAAAATTGAAGGTTTTTTTTTTAATGTATGGTTCTGGTATGAATAATCAAGATATCTCTGGAACTGCAAGGTTATATCCCTTCATGCGATTATAGTACTATGTATTTTTTTATTTTTGACATACTTCATGTTACGGGAAACACTGCACTTTTTTTAAATCAAATTTATTTTTTTTCTAATCTTTCGATCCAGTGTGCCGTTTCCTACTGACTGCCTCTGAGAAGAAACGCCGAAACAAACTCAAAGGTTTCTTTTTTTCAAATTCCAGACATTTACTTAGATTATGAGAGAACATGTAGGGTTCTGGAATAGCTTGTTGAGGATAAAGCCATACGGTTTTGAGTTGACCTGTCCCAACTGACGGGAGACGGAGACATTGCATCCGTCATCGTGGAGCTCAACCCTATTTTAGGGAGTTTCTCGAACTCGAACGATGATGATAATAAGTAAATATCAAAAAGCGATACATTAAAACTTCGAATTAAAGGTCCTCATCTATATCCTACCCTCCTTTTAAAGAAAAGTTCACTAACACTATTCATTAAAGCATTAGTGATAAATTGTTCTAAACTAAAAAGGAAATCCAACACATTTCTTTGGAAATAATTTAAAACATCTTACTAATGGAAGTTCTAAATTTGAACGACAATGGATGCGCACGAGTCACAATTGCGTTCTATTTCTGTGTTATAGCGTGTGCAAGCGCATATCCGCTCGATTGTTTACGAGACGAGGGTGGCTAGGGTTGTGGGTACTAGTGTCGGATATCTGCAGCTGCTAGATATAGGGAACTATCGTCATAATGATCGGCGGATATTTTTGAGCGTTACCTGGTACATTAAGGTCCTTTTGTAAGTTCCTATGATATTCTACATAGAAAACGATATACGCTTCTATAACAAGCTACCCAAAACCAAAAACCTGGTATCCGGCTATTAGTCTCTTTAAAAAAAAAATATTTGCCCCATACTATGATTTCTCCTGTATCGTGGGTACAGTTTACAAACATACATGTCACATGCACACACAACCAGACCCGAAACAACTATCTGTACATCATACAAATATTTTTTTCCGTGCAGTGATCGAACCCACGACACGTAGAGTAGAAAGCTAATCGCTTGGCCCCTGCGCCAACCGTGTCGTGGAAATATTTCTTCTTTTTAAATACATTTGCCGATATGACACACGCGCCACCTACTGTAAGTTAATTGTACTATGCCTATAACCTTTGCGCAAGTGCAAGCTTCTTCAAAAATGTCTACTGCAATCAGATAAACGGTATGGCAGCGCATACGAACAAACAAACATTGTTTTGTATATATCGTCCCCGTAGAGCAAAATCATTAATTTTCATAATGAAAATTCACGCAAAGATCTTTAATAATATATCAATATAAAAAAATATAAAAAAATTTCTTGTTTTTGAAACAAAACACGGCCGTATCTCAAAAGTCTACAAATGTTAGTGAGTTAATTTTCGCTTTACAGGGACGATATTATATCTTACTGGTAAGAAGTTTAACACGTGTCAAATCTGTTCTCATAAGGAAAGGCTACTCTAGAGAATAAGACTATGTTGACGATAGACGTGTGGCGCCAACTATCTTCTGCACATGTGGCTTCCCTGGCTATCCATTGTATCTATTAGTTCTTGTTTAAATTAGGTTACACTTCACATGTCTCGATATTTTCATTATTATTGTTTTGTATTTACTCAACTATCGTGAAGGTCCATATGTAGGTACAAATATGATTCAAATAACTTGTATTTTGTACTAGCTTTTGCCCGCGACTTCGTACGCGTCGAATTTAGAATCTGATATTTTCTTGTAGTAAAATGGAGCCTGTATTTTAAGTTAGACCTCTAGCAATACATCGGTGAAAACTGCATTCAATTCCACGCAGTAGTTTTTGCGTGATGCGTGTACAAACATACAGACAGACAGACGGCAAAAAAAATCTAAAAACTATTGTTTTGACTTCTGTTGCTCTAATAATGACTCCCCATATTAGTTTTTCTCCAATATCTATAATGTACAGACATCGGCCTGTTATAATTTTATTATATGTATACATAACTTGTTTTGTATAACGCACATCATGTAATATAACGTGTTAATATATTTGTCTAATTTTCATATAACACGTTAAATTTACGATCAAAAACTGTTAAATTTTTACTGATATAGAGAAAACACATCACATTGCTACCACATATGTACACGCAATGAAACCATGATTGCTTCCCTATTTTCTATCAATTACATGCTTCATCAGAAACCGTTATTAACTCTAGGATGCGAAATTACATGGTTTAAATTCTGTTAATTTCATTTAAACAGATAGCCAAGAGCCGCTTGGGCTTGAAGTACAGAAGGATTTAAGTACGATTTGTTCGTCATGCGGATCAGAACCAGTGCCGGATTAACCACGTAGCAAGAGTCGCAATTGCTACGGGCCCCGCGCTAAAGGGGGTAGGTACCACGTATCCAAACCCACATACGCCAAGAGCGAGCGTAATTTTTTTATATTTACTTGATGTTACAAAAACGTGAAGCGTAATATACCTGTTTTCCGACTAAGACAATCCACGTCAGACAATCGTTAACCGATTATTTTGTTGGCGAAAATAAAACACAGAATTTCATAAGATAAACGCACAAGTTCTACAAAAAGTCACTTTATACTTAAGAGCCCATAATAGATCAAGGGCCCCTCGATAGAATTTGCTACGGGCCCAGCGCTTGCTTAATCTGATCAAAATTCGATTATAATTTACTTTAACAGTAAAGGAAATCGAGATGAAACCTGTACACCTGAATTCCTCTCAGATAGGTAAGAGAAGATTTTCAATGGACACGAGTGGCGCAGTGAGTAAGCGATTACCTTACTGTGCTTCGTGTTGCGGGTATCGAATTCCGTATGGAACGAATATTTGTATGATCTACAGATGGTTGTTTCGGATCTAGATGTGTGTGCAAGTGACATGTATGTTTGTAAACTGTACCCACGATACAGGAGACATCTTCGTGTGAAACAACGAATTTTTGGCCTGTGGTGGCCTTAAACATTTTCATTTTGCGAAGAAGCCTTTACCTGGGGACTGTCATGAGTTCAATTATATGGTTTCGGATTTTACTAGACGTGGATAGACCAGTAAATAATAAAAAGCAAGGCAAGTGTCTCTTCACAGAATGAGAAGGGTTAGGCCCTAGTCCACGGTGATGGCGGACTACACACACAGCATCAAGAACTTTATGGAGCCCTCTTAGGTGTGCAGGTTTCCTCACGAAGTTTTCCTTCACCGTAAACGCAAGTGATAATCAAATTCTAAATATTCTAGTGCATTAGTGTTTACCCATATTCTTTTGTATTCATATTCCGTCTTTTCCTCGACACGACCGTAGCTGTTATTTGAATAAGATGGATCTTCACATTACCCAGCAAGCCCCTTTGTCTATAAATAACAAAAATCATTAACAAAAAATATCATTAACCATATGTTAAGTATTTGCGCACGCGCCTTCGAGGGTGAGTGCCCCCATTCATGGCCCCGTAATTAGGGTTCCGCATTGACCAAAACAATTTATTACGACACACCTGGGGTCGTTTTTGATAAATTGTCGTATTGTAATTAGTTTTAATGATTAACTAAACGGGATCGGGTGTAAATGATAGGGTGTGTAGCTAATTTGGTGGTTTGGTGATTATGGTGTTGTTAAAGTTTAGAACAGCTGCTTATTCTCTGTTGAGAGTGAGGGATTAATGAGCGGGTTCTTTTGCAAACACATTCAATATACACATAATGCCAGGAGTTTTCAACTATTGATTAAAACTTGATTCGAGATTTTTTGGGTAGCTGATATCCCTAACGAATGTTATAGGTACTCGTATGATACCCAAGAAAAACTGTTTAACGTACAACGAGTAGATATCGGTCACCCATCCAAGAACTGACTGCAGTAGACGCTACTTAACCTCGAACTGATGACACTGATTTGTGAATCCCTGAAGTCGCGCATCTGAGTGCTGCTACTGAGAATTTCCATACAGAAAAACCCAAGAACACTTTGTCTGACCCGGGACAAAGTCAAAGTCAACGTTTTTTATTTTAACTAGGCCTTTATAGATACTTTTAAATATTCGTGAGATGATGGAGAAGAGACCGGCAAGAAACTCCATGAAAGCTCTTTTCAAAAATCTTAAATTTAGCATGCATTATATTCGGAAATCCCTAATTTAGGAGGACCCGGGTACGTCTTAAAACTGCGGCCAGACACCGCAGGACGGGCAGCAGCGTCCTCTCACTAATCGGTGAGCCACTGCGATCCCCAAGCCGCCTGCCAAGCGTGGGGATTATGGCAAACCCCCCCTTAGGGGATGCCTTCGTTCAGCAGTGGACGTCTTCTGGCTGATGATGATGATATTAGGAAATACCTCACCATCAGCAGTCATAGACATTCTAATAAGTAAATTTATTAAAACGACATTAAAAAACTCAATACCGTTAGTCGGTATTAACTTTTTCTTCTATCCTCCTGCTCAAAAGCGACGCGACGAAGGCAAATAAATCTAAAAGGCGATAATACTGACAACTGACTAATACTGTGGGGTGGGCAGGGGAGACGGTCATTATTACTTTTATATAGTTTTATGGCTTCACTTATTGTGGCGCTTCGGATGCATTCGCAAATATTCGGCTGTTTCCGCATAGCTGTTGAAATGTTTTCGCTTATGTTGGTGCAGTCTGAAACAATTTAATGTTACCTTAAAATTATCTTTGATAGGTACTGAAGTTTAAATAGTATTATTTCAGTGTCATTAGGATTAATAAATTATAAATATTGGCTTTGTGTCAGTTGCTTTGATGTTCCCCAATGATGATAATTATCATCATAGCCTTTTCCCAACTACATTGGGGTCGGCTTCCAATCTAACCGGTTGCGGCTGAATATCAGTATTTTACACGGAGCGACTTCCTTCTGACCTCCGCCACCCAGTTACTGGAAGACACTGATACTCTAAGGTTTGACTGGTTGTCAGACATTTTGGGCTGCTGGCACCCGTAACGACTGTCATAGGTCTTCGTATGACACCCAGGACCTAATTATAATTAGGTATGACCAATCCATTTTTCTTGAATGTTTTACCTCATAAATCAGGAGGAGCTCGTAGCTACATAGCTACCGCGCAGATCTATCGATTTGCGAGGTTAAGCAGCGCTCGACGCGGTCAGTCCTTGGATGGGTGATCATTTTTCCGCATGACTATTTCTGGTGACCATTTTCATTGATCCGCACATGATTCCGAAAAGTCAGACCCTCCTGCATGCAGCGGCGTGCGCAGTTTTTAGACAGGGTAGGCAGAAAATTATACCTACTGCATGTTGGTATTTGTTCGTCGTCTTGTCGATTAAATAATGATGTATGTGATTTGCCACCTCAAACATCTTATAATAAATATTTATCTGAGTTATGTAGGGTAGGCAATGTCTTTTTGTCTTTATGCACCGCACGTCACTGCCTGCATGGACGGCAGGCGTTCAAACGCTAGGCTATCACTAGTACTATATCACTATATCTTAAGTATTGGTACTAAAAATTCTCACTCCGTACACAGTAAAAGTTACAGAGAAAAGTTGTGATCTTTTTCAGAGATGATCCTTATTTTCTAAAAGAGGCACTAGCTCTGCTCACCCCTCTTGCTACAGTATAAAAATTCCCACGATAAAATTGACTTTACAATATTTGGAAAATGCTTTAAAAGAGGCTGGACGCTTCACTGAGCTACGTTCAACAGCACTCCAACTATCCTCTCAACTAACACACAGGAAAATGAACCTTAGTGCCCAAGAAATTGAGACCATTCCTAAGTAGCAAGTGTGAGGGACACTTCAGATGAATAATGTATTGGAAATTGAACTGAATCCCGCTTGAAATAAGGCGTATGTTTGAATGTTGTATGGTTTTAGCTATTCAACGCTTTTAAAGGCCGTGGTTTAGACAGGATGAGGTTAATTTTGGATTTTCTTGTTTAGAAAATTTTGCCATTTGAAGTCTGATCTCTTCTAAGTTACATAGCATCACGCCAGTATTTCCCTAAGGGTTAGGTAGACGTGTTCTGTACACCAATTTTTCGTCGATACCGTTCTAAAGTCGTAAGGACTTGACCATATTTCCACCTTCCGGGCTCAATTCTAAATATCGAATTACGACTGCGAATTTTTACGACTGAGAATCCCATATTTGGTTTCACATGCCTTCGTCCCACCTTTTACGACACTTAAGCGAGATAAGGGGTGGCCTGTTCTTAGCCAAGAACCCCAAGGAAAACAAAGGCCAAAAAGGTAGAATCTTATCAAGAGTTCAGTCCTGGATCTCAATATTCTACGTTGGACATGGACACCTAAATCATAGGACTAGTCTGTAAAATTTTTGGTGATAGAATACGGCAAAGATCTTACCCATTACCTTTCCAATTCGCCCCAAATTATCGTTTTCTCTTGGTTTCATACACCCAAGTTTAAAACGACTATCAATAGGTCAAAGCACGGTTGCCGCAGTGGTTGAGCGATCGACTGCTGTGCTACGTGTCGCGGCTTCGATTCCCGCACGAAGCAAATATTTGTATTATCTACAGATAGTTGTTTCGGTTCTAGTTGTGTGTGTATATGACATGTATGTTTGTAAACTATACCCACGATACAGGAGAAATGTAAGTGGCGCAACGTTTTTTAAAAAAAAAATATAAATATATATAAATATATTTTTTCCTATGGGAATCATACCCTCCACCCGTAACGCAGAAAGCCAGTCACTAAGCCACTGCACTACCGTATCATTAAACCCAACCACAACAGCGCCACGTACAAGTTGCTAATATCCATATTTTATATGAGAATGACGCACAACCTGGTTTATCCGTGTCGTGAGACTTAATTGTCATAGGGAATTATGTTCCTGTGTGGTTTTGTCGTTGAAGGGAATTAGGCAAATTAGGATTCTGGTTTTTTTGTTTCATGTAGGTTTGCCAACCGTACTCAAATAGAGTAATGTACTTTTTTCTTGTAGAGTCGAGTACGCTAGAATACTCTTTTTACATAACTGACTTTTTTGGGATAATGTTCACCAATGCCAGCCATGCTCATAAAAAAAAGACTTTCTATTTACTGAACTGTTGGAGTCCTACAATTCTTTTAAATGTACCACAAAAAGTGCTAAAAAAAAACACAATTTCATAAATTGAAAATATTGTGCTCTTTTTATTAATCGATACTCTTTATTTGCCCTCTGAAATCAGATATACTCTACTTCTTCTAGAAAAAATTGGCAACCCTAGTTTCATGTTACATGAATATATTTTTATAAGGCTAACAATAAATATTAGGACCTCATGGAACAATAAATACCTATCTATTACTTTCAATCCATTTGACTAAGCACATAACGAATAAACTCTTCGCGAAGAGAAGCCTAAAATTGATACATCAATAATTACGACATTAAATGTAATAACACACAGAAATCTCAACCTTAGCACTCGAGCAAAAGGTTCCAAATTCCTTGAAATATTAAAGCTTGGTAAAAGAGACATTATTTCAAATAAAGAGGGCAGAAACAAAAAACTGAGCAATAAACAGGACACAGAAGAAATAAATTATTTTCATTTGTCCTTACGAGCGATGAAAGTAGAAATGTTATCCCTAGTAATAACGTTCTTTGGAGGTCCGTCTGTACATTGAAAAAGCTTTAAAACTTACACCGAGATGGGTAATGCCTGCCACTGCAAGGTCCGTGATGCAGGTGCAGTACAGTTTAGCGAACTCCTTAATGGTTGATAGCAGCTACATAGTGTTTGGGCTTATTTTATTCGTATTGATGCGCACTTTAAGCCGAGATGGGTAATATTGCAGATTCGATAGTGAAGATAAAAAACAGTTTAAGGATATCCTAAATGGAGATGTTTTCCGACGTTCAAGAGCACACATGGCGCCTTCTCAAATGCAGAACTTAAGTACGTTGGACACACTATATGCAATCAGCGCCGGCGCCGTCTAGCTTGTCTTTCCACCACGAAACTAATTTGCGTGTAAATCTCGCCGGAAGATAAAGTTGATCCTGCAGAAAATATTAATTAATTTCTGGGCAAAATTCGTTTCGTAAAATGTGAAGTCTATACATTTCCAGATGTGATGAATTTATTTTCATCATTGAAGAGGGGACTAATTGACTGCCTCATTGGTCTAGTGGTCGCAAGCGCGACTGCTGAGCGTGAGGTCCTGGGTTCGATTCCCGGGTCGGGCAAAGTGTTATTGGGTTTTCTGTATGGAAATTCTCAGTAGCACAGAGTCTGGAACTGAAATAAAATAATGAAATGAAATAATTATTTATTTTCTGTAAATAATTCCGTATAGGAAGCTTTCACAAGTCTTTTTTAGATCTAGGTGGTGCCGGCGCTTCCTACTGACTGCCTCTGAGAAGAAACGCCGAAACAAACTCAAAGGTTTCTTTTTTAAAGTCCAGAATTTATTTTAGATGATGTGCCCGGTAGATGGCAATAGACTCGCCCCCTATTACATGAGACTCAATAACAGCATCGACGAAATGCGGGTGTACAATAGTACACTTCTGCCTAACCCTTCGGGGAATACAGGCGTGATGCTATGTAAGAGAGGACTACTTTCATGAAGATATTTCTTCTTATCAAGTAACAATGTAACTGATGCGGTATCTGAGAAGATTAAAGGATACTTTTGAGAACTCCGCAAAATACATTAATAAAAATAAAATAATAAAATCGTATATGAAGCCATGATGAAAAACTAGTGTTGCTTGTATTACTACTTCAGTAAATAATACAACTTTACTCCATCTATAAGACGAGAACATGTAGGTAACGCCTTTTCCGTTGGCGAATAAGCAGAATAAATAGTAGAAGTAAATAAAGTACTTCATAGTAATTTATGTGGTATGTGGTCTTAGCCAACCAGTAATCGCCTCTAGTTTTGGTCCTTAGGAGATGAATGATGAAAAAGATGGCTAGTTTCCGCACAGGAAAGTCGGTCCTTGTGGAATACCCAGCTGCTGTACTGGAAGATGACCCTAACATGTTTGCGAAAAAGCTGAGCTGATAATGTTGAGGTATTTTTTGTTACTGAGTGTTCAAACTTCACGTATGAACCTGTATTGCTCTCTAAGTATTATTGAACACAAGCTTCCGCCCGCGGCTTTACTCGCGTGGTTTAGGAACCCGTACATTTTTCCGGGATAAAAGTAACCTATGTGCTATTACAGACTATAATCTATCTCTGTGCCAAATATCATCCAGTTCCGTTCAGCCTTTCTGGCGTGATTAAGTAACAAATATCCATCCATCCATCCTCACAAACTTTCAGAGTTATAATATTAAGTAGGAAGTATGATAGTATTTTATTGTCATCCTTCTAAAAACTGTTGAACTTTAAAAAACAGACAAGATATCAAAGCGTTCCACCTTATTTATGATAGCTTCCGCCCGTGGCTTCGCCCGCGTGTTTTAGGAACCCGTACATTTGTCCGGGATAAAAAGTGGCCACTCCAAACTACAATCTATCTCTGTGCCAAATATCATCCAGATCCGTTCAGCCGTTCTGACGTGACTGAGTAACAAATATCCATCCATCCATCCGTCGGCACAAACTTTCACATTCATAATATTAGGATAAAGTAATTTACACATAAGTAGATGTAGGCGCCCGTCTGTAATTTTCAAAAACGGCAGAGTTTGCCAAGAAGAATGTTTCAAATGTCTACTGATAGACGCTTAAAATATTCGTGCAAAGTGTTCTTAAAAATGAAAATTTTGAAGCACCAAAGACCCGGAACAGAATCCTTCATAGTTCATGTCGATACAAAGTAAAAGTATAAAGTTCGCGAAAGACATGCCAAGTTTTACAGCGGCACTGTGGCTGTGTGTAGCTCGCACGCAACACTTGCACACTCAAGTACGTAACGCTCAAAAGCCTGCGCAAAAAGCTTTACACGACGTGCTGTTAGGGAGAGGCTTTAGTAGTGAGAGACGGCGAGTTTACTAGTAACCGTCAGCAGCGTTATTACAATACCTACTGCATGTTGGTTTTGGTTCGTCGTCTTGTCGATTAAATAATGATATATGTGATTTGCCACCTCCAATATCTTAAACTTGATAGGTAACTGAGTTATGTAAGGTAGGCAGTGTCTTTTGTCTTTATGAACCGCATGACACTCGTAACCGTCTTAACTAGCACGAAATGAAATGAAATGAAATTGTTTATTTAGCTATTAGGATTTTTCATAAACATTTACACGTCTTTTTTTTAATATATGGCGTCGGTATGTCCTATGACTATCCCTGAGAAGAACGCCGAAACAAAATCAGGGGTCAAGGTCTATTTTAATGCGTTTGCACGCGCTATTTTGTCAAGCTCGCACAAATGCACATCTGTATTTAACAAAATTTTAAAATAGACTGCCTCACACCACTATACAAAGTGGAACGCGATTGTTAAGAGTTTTGTGTATTTTTTTCTGAGTCATATATAATATTAATTAAAAATTAAACAAGAGAATCTTGAAATACTTTGCTTTAAACAAAACAAAACTAACTAATTTTGGCACAACCATCAAAAATATACCACGCATAGTTTGAAGTTCATCATAGAATGATTTAGTTGATGTTATGCTAACGATTGACAGCCTCAAAAAATAGACCAAGATTCAGATTCAGATTTTTATTAATGAAAACTTGAAATTGTATCACTTAATTCATTATAATGGCGTTACTTTATCGATAATTACAGTGGCATGATAAGAACAATAATTACTTTTTATAATAAATTAATTTCAAGATCACGTAAAGTTTACCTAGAAACTCGTATCGTTATCCTTCAGCCAGATTTTCTCTACACTTACAGTTGCATAGAAAATTCACTGACTTACAAACCGCGCCCGCGCCGCTTCTCACCAACACCGACCTCCATCGTAAGAGACTAAAGCTTTGTTGCAAAAGGCTCGCCTTTGAAGCTAGTTGGACATTGTTCTTTTGAGAATGTCACGTCACTAATCACATAGTGTTTTGTACCTTAGTTTCTATACGCCGGAACATTATAATTAAAGTTTTAGTTTAATATGAAGTTTATTGGTGTACTTCGTAACGAGTGAATATTATCATAAGAGACTAGACGTTTTGAAAATGTTAAAATAACTGCCTGCATTCTTATAACAGACTAGCTTCCGCCCACGGCTTCGCTCGCGTGGATTACGAATCCGTGCATTTTTCCGGGAAAAAAGCCTATGTGCTATTCCAGACTATAATCTATCTTTGTGCCAAATTTCATCCAGATCCGTTCAGCCGTTCTGGCGTGAAAGAGTAACAAAGATCCATCCATCCAACCATCCAGCCATCCTCACAAACTTTCGCATTTATAATATTAGTAGGATAGGATAGGATGGAGCCAACGTCAACTGTATTTCTATAAAACAAAAATTGCACACATTGATGTCATAATTAGTAGTAGTCTACATCGTTGAATTGCCTGGAAATACGACCCCTTATTTCTGCCATTGGTGGAAAAAGCGAATATTATCATTTGACGGCACGGTTGGCTCAGTGGTTGAGCGATCGACTTTTGCGCCATGTGTCGCGGGTTCGGGTACAAATAGGTAATGTTTTGGGTCTGGGTGTATGTCCATGTGAATCTATGTGTTTGTAAACGCACCCACGATACTTGAATTATTCCTAGAGTGGTGTTTTAAAAAATAAATCACATGTTCTTGAAGGAAGAATATTAAAACTTGATTCGTAATCAAGTTCTTCAATGCCTGATTCAAACCCAAATCATCGCGGACAGCATTTGCAATCTAAACCGTCTCACTGCAGGGCAAAGGTTCACTCCATAAGCGTCCATAAAATATATAAAAAAAAAAAAACAAATTGTATTTTTGGAAATAAAACGTAGGTACTAGCTTCTTACGTAACCTAACCTGCTGCCTACCCAAAACATGAACTGATCCAAAAGCGGTCCAACTCGAAAAAACAAAAACATGTTGCAATCCAAAACATTCGCGCCTAACAGCAGAAGTTACACAACTCAGAAATTCAAAAAAAAAATTCGCCGCTTCAAAGCAGACCTGAGAGCGAAATAAAACGGACATAAAACTTTTTTTTCTATGTTTTTGCCAACGACCTCTCGTTTCGTATAATATTCATAGCCCGTTTTTTACACCTTACGCCTTTTGCCCGCATAAATGTGTATTATATCATTTTTACCGCTATTTTTGTGCTGTTATATCCTAAAAATTGGTATTCGCTTGTGAAAGAAAACATTCCTTTTTTTTATTCGATTTTTCTATTTTGTAAATGCAAACATTATCTTTTGTTTAAGTCTTCTTATGTCTTTGATTTGACCATAAGGGGGCAGCACCGGCCCTGAAGCCTTCTGCCTCTGATACATTTAGTTACTACATTAAGTATATACATATGCGTAAAAACTGTAAAAAAATCCTGATCCTATATTTTTCCTGCTATAGGTAGTTTAATCAAATATTGTGACAAGAAAACTTTAACGAATCTTGTTCTTAACCGTATTTTTCCGAAGCCTGCTATTTAATTATGAGTTAATATTTCCTTAATTAACGTATTTAATTAAGAAACGTTCTTAATTAGCTGGTTTATCTTACGCAATAAAATAATCTTTTTTTTCTTTAATTAAACTGTAATAAGTAGGCATATTTTCATTAAAACTGAGACAGGAAATATTCCTACGATGAAATAAATGAATGGAGGAAATAAGGTCAGATAATATGGCTTCGCATAATTTTTGTATATTATATTTTTATCTTCGTACTCACGCGTTTATTAAAAAAATGTAAATTGAAAAAAATCTCCCTTGCTACAAACATCATAAAATTATATGAAGCGCTTTTTATGCGCATTAAAAAGCCAGAGACTTTAAGTAGGCCCTTCGACAAACAAAAAACATTCATCAAAGAATGTTTTTATTTTTAAAACATATTCGAAACACGTGGCCCTAAACAAAAACGCGCCAACTCACAATTTGTGCAATGATTGTACTAAACTAAAACTGAATGCGTGCCATGTGGTCATTCCCGGTCATGCCATCGCGGGTCCGCTAACTTCATTCTGATCTTCCTGTCCCTTTCTAACAAATAGTTTCCCATTCAAATTTTATCTGTGCAGCTGTGCTTTCTCTCGCTCTCGCGCGGCCGTCAGTTCGCGTCGGACCGTAGAGCGTGGTGGACGTACGTCGTTTTACCGAAATACGTGACAACTTTCGTAAAAAACGTTGTAAATACTTTTTTTGAAAGTACGGCGGGTGTTTGCGCGAGTGTCAAAACGGTTTCTGTGTTCAGTGAATTGAATTTTCGTGAGAAAAATATTTTGTTTGTGTGCATATTTTGGAATGTTGCAAAGATCACAGGTAGTCGCGCGGTTCGCGAGCGCGAAGTGAACGGATTTCTGTACGGTTGGTATTATTTTTCTCTTATCAATCTATTGTCAGTGTGCTGTTTCTACGTGGCTGGTTAAGTTTTTTCGATAAAACGATACAGTTTTATCGTTATCAGAGCGAATTTGTTGATATGCTTTGATGTTAACCTATCTGTTTGGACAACTGCACGATCTGAAAAGGTGCAATAAATACTAATGTACCCGCATATTCAGCATCAAGAGGAATAATTCAAGGTTTTTTGTCAATCGATTTGTTATTTCACACAGTTGTGTAAACACTTAAGTAATTTGATGTAGCATTATATCCATGTTTCTGAACTCGTAAGCGTTACTTCAGTAGAAACTTCAAGGTTGGTGTAAAAAGCCTTATTTGTTGCCAGCTCATGCAAAAACTATTAAGTATCTAACTACCTCCGACCATTCACGAACTTACCACGCTAATTCGTTGAAATTATATTTATCCACTTTATAAACATAATAGGTAGGTATAATAGTTTTTTACATACACAAGTTTAGTCGCGGGTCTCCATTTCAGCTTTTATGGGCCCATTCACAAAAGGAATAAATCGTCATTGTTTTATTTCAATAGAAACATAATTTGTGACTAGATTCTCTTCGTTTCCATTTATAATTAGCACTAACTTAATCCGATGTGTTAACCGTGAAAAAGTACATAAAGAAAATGAAAATTCATCCAAGGTTTATGGATGATTTCAAAATTTAAAGTTCAATTTTTCACGTTGCGTTGCCCCAAATTGAACGGTCCAAGAATCAAAATGGTGCAACTCAGATTTTGTCAATTTTGCGCAACGGAACCGATTTTCTTAGCATAATTTGAACAATGTTTACAGATTTTGTTGCGTACGGCTACTAATGCACGTCCTCACGTTATCTGTATTTGTTTTCATGTAATTAGTAAGATTACTACATATTCTACATAGCCTTGTAAATTGATTCAAGATAGACACGTCTTAGTCTGATATTATCGGCGCCGTAATTATATCTTGTACTTGTCTGTGTTACAAGAAATTATGTTATAGGAAATGTAACTCGTCTAATTATAGCAAGTGATTCGTAATTATGTTGAAAATGAAACTTATAAGCTACCTAAGAATGCCTATTAAAAAAAATACCACGTTAATTAATAAGTGTGTAAGAAGATTTTCACTCTCGAAACTATGAAAGCAAATGAAGCAGTAGCTTCTGCGTGATATTGAAACTCGGCTACTTAAATTTCCAAGGTCTCAGCTTCGAGATACACGAACACAAAATCCATTTAATAAACCGAAGCCAACCCAAATACTAAGTCCTCATATTAGGGTCTCTGGACCCATAAAACACGGGCGGGCTTTGTAATTAGTTTTCTTGTTGCTGCAACCCATATAGTTTACCGTTATACAGTGAAATAGCGACCCTGAGAGGGACAGACGGGGTCCAAATATCATTCAACGTTTACGACTTGCAACAAGATATATATTACCTATCTTGAAACACGTATTGTTGTTTTCAGCTTTGACAAACGAATAAAGAAAATAAAAGAAGCTTGTAGATTTTAGTACCTATAGACCCTGGATTTCATAACAGGTCGCTAATTTTTTTCTTAAAATTTGCATCCACGGGTAATTATTATATCAATCCATAGAAACATTTATTTGTCAAAGATCTTTGTAATGATGTCGGCTTTTGATTTTATAATAATTACACTGTGAAAAAAAAATTGTACAATAAATAATAATACATAGTTTTATTTAAAACAAAAGTACTCTTAGACACTTCCCAATGAATATAACTAATTACTCTTTATATATAAGTAACCTACGTCATACTTATTTCACCTCAAGTTCTGCATATTCCCCTGTGAAAACCCGTAATAATATTTAGAAATTGCGTCGACCTTAGGTGTTAATATCAAAGTACGCACCTTGGGTATTGTATTCAATTAACCGCAGAGGTTTTGCGGTCGAAACTGCGATCAATATGTACTGCCTCAAGAAACTAATATACCTTTATCGGCTATGTTACTGCTATTTACATAAGCAATACGTAGTTACATAAGGTTATATTAAGTATAAGTTTAACACGATGATAACATAACAAAGTAACATAGTGTACGACATCGGCAACTGCACAAATAATTTGCCGAGTTTAAAGTTTAGTTAAAGTTTAAAGTAAATTCAGTGTTTCCTCAAACAACTAAGACTTTAGATTGCAATCATTATAAACAATATTACGTTTGGCATTACAATAACTATATGTAGTTGAATTTGTAGCTTGAGTTGAATCACAAGTAGCTGATTTAATTCTTTCCTTGTCAAAAATACACTTAGAAATTGTTGAAACCACTTGGCCTTTGTTAGAAATGTGACTGACGCTTATAAAGTATTTTTCTATAGAAACAATATAATAACAGTTCTTTGAAACATGTGGTCAGGTAGGTGTTCCGAGTATTGGGCTCGGATCATATTTCAAAAGCACCTAGGTACCTAATGTGCAATGTCGACTGTAATTTATTAAACTCGACTTTTTATGCTGTTTTTTTACTAAGCTAGGGTCTGCCCCGGGATTATAAAGGCCAGTTTTAACTTTATTTTGAGGTATCATATTTTATTTTTATCTTTTCGTTCCGAATTCAAATCCAACAGGCATCAAACAAAGGAGACATAAGTCTGTTTTTATAATTTTGCAAAACTGTTGTACTATTTTTGATTAATACCCATTTCTTTTTTGTTTTCATATAAATTTAATTATGTGCTATTCGTGCTGAGAAATTGAAAATAAATTACCTTATGTCACTTTTCGCAATGAACGTTAAACGTGCGTGATGTTGATAAGAAATTGCTCGTGAATTCATAATTATATTCGATCCATGCTCTTTTCCATATCAGATTTAATGCAGTTACGGTGTTAATGCTATTAAATTACAAAAGCACTTCAAAATTCAATATGATGCAATTACATTACAATTTTACTGAACTTTTTAAGACAACACGGTTCCAAAAGTGTGATCTCCTTTGGTTACAGTTCGCAATTTTTAGCTCTGGTCCGTGTATTTTTTGAGAATAAAATACATAATCTAAGTATAAAGTATTCATATATATATATACAAAAATATATAAAAACACTATGCCTACGTTTTCGATACAAGTTCACTTGCGTGCGCACGTTGTTTTCGGCACTAATGCATACTTTATAATTTACGTATTTTACAATTTAAACTTATTGAAATTAATCTTCATGATGCAACATTATTTATTACGTTACTGCGTTTACCATTTCCATTTACTAGCTATTGTTTTAACAGCCAATTGATGTACTCGGCTTCTTATCGCTTAAATGGCAAGTGAACGAAAAACAAGGTTTATTAGGAGTTCGTTGCCCTATGTTACCATCTACCGACCTCATTTACATAAACATCAAACAAACCGCATTCAAACCACTTGTAGCCTCTTTACAACTAAGTCAATAATAGTGTATTATAAAAAACTACTACAGAATAAATATAAAATACGCAAGCATAAGTGCAGGCAGAGAAATATAATTGATGGACACACAAATGTAAAAACAACCTCGATTGTGTTCTTATCATTCCGCTAAAACCTCAAATCTGTCTTCGAAAACACATGTGATGAATTGAGGAACAGAAAAAGTTTTATGTACTTATCAATTGAAATAAACGTCAATCCGATATCCCGAAGCAAGCAGATTTTTAAAATTGATCCAGTACATACTAGAATATAATATACATAGTAATGAAAACTCAAACTTGATTCAGGTAGATATAAGTTGAGAATCAAGATTAATCCTGGCGAAGAGAAAAATAAGACAAATGTAGGCTACATCACACGCATTCCAAAACAATTGTTTCGTTTGCTTTTATCACGCTGAAGTCGGTGTTTCTATGGCTTACCTCTTGCAATATCCACGTATTGTTTCACCAGCATTGCGTACCTAATCGCTGATATAAAACTGCTTATCTTATGGCTTTATGACGTCATGTGTACATTACATGGTATTGGAAGGTACATACGGCTGAAGGTCATGCAGTTGTGTGGACTATTAACAAAGGTTTGGCCTTAGCCCTTTGAATTACAAACGTTACAGTTATATTGGGTAAGAATTTCTAAGGGTATTCAATTATTCTGGTTGAAGGAAATTGATTTTGGAATTTGCGAATATTAACGTTTCAATTCAACTATAGTTCTTGTTTGTATTGCGACTTCCTCTGTTTTATCTCAGCATTTATGATGTATAGGTTCCTGAATGTGCCAACTATACAGTAAAAACAATTTCCAAATGTCTTCTATCATTTAATAAAGGTTTTGATTCAATTTTGGATAATCAGCATCGTGTGTAATTTTGTTCGTATTGTTCTCTTTATCTTAAACCGTTTCTATAAATATTCACACTTTCTTGTATCCAAGTACTTAAAGCAGCTAAAGCTTAACAAATAGAAACTAAGTAACTACAAAAGTTCCCAAGTAAATCTATCGCCTAGACTTTGCTAAACTCTAAGTAAATATTTCAAGAGGGATCTTATTAATCTGGCTTCTTCATAAATCTTTAAGTTGCCTACCGCAGCGGTTTGAGAAGACCTCTATTAACGATTGTAAATATTTATTTAGGACATTGATAAACATCACAATATCTAAGCAAAATATTAATATTTTGTTTCTCTAAAATAAGTATAAGAATATAAGAATAAGTATAAGAAGATACTTTAATAGTATCTTCGGAGATGGCGGGACTAGAATTAATTATTTAAACTAACTCTATTCCACAAAGTCTACAATACGTAGTGGAGGCCTTTGCCCAGCGATGTTATGATGCAGGTTAGGTGTAACAGTAAATTATCTTTTGTTGAGGAAAACGTATTGCTTTAATTCGAAAGAATGCTCGAATGGTGGGAAGATGATGAACAATAAAAAAAGATGTGCAATAAAACCAAATGCTGATTGGATAGTGGTGATTGGAACATTCACACATTCAAGTCAATTTAAATCTACACAGCAATTTGATTTCGCTAAATTTAACCAAACAAAAGAATAATAACTAAAGCTTGACAGGCATTGCAGACAGACTCATAACTGCGTAGAAAATATAATTATAATTTGATTAATTACCTCTTAAACTTCCCGAATCATTCTAAAGATTAAGATTTCTCAGTCAAGAGAGACGAAGATGTAAAAATACTCCATTGAAGACGTTGTTCAATCCCAAACAGGTTTGAGCGGAAGATGCAAAAAAGGCGCGTAGCCTAACTGGTTAGATTCAAGATAATTAAACATATGACATTGAAGAATTTATATAATTAACGAAAAAAGAATTGCTAAGTTTTAATACTGTAGTGTAAAAAAATGACATTTTTGGTCGTGTCATTTTTTATAATATAATAAAAATTAGGTACATATCAACTAGGAGTAAGGCCTAACATAAGCCTTCTCATTCGAGAAGAGGCCCTTGCCCAGCAGTGGGAGAGGAATGGTCTGAATTTATTATATTATAGATATCTACTAAATATGATAAGAGATCATATTTTATGGTTTTAATAAAATTCAAGGATAGGATTTAGATGTGCGCAAGATAACCCTCACCTTTGCGCTATTAACATCGGAGATTCCAATAATTAACCAATATTGACATGGGTTCATATGAGGTGGGTTCAATTTCGGACACAGTGTTATTGGGTTTTCTGTCAGGAAATCCTTAATAGCAGCAATTGTGGCAGGAAGATGGCAACAAATTTTTGCGCCATTACATAGGACATTGGCAAAATATTGGAAATCTTATGTTAGCTCATAATAATTATAACTAAATAAGCAATTTAATTATGTTGCGCTAGGTAATAATTAATAATTATGTTGCGCAACAAAAATTAGTTTAATATTAACAATAAGATAAAACATCATCTGTTTCTTTCTAATTTATGTTAGTATTTAGTGGCTGATTACAGATCATTTATGCTACACAGAACAATATAATAGAAAAATTATCTCACATAAATCTTGATTGTGTGTACAAAGAATACATTTCTCGTTCGTAATCGTTATATTCCGAGTAAGTAATTACGTAGATAACTAAAGTAAAGTATTTTTTTTTTACTTATGCCCCATATATTTATTTTTGTTCGAAAATTAAACAAATTTTGTCTTATACCGGTTTCACATTTTGCGTGATTCGAAATCCAGGTGTGCTCAACACTCGTTACTTCTTTTAAAAATGGAATACTATAAAAGATAGGCCTTATGTGTATTGCAGGTACTAAAACTGGCTGGCAATGAAATATCGTCATTCACCTTTTTTTTTCGTGTCTACTAAATAGCATAGAATAAAAACGAATAATAAACGACCGTGTAGACGTAATTTTCATTAACAATAGAAATCTAATAATGACTGTACCTAATTACTATAGACGGAGCCGGATGTCTTGCTAGTGTTGTTACGTAACGAATTGATAGGGTTACTATTAAGCAACCTGGTTAACTGATTGATAGGCAATATTAAGCGTAATAGAACTATTAGATTTAAGCACTATGGTCTGTTCGTTTTCACTCGCGGCTTTGCTTGCATGTTATCGTTTTGCTTATGTAATATAAAGTTCACTACGCGTGTTTAGAGGAGTGCTAGAGCAAGGCTGCTCAAATTTATTATCAGTCGACTCAAACGGACAATTCTGATATTTCTGGCGGGCCACTGATGGTTACTATTTTAGTTACTTATTAATGAGACTTATTTATTTATTTCGTCAACATCATTATGTAATAGTGTAGGACGCCCTCCGGCTAGGTGGAGTGAATGTGCAGAAGGTCGCCGGCGGAAGCTGGATGCGTCAAGCCGACAGGGCGTAATGGCGCTCAATGGGGGAGGACTATGTCCAGCAGTGGACTGCTGTAGAATTGCAAGATTTACTCGCGACGCGTAGATATACCGTACACGGACTCTCAACTTGACGGGTGTTTTCAGGCTTGCGCGGGCCATTTAAAAATGGTCGGCGGGACACAATGTGGCCCGCGGGCATAGGGTAGAGCAGCCTTGTGCTAGAGTAATTTCTTACTTCGCCGATGGCGCTAGTTGGTCTCGTTGTCTTCACGGTTTGCCCGTAAACGACTTTTGCTGGATTCTGAATAAATTCTTCTATGTTAAGGATATGTTGACATCTAAATAAGTAATATTAAGTTTGTGGTAACAAATCAACATATTGTCATTTATTTTTGGGTCGTTCTTAATGCAGAATTTTTTACGTCGTTTTCGTTGCAAATTTTTATTTTATGAATTTAACTTCAATATATTAAAATTTACAAGAATACAAGTTCATTCGTGTGTGTACATTAATGAACTTGTATACTTGTAAATTTTGCAATTGCAAAAAAATTAATTATAAAAAATAAATTTGCCACAAAAATGACGCAAAGAATCCTGCTTGAAGAACGACCCTTTTATTTTTAAGGGCAATGCACTAATGTGTTTATTAGTTTTTGTTATTGTTTTGAATTTTATAATTTTAGTTTTGTAATATAGCTAATTTTGGGCGAAACACTTTCTTAATAATGCTACCATGTTTCAATCAAGTAAATACTATACTATTCTATTCTATTCTAAGACGTACGCATATTGGCGTAATCACCACACCTGGAACCTGTCAGGCGGATTTAGGATCACAGTATGTGGTTAATAGCGCAACTAAGGAACATCCTGCCCAGTGCCCATACACTTAAGTCACACGTATAGAGATGCCCATATTTTAACTATAAAATAAAAAATAAGTTTTTATTTTTCTTATATGCATGCTACTTTAAGATTTTTTATAATAAATTTACTTTTTATTTTTTTAAAAGAGTATCCATGGAGTTTCTGACCGGTCTCTTCTCCATAGGACCGATATAGTCCGATATACCGATAGAGTCTCGACTATTTAAGAGTTTCTGAAAAGGCTTAGTTGAAATAATAAACGTTGAAAATTATGCTCGATGTCACCAACAAGATCTGTTAATATAAAACTCAATTATCCCCTAACAAGATTGATCACGAAATCCCTAAACATTAACTAATCCGACAATAGCTTAAGCAAACCTGTAGACACAATAACTTCACTATTAGCCATTGTGTAGTATAATTTACAAGGAATTATAAAGCTTAAACACACCGGTCGACAAGGCAATAACAATCTCTTGATTTCCATAAACATTCAACGCGCACACGCAGCTTTATAATAGGAAATAAATAATATATGTCATAACATGTCCTTATAAGAAGAGATTACGTCACCATGTCCTTTGAATTCTACCTGAGGTCTAAACGCCTTTATAATCTTAAGTTGAGAAGAAAAGTGACGTCATGGTTAGGTTAAGTGAGTCCTTGCTTAGGTTAATCATTTATTGTCTTTCTTTTTATTGAGATTTCCATACACAAATACCATCCATATTTCCAACTTTTAAGGTGGATATTCCAAAAAAAATCTTTCATTAAACATTGTCCTGACAATTACACACACAACGAAAAAAAATAATTAGCCAAATAGGTGCAGCCGTCTTGAAGTTATGCGCTTAGCAACACATTTGGCGACTCATTTTTATGTATATAGATATATGTATAAAAATAATAATTCAGCCCATTACTATCCCGCTGGGCACGAGGGTATTCTCAGAATGAAAAGTTTTAGGTAGTCTACCACGCTGGCCTGGACACATAGACCTATTGCCATCCACCGGATACAATTCCAGACTCCGTGCTGACTGAGAATTTCCATACAGAAAAACCCAATAACACTGCCCGACCTGGGAATCGAACCTCAGACTTCACGCTTAGCAGTCGCGCATGCGAACTAAACCAGTGAGGCAGCCGACAATATTATTGGGCTCATTGCCTTGAACAACATTACTTTGTCACACTCATTAAATAAATGGCAATCAAACAATTCGTTAACTCGGTTTAATATTCAACAGATATACTAATTTACTTCAGGTCTAGATATCAGACAAGGTGAACCACATTATTAAAACGTCAGTGTAACGGTTATCTAGAATCTATCAAGTGAAGGTACACGACCTAGGCTCCCGGAACTGAGTATAAATCTAGATTAATTTGTCAAACGACAGTGTATGTTAAACAGATAAATGTGGTGACGTTGAAATCCGGGTAGATTGCAATTTGTTTTTAGCGATATTGCAGAATTAAAATTTAGATAATAATTGAAGCGACAAACGATAGTCGAGAAGTTACGACACAACCCTAGCATAAAAATAGGGCATTGATATAAAAAAAAAAAAAACTAAGAAAAAAATAACAACCGAATCTCAAGATTGCTATAAAAATGGCTGACTGAATATCTTTCCCGTTCAATTTGCAGAACATTTCCACCAACAAACAACACTTCCTTATTTAGACAATGCCCCACAATGCCTGCATCTTTCAAACTCGAAAACGACCTAAAAACTATAATGAACTCTATAGTTATAAGAAATGAAACAGCAATGTGACACTGAAATAACTCCCTCACGCCTCGCCTAATAGCTATGCACAAAAACTATATGATAATCTCCAATTAAAAGGCATCCTTATTGCATCTAACTTAAGGGTGTTTCTCAATTGGCTCAGGTATAAATTCTCGTAACTCAAAGGACAAGACCAAATGGAAACTTTATGAAGATTGATATAAAGTTGAGAGTCCTTGAGATAAATTCTCATGGGAGAAATATCAGCGTTTCCCTAATATTCGGCTTCAATATTTGTTTAAGTAAATAAAACATGGCAGAGCGTGTTTGATCATGTGTAGCCTGAATGTATCTCAATGCTCTATTCGAATGGTTCAATTATAATTTGCTAACCATTAATATTTCTAAAACTTGTTACATTATTTTTAAAGCTAAGAATAAGAAAATTCCGCTCCATGACGTACTAACAATTAATAACATCCCATTAAATCAAAAAACCTGCGAAAAGTATCTTGGCTTAAGAATGGATCATCAGTTAACATGGCACAACCAAATTGAATATATTAAAAATAAACTATCTGCATTAACAGGATCACTTCATAGTATAAATCGGTGCATACCTAAGAAGATACGTTATACTATTTATAATTCTCTTGTAAAGTCACATCTGTTATATCTAATAGAAATTTGGGGAAGTGCCGGCAAAACGAAGTTACAAGAATTGCAAAGAGTACAGAATAAAATCATAAAAATATTGTTCCACTATCCATACTTAACACCAACTTGTAAAATCTTTGAAGAAACAAGACTGATGAATATCAAACAACTCTATGCATATAATACTTGTGTTCTGATTAGGAAAATTTTAGATAAGACCATACACACTAACTTATCATTTACTATAAAATCCCAAATTTCTAAACGCAGCCTTCGTCGACCAAGTTTAATTGTTTTGCCAAAAATACGCACTAATTATGCAAAAAAGAATATCACTTATGAAGGAGCACAACTGTTTAATAATCTACCCACATATATAAAAAGTGTTAGCTCACTCGGAAGTTTTAAGTCTCGGCTATCCAAGTACATCATTGAAAATTATTCTTAGATACTAAATTCCTTAAAATAGTTGAGAGTTTGAACTGCTGAATGAGTGCTACGCCTTGATCTTAAACTAGAATATTATATAATGCTACACATACAATATGGTGACGGTTACCTAAAAATAAGTATATTACTAAATGTATTTTTGTGTATTCTCATGTAAGTGGCTTTTTTTTTTGTCTTTTATGAGAATAAATGATTTAAACCCATGTATGTGACGAAACCGTATTTGATATATTTGGCTACTTGTGTTAAGTCAAAATTCCTGTCACTCGGAACGGTCTGAAAGAATGTTGTTTGTTGAAGATTGCATTTGTCCAGTACCATCCCTGGCTGATTACGACACATCGTAAGCCGGTTCCTGTTGCCTTTCGCTTTGAATACCTCAGCGAAAAAATTGGTTCAACTGGGCTTCGATCTGTCTTAAATTCAGTTAAACGTAGTTCTTTGGTCTTCGCATCCAATGTACCATGACCTCTCATCTTAATCCAACGATCTTCTTACTGAGAAAAGTTAGCTGGCTACATTTTCTTAGTTCAGGGTCTGTAGAAGCGATTGACTTTAGCACAGTTCTTATCATAGCATCTATTTAATGAGGGTCACTCTTAGGCAAAGCAAGCAATGCTAACGGCGTATCTTGGCTTTTAAATGGTATCCTTACACCTGTTTTCGGTATCCTGTTCATCTAAGCAGAGAAACCGTTAAGTTATACCCACAGAGTCCAAATACTGCTCAAGTCTTAACGTCTTGCCGGTCCTAAGTAAATACACCGCGACCTTGGTACCCTGCTGAAGCTTGTTCAAATACCAACAGGTGTTCTACACAGGTAGGTACTACGCAAATTTGCGATTACATGGAGATATTATGTATGTAATATTCGGCGTTTTAATTCAGACATGTGAAACGGAAAGTTTTGACGAAATTATCCGTCAAGTGACTTATGTAAATACAGTAGCAAATCTATTGTGATTGAACACCGGGCGCCTTCTGTGGCTTCATGAATTAAACCGAAATTTTAAAAAATCGAAGTCTTTAGTCTTGCAACAACGAGCTCTGCGCTGGCGTGGTAGATTACGGCCCTGTCTCTTAGAAAAAGCCTGAGATTAAACCAGTGGAAACATTACTAAGCTGTGAAGGTATTAATACTCCACAGTAAATTACTCCATTACACCAAAAAACGCAGACATACATAAAATACTGAGACGTGCCATTTAATTGTCAAGAGAACGTGAACGAAATACTTTCACATATCTTCACGTAACGCGGTGTCGTATCAACGTAATTGGTGTATAAAATCGAAAGTAGCAAGATTGGATAATTTTGTGGTAATGATCTGATAATGATGAGGATTGATGATGACTGACCGTGAAACCTGCAGCCCAATTACTGAAGTAGCAATCAGTTTTGCGACAGGCGTAGATTGTGCGATAGCTACTGTCAAACCTCACTTTTGTGTAATGTATTGACCGAAAACGATGACATTGCCATCGCATTGCTGTCGTTTTTTTTTACGTTGTTAGACTGCTGGTCTTCACAGCTCTCTAAATAGTGTAGAAAACGTTCAACAGTACACACAGTAGTCCACTGTTAGCCTTATGAACTCATGTCATGAAACGTGTGCACGCGAACATGTATTTTTATTTATTTATCATATGGCACGCCAACAACGGCAACAACACAACAAAAAACAAACAATGACAAAAATAATATCGACTACGGCAAAATGCTAGTGTTTACATCAATTAAAGACATGCACATATTTTTTTAAAAAATCACTTTACCTGTTATACAAAATATGAAAACATGTAGATATAAGGGTAGGTATAAGATCGGCAACAGACAAAAAACTAATGGGAAAATTCCTTGGAGTGAACGGGGGCACGCATTCAGTTCTAAGTATGGCGGTCAAAAACTCAAAGGTTAACTATAAACCTTACTGAAGGACACTATAAGAAACCAATTTGTGTTGTATACTATCATAAGCGGATCCTTTTCTTGGTCTCGACAACAGCGCCACCTACTGAGTCCAACTATAGCTAAGAACCATTTAGATGACTGAATAAGCACAAAAAAATTTTCATCGATATGGATCAAATCGTCCAGGAGGAGAGGAATTACGAACACACTTAAAGAGAGATTTTTTAGGAAATCTAAGAAAAAAAAAAAAAACATACATATACTTGTCTTTGGACCTTGACAACAGTCAAGTTTTAGTCGAAGCAAGCAGCAATGGCTTCGAGTTAGCTACCTACTATAAAAGTTTCCGCGTACTTGAACAAAACCTTCATTTTAAACAGAAAGATTCTAAGAAGGCCTTCCTAAGCCAATTCGCGAAACAAGGAAAAGAACAAGAGGTACCGCTTTTAGACATTAACTAAGGACATTTTACCTTTCATGACGTCAACGCCTGCGCATTCCGCCATACTGTTTTATAATTTGTTTCTTGTTTTGCATAACTTAGTGTTTCCTAGAAGGCTTAGGTTATGATGTTTGGGTAAGATAGAAAGGTCAAGGGTTCAAATACGATTAAGGTAAATATGGCTCCCTGGTCCCTGGTATATTCCGGTTCTACTTAGTAAATATAGGTCATGTTTCCTAGAAATTATTGTTTGGAACTAGTTACGAGCAATGCGGTCCACGACACTGCGCAAAATTCCATACCATCAATGACTAATTAATGTTTACAGTACCTCTATTATGAGTTTCTTACTATTTACTTTCATAGTAAATGTAAAGTTTCATGCAAGCGATTTTAGTTCTTAACTTGGTTACATTAGGGATTAGAGTCGCTAACATGACATCTTTATAATATAGTAAATAGTAAATCAAAACTTAACTATGACACATATGTCACATAAGCGACTCTAATCCCTAATGTAACCAAGTTAAGAGCTAAAATCGCTATCATGAAAATTTACTTTACTATGTTAGTAAATAGTAAGAAAACTCGTGATAGCGGTACAGTACACTAATTAACAGTTCAAGGCTTTCAAAAATATCTTTACACCTCAACAATCTACCAACAAAAACAACACATTCAAAACCAGCGTCCAGTGTCCACCTGTTGCATAAAAACTACCAGCAGGTGTACAGTGTATCAGGTTTATTGCAAAAAACCTTACACCTGGTCACAAGAGCCGGTTATACCGTGGTAATCTGTGTTTCTACAGTTAACTTTGACGTTATTATAAAGTAAGTTACCCGTGGGGTTAATAAGTATAATTCGTGAGGCCTAATTTTTATTGAATATGAAACTGGATTAGAATAGTTTTCTGTGGTTTCTGATTTTGATAATTGTTAATTAGCATAATATGAGTTGATGGCACGATTGGCGTAGTGGTTGAGCGATTAATTGCTGCGCTACGTCTCGCGAGTTCGATTCCCACATGCAGCAAATATTTGTATGCCCTCAGAGGTGGAGCCCTCCTCAGTTCAGCCAGTCAGGCAAAGAAATTAAATGAAATTGTTCATTTTGCAATCAGGATTTTAGATCACTTATGACACGTCTTTTTTTTAAACTCAATGGCGTCGGCATTTCCAATGACGTGTAAAGTATCGCCGCAACAAACCCAAAGTTAAAAAATAATCGCAAAACTGATGCATGTTTAAATAATCATATTTTCAAACCTACGTACCTAATATATTAAATACACATAGGTACGTACGCAATAAACAGATAAATCATACCATAAAACTTCCAATTTATCATCATCTCCATCAATCAGTGCGGCAAATACGTGTTCGTCTGGCCTACCCGGAAATCGAACCTGGGACATTTATCTCACTTAGCTACTAGAAACTATCACGGCACCCACCAATCATCAGAAGCTATTATTTGTGATTATTAGTTATTTAAATTGATGACTTAATGTTCGTAATCCACTGAATGATATGCTATGCTTTATTTTGGTTGACACGGTTTGCGCAGTGGTTGAGAGATCGACTGCTGAGCTACGTGTCGCGGCTTCGATTCCCGCACGGAACAAATATTTGTATGATCCAGATATTTGTATCGGGTCTGGGTCTTCGTGTACACCGTGCCTCAGAAAGCATGTAAAGCCGTTGGTCCTGCGCCTGATCTCTCTCCGGTCGTGTCGGATTGCCGTCCCATCGGACTATGAGAGTGAAGGAGTAGAGAGTGCACTTGTGTTTCCACCTGTGTTTCCTGTGTGTGACATTCATTCAACCTAGATAGGTAGTCATGGATTGGCACTGGACTAGCTATTTATCTGGTCATAACAAGTTAGTTTCTTCTCACTTCTCAGGGATAGTCATAGGAAATGGCGACGCCATCTAGTTTAAAAAAGACGTGTAAAAGTCATTGAAAAATCCTAATTGCAAAATAAATCATTTCATTTCAACATCAAAAATTAACTTATTGTGAAAAAAACCTGTTATATTTCTATATGGTAATTAATTAATACCACTATAGTTTATAATAATCTTTATTTTATTAAACAACGTGTGTGTCAAAAACTACAAGTAATGATAATCTTTATAACCAACATGGCGGCGCTAGTGCTGCCCCCGTTTTCTCATTAGTGCTGGGCACATATTATGACAAAACCTAAAAATAAGTTCAATGTTTTATAATCCGAGGATCTCTAGTCGGAATATTCCCTTTAAATTCGTTACAGTGCTGCCTACATTAGATTTCGTATTCTGTAGCCAAATTAATTGTCTCGCAGTCCAGTCCTGGACGAAGGTGTCTCACAAACGTTGCCACAACACCTGGTTCTCTGCTCCTTTGGTGATTCAAAATCACGCCTGTATTCCCCGAAGGCTAACCCTTCAGCAGCAGAGGTGTACTATTGTACACCCACATTTCGTCGATGCCGTTATTGAGTCCCATGTAATAGGGGGCGAGTCTATTGCCATCTACTGGACACAAAGTTCCAGACTCCATGCTGCTACTGAGAATTTCCATACAGATAAAACCAATAACACTTTGCCCGACCCGGGCAGTCACATTTAACGAGATTTACTTTAAGTTACATTTAAATACTAATCAACAAGGGATATTAGAAAATCTCTCAGTCATTACAAGCAGTTTTTTATACGGTACGCTACCTACATATTATCAACAATGAACAACATTAGCCAATGATCGCCATGTTCAGGAGAGAGTGGGACAAAAACACGCGTTTCTAAAGCTTTCATTATATATTCATTAAGGTCAGAATGATCAAACATTAATGTTACACCTGTAATATTAAATGTGTTTGGCCAATGAGCAAGCTGGAGTGGGTAACGCAGTGTGTGGGCTCTCGAAGCCAGGAAGATGAAGAAATCGTGCGCAGGCTGGGATCGGGGGCAATTCTCGTAGCATTAGAGATCACGTCGAAAAAGAAATTTATCGAAAAAACATGCAAAAACACGCAAAAACATATACATTAAGTATAATAATAATAATAATGTCCTCCTGACCGAATTTCGGTCACGGCGGCCGATCTCACCGGAGATTAGCCAACTACGCAGGAGATACTATAGAGCTCAAGTGTGTGCGCAAACACAGGTGCTCTCTCTATTCCTTTACTCTCATAGTCCGATGGGACGGCAATCCCATACGACCGGAGAGAGATCAGGCGCAGGACCAACGGCTTTACGTGCTTTCCGAGGCACAGTGTGTATTCAAATACACAAAGACCCAGACCCGAAACAACTATCTGTAGATCATAAAAATATTTGTTCCGTGCGGGAATCGAACCCGCGACACGTAGCGCAGCAGTCGATCCCTCAACCACTGCGTCATCATTTTTTTTTTACTTAAAGTTGGTATTCTAGTTCTAAATATATTGTAAAGTAGCGACTGCCATTGGTTGGTCGATCAGGTACAAATATGTAATTTATTAGTTGTTTACAGAACACTGTACACCATAAACATAACATGACATTGCATCACGCCTGTATAACCTGAGGTTTAGCAGAGGTGTAGTATTGTACACTCACATTTTGCCAATGCCACTATTGAGTCCCATGTAATAGCGGGCGAACCTATTGCCATCTACCGAGCACAGTTCCAGACTCCGTGCCGCTACTGAAAATTTCCATACAGAAAAACTCAATAACACTTTGCCCCACCCAAGAATCGAGGCTCACGCTCAGCAATCGCGCTTTCGACCACTAAACCAATGAGGCAGTCAGTTTTACAGCTTCCAATACCTACGAGATGAGAATCACATAATTTAATCTTTTAGACAGATAAACAATATATATACAGTCAGCATCAAAGAGATGTATACACATAGCGAAATTCAAAAGCCGGTTTTAGAGAAAATAGTGACTGAAATCTTGACCAATTTCATACTTAGTATCTGCGGATACATAAAAATATATGATCATTTAAATTTTATTAATTTAACCAATACCTTTCCAAGAATAAACGTTCAAATTTCGCTACATGTTTACATGTTTTTAATGCTGACTGTATCTATAAAACCGGTTGGAACCTTCGACCTGTGTTTACCCCAGACAACCTTAAACATTCATCACGTCTTTTATAACACCTCTAAAACAAAGTCCAAACTATAAAAAAAAAAAACACTAAATATATATCTTTGGTACAAACAAAAACAAGTTATAAGTTCGAACGGTAGTTGAAATGATTACTGGACATTAAAATATTACGCTTCGCCCATTGGGTGCTGAGCTGTTGCCAAATCGCTCCGCCTCGCTCCGGTACATAATAATTTCAAATATTACATTCGTAGCAAAAGTTGGTGTTTTTCACGTAATCTCAAAAACTGCTCGGCCGTTTGAGATGATTGCCTCGTTCACAAATTGCTAAAGTTTCTAAGGTTAAAGTTTTGTTGTAAAACGTTGTGTTTTTCTGCTGTTTATATAAGCTTTTTAGACGGAGAGAAAAATACGTAAATTATAAGGAATTTTCTTAATACAGAAGATACATTAGAAAAATATAGGTACATACATAAATACCATCACGCCTGATTTCTCCGAAGAGTTTACTGATGCACACTCACATTTTACCGATGCTGTTATTAAGTTCCATGTATTAGGACGCAAACCTACAGTTATCAATCGGGCAAAATTCCCAACTCCGGACTGCCAATGAGAATGATAGAAAATACCCAGAACTTCCAAAAGGCAGATAAAATGTAACATACCATTTTCAGTATATTATTTTTATTACTAAAATAAATCTCCCAAATTGAAACACGACAATTTACTAAGGTGTTACCTCAAATCACATTCGCCACCTTCTTACCCCTCTACTGCTGATGAAAATGTTCTGTCCACCCCGTTAATATACAAATTGATACTAAAACGACTTTTTAAAGAAGTTATCCCCTAGTTACGCTTGAAATCTTCATGATAGCAGCAACCGAACCATAATTTCTCGAATCCTTTACTCAAACCATTACTTATACATCATTTGTTGTCTAAAGTAGTAACAGCTAATTGTTCTAAACCCAACTCTTAACGCTAATGTCCATTATAATGCAGTCTAATTTTCCTGTGGCTTGGCACGCTTGCCAAATCGCGCTTTGAAACATCTGTATGGTACATTCTAAAAGCGCCAAGCAGTACGGTAGATGACTACTAGTCATCTGAGTTACTTTTTATGAACTGTCAAAAATGACATTTCGTTCTAAAAATAAAAATGTTTGGAATACAAAAGCGTGACGTTATAGTTTTTCATTGCCATTGACATACTTATCGTGTGATTTTGATTAACTAAAAATTGAAAACGCCAAAGATAAGCAAAAGATTCAGTTTTACTGAGTTCTTAGAAGGAAAACTATTTACCAAACAAGATTAGAGAATTTATTTTTGATGCAGTCATCTAGCCTGTTCTGGCCTTCTCTTTCAACAACATCTAACTACGGTTATAAGCGGACCTGTCCCTTGCGATTAATGTAATTTTGACAGGAAAACAATGTTCATTGCGTTGTTCCTTTCAAGGGGTGAAGAGATTTTTAAAACATACTACGTAATGGATATAGATGACCTGTCAAATTTGAAAAGATTCAGATTGCGGACGTGTTACACAAATACGATGGGTCATTAAGTTATTTGTATTTTTATGCTTTAAAAATGAGGGTTCCAAATCAAGAGAAACGGTTATTTTATGACCACATAGTTAAACGATTAATTGATATAAGAACAAAATAAAGTTACCCTACGGATTGCCACTGATATGATTTCATTGATGAGCCAAGTCAAAGCTTTTTATTTCAACTAGACCTTTGCAGGCACTTATATAAAATCGAGACTCCAGGTACGTAGAGTCAAACGATCTTCAAAATAAAATGGTCTCACACCAAGGTTTCCAAAAATCTAAGTAACCTTGTTGCCCGAGATCATTTAGTTAAGGAAATATCGTCTCCTAAATTCCCTTCTATTTTCAATTTTTTTTCAGAAAATTAATCTAAAAATATTTCTAGATTAATTTTCTGGTATATTTAAGGTTCTGTCTCGCTTTATCTTATGGTAAGCACCACGAACACCAGCATAGACATGTTTCTGCAATGTCTGTCAGTTAATGAGGTGTATCGTGGATTGCCAACTTAATTTTATTATACACAGTCGACAATGCACGACGTCATTACTATAATTCGTGTTTTTTGTTAGGAAAACAGTAATGATGGTGTATTGTGAGTGGTAACATCACATTAAAGTAGGGGGAAATGGTAGTAATAAATAAAATACTCTTTTTTTTCCTTTCAAATTTTAGTCTTGATTTGACTGCCTCATCAGTCTAGTGGTCGCTAGAGCGACTGCTAAGCGTGACGTCCTGGGTTTAATGTCGGTCGAGCAAAGTGTTATTGTTTTTTTCTGTATGGAAATCCTCAGTAACAGCACGGAATTTTGAACTGTGCCGGGTAGATGGCAATAGGCTCGCCCCCTATTACATGGTACTATTGCTTACCCACATTTCGCCGATACTGTGTTATGTAATATGTATCAACATGATAACGTGATAATTTGTAAAATTAAACATTCATTAACGCACTGGTCCTATGATACGCATTATAAATAATGATCATCCCTTAACGATTTAATAGCATCTGACTTCCAGTAAACAAAATATAGGTATACTTAGAAAATATATACAATAAAATCGCTTTAAAGCCGTTACCGGAACTGTGTGCCATCTAAAAAATTGCAGTACCAAAATACATAGAATCAATAATTAAGTACCTCAACTCTAGCCCCAAAACCTAATATCTGGTTTGGCAGAGAGCTGGTTAATTTACCCCGGTTAATTTAACTCAAGCGGGATAGCCGGTCGGTAACTGTGTGTAGTTCACCACCACTGAGGTTAATTGGCTTCCTGGAATACTACGTTTAGAAAGTGTTACAATGGTATCAGAACTGTATCTCTAACAAAGTATATATGTACTATCCCACTAATAAAAGCATTATAAAGTAATGTCATGAATAACAGTAGTTAATTTTTGCCTTTTGTTTGACCTAAATATTAAAAGCTGTCATATTTATCTCAAAATTAATTGAATTAACTAATAATAATTGTCGTTTACAATAAATGAAATAAGAAGACTTGATTGTAGCATCCTTCAACTTATCTATCAAAATATCAAGTTATCTTGACAGAAATACAGATGCTGACCAATAATTATATTGTAGCTTAGCTTCTACATTAAAAGATTACATACAAATTCGTTACATCTCATCATAGTCATACTTCATCAACCAAAATCCAACTCTCACAAAGAATCCACAAAGTTCATTTTGCCCCAATCATATACTGATCTGACCGCATAACAATTTGATCTGCGGCAACATATGGCTGATATAGAGGACCCGGTTTTTGTATGGGTTTCGGTTTTTGATTACAAAATCATATTTAGGACAACGTATTATGTGACTTGGCGGTCCTTTTCGAGTAGGAAATGATGAATATGGTTTCTGAATATTGTCTACTGTTCTTGGTTATTTTGCGGATAGAAGGACCACGCCAGCTTTTGGTATTATTTGGTATATATGTCAATAACTGACGACTGACTGATTACCAACAGAATATTTAGAGTCTACAAATTATATTTTATATATAATCACGACTAAATTGTTATGTCGATGAAAGGTTACACGATGTACCTAGAGAACATAGAGTATGAGTAAACATAATAATACCTCTGGCAGGGAGCATGGTACTAATTTAAAGGTACAGAAAACCACCATTTATTATCACAGTTTATTTTGTACATTGAAAAACGGACATAAACAAACTGCTCTAGTCTAATAGTCTTTAATACAAAAATAATTAAACCATAAGATTTATAGATCTGTGTTTCAATTTAAAAGAGCTTGTAAAGGCCCAGTCTAACTAAAAACGCTGGCTTTATTATTTTTAATAAAGCAGCCTTCTATATTCATCTAATAAATAATAATAAGCTAGCACACGCACGCAAGGCAGGTGGTCTTTGTGACCGCATTTGTAGTACAGCTAACAACGGACAACATTGTACGTACAATTGGATGTATACAGTACAATAAACATTAAAAAAATATGAGTAAATTAAGTCAGATATCAAAACTGACAAATAATATTTGGCATTAACTTCAATGAATAGTTTAGCAATTTTGATTTTGGATTTATCACCACTTACTTTGATTACTGCACGTGGCAAAGCTTATTATTTCCAAAGCCTTGTCGTAAACTCCCGAAAACCATAATTTTATCACCATCAAGACAAGGAAATATTTGTTTGTACGTTTTCTAAAAAAAAAAAAAAAACAGTTTTTGTTTCGATTTTTTACATTCTTTATGTGTGTTCCTTAAAATATAGAGTTGTAGCCATTGGAATCTAGAAATTAAATAGTCAAATAAAAATTTCAATAGAGCAGTGGAATTTGGAATCCGTTTAGTAAATTGTCTACTAGGAATTTACTTTATTGCAGAACAGTTTAAAATTTGAATTCTATCTCAAAGAATTTTAATATATTTATATAATCTAATTTATATCTTGACTGTCAAAGGGTCAACAGTGTCATATTTATTCTAACTTAACCCATACGGCAATTCCCTAAGATGTTAATACATTGTCAATAAATAAAGCCCGCTTTGGGACATTTATTTGTAAGGAAATCGTTTTGAAACGAAATCTATTAAATAATAGTATAATCGGGACCACGCGACGGGCAGGTGGTCGCTGCGACCGTATTGAGCACTGCCGATAGCATTGTAGGGCTGTCAGTTAAACGAATTGAATCACCACGTGGCATTTAATAAATAGGCTTTTTTGTGTTAACTTTTATAGTATACACGCAACACAAAATCATAAGGTCGTGTATTTTTAAAGTGTTTTAATTAAGTTAGAGTATATGAGTTTAAAAAATATTTTTGTTGTTTGCTACCAGACTGCATGACATCAAAATTATTTTTATTTTTTAAATTTTTATTATATCATTACTAATTTCATTCATTAAACATTTACGAGGTCATACTTTAAAATTATGGGAAAACTCATCGAAAAAAAAGCCTATGAAGCACTTCTTGCCTAACAGAATTGTAACAGCATAGAACAGGCTTCCAGAAAGGGTTGTTGCGGCACCCACACTGAACTCCTTTAAAAAAAGACTCGATGAAGAAAACATCTCTGAACTATTTGATACACACGCATCAGCTAATTAGCTGCTAGTGTGTCTTACCTAATAATAATAATTATTATTACAAATATTAGGTATTAAATGAACTCGAGATCTATCAGAAAGTGAAAGACCTACTCTTTGCTTGTAGAAACAGTCCACTGAACTTAAAATAGTTCTTATTTTCGTTACTAAACACCTCCAGCTTCACAAGCAAAAACACGATTAACGCAACATTTCCGCGCTCTATTAATCACTAGACGACCGACTTGCAAAAAAGCAACATTATTTTCCGTAACTGAGCCGTGACAGCCCTGGCCATCTGCCTGCTTGCACAGTTGCAAGGATGCCTGCCGATATAAAAGCATCTTTGTTCCAAAAGTGGGTGCGAAGTTAACAGTGTCTTATTGTGAAAAAAAGATTGTACCTCTTGTGGAGCAGATGTTTCGAATTTCGGAATGTAGAAAAAATATTGGCATGCCAATTATGTTAGAAAATAAACGGGTATTAGCTTTCCATATTCGTTTTTATGGTTACAATATTATTTCTGAAACAAACTATTGGCAGACTTGGAAGAAAAAACTGTCTTTGTTTTGTAGTTTTTTTTTTTGTAATTTTGTTTACTTCGGTTTTTTTTGTGAGTCATGTTTGATTGTGTTTCTCTAGACTTTACCAACATTGAGAGGAGACTTGTCAAGATCAACACGGTTGATAAGGTGATTAACTGCGACGACCTTAAGAATTTTAGATCGTAAATAAATTACGACTATAACGAGGCCTTAGATTTAAAGCATATGGACTTTATAGCCTTTAAACCGAACTGCTCTAAGGCACAAATGGCGAGTATTATAAATTGCAACGGGTCAGCATTATCCCACTTATAAATGGACAGGCATTAGGGGAAAAATAAATTAATATTATAAATAATTATTAGTGCAGATATTAATAATTTTGTCGGAAACGTTAGCCGAATATAAATAAAGTAATATTTTTAGTGTGACAATACAGCATGTTCCCTTTTTCGTTATTATTTTTGAGCTCAGAATCAGTCATGATAAAATCAGTCAATATCTGAATGCAAACATAATCAGCTCATGACTGGAGTAACATGATTTTTAACAAAAAGTTAACCGCTTACTCCACAAGTTTTGACATAACCGCCATTTTGTTTATTAGATAGGATACTTCCAATGTCTGTATTACCTCAAAATGGAAACGTAGGTACCTATTTCAAGTATCTTTTTTGATTTTACGACCGTATTTTCTAGTTCCTTCTCCCATAAACACAAATTATTTCCCTCATACTTGAATGCGTGATACACGCAAATGCTGGGCTTTTTACAACTTCCCTGACAGGAGAAAGTTATTTTATTATGTATGTATGTCGTATCTAAACGATAGTCCTGTCATAAAGCATATTACATGGAAATAAAATATCGGTATTCGAAGCTATTATGTTTACTGTCACCGTTTATAATGCCATATTAGATGAGAACTTTTTTCATAATTCTGACAGGCAATCGCATGTCTTGAACTATTCAACAATATAAAATGCATTTAATGAAAATAAAACTTTTTATGGCACTGAATGCATCATTGGTGTAATGGTTGCATGCGCGACTACTGAGCGTGAGTTCCTGAGTTCGATCTCCGGGTCGGGCAGTGTTATTGGGTTTTCCTGTATGGAAATTCTCAGTAGTAGCACAGAGCCTGGAACTGTGCCCGGTAGATGGCAATAGGCATCACCCTTCGGGGAATACAGGCGAGATGCTATGTTACGTTGAATCTTACAAAAAAACCTACGATTTATCAGTCATTACAAAAATACCATTACCCCAGTGACACATTTAGTACCATCTTCATGTTAACCAGATGACCATCACTCCTACCATCAGTAATTAAACCTGCCATGTAAACATTACATAATTTTTACTGCCCATAAAACATCCTGTATACATCCAGCGTATCAATAAAAGCAATATTTACAAAGTATATTAATGATGGAAATCCCCCGGCTACCCCGATTCACATCTGCAATACATTTTATTGTCCACACGGGTACCATTTGTGTATGTTATTGAATCCCCGGTACTTTAGGTACCACATGGGGTGTATAGGGATTAATTTTTTCTCGCTCTTTTTGGGGCTATTTTGTGTTTATAGCGTAAATAGTGAATTGGAGAATTGGGGTTTTTTGTTGGTTTCTATTTTCATAGTGATTGATTGTTTAATCTAGAACACAGAATCAATCAAGAACAATTTTCCTGATAATCTACATCGTTTATCTGATGTTCATACCATCATCCGGCTAGCCTTTTCGTAACAACGTACTTTCAGTCTAACTTAGTTAAGGCTGAATACACAAATGAATACATTTTACACGGAGCGATTGCCACCTGACCTCCGCCACACAATTACTGGGAGACACTGATACTTTATGATTAGACCGGTTGTCAGAGAATTTGGGCTGCTGACATCTATCATTGGTATTCGTATGACGCTCGGAAACGACACACGACGGTCACCCATCCAAGGACCAATCGTAACAAGTGCTGCTTAACCTCACGACGACGTAATACAACGACGTTCGATACCAATCTTAAATAAGACTAATTAGCTCATCTTTTAGGTTAGAATAGACGATTTTAAAAACAGTGAAGCGAGATGTCAAAGTCAAAGTCAAAGTTTTTTATTTCAAGTAACCTTTTCAGTAGGGCCTTTTCAGGCACTTAAAAAGTCGAGACTCTAGGCGCACGGTTCCAAAGGGGGTAAGTCCTATGGAGAAGAGACCGGCAAGAAACTCCATAGATACTCTTTTCAAAAACAAAAAGTTAATTTACAATTAAAATCTTAAATTAACATGCATTATATAAGAAAAAATACAAACTTAATAGAACGCTTCTTACACAATGCGGCAATACATGATGATAAGCAATTAACATCTAAGGAACTTTAGCTCGTAAAAGTGTTATTACACAATTAGCGGTTGTGTTGACTTTAAGCCTCATTGAAGTGGTTTTGTGGCATCGAAGCAGTGTCTAGACGTAATAATATTCACCCTCATCATGACGCATATTGTATACAGATTATACAATTCAACTTGTTTTGACCAAAAATTTTGTTTCGTTTTCCTCACCTCCATCGATAATTCGAAAAGTTTTTTAATTTTGAACTTAACCGCTCGCTGCGGGTCAACATGTAAGCTAAATCTTTTGCTGTGTTTTCGAAATTTGAATATATTCGCTTCATAAAGTTGCTTTGTTTGAAATTTGAATTTTGATTAAATTTTGTTAAATCTTCTGTTATTATTTTATGAATTTCTATGCAGTACGATTTAAGTATGTTTTTGAAATGCTTATTATTCAATTTGAATTTTTATTTAAACTTATTGTAAGTTCAGAACTAGCTAATAGAGTTTGAAATAGAATACATATTTTTATTTACATTTTTCCAAACCCTTTCAGCAAGATAATTTTTCGTACGACAAACAAATACAGGTAACAAGCTTTTGCCCGCGACTCCGTCCGCTTTTTTTTTTTTTTTTTTTTGAGTTGTCTCTCGCAGTTAGCTCAGGGAGCTTTTACTGCTTAACCGGGCGAATGGCGAGACCAGAAGGGCCTCCAGCCGAGCAAATTATATAATATTAAGCAACACTGCTAAGGGTGTCCCATAGTGGGACTCGAACCTCGGCTTAGGGCGTTGCTGGGGGGCATACAAGAGAGGACTTGCTGGATCTGATTGTGATTATTTGGGGACATTTGATTTATTACTACTGGCTCAGCGCGGGCTGGCTCGAGCAAGGGTCGGGGTGGAGAATGAACGGGTCTTCGCGACGGGCCTCGCCGGCGAGGACGGTACGACGGTCGGTTGTGTGTAGTGTTGGTAGTTTTCCTAACCAATCGGAGCGCCTCCTGATGGAGGGTGATATCGTCGTCTGGGTATGTGAGAGTGTGCCTAGGACGGCGAATTTTGGATATGCGGGAGGGGGTGTAATTGGCGGCAGATACCACTAAGGGGTTTGTGTGCGAGGGAGCAGAGTCGAAGAAGCGTTTAGACGCTTTCTTCATGAAACATCTGATGGTCGGGAGGTTTAGGTCAGCGTGGAGCTGTTTATTGCGAACGTACCAGGGCGAGCCTGTGGCTTTGCGCAAGAAACGGTTTTGAAGGATTTGCAACCTATGGAGTCTGGACGTCTTTACGTGTGAAAACACGACGCTAGCGTACGTCATGATAGGGCGGATGCATGTGGTGTAAATTCGCACCTTGGACTTGAGTGCTAATTTACTCCGCGCATTGAGGATGAAATGGAGGCGACCGAGAGCAAAGGCGGCGCGGTGGCGAACCGTCTTTATGTGCTCGGTGAATTTGAGTCGGTCGTCGAGGGTCACACCGAGATATTTGGCCGTCAGTTCCCAGGGGATCTGTTGGCTAAACATGGAGATGGGACTTATGAGACTAGGATCCACGCCGCGTCTCGAAAAGAGCACGGCGGCGCTCTTAGTCGGGTTGACTTCGAACCTCCAGTTCGTGAACCATTTCCCTAGGGCATTGGCTGCGGTCTGGAGGGATCGGGAGATGCAGTCCGGATTAATGCCGGAGTAGAAGATGGCTGTGTCGTCAGCGAATAAGGCTAATCGACATTTGCCTCTGATCGGGATATCGCTTGTGTACAGCGTGAAGAGAAGCGGGGAGAGCACTGAGCCCTGAGGGACTCCGGCTCGGATCGGATGAGGGGACGAGAGCGCACCCTCTATGCGGTAGCGAAAACTGCGGTTCGACAAGAAGTCTCGGATGATGAGCACGAGACGGTCGGGCACTTTATGCTGATACAGCTTATATAATAAGCCGTTGTGCCAGACCTTGTCGAAGGCTTTCGCCACGTCAAAGAAGAGAACGCCTGTCTTGAGGCCTTTTTGGAAACCAGCACTGATATGCTCTACTATGCGGTGAACCTGACGGACGCAGCAGTGTCTGGCTCGAAAACCAAACTGCTCGTCGGGAATGAGTTTGTTGGATTCGGCGTAATCCATTAAACGAACATAGATCAGACGCTCATAAATCTTCCCAAGGACGTTTAGGAGGCTTATGGGTCTGTAACTGGACGGTTCAGACTTGGGTTTGCCGGGTTTCGGAATACCGATAACGGTAGCTTCTTTCCATGACTGTGGAAAGAGATTGTTGCTTAGAGCCGCATTGAAGATGGCAGTCATTAAGACGATGAGCGGGGCGGGGAATAGTTTGATCACTCTGTTGGTGATCCCGTCAGAGCCAGGGGCTTTTTTGGGTTTGAGTTTCTTAACGAGAGTAAGAACCTCTTCGGGTGTGACCGGGGGGAGGGGATCGTCAGGGTCCTCGTAGGGAGGGAGAGAGGATCTACGTTCGACCTCGGCGTCTACCTTGAAGAGGTGAGCCTGGTCGACTGGGAGAGTGCTTGGGGAGCATTGGGCTTCCAAGCTGTCGGCTAGACATTCGGACTTTTCGTCGTCCTCGAATGCGGGGCTTTGGTTGGGACGATTGAGAGGGGGCATGGATACTACTGTATCGGACTTGAGCTTTTTGGTCAGTTGCCAGAACGCTTGATGGGAGGGTTCGAGAGTGCTCAATAACTTGTCCCAACGATCCTTCCGCATCTCCGCTATGCGAGACTTTACAGCACGCTGTAAGCGACGCATGCGGGCGCGGTTAGCTTCGTCGGGAAAAGCATCATAGGCACGGATAGCTGCATTCTTCTCCGTCAGCAGTCCTCGCACGTCATCCGGCAATTTCCAGCGATGGTCATCCATCGCGGGGACTTGCCGTGAACATTCGTTCACTACGGATTGTACGTGACCGGTGAGGGAGTCGATCGCACCTATCGTATCGGCAACCGACACAATGCTATCGGGGATAACGTCAAGATGGGCGGATGAGGTAGACTTAAGGCGTTGCTCGAGTTTATTCCAATCCGTTACCGTCTTGGTTGGAGGGGGCTGACCGGGAACAGGGGAACCTACACGGGGACCTAGCTCTAGGGTCACCGGTCTATGGTCTGAATCTAGCTCTTGCAGCGTTTCTATAGAGCGTATACCGAGGTTTACGTTCTTCAGCAGCGCTACGTCGAGGACGTCGGGTCGATGGCTAACAATAGCCGGGTAGTGGGTGGGATTCATCGGGGCGATAACATCGAAGTTATATTTGATGCATAAGGCTTCAAGGTTTTTACCTCTAGGGTTTGAACTGTGACAGTTCCAGGATTGACTTTTGGCGTTAAGGTCGCCGGCCAGAAGGACGGAACCACCTAGGTTCATGAGGGAACGGATGTCCGGCTCGATATTAGTATGAAAATTGCTGGGAGGGATATAAGCCGATACGATAGTGATCGGCTGGTGACCGGTCATGCCTAGTCGGCATATTGAAACCTCTATTTGGGATAGGGGTGGGGGGTCCATAGGTATGCAATACAGGGAGTTTTTATAATAAATTAGGGTACCTCCTTTAGCGGCGCGGGTCCTGTCGTTGCGAACTAGACGATAGTTAGCGATTCGAGGATCGCGGTGGGAAGGCTTAAGGAAGGTTTCCTGTACGAGGAAGATGTCGATTTGATGGTCGCGGAGGAACGACGCAATCTCATCGCGTTGACCTGCAATGCCGTTGGCATTGAAGAAGCCTATTTTGAGGGATCGGGGTTTTAATCTGCGGCTTACTGGATCCATTTAAAAATTAGTACGGAAGTTTGCGCAGAAGTCGGCTAAGTCGGCATATTCCGACATTAGGTTGAAGACGGCGGTGGAGTTACCCTCGGCAATCTTGAGCTTGCCAAGTAATTCACGGCCGCGTGCCATGATTGTAGGGTTAAAGAGACGGCCCAAGGGTCCGAACACATCCACGGGCCCGGACGGCTGGGGAGCCGAGACGGGGACGGGGCTGGGCTTTTGGGTCCGTGGAGGGAGTGCTGGCGAGGGAGCGAGCACTGGAGCGGGGGCGGGGATGGGAGAGGCCATCAGCGGAGGAATAGCCGTGGTCGTGGAGGGTTGTTTAGGCCTGAGGGCCGGGAACGATTGCTGATGGTTCAGCGCGTTCCAGGGTGAAGTCCTCTGGGGTCTTAGGTTGTCGGGCATGGTAGAGGAGGGCAGCTTGAATTGCTGCCGTGTCTCTTCGCGCTTGGTCACCTTGCGATTCGAGCGCGGAGCCTTAGGGCAGCCACGATAGTTCGCGGGGTGCCCCTGCTCACGGCACAGAACGCAGCTCGGAGGCTCGGTGCATAAGGACAAGTCCTTGGGACGGGAACAATCGCCTGTCGCGTGGTCGCCTAAGCACTTTACGCACCTAGGTTTGGCGAAACAGTTTGATTGGGCATGGCCATAAAGTTGGCATTTATGACACTGGCTTATAATGCCAGTTTTGTGAGGGCTTTCGACCTTAATGCCCGACAAATGGCACAGGGATCGGATGTTGACGATCGCTTTACCAGCGGGAGAGTTTTCGCAGGCGACCATCACCATGTTGTATGGGATGCGGCCGCGAGCGCGGTGCATGCGGTGGACACTGAGCACTGGGATGTTTTGGGCCTTTAGGTCGCAGACAATGTCCTGGACGTCGATCTCCTTCGGCATGTTTTTAATGACGCACCTGAAGGGACGGTCCTCTTTTAGCGCGTACGTGTGGAAGGACACTTTGCGCGAAGTGAGTATGGTTGTTAATCCGCGATAGTCTTTCGCGGTGGGAACAAGCACTTTAATCCCTATTGCGAGGGATTGGGCATGCGTGAAGTTAATGTGCTTTTCAGCACATAACTTGGACAAGACGGTCCAACTGCCCTTGTCGTGAATGAACACTGGGGGCGGGGTGGGGGGTTTAGGCGGGTCGGAGCCCGCGGGATTAGGGGGAGAAGGGCGGTTGCCCTGGGCTGGGATGGCTGCTTTAGCGGCTGAGGGTGAGGGAGGGCGGCTGCCCTGCGAGGGGCTGGCCACGGCCGGGGTTGCGGAGGGAACGGCCGCCTTCTTGGAGGGAATATTCGAAGCTTGCTTCTTCCCTTTGCGGGCGCGCTTTTTCCCCTTGCCTTCGACGGTAATGTACTCGTCGGAGGTGGAGGAAGAGGTAGAATCTGAGGAGGGACCTTCAGACTCACACGCTGATAATTCAGAGGTGGCCTCAGCCATCTCTGCGTCAGCGGGGGACGGGGGGCGAGAGCTCGCATTGGAATGCGAGGACTGCGGGACGTGCGCAGGTGTGCGCACAATAGGGCCATTGTTCTCATCGGACAACGATGGGACAATGGGTGCCGGGCTAGCGGGGCTCTCGGCGAAAACAATGGGGGCGGGTTGTTTATTGACGACCGCAGGTAAAGGCGACGTCGCTGGACGAGGGGATTGCTGTTTTAACACAGCGGTTATTTTCGAGCCATATTTGGCTCGAATGTCGGGGTCGTTAAGGAGAACCTCCTTAACAAACAAGATGATCGCATCCGCCATTTTGCATAGCAAAATGACGGCCTATTGCTACTATTAATAGTTCAACCCCGGGTTGGATGGGCCCGGGGGTGTGTGGGTGTTGTATACCCTCCCTGCCGGGTATAGGCAGGGAGGTGTGCGTACGTAGGGTGTGCCCTAAGCTTGAATCCCGTTGCCGATCTTAATGTGCAAACGGGTCCCTAACAGCTCAAGTGCAGAGGGTGATATGGGCCGAAGCTTGCAGCACCCAAACAACACAAGAGAATAGGATAAAGGGTAGGGAAAGTGGGAAGTAGTGAGCTAGTGTCGACTAGGAGACCCCCCAAGGCCGGTGGTTCTAGCTCCTTCCAATTGATTGCTTTGCCCTGAAGGGGCGCAGCGGGTGTATTGGGTCAACACCCCACTCGGTTTCGTTGGCACCGTATGGTTTCCACCGAGGACCACAAAACAGTGGTTTTTACCCTGAAGGGGCAACACACGCGAGTTTTATCAATCAAGGAAACAGGGATAATCAAGCGTCGCCTTGAAAAAGGCAAGTTTTGATTCACGAGTCTTGATGTGGTGAAAGTCGCAGGCGACTTCGGACAGCGCTGTGGCAGGCACGGCGCAGAGGACGCACGGGGCGGGAGCGTGACAGCGGCGAGCGCGACACGTCTGCACGCGGCGAGCGTCAGAGTCGGAATGGACTCCGTCCGCGTTACATACGTACAATATATAAAATATAACCTATAGTAATCAGGAATAATGTAGCTATCGACCAGTGAAACAATTTTTAGAATAGGATAATTAGTTCCGGAGATTACCCCCTACATACAAACAAATTTTACCTCTCTATAATATTAGTCTAAATTGAATACCTTACGTCCCGCTGCTTAGAAAGTTGGCAATCCCATATTTTGCAATCATCACTAGGTATTCTGACTTAATGAATTGATGACCGAAATATGATAAGATAAACTCTAAAAACATTATTACGATATATTTTATTTTTATTTTTTTATAAAACGTTGCCCCACACTGGGATTTCTCCTGTGTCGTGGGTACAGTTTACAATCATACATGTCACATACACACACAACCAGACCCGAAACAACTATCTGTAGATCATACAAATATTTATTCCGTGCGGGGATCGAACCCGCGACACATAGCGCAGAAAGCTAATCGCTTAACCACTGCGCCAACCGTGTCGTCAAACCTACGATACTTATCTACGATAATTATCTGTCTTATATTTAGTCAAGCGGCAATATGTAAAATATCACCCGCATACCATCGAAATAAATAACTCAAAGTGAATAACTTTGACAGAAACCGTCTTCAGTGTAAGTTAACTCTAGCCTCGCTAAGTTAGAAATACTTAACTAACTTCTAAGTTAGAGCTTAGGATATTGCTCGTCGACAGTTTCTCGAAGGACCAAAATATGCGTAGTGTACTGATTTCTAAGTTTGAAAGTAACTTAAAAGGTTAAAGTTAGACTTACGTATATTTTACTTCACTCTTCATCTAGTTTCACGTTCGGTTTCATGTGAAACAACTAGCATTTAACATTTACAAACTTAAGTGAAACGAGATTTTTGCAGCTGTTGATGTCATGAATAAGTATAAAAAGTATATTTTATAGAAAATCAGCCTTTTCCCAAATGTTTTAAGGTCGATTTCAAGCTGAATATCAGTATTTTGTGAACTCAATATCATGCTTTGCTAAATAACACACAACATAGCATCACGCCTGTATTCCTCAAAGGTTTAGGCAGAGGGATACTATTATACACAGACATTTCACCGATGCCGATTGAGCCCCATGTAATAAGATGCAAGCCTACTGCCATCTACTGGGCACAGTTCCAGACTCTGTGCTACTCCTGAGAATTTCCATACAGAAGAACCTAATAACACTGCCCGACTCGCATCGAACCCAGGACATCACGCTTAACAGTTGCACTTGCAACCACGAGACCAATAAGGCAGGCTATGTCAAATACTAAATGCTAAAGCTATTCGGAAATTCGAAACAGTTGAGATTATTTCGCCTTCCAGTCTATCATGCTTGTAGAATTAAACCAGACCATACTTCGTGGCACCTTGATTGCCATGGGAATAATACCACGTGTATAAAAAATCTGAACTACAAAAACTTCGTCTGCGTTTTAATTGTTAAGTTTTTTAATATCACACCTACAATAAAACCTAATAAAGTTAGGTTGAAAATAGTGAGTAATTTATTCCGCATTGGCTAGTTTGTTTTTTTTTTTATAATCATTTTAACAATTAGGCGGTTTAGCGTAAAATTGCTGAGGATTGGACTAAAAAATCTAGACGTGACCAATGGCTCTTGAAGGTCGGTAGTTATTCCATCGTAACTCAATTTAACTCGTATTAGAAAGATGTAAGTTTCAAAGTTGTATGGCAAAAGTTATTGCTATCGATACAGTGACCAAACTATATTTGGAAATAGAAAATATTATGGTAACATTAATTAATTGTGTCCTTGGTTTTTTAAATATTATGACTTGGATTTAATAAATATGATTGTCTAATTATTTGCAATATTTGCTACAGATAAAAAATAAAGATGTTCGACTGTACATTTGTCTAGTAAAATATCGGTAACTGCACAAGTTGCAAAACTGCGTCATGGACCTGGTGATCGTAAGCGCGACTGCTGAGCGGGAGGTCCTGGGTTCGGTTTCCGGATTGGGCAGTGTTGCTGGGTTTTTATGCATGGAAATTCTCATTAGCAACGTGGAAATTTGGAATTGTGTCCGATATGGCTGTCGAAATGTGGGTGAACAGTAGCAGGTACACCACTGCTTAACCCTTAGGGGAATACAGGCGTGATGCTGTGTTATGTTTCGTGCAAGTTTTCCTGTACTGTAGTCAGCATTTCTGGTCTAAACTTTGCAACTGTGAACTAGTAAGCAATTGAGAAGTATATATAAGTATGTATAAGTATATATGAAAGAAAGAAGAAAGAAAGAAAGAAAATCTGTTTATTTCCGCCATGATGTGACGCACACAATAAATACACACAAAAAATAAGAAGAACAAATAAGGAAAATATGCGCCACATCCGCGCAAATATATAAGTATGGACTTCGTTATTTAATAAGAAGTAACAGCATTTTACAAAAAATAATGTTTTGTTTAAAATTACTCGTTAGGACAGTGTCCCGCAAACTTTTTGTGTTCAAGGAAATCGGAAAATTTTGGAGGTACACCATAAATGAAAGATCAATTTTTACCTGATATTAATCAACAAAACAATATTTATTAATAATCAACAAACCAATATTTATTAGTAATTAACTTTATTTTTCCGTGGCACACCAACTAATGACCACGGTACACCAGTGTGCCGCGGCACAAACTACGGAACACTGCGTTAGGATATGTTCCCACGATGCATTTTTGCAGCTATGCACAGTCGCGCGGTTTGTCAATTGTTGAGTCTATTCTGTCGATTGACAAAATGGCTTCTCTTGATAAATGCAATGTTGCAATACAATTGCGACATTGTCGAGTATTTGTTCGTGAACCGAACCAACTATGCCAGTTGTCTATGTCGCGTACTAATCTATGGTATCAACTCGCCAGTCATTGTACAAAGAGCACAAAAAAACTTAAAAAACAATCTAACTTCGTCTAGAAAACTTTAATTTAATATTCTTTTCTTTTTTGTTACAGATATAAAGTGAACGCAGTGTACAGTGGTGTAAAAAAGGTTTAGTTGTAAAATAAATTATAATAAAAATGTGTAAAATGTGTTAGTTCACGATGTCACAACGGCGGCGCTGCGGTCGCATCACGTGACGTTTGGAATCCAAGATGGCGGACTCCAGTCCCGCCATTTCTATTATCGAAGGAACTGTGAAGTTTCGCGATGGTAAAAAGGTGAGCAAAATTATATATACATTTTTAGTTTAATATAAGTCTGGCAGCTTTTTTAATTTCTTTTATGAACATGTACATAATTCATCAGCAGTGATAGCCTAGCAGTTGAACGCTTGCCTTCTATGCAGGAGGGTCCGCGTTCAAACCCGGCCCGCACCTCTGACTTTTCGGAATCATGTGCGGATCAGAATTTGATTATCACTTGCATTTACGGTGAAGGAAAAACATCGTGAGGAAACCTGCATACCTGAGAGGGCTCCATAAAGTTCTCGACGGTGTGTGTAGTCCGCCAACCCGCAACGGGCCAGCGTGGTGGACTAAGGCCTACCCCTTCTCATTCTGAGAAGAGACCCTCGCCCAGCAGTGGGACAGTAATGGGTTGTTTTTTTTTTTTTTTTACATAATTCATCAGAGGTCTGAATTAATCTCGTCTTCCCAGCTTAAAATGTTGCTGGACATAAGCTTATATATTTTTATTAATATTCCTATTTTATCAAATAAGAGTTTAAAGTGTCTGATGGTCCGATTATTTCTGGTCTTTTTTCGATTGCACCAGAAGGTGAAATTGACGTATAGTGGATGTTTTGCATTTGAAGCCTGCATGCGCAATGAATTCAAGGAAGCACACCGTTAAAATAAAGTATATTTTGCTGTAGTATGTACTCAACTCCAATGTTTGATATCGATAGCTTATCATTGAAACCAAAGTAGCTACTAGAGACGTGCTTATCGTTATCGATAACCAGAAATATGTCACGTCGATAGCGATAGACGTTTACGTATTCACAAACAACGGTAGTTTCTGGGAACCTCTTAACGGATATCCTTGATTAGACCGTGGTGATTTAAAGGTGTAAATAGTATAGTAATAACAGGGACTAGCTAGACTAGGACCCGGGTACGTCCTAAAACTGCGGCCAGACACCGGGGGACGGGCAGCAGCGTCCTCTCACTAATCGGTGAGCCACTGCGATCCCCAAGCCGCCTGCCAAGCGTGGGGATTCTGGCAAACCCTTCGTTCAGCAGTTGACGTCTTCTGACTGATGATGATGATGATGATGAACAGGGATAAGCCCATAGGGTATCGTCATTTTTCAGACAGGATTCAGAGCTATACGCCTATTCTGCAGTATTATTTGATAGAGTGATAATATCGTACGCAGCTAACGCAACTTCAACCTTTACATTATATCCTCTTCATCAAACCTAGATACCCATCATTAGCAACTACTAAACCCCTCCGAAGTTCTTTCAGGATGTCCGCCTTCTAAGGTAGTTGAAAGATCATGTCTGAATTTCGATGTAATGTGAGTGTAAATCAGTACACCTCTGTCTAACCCTTCGGGGAATAAAGGCGTGATGCTGTTATGTTACTAATCAGTCATAGACCTTGGCAATAGGTCAACAGAATCCTGGAATGAAGAATGTCTATACCTAGCCAAAGAATAAGATATACAAGCACAATGAATCCTCTGTTATGGGAGTCTTATTATTAATTAATAACAATAGCGGTTGTTTTGACGTTCTATCATTGGTTAGTCATATTAATTTAGTACTCAACGCCCTTTGATCGTATCTTTGCAAACCTATGACTCACGTTACTTCCTGGTTTTGTAGCAATGTGTCATAATTTTATAATTATGCTGATTCGAGAAATTTATGAAAGTATCGATTTGTATGTTACACATAACGATGCCATGTGCATCTATCAGTACATTCAGTAATGTTGATAATATTTTTTAATATTGAGAAACATTTTAATATCAGTATCAGTTTGAGCACCGCTTGTGATATGTGATATCTACGTCCTACATACAAATATGATGTATCACTTATGAATGGCATTCACATACCTAATAGGTACCTTTGTACTCAAGCTATGACACCTTATGGGTAAACACTTTATTCATAATATAAATTATCCATCAACTGTTTCCATGGCTACATAACATTACATTCAAAATGCTATATACACTGCATAGCATTGATTGATCTATACATTTAAATAAAATTGAAGTGTCTGTTTGTAATATTGAAATAACCGTTTTTTACTACATGCATATGAATATATATATACAGTATATACACCAAAATAACATTTTTTTAAATTTTTGTCTGTCTGTCTGTCTGTTTGTATAGGCTAATCTCTGAAATGGCTGGACCGATTTTGACGATTTTATTGGCAGGTAGCTGATGTAATAAGGAGTAACTTAGGCTACTTTTATTTTAGAAAAAATCTTTTATTTTAGAAAAAAAATAGGTTAAGTGCATTTGGTCTCACTAAAAAATACATTGTTAAGTTCCGACATCCACGCGAACGAAGTCGCGGGCACAGCTAGTTAATAATAAATTCATAATTCAATGATTGCAATACCATAATTACCATTACCATTAATTGTTGAAGAAAAACATAAAGCACAAATATGTAGTTGAATGTAATATAACTGAAAAAAAAAACATATCTGAAAAATGAAACATAACTGAAAATATATTACGGCCCAAGTGTATACATAAATGGCACTCAGTTTTTATGTAATAACTCGTTCTGAATATACATAATCTGGTCTTTAATAGCATCAAGTTGCTCTGAAAAACAATGATGGCATAAAAATGATTAGCTTCAGGATTTTCCGGAAATACCTACTAAGTGTGTCATGGAAATTTTCATTCATACCGTTTCTAGTTGACTGATAATTGATATTTCTGTCTCTTAAATGATTTATTAGTTTTTGGTCGAAACTTCTTGCGTAGGTAAAGCGATTAATTTGCTAAGCAACTAAAATAATCTGTCATAAGTCAGTCTCGAGAAAAAAATCGTACAAAATTCAAAAGTTCATTTGATCTTATGATTAATTCCAATATTAAACAAAAAGATTTGTTTAGCTGAAACGATCAGTTTTATTATCGTAATTAAAAAAATACTTTAGTTACAAACGTACCCAGTTTTATCGGCCAATTTGCCAAAGCGAATTATTTCAACAAAAAATGTTTAATGGCATCCAATTTGTGGCGATACGAAACACGAACGCAGCACTACGCCGTTGTCATCGCGTTAATTAAAACGCCAGTGAGCAATACGCCTATACACAGAGCGGTCAATACGCGGTCGGCCATTAATTTAGTTACTGGAGAATTATAGGTATACTTAGAGATTAAAACTGGAGGTTAAAAGTCAATTCGAAAAAAATGGGACGAGAAAAATTCTTATTTAAAAAAAAAAAAAACGTCACAAAAATATGAAAAATTAAGAACTAAAAAATCATAGCGAGACGTGACAGAGACTTGTCTTAAAAAAAAAACTGTCTTTACTATTTATACGGACCTTTCAAGTAAAATTAAAATACATATTGTTCATCATCACAAGAGAAGTCTTGTTGAAACTCTAAAAAAGGACTTTCTAGTTTTTCCACTCGACAAACATTCGAAGGAATATTAAATAGGATATAAAGAATAAAACAATCTTATCATATCATATCTATTAAAACGCAGCATACCCGTTAAGGTACCGTAATTCAGTTGCACATTGTTGCATACTAAACTAATTTTAATCTCTTTCTTACGAATATAATTGAAAAGAGACACAAATAATTCAGAACTGTCATAATAGTCTATTTTATTGTTATTTACGGTAAAATAGGTGCAACCTATGGCGATTGTGACGAAAAACACGTTGATAGCAAGTAAGTATTAAAATGAACTATAATGACAAGACTTGTGAGCCTAAATTAACTTGTAAACAACGGATTCATTATCACTAGATAAATACATAAAAACGGTACAAAACTCCGTACTTACTAACGCGTGATCAATCCAATCGCGTCATCACCACAAAGAGTTAAAGCGAATGGAAACGCATAGGACTGTGTAATTTTAGTCACGCTGAACGCACTCACGTGGCAGAGGAATAACTATGTGGATAGTCAAGATAATTGTGTTGAGGAAAAACTGAATGAATAGAATAAAAATTCCTTTACTGCTTGATAGGAAAGTGATAAGGAAATCATTATTATGTATATTGGTCCTTGTGGATACGCTTGGTTGATTTGATTAGAAAAAATGTAATACGAATTTAGCTCCTATAGCTATACATTCATATTTTTCTTTGATGTTCCTTTTATAGATAAATACTTATACTAGCTGTATATGTATTTATCTGACTATCGTGACAAAATTTTGAACATATAATTGAATCATGGTCATACCTAGTGATGGTGTCTGGGCTCCATATTACCTTTATAATTTCATCTGCCTCGCCTAGCCTGGATTTCCCAACTAATATTATAGAAACAGTAACAGGTTTAGTGGCTGATTAAGCTGCCGATACTATATTTTTTATCTTTATTTATTCTATTATATCAGACTACTTTGTGGCAATCGGTCATGATGTCTTTTTTGATTATGTAGCATCGACTTTGATTAAAGGCAAATTCATGCTGTATTTCGTTTGTCTTGAATAAAAATATAATAAATTCGTTAACTAACATTTAGTAATCTAAGTTTTCTTCGAACAAATTTAGAATTTTAATAATATATTGATATTCGTTGCCTGTAACTCTATGAATAAATTAAAATTACTCTAAGTCTTTTCTAATTATGTAGTGTTGACTTTGGTTAAAGACAAATTCATATTTAATTTTTTTAGTCTAAAATAAATTTAAAAAACATAAATTAGATAACTAGAATCAAGTTTAAATAAAATTTTCACAAAATTCATTCAGAATTTTAATGATAAATTTTGTACATTAATATTCTTTGTCCGCAACTCTATGAATAAATTTAAATTAGCGTCGAATAGCTCTTCTAGTGAAGTTATTCATCTCAAATTAATTACAATGTTATATCGATTTTTACCTGTATTTTCCATGAGATGATGATGAGATTTTATTCTGCAGCAATTTCGGACCCAAAGTTTTTTTGTTTTACGCGGTATTAGGTAAGTCACGCGTAGTTTATCGTGTAGTATATTAGACTTATTAATATATTTCTAAAATCTTTCACTAATACCTGTAGACGGAGAATTTATTACTAATATGTACAATGCGTTTCTAAGGACCAATAATTTGCTATACTCTAGTTAACAAATTCTAAACGTTGTACATTTTAGTTCTTAATTCTATTTGTCAAAACTAAACTTGAATGGCGTGCTCTATTTTTAGAATGAACACTATCATTTCAACTTGCATGCAATTCGTATTCCGTATATTACAGGGCTGAACCAACGGACACATTAAATGTTATTGCTTTAGGGGTAGCGTCAGGGTCGTTAGTCGAATCATGAAAAACAACGTAAAAATTATATCTCGCTTTTATTATGACACTTTATGCACGCAGCTAAGGACGTGAAATGAAATATTAAAAAAAACTCAATAAAGTTTTACATCATTCTTTTAACGACATTCAAGTTTGAAAAGAATTTTGGGAGATGGAAACATACAAACAAACATGTAATTAATTGTTCTTTAATATATTAAACTCAAACTACAGTTTAGCTTGACATAACCACAAACGTTTATAAAAACTAAATGATTATGAAAAAAAAACGAAACGGACGAATATTAAAAGATACTGTGTGAAATAAGTTTTAAAATCTGTAATAAGAAGTTCTCAAACACTTTGGAAATGCAAACATAACATTCTTAATAATCTAAGTAGCTAATGATTCACTTCAAATAAAACTATCGTCTATAATATAATAGTCTTTCTTGCTATCTGTTTTACAGATTGCGAAACACCTTACTTATAAAACAGAGATCCTTAGATAAACTAATTAGATTTCATATCATTATCTTTAAAAGTGACTTCTTTCAGAACTCTTAATATTTCAATCCTTGCTTCAAACTTCTGCTTATCTTGTAACTTCCTGAAACTCGGAACCAACGACAGCATGAACTGTCTGTCTTCGTCTTCTTCATCTTTCTTTATTTCCTTTAACATGTCCAATATTTTATCTTCTAAATTTTCATTTCTCTCGTGTAACATTGGTGGTCTAAGCATTGCGTGTCCTGCGTCTGATTCTATTTCGAAACGAGGGGTGTTACTAACATTTGCTGATTCGTAAACTACAGGCTCATTTTTTACACTTTCTAAAGGATCTGAAGAGGTTGAATCTTCAGACTCGACAGCTGTATTCTGCTCTTCTTCATTTTCAGGGTCGAGCAGGAAGGATAACATGTTAAAATATTCGTATCTTTTTCTTTTTTTTATTGGTCCTTCGTGTAATTCTCTTTTCAACTTCTCTTTCCTTTGGAACGCGAGTTCTCTCGTGAAGCACGTCCGGAGGCTCTTCCAGCGTCTTTGCAGTTCGTGAGCTGAAATACGAGTAAAGATGGTGTTTGAATAAATACATAAAATAACTCTTATCCTTTAAAGTGTTTCCGTAAGTTAAAATAAATGCCAGAGCATTGCCTACTTCAAACCGTGTTTATGTTTAGTATTCATAAAGTCAAACGTTGATATTATTTCTTATATATTCAGTTCTACTTTCAGTAAACAGCAAACATTTTGATTAATATTGCAATCATGGAATTAGTTCTCCATAACAGCCAATTTAGTTCAATTGCTTATAGTTCTAGGCACACCTTGAGATGTCTAGGCGTTGTAACAATTAAGCCAATATAAACTAATGTACAGTACCTACAATCAATGCCCTCTATGTGCCTTCTTTGTCCTCTTTTGCATGTACTTTAAAAGTCATACAACACACAAATTACAAGTTGTATATGGCCAGTCAAAAGTCCAGACTGCATAATAACATCACGTTTATTATGCCAGAAAGGTTAGGCAAGGTGAATTGTTGCACCCAGGTTTTGACGATGACCTTATTGAGTCTAATGTATAGGTAGCGAGCCTGTATTGCCGTTTACTAGGCACAATTCCGGATTCCATTGACATAAAATTTCCTTTAAGAAATAAAGACACAATCTAGACAATATCGTGATTACGGTACTTATTTTGATTTTAAATTGACCAGAAAACGGTACGGTTAAGGCCTTGAGTCTTGAACAGGACTGATTGGTTGAAGTTCAACTACTTTCGCTATAGTCTAACATAGCCAGTTTTGTACTTGGTTGTGGCCGTCTATCCTTTGTTTACTTCTGGCTCTTGCGCGTAAAGCCTTCTTTACCATTCTTCAAAAAGTATCGTGAGTTGCAACGACATTTACTGTTCTATTTCTTCGGCGCAAACACGACTGCTGAGCGTAAGGTCCTGGGTTCGATTCCCGGGTCGGGCAAAGTGTTATTGGGTTTTTCTGTATGGTAATTCTCAGTGGCAGCACGTAGTCAGGAACTGTTCCCGGTAGATGGTAATAGGTTCGCCCCCTATTATATGGGACTCAATAACAGATCGGCGAAAAGTGGGTGTACCACACCTCTGCCTAACCCTTCGGGGAATACAGGCGTGATGCTATGTTTTATGTTTTAAGAGATTACAACCAGATATTCTAAAAAAAGCTCGGATGAATTTGTTCTAAAACATTTTTCTATCCAAACTTTGATCAGAGAACGAACCGGTACCCGTCTCAAAAGTGTCGGAACTGTCTCATTATGGAAACGGTAGGAACATGGGTTCAGTAAATTTTATCAATACTGAATTATGTATTGACCCAATGTTTATTTAATTCGAGAAGAGATTTTGTCAGACTTATAATTAAAATATTCAGATACCTAGTCAGAATGAAACGATAAAAAACACTACATTGATAGAAAATATTTCTTTTAGGCCATACTTGAATTTATCCTGTATCGTGGGTACAGTTTACAAACACATGCACTCACGACCCGAAAAAATCATCTGTAGATCATACAAATATTTGTTCCATGCGGGAATCGAACCCGCGACACCGTGCCGTCATATATGACAACAATTCTCCAGTGATTATTAATAGGTAATATATCAAGATGAAGGACAGAAATATGCATGAGTAGAATGATATCACTAGTTTGCAAATCCTTGTATTCAGTACAATTAAACTGGTCCTTATTCCTTAAAGTTCAATAAATGCCTGCACTATTGTCCAATATGCTACCACATAAATTATATTCACAAAGGAGTAAATTCTGTTTGCACACATACTTAATTTGACAAATTATTATTACCTGTCCTTTTCAATCTAGCAGAGAAAGACAAAGACAACACTACTTCCGGACTTGCCAAAATATTAAGTTCGAATAGTGTGCTACAGAATAGAAACCAGTAATAGTTTTTATCTGTCAGCGACAAACAACTTCTTTTCATCGTTATCTTTATGTTAATTTTCACTCGAATCTCTATTATAAAGCCATAAAACACATTGTCCTATGCACATCTCATAAAGTAGCTATCGTATCTGACACCAAATTGTTCCTACACTCCTAATATCTTGAATAATAATCTTGACAAATGAATTTAGCTTTTAAAACTCAAGTGTTAAATTACCAAATTGTATGACAGAACAAGGAATATTTAGACTTCATTGCTCACCGTATTCAACCTTGTTTTGCGGCTTGAAGTCTTCCCATCCCGCAAACACTTCTTTGCACACCGCAATCCACAATTTAGACTTATGCTTCTTATGGCTGTAGTAATTAGAATCATTTTTGTTGTACAACGCTGGCCGTTTTTTCACTGCCTGTATAAGCGTTTCTGTGTCCATTTCGGCCATTTTGCGGGAAAATTTGTGCCAACGTGCGATTGTGTCGGCGCGCGTGGGGCAACTGAGGGGAGATCGAGGCGCCGCAGTGGGGCAACGATCGCGCGACGTCGGCCTCGTAACGCGCACTACTTACGTTTTTTCGATCGACTAAAGTAGATATGTGGCTACATAATATGAGGATTTTATTTTTAGATTAGATATGTATACGATATGACAATACTCTGGTTACAGCATTAATTATCGTGTAAGGAGTCTCGTTATTGCATTGGTTGATTTAGTTTTAAGAGTAAAATATTTAAGTACAAAATTGACACACTAATAAAAAAATAAAACATCAATTGTATTAGACAGAAAACAGTGAACAATAAAAAACATTGTCTACTTAAAAAGCCTCCTTTTTATTTTTCATTTTCTACGCTTCTTACCGCTAATTTCTTAAATAGGTTTTACTTCTCTCTCTCTCATCTCACAGAAGGATCTGTTAGGAATATGTCGACGCGTCAGAATTTCAGATTTGATGTTGTAAAAAGCTCAAATAGAAATATTTTATTTTAATACAAAGTCATAAAAAACATGAAACAATAAATTAGGTATATTTTCCTATAAAATACATTACGTAACAAATATGTTTTAATTTTCTTTCACTGTCAAAAAGTTATGAACAAGCGACATAGAAATAGCACATTGTCAATTTAAAAAGTCTGTTCTGTGTACCAACAAAATAATTTACCGTCACCCTACACAACCGCATTTTGTTTACTCGTAGCTTTGTAGCGTTAAGGAGAAAGAACATACCTTTATCTATAAGTGCGAGTGAGACGAATCTACTTTTCTTTCGCCGACGTAAAATCGCAGTGCATCAAATTGCTTTCGAGTTGGCAACTGTAGCCTGATGGTGTACCGACTATAAGCGTTCCTCAATGAGCGATAAAGATATTTTATAGCTTCATAATTGATACACTGAAAAGTGATTGTTAGGCAGCGAAGTATTATGACATATTGCACTGTATTGCAGTAATGATTAAAAACGGGTTCCTATTTTGATAGTATATTAATATCTTTATTTATAAAATTCCGGTGTGTTTGCTCGTAATTCTTCCCCTCCTAAACGGCTTGACCGATTTCAATGAAATTTTATTTTTGTACTTATGGGGTCGTCTGGATGATTCTTAGCTATAGTTGGACCCGGTAGGTGGTGTTGTCGAGCACCAGAAAACAAAATACACGCAGACGAAAACAACAGCTACTAAATATATAAATTTCAATTGTTAAGCGTAGCATGTAAAATTAGACGTGTACTGTTTATGCAATTTTGACTCTAACATTTTGTAGAATATGAATCCAATATGCATTTAAATTTAAATATATATTTTTTTATTAAAACCACCTGGCACTGAGGATATTATAATAATGCATGAAGTTGAAATAAGTTGCTGATTCTCAATTTGAATTCTGAGTCGAGACAATTTCCCCGGGATTTTGAGATCTCCTCATTTTCTCATTGTTCCTTTAGTTATGCAATCTCACCTAAATTGTTGTTTTTTTATACTTAAAAATTCAAGTTATCATGCCAATTATTTTATTAGTTTTTAGATCATGATTATATCTACTGCCATTATGCATTTAAAATTGCATATTTATTATGTAATTAAATATTATTCTATTATGTATTTGACTGCCTGTTCTCCTTGACTTCGTTGGCTGTTTATATTAGTTGGTTTATCTATAAGATAATATATCTTATATAGATTATCCGCTACTACACTTCACAGCCATTAATTACTTAGCAAGTTATTTATGTGATAATAGTTATGTTATATTACCTATGTAACAAAAGTATAAGAAATATTTTTTATAGGTTTTTAGTGTATCGTGTCAATGTTTAGACATTCTATTGTATTGGGAAGGTGTGTGACCAGGTTTAAGGAGATTATTTTTTAAATATTCGCCGTTTTGTTTAATTAATTTCTAATTCATCGTCTGCCTAGCCTTTTTCCCAACTACATTGAGGTCGGCTTCCAATCTAACCGGTTGCGGCTGAATATCAATATTTTACAAGGAGCTGCCTTCTGACCTCCGCCACACAATTATTGGGAGACAATGATACTCTAAGGTTAGACTGGTTGTCAGACTTTTTGGGCTACTGACACCAGTAACGACTGTCATTGGTCTTCGTATGACACCCGAGACCAACTACTTAACGTGCTGTCCGAGGCACGGAGGGGTCTCGATATGTGAAAACCACCCTTCCAAGGACTGAACGCGTCAAGCGCCGCTTAACCTCGCGGATCGACCAATTTGCGCGGCAGCGATATAGCTACGAGCCTCATTCATAATTTCTAATTATTGTTTTATATTGTTTCAGTGGAAATCGCGATGGTGTGTTATGCGGAAGTTGTCTCCGGTTGCAGGTAAGTTGTGGACACACTACGCCACTTTATTTAAAATTATAATTAATTACTAACAATAACATTGCTAAATTTTAGCCAAATATTGGACCTTGAAAATTAAATTAAATATATCCTCAATATTACAGGAAGTAAAACTGCGATTTCAGCATATTTTTACCATTACTCCGTGCTACTACTGAGAAAATTCATACAAAAAACCAAATAACATATTTCCCGACCCGGGAATCATACCCAGAACTTAACGCTTAGAATTCGCGCTTGTGACCACTAGACCATTGAGGCAGTCAAGCTATTTTTATCTGTGGTCTCAAAAATATTTTTGCCTAGCTTCCTACACAAACACTCCGATTTTGGAGAATCAGTTACATTCCAAGAATTAAATCGTTAACCAACTTAAAAAAGTATGTTGTTACTTGTAACTTAGACTCAGGGACATAACAAGGCCGTTTTTTATTCCCTACCTGTCTGCCTACAACCTCTTCTAAGACTGCAAGGCAATTTAAACCTTATTACACAAGCAATAAAGGTTTAATGGGGTCTGAATATTAATTGCATGTTTATTTTTTCCATAGAAATGATGTGTCATCGAGGGGAAATTACATTCATTCATTGCCTATTCTTAAGGAGTATTGTTGTCTCTTTCATTTGTTTTGTTAATGACTGAATAGCGGATGTAAGGGTTTTGTATTATGTTAAAAATTTTACTGAATAATTTGCTATTGTGGACGATTCTACTCGTTCTTGAGAAAATCCTTGATTGTTTCTTAGAAAATTCTAAACTAAATATATTTTGTACATAATAATATCTAAATGAATATTGTCTTCAAATACTTAATTATTCATTCTATACCCAATAATAGACTGAATTCATTTCCTGGAAACAAAAAATCTGAAAAATATGAATAATACGAAAGAAAAATATCTTTATAAGTACATAACAGATTGTAGATTAATTTTACCTGACTTAACCGAAAAGAATAACTGTTCAAAAATAGCAGTTCACATACTTAGATAGAAAGACAGGCATACAATATGAGCCAAAGAACCTCCTTACACGTTGTATTCTAAAAGTAAAATAAATAACTGTACATAACAATAGTGACAGCCTCTAATTAGATATAAAAACAATCGCCACTTAGCGTATCTAACCACCTGACCACAGAGTAACGAAGAGAAGTTCCACTCGGTACAATTCGAGTAAACGCGTCGTAAGGTTAAACAAAAGCTATCGCGAAAGGGCAACTTGCGACTGCAGAAGTTGACTGATTCTTTATTTGAAAAAAAGCCTGTTTTAAAGCCAGCTGAAATTCGCTTGGCTGTCGCTGACAGAGAGTAGCATTTGTGCAGTTCTGCTGTCATCAAAATAAAGACTATGACCGTACGTTTGAGCCTATTTGAGAACGAAAGGACGCCAGCAGACGGCTGACTATCGCTGAGTTGGTGTCGTATGCGCATCCTAAGATTTTCATAACCACTAAACAGATGTATCGGTGATCAGTCGGTCAGCTCAAGCCATTAACTAAAGCAGTGGAACGCGATAGACAGTAATGAGTGATTTTTTTTTAAGCGCGAGTTCAGCGTTTCGTTCGTCGCGAGAAGTTTACCTTCTATATCTTGTTATCACGTGTTTCTAGCGTATCTAAGACTGACGTCATGCGGGTGCAGGTTTCTGTCTTCTCAGAAAGCATCCAAGGTGAACCACCCGACGACTTTAAACTTTGTCGCTTTGACATAATGTGCTATCTATTTCGCATTTAATAATAAAACTGGTTCATTAAATTGTTTGAAGTGTGGATTTTAGAATAACATATAGTTCGGAGCATAGACTAAACATGTTTTGTTCCTGTTGATCAGACAAAATAATCCCTGCAATTGGCCAACCAACTTTGGCTTACTAAAACTAAACCAACCTTTTTTTTGGCTATCATGAGAGCTTTCTAATGTCCTAGAATTTCGTAGTATGCTTTTATAAAAGAACTAGCGGAGCCCTTTCTGAATCTCGACCACAGCACCACCTACCGGGCCCAACTATAGCTAACAACCAATCTAGCAATCCATCACCAATCCAAATGACACCATAACTACAAGAAAAAAATCATCAAATTCGATCAAGGCGTTTAGGAGGAGAAGAATTAAGAACACACGCACACACCGGAATTTAATATATAAAAACAAAGTAATATAATAACCTTTCTTAGTTTTGCTCGCGTTCTACAAACATATAGTTTGTAGACAGACGAAAGAAACTCAACCGCAGTTTTGAGGCTTTATACCGCTTTCGTTAACGGTCCGAAATTGACCGTGGTGTCCAATTTTAGAAGCCACCTGGATATTCAGAGAAATTTAGAGGCGAAATATCGTAACAGATTTACTCAAGCATTTCTTTCATCGGATAAAATACTGTCCTAAAATAATCTTAATTATATTATTCATTTCGTTCGTCTCAAAGTTTCGTTCTTTTGTAATTTTGAAACTAATATTCCTTGCGAGCGAAACCTAGTCCAACAACTAGTTCTAATAATTCTTAAATGTAAGCTCGTTTAATATGTTAAACTAACATACAAACGAGTTTAGATTGTATTGCATTAAACTGGATTATTAATTATACTGTAATATGTCCAGGTGTGTAACCAAGTCTGTAACTTGTAATCCAGGTAATAAGAATCAATTGCCTAACCGGTCTTACAATGTATTTGAAACCTTAAGGTCTTGTTGTGGCATTTTTCGAACACTACTGAGATCTCAAGTAGACAGTATAATTATTTCTTTATCTTTTTTTTTTAATATATTTATAGGCTTTATCTGCATATTGGTTGAAAGAGGTTTCTCCATTCTTGGTCTTTCCCCGCTTTCCTATTATATTTACTAGAGATGAGCCTTCATTATGTCAAATGATTCTATCCACTAACTCTGTAACTCTGTCTATCTGTTTGCTACCTCAGCACAAATAAAACACTGAACCGATCGTAATGAAATTTTATATAGAGGTAGCCTGGATTCTGTAGAAGGACATAGCCTATTTTTAATATTGCAGCAAAACACTGATTAGATAATAATTACAAAATACACACCAGATGAAGTCGCGGGAAACCAATATTTTAAATATATCTCAGTATTTTCCTTATGAACAGAAATACATAATTAAAATGCACTGGATTAATATGAAACTGAACACAATAACAGCATACCATAATCTCCAAACGAAACTAGGCCACACTCGCATCAGACTTTCGCCAACATTTCGCAAAAAAAAAACCACGAAAAAGTTTTTAAATTAATTAATTTTACTTAATTAGCGGATGAGCTCGCTGCGATATTTAACTAATTAAGATCTTGGCTAAAAGATTAGTAACAGACACATTTCAGGCTATATTTTTGTGAGTTTTGGTTGTAATGGTTGTGACACAGATGTTTTATTTTGCGAAACTGCTTTTATTTCTTGGATAGAAATTGAGAAATGGCTTATGTTGCTAATTATCTTTCTTATTATGTCTTTCGTCTTTTTCTTTTGAACCTTCAGCAATATTTTTGATCTATATTTATGATTATAGACTGTACATAATATATTATCAATGTGTTATACAATATTCTATTTGTAAAATGGTTCATACTCCGTAATCTACGATACCATATAGACCCATATAGAGGATCTAGAACATTAGGGTCCATCCTTAGCTAAAAAAAAATTCGTCTCGATACACAACATTAAAAAAATAATTCCCACAGATTAATCACACTACACCGGACATGCCAATGTAATATTTTGTGCCTAATTACCGGTCCAGCGAACGGATCCATCATCGTGACGTTCCACCATCACGCTTTATATTTACGGTACCAACAGATGTGTCAGGAACTTGTTTGTTCTCGCCCAACGACTATACGAGAGACTTGTTTCGACTTGATGCGGGCGTGTTTGAACAGGCTTTAAGGGATTTCAAATTTGAATTAAGGTTTCACTTTCTACCAGTGGTATTTTTAATGTTTGCTTTCTTCGCCGTTTACATGACGTGAAACGGAAGGTAATGTTATATTATAGATAATGTAAGAAAGTCAGAAGGTTCCAGTTACCTTGGCTATACTTCGCGTTCGGAAACCACAGAAATGATATTGAGATTATACGTACGTACTAAAGACAATTTAAAGACCGCGAGGCGCGAACCAATTAATAGAATAATACGATCGAACACGCTTGGCATATGATCTATGATGTCATCAGTATAAACAGGTACATACATAGTACTGGCATTTATGAGATAACGTTTAATAAATAAATAAATAAATAAATAAATAAATAAATAGAGATGAAAGAAGAAACATTTCACCGACCACAAAATAAAATGGAAAATGACACGAGAACAATGATGACTACTCCTATCTTCCTGATTCAAAACAAAGTCGAAGTCTTAATACTTATTATACAAGAGAAGGAGCAAATATCCCCCACCCATTCTACATCGTCACATGTTCACAATATTGTGGTGCTCGGGTCATACATAGAAAGTGCAACAGCCGATAATTACAACACAAATAAACGACATTTCACGAGCGCGGCGTTTCGCAACGAGGGGCGACAAAATGACGCGACGGGTCGCACTTGACACATTTATGTCTGCACGCAAATACCTGGACGCTCATAGAGTAGGGTTGGGAATCGTTTTTACAGATGTGACTATATTATTATGTTCTTTTAATAATACATACCTACATATAGAAAAACGTTTAGGTATAAAACTGCGTAACTGTCAGCCACACAGAAACTCTTCTTGCAATGGTTAGCGTTGCGTGTAAGATTTTTTTATTAAATTCCACTTTCAACTGCCCCATTGGATTTGGATACAATTCCCGAGTTGGGTTTTCTTGTTAGAAGATTATTTAGAATGTTCATCGTATACATATAGTGATCGGCTTGCCCCGTCTTACGGCTTGTGTGTACCTTAACACACCTCTGCCCCAACCTTTCGGGGAATATAAGCATGATGCAATGTATGTAGATCATAACATAATTACTAGTAAGTGAAGTTTCGAAGAGCCAACAACGGATTGAAGACCTTATTAAAATGAGCACAGACAACATTAATCTATACCTATGCAAATATAGCATTGTACCTAACACAACATCTGTATTTCTACTAATCTATGATCTAATAGGCAACGAATACCTAGAATCATGACTGACATCAGTTAATAAGAATCTGTGACATAAGTCAGGCGTGAATGGACGGTATACACTCGCACTTGCCAATCCCCTTACGCAATAGCGTGATGATAAAGCATTCAATTAAAGTAATTGATATTTATTTTATAAAGCGCCCTATATACGAACAAATATTTTGTAAAATACTTGTTTATCAAACTTTTCAGCGGTTACGAGCATGTTTCAAACAAGTTTGTTTGTTTGCATGCCGTTTTAATATTAAATCGTAAAAACTGCATCAATATGAGAAGACTTTTTTTATGTGATAGTCGGGAAACGTGCAGACGGATCGCCTGATGGTAAGCGATTACCGTCGCCCATGGACACCCGCAACACCGGAGGAGTCAGAAGTGCGCCGGCCTTTTAAAAAGGAGTACGCTAATTAAAAGTCTTTTACTGATGAACTTGGGCTTGTTACAGTTACATTTAGAAGTCACGGGGGATTAATGAAATCAGCTACTAATGAAACAGAATCAACAAGTTACCAATCGATTAACTTCTGTAGGTATTGCGCTGCAGAATCAACGACAACTTGTACTTATTAAATAGGTACAGTACAGTTTAGCAAAGAGATTAATAAGGTGTCACAAAGGTTATAATTAAGTCTTCTTCTGTCATGGCGGCACGAGGTTTCAGATGGGAATCACTCATACCGTAGTGGAAAGATTAGCCAGTCAGCAATGGTGGTAGTGAGGCCCAGGATATGCAAGACGAAGTCAGGTATCGTCGCACGTGGAGGCTCTTGCCTTGCACCCTTTAATTAAGCAATATATTATACTAACGACCCGCTCCGGATTCGCACGGCTAGCAAAACATACACACCTACTTTTTTTGTCGTAGTGTTGTATCATCATCATCAGCCATTAGACGTCCACTGCTGAACGAAGGCCTTGTGTTGTATCAGCATATAATTATTGGTTTACACAACGCACGCCAGTAAAGCTCCCAGTCGGCATGATTTTTTCCGACATCTTCAACTATCATCGTCATATTTCAGCCAATTTACACAAAACCTTAATGAATTATACACCTAAACTTTTCTCATGAATCACTCCGTCCATTGGTGAAAACTGTATGAAAATCCCTTCAGCCGTTTTTGAGTTTATCGCATTGAGACAGACGACTTTGTTAACATAACACCCTCTATATAAAAATTCCCTTCTTAAGAAATCTCCATCACCTGGTGACTATTTCATCATCATCATTTTCTTACCCTTGACCCATATTATTTGGGGTCGACGCAATATTTCACCTCAGAATTAAATTTCTTGTCCGCCATGTCACGTTTCACACAATCCACCTTTACAGCTGAGGCCCTAGTATAAGTTTCTTTCGACAAACTCGATTTAATGCATCGAACGCATTCGGCGCTCCGATTGGTCCATTTCGTGTTCTCCACCAATTGGAGCGCTGAACGCGTTCGATGCGTTAAATCGAGATTGTCGAAAGAAACTTGCACTAGGGCCTCTGGTGACAATGTATAACTACATATATTTGTCTGACTGTACATGTTTACACTAACAATTTGACCTGGGAATTATAGAAAGATAATAATTATGCAGGCGGTATCTGCCACATTCCCCAGACGGCAGCCGCATGTCAACAGAACATAAATAAGTTCCTACACGTACTTTGTCACTGCGTTGGTGTTATTGTACGATACACGAACGAATAACCTACATAACAAGTAATAAGATAATTATATACTAATATGATACTTAAAGGTATCGTTTGGCTACCGGCTTCTGACAAAATTGTCTTGAAATACGCGCAAAATAGGTGTTTGGGCGTTAACGTTTCTTACATCTAAATCTCAACGAATTAATTTGATTTTGGTCTTTATCGTTTTGTCAGATTATAAACTAGGGCGACAGGCTTTGTTTTGTTTTTTTTTTGATTAATTTAATAAAAATCACGAAATAAATATAATTAAGTTAAAAAAACGCATGTTGAGGCTTAATTATTTCTCAATCTTTAATAATATAAAAAAAAACAAAAACGTGACGACTTAGTATTTACTTGTGTCTATAACATATAATTAAATAAATTAATAAATAAATAAAAAAATCAGCAAAATCAGCTCATGTTTAGTGGGATACAAACGTTAACGCATTTTGTATGAAAACTTTTAGCTAAACTATAATCTTAAGGTCTGAAGTGGGTAATACGAATAGGTGGTTTGAATTGCACGCCTCAAAAATCAAGGCTAAACTTAGCAGGATGCAGAACAATATTGTCAAAGAACTTTATACCTTTAAAAAACCGAAACGAAAACGCCAGAAACAACAAAGTGAAGCCCAGTTTGTCAATGGTATAAGTTATCTAGCTGTTAATTTGAAACTGGAACAGTTTTTGTTTGGACTTATCAAAGGATTAATTTATATGAGGTTTATTATAAGTTATGAAAAAAAAAGCAGTCCTTTGTAAAATAATTTTTTAAAGCGTTGTTGATTATCTTTCATAAGACAGATAGAAAGACAGCGGAGATAGAAACTAACAGTAGAGACAGACCAACTAAATCTAATATACTTAGCTGGAACTTCATAACATCTCAAAATAATTTGCAGACACTCAGAACCGCATGCGTCTCCATATTCAAATCATACGCTTATTTCAATCCGTTTTATTTGTGAGAAAGAGATGCCACTATTGAGAACAAGAGAGCTTGTGCACAATACAGAGAATTACAGAAGGATCACTCGATATTTTTTTTTTCATGAAACACAATGTTCGAACTTACCAAAAAGAGAATCTAATTTTTATTTCATGTTGTATACTTGTGATATGTACTGGTATTTAAAAAAAAACGTTGCCCCGTACTAACAATCGTTCCTGTATCGTGGGTGCGTTTTCAAACACAAATATTCACATGGACATACACCCAAACCCGAAACAACTATTTGTAGATCATACAAATATTTGTTCCGTGCGGGAATCGAACCCGCGACCGTGGCACAGCAGTCGATCGCTCGACTCCTGCGCCAATTGTGTCGTTTAACAAACCGGTTTACGGGTTAATAATATTAATTAATTAATTTAAAACAAAATCACTTACTTGTAAACAATGATTAAACTTAAATTAACTAATATAACTTGTTCTCGATTCATTGGCATACAAATGACAAGGACAGATATATGGATAATTTATAATGTATTTAAAATTTACAAATTTTTATAGGTACGGAGAAAGATTTTGACATCGATAATTTGCAGTCTTAAAAAGTTCGTTAAAATTCTGTAAATTATGGAAATCTTTTGTGCCTTACCCATAGCACAAAGTGTGCCTTCTGTTCTCTCCCACAGATTCAGAGGCAGTCCACTCGAAAGCGCATGCGCGGTGCAGCGACCGCTAATGAATGCGTTCGTTGTCTGTCTGTCTGTTTGATAGATACCACTCGCTTTCAGTGCTCGTGATTCTGATATCCGATCGATGCTTCCGTGTGAATGTTATGTAGATCATCAATGAAGTGGGTTTATGAGAACCTGGACCAAATAGGTAATTGGAATGAGATAGAAGATAAGCAGTGATATGCCTAGGGGTTTTTTTTTTTTTTTCAATACGTTACACTAGGATTTCTCCTGTGTCGTGGGTACAGTTTACAAACATACATGTCACATACACACATACAACCAGACCCGAAACAACTATCTGTAGATCATACAAATGTTTGTTCCGTGCGGGGATCGAACCCGCGACACGTAGCGCAGAAAGCTAATCGCTTAGCCACTGCGCCAACCGTGCCGTTAAAACAGTAGCTCACGCTACATAAAGACAAAAAGGCACTGTCTACCCTACATAATTCAGATAAATATTTATTATAAGATATTTGAGGTGATCACATACATCATGTATTTATTCGACAAGACGACGAACCAATACTAACATGCAGTAGGTATTATTGGTAAGTAAGCTTTTAAAATTTTCTGCCTACCCTGTCTAAAAACTCTGTGCATGCCGCTGGTACCTTGGAATTCGATTAACACTTGCGTTAATGGTGTAAGGAAACGTGTACACCTGAGGTGTAACAAAAATGTTCTCGATAGTTTTTGTAGTCCGACAATTCGCTCCAGGCCTATGGTGGACTTATGAATTACCTCATTAAGGGGCGTGGCCCAAATGATATACTATCTACTAATATCTCATTGCTGGACACGGTTTGGATTTATTGTGAAAAAAATATTCATAGTTCTTATTGGTTCTTATCATCACAAAGATTTTTCGTATCGTGAACAGCGGCGTTCACAGAGTTTTTAGACTGCAGACTTCAGCATGACTGTCTTCCATGCCTTCACAGGTATAGCAGAGTTAGGAGACTAGGGTCATAACCTTTTGTACCTAATCGTCTTTTTCGTGAGGTCCTGGATTCAATTCCCGGGTCGGGCAAAGTGTTATTGGGTTTTTTCTGTATGGAAATTCTCAGTAGTAGCACGAAGTCTGGAACTGTGGCCGGTAGATGGCAATAGGCTCGCCCCCTATTACATGGGACTCGATAATAGCACGGCGAAATGTGGTTGTACAATGCCACATCTTTGCCTAACCCTTCGGGGAATACAGGCGTGATGCTATGTTATGTTGTTTTCCCTTGTACTTCTATGTATGTAGTACGATTTCTGCCTGTAGCTTACTGATAAACTTAGAAAACCCGTGAACTAGATTTCTACACGGGTCTCACTTACATTTGAAAATTTTAACGAGGAAGTCAACTGACTCTGTAACTGTAGATAGGTATCATAATATTGTAATTTTGATGTTAAGTACTACACGTTCGCCTGTTCCATCCACCCGCTGCTTTCAAAGCCACAAACACATTCATTCTACATAAAAACAAGAATTCGCGAAAATTTCGCCCAACTATCCTCAACAATCCAAAACGACCTCTATTGCTACAGAAATAAGACAATAATTGTATATTTTTTTGTTATTTTTAACCGTTTTTTGTTTCATATTCGCGCACGGAAACCTAAAATGATAACAATTTAAACTAGGGATGGGACAATACAGATTTTTATCGATACTTGTTTGTTCTGTTGTGTTTTTCTATGGTCAAGTCAAGAAAGTGTTATGATGAAGTAGATAATGTTAAATGTTAGATGGCTGATAATTTTGGGAGGTTATTTCTGTAATTTGTTAGACGTTGCTTATCTGAGGTTAAAATAAACAGTTCTGTTTAATATAATAATGCTGCGTAACTTGTAAGTTAAGTTAACCTTTCTATTAAGGTTGTCACAATTCATTTATTTTATTGTATGTCTAAACATGTTTTGAACTATGCGTTTTACGAACAATTGTTTTTCCGCATCCGTCAAAACAATATGTTAGTAGTCTAGATACATACATAAATAGCAAAAGCAAGAGGTAAAGTTAAAACCTGCAATCTTCAAATCAATCTTTACTACGAATATAAATACTTTCCATTTTCACCTTTGCGTGACCATGAATACCCAAACTTAAAGTTACGTTAGCCATTTTATTTACACCATATTTATTTATTTTTATTTATTTATTTATTTACACATAATACACATAATTACAGTATTGACCAAAACGTCAAGACAGTGTGGATCAAGACATTTTATTTTTATTTTTATCAATTACTGTACTTTATATATTCTACTTATAATTAAAAAGTTAAAAATCACAAACTCATCAAAATAAAGAAACAACAAAACTATAAAAATATACATAACAAAAAATAAAATAACAATTTGGTTACACGACATCTATACTTTCACAGAACTTTAAAAATTCGGTACACACTTTCATCCTTCCGAAGCAAACAAATATCGACGTGTCCCCTCACTAGGATTGGATAAACACGTTATAGTGTTGACTCGTCGACAGGTGGAAACACGGGACATAGTTTTTGTGTTTTGTGAGCATACAGATGAAAAGATTAACATTTTTTTGTGTGAATATCATATTTGTTTAAAAATCAGGTTTTAAATTTCGGTGTTTATACATGTATTATGTTTATTAAGTATAATATAATTTTACTAAGACTTACCTTTTCTGATAGATCTCGGGAGAAAGTCAATATATTTCAAAGCGGTATTCAAAATTCAGATTTGGGCTTCAAGAAAAATATGTTATAAAAGAGACTCAGACAATATCTTAAAGAAAGTTCACTTATTCTTAGATCTTATCCAATGAACACACGGCCATAATTATATTTTTAATTACTTATTTACATACTCTTTATTGTACACCAGATATTAGTTAATTTAGCAATATAGACAAGTGAAAATTGCCTCAGAAATTATTCCGTTAGTAGCTAGATGTCAGATTTTAATTTTATATGGATATTGAGTGTGGATTGGGGTTGATGTAAAAAGAAGGTAATTAACTTGTTTTTATCTTAAATAAACCTATAACGTTAACGAAACGTTAAAGGACTCTAGTTGCATGGTTCCAAAAAGTTAGTCCTATGGAGAAGAACCGGCAAGAAACTCCATGGATACTCATTTTTTTGTGTAGAGTCCTATACTATTATACCTTGTACAGCAATCCAACTATCAGCCCCACTAAAAGTGGATTGTCACGTATTAACGCATTAGAATTGTAGCGACAACTACTCGCAACATGGCAAAAAGTAAAGCGCCATCTATCGGAGTGAACCTACAACAACAAACCCTGAACCGCACTATGAAAGTTTACATCAATTCTAACAGATATACGAATGTCCGACATCAATCGTCGGGCTTCGGCCCGCCAGGCTAACCACCTTGCCTGGTCGAACCTCCCTTTTCAATGGAGGAACACGATACCTCGTTCCCCCATAGAATAGACGGTGCTCTCCATTATCTGAACTTAATCCTTAATCTTATATACAACACCCACGGGAGGGTAAGATGGCCTAAACGTTGCTTGAAAACACAAGGTATATTGTTTCAAATATTGTTGGTCACATATATGAAACTCAATCGGTACCCGTGTGTCTGGGGCTCATCAAACGCCCGTTACTGCCGATACCCCTAATGACAGGGTTATCATAGTACTGCTCTCAGTTTTATCGACAGTCGGGCAGTGTGCCAAATTCAGAGTTTTGTCCAACGATGTGTAGATATTTCGATGGCTTTGTAATGCCGCGTTGTCTGAATATATGCACATTTATTTATTTATTAAAAATCCACTAAAGCACGTTTACAGACAACTAATTCGATGCTTTAGGGAAATATAAAAAAAATACGCTTGCTTTACATGTCCAGTAAAGCTGGGTCTCCACCGAATGTTTTTGAAAACATTGTAAAACAATGGTTTTTTGTGTATTGTTTAGATGTTTTGTGGGACAAAACACGCGCTTAAAACCCGGCTTAGGTGAGAAGAGTGCCGTAGAAAATAAGAGGTATTAAAATAGAAACACACAAATTAATAGGCATTCGTCATGTACTGCTTAACATATGCTTTCTATAATGTATTTAATGTCGACTGCCTCATTGGTCTAAAGCGCGACTGCTGAGCGTGAGGTGCTGGGTCCGATTCCTGGGTCGGGAAAAGTGTTATTGGGTTTTTCTGTATGGAAATTCTCAGTAACAGCACGGAGTCTGGAACTATGCCCGGTTGGTGGTAATAGGCTCGCCCCGTATTACATGGGACTCAATAACGGCATCGGTGAAATGTGGGTGTGCAATAGTACACCTCTGCCTAACCCTTCGGGGAATAAAGGCGTGATGCTATGTATTTAATGTCATGTAATCAGAAGTATTAATCTTGACATGCAGAGTATAAATTGACTGAATGATGAGCAGCAGACAGTATGCTATAAAAATGTCCCAAGTCTCATATATAAGGTGATAAATTATCATTTTTCATATTTTATTAATCACAAATGATATATAACATTTGACTAAACATTCACAGAGACGAAAATGGTACTTCATAAGGTATTTGAAAGTGTTACGAGTAACAAAGTCCCGCCCCTCATTATTGAGTTGGCAGGTGCCTGATGTTTCGATTTGTTCTCGTTCGTAATTAAAATGACCCAGTTATCACTTCTATTAATTAGTATTACAAAAGACACGGTTGACAACTTTTGGAGTTGACAGTTACAAAGAAAACGTCTCGTCCCCGTCTCTATAAGTACAGAAAGATTTTTTGATGGCCATCCAAAAAAATATTATGATCTTTTGTAAAAATCGTGAAATAAAAACTATATGTGCCTTTTCTTTTAGTGACACTCAAAACTAAAATATCAAGATAACACATCACAAAAATATCGAATAAAGGTTTACGTTAGTGGATTTGTTCTTTTCTGTACCCTTGACCACGTATATGCAAGATTTCATGATGATCGGTTCAGTGGTTTAGACGTGAAAAGGTAACAAACAAACAAAATTACTTTCAGATTTATAATACTAGTTTCCACCCGCGTCTTCGCCCGCGTGATATACGAAACCCAACATTTTTTCGGGATAAAAAGTAGCCTATGTGCTATTCCAGACTATAATCTATCTCTGTGCCAAATTTCATCCAAATCCGTTCAGCTGTTCTAGCGTGATTGAGTAACAAATATCCATCCATCCATCCTCACAAACCTTATAATATTAGTAGGATTAGTTAAGATTAGGAGTGGGCGATACAAATCATATATAGATACAATATCTATATATCGGACGGCGTACAAACTATGTATTACAATATCGCTCGAGTGGCACTGCACAGAACCACACAATAATAATAACGTAAAATATCTATGATACTCTGAATACATAGATTCGACGGAACCGCTGCACCACTTACGTTTCAGAATATCATAGATTCAACCAATACGCCAATACGCCAGTAACACGTGGTACTACTTTAGTTTCCGAGTACCATAGATTCTGACCAATATATAGATTCGATATCTGATATTCAAAACCGATATATAGATACGATTCAATACAGCGTAAAGACGATATTACCCAAGCCTAGATTTAGAAGAATACCGTTATCCTCACCTCATACATATTTAAAACTACAGGATCTCACGGTTACTTACAGGACTTTAGCCACAGAAATGACAGCATTTTTTTTTTAATACTCCCTTTACAACATAGCTCAAGTGAGGTCCGGATGTGTACCGGATTTAACGTCAGGTGGTCAATAAACCTGTAGTGTCCTCAAAGATTATCGGATCAGCGAGTAAAGCTCCGGGTTCCGTAATATCCTTTTACAAAAAGGGTCTACGTAAATAGTCCCGTTCTGAGAGCTTACAGTAAGTAAGTGTGTTATATGAAGCGTGAAAATAATTATAGGCGTACAGTCAACATCAAAAGTGAAAACTAGTAATTCATGGGCTACATTAACTTTAATGAGATTCGGTTGTTGACTGTACAAGAGATTTAGACTCAAGAAAACATAACATAGCATAACGCCTGTATTTGCGGAAAGGTTAGGCAGAGGCTATTGTAGACCTATATTTGACCAATGCCTAAGTCCCACGTAATAAGGCCTACCTATTACCATCTATCGTACCCAATTTCAAACAAAAAATCCCAGTAATACTTTGCCCATCCTGGAAGTCGAACCCAGGACCTCATTAAACAATGATGTCGGAATAAGACAATTGATACATATGTATAAATGTCAGTAGTTACTACTAAAGTAAACCAGAATTTAAATTATCAGTCATATCGCCACTTACTTAATTAATGAAATCGGCCTTCTGCAGTCTGCTGAGGATACATTTTGCGTTAAAGTTTATTAGATAGATAGAATTGTTTTTATTTCAAATAAATCTAATACAAGCACTTAAGAAACGTTAAGGGCTCTAGTTGCACGGTTCCAAAAAGTTGGTCCTATGGAGAAGAACCGGCAAGAAACTCCATATGAATTCGCACTTTGTGGGGACCATCATTTGTAATTTTGTTATTTAGCCTCAAGCATTAAAATTCAATTTCTCAGCCAACGAATCCTAAACCGTAACAGTATTAAAAAAAAATAGAACTTTTACCCGACGTTTGTGACGAGCACAAAAAAATATCGTTTCGTAACTCAATACTTTGATAATCACTTTATTTTTATTATTGAAAACTTACAAACTTCCCTTTACCTCCACAACAAACAAAAACAACCTTTATCACTCTAAGTTAAGAGCTAAATAAATTACTTTTTATCTTTGTTTTCAAAATGTCACGCCTCGAATGGCCGGGAAGTCGGTTTTTATCTTCTTTTAATGGATCGGCACTCACGCGCCGATTGTTACAGATTATATTACAGATACAATTATTATATCCGATGTCTTTTGGAAAGTCTCTTAAAATAATGTTGAATTGTTTATTATGCCTCAATTTTGTTGTTGAATGAATTACAGCTTCTTGACATGAATAATAATATTAACGGTTGAAATAAGTAAAAAGATATGGCAACAACTCTGTTTGCTTGCCCTGCCATAGTCTGGAAATAAATATAGTATTTTTCTTTCTTTTCTTTTTTTTCTTTTTTATAAAAAACATTGCCCCACACTAGGATTTCTCCTGTGTCGTGGGTACAGTTTACAAACATACATGTCACATACACACACAACCAGACCCGAAACAACTATCTGTAGATCATACAAATATTTGTTCCGTGCGGGAATCGAACCCGCGACACCTAGCGCAGCAGTCGATCTCTCAACACACTGCGCCAACTGTGCCGTCGTATTTACACTCCACGTGATTTGGTTAGGTTAGGTTATTTATCGTTCCCCGAGAAGACGGCGACACGGGTCCACTCCGTGTACGTAGCACCCAGCGAGGGTAACGGGGGGACCTCTCTACAGTTTCCCCCGAGACGTGCACGAGGGGGTGGCCTCTATACAGTCACCCCCCTGGAAGTGTTTTTGATGGCGTGGCACCGTGGTGGGTTTCGGTGCGGTCTTCTAACAGTTCCCGAAGCCCACCATACGGTGTCGAGGCGGACCACCGTGGTGAGTTTTGCGTAGGAGGCACACCCTTTCGCCCACCCCAGGCGGAGGATAGACCGTGATGGGTTCTCACGAAAAAAGGTGAATTATCGTATAAATCGAAAGACGGGTAGTACGCGTGCTATTGGTACCTTCGCAATCGCTATCTTAACATATTATCACGCCCGTATTCATAAAGCAAGGCTGGTACAATATTCCAAACTCAAGGGCTGCTATTAAGAATTTTCTATCAGAAAAACCCAATGACATTGTCCAATCCGAAGATCGAACTTATGACCTCACACTCGGCAACCCCGCTTGCGACCACTGGACTAAGAATCACCTATTACGTCATTAAGATATTAAAACAATGAAAGTTCTCTTCTTCTGCCTAATCTCATTTTCACAATCATTACTTCGCACAGTTGAAAAGTATTAAAAAAAATAATTATGCAACGTTTGCGAAACAATTTCAAACATAAACTTTATCTTTTAAACATTGTTGATCTTTTCTAGATAGTGAGATCAAATCTGCGTCGCATTGAGTGCATTGCAAAATTTTCCTCTGTCGCCACAGATAAACATATTTGAATTCATCATGATAGTGATAACACACGTCAAACAGAACTGCATGCTGATTTTATGAGGAGATTTGCAGTATATGTGTTTGTTTGATAACATCCTCAGTACGCAGAAATAATATGAATGTCAAATGTTTGTTAAACTAAGCATACCTATTAATTAGATATTAAGGCATTTGAGTCGCAAAAAGTTGAAGATATATAAATAAGCTGACTGCCTCGTGACCCGGGTACGTCCTAAAACTGCGGCCAGACACCGGAGGATGGGCAGCAGCGTCCTCTCACTAATCGGTGAACCACTGCGATCCCCAATCCGCTTGCCAAGCGTGGGGATTATGGCAAATCCCTCCCTTGGAGGAGGCCTTTGTTCAGCAGTGGACGTCTTCTGGCTGGTGATGATGATGATGATGACTGCCTCGTTGGTCTAGTGGTCGCAAGCGCGACTGCTGAGCGCGACAACCTGGGTTCAAGTCCCGGGTCGGGCAAAGTGTTATTGAGTTTTTCTGTATGGAAATTCTCAGTAGCAGCACGGAGACTGGAACTGTGCCCGGTAGATGGCAATAGGCTCGCCCCTGTTACATGGAACACAATAACAGCATCGGCGAAATGAGGGTGTGCAATAGTACACCTCTGCCTAACTCTTTGGGGAACACAGGCGTGATGCTATGTTATGTTATAAATAAGCTTCGTTAATTACTGCAATTTGTGGTTCTTGGTGCTATTTATTATGTAATGTAAACGATGGAACGGTAGGTGCAAAGATTTATCGGTTGTCTTCCTGCGCTATGAGTCGTGGATTTGATTCTAGGTTCCAACAAATGTCCTCTGTCTGTTTGTAGTAGACAGAGAGCGGGTGTATCTGATTTTAAGCTTGGTGTCTTAGACCCTTTAGGGTCTGAGTTCAAACCTGGCCCTATATTCCATAAAAATCCACTCATATTTCGCCTAAAGGTTTCCTGTTTCCATGCAGGAACATGTAAGGCAATTGTGTCTAATTTAATACTTACAAAAATCAATAACACACAAGCGGTCGTCACTCATTTTATCCAATAATTAAGTTATTGGATAACCAATTAACCTGCCACGCCTCTTATCTAATCCCGCTTGATATTTAAGCATTTCCTTCCACATTTTAATAATTATCTTCCCTCATCATGGCGTTTCGTGACGTTTCGTAGAAAACATGGTGAAAGTAAACACAGCACTTTCTCTGCTTACCCTCGAGCGGTGTATTATGTAGCCTAGAATTAGTCGAAAGGTCGCCTGGTCTGGATGGTTAGTATTTACTTTATGGTCTATGAATAATTTCTTAGGGAGCTTATGTGAAAATACGATAAATAAGATATGGAACAACATCCAAGTAATTATATGTAGATATGTAAAGTTAATTTAAAGTAAAACATTTTTATTATAACTGGGTCTTTAGAGGCGCTTTTAAAACGTTATGATTCCAGTTGCAATGTTCCAAAAGTGGGTTGGTCCTATGGACAAGAGACTGGCAAGAAATTTGATGGAAGGCATGTCATGACAACCTGTTATTGGGTTTTCCGTAGGTATGGAAATTTTCAGTACCAGCAGGAATTCTGGAGCTGTAGACGACAATAGGCTGAAATCTGGAACTGTGCCCGGTAGATGGCAATAAGCTCGTCCCCCATTACATGGGACTTAATAACAGTATCGATGAAATGTGAGTGTACAATAGTATGCCTCTGCTTAACCCTTCGAAAAATACAAGCGTGATGCTACCAAGAAGAGAAGAAGACTCTTGTCTCACGGAAAAGTGTATTCAACCACTACGCTATATGATATCCATTTGCAGAACTGCCGAAATCCATGTTGAGAGGAAGCCTCAGACGAAATTAGGCCCCTCAATCTTCAAGGATGCTTGCGTAAAAAACACGGACTCACAAAGTATCCTTAATCAGATCTTAAATATGATAAAGAACTTTCGACAAAACCTACAAAATTTTGTTAACTTAATTCGTTTTCCAAAAACCCGTAAACAACTGTTTTCCGTTGCTCCCTTTCCATAAACAGTACGCCATTAATAATGGAAACCTTGCAAAGTAGCGGCTCCTAGTAAACACGATGTTTTCGCGAAAACGCATGTTATTGGACTAAATACAAGACGAGTACAACGGTACTCTATTCAAAACATGTTTATTGTTACACATTTTGAGGTCAGGCTGAAATGTTACATTTATTTGGTTTTGTTTTGCGAGAGTCTACCTATCTCTGAAATGAAGCTTTTGTCTCGCTAGCCTACAAAAATGAGGTTCAAAAATGTTGAGTTACCGTGTACCGGGGAAAGTGTGGGGTGCACAATGAAAGGTATAGGGCTCCCTTAGGCTGTCCTCTGTTACATGGGACTCATTCGCATCGGGGAAATGTGGGTGTAGAATAGGACACCTGACTGAACCTTTAGGAAATATAGGCCTGGTTCTATATTTATGTTACGACCATTGCTGCACGGGCCACAGCGGAATCGCGTTTCATTGTTTGAAAAATACTTCACGTTGGTTTCTTGTTCAGATTCTCGTGACTTGAAGATATGTGTACATTATACAGTGAAACAGGCGTCGTATAGCGCGCAAGTAACCACACGAATCAATCGAATATATTAGGTACGAGCTTCTAGGCTACGCGATATCGAAGCGATATCCATCGCGATAAAACGCTTTGACCAGTCATATTCTGCGTTTTGTTCAAAAATTCAATTCGGTAAACAGTTTCATTTTGGCGTTTTATATCGTTTGTTAATTTTAATGGAAAGGATGAAAATTTATTTAAGTTTAACAAATGCTGAAACAAAAATATAAAAGTAAAACTTTGCTTAAAATTGAACATATTTAATGTATATTTTTTAAATCTAACTTTACAACTTATACTCAGAATATAAAACAAAGTAAAAAGATAAATAACTTATCATTCTAAATCGCAGTACATACTTATCAATCCACATATAAATGTGAAAGTAACTCTGTTTATTACCTCATTACGACTAAACCACTGAACCGATCGCTTGTAAAATGTAACAAAGAAGTACTCTGGGTTCTGGAGAAATATATAGGCTTATTTTCACTATGCAGAAAAACACTACATAATAAATACAAAATACTCACAAATGAAGTCGCGGACAACAACTAGTTGCAAATAATATAATTCTTTTTCATTCTCAAAAGTTATTTTTAAACTCCCAAATTGCCTTTCAAGACCCCACAAGAACCGAACAAGAATGTCTTTCAATAGAATTTCAATAAGTTGTCAATACAACCAATTTGGTCATGTATGGAACGAGACAATCTGGTTGTGTCCACCTGTCCTTCCGCACAGCTGCCTGACCACTGCAAGTATGTTACAATGACTTAGTTTTTGTGTCCATTTTGGCTTAACGATTGTGTGCGGTATTTATTAGTGTTCCGTCTGAAAACACGTGAATAAAGTTGTTTGGAAATAATTAGATTTGTTTTTTTACGTGTCGCATGTAATGTAATTGAGCTGTCGTATAGAAACTTGTTATTTTTAATGCCGGTTTAATATATCGTAGATCTAACATAAGAGCAATATCCAGCTTTACCGGTTCTCCATAAAATACCTATATTTTTGTTCTGTGATAACAAGTTGTTCTTCTGCCACTGAATCAGTGGTATGTAATTGAATGCCTTATCTTTCAAACAGTTACTTGATTCCTAAACGTCACATACATTACTCAGTACTTACTTATGGCACGGTTGCCGCAGTGGTTAAGAGATCGACTGCTGCGCTACGTGTCGCGGGCTCAATACCCGCACGGTACAAATATTTGTATGATCTACAGATAGTTGTTTCTGGTTTAGGTCTTTGTGTATTTGAATATATGTGTCTGTGAACACACCCACGATACCTGCAGGAATTATGCCTAGTGTGGGACAACGTTTTTTAAAAAAGAAAGAATGTATTAATTGGCTTTGAACAGAGGGATATGAAAATTCAGAAACTCGTCAAATCATAGATGCTTATGAAAGTCAGAAATATTCGTCAATCAACAAAGATCGCTGTCAGACTGCAGTTAATAGTCCAGAGTGCGTTGGACATACTATTTATGTATGGGCTGTACAGACAGTCTCCTCGAGTGACGTCACCTAATGCCTGTGCAATCAGTCTCGATACCACCATTGGGCCTAAACTAAACTTCAAAAGAAAAGTGATAAAACTCGGGAGGCTCTTTACATGTATGAACCATGAGTAGTGCTTGCTAATTTATTAATAGACTGCAAGTTCAATTAATTACACTGATACGAGCTGACCACTACAAATTTAAATTAATTGGACATTGACGTAAAACGGACAATAGAATCCGCCATTAGTTCCTCAAACTCCGTAACAAGATTTAAAACTCGCCGAGAACCAGGCTTCTAAAGGTGCGAACACATGGGGACACTTCTGACGAAAAATACACAATCTCTTCGGGTACGGTTTTCAAATCTTAGGTGGCATCTGTGCTTGGGCGTTCGCGGCGTATGTACGCAGCCTAAGGGCTATGGTAATGGAATAACAAAGTTGCGCCTTCCCCCTCGAGGGTAAGTCGTGAAGATACCGTCACGAACAGATTACTAAGCTTAAAATAAACTTGTAAGCGACAATTTGTTATAAACATTTAAGTAGGGCTGCCAGGAAATTAAAGTAGAAGTTTTGTTAGGGTTACTTATTTGAAGTTGATATTTATCTTTTTCGTAGGTAGTTCTCGTTGTTAAAAGGTCTATCTTTTAAAGCAATTATTTTCATTTCATATATTAGTCGATGTTGACCGTCGTACAAATTACACATTTTTTTTTATAATTTGTAAAAAAACAGATTTAAATAGCGTCTCATTAGTAAATTGCACGGGTGCAGAAAACTTTGTAGAAAATGAGAATTTTAATTCAAAAATCCCATCCCAATTTCCAACTTGTTCGGTGGATTTTCAAAAAAAAATCTCTTTCTAATCTTTCATATTCTTCCCTTGTCTTGAAAATTACATAAACAACAAAAAAAAAAACAACCAAATCGGTGGAGCAGTTCTCAAGTGATGCTCCGTCATACATGTGGCAATTGATTTTTATTTATATAGATATTTTTGCAACGTTCATGGGTATTTGAGCATGACTTACAAATATTATAATAGTGAGAGCTATTTGCTATGTTTGTCTGCGAATATTTAAATATTGTAGACTAAAGTGTTTTGGCGGTCAAATTGTTTAACCTTTTGACCGCCATAGACAAAGAGCGACGCGACAGACTTCAAGGAATTTGGCAATAAATGAATTTTAATACGCTCATTTAAATATTTTTAATGTGTTATATAAAATATTCTATTTACATGTAGTTTTACTTTCTTCGCTTTCGTGGTGAAAATATAGTTTTTCGTTTTTTTAATATAAATGTTTAATGTCTCTCATAATACATTCACATTATAAAGTTATGAAGAACGTTGTGCCTAGTCTTCTCCCAACTACATTGAGGTCGGCTTCCAATTTAAACGGTTGCGACTGAATATCAGTATTTTACACGGAGCGACTGCCATCTGACCTCCGCCACCCAATTACTGGGAGATACTGATACTCTAAGGTTAGACTGGTTGTCAGACTTTTGGAGCTGCTGACACCCGTAACGACTGTTATAGGTCTTCATATGACAGCCGGGACCAACTGGTTAACGTGCTTTCCGAAGCACGGAGTTGTCTCGATGTGTGAAATATGGTCACCCATCCAATGGCTGACCGCGGCAAGCGCTGCTTGACCTCGCAGATCGACCAATCTGCGCGGTAGCTATGTAACCACGAGCCCCTCTTATGAAGACTGTAGTTCATAAAACTGATCGTTCCGTTTTTATAAGCTAGCCCGTACTTAAGTAGCTGTGGCTCCGCTCCCGTGTGGCTCTCCATCTCCCAGCTTAACTTTAAGTTGCCTTTAAGTTTAATTAAGTGAATTACCTATTGACATCGATAAGGTATCATAGAAACATAAAACAAATCCTTAAGCAATTACCGACCACCTCGGCAACCACTCGACCGAGACAGTTGCGCGTGCGCGTAATGCGCAGTCACCTGTCAACTGACCCATTACAACATGCTTCTTGCACACATACTTTTATGCCAGTTTCTTGGAGCCTCTTGGCTCAATTACAGTTGTTTTTAAATGTTTTAATCACCACTATGTTTTAATTAATGTCCAATATACTGTGCGCATGCGCCTAGCCTTGACAGCACCTGTCAACCGACCCATTATAATTATATCTCTAAAAACAAACATTGTTTTGAATTCTAATTTTAGAATTAATTCAGTTAATCGAAAACCCCTTACTTTTTGGCGCATGCGTGCCTTGATATCACCTGTCAAATTATTCATCAGTTACAATGTTATCATGATTCTTGCACACATACCTTCCTGCCAGGTCCCTTGTAAAGTCACGGATACGTTTTGCCCCCTAATTTTATAATTAAAGATTGTCAGATAATCGACAACCCTTGCTTTCTTTGCGCGTACGCATAACTTTTTAAGACACCTGTCAAAATCGTTATCCGCTTCTTGTAAACATACCAACATGCCCCATTCCTGATATCTTTCGTGCGTGCTTATACATTTTCATAGATGTTTAATTAATTTTGAAAATTAAAGATTGTCGGATAATCGACAACCCTTACTTCATTTGTGTGTGCGCGGTGCGCGTGAGTCTTGACATCACCTGTCAACTGACCCATTATAACATGTTTCTTGGACCTATCACCATGGGCAATCCGAACAAAGTAAATAGACAATGTTTACATTTCTTCGTTAATTTGTATTTAGCTAAGTAGGGTATTTAAGCTCATCCTATCCTACTAATATTATAAATGTCAGTTTGTTAGGATGGATGGATGGATATTTGTTACACAATCACGCCAGAACGGCTGAACGGATCTGGATGAAATCTGGCACAGAGATAGATTATAGTCTGGAATAGCACATACTTTTTATACCGGAAAAATGTGCGGGTTCGTAAAACACACGGGCGAAGCCGCGTGCGGAAGCTAGTAATCTATACATCTATACATATAAATAAAATTGGAGTGTCTGTTTGTAATATTGAAATAACCGTTTTTTACTACATGCATATGAATATATATACGGTACATACACCAAAATAATTTTTTTTACAATTTTTGTCTGTCTCTCCGTCTGTCTGTCTGTCTGTTTGTATAGGCTAATCTCTGAAATGGCTGGACCGATTTTGACGGGAGTTTTATTGGCAGGTAGCTGATGTAATAAGGACTAACTTAGGCTACTTTTATTTTAGAAAAATTCTTTTATTTTAGAAAAAAATAGGGTTAAGTGCATTTGGTCTCACTAAAAAATACATTGTTAAGTTCCGACATCCACGCGAACGAAGTCGCGGGCACAGCTAGTTTATAAATAAAGTAAATTTGTAAAAGAAGATACAAGTAATAAAGTTCAAGACCGTTAAATTAAGCCCAAAAGAAAGCTTTTAACTAGTAGTTTTAAATTGAATCTACTATTTTTTGTCCAGTGTTTTGTGGCTTGTCTGTGGAGCTACAAGCGCTACAAATTGATAACCCCCTCTGTCCGTCTAAATCTTTAATCCAGATACCCATGCTATGGATTGTACTTTTTACCCAGAAACAATAATGTCTAAGAACCAACTGGAATAAGTCTATCGTATTAAAAAAGAGTCCCTTGAAGATTTGGACATAATTTGTAAGAACGTTTAAATAAATAAATCAATCAATCGATAAGATCAGCTTCGGTTACGTGCGCATGAGTCTTGACACCACCTGTCAACTGACCCATTATAAAATAACTGTCTCTTGTCGAGAAGTCAGTATTATTTACATGTTCCGAAGTGTAAGGTGATGAACGAGGGTGTCGCTTGCTCATCAAGAACGGAAAGAAAATTCAGTCGTGGGAAATATTTTCACATTAGAAATGGATGAATCATAGCCAGGGCTACATAGCATACACATTTCAATTTATTACCGATCAGAGGCAGTGCTAGATTATTCAAGCGCGGGGCCCGTAGCAAATTCTATCGAGGGGCCCTTGATCTGCTATGGTTGGATTGTCTTAGTCGGAAAACAGGTGTAACGTTTCACATTTTTGTGACATCAAGTAAATTCAATATCACCACGTCTTAATAAGTTTCATTCAAAAAATTACCCTCAGGCGGTTGTGGGCGGTTTTGGATACGCGGGGGCTCCTTTTGCGCGGGGCCCGTAGCAATTACCACTCTGGCTACGTGGTTAATCCGGCACTCATCAGAGATTGGCATAATATTGTCTTACACAGCATACTCACTGTTAACTCGAGACGCAGTCGAAATGTAATCTCGGCAAATAACGATAGCTTAATCGTCCCGGCCTCGACCGTACCGCGACTCTTCTGTGAGACTCCTCGCGAGCAGGATATCAGAACATAAATATAATGTTTGGTATACAGTCTTTAATATGAGTTGAGCTTCTAGATAAACCAAGAAAAAAGTTACTTTGATAATTGATACAGTATGCGTGGTTGAGTAAGCCGAACTCACGATAAATTATAAATAAATCAAAGCATCGTCGACAAGACAGGCGCGAGCGCAGCGTGCGCTTCGACATCGTCTGTCAACTAGCACATTATAGAAACACGATCGTAGTTACGTTACAGTAATAGAATGCGTGTTGTTTGTCATGTTTTAAATATTTACTGGCTTGGAAGTCGACTTGGTTTGATTCGTGGAAGTTCTAAGGGCAATGAGATCCTTCTAGTTGCCATTTTGAATGTATTACGTAATGATTATTAATATAACTGACGTATCTTTTTGGATCGTTGCACAAACCATACCAATGATACCGCACTCAACACCACACAATAGGGAAAATGCATGAAAAAAAAAATGTAATCTAACCAGTTAATCGAAAAAAATACATAAATATCATACCATTAGTGAACTCATAATCAAAATTGATCGAAAAACAAACGAGATATAACCAATTTAAACGAATATTGCTGTCTTTTTCGCAAAAAGCGCCGTTTTCTATGGTAGTTCTATGAGCGTGATGTTATTTGACGTCAGATGACACGTCGGACCTCTCTTTCTAATTCGTCACTTCAATGTTTTATAACTTTATCGCTGATGAAGATATTTTAAAAATTCTTTCACCATTATTTACTAGAGATTATAAATATTTTACTGACCAAATAAAAAAGATACATGCATATTCCCACACTCATCAAATATTAGTGATCGGTCGAATTCAAAATTACTAAAATCCGTCACGCAATTTACAAATTTTGACATCTTACTGTTTTACTTTTGAAATCGATTTTACCATCAACTAAACAATTTTGTACCATCAACAACTAAATCCGATGAAACATTTATTACACATTTTAATAATTGGATACATGTTCTCGGCCATGCAACAATATTTTACTCCGAAACTAATAAATTATATTTTTTTTGTTACAGGTATGTTTCTGATATTTTATGAACATAATTTCGGTGAGTTATAACTTCTGATTTGTATAAAATTGTTACATTTATTGATCAGAAGTTTATGAGTTTCATTGATGAAGCTACTAATTTAGTATATTAATTATTTTTTAAGTATTTAATTTAGAAGGTAAGTAACAGTGTGTTTTCTTTTCAAATTCTATTTGTTTTCGTTGGTGAACTTAAACTGATTGTATTATTATTGGCATTCTGTTCTTTAAGGAACTTTATCCAAAAAAATATCATCGGTAACAATCTAATATAAGAACAAGAGGATCTAACCTGTCACACACCTCTGACTTTCGACTGATTTGCACATTTATTTATTTATTAAAAAACCACTAAAGCACAATTACAGAAGACTCTGAATTCTGATCGAATTCGATCAGAATTTGATTATCACTTGCGTTAACAGCGAAGAAAAACATCGTGAGGAAATCTTCACAATCATATGACTCCAAGGTTCTTGATTGTGCGTAGTCCGCCAATCCCCACTGATCCAGCATGGTGGACTATGAACTTACTTATAAACTTGTCAGTTATCGGCTAGAAATAACCTTGGCGGCCTACATTACCTTTGACCTACTAATTTCTCAAGTTTTACTTGGCCGGCAACTTAACAGAGTCGTAAATCTCCGCGTGTGGTCCCTTCGACTATCGACTATCGTTAATATTTTACGATAGGTAGTATATTCAAGCTATAATAATATAGTACAAGGCTGTTAAGAACATGAAATATGGTTTGAATATGTGGTACTGTTTGGTGTATATGAAAAGTAACTAATGTTTAATAACGAAAGTACTTTTATTTACTTTCAACTGCCTTACTGGTCTAGTGGTCGCAGGCACGATTGCTGAGCGTGAGGTCCTGGGTTCGATTCCCGGGTCGGGCAAAGTGTTAGTGGGTTGTTCTGTATGAAAATTCTCAGTAGCAGCACGGAGTCTGGAACTGTGCCCGGTAGATGGCAATAAGCTGGGTATTACATAGGACTCAATAACAGAATCGGCGAAATGTGGGTGTACAATAGTACACGTTTGTATAATCCATCGGGGTATGTATCCAGCAACACTGCCCGACCCGGGAATCGAACCCTGGATCTCGCACTCAGCAGTCGTGTTTGCGAACACTAGAACAATGGAGCAATTGTAAAAAAATATATCATAAAACGTTGACATAAGTAACACTAGAAATTTGATATAATTTTCTATACTGTACCTCTATTATGAGTTTTTCACTATTTACTTTCATAGTAAATGTAAATTTTTATGCAAGCGATTTTAGTTCTTAACTTGGGTACATTAGGGATTAGAGTCGCTAACATGACATCTCTATAATATCGTAAATAGTAAATCAAAACTTAACTATGACACATATGTCACATAAGCGACTCTAATCCCTAATGTAACCAAGTTAAGAACTAAAATCGCTATCATGAAAATTTACTTTACTATGATAGTAAATAGTTAGAAAACTCGTGATAGAGGTACAGATCATATAATTTGCTTTTATATTCAAAACGGCAAATAAAATATAGCTTTTATAATACGTGTTAAAATAATGACCCGTGTATCGCAAGTCGCTTAAAAATTCCATGTCGACACATCAATTTGCATCAATCAACATGTGTCGATTTTAACATACTGAATGTTTTATTACAAAAGCAACCTTATTCGTTCAGTTTAAGGTTGGTTTTATCGTGAATCTGTTTTAGCGATATAATTTGATACAGCCACAATATGTAATGAATGATTGAGTTGAGGCCTCCGTGGTTTCGGGTTCCATAGGATTAAATTTATCAGAGATCTGATGACAGGATATTTGCTTGCGGTATTAAGAGAAAATCCGTGTTACAGAACGACGCTCTTCACTGATCGCTACTTGAAAAGCTTTTAAGTGACGTATTTGTCTGAAATGAAAGACTTAAATCTTGTATGAGACGAAGAAGTTGCATCGGCAAACTCCGTAAAACCGATCACTTCCGAATCGAGTGCGACTTCAAGACCGCGAATGTTTACTACTGCAGTAAAAAATTATCTTTACGCTGACGCAATTAGTTGTTAATATTGTAAAGTAGCCATTGCTGCTGGTTGTTCGATCAACTACATAGATGTAAACTTATTAATTGTGTTGTTCTTGTACTCAAGTAGATATCACCTATAAACGTTATTCGTGTCTTGCTGTAAGATTTTATAATATTATAAGTTTATGATTTTTTGCTTAAAATTTACGGCGTCAAAATTCACGCCGAAGCAAATGCTTGTAGAATTTGCTTTGCCATGATTTTTGGCACTCGCAATCATCTAAATTAACGTAATCAGAATCAAGCTGTTCAAGTACTTAATAGAAACCGTAGATCATATAGAATGATATTAATATGAAACTGAATGACTGAACAGGGATGAGCACTGTGTAAATTTCTTTGTCGCCATGGCAACCGGGTTTTAAAAAAGTATTTTCTCTCTCTTGCGGTGGAAGGCATCATTTATAAAGTTGATCATTCAAAACTGTTTTAAAACATTTCCCTAAAAAAAAAAAATTGTTTCTTTGTAAAGATAAACGATTTTTATTTATTCAATTCAAACGAACATCATGCCTATCCTAGCTCTCATTACGTTTTTTTTATGAATTTCTCCCATTATTTAAATGGATTCTGAAGGCCCGAAAAATAAATATAAATAAACATAGTTTGGCGCGATGAGCAACTAAAACACAACGTAAGAAGGATTATTTATTTCTTCGGAAAGAACTGGAATTGTCCCACTGCATATTTTTAACTTTCATATAAAAGGATTTAGCAATCAGTTTACGGATCCCTAAAGCCGGAGCAGATGTCCACGCTCACAGCCTCCAGTTCGCACCTGTTCATTTTCACGTCCGGACTTGTTTCAAACGACTTGTTACATGTGTGTTTATTTTAATAGCGTTAAGATATGCATGGGATACGTTCAGGTATTTTCAAGTGGTGATGTGCTTGTGATAGGTGTCATTTGTTTTTTAAATCATGTTGAATTTACTTGAGGCCCTATGCATCCAGGAATAGAAATGAAATGAAATGAAATGAAATGAAATGAAATGAAATTAATGAAATGAAATGAAATTATTTATTTTGCAATTAGGATTTTTCAATCACTTTTACACGTCTTTTTTAAACTAGATGGCGTCGGCATTTCCTATGACTATCCCTGAGAAGAAAAGCCGAAACAAACTCAGGGGTCAAAGTCTATTTTAAAGTCCAGACAGATTGTAATGATGTAAAGGTTTATGTGAGACAAATATAGGGTAGATAAAAGAGTTTAAAATATATACAGGCATCTTTCCTTACTTGTTTTTTAAGTAATTCTTTTAGGTGGGTGATTATGGTGAACGTAATATTTAGATTTTTGATGAAATAAAGTTGTACCCAAAGACCAAAATTGCGCCAACATTGGCCTTGTTTTTGGTGACTTTGGTGCTGATTCCGTTATTAACAAAACAAACTTATTTACTCTCTTTATGTCTCTTTCTGACAAAAAACATAAGAAAAGGATGGTACATATTTAGACCCTCTATTGTTATTAACGTAAATTTTGTCGCCATCGCCTTAAGGCGTGTCTAATTTTCTGTAAATGACAATGGAATAAATTAATATCACAGTTCTAAATATGTTCAGTCCTTATTCAATTACGTTTGTAAGACAGAGATAGTATGATTACCTATAATCGGCACCAAACAAAGACTCCTCGATAAAATAGAAGGGAGTATCGAAAGTTGACTATAAAGTTAAACGCATTAAAGCCTTATTTGTTTTGTTTACTGAAATAAACAAAAGGCTGGTTACCTCATAAAAGAAATTGATACGTCGACCACAATTTTGTAGATTGGCTGACATTATCACATATGTGGGCGTTGCGATAATAAAGACATAACATGACACAGCATCACGCCGGTATTCCCCGAAGTGTTAGGCAGAGGTGTAGTATTGTACACCCGTTTTTCGCCGATTCCGTTATTGAGTCCCGTGGGCGAGCCTATTGCCGTGGTGCTACTTACTAAGAATTTCCATACAGAAAAACGCAATAACACTGCCCGACCTGGGAATCGAACTCAGGATCTCATGCTCACCAGTCGCGCTTGTGACCACTAGACCGATGAGGCAGTCAAAAATGAAGATATAATAGGTATACATATATGTATTTAAAAAAAAACCTTCATGTCTGCATATTTGCTAGATTATTGCTACTGAATTCCATACCAAAATCCCCAATAAATTTTACCCGACCTGGAAATAAAACCTAAGACGACGAAACTTCGTCCCCGAGCAACCACTGAAACAGTCCCTCTTGATCAGAAACCGTGCTTGCGAGTACCATGACTTACGCAATTTCTTTGATTCCTAACATCCGCGAAACAATCGCGCAGTTCTCACAGGTAATTGCTTTTCCCGGCGCACGCGCACCTCGTCGTTAACATGCAAGGTCACGTTATGTAAGTCTAATAAAATGTACATACATGATATATTATGTACCTATAGTTTGTAAAGGCCGTCGTGTTTACAAAAAATATTTTGATCGTGTTTAATATGGCATGTGGATTTCGATTGATTTTGTAAAAAAACAGAAAATGGATTGAAAAGAGAGTAAGGACCTCCAAATAAATATATTAAATACTACATTGGTCTATTCCCGTACAATAATGCAGAGTTTAAATTAGAGATATTTTTTCTAAACTTAATACGAAGTAGAAGAAAAAATATTGATGGATTTCTTAATTCTTCTGGATTTAAAACAAAACATTGACAGCCTCAGTGATCCTAGTGGTCACAAGTGGAACATACTGGGTTCGATTTCCAGGTCGGGCAAAGTGTTATTGGCTTCCTGTTTGGAAATTCTCAATAGCAGCACAGGGTCTGGAACTTTTCCCGGTAGATTGCACCCCCCTGTTCCACGGGACTTAGTTACGGCGTCAGCGAAATGTGCGTGTACCATAGTACATATCTGCCTAACACTTCGGAGATACAGTATGTTACTTCGTCGCTGCAGTTGCCAAGGTCCATATGTGCAATTTTTAACAAAAAAAAAAACAAACTCTCCGTTTAAGTAGTTTTAATAATTTGATGTAATTTTATAGAGTTGTGTATCTAATGAATTTCTTCAATACTGCATTGTCAGTTTTTTATTTAATGTATTGCTTAAAAATTAATTACTTTTTTGTTGCCGAAACCTATCAAAAATCACAAATGGAACTTGGCAAGTGCAGCGACGACAACAGAAGACACAATCTACAGAATCAAAGGTTTGCAGATTATTTAGCTTCTAAAAGATTATATATCCATCACAATCCATCATATTGACGTTCTCCTCACGCCATCAGAACACGACTACGTGTCTTACCTTACATAAGTCTGATTTAATTACTAGCACGTTCTTCATTGTTGGCTGTGCTCCGTAGGCTAGGCTCGTCACGACGCTGCACAGACTAGGAGATAAAGGCTAACGCAGATAAATACAGGAGATTAAGTAAGACATGAGTAACTGGCCACTTATTACTGTGTTACGAACAAGATTTGGTAAGGGAAAGATTGTGATGTTGATGAATCGGGTTTCGTTAGCATGTCTTAAAGTCATCTGGGGATATTTCGGCCAGACATAATATGCGGCTCATGTCTCGTTGTGCACCAACAACTGCTCTTTTATAGACCTGCGTGAGGCCACGGATAATGTATTGATATTAAGTGGCCAAATTTTGGTAAAAAACAATTGAAATTTAAAATGACGACACGGTTGGCGCAGTGTTAAGCGATTAGCTTTCTGCGCTATGTGTCGCGGCTTCGATCCCCGCACGGAACAAATATTTGTATGATCTACAGATAGTTGTTTCGGGTCTGGTTGTGTGTGTATGTGACATGTATGTTTGTAAACTGTACCCACGACACAGGAGAAATACTAGTGTGGGCCAATGTTTTGAAAAAAGAAAAAAAAAACTTACGAATAATAATGTGCTTTTTCATGTATTTTCTGATGTGCAATAATGTGGATTGCAATTGCAAAATATGACATTTTGCTCCCTTGTATTAACTGAACTTTGACATATTAGGGTTAAATCTAAAGTGGACATTACCTTGAAATGTCTCATTAATCTTAACACTTAAGTTTAATAAGATCTAGACAATTACCAGTGTCAATTACCAGAATTGCAATTATCACCACCCTTGTCTCATACTGTCAATTCACAGGGCACACAAAGGCTGCTGATTTTCTGCTGATATTAAGGCACCTTTTACGGCCCCCTGAATGAGCGATCTTTTATTTATCGGGACATGCTCTATATTCAATTTCAATGTCAATTTATGACTACCTACTCAATGTTAATCATCTTTACAAGCTTATAAATAAATATTGGTTTTAGTAACGTGTTGAAATATTATTGTATTGGGTGTGAGTAAAAGAGTATTACGTAAGCATTACATAAAGATACATTAGTTCGCTCTTTTGAAGTTATTAATGAGTTAGATTATACGAACCAATATATTTCAACTCAATATTATTTTTATAGCTTACTACCTTTTGCCCGCGACTTCGGACGCGTGGAATTTTGAATCTGAAATTTTCCTGTGCTAAAATGGGGCTTATATTTTAAGTTAGACCTCTAGCAATACATCGGTGAAAACTGCATTCAATTCTATGCAGTAGTTTTTGCGTGATGCGTGTACAAACATACAGACAGACAGAAAAAGATCTAAAAACTGTTGTTTTGGCTTTTGTTGTTGTAATAAAGATTACCTATATTAGTTTTTCTCCAATATCTATAATGTACAGACATCGGCCTGTTATAATTTTATTATATGTATAGATTATATCGTTTAGATTTAGATTGCGATGTATAAATCTTTTCATTCAAGTTTCTTAATGTCAAGGTCTGTTAATGATTAATCAACTAGTCTACTTTGGGTCTATAAGTCTTCATTTGTCGTCTGTCACATTGTAGTCGAAAGATTAGATAGGCAGTACGGCGTGTAACGGGTTTGACTGCCCTTGGTGCGCTCTGCGCAGGACATATATAGAGCTCATTGGCCTAATGGTCATAAATGTGGCTGCAGTGTGAGGTCTTGGGTAGGTACTATACTGGGATCGTCCAAAGTGTTATTGAATTAGACTTCGGAGTTTGAAATTGTGTCCGGTAGATGGCAATAGGCTCGCCCTCTATATTATATGAGAGTTGGGGCTGAATAATGCTATCAGCGAAATGAAGGTGAACAGTGGTTCACCTCTGTCTAACCCTTCGAGGAATACAGGCGTGTTATGTTCTGTTATTGTGTAGCGGACAGTGAAACTCTTAAGCTAAAGCGAGATTATGCCAACTGGGCTTGATTACTAGGTTGAACAGTGTTATTTTCTAGAATGAACAATCTTGTAGAGTTTCAATTTCAATTTTAAATGTTCTTAAGTTCTTAACCTGATTTCTCAAATCTTTACACTTATCTATCAACCGTGTCAAAATAACAAGCCCACCGTTAAATTAAAACTACTGACTCCAAATGCTTTAAATACAATTCTTCAAAAAACCGTTAGTTAATACTTAACACATAATTATCTTCTTTAAACAAGCAAGTCTTCCACTTAAAATAATGACGTGCCCTCAGCTTCAAACAACCTTTTTACGCCCAAACCTGGGCATAAACAAACATACAACAATTTTAACACCTCCATAACTGACTTTAAACAGTCATCAAAGGGAACTAACTGTTTGTAGTTAAAGTTATTTTTGGGAGCTGTGGACAGTGTGCCCATTCATTTAACAACTTGGACAAAATCATTTAAATATTATTTATTTTACTTTGAACTCAGAATCGTGGGTTTCATTACCACTGCCACACCTGAATATTTTCTAAGAATTCTGATATTTGAATCATTAAGCATTAAATGTAAAAGGAATCCTACCGCGGAAAGTGCTTTTATTTTGCTTGTTTAAAGCATCAATTAATTCACTTCTAACATGTTTTATTTCTTAATTAATTTGTTAAACAATGAGTATTTAAAACAACAATACATAGTTTTAAAATTTAATTTAATTTACATTAAGAGAATGAATCTACTTTCGTACATTTCTTTATAAAACCCAAAACTTTACTCGAGAACTACTTTTTTTGTTAGAACAATGAAAACTTGAATAGACAATTCATCAAATCTTTTACAAAATATCTTTTACAAAAATACATCTTTTTATCATTAAGTTTATTGTTTTCTGTGTTCCCAAGACCTAATTCCAAACAAAACAAACACTTTATTCGGAACTCGTGGACTTCGTGAACTTTTGTGGCAGATGACAATGAATGCATGAAATAAAGGATTTCTTCACTACTTAAGATCCACGACTCTTCAATTTTACATGAATCCATTTAGATGTTGTTTGAAACTTGCTTTGATATCCAATACTCGGTTGAATAAGCCATGTCGTAATCGTTTGTAGTTTGTGAGATAGTTCAAAGAGGGCAGGATTGTGTTAAGTGGTGGTTATGCCCTTTCTCTTTTTTTCTTCCCAGCGTTTTCCCAGCCTATTGTGGTAATTCGCTTATAGAAACTTCTCGTGTACTCATTACGCGCATGCCAAAAAAGAAATGGCACAGTAGCAATCGCGGACCGTGTCCATATTCTGTATCCGTAGGTGTACATTGGAAATATGTTTTTTTTTTATTTTTCTATTATAAGTGTATTTATTAGTGCCATCTAATATATTTCCTTAGTCACTACTTATCATAACAGATTAGAGTAATTAATAATGGGACATCATTTATTTATTAATCTGTAAATAAATAACCCTAATTATCCCCCATAGTCATATTAACCTATGTATGCTCGTGTTTGTAATCTTCACAGAATATAGGTGCCTTTATTACTGGTCAGTTTCGGCCATATTAACTTGTTAATGCAGAATGCAATATTAAAGGGAAAAAGATATTTCTCATCACAAAACAGTGCATTTGAGGTCAACGCGGGCCATCTACATGCGAATACGTTGCTATTGATATGTTAATAACCATTGAGAGGCATGTAGGGCGAACCCACTATTATTGTCTTTACGAACAAACCCAGTGTTATGCAAATATCGTCCTAGATAAACACTGTTTTAGCCGACGTGAGCTATTTGGTCATTTTTCGTCATGAAAGTGTTGATTTGTCTAACTTTGTCTGCGACCGTCTTGTTCCGGCGCACTGTGTACAGTTATCGCGAATTGTGTTTGTGTTTTAGTAGTTCAGCGAATTTCACTTTTTGTTTGTAAACAAAATATATTAAAAGAAAGGACTTTATTGCATCGTCGATGTTTTTCAATCAAGAAAGGGATTGCTGGGCACAGCAATTTTATTACAGACTATATCTAAATAAACTTATTAACACCTTTATAATTTCACTATATACGCGAGACATTATGGGATCAAATACTTTTGCCGTCAAAACAGTACCTCTATCACGAGTTTTCTTACTATTTGCTGTCGTAGTAAAGAAAATGTTCAAGATAGCGATTTTAGTTCTTAATTTGGTTACATTAGGGATTGGAGTCGCTTATGTGACATATGTGTCATAGTAAAGTTTTGATTTACTATATACTATAATAGAGATGTCATGTTATCGACTCTAATGTAACCAAGTTAAGAACTAAAATCGCTTGCATGAAAATTTACATTTACGAGAGAGTAAATAGTAAAAACCTCATAATAGAGATACAGTTCATAAACAACAATTCCACTACACATTTTCCTCTTCGTAATGAGTAGTGTTCTAGTTTCGAAAATATACACAAAGATACTCGAGTAATGGTCCCATTAGAAATAATTACAAACAATTGAATTTAATATTCCGAGCAGACGGAGACATTGAATATTCTTCACCTTCCTTTTTCGTTTCAAGGAAATTGTAAAATCGTATTTTGGCGACTAAATCGTTACCTTGGGTAAAGGCTAATTGTAAGGTCGGCAAAAAAGGACGAGTCTATTGTATTGTAATTTTTACTCAATCATAAAAAGTTGGATTCTTCTGCTGCCAGTCTGTCATTAATTCAATTATGTATTCTTGGTAGTGTTCCAATATTATATAGAGCTGTAAGTAGTCCTAATAGAATATTCTAGTACTCAGAAAAACAACGATATTTTTTTCATAGCTATGGCTATATAAGTGCGATTCGTATACTAGATTTTTTCATGTAATCCATTTCATGATAAAGCTGACGATACATCTGGTAGTAGTAGTATATCGTTTAAAACCGATCATCGTTTATGTTGCAGATGATTTCTGCAGTTGATATTCCATTGAGTTTTTCCTCATTTCTGCTCGCAATAGAGCAATAAAATGAGCAAAGCAGAAAAAGGAAATAACTATGTAATTTATATGCAAATTGGGAACATTATTTGACATCGAAGACGGGAAAATGTCGTATGAAATTGATTTGAAATTTTCCTTTTCATTGCTACTTCACTTTTGGCGTACAGTGCCTTGTGTAACAGCTCCTTTCGTCTACGACATGAAGTCTATAATATTCAATAATTTATATTAGTCGATAAGACCTCGACCGTAAATATACAATCGGTTAATTACGAGAACTTTACAAGTCATTAGGTCATCAACAAAATCACGATTTATTTCTACAAATAGAAATAAAATGTAGCTTATTATAATCCTTCATCAGAACGCCATTACACAAAAAAAAGACAAACATTCCGCTACATCGCGCAAAAAAAATAACAAATTGCGAAAAATATTTCAACAAAAAAAAAACTTATCTAGCAAAACAAAAAGCAGATTTTCCTCAATAAAGTACATAGTCCAATCAATAATGGCGATACGAAAAAAGTAATTACCATCGAGATACGGCGATAAAAACCTCCTTGGATAATGCCGTCCTTCGCCCGAAACCTTTTCTGACTATCCCTATTGTTTCAAATCCCCATTGGGCCCAGCCAAAAACATTCTTGCAATGACTGAGTCGTTTCGAACGCGAACAAAGGGCCAAATTGTTGAGTTTTAGACAAATTTTCGTCTCTAAATGTCTAGGGAAAAATTGTTGAAAATGTTGACAAAATATGCCATGTGTTTCGGGTAATTTTTTTCCCTGGTTGTAATTACTTGGGTGAGACTGAGAATTAGAGAGCTTTAAAAGAACGTTAACGTCATGAATTGCAGCATTGTTCACTGTACCGCATTCGCAAATTTTTACTCAACACAAAATTTATATAGATATAAGCTTCCTCATACAATTTTTTAAACGATGATATATATGTATATAAAAGGAATATCATATTGGCAAAAATACATAAGAACCTACACCGACTCAATTTCCATTGGACTCTAGACACGACCTTGGCAAATACTACGTACTAACTATCCAAAAAAAGGTCCTTCCATGACGAAGAATTGTTGAATAAATTTCCGCACGTCATTATCGACTGACAAATCCTAGAAAAAATATTCAGGAACCATCCATCATGTATGAACGTGGACTGAATGTGTTATTCAAATTGTGAGCTTTACTACGGATACTGGCAATTTTGAATTATCAGATTTGAGTACTTAGAAGAAACCTACTGGGGTACATTACAGTATACATTGTTATTATATTCTTGGAGCAAAAGACCAAAACAAACATGAATTGTTTCTTTCAATACTTCACTAGCATGGATCTCTTGCCGCCAAACACTTGAAGGCCTCTTAATTGTAAGTTATTAAGTTTAGCGTTGTAGCTGTTGAATGACACTATCAGCAAGATAGACAGTAGCGACAGACTAACTGCTAAGAGTATGTTAAAGCTAACTTTATGAAGCTACAATTGAATATTTGGGGGGTGTGGAGTCCAGCTTAATGAGTATGAAAGAAAAATAAAGTAAAAACGACTGTTTCAATTCAGTAATATTTCTGACGTAGTATCCTTGTTGGATTTTACGACAGCCGTATTTTCTATCACAGCAGTAAAAGATCTGATTGCATCAAACTGGGTTTAGATTTCGACTACTTTCGGCAACGTTCGTGTAGATCCGGAAGCAACCGATAAAACACGAGGCGTTTCCCGCGTTTACGGGCTTTCCGAAGGGACGCGTAAATTTTGTATTAGCAATGCTTACTTACGTTTTGTTAGACCCAAGTTGAATATCTTTTAGATTATTTCGGTTTTGTCCTATTCTATTATTGTGCCACGGAGGTTCAGAACGAAAAGCCTTTATGAATTGAGTTTATTCCAAAATTGTCTTATTACGAATGAAATAATATTTTTTTCTGTTTGATATTCGAATTGGCACATTGTCTCAAAGGACCAAAAAAATAAGTCCTTTTTAACTTTCTTGAAATTAATAATCATAAAGGTACAACTGGGTAGGTAACAAAAACTGTAATAACACATCTCCTTTGGATAACATTCATATGTATATTATATATACAGAGAACAAGAATCTTGATTACAATGTACTGTTATTAACCGTCTGTTATGCTTACTGCGTTAATCATAGCGCTAATAGAAAACAAATTGTAATTAAAAATCGCTTTGCCTTTATAACTGTACATACAAATGTATAGGGTAAAATTATAATAAATTTTATACAATAATATCACGCTTACGATTGCTAACGAGTTGAACAGAACTTCAAGAGTCGAATCACTTATAGAAGAAAAATAAAAACTCATAGTAGACCCTTTTCGACTTTCACAATTAACATATGCATACATATGTAGGTTAGATTCACAGCCAATTCATATTGTTACTTTTCATTTAGTACCAATGTTAAACAATAGAATAAAGAACTAATAACTTAGCCTTTTCAGATGATTAAGGGAAGCAATTTCAGATGCATTATCATCAACGAGCATTATATTGCGCTCACTAATGATTCAACTACAGACGTTGCAGAATATAACAATATTCTTAAGGATCATCAATCAGCCCTTAAAGCTACACTGCTAAAACTGGGCCTCCTAGACCACTAAAAATATCGGTCGTGAACGAATATTGTCATAAAGACTATCTTCTGCGTACTATACGAAGAAAAATATCTGAAGATCTCGATATCTCAAGATTTTTAACGTCAAAATTTGTCTAGTAGTTTTTAGCGTGATTGTAATCCCATTAGGGGTCGTTTTAGTGCCCCCACTCCATTTTATGACCGTTTTCAGGGTGGAGGGAATGTAACTTGACAGCATTAGATTGGTTCGTAAAAAGGAACTTCATAAAAATAGGGAGAGTTGCTTATTTGCACTTTCCATGGATCTGGGATTTAGTATAATTTTAAGGAACTCTCATATCAGGGAAATTCGTAGTTTGCTGATGCGAGTGAAGGGGTAGTGGCAACCTACAAGGACGATTTCCATAAAATTAAAACTATCACTTAGCAACTGAAGATTCAACTACATAGTAATGTTCCAGGGAATACCGTATTTGGAAGGTAGGTACTTCACTGGCCAAATTCCTTACATTCATCCGAGTAGATATTTTTGACTACCGCTTTGGTCTAGCAGTGACAAGCGCGACTGATGATTGTAGAGGTCCTGGGTTCGATTTCCGGGTCGAGAAAAGTGCTATTGGCTTTTTCTGCACATAAATTCTCAGCAGCATGGTGTTTGGAACTAGGCAATAGACTGGCCAATAGTACACCTCTGCATAACTCTTCGCAGATACAGAACATGTTGTGTTAGTTTCTGGTTTTTTAATGCCAGCTTTTTGAAAATCATAAATAAAAGTAATATTCTGTTCACGAGCATTACTAAACCATCAAAACTATGTGACGCTTCATATAAAATAACTGTCAAACATATATCTAAATTCCTAACTCCACTAACAGGGTGAGGCGTCCAAAAATCGGTATCGAATACGCAGCAAAAACAATTCTCCCGTCCGCGTCACAACGAGCCCGCGATCCAGTCGAGCGGAAATAGTTTATAGCCGACATTTGGTCCGTTCACCTCATTCGGTAACGCACCACCATTGCAAAATCACTGCTTTACTTCTTTCGCTAAACTACTGTTTGAATTTCGGATATGTTTTGAATAGTTTGAATGTATCTATTTAGATATCAAGAAAAAATAATTATAATAAACTAGACCACTTCTTGGTGAATTTACGGTATAAACGACTAATAACCAAACGGAAGACATGCGTATTTTTCCCGTTGTTAATTTAAAATTAAACCAACCAAACCTCTAAACAAACTTTAATACAAGGATTTCATAAAAAAAAAAAAAACAATACCCAAAGTTTCCTTAGGGGTTAGGAAATCTTATAATGATTAATTCAAAAACTGGTCTTTGATCGCACGATTATTATTAAAGTTCGTAGGACCAGTGTTTTTACCAACGCGGACCCTAGCAATTGTTTCACAAGCAACCGATTTCTAAGCTATAATATCAAAGAAGTACCTCAATATAGCTTCAAAAAAGGATACTCCAAGGTACTTGCAGAGTGCTACACAAGCGCACAAGTCGATATTTCTTCAGTACCGGAATTCGGAAGTGAGATATCTTCAATCCGCCCGGCGAGACCGATAGATGGTATAGGTGCCTAAACTATGTATGTATGCCTCTGTATTATTGACTACATTTATTGTTGAACGTCTGAATATTATTTATGAGTGGAGTCCGAAATAATCGAACTCCTGTTTTATTATTTCGTAGCTACAATTTGTAGTCTAAAATTATTTAAGTCGTACAAAACCGTTGATAGAACATATTTTTGCCTAGAAATTTAATATTTTTAGCTCCGTAACGATCCTTGCTGACTGGCTAATCTTTCCACTACGAGGAGCGAGCAATTTTCATGCGCGTGAGAAATCATGCAGACACGAAAAAAAAAAACGAACGACGGATTGAGTTTGAACTGGTTTGAACGCTCAATTGACGATTATATAAAACATTTAGTAAACGATTACAGTCGAACAAATATAGATTTTATATTACACTGACTACTTAGTATATTTTACATAACATAACATAGCATCACGCCTGTATTCATCGCAGGGTTAGGCAGACGTGTACTATTGTCTACCCACATTTCGCTAATGCCGTTATTGAGTTCCAAATATCCCACAGGAAGCAGACCTATTGCCATCAGCCGGGCACAGTTCAAAACTACGTGCGGCTACTGAGAATTTCCATTCATAAAAATCCAATAACACTTTGCTCGACCGGGAATCGAACCCAGTACCTCACGCTCAGCAGTCTTGTTTGCGACCACTAGACCAATGAGGCAGTCGAGGAAGAGGAGTTTTTTTTAAATAGAATATATTATTTCAAATTTTCTGTAACTTAATGTTCTTTTTTTATGCTAAAGCCTTCCTTCTTAAGTCATTAGAAAATGTAATGTGAAGCATTCATACTCAATGTTTACACATCAATAATCAAAACAAAACATATTCAAACAAAAGACTGCCCAAATTTTTGTCCCCAATCGTAACTTTCAAGGGTCGAGGCCCAATTGTGTTATATTACAATAACGTCTAACAATACAACAATAAAATGGAGAAACAATGAGCATGTGTGCCAACCTTAATAACATATGACGTCATTTGTTATGACGACCGAAATGTTTTGTAATAAAATGGTACGAATTCGCGACAAACTCGAGTTTTATTTTAAGGGCGGTAATTACGTTACCAAAATTCCAAGCGATCATTAACATTGAGTACTAGCTTTATCACGAAATTGTATAATAATTGTAAACTTAGCTCAACCAAGATAGCGACACGGGCTAGATAAGTTAAAGAATTTAATAAATAGCTTTGTTTTGTCCTTTTTTTTTAATAACAAAAATTGATAGAAGAAATCACATTTACAAACAAGTAAGTCATACAACGGTAAAGGATAATATCGTGAGGAAACCTGCACACCTGAGAAGACTCCATTAAGTTCTTGATGGTGTGTGTAGTTCGCCAACCCGCACCAGGCCAGCGTGGAGGACTAAGGCTTTACCCTTCTCAATCTAAGAAGAGGCCCTTGCCCAGCAGTGGGACAGTAATGAGCTAAATTTATATTATATAAGTCATAAAAATACTCTGTGCGGGAATCGAACCCGTGACACGTAGCGTAGCAGTTGATCGTTCCACTACTACGTCAACCGTGCCATATTCTATCAGTCTTTTTCAGGCTTTAAGGCAAATTTTCATGAAATTCGGCATCAACCCCTCAAGATGTAACAGTCTCACTTAATATCGCATAAGTATTACTCAAAATTAACACAGCTTTCGTAAGATAATACACAAGCAACACAAATTATTCACACTTAAAGTGTAATCGACAGTGCAAATAAACCTCACATCAGTATAAAATATACAACACAACATTCAGACAAGTTTTAGCATCCGACTTCGTCTGTAGAATTTATTACTTCTAAATCCAGTCGTCGCGTCGTTCTACACTGACGGAATCTCTAAGTGCTCTCTCAGTTTTCTTTGTTGCCAGAAATAGAGCAGTGTGGTCGAGCTTTCGAGTAATCTTTAAATACACTGTACTTAGTTATTGCTGCTCGTCTAGTGATTTATGTTGGAGGTTGTTAGAATGAGCGGGAACAAAACTTAGATGGATGTTTTTTGGCTCGCGTTGTCATTGTAGACGTACTCGTACGTCACTACTTATTTTTCTATGATACGAATAACAATCTTTAAAATTTGTAAGTAAGGTAAGTTATCCATCAAACAATAAAAGTAAAGTAACATTAGCATGATATGCTTTAATTTAAGAGCTCGGCTGGTGTCGGTAGAGCAATCGCCACTGCTCTCTATCCTCTGCCTTGGTTTTGACCTTTTGATACGCCATACAGCAATAGCATCATATTTAAGTAAAAAAGTTTTATATTTAATTTACCGTCGATTGTGAAAAATATATCGAAAAATTGTAAACGGCGTATTCATTGTTTAAAACTTGTGACAAAGCTAAAATGATGTAATAAGTCTAGTCTGTAATAAGCCTTCAAAACCTACAGGTTAAAAAAATATTCACATCTCGTCTCTTCATTTGTTTTCTTAAAAGTCTGCCAGAAAATAGAAAACACAAACGGAATTCAACGTACCTCAAAGGAGGAATACCAAATTAAATATGCAACCACAAAATCATATTCCACATTTAAAATGCCAATGAACTAAATCTCTGTTCCTTCAAAACTTGGGGGTTGCCTCCCCGTCTACCAACTTCGGCCATCCGAAATTAGGATGGAGTTGTTTTAACAGAACAAGACTAACGCATTTGCGCGATCAAGTCCTCGGCTTGTGTATTAATACTTTATCTCTGTATTAATAGAAGATTAAATTTACATAGTAATGTGGAAATGGAAGAAAAACAGTGCTTGTCTGGATATTATTTTAATTTAATCTGGACTGGGACGTCTCATTGCTAAGCAATGAATTTCGTTTGAAGCTTACGAAACAAAGAGTCTAGAAAATTCATTTTACAATTAAGAAGCCAACTCAGTAGATAGAATAGGTATAGTTATGATACCCGAAGCTTTTGGAAGACATTAAACTCATTGGTGTAATGATAAGAAAATTTTCAGAAACAGCGCGATGTTCAGCATTATATCCGAAAAATAGCAATAAGCTTGCTCCCTATTACATAGGCCTGGGGACTACTATACTAGTACTCTTCTGCATACCCCTTTGGGTAATACATGCTATGTACACATTAAATAGTTCATCGTTCGGAGGCCTTAGTTTCAGCAGTTAGTAGAGTTGGGGCTGAAGGTTCAAGGCTGGCTTAAGATATGGCAATACAAATAATCCATTTGTAAAGAAAACTTCGTCATTCAGCGTAGTCAGTAACTTCACAAAACATAATATGATATATGGTTGAAAGATCAACGTTGTGCAATAGTGATGGTATCATTTCGCTCACGAACACCATAATAACTATGATATCATGAATGATGTCTTATGTCAGTAAAAGTCAAGTGTTATCGCACAGGAAGTGAATTCAATGAAATAAAATATAACTATTTTAAATTACGTCATAAATGATGGGTCTACATTAATTGTTTTGTGTGTATGTACGTTTCATATTTTTTGTGTATTTTTTTTTTCGTATAAAAATCCAAATATTTTTGTAAAAATTGAGGTCAAATAGCCCTATAATATAAATATTTAGGAAACAAAGCAAAACGTCACGAACAGTTAACAAAGTCAAATTTCAAAATGGCGCATTTTTATATTTAAAACAAAACGCTCTTGCTACTCATAACAACTGTTTCAACATTTTCAAACTTCGATCTAATAAAATCCATACAAACAGAAACGCAGACACATACTAGTGTAATTGTAATTGATTAATTACTGGGTTATCAGGGGTATGTTTCCTGTCACTTTGACCTTAACTACGGTCTACTCTGATAAGTTACTGACTACAGATTCAATGCTCAACGTGTGACATCTTTATATTTAGTTTTACATTTCTTTAATTTAGTGTATCCCCAACTTATGGCTAAGGTCCGCGTTGCTGAAAAAACTGGTCCTTTAGTTCCCAGCAATGATAGGAATTCATGTTACTAGGTTCATTATATAGTAGCTTACTTTTGAAAATAAATCGGGTCGATTGGTATTCGCTTTGCAAGTTGTACTCTCACTGGCGCCACATTTGTTACATTATTAATGGGATGAGCGGATATTTATTGAACTAAAAGACATTGAAGTGGTTTTCATATTTAAAATTATATTCAAGAGTGATCTTGTGTCTACACAAAATTTTCGAACACAAAATTTTCGAAAACTTACATAACAGTCCTAAGACACCCCAAAAAAATATTCAGCGTTTTTCTCATGACGTGTTTTATCACAAAGAATATGTCACAGTCAATTTAAAAATGAAGCATTTACCAAACCATTACCTACTCAGCACCAAACATCAAAGCACATCACGAAATCGCCCACCCATCCGATGCTAAACCTCACCCTCACTTGCCCCCACTAAATCTAATGTGACGCGCACGTATTTCAAAATGTCACCTTTAAAACACTAATAAATAAGTAAAGACAGTAACTTGGAAACTTAGGGTGCAGTATAAGTTATTTTTGTATACCCCATGGGTGCAATAAGCTCCGCATGCATGGTGTTATGCACTGATGTGGAACGATGACGTATTATAGCTTTTATGGGCTTTCACAGAATTGGTGTTTTAGTGGAGAAGTCGCGATATTTTGTACTTGTGTTTACTCTTAGTAACTTTGTTCCGAATTGTGTGTGTGTATGTGTGTATGTAGCAGTAAACATATTTCGGTTATACTGTTATTAAATGTGATGTGATTGGAGGTGCGACTATGAGCGTGCGGTCCTGGTTTCGATTCCAGTTCAGGCAGATTTTTATTTATTTTTTATATGGAAATTCTAAGTAGCAGATCGGAGTTCGAATTTGGTCCTTATGACATCTAAACAACGGTATCACCAAAATATCGTTACAACAGTTAAGTAGCCACCTTTGCGTAACCTTTCGGGGAAAACAGCCGTGATTTTATATCTTCTTGCTTCTTCTTGCGTTACTCATCTTCTACGACACCAAAGGAGGGTTGCCTAGATTTATTTTCGAAAAACCACAAAACAAGGTAAGACATCACTGCCGTCCATTTCCATTCAGATATTTCAACGACTTCCTCAGGAGAACAAGCAGTTAATATATATCTTCCTACTTTCCGTATTATATAAATAATAGAACCAAGGAAGTTGAAACGGGGTGAAATGACCATTTAACGTCCGTCCGCTAATTTTGTGTTGCGTCATTTTGCTGTAAATATCTAATCTAGCGCATATCCATCTCCCGTTACGTAATATTCTACGGTTGCAACATTAAAGGTAACCAACTAGTAAACGTGTGGTTCAAGGCACAATAGATAGCGGAATAGTTATAAAAATGTTTCAGCTAAAATTGAGTAGAATATCCTCTACCAATACAATAGAGAAGCTTTTATTTTGTTAAGAATTTTTTGATCAAAGAAAAACGAACGAAAATATAGATTATCTAGATTTTCCACAAAGTAAACGAAGAAAATTGATTACATAATGTATTCCTGTAAATCGTATTTATAAATAAAGACAAATGGTGACCAATACTCATACTTTTCAATCATCTGTACATCTCATAACTTAACCCTCATACTTACAACTGAACGTAATTCAAACTGGTGCGTTTCGCTGCGCACACGCTGCGCGGTAATTGGCCGGCCGCCGCCTTTGATCTTGCCGCGCACGAATTAGCACTCTCGATTCGAAATCCGAACGATCGCGTTTCCGTTTCCGAAGTCTTTTTGTTTTAAATACTGTGTGACTGATTTTCTCGGTAAGTTGGACGGTTAATGATGGTTTTGCCCTAAAAATGGGGCATTATGTCGTTTAAGATGTTCTCCACGTAAGAACAGTTTATGAAGTTTCAGTTCATTAAAAAGTATGTACGGCATACGGCAGTCGTTTTGTGTAAACTTAAAAAGTTACTATGTACGCAGATGATGAAACTAATCGTGCTCATTTAGAGCAGGTTAAGCAGTGCTTGACACGGTCAGTCTTTGAATGGGTGAACATTTTTCACATATCTAGACCCCTCCATATCTCGGAAAGCACGTTACGGGTGTCAGTAGCCTAAAAAGTCTGACAACCAGTCTGACCTTAGGGACCGTGTCTCCCAGTTACCAGGTGGCGGAGGTCAGAAGGCAGTCGCTGCGTGTAAAATACTCATATTCAGCCGCAACCGGTTGGAAGCCGACCCCAATGTAATTGGGAAAAGGCTAGGCAGATGATGTTCTTTTTAGTAACTATGTATGTATATGTACATTGTCACTACGAGAACATGTTTCGATGGATAGAGGCTGTGTGGACATAACATAGCATCACGCCTGTATTCCCCGAAGAGTTAGGCAGAGAAGTACCATTCTACGCCCACATTTTGCTGTTGCCGTTATTGAGTTACATGAAATAGGGGGCGAGCCTATTGCCATCTACCGCGGACGACTCCATGCTGCTACTGAGAATTTCCCTACAGTAAAACCCAATAACACTTTGCCCGTCCCGGGAATCAAACCCAGGACCTCACGCTTGCGACCAATAGACCAATGAAGCAGTCACTACGAATACATACACCTAATTAAAATGTTAAAGAACTATTATAAACCAGTCTATCTATATTCTTTCCCAAAATAAAAGTCAGACTTAAAACTCATGAAAAATCAAAAACGTTTTACGAATAAACAAAATGTCTAAAGATATTTCCGATTCGTTTTTCATTACAGACGACACCGCATGTCAATCGCAGGTCGCAGGTTTGTTCCGTTTAGAACGTCAATAAGTCACCCTCCATAGGCGATATGAATTTAAAAAATACGCGGATTTATTTGCGTGTGGAATATCAATTTGAGTAAATAGGACGCTCCTTTTTGGTTTGGTTCAGCGTGAAGGGCAAATGTCACCGAAAAGTACATACATATATGTGCGTTTATCGTTTTAACTTTTTTTTTGTTTATTTATCATACATACGTTTTTTTTTTTGTGTGCTAAAAAGAAAAATCTGTTTAAACATTAAAATATACATATATATATATTATTTTCTAACCAACTTTTTACTTGATAATTCACAGGTTCGCTTAGATTAAAAATGTCAATGCCAGGATTCTGAATTAAACGTTCGAGTATTATTTTGGCTCTTCACGACCTTCACGAATTATAATGAAAAAAATATTATGAACTTTTTATTTAAATAACAAAATCAATGTCTTAATCTAGAATAATTAATAATCTTATATATATATATATAGTATGAATAAAATACCTACTTAATCTATATATATGTAACACATAAAGTTTAGCCATTTATAACACACAAACAATATGAAAAACCATTTATTTATCCTAACAATACCCCAAAATCAAAATGAATCAACATGATCGCGTTTCCATTTACATTTGCGCTCTATTTTTTTTAAAGTTACCTCCTTCCGCTAGCTGTCAGTGAGAAATGGCGCGTAGTGCCTGATTGACGTGGCAGGAAAGGCGGGAAAACTGGCAGGGGCTGGCAGGGTGTTTGGCTGTGGAAAAATTGCGCGTCATTCTTGTGGCAACACTGGCGTTTATGTTATGCGATATGCTGTGTTTATCATATTATTCGTAATGTTTTAAACATTAGAGTATGAAAATGATTTGTTGAGCGGCTGAAATTTTTGATCACACTTGGAATATTGTTCAGTGTTTTCGTAAGTTATTTTTCTTATATCTTAAATACACATGTTAATACTTATGTATCAGAAACATCAGTAAAACGTATGGTATTTACCATTTTCTTTTCGATACTTATCATCTTACTTTTTACTTATCCTACTATAAATGCAAAGGTTTGGATAGATGGATGTTTGTTACTCAATCACGCCAGAACGGCTGAACGAATCTGGATGAAATTTGGCACAGAGATAGATTATAGCAGCACAGAGTCTGGAACTGTGCCTGGTAGATTGTAATAGACTCGCCCCCTATTACATGGCACTCAATAATGGCATCGGCGAAATGTGAGCGTACAATAGTACACCTCCGCCTAACCCTTCGGAGAATACGGGTGTGTGTGCTATGCAGGTATGTATATATGTATGTTTCTATAAGATTTTGATTGTAAAATATAGCGTTCTCAAGGGCTTCATATATTTTTTTTAAAGTAAAACCCTCCTAGTTACTTATTCTCTATTAGAGTGACAAAGCGTGTTCATAATGGTTGTAGCTTTGTTTGCCCCAGGAAACCCATGAACACTGTGCAATTATTTACTTCCTCTACAGATAACACAATATCTTTGAAATCTACTTTGATGGTAGGACGAATGGAGCAATAGAAATAACTGGCGTTTGCCTATATATAGCTATGAATCAATTATGAAAAGTTACATTTTAACATGCTCAATGGTGATGTGCTTGTTCATTGTCACTGTGAAACAAATACTAAAATCATCGGCTTTATTAGACTGGAGTTTAGTCATCAAATAATTTAGTCATACTGTAAAAAGAAAATGAAGTTAAAATGTAACATTTCGTCGCTTAGGCAACTAAACCGCGCAAGTAAAATTTGATAAGTTTCAGAAGAGACATAAGATTGACATTATAGCTTAAAAAAAAAATCGTAAATGTATTATATAAACATAAATACAATAGAATAGAATACCACACAATACAATATACACTTTATTGCACACCATTTACGGAATATTTTTCATAACAAATAATCAGTTCTTTGTCTCTTCTGAAAACTTATCAAATTTTACTTGCGCGGTTTTGTTACCTAAGCGACGATTTTTAATTTCATCTATACTAGATAACATAACATAGCATCACGCCTGTATTCCCTTAAGAGTTAGTGTAGAGAGAGTATTATTGTACAGTCGGCAACAAAAAGATACACGTAGCGAAATTCAAAAGCGAGTTTTATAGGAAATAGTTATTGAAATCTTGACCAATTTCATACATAATATCTGCGGATACATAAAAACACATAAATTTTATGATTTTAACCAATACCTTTACAAAAATAAGCGTATCAACTACGTGTATAAGGTGCGTTGGGGTAAAACCGGCAATGGGGTAAGATCGTACCGATCGAATTCCCGGCTGATTCGACCACTTTTTATATGTTGTACTCCAGTCAATACAAGCAGTTTTATTAGCTTGTATTACCTGGAAAACAAGGTCAATAAAAAGGTGCTCGAATCAGCTGGAAATTCGATGGTTTCGATCTTACCCCATTGCTGGTTTTACCCCAACGCACCTTACATATTTTTCATGCGAGAGGCGTAAAATTCCATGTCATGTCGCAAACTTATTGCCATTTACCGGGCACAGTACCAAACTCCGGAGAGAAACAGAGATTTTTCTTACACAAAAAAAACCACTAACACATTCTCCGACCCGAGGATCAAACCCCAAGTGACGTTTGCGATTACTAGAACTATGATGCAGTCTAAATTGCATAATAGACAATAAGTAATACTTTTATCCACTCGCTAGTAATGACTATTGCAATAGAGAACGGAACATGTATGACCTTTCGCTGTTTATGTTTGAATGATCTAATCGTGAGTTAGATATCATACAAAATAAATGATATCACTAGCATATTCATGAATATGGCGCACGATTTCGTTATAAAAAAAAAACGTAACTTAACATAGCCTCATGCCTGTTTATATTATACACGTACATTTCGTTATTGAGTCCCATGTCATAGGCGGCGAAGCCTATGCCATCTACCGGACACAGTTCCAGACTCCGTGCTGTTACTGAGAATTTTCATACAGAAAAACCTAATAACATATTCCCGGACCCGGGAACCGAACATAGTCATCCTGAGTACTAATATTACAATAAATTATATTATATTTTAGCAAAGCATACGTATCAAGCGTCAAAACATTCATTCAATCGATCAATCAATCATTAAACGAACATAAACATTCATGTTACTTTTTAAATCACCTTGACATCAAAATGTACTCTGAATAGGATGGAGTGTATATATCATCGATCTGTCATCATTATCTCTGTGGCAAATGACGTCACGATTATAACAGTACAATGATTGATAAATTGGGAGGTACCGAATGATATATTATTTATAGATCAATACATTTTAGTGATTTACATTTTAGTTACACAACATTGACAAAAAAAAGAAAAAACAGATTGTTTTTTTTTTTTATATATATATTTTCTTAGTCAATTGCGAATCTCCATTTGGGTAAATATAAACTTATACTGCTTTTTAAAAAAAAACTTCTTTATACTAGATTTTCTACACCCAGACCCGATAGAACTATCTCCAGATTGAGTTTCCCCAGTACTGAAGTATGTATTATGACTCCACTAAACAGTCTAGAGATTTTAAAAGAGTATCCATGGAGTTTCTTGCCGGTTCTTCTCCATAGGACCAACTTTTTGGAAGCGTGCAACTAGAGTCCTATAACGTTTCATAAGTGCCTGTATTAAGTTTATTTGAAATAAAAACATTTTTATCTAAGTATCTATCTATAGTCACAATGTTGAAGTCATAGGATAAAATAGATTCTGACCTGATTGTTAAACCGCATCAGCACTAAATTGACCACGAAGTTACGTGCGGTAGTAACGTGCTAGGTTATAGGTTACAACAGAGACTGTGAGTAGTGACAGGTTGTTGGATCATCTACAAAGTCATGATGACCTGTCTTCCTGGGTCGGCTTTTTGCAGAAGCTTACGTCATTATTGTTGATTTTATTAAAAATAATGTTAGCAGGCGCGGTCGCAGCCAAACACTGGGGGCGGTTATATTAACAGTAAAGTGACTTGGGGGAGGGGGGGTTGTTGAAGTTGAGCAAGTTAGAGTTTATTTCACACACAATATTATAAATATAAAAAACGACCTATTTTTAATTACATTGTTTAGACGTTATAAGCAGGAATTTAATTATTTGTTTAACATTTTCGTAAATTGTCTATTTTTAGGAGATTTATCAATTTGACGTGTACGATTTTTAAGGGAGTCTTGACCCCAACGACCTCCCCCTCGGACCGCCACTGAATGTGAAATGAGCAATAGTGGTTGAGCTTCATGTAACATTCAGGTGTGATCCTCGCGTAACGCTTCACTATAATTTTATTGAAAAAAACACCTAAATTACAGAACTATAAATATATTTACATATATCATTCTGAAATAGGAACATTAAACAAAAAATAAAGAAAAAATCCCGGTTTGTAAACTAAATAACAGAAAAATCAATACGTAAAGATAAATTAAAATAAATCTGCAAATACATTTACCCAAAGCGACATTTAAAAAATCACCTCTGCAGATGAAATAGCGTTTCGGCAAAAATCCTCGTATAAAAATATATCAATTTCGCACAGTGGTTCATTTTTCACGTTCCCGCTCAAAATTGTTTGTCCTTATTGTTTGTTTGCCATTTCTGATTTATGTACGCGTTACGAGTTTTGACAGCTGCGACACTGACGGACGCAAGCGGAGCAAACTTCTTAGTTGCGCTCTTATCTTTGTTTGGGAGAAGAAACCTGCCTGAACAATTTACTTTTAATTCTGTTTGAAAAAAGAATAATTACATTAAGATCGCAAATCAAGAGTTATTACAAAATATCATCACATCGTCTTTAGATATTATCAGACGGAAAATTTGATTTTTCTTGTAGTCCGATAGATATTTTGTCGTGTAAATATTTTCGTATCATAATCAATTAAAAGCTCGCAGTTACATATCTACCGCGTAGTTCAATTCATCTGTGAGGTTAAGCAGCGCTTGATGCGGTCAGTCCTTGGACGGGTGATAATTTTTCACATATCGAGACCCAACCGTGCCTCGGAAAGCACGTTAAGCAGTTGGTCCCTGGTGTCATACGAAGACCTATGACAGTCGTTACGGGTGTCAGTAGCCCAAAAAGTCTGACAACCAGTCTGACCTTAGAATATCAGTGTCTCCCAGTCATTGGGTGGCGGAGGTCAGATGGCAGTCGCTCCGTGTAAAATACAGATATTCAGCCGCAACCGGCTAGATTCGAAGCCGACCCCAATGTAGTTGGGAAAAGGCTAGGCAGATGATGATGATGAATCAAAATATCTCCCATAATAACTTGGTATTTATTCTTAAAACGAAGAATTATTAGAAACACATTTTAATTAACTTTTTTTCTTGTTTCAGGTAAGGATCAGAACCGTTTTGGAGTTGTGTAAATATTTCTACAAAAAATTTTCAAGAAAATGGGGCCCGTATTTGATTTTTACAAAATTTACATTAATATCCAACATAATGAAACTCAAGTACGGTACCAAATTAAATTAATTTGCCCTTCTTTTTCATACTTGAGGTAAGATTTACATTTAATTATATTATCTTTCCAAGCTCGCTCTCTCCGGAATTACAATTATTTTACCCCGCAACTAGTTCGTCCTCCCAAGATAGTTTCTGACTTAGAGAACTCATAGATGATAAAGAAAGAAAGAATCATTTTTATTTGCGTATTGTTAAAATGTTTGCGGTCCTGTGAAAATACAGTAGCTAATCGCTATACCTGCTAAAGGCTATATCTAATCTATCCCACTAATATTATAAATGCGAAATTTTGTGAGGACGGATGGATGGATGGTTGGATGGATGGATCTTTGTTACTCTTTCACGCCAGAACGGCTGAACGGATCTGGATGAAAATTGGCACAGAGATAGATTATAGTCTGGAATAGCACATAGGCTTTATTTACTTTTTATTCCGGGAAAATGGCATCTCACGGATTCGTAATCCACGCGGGCGAAGCCGCGAGCGGAAGCTAGTAGGCTATAAATAATACAGTTCCTGCAGGTCACGCGGACGAAATCGCGGGCAAAAGCTAGTAATTAATAAATAGATGCACTAAGATTTGGCAGACACCTACGTGAATATATGTATGTTCACAAAAGTCAAATAATTTTACTTTCTTTAAACTTCACTTAACAGATATCCATCCAACCCATAAAACATGGAAAATCTGCCCAAACATCCATAAAACGCCTAATAAAACTGATGGCAATTAGCCCCTATACCTGCAAACTAACGGAGACTGGGGGCCTCCCCTAAATTAGATATTAATTTAAAATCCACCCCTCAGTGAAACGTGATTACGCACAATCTTATGATGAATAAAATTGAATATTTCAACAGTTTAAGTCATTTATAATCTTAGAAACAACTCTTTGCTGGGGCTTTAGGAAGAGTGAGAAAGTAAGAGTAAGGTAAGTAAGTATTTTAAATTGTTTTAGAAGAAAATAAGACTTCTGATTTTCTCTACCAAAACGACATATTCATGATAAATACGTTATATCTTTACAAAATATATAATACGTGTGAAATTATATGTATAAATAACTATCGACCCGCCCCGACTTCGCTAGGATAGCAGAGCATATACGCCGATTTTTATTTTCTGAATCAATGGTCTTATTTAAAATAATAAGGATATATAAATATATTGTCTATCTTACACGACGCACGCCAGTAAAGCTCCCAGTTGGCATGATTTCTTTCGACATCTTCAACAATCATCGTCATATTTCAGCCAGTTTACACAAAACGTCAATGAATCATATGTAGATCTAAACCTACCTCATGAATCACTCCGTTCATTGGTGAAAACCGTAATAAAATCCTTTAACATACAATCATCGCAAGTTTCTTTCTTTTTTCTTCTTTAAAAAAAACATTGCCCCACGCTAGGATTTCTCCTGTATCGTGGGTACAGTTTACAAACATACATGTCACATACACAACCAGAGCCGAAACAACTATTTGTAGACCATACAAATATTTGTTCCGTGCGGGGATCGAACCCGCGCAACTTAGCGCAGAAAGCTAATCGCTTAGCTACTGCGCCGACCGTATCGTGAAGTTAAATAAAAGCTTGTAAAGAAAGTAAAGGTACTTAATCAAGTTGAATCAATCAGAGTTTGGATCTGTAGGTGACGGAGTGTCAGATTACACGGCTCTCGTCACTGGCGCTCGATCTAAAACATCCATCTGTTTCGGTGTTAACGCGGGGCTAGCAGCCAGGTACATTAATTTGCATGATCATGCCATTAGCAGTAATCCTGATGGATATCTGACTCATCGTCACTGCTTTGCAATAAAAAGACTTTCTACATCAAGGGATTTCATTTCACCTTGCTCCAACAAATAATTGTTAAGTATAACATAGCATCACGCTTCTATTACCCAAAGGGTTAGGCAGAGGTGTACTATTATACAAGAATGTGTTATAAATATGAATGATTTATTATCAATTATATCGAATAATCAACAAATTGTATACTAAATTGTTATTTGTATATTTTCTATGGGCATCCATGCCTGCAATAAACGTTTTATTATTATTATTATGTTTACATATCCTTTTGGAATCTCAGCTTAAAAGCTGGTCGTATTGACGTATTATTTATTATTATTATTTATTATTATTATTATACATCTGTATTTCACCAATGGCGTTGATAAGTCCCATGTAATAGGGGGCGAAGCGATTGCCATCCGCCGGGCACAGTTCCAAACTCAGTGCTGCTATTGAAAATTTCCATACAAAAAAACCGAAAAGCATTCACTGACCCGGAAATCGAACTCAGAACCTCACGCGCAGTAGCTGGCTTGCGACCACTAGACCAGGGACCAATCAGTAACAGCACGGAGTTTGAAACTTTGATGTTAATAGGCTCGCTCCCTATTACGTGGGTTCACAATAATACACCTCTGCCTACCCCTTCGGGAAACACAGGCGTGATGCTATGTTATGTAAGAAATAAGAAACAAACGCTAAGTAATGAAAAGATTAGCGAGTCAACAATTGCGCTAACGAGGCTGACGGCCCAGGATGTGCCAGAAGATCTCAGGGACCTGTCGTCACTCGTGGAAGCTTTTTCCGCCACCCTATTTACTTACGTTATATTGTCGAAAACGCGGCTTTCTTTCCATGACAATATCTCAGTCTGCTAATCTTAGTATTTAAAACAAACGGACCCTTTTCTGGGTCTCGATAACAGCGCTACCTAACAGCTCTATATAGCTATGAACCATCCAGGTGACAATATTTTATCAATATCGATCAAACCGTGTAGGAGGGGAAGAATTACCAATACATTCACACCGGAATTTTATATATAAAGATTTAATTTACTAAACAGTAGCATCCCGAAATGTGAATTTCCAAGGTATCACTATAATAAAATGGTCGATATAACGGGTAGTCGTAATTTGAGAAAATATCTCCGAAAAACAGGTGCGTCCGGAAAATTCAAGTTTAATGCACTGTGCATTTCATTTTAAGCTCAATACACCTGGACGTGTGGTCCAAGTGTAAAGATTTAAGTAAAAGTATTTATATAGTTATGTTTTTGTACAATATTAATTGTTTTGAAAACAAATTTGTTAAGTTGAAATTATCTCAAATAGTGGCTGAGCTAAGCTTCGGATAGTAGGTCGATCCTTATACAAAATCAATATTTGTTTGGCTTACGAACATCCAATCTCGAATCCAGACCCTCCCACTGCAATATATTTGTTTATTTATTTATTTTTAGATGAACTGGAACGGCAAGAGGCCAATAACACAAATTAAACAAGTTTTTAAAAAATAACATTACCAACCAGTCATGCTTCTTTCTCGCACAAACATAATATAACACATAGAAGACTTTTATAAAAATTAATTCATAAAGACCATGTCTTTACGTCCACCAGTGACCAGACAAAATATATTTTCTAGATTTTCAATTGTTTCTACGTTATGTTTAAAAATAAGATTCCGAAAATCGCTAACGTATATACCATGCACTGAATATTTCAGGCTAGGGTGAGGATCAAAATCTGCAACAGCTGACAGACAAGCAGCAAACTTGTATTTAATACGAGCTACCCGCAAATCATTGGTGCGGTTTCAAAGCGTGTGCGCTTATGGCTTGGATCGTAACAGCTACCATTCACACGTTAGTCGTCAATTTGCTTATTACGTGACGTACCGGCTACCGCTCGTTATTTGGGTATTTCGTTCTCCTGCCAGCGTATGAACGTACATACATACATAGTTCATATAGGAACATAGGTACACGACCCCACATATTGTGGAAATTTGGTGGAAATAGTCTAGACAGATGATATTTTTCTTTTGTCTCATAAGTGTAAGTATTATTCAGGCAAGATGATATCGGAGCTGCCTCCTATGATGCCGGACGTATTTTTGCAATATTCGGCTTTTCCGAGGACCTCCAAGATTGTTTTATTACCTTGTAGTACAATAATAAGGAAACGAACAACTCAACAAATCAATTTTCTTTCCTCTATTCCTTTTCTTCTAGACATGCATTAAATATTTATACAAATAGTGGGTACCGAGGTTTTGTTCTCAAGATCCCCGCTGCCTCTTATGCTTTGTGCCACTTGGCACAGGTACGGACGAGGGCGCGAACTGGGAACCCCAGCACACCCTACTTGGCACCCCAGTACATAGCTGGACTCCAATATTGTTGTGATATGAATAAATGTACTGTTTCCATGTCAACATGGGGAATATAAATACATTTAGATGTGTGTGATCCGATATAAACTTAACTATATTTCGTTTATAAATCAGCGTTTATGACTTTGCTTTCCTCTTCTATTAATAAGCCTCTTTCCTTTATGAAGTTTGTGGTCTCCGGGACTATGGGTGGACGCAAGAGTGGGCTGTCAAATTAATTTTCTTGTGGTTATATTCATCGACAGATGCATCGATAAGCACATATTGCGAATTATGGCGTTATTCTATTAGAGCATAATTTTTAGTGGTAAATATTAATATTTAATTAATAAAAAGATGTTTAGGAATAGCTGACGGGTGTGTTAATTTGTTCGTTTGATTTAGAACTGTTTTAGAATCCTGTATCATCGCAACTATTACTAGGATTTAATTTACTCTTATGTCCTGCCTATAATAAGAATCAAAACCTTTTTTTTCTACAATATACAAACAAGTTTATTATTATCTAGACAGAATTGAAGAGTGATAGCCTAGCGGTTGAACGCTTGCCTTCCATGCAGGAGGGTCGAGATCAAACCCGGCCCGACCTTCTGACTTTTCGGAATCATGTGCGGATTAGAATTTGATTATCACTTGCGTTTACGGTGAAGGAAAACATCGTGAGGAAACCTGCACATCTGAGAGGGCTCCATAAAGTTCTTGATGATGTGTGTAGTCCGCCAACACGCACCGGGCCAGCGTGATAGACTAAGGCCTAACCCTTCTCATTCTTAGAAGAGCCCCTTGCCCAGTAGTGGGACAGTAATGGGTTGAATTTATTTATTTATTTACGAACAAAGTAAATGAAAAATACACACAAGCTTACAAAGCCCAACAACCCAATTCCCCGAACAATTTCATAACAGCGAAAAAAAGAGAAATGTAAAAAAAAAATCATAACATTGTTAACATTATTTCGTAACAAAATGTCACCCACGCATAACCCTTCGCGCGCCGCCTGTTAAGGGACCCTCTATTTACATATTTACTATACTCGGGTATTGAACCCACTATCGCTCAGTGTATTGGAAAAAAATTGTTTGTTCACACAACGTACAAATATGCTTATTCGGTCAATGTATTACCAATACTGAGATAATGCTTGTGTAATTAATTTTTATCGTGATAAACCTTTTTTGTAATCTTTCTGGTTTACTTAATATTTCGTTCTGCATCTGTTACGTATAAAATTGTAACGGTTTTATTATAAGTAGGTCTTTGAATATCTTTAAGTATTTAAATACCTACTCAATATTGCGGATCATTGCCTCTGCTCTTGATAAGATTTAATCGAGTTAAAAAATAATAAACATAATATGGCATCGTGCCTATATTCCCCGAAGGGTTAACCAAAGGTGTACTATTAAACACCCACATTTCGCCGATGCTGTTATTAAGTCCCATGTAATAGGGGGCGAGCCTATTGCCATCTACCAAGCACAATTCCAGACTCCGTGCTGCTACTGAGAATTGCCATACAGAAAATCCCAATAACACTTTGGTCGACCCGGGAATCGAACCCAGGAACGCTCAGCAGTCGCACTTACAACCACTATACGAATACAGGCGTGATGCTATGTTATAGAAAAAGGTCTCTCCGTAAGAGTATCGTTTAGCTTCTGACGAAATTGCCTTGAAATACGCGCAAAATAAGTGTTTGGGCGTTAACGTTTCTTACATCTAAATCTTAACGAATTAATTTGATTTAGGTCTTTATCGTTTTGTCAGATTATAAATCTGGTCGAAACGTTTTGTTTTTTTCAAAATTTTGATTAATTTTATAATTATTAATTTTATAATTATTTTATAAATTATAAGAAAAAAAGTAAAAAAAAAAACATCGAGACATCGTTTTTACTTGTGTCTATAACATATAAAAAAATCAGCAAGATCAGGTCTTGTTTAGTGGGGTAAAAACGTTAACGCATTTTGTATGAAATCTTTTAGCTTAACTATAGTCTTAACGCTCAGTGCTCGAACTATTTTCGTAGTCACAGGAATTGTTGCTAAATGTCACAGTTCATAAATAACGTATTTGTAACCCGTTTCAATCTGTCACTTACATACTTACACGAGCTGGCATCAATCTCTCAATGTTGTTGTTTGCGGCTCCTTAAAGATAGTGTCTGGTTTCTGGTTGCACCACGCCAAAGCTTTAGAAATACTAATTTTGTATTAAACACTGTCCTATAGCCCAGTGTTTCTTAAACTTTTTACAGTCACGGACCACTTCCAGAATATCTAAAATTCCGCGGACCCCTGTCAAAGAATATTAAAGGGAAAAAAAACATGTGGATTCGTGTAGGTACAGTCCCCCCGCACCTCGGGCCGCTCAACAGTAGCTAGCGAGAGCGGTTTTAAACAAACGATGCGCTAGTTTGCTACACAATTTTCTAATTAATGTTAAGGGTTAATTGAGCTGCTGCGGACCCCTACCACACATTTTACGGACCCCCTAAGGGGTCCGTGGACCCCACTTTAAGGAACCCTGCTATAGCCAATGATCTAGGTAAAATAAAACACAAAATAATTTTCACCATATTGCATTTTCATCGAAAAAAGAACAGGAAAATAAAATGTTATTCCTACCCACATTCCAGCCATCCCGACCGCAAACCTCACAAAAGCAAGTTAACTATAAAATTCAACAATGTTATCTCCGATTTTTGCATGAATGAATAGATTGAGACCCGAACTGTTCACTCAAGTGAGTTGGTACCACATTCGGAAACTTTGCACTATATACTCCTTGCGTTGAGGCAAAAGTTTTAAGACGGATTCCGTCATCTGTTCTCAAAAGTCCAAAGAGCTTCGGAAGCCCCTGCAATTTATTAATGTTTCAAAATATTAGCTGGTCTTTGTGTACTAATCTTTTAAATTTAGAACTTGATGTTAAATTCTTTATTCAAAATGGTAAAGACTTCTTTTTTTAAATGATAAATTTATAAAGTATGAAAAAAACAGCATCACGCCTGAATTCCCCAAAGGGTAAGGCAGAGGTGTACTATTGTACATTCACCCACATTTCGCCGATGTTGTTCCAGACTCAGTGCTACTACTGAGAATTTCCATACAGAAAAACCTAATAACACTTTGGCCGACTCGGGAATCGAACCCAGGACCGCCCGCTCAGCTTGCGCTTGCGTCCACTAGACTAATGAAACAGTCTGTAAACCTAGTCAAATATCTTACAATATTGAAATAAAACGTCTCATTTTAATAAACGAACGGTTTAAAAAACTGCAAAAGTACTTACCACAAATTCTCAAGAAACAGAAAAGTGGACGGTTTCGCCTGCCCCTGGAGAGACAACAAAGCCCTATAGTAAATTATAATAACTCGTTCCCATGAAGTAAAATATTCATATCACCCAAGAGAAGAAGGAAAAATGCAAATGTACATTGCGAGACCCGACTGCTGAATATAGGTTACTGGAGCTCACAGGAAACTGGTGTGTGATGATGTAATTTTGAACTCAACATATGACTTGAAGTTATGTCACTTCTTTCGTAAATAGAAACACGCAGAATTAAAAAAAAAATATGCTATATTTCTTTTTTATTGTGACTAATGTCAAGAAATACCTCATTGGTCTAACATGAGGACCTGGTTCGATTCGCATGTTAGGCAGTATGGGTTTTTCTGCATGAAAATTCTCATTAGCAGCACAGTTTGAGACTGTGCCCGGTAAATGGCATTACAGACTCAATGAACTATTATTTTTGGAATACAGAGGCGAAGCATGATGTGTGATGATAATAGCACGCAAGCATTTTTTAAATTTAATTTAATAAGGATATATATTATAACTGTATTGGTTTACGCGGCGCACGCCAGGAAAGCATGATTTTTCTGGACATTTTCAACAATAATAGTCACTTAAACCTTCCTCGTGAATCACTCCGTCCATTGGTGAAAACCGTATGAAAATCCGTTCAGTATTTTTCGGGTTTATCGCGTTCAGACAGACAGACGCGGCGGGGCGGACTTTGTTTTATAATACGTAGTGATAATAACACAGGCATGTCAACATATAAACCAAGTTCTATTATTTCATCAACAAAAATGACGATTTCTCTCTTAAAAGCCCAATTACGAGCTATAACTTTCTTCCAATTACCATTTACGTATATGACATGGCCAATTATTTATGCCTTGATTACATAAGTTTCGACTGTACCTACTGAATACGTGTATATGACTTTACCTTAATAAAAAAAAGGTGGGATTTATTTAAAAAATAATATTACTTGACTTATAAAACTGTTTCAATGGTCTAGTGGTCTCAAACGCGCCTGATCAAAGAGGGGTCCTGAGTCCGATTCCCGGATCGGGAATGTTATAGGGTTTTTCTATATGGAAATTCTCAGTAGCAGCACTGAGTCTGGAACTGTGTTCGGTAAATGTCAATAGGCTCGCCCCAGCTGAGATTCGATAACATCATCATCATCATCAGCCAGAATACGTCTATTGCTGAACGAAGGCCTCCCCCAAGAGGGGATTTGCCATAATCTCCACGCTTGGCAGGCGGCTTGGGGATCGCAGTGGCTCACCGATTAGTGAGAGGACGCTGCTGCCCGTCCTCCGGTGTCTGGCCGCAGTTTTAAGACGTTCCCGGGTCTGTCGACTCGATAACAGCATAGCTAAAATTTAGATGTACAATACTACCTACACTGCCTAACCCTTCAGGGAATACAGGCGTGATGCTATGATAAAGATTTTTTTTATTTTTTATTAATGTTTCACAAATCGAGCAATACGATATCACTCACATACAATGATAATCAAAAATGAATGTTCACATTAAACTGCATACCCTTAAATAGTAAACAGCGTGTATAATGTATGAGCTAGTTATAATCTAAGTACTTAATGATTATATATTAATCTTACAAACAAACAAGATCAGAATATGAAGTCCGACAAAACTACATCCATATCTAGTGTTCTTTTATATTTATTTCTTTATTCGACTGTACTAAGCCATACATACGATATGTCAATATTTAATGAGACAATGACCTGTGTCTTGTTTGAGAAATACGGTGTAGAGTATCGGGGCTCAGTTGTGTTACGTTACAATGACTAAATGGGCATGTATGGTCTAACGATCCTGTATGTACGGCTAGACATGCAAGCAAACCCTATTCCGAAGAACTGCCAACGAAAAGAGACTTTATGAGGATTGTTGAGAGTCCATTTTCTGTTATGTACAAGTAGATTTTACATTACCTATTTGTTGTAAGACAATTAAATTCGTATTTCTAATAACATATTTGTAAATCAATGCTGTTGGAGTATAATAATTTGTGTACCTACCACAGTCTCCAAAATCATTATTATAAGTCCCTCATAAATTCAACCCTTAAATATCTGAAGTAGGATAAAACCATTGCAACTACAGTGGCAAAATTTCAAATCTTTCAAACTCACACCATTGAATTTCAAACACATTTATTAACCCTCAGCTCTCCACAGGCCATAGCTGTCCTCTTCATCAACAACTCAGTAGGACAAACCCGGGCCATAAATCATGGCGTCCGTGGATTGGCGCTAACGTCCACATCCGCCCACAGACTATCAATTTTGGAGCCGTCTAGCTAGACCATAAGTTATCGAATTTGTACCTCGCCGTGGGGGGGTTAAGTATTGATTGCAGGACTTTACACTGTTGGAGACAATGTCTAATATGAAGTGTTAAGTCGTCGCTTAACAAGTTTTGCACCTAATAACTTTAATTGATGAAACGTGTTCGGCATTACTCTTCTAAAAAGTTCCCCGGAGTTCAAAGCGTTCTCTCTAATGCATAAGAACAAAAGAATAAAACCTCACCATTCATTCAATTAATTATAAAAATTACAGCTAGTAATATTTCATATTGTGTTCTAAGATAGGGACATTCACTCGTGTTATTAATTATTATAGATTAATTGGCCCACACGGCGCGGGAGGGTTAGTAGAGTGGCGATCATAATTAGATGTCAGTATCTTGGTTTAATCATATTGAGCGTGTATATTTATATCTTTTCACTTACATGTGTGTGACGGTACGCTTTTTGAATGTTAGATTGGTAACTAGAAGGAATGATATCAGTTACTCTTATCCTAGGTGATCTATGTGCCAGACAACGGTTCTATATTAATTACCACTTCAGTTCTAAATACATAAGGGTTGACCTACATATGTAAAAAAATATTGGATTTCTATTCTCTTGTGTAAAATCCTACTTCCTACTAATATTTTCCTACAAATTCTACTAATATTATAAATGTGGTGAAAGTTTGTGAGGACGGATGGATGGATATTTGTGACTCAATCACGCCAGAACGGCTGAACAGATCTGTTCTGTTCATATGAAATTTGGCACAGAGATAGATTATAGTCTGGAATAGCACATAAGCTACTTTTTATCCCGGAAAAATGTACGGGTTCATAAACCGCGTGGGCGAAGCCGCGGGTGGAAGTCAGTATACCTACAATAAAATTATTTCCCTTGAAAATTTCTTGAATAATATAAAGACGAATTTAAGATAAAACATTTTGGAATGAGGATATAGATACTGAACTGTTTATATTTAATCAGAACGTAAGAAAAATACGTTTCTGTTAAAAAATAAGTACACAATTGTTTACATACAATTTGATTTTTTTTTTTTTTTATTTATTATCTGTAAAACAATACATTTTTGTTATTTAATTACAAACTCGCCAAACTGTTACGTTTGATGGCGAGAGGCGCTCTTTCACATAACAACAGACCAATGAAAAAAAAAATGAATGGGGAATACAATATTACACCGTAAATTATATAAATGTAAAGAATTACAATTATGCATTTGATTCTATTAACAATCTTCATGCATGTATTTTTTAAATTTTGCTTTAAGTGACCATTTACTAATTTTAACTTTCTCTCGCAATAAATCTATTTTATTAAACACTTTGGGTACCAGATACTTGGATGTTCTTTTGCCGTAGTAGTTACATGTCTGTGGTTGAACCAGTTTATTCTCTCTGACCCTACGTGTGCTGAACTTATTTTTAACATTTACTTTAAATTCATCACTGTAATAATAATGTAGACCTACTAAATATTCAACTTTTTTATCTATTGGTAATATTTTACAAATGGGAAACAACTTATCATAATCTTTACTGCATTTCTCTTTAACACTTTTACTAACAAGGAACTTTATCAGTCTTATTTGAATGTCTTTAATGTCTCTTAAATATGTAATAAAGGTTCGCCCGTATACAAGGAGTCCATAACTTATCAATGAGTCGGCAAGTGCGAAATAAACTATTCTTAACGTCTTTTTGTTCAATACATATTTTAATTGATAAAACTTACTTAGCACCGATCTTAGTCTATTGCAAATGTCACTTACATGTAATCTCCAATTAAAGTTCCTATCTATTGTTAGACCTAAATATTTAAATTTATCCACATAATCCAAATTAATACAGTTACAATTACATTTATTTCTGTGCAAACATTCATATGTATGTCCTATCACTGTGAGATGTTCATTCTTTACGGATTTAGCCCTTCGATTATATGGCGAGTGTATGTGCATACATTTAGTCTTTGCAAGATTCAATATAATTCCATTGTCGTGTGCCCATTTGCTAATATTTTCAAAGTCTCCCTGTATACATTTCTGCGCCTCGGCTATGTCCCCGGAGGCATATACAAGACACATGTCATCAGCGTACATAAACACCTTACATTTAAGCACAACATTCGACACACTGTTCACATGCATTATATATCCCACAGGGCCATATACCGATCCAGTAGGAACACCTAAATCAACAATAGCTTCTTTTCCAGCTACCCCAGAGATAATTGTGCTTATTTTCCTATTAGTGAGGTAATTTTTAAACCAGCTTTTTGTGGGACCGCGTATTCCACATTCGTCCATTGCTTGTAATAAAATGTCATGATCCAAAGTATCAAACGCCTTTTTATAATCAATAAAAAGTGCAATAATTTGTTTACCAGAATCTAAGCATTCGTTAATATAGTCTGAAAACCCTAACAAAGCAGTCACAGTGCTGCGCCCTCTCCGAAAACCGTGCTGCGAGTTACATAGTATATTGTGTTGTTCTAAGAACGCGCTAACCTGTTCTACAATAATTTTTTCGACAATTTTATCTATAACAGACAATATTGCGATGGGCCTATAATTGGCATACTCTAAATGACTTCCTGATTTGTATATAGGACGTATAATTGCACTTTTTAACTTGTCAGGATAAATTTCGTTTGATAAGGACATATTTATTAAAGCAACTAGAACAGGACTAATTTGTTTACGTACATATATAATATCTTGCGCCCGTATTCCATCAGAACCGGGTGCTTTCTCACATGACAATGTCTTTATGACCTTTTCTACATCGGCCGCAGTGACTTTAATATACCTAAAACTCACCTCGCTTGGCTTAACATAATTACTTCTATTTAAAAACTTTAGGTTACATACATGTTTAATTCCCTTTATTTCTTCCGTAAATGTTTTTGAAAAGTTTGTACAAATCTGTTTTACACTATCTATTTTTCCTAAATACCTTAAAATTACATCATCCAAGCTCGGTTTGTTGCGACCCAACCATATGTTTATATTTGACCATATTTTCCTAAAGTCTCCATTACATTTTACAATTTGTTCCTGCCTGTATTTATTTTTTGCATTATTTATTTGTTTATTAACTCTGTTTCTAAATTTTGTAAAGTCTAATCGCTTGTTCATATTCTTTGGATCAGCTTTCCAAACTCTAAACAAATAATCCCTACGCAATAACACTGTATATAAGTATCTATTTATCCATGGCTGTCTTATTACTTTCTTATTATCTGTTTTAGTTTTATTTGTACTGTCTTTGTAAATACGTTCAAATACACTACACATCGTCTTATACAATAATGATGGACACTTTATTGTCATTAACTGGGTCCAGTCATACTGATCCAGCTTTTGTTTAACAGTTTTGTCACTTATCACTTCGCGTATACTGCTTTTATTGATATTGGCACTCACACTTTGATTTTCGCATTCACTGATCGGCGATGTGTGACTCGAGCACATAGGCGCGCGCGCCATGCTCGCTCCGTCCCGCTCGCACCCAGATATGATCTAGGCACGATACCTCAAGCCGGCCGTCGACGATCGCCTCGCGCGTAACCTCTTCGCTCGGTATAGCACACAGCAGGCCGCATTCACACAGGGTGTTTTTGTACCTTATTACAGTAGGATTAACCGTGTCATTTAATGTGTTAATATTGCAGTCGCCAATCACTATAACATTTTCAAATGTTGGTACAGATCTCACTATAGTCGCTAGTTGCTGAATAAATATGAGTTTATTTTTGGCAGGCGGTCTATATATTGCAATTATATGTGTTTTATTTTTTCCGTGCCTCAATTGACCATGAAGTGTTTCCACTGCTTCTGTGTTTACTATTTTAGCTTCAAAGTTTAATCCATTCTTAGTATATATTAATATTCCCCCTCCTCTGCTTCTTTCTCTAGTGGGTATATATGTATTGTATCCTGCTATTTGGTATAATGGAAGTTCTTCCTTCTTTATATTTATTTCGCTTAATATTAATATATCTATGTTATATTTATTTTTATCCAGCAATATTAATAACTCGTTGAAATGTTTTCGAAGAGATCTTATGTTTATATGTAGTATGTGCGTATTCCATGTATTTTGAGATAGGTCATTATTTAACGCAATTATATCATAGTATCTTTTAAAATTAAAGTTATCGGAGAAGCTATCCGTGGGATCGCCTTTTGCTGTTAGATATCACCTCGTGTGTACTCGCCGAGTCATATACTCGTGTTTACTGTCTACCTTCAGCTAACTTATTTAAATCATCCTCCGATCTAATGTTGTAGATTTTTTTTTCGTCACTGTTCTTCTTGACTAAGATACTACAATTCTGCACCCATATATATTGAAATCCTTTTGGCTTAAGTGTATTTCTTACAGTCCAAAGGAGCTGTCGTTTATATTTTGGCAGATCTTCGTTAATGTAGATTCGGTTTTCACTGCCACTATCATAGACCTTATTGTTCGATATTTTGGTTTCCTTCTTAGCAAGCATCCAGCTGTTGCGAGCAGATTTAGACCGAAGTGTGACCAACACAATCTTGGGCTTTGTGTCGTCTGGTTTTTCTTGGCCTACCCTCTGTGCATCTTGAATTTCATTTGGGTCTAGTTTTAGTGTTTTTGCCAATTTTTGGACTACTGCTATAGTATTTTCGTTTTCGTGCTTCTCTAATCCATGTATTTCAATGTTTTTCTCTTTCTCTTTCACTTCCAATTCCTGTACCCGTTCTTCTAATGCCTTGTTGCATTTTTCCAAATAGACATTTTTTTGTTCTAATCCCTTAATTTTCTTCTGAGATTCTTCCTTAAACTCAAGTAATGTCTGATACATATCAGCATAGAAATCAACATTATTGGTAAGCTCTTCTATTTTCTTCTCCAGCTTATAAATTACCGCTAACTTTTTATTCACTTCAGCCAAGACGTTTTCTCCAGACTCTTCTCTAGGGTTTAATGTAATTATTGTATCATCTGCGGTATGCTTAGGGCTGCTTTTATTTGTCTGGCAGTCGTCGCAGAGTGTACTGATCAGGAACTTTTTAGTTGCACATTTTTTATGGTAAATATTTCCACATTCACCCTTACATTTCACTATATCATCTTTAGTCAAAGATAGAAACATTTTACATTTTCTACATTGCACCATTTTTACTTTCACTTGGACTTATTTAATTGCGAGGTAGGTAATAGGTCGTTGTTAACGTATTTAACTCGATACACAATACCGTGCGTTGAGCGCGCGCGCACAAGACTCTGATGAAAACACCAGTTAAGTATAATTTAATGTAAATAGTCAAATCGCTCCTATTCAGTTCAAGGTTTTATCTCAAAACATTACAAAACTTGTTTACGCATCGTTCATAAAAATGTTTTAAAATATACGTTTTAACTCGATGTCACACAAATTAAAATTGATTACAAAAAAATGTGTACTTTTTTCGGCCGCACGTGTAACGTGAACGATGGTGTAATAAAATATGTCACACCATAAAAATATGGTTTTATTAATAGCTTAGGATGAAATTATTAGGGCGGGACCGGGGTATAATGTATAGCTTTATATCAGATCTGGATTGATATAATTGTGCTCAAGTTGTATTCAAGTTTTTTTTTTTTTTTGAGAATAAATATTTCGATTCCCATCTGTTTTTATTTCAAAGATTAATAACCTCTTTAAATTTAAACGGAACTTTTTCGTTTTATACTTTGGACCAAACTAAGTATTGAGCTCGAATAAGAAAACACGGTTGGCGCAGTGGCTAAGCAATTAGCTTTCTGCGCTACGAATCCTGGGTTCGATCCCCACACGGAACAAATATTTGTATGATCTACAGATAGTTGTTTCGGGTCTGGTGTGTGTTGTGACATGTATGTTTGTAAACTAAACCCACGATAAAGGAGGAACCCTAGAGCGGTTCGATTTTAAAAAGAAAAAAAAAGTTATGTAAACACTATATATAAATAATATATAGATACTGCCTTACTAACAGAGGGGTGTTTTAATTTATACATCATTGATGTAAGCGCTACGGCATCCAGATGAAGAGAATTAGTGATCTTTTTTATAGCGGAAACCAGACAGAGTACACAAACTTCTCTGAAAAATAACAAAACTATGCGAAAAATCACAGTTTAGATAAAAAATAGTATGACTAAACTCAAGAACGTAACCCTCTGTAGCATCTAAAATTATACAAACATAGATCAATTTGTCCACGATGCTTCCAATAAATTACTGGACGCATTAGAGTTATTTCTGACACACGATACTATAACGATAATTCTAAATCGTTCTTCTATGAGCGACTAACAAGCCGTTACACATTAATCTTGCAACCCTTTCTTATTTTATTGTATTTTGAGTCTTAATATTGTGGTATTAAGTCTAACAGTCGTAACTCTTTAAACTCATAAGCTTATAAAGGTATCCTGTATGTTTCCTGTGACGGATAAAGAGTCTTTCATATTTTAAACTGTAAAAGTACCCTTTCTATATTTGAAACCAAAAGCCGCACCGAAAAATACACGAAACCGATATCCGTAAACATATTTTCCACACGAAAAATTTCATGAAAATTGAATTAAACCAAACAAATTACGATTCATAAAACCTATTCGTAACAATCCCAATTGCCAAAACTTCCGTACTTATTTACGGAATTCACAACCTTTTTTTATTACGAGAGTGGCTTAATTTTTTGGCACGCCAGTGTACCCAATTGGAGTACATTCGACAGCGCGTTCGTTTTTCAAATTTTCACGAAACGCCTTGAATGCGAAAACTGTACACTTTCGTACAGTAAGCCAAAACTTCATTAGGTGATTTTAACCCTCTCTTTGCGCAGTAAAATCGCGAGAAAGGCACACAAATAAACATTAATCTGTTTTCACTGAAAAACTGACAATATTTTGTCCTGCTCTGAGACTAAAAGTGAAGCGGGGTGCAGTGTTTACCTTCCCACGCATGTCAGTCTCGATCGAGGGAAGTGATATTATATTGAGCGATGGACAAGCTATCTATTTTACATATTTCATGACCTAAAAAGTTTGGTAGAACATCCTTTTTTGTTTGAGTCTCAATAAAGGACAAGATTGTACTTATTAATAATTAAAGTTTTCTTTTATGTGAGTAGTTTGACGGCAAGATTAGCGCAATGGTTGAGAGATCGACTGCTGCGCTACGTGTCGCGGGTTCGATTAGAGATAGTTATTTCAGGTCTGGGTCTTAGTGTATGTGAATATATGTTTGTAAATGCACCCGCGATACAGGAATTATTCATAGGGCGGGGTAAGGTTTAAAAAAAAGTTACTGAACTTTATAACTGACGGTATGGGTCAACACACATTGCAGAGTTGTATTATAGGTATATACATATAGATTTTCATATAAATTTTACCATCTTTCGACCATACTTTTCGTGGTCTCACACACACGATTATGGACCTTCAGCCAACCTGAAGGAGTACCATTTTCTATTTCTTACACACATATGGTAATTAAAGTCGGGTCTCTAAAACTATGCAGTCCTGAGTGCAATCGATTCTAAATACAGACGGAACTTATACGAACAAACAGACATACATACAGACACAGCCTGTGAATCCGTGTGTCTTTTTGCGCAGTTGTGCTTAAACCCTGGCTGTGTAAACTGTGTGCGGCTGTGAGCGAAGCGTCTCCATTAAAGTCAATTGAACAACGAGTGGCCGCCCCGTTCATGTGAGAGGGAGCCACGACTTGTTTCTGTTACGTAGACTTGTGTAAAGTTAATTTATTGAAGTGGTTTGTGTTGGAACGAATCTTGGTTTGATTTTGTGAAATCAGTGCTCTGAACTTTGTTGTTTAACAAGCCTTCAGAGCTTTTTGGAAGGTAAGTGAATATGAAAAAAGGGGTGGTAAATAACTACAAAACGTTTTATAAAACGTTTAGAAACGTTAACAGCCACACGCAAAATGAAAAAGTAAAAAAACAAACAATATGTTAGTATCCGTAGCTTATTTAAAAAAATATACTAAATAATAATAATTAACATTTATTTCAGACCAAGTCCATATTCTGATAGTAACAATGTACTTAAAAAACTAATGTTAGTATTGGCAACAAAATTAAATTACGACATGACATGACAGACCTGTCTTTATAAAAATTTTAACTAACAAAACAAGTCGTTATCATCATCATCATACGACGACACGGTTGGCGCAGTGGCTAAGCGATTAGCTTTCAGCGCTACGTGTCGCGGGTTCGATCCCCGCACGAGACAAATATTTGTATGATCTACATATAGTTGTTTCGGGTCTGGTTGCGTGTGCATGTGACCTGTATGTTTGTAAACTGTACCCACGATACAGGAGAAAATCCTAGAGTGGCGCAACGTTTTTTTAAAAAAAAGAAAGAAAGTAAGAAAGATCATCATCAGCCAGAAGACGTCCACTGCTGAACGAAGGCCTCTCCCTTAAACCACCAGTTAAAACAAGTACTTTCAAGTAAATCTTTTGTTCTAACTAAATATTAAAATTGCTTGCCTCCCTCTCGCATACACCGTCCACGCCGCAACATCAAAGTAGTCGGCTCCAAACACGTTGTCTCATGGGAACCGACTGCACTACGGACAGAGACCGACGCGTTCCGTGTAATTAAATTATATCGTTCTTAAACTGATTTTATTTACACCCGACACTTGATTGTGAGTTGTTGTTGGGTTAAAGTTTGTGGTTTATGAAGTTGTGAGCCAGTTGTGACCCCAACTCACTAGTTAGGTCGTGAGTTCTAATGTGTGGGACGGATTAATTTATTAACTTTTTCCACAAACTAATAATGGTGACAAATAAAACCTAAATAAATAAATTTAACTCATTACAGTTCCATTGCTAGGCAAGGGTCTCTTCTCAGTATGAGAAGGGTTAGGCCTTAGTCCACCACGCTGCAGCGCAGGCCTGGTGCGGTTACTGGTTACAGGTTATTTTATTTAAAAGTATTCATGAAATTCTACGTTAGGCCTGAATGACATTTAATATTATGAATTCGCATTTTAACTATTGAAAATGGCTATTTTGTGTGAAGATGCGTACGCGTCAATTCTCTGTACCCATCTTCATAGAAAATAGCTTAAGGTTGCAAATTCTATCCACTTTATAATTTTATAAAAGAACACATATATAGATACAACACTCCACCGTTCTATCCTATCACAAGCAGGCCAGCTCAATATTTATTGACCATTGAACGCGGACATAGCAAATATTTTTCACTACCCAACCACAACTTTGACATGTCCAGCAGTGTACGCAAAACAATAAAATGTACAAAAACCCGGTATTTACGTTATCGAGCCAACCATAAAAGTCGGGCCAAAAAATTGTAACACCGGCAGCAACAAAAGAAATAAATACAACGTACACTGGAGTGCAAAAAACTGTATCGACGTGAACTGATGAAATGCTCGACAGTGGACGAGAACTGTCGGGAATTCTTCCTTTTTCGACCGGACAGTGTTACCGATGTACTGCTGGCCATATTTAGGAATAGCCTTCGGTCAGATTGGAAGTACAGCTATTTGTTAACTTGTTTTAAAAGAGAGATTACTTTTGAAACTTGTTTAAAAACTTATTTTAATTTATGTCACGTTCGTTTTCTGCTCTAAGAAGTTGTTTACATAGATATATCGCATGGTTAAGCTGATAGGAATTAATGAGATACTAAGCATGTCTAAACTAATAAAGACACACGTTTTAGAATAATTATTAGGTTCACCATTTATTTTAGCCGTACAGGATAACACGCACGATAATGACACAAATTACTCACGATTTTCTCATTTCGGATAATAAGTACGAGCAATGAGTAAAAATTGTTTTTAAAGTATACCTCATTTCAAACTACACATTGTAAAAAGTGTCGTACTATTTTCATAGAAGAACGTTGCGTGACTGTCCAAAAGTTGAGTTGAATTGTCATATAAATAAATCATAAACAGTTCGCTTATGGATATATTTGCAGATATAAGACCCTATTTGCTATTTTACTTACAATATAAAGAGGCCATAACCACATAGACATAATATGCCATACATCCTACCCATTCTAGCCAAATCACAGTACTAAAACATTCAAACCACGAAATCCACAAGAAAACAACTTCCCAGATACAAAAATGTAATCTAAGATCAACAATTTAGTACGCATAGCAATAAAACTGGTAATAACAACAGTATTCGCGAACGAGGGCATTCAACCGCTGGGCCATTTTTTGTGGCCCGACTCGCAACCATGACTGGCCTTCGAAAAAATGATATCGCGTGATGTTTTCATGCAACGCTTTAAGCGTGGCGTATGCGGATAAAAGGAAAGAAATAATGAAGAAATAATGTGTTCGTTTGAGGAAGTATGGTGTTCTGTGAAAGTTCTGTGGAAATTAGGATTAATTTATCCTATTATTTGGTGGCAAGAAGTGTAAAAAGTACATTTGTACGGAAATCTAAACTAAGGAAAGAATAAATAATGACACCAATTTGAAAGTCAATTCATACTTTAAAATCTAATTATAATTTCAATCGAAATTAAAAACAAAAAATAATTCGCATAGACCCCTAATGAATCATGTTTCTGGAACATTTAAAAGTTCCGAAATTACATTCGTATGTATACTGTATCAGGTCCTAATAAGGTTCGATATTTGATACCTCAAGTTTTAACCGACTTGCATCTTCCGTGCTCAGAGGAGGTACCGTAATAGTATCATACCTTATAATTTCTTTTACACAATCAAGAGCCAATAACGGCAAGGTTGGTGCGGTGGTTGAGAGTAGGGATGTTACGGAGGTGGATTTATCGGAGGCGGAATCGGAGTCGGAGGTTCTCGTAGTGACCTCCGCGGAGTCGGAGGTGAATCGGAGTCGGAGTCAGAGCAAATCTACGAATGTAAAATATAAATAAATAAAAAAGAAGAAACTTGTCGCAACTCGTTCACTCTTCGTTCATCAGTTGCAAAGAACACTACTACTAACTAACTAACTAACTAACTACTCCGTCAGTTGTCAGTGTCACGTAGAAAGCGCTCGGTAGCGCTGCAGCGATAGCAAGTCATAACTTGTAACTCCGATATATACCTCCGTTTTGATATATCGGAACCGGATCCGGATTCGGAGGTGTAATTTTAATCGGAGGTTCCGACATATCGGATTCCGAGTCGAAGCTCCGTAACATCCCGTTGAGAGATCGACTACTGCGCTACGTGTCGCGGGATCGATTCCCGCACGGAATAAATATTTGTTTGATCTACAGATAGTTATTCCGGGTTTAGGTGTATGTCCATGTGAATATATATGTTTGTAAACGCACCCACGATACAGGAATTATGCCTAGTGAGGGACAAAGACTAAAAAAAAAACAGTATTCAAATATATGTGTATCAGTCACAAAAGTTTAAAGACATTAGTATCCCGAACTAGGAATACAGTTAGTTCAAAGTGTCTCTAACACGTATTATTGTCTTTTTAAAGTGTACATTCAACATTTGCATATAACAGCGGAATGGGCAGCCTTATCACGGAGCACACTCGTGGGAGGATGCAGTTATAATAATCAATTTTCATAATTTATCATTGTGGTGAATGAATCATGGCAATTACTCAGTTCCTGCAGCGAGATGCAGTGGTCTAGACATGTTGATATGTTTCTGTCATCAATAATTCACAAGACTTACACAATGGAAAGCTAAAAGAAGTGCCAAGTGAATTATGATTTAATTTTGGGTAAGTAAACAAATATTATTTCAATTTTATGGTCTTATTTTGTAGACTTAGCATGAGATGGAATCGGTCATGCTGTTTGGAGAGGCTAGCTAGTCAGCAATGGTGATATCGGGGGCGTCAACCGTGGAGGTTCTTTCCTTGCTAAAAAAACTGGTTACGTGGAGGAAAATAGTATGGTTGGTACTTGACAAAGAATACGGGATGTGAGATGGCGCTCTCTTCGCAATAGTGACCCATTGCATGTCCTCGACTAAAACCATAGCATGGTAAACATACTGCGTAACAATTTAAAGTCAAATTCAAAGTTTTTTATTTCAAACTAGCGACCCGCCCCGTCTCCGCACGGGTAGCACACAAAATAACCAAAAAGCCAAAAAAAAAAATATTTTAATTCGATCGCTACGTAACTTCACAGAATGACCCGCTGGGCTAATCTGAAGATTACTTAAAAAATTCATTAAAATCGCTCCAGCCGTTTTGGAGTCCATAGGGAACATGCATACCCATATTTATTTTTATATATACAGATAGATGGCCCTTTCAGACACTTTGAAAACTTTAAGAATCTAGATGTCTTTCTTTCAAGTATGGTTCTTCTTGCAATTTTGGCTTATATAGATGTAAACGAGCTGTTACGATGAGAGGAACAACACGACATACAATTAACATCTCTCGTAAACCGTCTGCCAAAGGCTTCAAGTTCAGCTCGTAAAAAGATAAATACAACTTGGTGCGCAAATTGAATGAACTCAAGGTGAGGAAACCAACGAGTTAATTATGTATTCTGATCGCGTGCTTCGCTAAAAACGTTGGTAGCGCCTCGTGGCACGCAAAACGTTGCGTCTCATTACTGGACTGGTACATGGTTACGTTGAAATTATAGACTGGTTGTTTAACCATCAGATTTAACGTAAGCGAACGAAGTTATATGCAGCCTTACCCATGCCACCAACGTGAAAGAGCCGTGGCATCCACGGAATATCCATTTTCGCTAAAAAGACAAAGTATCACGCCTGTATTCTCCGAAGGGATAGGCAAAGGTAAACTATTTTACACATTTACGGAGCTCAGGATACACGTCAGATAATTGAAGATCTCTCTGACTCCTCGTGAAGATTCAATGGAAATCAATGTTCATTTTATCTAGACATTTTATCTTATCTAACAAGCAATCAAGCTTGGAAGCAGTGAGCTCATAAAATATTCTGATCGCGTTTCCCAGCGATGGAAGTGCCTCGTGTCAGGTTGAACATCGTTACCTGTGCCTCGTGTCACGCCATCATTACCGGTGAATACAGCATTGTGCCATCTGCCAAGAATTCGTGTTGACTGACACGATTGAAAATTTAATGAAATGAAAAAAAAAATCTTGGTCCTCCGACCAGGCTTTGAACATCTCCGATACTCGACGTAATTAAAAAAGTTTATTTTTTATTTTTATTAACGAATTTGCCCCTCATTATGTATAAATCCTGTATCATGGGTGATACATCTAAACCTTATGGAGGAACTAGATATGGTGTTCCTCCATTGAAAAGGGAGGATCTTCCGACCAGGCAAGGTGGTTAGCCTGGCGGGCCGAAGCCCAATCTAGTATCCTCTCTATTTCGGTGGACCTTCATGGATGTCGTCAAGAGGATCGGTAGACGTCACCAGTATCCTCATAATGGCTTATCGCCGTACAACTCTTCACAGACACAACAGTTTTAAGTAATTAAAAAGATGCGCACACGACACCAATTCAGTTTCTATAGTTTTTCATTACGACTGTTTTGTTGGTGAACAGTTGTCCATTCGTGGGAATCTGTTCGAGTTGTTATTTGAGAAGTAGCTTACATTTTATTTTTTTTGACCCGGGTACGTCTTAAAGCTGCGGCCAGACACCGGAGGACGGGCAGCAGCGTCCTCTCACTAATCGGTGAGCCACTGCGATCCCCAAGCCGCCTGCCAAGCGTGGGGATTATGGTAAACCCCCCCTTGAGGGAGGCCTTCGTTCAGCAGTGGACGTCTTCTGGCTGATGATGATGATGATTACATTTTTTTTTTTACTTTACCCCTTTCTAGGATTTCTCCTGTATCGTGGTTACAGTTTACAAACATACATGTCACATACACACAACCAGATCCGATACAATTATCGGTCGGTCATACAAATATTTATTCCGTGCGAAATTCGAAACCGTGACACGAAGCGCAGAAAGCTAAGCGCTCAGCCACTGCGCCAACCGTGCCGTCAATATCGTCGTATTGCTCATCCGAGGTGTAAAGATTAACCAAAGTTCGTAACGAGTTGAATTGTCCAAGTCCAGACAGGCTATCATGAGATTTGCAACAGAGGCACATTTTGCTGTTGCCGTTAAAGTCCCATATAATAGGCACCGAGCCCATTGCCATTTACCGGGCACCATGTCAAACTCCGAGCTGCTACTGAGAATTTCCATACAGAAAAAACTCAACTCTTTGCCCGACACGGGAATCGAAACCAAGATCTCACGCTGAGCAATCACGCTTGCAACAAAACCAATGAGGTAGTCAAGACACGACAAAAAACCTCTTTTACGGCTCTCAGATAATCTAAAGACAAAATATATCGCGGCGTTCAAGGCTGCTCTTTCCGTGCCCCCAATTACTGGTACCCAGTGGCGTGCGGTTCATAAAGACAAATAGACACTGTCTACCCTACATAACTCAGATAAATATTTATTATATTTGAGATTTAAGATATTTGAGGTGGCAAATCACATACAACATTATTTAATCGACAAGACGACGAACCAAAACCAACATGCAGTATTTATTTTTAAATAAATAAGCTTTTAAAATTTTCTGCCTACCCTGTCTAAAAACTCTGTGCACGCCGCTGCTGGTACCTACATATGTATATAATATACATATATACCCGCCCGTATATAATGTACGGTAGTATTTTACACAAATAACTGCATCCTGTTTCCAATTACCCGAATGATAGTTATTTAACTCGCAAAACACTATATTAAACGTAATTAGCATTCACCGAACGCGCCTAAAACAATTGTGAACAACACTGTATAATAATACGCTTATATTGTTAAGCAAATCCAAAGCGATTTTATATCTTAATATAAGGTGATAAAGTTGATATTAGGGTGTACTGTTTGTAAGGGATACAACACATGTTTGAGTTGCAAAATCATTTGTCTTGAACACAAAGTGTAAAATAAATATGAGGAAGGATTTTATGTAAATACGTCAGGTTGTTTCCGTTTGAAATACATATCAGTCTAAGAATGTCCTATAGGTACAGTCAGCCTCAAAAAACTTATACCCCCATTACATGGGGCTTAACAACTGTATCGGGGCGCTCCGATTGGTTAGGAAAACTACCAACTCTACACACAACCGACCGTCGTACCGTCCTCGCCGGCAAGGCCCGTCGCGAAGACCCGTTCATTCTCCACCCCGACCCTTGCTCGAGCCAGCCCGCGCTGAGCCAGTAGTAATAAATTAAATGTAAAATTTGACGACAAGGTTGGCGCAGTGGTTAAGCGATTAGCTTTCTGCGCTATCGCACACGACACGCAGGTTCGATTCCCGCACGGAACAAATAATTGTATGATCTACAGATAGTTGTTTGGGTCTGGTTGTGTGTGTATGTGACATGTATGTTTGTAAACTGTACCCACGACACAGTAGAAATCCTAGTGTGGGGCAACGTTTTTTAAAGAAAAAAAAAATGTCCCCTAATTATCACAATCAGGATCAGCAAGTCCTCTCTTGTCTGTCCCCCAGCAACGCCCTAAGCCGAGGTTCGAGTCCCACTATGGGACTCCCTTAGCAGTGTTGCTTAATATTATTGAATTTGCTCGGCTGGAGGCCCTTCTGGTCTCGCCATTTGCCCGGTTAAGCAGTAAACCCTGAGCTAACTGCGAGAGACAAATAAAAAAAAAACTGTATCGGCGAAATATGAGAATGTACACCTGTGCAACCCTTTGGCGAATACAGCCGTGATGCTATGCTATATCTACTAAGTACGTAACCCGCAATCGCTACGCTCGACGTGCTACTAAGCCACAATTAGCCCCAATTTGTCACATCCGCCATGACTGGCGAAATTGTCATTACTCGCAAAAAACTGTTTGCGAAATTGTCCTTATTTATTCTTGTGATTGCTCGACAAGCGGGAAAATAAATTCAGTTAAAAAGACGACATTAAACATTAGTTAATGATTGTGTAAAATCAGCCATGCCGAACTGATACTCACAGCGCCGCGGTGGGGGCCGGAGGAAACTTAGCTGATTAAATAATTCACGCACTTCACGCTACTTAACTATAGTTTAGCTAATTTCTATTGTTGTTATGTATTCGAAATTGGTTTGCAGACTATCGTTTTTCTAAGGCCTAGATTCAAATTGTTCTTGTAGTTTATTGGGTAGACGCTTTTTAGTATTTGAGTTCCGATTTGATTGAGCAATATAAACATAATCAGCGCATAATCTTCTATTGCTTAGCATAATACACCTGTTTACCTAGATGCTGTGATGTAGATACTATTGTAAATAACATATTACATTTCGCCAATGCCGTCAAATGTCATGAAGTCGGAGCGAGCCTAATGCCAACTACATAACATAACATAGCATCACGCCTGTTTTCCCCGAAGGGTTAGGCAAAGGTGTACTATGGACACCCCACATTTTGATGCCTTTATTGAGTCCCATGTAATAGGGGGCGAGCCTATTGCCATCTAACGGAAACAGTGCTGCTACTAAGAATTTCTTCTCAGGAAACCCCAATAACACTTTGCCCAACCCGGGCTTCAAACTCCAGACCAGCGACCAGCGTCCATTAGACCAATGACGCAGTCCACTGCCAACTACTGAGCACAATTCAACTAGGTACATACTCGGAGCCAGTGCCGGATTAACCGCGTAGCAAGAGTAGCAATTGCTACGGGCCCCGCGCAAAAGGGGGCCCCGCGTATCCAAACCCGCCCACCTCCGCCAGAGCGTAATTTTTTGAGTAAAACTCATTAATTTGAATTTACATCCATTTTGCGACTAAGATAATCAGTCAGACAAGCGATTATTTTGTTGGAGAAAATATAACACAGAATGTCATAGGTAAACGCACAAGTTCTACAAAAAGTCACTTTATACTTAAGAGCCCACAGCAGATCAAGGGCCCCTCGACAGTATTTCCTACGGGCCCCGCGTTTGCCAAATCCGGCACTGCCCGGAGCGGGTCGCCAGTTGAATATGAAAATCGTTTAAATATGTCTGTAACCAATACAACTCTAACCCAAAGTCACCCATAACTGTTGGATCTAACTAAATGATCATGGTAAGCAAACGTTACGACTTCCGGCCGTGGAATGTGTGACGCCCTTTACATGCGCATGAGTCATACAACGCAAAATAGGCACTTGTCACGTGCCGGGGCAATGGCCCTTCGAGTAACACCTTACACGCTTGTTAGAAAAGGGGTAGGTAGGTATGTACTTTTACGAACTAATGAGATAGAAGCCATTTTTTTTAGTTGCTCTTGTTGATGTGAGCCGAAATCTCAACCAAACTTAGAGCTTATGTTAGTGCAACTAAGGCTTAAGTTCATGTGACCCGCTTTTTTGGTGATGGGACTCAAAATCTGCCTCATTGGACTAATAGTTGCAAGCGCGACTGCTGAGCGTGAGGTCCTGGGTTCGATTCTCGGGTCGGGCAGTATTATTGGGTTTTTTTGTATGGAAATTCTCAATAGCAGCACGGAATCTGGAACTGTGCCCAGTAGATGGCAATAGGCTCGCCCCGTATTACATGAGACTCAATAACGACATTGGCGAAATGTGCGTGTACATACTCTGCCTAACCCTTCGGGGAATAAAGGCGTGATGCTGTTATGTTATGGGATTCAAAAACTGCCACAGTTATTTATAAAGTAACGGAATAAAGACAATTTTTTTAATCAAATTTCCCATTAAGCATAAATTCACGTTATTTTTAAATAAACATTAAAATTCACCGCCATTTCCAACCATATGTATTTAGACCTCGTACATAGCATATTTATGAAACAGTTTACGTCAAAAAGTCATTTAAAATCAAAAGAGCTGCGGAATGACGCGGGCATATCTGTAACATAAATACTAAATAGTGTCGGAAATATTAATATGAAACGCGGGATCGAAACCACGGGAATCGGGAATTAATTGGGAAATTCATACGATAGTCACTGTCAAAAGTTAGCAACCGCGTCTATCTGTACGTCATGTGCAGATGTTACATATTGGATATTGATAATATTAATGTGTATTTAATTACATTCAAGTGAAGCTTCTACTCTATGGTGTGCAGTCGCTGGAATCGGAGCAACCAGAGTGTAAAGCGAACAGTATAGATATCGATACAATACACATTTATAGAAAAAGAACGTTAGTACTAAAATTTCACACATAGTTCTCACAAACTCATTAGCTAAAACTGTTGAACCCGCTTTGCAATAAAAATCACCTGCACGTATATAACATTTGCAAAACGCCCATACATTTTTTTTTTCCACTTTTACGACCCATCCTAAAATCCACCATTAAATCCCGGGATATTTGAACCGCAAACGGGATACGCACATCACTAACCATTGCATAATACACACAGGATTTGAATCGTCAACTAGCTAGTTATTAGAATTGCAAAATTTTGCAAATCCCGCTTAATATTCCGGGATGCGTCACTTCGTTTGACAAAGTTTAGAGTTCTCGTTTACATGTGCACCGGGGTTTATTCATTCGGTTTATAAAGTTTAGAGGTTTTGCAATAATTAGCATTCATAGCTTCACGTGGGAATGTGAATATATTTGTTCATGCTAACTTTGTTACGTTTGAACTATAAGTGTATTTTTATCGTTTCTTTTCTTTTATTTCTATTTTGTACTTGTCTTGAATTATTGTAATTGGTTCTTAACCGTCATAATTAAAGTAAAAATAAATAAATGATACAAACAGCGGGTGAATACCTGGACACTTACTTTCAAAGCCTAAAATTAGATACGCGGCTTCTCGTGATTTCTAAGTTGATTAAGCTTAAAAATATACAGACTACAGAAAGTAAAGACAAATCGAAGCCAGTGTGGCATTAGAAACTAAAGATTCAGTACCGAAAACTTAGCGTTCGTCTACTTTCAATGAGAGGATACGTGCATAGGATGTAAACTCACAAAAATATACCCAGAAGAGGGCTTAATGAACAAATTTTAAAAAGAATATATCTTAAAAATAATGTACACAGTATTAATTCATAACTTCATAAATTAACCACATATTATAACCAAAGCATAATATATTTACGTATTTTTGTATTATTTAACAAATAAATTTATCTATTCGTACAGAAACTCTCCGTTTCTTTTAAAATCGTTTTACAAGTACCAACAATCTCATCATATGTCGCGTAATCTCATAAATAAATCCTTACTCAAAAATAAGGGCGGGACCGCATGATGCGGGAAAATCGCAGCGTAAGAGGAAGTCTGGTGTGCTGCGTCATTCCTTAATATTGGATACTTAGGGAGCCGTGAAGAGGCGGAAATCGTTCATGTTCTGTGTATGTGTTCTGTGATAAGCTGTATTTCGTCTTGGAAACGGCATAATGTTGGGTAAAATAACGTTACCTCACTAGGATTTCTCCTGTAAAGTGACTACAGTTTGTCTGGAAGAGATCGCCTTGTGCAATAAGACCGCCCATTGTACACAAATAATTGTATATGTCTGTCCTATCTATGTTATGTGGTGTACAATAAAGTGTATAATAAATAAATAAATACAGTTTACAAACATACATATCACATACAAACCCGGAATATTAAATATTAGTTCGGTACGGGAATTGAACCCTCGACCCGTATCGTATAAAGTGAAGTGCTTACCCACTGCGACAATCGTGCCGATATCTTAGAAACTTTACTTTCATTATTCGTTCTGGAGAATGCTGTCTCAATTGCTCTGAATATCTTAATGACTAGATTCAGTTTTCATATCACCAATTTAGTACCACGCTAAGTTGATTCTTATGGTAGTACTAATTAGAGTTATAATATTGTTTTAAAATATATCTAATTACTCCGTCGTGTTGGGAACAGCTATTACATTGAGAATAGCTTTCGAAATATTTGGAATGGCACTGAGTCATCACTTTGGGAGTCTCTTTCTGTGCTCCCAAAGTTGTGGTAATGTATTTTAAACCAGAACTAATAAATCTCTTGTATTCCTCTCCGTTTATTATCTTGCTGGCTTCTGCAAGCGGCTTCGCCCGCTGGATTACGAACCCGTGCATTTTTTTGGCGCGAAACACTAATTCTTTTTCTAAAATAAAAGTGACATAGGTTACTCTCTATAACATCAGCTACCTTCCTGTGAAAGTCCCGTCAAAATCGGTCTAGCCGTTTCGGAGATTAGTCGTAACAAACAGAAAGACAGTAAAAAAATTAAAATAATAAGTTCCTGTATACTTTCATATGCATTCAGTAAAAACCTGTTATTTTGAGATTACAAACAGGCGCTTCAATTTTATTTATTTGTATACATAAAATACACAAAAATAATTCAGAAAAATCCAACTTTATTTTTACTTTTTCAGTCAAGAATATTGTTCCTTTTTCTTTTCAAAGAAAAGGTTTTATTCAATTGTGCTAAAGTGTAACTTATGGCTTAAGGCCCACCAGACCTTTTAGATGACTTCCAAAAAGTGCCATACGTGCCAACCCCTATAGGACTTAACTAAAATATTACGTTGGATTTGTTCGCGAAGTTAAATAATATAAAATATTTATTTGGCAAGGAGTTCAGTGGTATACTTGTTAACTCTTTTCGACGAAATATTATTTATATTGATAATGTAGCGACAACTACTCGCAAGCGCCATCTATCAGAGTGAAGCTACAACAACAAACCCTGAATCGCACTATGAAAGTTTACAACGATTCTAACACATATACGAACATCTGACATCAACTGTCGGGCTTCGGCCCGCCAGACTAACCACCTTGCTTGGACGGAGGATCCTCCCTTTTCAATGGAGCAACACCATACCTCGTTCCTCCATAATAATATCACATCCTATAATTATTATTATGAACTAGCTGTGCCTGTGACTATGCCCGTAAATATATATTTTTCATATGTATAAAATTTTTTCCTAACCCTTTCCCAAGCAATATTAATTTATTATCAGCAGTAATCCTCCTACTTCAGGGCAAAGGCCCGCCTACCCTCTTTCCACTCCACTCGGTTTAAAGTCTTCTGCGGCCAATCTTTTTACAATAGGGAGCAATATTTTTAGCATTAACAAAACTTTATCACTGGCTCGGTTTTATCACTGGTCTTTTGGTCGCAATCGCGACCGCTGAGCATGAAGTCCTGGGTTACCGTATTGGCCAAATTGTTATGAGGTTTTTCTGTATAGAAATTCTCAGTTGGCACGGAGTCTGGAACTGGGCCCGGTAGATGGCAATAGACTCGCCCCCTATTACATGACACTAAACAAAGAGATCTAACCTAACCGTTTGGGGAATACAAACATGCTTATTTGTTTTTTTACTGTTAATTCTTCATCATTGCAGCCGTTTGTACTACAAATATCGTGCTATACCTCTGTAATAAAGTACCACACATTGCCTATTCTACTGTCTACGCAAGTATAAACACTGATTTCATTTTCTCACTCAGTAAACCCGTCAACACAGAAAGTGTTGCCCCTACACCCATTGTATGCTAATGTTATATGGTCGAAGGTCAAGGCCCAAGTATAGCCCACGCAATGCATTTAATGCTGTTTTATGTAAATATACATAAACTAATGTTTTTTCAAGTGGAATAGGTGAAAATGTGAATTTTAAAGTGTGTTAAGTGTATTGTCATCGTATTATTTAAGTAGGTAGATGTTTTCTTTGTTATTTTTTAAAGAATAACTTAGAAATGTCTGTCTATTGAAATATAGTATGTTGTACTTAGGTTTTTTAATGTTGTTTTTTTATATGAACTTTGCCCCTCAATAGTATTTCTATGGCAATTCTCAGAAACAGCACAGTCTGGAAATGTGCCGGGTAAATAGCAATAGGCTTGCTCCTATTACATGTGACTTTATAAAGGCTGCAGCGAAATGAGTGTGTACAATAGTACACCTCTGCCTATCCCTTCTGGCAATACAGGCGTGATGGTATATTGTACTAGTATCTTTACTACATAACATAATTTGACTTCTTGATTGACCTTTTTGTTTAGCGGCATTCGGTTACCGTTGCTCAATGCTCAACCTAGTGCTCAACGACTCAACACATTAAATCCTTCAATCAATAGCCGTTTTTTATCTCACTACAAAGATCACGACTCACTCACACGGACTGATGGACGATTATATAGATATTAACACGTCAATTATGTCCAGCGATTATCAACGGGAATATAGCCACTAAACAGTTGGGGGCAGAAGGACCAGTGCATCCAATACGCCATAATACGCTCCTTCATATGAAGATTCCAAATGATATAGAAATATTTTGTGCCAGCAATATGCAAATTTTATAATACCCAGATAGAGTCTATCTTCTAATTTCTCGTGACTGTCATAAAAGGCTACCCATCATCATATACGCTCGTGATTTTAGAATAGGAGCATCTTCTAGGTAATTAACAACAACACGCTACGTTCTCGTAAATTCCAAACGTAGTGTGAAATCCATTCCTAATTTGAATCCATGTTCGGCTGTAGACAAACGGCAGTAGACGGCGCGCATGCTCCTAAAGTTGTACGTACCTACTCTAGTGACGATTGATATGTTTTTCGCGTAAGTTTAAAAGTGAGCCTTCTGAATGTATTTATAATGTTGTACAACGGTGTATTATAATCCTACTGAATGTGTTAAGGAATTCGATCGCGTGTGTTTCGTGTTTTTATTATAATAATAATTGGGTGGTATTTAAACGTGAGAGGACGAAATAACTGTTTATATTTGTGCTTAATAACTTAAATATGTGAATACTCGTTTTGAGTGAAATGTATGATGGAAATTTTGAAACGAAGTGACATCGAAAATCGTAGGTGATTGCAGGAATTAATTACAATTTGAACGTTGTAAAGCGTAAATCTGCAAAATTTTCATGATTACGAAGTAATATAAGCGGCAATATGTTGCGAAAGCGATATACTACCTCATTAATGTAGCGGTCGCAAGCGCAACTGCTAAGCGTGAGGTCCGGGTTCGATTCCCGGTTCGAGCAGTGATATTTCGTTTTTCTGTATGGAAATTCTCAGTAGCAGCCAGGAGTCTGGAACTGTGACTAGTAGATGCAATATTAATAGGTGAGTTTTTTTTAAATGCTCATTGATGGCTAAAATTAGTGTAGCCATTGTAATTACAACAACGACTTCTTAGCAAGGGAAAAATAAATACACGTGATATCTTACTACACCTACCCCCCCCCCCCCTACCCCTCCCCCTTGTGATATTTCGTGATTTTTGCCACCCCCCCCCCCCCCCCCCCTTCGAACCTCACGTGATTAATGGACGGACCCTTAGTCAATTTCTGTATGGCAACTATCACATATTACAACTTAGGTTTCTACACCATCTTTTACCCCTCGGGGCACACAGGTGTGATATATTAACTTATCATTGACTTAACTATAGCTGTGTGAGTTTCGTAGCCAAAATTTACTCTTCGGCCGTTACTAGGTAAACCTGCAGAATCCTCTTGAAGTTCCACTCAACTCTAAGTGAGCCGCAATGATAACGACACATCCTACTCCACCGTACATCAGTACCGTCCATAAATCGCGAAGTTTGCAGATTAACTCCCACTTCGGATGCTCATGCCGAACTTGGGACGTATTTATTTTCCAAATACCCGCTATGAGGAGATTTATACACGCGAACTGCTACTAAACATCCTTTGGAGTCCCGGTTGCTAAATATTATGACTCATTAAGATTTAGGGAGCAACTTTGAGAGACTGTTAATTATGTACAGTAACACTTTAAGTAGGTAATTAAGGATTATTGATTATATCTAGGTTAAGGGATCTGGAAAGGAAATTTTCTGAACATAGTATCACGCCTGTATTCTCGTGAGGGTTAAGCAGAAGGGTAGGTGTGTAGTGTGTAAGTGGAAGTGCCATGTAATGAAGGACGAGCCTAAGCAGGCACATTTAAACTCCATCAATGAGCAATTTTTAAGTACAATCTCAAGTCAAAGATTTTTATTTCAACTGGGCATTTACAGGCGCTTTTATAACGTTATGATTCTTATTACAATGTCTAAAACAACACTATACCACACTGGGTATACGACACCTGCATATATTCCTCTAAGGGTCAATTCCCACTGAGAGAGCAGCGGCGTGCAGCGGGCAGTGCGGCGCTAGAAGGCTCGTGCAGGTTCGCGGCGCGCGCCGCTCTGCCCCTCCTTTGTCTTCAAATAACTATGGACTTTTTAATAACGTAGATAAGATTCAAAATGATTTGTAATATTTTGCCTCGAAGAGCCGCTGCCGGCCGATGCTCGCTCAGTGTGAATTGACCGTTAGTTATCATCATAATAAACAAAACATTGGTCCTTAGTGATATGATAATGAAATAATTGATAAAAGTGTTATTTATTAATGTTATCTAAAAAATATATTTTGTAACATAAATGTAACATAAATTATTATTATTGTTTAAAATTCTCATTAGCAGTCCGAAAATATGAAGCGTGGTAAATGAAATGATACTGGCAGTAACATATTATATGGCATCAACAGTGGCGTGCGGTTCATAAAGACAAAAAGACACTGCCTACCCTACATAACTCAGATAAATATTTATTATAACACATTTGAGGTGGCAAATCACATACATTATTATTTAATCGACAAGACGACGAACCAATACCAACATGCAGTAGGTATTTTTGGTAAGTAAGATATTAACATTTTCTGCCTACCCTGTCTAAAAACTCCGTGCACGCCGCTAGTATCAATGAATTCTAGCTATTTAAAGTAATCTTCTCTCTTTGAGGAATGGAGACCTGATGCTATGAATTGTCTAATTTTTTTTTTACTCATATAACTTTCCGTTGATGGAACTTCTATGGCTGTCACTTTGACAGTAATTCGACCTTCACTTCACTTCACTTATCGGCAAATATCGCCAAACAAAACACCACTTCCCATAATGACATTTCCATTTTAACGATAAAAGCTGACAATAACGATGGCAATATAAAGAAATGTTCGTTAACGGAAATCGTGAAATGTCGTCATAACGAGACGGCTGAGTGACGATCATGGACAGGTGTTCCTAAAGTGACGGTAGATGGCGCTGATATCGATGAACGATAAAAATAATGGCGCTGTGAATGAACGAATGAATGTCATATTGACGTTGTAGGTCAGTGGAGATAAAAGCGTTGAGGGCATTATAGGAAATTGCAGGAGGGTAGAATGAGACAGTTTAAAATTTGACAAAACGATAGAGACCATTCCTTAAGATTTCAATGTAAGAAACGTTAACACACCTATTTTGTGCTTATTTCAAGGAAATTTTGTCAGAAGCCGGCAGCTAAACGCTCTTAACATGAGATGCTGTCACCATCATAACATAGGTACACGTAAACATAAATCATAGGTACATTTTATTCTCATATATCTCAACACCAAAATGTTCACACATCTGATGTTTATTGTAAAGGAAAATATTGCTTTTTCACCGTCGAAAACTCAGATTTTTCTTCATCTTTAAAAAGGGTAAGGCAGCGGCACGTTCTTCTAGCATGTTAAATGGAAATCTATAAAAAGAAAGAAGGTATGTGTTACATTACGCCTTTCTCCCGTGGGCGTATGCAGGACCTAGAAAACGAGACGTGCTGCGATCCTATACAATGTTCTCTGGAACAGAATAAACTAATGTACAACACGGAGTATAAAGTATTATAGATTCAGTTCTATGACTTCTTCCAGATATAGCGATAGTGAAAAAAAAAAAAACGTTTTTGTCTCATTAATAACGTTTTTTTTAAGAGCTATAGAAATTGTACGTTCAAATGCCTAATAGCCTATTATACTCGTATATAGTATTAATATACATAGCATTACGCCTGTATTCCCCGAAGGGTTATGCAGAGGTGTACTATTTGTACACCCACATTTCGCCGATGTTGTTTTTGAGTCCCATGTAATAGGGGGCGAGCCTATTGCCATCTACCGGGCACAGCTCCAGACTCCGTACTGCTACTGAGAATTTCCATACAGAAAAACTCAACACTTTGCCCGACCCGGGAATCAAACTCAGGACCTAACGTTCAACAGTCGCGTGTTATATATTAATATATATATAATATATATAGCATTAATATGTATATATATAATAATCATTGAAGAAGAGGGGTTCTCTACCTGATGTAACGGATACCTACGACCAAAGAAGGAATAGATTCAATGTCTGGCCGACGACCTTTTCCGACCTCTCGGTCCGAAACCCAATAATTCCTCCATGGCACGTTAATCATGGATCCTTAAGAACATTGGCTCTGTGTCTGAAAAACCCTGCCTTGGCTTAATTAGGCCAAGAAAAAATGTACTTTTCCTCGACATTTCTTAGTGTATAATTATTACGCCTTCTAAATGAGCGTGACAATGAACCGCCATTTTGTTACATTACAATTAAGAAAAAAGTTTTAACTTCTCGATATTTCGGGTAAAATTACGTACAATTGATTGTTTGTTACAAAGGTTTTGCTCTGAATATTTCATTTTTAAATTTCTCTACGAAAAAAAAAAGTATTGTTAATGACTTATCTATTAGGTAGAAACTAGCGCTACTCGCGGCCCGGCCCTGATAGCATAATTTTTATATTTCTTTCTTTACTTTCTATTTAAAAAATCGTTGCCACACACTAGAAATAAGTCCTATATTATGGTTGCGTTTACAAACACAAATATTCTCATTGACATACACTCAGACCCGAAACAACTATCTCTAGATCATACAATTATTTGCTCCGTGCAAGAATCAAGTCTAAGACACGTAGGGCAGCAGTAGATCGCTCAATCTCTGCGCCAACTGTATTGTGGATTTTCGTTCCAGAAAAAGTACCATTTTTGGGATGAAATGGATAGACTCGCGCATAATAATAGTCAGCAAATATGTACCAATAATTAACTGACGAATACTGACTGCAAATTATTCAGTGGTACACTAAAATAACTTACAGTTCCTACTCCACCCGTAGTACTAATAATATCCACATTAAACACAGCACACCTCATTATAAAGCCAACCCAAATCCACCAAACGAATCCTACCGTATTACCAAGCAAATCCTGTTTACATTTTCCGAATTAAGGATTTCTGCAAACTCGTAACGGATACTCGCGCAAACGTAATTGTGACTAATTAATCGCACAGTGTATGGCTATCGTGCTGCGCAGGCCAACATAAAGGTACTTCCAGATCCACACGATCGATCTTGATCATCTAGTAATGTGGAAGATTTTATTGAATGATCAATGATCGCGTCTCGCAATTCCCAAAATATAACGATCAACATTCGATGTTCATGTCGATCGATTATACGAGTTCGATTCTGTCGATCGATTAAAACTTAATGTCAAAATCTGGCACGCCTGAAACAGCCTGGCAGATCGATTTAGTGTTACCGTATCCACGATCATCATGAACTTTCGCTGGACGGCAATCATAATCAGCCTATAATATTCCGTCTGCTGGTCTCAGGCCTCTTCTCTAAAACCACTAGGCCATAATCCACCACGAGAGGATGACACAAGTCTTACGCCTGGCTTCCAATTCATAACCTACAACTCGTAAGTCGGGGCCGATAGTGCTGAACACCACTGCTACCCGATCAATGACATCGATCGATTTCGATCATGTGAGTCTGATAACAGCCTTACACAAGCCACCATTTATCGACATATTCGGCACGAACGCAATGAGTGTTCACGGTGTGTTCTCGACTGTACTCGTAAACGCAGCCCTGACATATTGCGATTGTCGACCACGCTTGATAACTCGTTTGGTAATTTTGTTACGAGTTGGTGGCTATTGGGTATGCAGGTGAATGGCAGTAGTGTAAGTTGTAACAATATTGTATTTGTTACTTCACCTATTGGGGTAATGGTGCTTACCTACATAGTTACATCTATTTGCCTCGTGTGGGCTCTTAAATTCAAAAAGGACCTTGAGCCCAGCGAACTATTTATATATATATGCTATTACCATCAGGTGAGATAGTGGTCAAACGCGTGCCTATCCAAAGTAAAAAAAAAACTATTTTACTAACTGGAACTGTGCCCGGTATATGGCAATAGGCTCGCCCCCTATTACATGGAACTTAATAACGGCATCGGCGAGATGTGGGTGTACAATAGTACACCTCTGCCTAACCCTTCGGGGAATACAGGCGTGATGCTATGTTATGTTATGTTCTATTTTACTAGTAGTGATCATTTTGGTGGTGTTCCCCAACTAAACTATCCGATTTTACTTTTATAAGTAAAGAAAAAATACTATATAACTGTTTAGCTTGTACGTCTGTCTGTTTGATATGTCTTTACAGCTCAACTGCCAAACAAAACAGATTTTGATGATATTTGCCGAACTTGAAACTTAAAAACTAGATTCTTAATACACGCCAAAGCAACGTGAAAAGACACAACCCGACACGAACGCAGCTGTTCACCGATCCAGTAGATCTTGTTCCGCGTCTTAAAACGAATATTACTGGTACAAGCAGTCGCGTGCGGTGCATAAAGACAAAAAGACACTGCCTACCCTACATAACCCAGATAAATATTTATTATAAGATATTTGAGGCGGCAAATCATATACATTATTATTTAATCGACAAGACGACGAACCAATACCAACATGCAGTAGGTATTATTGGTAAATAAACTTTTAAAATTTTCTGCCTACCCTGTCTAAAAACTCTGTGCACGCCGCTGGGTATAATTAATATTATTTTGTAATAGTTGAGTATTTGGTAAGTCATCATGAGACAATACGAACTATACTCGGTTTGTTTAGGTACTTAAATAAAGGTAAACAATCTTGATGTGACTTTTTACACAAACACATATTAAACAAATAAACTACTGCTTAAAGTAGTGGTTCAATTTATTTGGTTATCGTTACTGTTGTTTTACATTGGTTTATAGTCGCGTTTTATTTTTAAACTGAGTTTTTATACAAAAAATATTAAAAAGACACATCAAGATTGTTTACCTTTAGTTAAATACCTAAACAAAACGAGTATAGTTATACTGTTATAATTCTTTTATGTGACAGCAAACTCACTGTCTACTTACAATTATACGGCATTTCACAAGTAACTCGTTAACTTATACATTAAGTTTTACTTGGCAATATTTATTTATCATTTGGTTACACATGCCAGTCCTAGTTATGTAGAAACCATATACCTGTAGGTAAGAACCGTAGAAAATTAATAGGATACGCAAATATGTAGTTTTGTTCATTTAAAATGAGATTTTCTAATGGCTTCCAGAAAAGTTGAACATACTTAGACATGTTAGCAAAGCGACTTTTCGATTTTATCATAACATACCATCACGCTTGTATTCCCCGAAGGGTTAGGCAGAGGTGTACTAGAGTACCTACACCCACATTTCGCCAGTACCGTTATTGAGGCCCATGTAATAGGGGGCGAGCCTAACATCTACCGCCATGTATTTCAAACTCCGTGAACTCCGTTAGAATTTCGATACGGAAAAACCCAATGAAAAAACCACTTTGCCCGATCCGGGTATCGAACCCAGGACCTCACACTCAGCAGTCGCAATTGCGATCACTAGAACAATGAGGCAATCATTGGTGATTATCATATTTAGTAGAAACAATGGCAATATAATATAGGCAATGATATAATGTATAGTATTATTAAGATAATACATACATATATCCACTATAATGTATGAGGATATTTGTTATTAAAAAGAACCTCCATTCTGAACAAATATTTTTTTTCTAATCTATTGTATAGCATTTACAAATTAATTGAATTGAATTTCTTTTCGCAAAATAAAATTATCATATCAATATCGTATTTTAAACTTACTTGATACTTTTATTTCACAAACATCACTTAAAAAGTATGCAGTATTTTTTTTTATTATTATTTCCTGAACATCTATATTTTTATGAAGAAACGATTTTGAATTTGAATTTGAAAAACGAATACAAAATAAGACGAGAATCAAGAAAACAATTGAAACAAACAAAACACTAGCTATAATACGTTCTAATTTGAAACGCTAAATTCTCAAACCAACAAAAGGTGGGAATTCTCAAAACAATAGAAACCAGACGTAACTTGATAAAATGTTTGTCGCTGAGGAGGCGCCTCGCAAATTGCGTTGTGACGAGAATGTATGAAGCAGCGTATTGTCTCGCGATGTTGCTTGATTTTATTCGATAATTTCATTATTACAACTATGTGTCGTATGTGAAGTCATACCTTCTTCATTGTAAACGAAAAGTGAGAGAAGAATCATCCAATGTACGAACATAACCTATTTATTATTTTTCTGATTTTTTCTACACCAGCGTTACAATAATTTGTCCATATTCTATTTTACTTATAATATTTATATTTTGAAATTGAGTTGTCCTGGAACTAAATTGTTTTAAAGTAAAGTAAAAAACATGTTAACATTTTTAAAGTAAAAAATAATAATCAATTAATTAAAAATAACATCGCCTACCCTTCACTAATGTTTTCCAGTACAATTCGCTTGTTATAAGAAGAAAAAAGAACATTTATGACTAACCCTTGGATTTCCATCTCAGTGACACATTAATTCTCCTTTCCATCTCATATTTACATGGACATGTCCAAAACAACATGAAAACTTCTTTTTATTTACGGCCTCGCGTAAATCCCAACGGAGACTAGTGACGTATTGCCATAAAGTAAATTATTACTTTTGTAAACTACGGGTGTTAAAGTTGGAGAATTATTTACCTTTTGTATTACTTATTTTATTTTACGTTAAATATTTTTGGTGCAATTGGGAAATAACTCTTGATTTGAATAGAGAGCAGACATTTTCATCTATTTCACATAGAAGTCATAAAATGGTCGCTGCGTATGACAAAATTATGAGTCATCATCATCATCAGCCAGAAGACGTCCACTGCTGAACGAAAGCCTCCCTCAGGGGGGGGGGGGGGGGGGCTCACCGATTAGTGAGAGGACGCTGCTGCCCGTCCTCCGGTGTCTGGCCGCAGTTTTAAGACGTACCCGGCTCCAAAATAGTCCAAAAGTCCAAAAAATTATGAGTACTGCACTACAACAATACATCAAGAGCGCGCGTGTAAAAATATGACGTATTTTTACGGAATTAAATCTAATTTATATGGCGTTGTATGCAGAACATATGCGATTTTCAACAGTCCCGGTAGTATAAAATGTAGTGGATAGCATTTCTATCAACTTATTGTTTCGATTTTCTAAGTCCTTTGTTTAATCTTAATTATAATATACTCTTATTAATTTCTCAACAATGCCTTTAAGAACTCGGAACTTTGTTAAGTAGGCAGAGTTAAAAAACTAAAACACGTAAAATATAAAGAGTTAATTTTCCAAAAAGAAAACAGTTCTGACCTTTAATATAAATTACATGAAAAGGATCACTTCAACAAGAATCACGTTCACGTTTTCCCTCAGGCAACAGAAACCTAAGCCGGGGCAAAATCGGGGCCTCTGTAGTATGAACTTGTGCGTAAAATTATTACTAAGAATAATATTTACTCCGTGGCGATATTTAAGCAGAACAAAAAAATCTCATGAAAATAACATCACTACCTAATATAGTGTTGTATACAATTGTTTTTGAAAGAAAGAAAGAAAAAAAGAAATATTTATTTGTACTTTATCATCAATGTTGCGTGTATATGTAATATATATTTTCTATACAAAAGCATCACACTCTTTTTATATTATAATATGTGTATGAAATCGTTTTACTTTCTACTCACCCCCTTAAGGGACAGCGCAAACTTATTTAAAATATCCTTCAAAGGTTTTCAATATCTCATTCAATACGATGTTAAGGGTTCAAAGAACAAAGTAAAAATCAACCCCTAAACGAGTACGGGGGTGAATTTATTCAATTTGACGCTCCAGTATTTCTTTTGTATCAATTTCTTATTTGCTTGTATTGAAATAAAATCCTGGTGGGCAGAATATCATACTAATATTATAAAGGAACGGTTTGTTTGTTTCCATTTCAGAGGTTCGCAAAAGCTCCATTTTTGGTACCTTTGATCACGATCATTGAAGCCGCAACTTCTAGTTTTTTTTTTATTTAGCCCATACTGTCCCACCGTTGGGCAAAAGCCTCCCTCAAATTCTTCCACCCATCTCTATCCTGCGCCACCTCGAACTAGCTTCTCTGGTATGCGTCTAAGTCATCTAGAATAGCAGGAACAATTTCTCCACGTACATGTTTCTAAATTTTTTAAACGGTATCTCTAACTTAAGGATTTCGTCTTGAAATTCATTGCCAGAATGGATTTCTATAGTTCCCTTAGCTGTTATGCAATATGTTTAAAACATGCACACTGTTTTCAAACATTTTGGCTCAACGGTAACTACTAATTTACTTTTTAAGACATTTATGATTACTATTTATGAATATTTTGATGATACGTAGTGTAAATTAACATTGAAATTACCTATCTGATCAATCTTAAAAAATAATATGATTAGATATTTTTTTTCTGTAATAGTATTATTTTTCTCAAACATTTCCTAGCCGCATGCTAGAATTTTAGAGAACTTTACCAAATATGATCTTCAACACCATTGTATTTACGAGTACCTATATTCAATCGTAATGTAAACCGCCAACCACTGCCTCCTAAGTCACAGGATATCCTAGTTTGGGAGTCAGGGCATAATAAATTGTCCAAATTCTTTGTGTATCAATATTTGTAATGACTTATTGTTAATTTTTTTGCAAATATATGAATTTTAATTTGAATATTCAGCGCATAAAGATTTTGGTCGTACGTGTACGTGTTAACTCGAATTATCATGAATATTGTACATGTCAATAACATTCTCACACACTGAAGTTTACCAAACCGAACCCCTTAACTGACAGCTCTGCCTATCCCCTTAACAAATACACCGCAAAGATTTCCAATCCGTCCAAAGTTCGGTCGTCATCTCGAAGCATGATTGATTATCCCGTATCAAACATGGAGGCTGAATATTGGTACTACTGTTTGATATGAAAAAAGTTGTAAAGTTATATACTAAACTGATATATATGGATGTGTAAATGTGGTATTTTGGGGCTTTCATCAAGCTTGTTTTTGTCTGAGGTAGGCAGAAAGTGAGGTTCCATGATGAGCAGGGATTCACATTTCGAAATCTCCAATCTAATAATTATATTTTGAATGTAGACTGTTCCTATGTTATCATAGTAATATTAGTGTTTTCAATAAGAAAATTCTCAGGCCTTCTGGAGTTGAGAGCAGTGCCCAGTAGACAGCAATAAATTCGCCCCCATAGCATGTTACTTGAAAACGGTATTAACGAAATGTATGTGTACTAAAGAAAATCTCGTCCTTCTGAACTTTAAACTGCTCCGAAGACCACTGCAAATGTGATCACTTTAAGATAATGTATATCACAGACAGCCAGCTTTTGGTTTCTTCGCTTACCTGGGAACCTTAGTATATTCAAAAGTCCATTCTTTTGAGTTTTCTACAGTGTACATTAACAATGACAGCTTATTTCTGGTGTTAATCCAACTAAATATATTTCCTTAACAATTTATTTCTCATTTTCAATGGGAATAGATAGCAGCCTACTATATTCTATGTGTACCTAGGGTAGCAGGCCCAAGATATTAAATATACTTATACATACAGTGTACCTAATATTACATATTCTGTACATAACGGTCCCTCGGGTAAATAAAAGGTTTTTCAATTGGCGCGGGTAGATTTTGGTGGCCTGTAACAGCTATTTTGTTTTGGTGACATCTGTCAAATCTTTTGTTTCTTATTCAGTTACTTATGCCAAACCACCCTGGCAAATTACACGATTGAACAGCACGTTCAAATGATAAAACTTTATTATCAAAATGAGTGTTCGTTAGTGCAAACATTGCGAGCATTGCGCCAATTTTACGGTAGACGTGGTGGCCCTTCACAGTCAACGCTCCAACGTTTGGTGACCAAATTTGAGACAACCGGTTCGGTAAACAATCAGCCGACACCCGTTCGTCAAAGAAACGCCAGATCGATCGAGAACATCGCTGCGGTCCGTGAAAGTGTACAGCAGAACCCGAGACAGTCGATTCCTCGTCGTGCACAAGAACTCGGCCTTTCGCAGACTTCAACTTGGCGAATTTTGCGTCGGGACTTACGCCTTTACCCGTACAAGATCCAATTGACCCAGGAGCTCAAAGTTCATGACCATAGACAACGCCGTTTGTTCGCTGACTGGGCTTCGAATCGTTTGGAAGAGGACGTTAATTTTGGCCGAAAAATCATCTTTAGCGACGAGGCGCATTTTTGGATGAATGGCTGTGTTAACAAGCAAAATTGCCGTATATGGAACGACACCAACCCACACGAGGTTCACCAGGTGATAATGCATCCTCAAAAACTTACCGTTTGGTGTGGATTTTGGGCCGGCGGCGTCATTGGTCCGTACTTTTTCGAAAACGATGTTGGTGAGGCGGTCACCGTCAACGGCGAGGGCTACAGAACGATGATAAACAATTTCTTATGGCCCAAATTGAACCATATGGACCTAGACGACATGTGGTTCCAGCAGGACGGCGCTACGTGCCACACAGCGGACGCCACAATTGACATTCTGCATGAACGATTTGAGGGTAAAGTTATCTCTCGCAGGGGTGATGTAAATTGGCCGCCAAGGTCATGCGATTTGACCCCGCTAGACTTTTTCTTGTGGGGTTACTTGAAGTCGCAGGTCTATGCGAATAAACCACAATCGACCGATGCCCTTAAGGTGAACATAACACAGGCCATCGCTCAAATTCAGCCGGATCTATGCGGAAGAGTCATTGAAAATTGGACCACTCGGATCCGTGCCACCGTAAGAAGCCGAGGCGGGCATTTGAACGATGTCATATTCCACACATAATGGCATATATGGGCCTTTCAAATAAAAAAAGAATTTTGTTAATACCTCACTCACAGCTTAATTTATTTCATTTCAACATCTACCCGCCCTTATTGAAAAACCCTTTAGAAGACGTCTTGTTGAAGCGCCTTTTGTCGATAACAGAATTTAGAAATATACGGACGCGTTTTGTGTCTCCACACGTTGCGTTTATGTTTTCAAAAGGCTTATACAAAGCTTTTGCCTGATAATATATATAGGTATACAATTTTTTCAATAAATTGAATAGTATAAATATCATTAATTGAAAAGCCCAAACTATTAACACTAAAAGGCCTTAACGTACAAAAACGTTTCAATTATTTCCATGGTTATTTCATCCAGGATGTATAGCGAATATATCCAATGTTAAAAAATATTACCCAAATAAAGCAATCGCTATACGAAAATTACGTAAAAAAATGTCAGTAAGGGGAAACTGTGCAGTTTGTACTTCATATTTTTGTAGAAATTCTTAAAAAGCATAACGTAAAATAAATTACGCATAATTTTAAAAACAAATGACTGATAACCTCAACAACGTTCCCCGCGCCCGCTCCCATTACTTCCCCGTAAATTCCCGTCCACGTCCGCCAAGGGATTCGGGGTGCAATGTCAGCAAAAGATTTACGTAAATTGACACGAGCCGGGAACTTATTGTATATTATGGAGAGAAACGTGTTTCGTACGCAAAACGCCACGGAATCAGCTGCTTTACCTCGTAAATTCGTAATCAGGCTTTTAATATTCAAGAACTTAAAAGGTGAAAACTTTTTGCGTCGACGTTTTTCGAAACGGGTGATAAAGTAAAAGGTGGAACTTTTAAAATTAGTCAAAGGCTTTCGAAGTTTACCGGGATAAAAAAAAATAGGTATGCAATTACACAAAATTTTTACCTCTATACTAATATTATAAAGAGGTAAGGTTTGTTTGTATGTAGTAGTTTGTATGTAACATAACATATCATCACGCCTGTATTCCCCGAAATTTCGCCGATGCTGTAATTGACTCCCATGTAATAGGGGGCGAGCCTATTGCCATCTATCGGGCACAGTTCCCAACTCCGTGCTGCTACTAAGAATTTCCATACAAAAAACCCAATAACACTTTGCTCGACCCGGGAATCGAACCCATGACCAGTTCAGCAGTCGCGCTTGCGACCACTAGGCCAATGTGGCAGTAAGTTCATAAGTATAGCGAAATGAATTCCTTGTAGTTATTTTACATTATAAGGAAGAAAAATAATCAAGATTTTTGTTGTGTATGTCATTTTATTATTTTCAAATATCTTTATATCACCTTTAAAGGGGTCAAGAGTACATATAACTTATGTACATATAATATTATGATAAGTTCCTATCAATAATTTACATGTAACAATGACCTAAATATACAGGCCATGTTAACTATCTAAGATTAGTTCGTCACGAATCATAAAAAGTGAAATCGCTGTGTCAACGGACAAATATATGTGTGGAGGTCACCGGGGTCCCGCTGGCGGTGGGTAATCACGATCGCCCTAGGGTAAGTTGAAGTTCAAAACATGGTAAACAGAGGTAGGTACTTATACATACGAAGGTAATGAAAGCGTTCTATTTCTGATTTCGACCGCACGATTGGAGTAATGGTTGACAAATCGACTGCCTACCTCAAAACCTACCAAATTTGAACAAATAAATATTTATTATATTATTTACTGCAGCAATTTTAGACAAAGAGTATATTTTAGATTAATAATGTTGATGCCTTAATTGAACAATCGCCTTAAATTTAAAAAACAAAACACGAATCTATTACTGGCCATCTCAGCACGGATAATTCAAAAAAGGTCTTTCATTAAAAACATCGTATTTCGAATTCTAGATATTTCTAGCCAGTACACACGAATCGGCTGTGCCGGCTTTTATGTCGGACGTCGTACATATTTGAATAGCTTGGCAATTAATGGTACTTGCCTTACAGAAGCGCCACGGAAGGAATCGTGAATATCGATAGTGTGGTTCTGTGATAGGAACCACGAAATTATTATAATTATTACCGATACTGGTTTTAAGCATTTGAAAATGAACAGCAATATTATTAAGGAGCATTGTTTTTTTTTTTTTTTTTTTTTTTTTTTCAGTAATACTTAATAAAAAATGTTGTATGTTGAGTTGTTTTACATTTCTGGAGCCGCGAAAGGGTGCCAGCCAAAGTTCAAGATTACATATTACTATAGAATATAGTAGGTAGGTCGGTATAGGACATAGTACAAGTACAAGTTTGACATTATATCCGCCAAAATTATGCGAAACTATGAACAAATGTAAGTTACGAATTCAAACAGACAGTTTCAAACACTAAATTCAGAACATTATAACATTGATTGTATGACATGTAAATTCAAACTATCGCAACTTTACACAAAGCGCGGGAACAATCACAAAAGCACTATACACAAATTACATTCCAAATTCAAACACACACTGATTAGAACCGAACAGAGCCGAGTCACGTCGCGCCAATTAGAAAACGGTCCCGAATTAATTTGAAAATGGAACACTCGATTTTGATGTAGTGGAATCTGTCGCTGTGGGCTTTGTTTTCCAACCACAAACCAATTTAAACTTAATCCAAAGATGTTAAAGTCTAATTTAGAATGAGACGAAATTCTTGTAAACTCATGAGATAATAGGTGAAAGACTGAATGTCATTCAAGGTTTTATGATAATTAATTTTGTACCTTAGGAATGTCCTATAAGGTTGAATTTACGTCATCATTCAAATTAAATATGTAATTAGTAAATGTGTTCTACTTGGGACCAATTTGTGTGATATTTTGTTCTAATAGGCAATTTATACGATGTCGTTGGGTGTAATTTCGCCTTATTATTATTTTTATGAGTAGCCCTCCGCACGATGGTCAAAGAATTTTTCCCAAGGTAGGGACAATTTAATAGAAATTTTTACCTTATCCCTTGCCTCAGAGACTTCCCTATAGTTGTATACATATCTCTAAGAAAAGTTATCAGCGATAAATCTGACTCAGCTTCGTGTCGTCGCTCCATGTTCCTAGTAAGAAATTAATGGACGTTCTATCTTTTAATTCCTGATTTCTTTTCTACTAAAACTTATCATTTCCACTACATTACAATATGAATGAAATCCGCCTTCAAGATAACAATTATTACACAGAAACTTATTTCCCCTGAAAAGTTCTCTTCGTCTAAATGAATGGGAAAAAAGTCTTAAAACTGCATCCATAGCATACAAAAGTATCCCTTTATCTTGTAAGTCTTGCCAAAGTTGACATCATTAGGTCGCCTCATTAAAGGGTATCAAGTGGAACAAAGCAGGTACAGTCGCGTTCATTAGGCGGTAGCGACATTTCTCCGAGCAAAGGAATTTTTGTTGGTGCTGCCAGCTACAGTCATTTTCTTGATTACTGTACTCGAGCGTCCAATTTTTGTCAAGAATTCTTTCGACGAAAGTGTCGAAAATTCGTTCTTTTTTGATAAATTTTGTTCTATTATTTTCTTGTTATATTATTAAATGTTGTAAGCTAAGAAATTATGTTGTTCGTACTTTTAAACGTTTAATTTTAATTTGACGTATATTTTAGGTACATATTGTTACATGAACTGCAAACGGAATATTGTTTAGGAACATATTATTGTGCTCCTATTATTAAATACGTTTAAAATGATAGAAATCAAAATAGAATTATGACTGGACACATTTTTTTTTAAATTCAGTACTTTAGTACTTATGTAACTACTCTTTACTCGTATTTAGGCTCAAGCCAGACAATGCGCCTCTGATAGAACCTCTTCAGAGTTTCCTAAAGCTTCATTCACATTTACATATCCCTTTCATCTTCCCCAGATTGCGTCCACCTGCAACTCTACAAGGACTTGAAGGAGCGTCAGAAGAACGGCCAGACGAAGGCCTCCCTGTCGCTCCAGCAGTACCTGGGCATCGAGTCAGGGTTCACCCTGGACAAGGAGTCCAATACCCTGGCGATATTGTGCGAGGACGTCGTGCCGGTGCTCGCGTTTGATACCAGGGAGATTTTGATACAATGGAGAGTTAAAGTGAGTATAAAAATATTGTGGTTTTTGTTCTTTCAATGGTAAAAGATGAGCAAACATTTAAATGAGATATAAGCGGCCCCAGGAATACTGTAGAGTTGGGATGAAAAGGTACAACAAAAGCATGTGTAAACTCTTGGATGCTGCAATTACATATACAATAAAATTTCCATTGAGTTTTGTGCGGATCAGCATTTCGGTATACGAGAGGTTAAGGCAGGATGATGTCATAAGATAATAAGGGCTGATCGCCCTTTTCTTGTGGTCGATAGCCATGAAAAGTCTAGCCATTTCTATCGAGTGTATCATTTAGATGAGTAGAGGATCTGCATCTTATAACCTTACATAAACTTATTGTACTGCTTCATTGGTCTAGTGGTCGTAAGCACGAGGTCCTAGGTTCGATTTCCGGGCAAAGTGTTATTGGGTTTTCTTATATTGAAATTGTCAGTAGTAGCACAAAGTTTAAAACCGGTAGATGGCAATAGGCTCGCCTCCTATACATGGGACTCAGTAACAGCATCGGCGATATGTGGGTGTACAATAGTTGCACCTCTGCCTAACCCTACGGGAAATACAGGTGTGATGTTATACACAATTTGTTGTAACTGAAGAACAGAACTACCAAAACCAACATTAAATTAAATTTTAATGTACCATTCTTTCCAGGCTACATACAAAGGTACCTACTCCTACAATAAGACTAATAGATTGCAATTGTCTATGAGAAAGCTTTTGTAAATAAAAAGCTCTTGAAAGGAACTTGAAGGAGCATTTCTTGAGACAATACTGACTAGTAAAGTCACTGCAGTTTTAAAGGAAATAAAGTTTAGCATTTCTGAGACGATTGAAAACGTTTCTGAGGAATAAATTGATGCTTAATAAGAATCCAATGTATTTATTTGAAAGAATAGGCACATAGAATTATGACTGTACCTATTTCAAGAGAATGATAGATAAAGTTTTCTTAGGAAATTATGGATGAAACAAATTTATGATAAAATCCTATTTAAATATATCCATCATCAGTTCTTTTGAAAACTTCATCATTGTCTGGAGGCTCTATAAACCTTCCACCTCGTTTGCTTGTACAAAATGAATGTATAGGTGTCTAAATTCCTTTTTTCCCAACAGGTACAACACAACCTCGGCAGCAGCAAAGAATTCGCAGCGGTGATCATATCAGCTCCTACGGCTGCCAACATACGTGCCGGACCCGTCAGGCTACACGCTTGCGGCCCGAGACTAGCGCTGTGCGCATCTCGACCACCTGAAGTGTTAACTTTGTGGGACGTCAAACTACTCAGGTGAGGGGTTACTAAGGTTTTAGGCAAAACGTGGGTTGAACCCGTCAGGATCCACCCTTCAAGTTACATGCATATGGCACGCAGCTTCTGTGCCGCTTACGCAAAGCCTTTGAGTCAGGCGTCCAGATTTCCAAGAGGCAAGATACATAAAACTGATGGTTCCATAGCTTCTAAGACTATACATGTCGGGCCTATGAAATTCTTATATCAGACGAACATTAATTAACTTTCCTCTAGATAACTAGAGCAAACCGTACACGAACCGTGAAACGCCCGTCATAAAAATCTTCAGCAAAAAAAGTTCCAAAAAATTTTTGTCAGATAAAAAACTTTTCGCGAATAAATATTATCCGTAACTTGGAACCGCGTTTAACAGGTACACCTTCAAACTTCGGGCATCACTAATCTTTTGCCCCGTTCCCCTGAAAAATGTCCTTGATAATTTACCAGTAACGCCAGTTACACGAATAGAAATTGTTCGTTACTTTGACCTAGTTGTGTTGAGAACTCGCTTTTATTGGAAGTGTTATGAAACGCATATAAAATCATACCTTTGGGAGCATACAGGTTAGAACGGTTCTGGTACGGTTCTGTCTATAACCCTTTGTCTATTGCTGTTAACCCCACTTACGTCTAGAGCACTAAGTGAAGAGCATTCAGGCACTAATTACGTCACAATAAGATCATTAATGGGATCTATGGTCCTTCACAAAATCCATCCCATAAATTAATTGTCAGTACAAAAGGTTAATAGGAAGGCAGTGGCAATGTACTAATAGCTTATTCAATGGTCCCCTTAAGTAATAGTCTCGCCAGTTGTAGCTATCACATGGACATACATAAAATATAGCATTATTCCCCTCGCTCGCATCGAAGCCCTCGTCCGCTCGCCCTACAGACAATCATTAAAAATACATCCATGAGTGTACTCCATGTCGTGAACATGATTTAATTATAGAATTCCATTTTCAAATGACTGATACCAAAAAGTTTTGAGTTCTCTTTTGATCATGCCCAGTCTTTTGCTATGGTACGCAATTTTATTACGCGAATGCTTAAAACAAAGAAAAATATTTAAATTTCTAAAATTTTAATCTGAAATTGTTTTCGTTTATGCCAGAGTTCTCTGAACAAATCCTTACCCTGGCTTAACCGGAACCACCCTGTATGAAACAAAGCCGAACAAAAAAGTTACTTAACATTATGATCAGCTATTAAAAGCCATTAAAACTCGTATTTAACTGAACAATTCCGACAATTATAACTGAGGCACCATTCTCCTGTATTTTTACGAATATTTCCCTTCTTCCCTTTAGAGATTTTTAACGACTTAAGAAACTTTTCGCCAAGATTCCGAATCTAAGGATTGTGCCACTGAATTATAAAAGAGTTTTGAAACGCTGTATTATTTTCATGTTTTTCGGCCTTTGCCCTTTAGAGGGGAAAAAAGAATATTATGGTAGCCTAATGTGCGAGGTTTTTTGATATTATCTGGTCGGATTACGAGCGCTAACGAGGCACTGATGATCCGATGATGACTTGAGATAGCACACAAAATGAGGCCCTAACACCGAGATATAGCAAAAAGATAAGTTGCCTCATGAGAAATTCTTACAAACAGTATTTTTTGTAGATAAGTGAAAGGCACGCACTTTTCCGTTTTGTGTGCCTACGTACCTGTATCACGCTCAACATTATGTCGCATGTCTTTGGCTCCCAATTTAGATAAGTTAAACATCGACCAGTGTAAAAAAGGCATCCATCAAGTTTTGCCACAACATTCACTATGAAACTTACTTCGTAAACAAAAACTTTTATCCTGTCTTAAATAAATCTAATTTATATATCTACACCGTACACTAGCTTGCTTGCGATTTCGTCCGTGTGACGCGAGGTGCTGGGAGACTGAAAACTTGGGATTAGGAATATGTCATTTTTTAAAATGTTGGTCAGCAAATTAAATAAAAACGAAATCTAGGTCTCGACAACAGCGCTCCAACTACTAGCTAAGAATGGACCACCCAGATGACCCCACAAGTACAAAAAAAAAACATCAAAACTGATCAACTCCTTTAGGAGAAGAATTGCGAACACAACGACACCGGAATTTTATATATAAAAGGTGGCTATGGACGGTATAACACTGCATAAGTAAACCAAATACGTGGTTTCATTTAATGATGATCCGTCTACCACCCTGTATATAGAAAGATCTACTTGAAGGATATCATTGTAAACATTGATATCGATTTACACTAACAATTTCCGATTACAAAGGCCTACCACACAAGCCTTCCGTCAAACATTAAGACGCTAACATTTTCCCCTGCAACAAATCATCGTGCTGTAATAACGTGACATCAACACTAATAACAGGGGAATTAATAACTTGTACTTGTGTGCGTGCGACGTTACAGAATATTGTGTTGAGAGGCGAAAAATAAATTGCTTTCTGCCACGATCACGTGATATAAATGTACAGGGGAAACTGCAATTATCAGTACCACTGTTTTGAGCTGAAAATGGGTTTAACATAACATAGCATCACGCCTGTATTCCCCGAATGGTTATCTATATCTCTATTATGAGTTTTTTACTATTTACTTTCATAGTAAATGTAAATTTTCATGCAAGCGATTTTAGCTCTTAACTTGGATACATTAGGGATTAGAGTCGCTAACATGATATCTCCATAATATAGTAAATAGTAAATCAAAACTTTACTACGAATAGATGTCACATAAGCGACTCTAATCCCTAATATAAACAAGTTAAGAACTAAAATCGCTTGCATGAAAATTTACATTTACTATGAAAGTAAATAGTAAGAAAAATCGTGATAGCAGTACTGATGTATTACATACCCACATTTCGCAGATGCTGTTATTGAGTCCGATTAATAGAAGGCGAGCCTACTGCCATTTACCGGGCACATTTCCAAACTCCGTGCTGCTACTGAGAATTTCCATACAAAAAAACCCAGTAACACTGGCCGACCCGGGAATCGAATCCAGGATCTCACTCATCTCTCATCTCAATGAGGCAGTGAAAACGAGTTTCTGAACTGAAATCTTTGCAGTGTGAAAAGTGTATTGAAATGTGAAAATAAAATGTAAGAAAATCCTAGCCACTGGCTTCAATGGGTTACTGCAAGTAAAATATAAGAATTTCCTCTCCTTTCTTCTATAATAACTCTGAGAAAACATTGAATGGTCACCAGTAAGGTTCCCTTTGGTGCGTGCTTCTGAAACACAGTATTATTTTCTTCTTGGAGATATAATACGTTATTTCTCTCTATTACGTGGTATAGCGGTTTTAATAAAACAAGTACACAGTGAAGCCTTATTTTTCCAATATTAGATACACAACTTAATATTTGGTCTTTATTTTATTTGAAACACTTATATATGACGACTCGTTATACTCAATATATGACGAGAGATCGACTGATGCACTACGTGTGGCGGGTTCGATTGCCACACGGAACAAATATTTGTATAATCTGCAGATAGTTGTTCCGGGTTTGGGTGTATGTCTATGTGATTAGATTATATGTGTTTGTAAACGCATCCACGATACAGGAATTATTCCTAGAGTGGGGCAACGCTTTAAAAAGAAAAAAATTACTTATCTTTTCTTATTATTTGCACACAATACACTCTGTTTTACATTATATACACGCCAACAAAATATTAACAAAAGCCAACGTTTACTGCATACAATTTTAACATTGCCCCAAACTTTCATATCTTAAATTAAACAATGGCCTGAAGCGATACAGGTCTGGCCAATCATTTGGCCAATATTGGACTACTGTGGGCTCCAGCGGTAGGTAATTTCATTATTAAGTCGTGTACACACGCGTGCCTACAACAATTCCTTGTGGATTATGAAGCGACTGTGTTGCAAGACGAACAAGCTGTGAGCGAAACTTAAAATAGTTTTGCAACTATTCATCTTGTGAATACTTGTAAGATTTCTTCGTGAATTTATATCAGAATCCCTGTACTACATCTATCCATCTATCTATATAAAAATAATGTGTGTATGTATGTTCCCTATGGACTCCAAAACGGCTGGAGCGATTTTAATGAAATTTTTAGGTAATCTTCAGATTAGCCCAGCGGATTCCTGTGAAGTTTGGTAGCGATCGGATCAACGAATTTTTTTTGGCTACCCGTGTTTATCCGGGCTAGTAAGGCACGAATAATTATGTTTTGAGTAATTTCTTGACGTAGAGTTTTCCGCTCATCTTGATTGTTTAGGTCAAAAACATTACCTGTAAAAGAAAATATTTATCAGAAGATAAATATTTTCAAGAAGTAAACACATTGTTTATTTCATACATTTTCTTACTAAAGTGGATTTTATTTGTCTATTGTAATAATAAAAACAGTATAGGCATATTCTTCCAGCGATATGTCGCCTCTTTCTATTGGCTAATAACTAATAAGTACCTGTTTAATATTATTTGGTGATTAATTCGACAGTTTAAATACAAGTAGCTATGGCAAGCATCCATATTTTCACAGATTCGACTATAAAGGCCAAAAGGGACATTTCGAGAATTCACCATGATCGAAAATCTTTATACCTACCCAAAAACTTAAGATATTTATGTAATCTCACCGTACTTTCCTATGATACTTATTGGTTTAATTTAACATAACTTAGTTCTAGTACCACCTATATTTCTAGGAATCTAATTTAAAATTAAATTAAATATACTTTTTAATTTATCCTTGAAAGAACCACGGAAGCACAGTCCCGGGCATAAGCTATTCATTAACGAAATAAATGAGTTAGGAAACCATTAGAAGAAAAATATTCACAAGTTCGCTACCAGTTTATGCCAGCACCACACTACAGCCTAAAGCGATATTCCTTAACTGAACAAACAGCGCCCTAATGAGCTTGCCAATGCGAAATAATACAAGCTACAATTCGTTGCGATGGTTACGCTTTGATGTGGCAGCGCCTTTATTTGTTCAGTGTAATTATTTAACTTGATTATAATCATGTGTTGCGTAATTAAATATCGATTTGTATGGAAGGAATATTGGTGTAAATTCCGTTTATAATTACTTATACTCGGTTTGTTTAGGTACTTAACTAAAGGTAAACAATCTTGATGTGTCTTTTTAATATTTTTTGTTTAAAAACTCAGTTTAATAATAAAACGCGACTAAAAACCAATGTAAAACAACAATAACGATTACCAAATCAATTGAACCACTAGTTTAAGCAGTAGTTTATTTGTTTAATATGTGTTTGTGTAAAAAGTCACATCAAGATTGTTTACCTTTAGTTAAGTACCTAAACAAACCGAGTATAGGTACTTAAACAATATGTTTTTTCACATTGCCTCATACTAGAGTTTTGTTCCTGTATCGTGGGTACAGTTTACAAAACATCCAGATCCGAAACAACTATCTATAGATCATAGAAATATTTTTTCCATGCGGGGATCGAATCGCCACACGTAGGGCAGAAAGTTAAGCGCTTAGATACTGTGCCAATGGTACCATAAATAAATAATATCTACTCGTTGAAATTAATGGTTGTGTGTGCATGTGACATGTATGTTTGTAAACTGTACCCACGATACAGGAGAAATCCTAGTGTGGGGCTACGTTTTTTAAAAAGAAATAAAAAAAATAAAAATAACTCATAACAAATAAAATGAATATATACGGAACTCACGCCTATTTTTTGTTCAAGTCACAAATCTTTAAACGAATAAAATGAACAATAAAATATCTATAAAGAATATGAATTTCATCCTATGCCTTTGTATTGTTTTTTTTTTTTTTTTTTAAACAGCCTCGCACTAGGAATGCTTCCTGTATCGCCAATGCGTTTACAAACACATATATTCACATACACAAGGACTCAGACCCGAAACAACTATCTGTACACCATACAAATATTTGTACCGTGTAACGTGTAACGTGTACACGCAGCAGTCGATCTCAACCAATACGCCAACCGTGCGTCAATATTCGAACATCATATCATATATTCGACGGTATTCGAACCGTTGTCCATATAACTCGCAACCAAGACTATTGGACCACCAATGCTAGGAAATACCTCAGCTATCATTGAAACCGAATGCCCAATCAACGAATGCGCACATATTAATGGTTCGATTAACATGACGATGCGTCGTATTGTCAGCAACGATAGTTACAGAGCTTCAAATTTCCGTCCTGCTCAAATATTGATGACAAAGCATTTTTCTGGACGGTGGCATCAAGGTTTGGAACTGGATCGGTCAGGGATACTTGTGTATACTTATCTGTTTATGTATTATTTACGTCTTGTACAAAGGAATGAAGAAGTGAAGGATTCTATAAAGTACTTTAGATATAAATTGATTGTTGTGTATTCACAGTTTAATATTGTATATAGGCGGCACGGTTGGCGCGGTGGTTCATACATATCATTGTTGATTGGTTGAAAATACTTTACGGTCTTAAGTCTCCCATAAGTACCATCTATATACAATAATAATGTCCTCCTGACCGATTTCGGTCACGGCGGCCAATCTCATCGGAGATTAGCCAACTACGCAGGAGATATTATAGAGCACAAGTGTGTGAGCAACACAGGTTCTCTCTCTATTCCTTCACTCTCATAGTCCGATGGGACGGCAATCCGACACGACCGGAGAGAGATCAGGCGCAGGACCGACAGCTTTATGTGCTTTCCGAGGCACGGTGTGTATTCACATACACAAAGACCCAGACCCGAAACAACTATCTGTAGATCATACAAATATTTGTTCTGTGCGGGAATCGAACCCGCGACACGTAGCGTAGCAGTCGATCTCTCAACCACTGCGCCAACCGTGTCGTCAAATTGACACATGAATTGCACCCGTGCGAAGCCGGGGCGGGTCGTTAGTAGGTATATAATATTCTGTCAAACACATACACATCTGCCATAATATAACCTCTTTATAGAAACCATAATTTGATTCGTAAGTTTTCAACCAATTAATTAACCCGTAAATAAGCTACGAACACTTCTCAGTCGCAAAAAAAAAACTCATTTCTTTGAAAACTCCCCACAGTGTAGTTATAGTTAACAGCTATACATTCAATTACTTAATGGGCGCTCAGCAGACACAATAAAGATTTAACTAACAGTTTAACTGAACCCTCGCGTCGCTAATAGTTGACTAAACAAAGATTAACGGATTACTTAAGTTAGTTAACTGATGCATAGGTTGCTTATAGTCAGGGAGACAGTGAGGGCTTTCGTTATAATATGTATACTTTTAGTTTTATTCTGCTTATAAAGCAAAAACATCTGTTTATTTGATTATAGATTTTAGTATGTCAGTATTCATCGAAGATAGTTTTCTGGTAAAAAAAACCGCAATGTTTAGTTCAGTTATACATGTAATCGTATGCTTAATAACATCGCAATATGAGCTGATTGATAAAATTTCCACGTAAATAAAGGAAAAAAAAAGGAAAAAAATTTATAACCACATTCAAATCGACATTCCAAAACAAAATTACATAATAAACATCAAACGTCAAAGTTCGAAATACGCGATTAAACGCCATTATCATCTCATTATAATCTAAATTGAAACATTCGAATACTTGAGAAAATTTAGTCAACAATGACGCAATGCAATTTAAAAGGCGTCAAAATTCCAAATTTAATTTTATCAGATGATGTACAGTTCTTTGTCGTCATCTCTTTGCTTAGAAGTTACTTTAACTTATTGAATGGATCCCTTACATAAATAAGTAGCTTAGCACAAAGGGCCGACTTAGTTAACAAATACCTGATGTATTATGCAAGAACCCCAATCTGGGGATGGCACAAAAGGTGCGCAGGTAGGCAACGCGTCAGTGACTCCTCTGGTGTCGTGGATGTTTATAGATCGTGATGATCGATCAGGTGACCCGATCAATATCATCAAAATTATTTTTATTGTATACAGCTTAATTAGAAATATTAGACAGATAATAATTTCTTTCTTGATTTCAAATATTAACTCTAGATATCTTACAAATACTAATGTGACTTTAGAAGAAAATAAGACAGACTTTTAAGATTAATTAGATAACATCTTTTCACTTTACTTTTCACCAATATCCGGAACAATTATTTATAGGTCATACAAATATTTGTTCCGAGCAGGAATCGAACCCTCAACACCAAGGGGGTACACTTGTTGTGGTTAAGCAATCGACTACTGCGATTGCTTAACCACAACAAGCGTACCCCCTTCAAAAGAAATTTTATAACAAGTTTTATAAAGATTAAGTTACCCCTATTTATAAAACTAGTTTTCTTTTATCTTTTTTCAAAAACAAGACATCACTAATGTTCTAAAATTAGCTTAAGTTCTCAATCTTGAACCAAAAGCTCCTTATTATTTAGTAAATATAGAATATAATTGACGATACGATATTTAGAAATTACACTGTATTTAAACACTTGGAAAACCAGACAATATAGCTACAATAAAGATATTCTGTAAACTATATATATGTCGCAGGGATATTGTCAAATCCGTGATATTATAAATTCTCTAGAGAAATTGTAAAAAAAAATACAAATAACCTAACCTATGGTTTATTATAATTCCACTACGGAAATTGTAATATCACGGATCTGACAATATCACTGCAACATATACAAAACCAATAAACTGACAACAAGACTGCCTCAATGGTCTAGTGGTCCAAAGCGCGACTGCTGAGTGTGAGGTCCTTGGTTTTTCTGTATGGAAATTCTCAGTAGTAACACGGATACTGAAACTGTGCCCAGTATATAAGAATAGGCTCGCGCCCTATTACATGATATTCAAAAACGATATCGGCAAAATGAGGGTGTACAATAGTACTCCTCTGCCTAACCCTTTGAGAGTATAGGCGTAATGCTACGTTATGATAAACACACAAAAATTCTAAAGACAACCTGAACGTACCACACATATTTCGCAACCAAAATCCTATTTTCCATTCTTGGCGTGCCAAAGGCGATCGCGGTCGGTCCACCCCATCATTTTAATGGGAAAGGGGCCGGAGATTATCTTTCTCTGTATTTGTCGTTATCTGAAACTAGCATTACGTATATTGCCTGAGGAAACGGTATAAATAATGCGGTATTTACACCCCTGTTTGTTGAAGGGGAACTAAAAGCTGGTTTGATGGTAAACGATCAGTGCGGAAGATGTTAAGTTAGGCTGGGTTATAGATATGTATGTCTTTAGTAAAGAGTATCCATGGAGTTTCTTCCCGGTTCTCCTCAATAGGACCAACTTTTTGGAACCGTGGTACTAGAGTCTTATTACGTTTCAAAAGTGCACGATGTTTGGCACAGCTGTGCCCGGAAGATGGCAATAGGTTCGCCGTCAATTACATAAGACTCAATAACAGCATTGTCGAAATGTGGGTGTAAAACATTACTCTGCAGCCTACCTCTTCGGGGAATACATGCGTGATGCTATGTGTTTAGAAAGCTAAGATTCTGCTTCCTCATCACCATCATCAGCCAGAAGACGTCCACTGATGAACGAAGGCCTCCCCGTTAGACCACCGCATCGAACGACATTCCACCACTTGCATCCATCGGATGATTCTGCTTACAAAACCTAAAATACATATTTGAATTTTGATGCAACTGAAGGTATAAAATATATGTGCTATGAAATTGACGGTTTTCCCGCGAATATTATTCATCGAAATGAAAGTAACTTTATAGATTGCGTCGATTTTATCGTTTTAATTTGTTTTCTCAACGCCCTTTAGAGCGATTACGTGCGCCTATAAACGTAAAAATCATAATAAAATAGTAAGTACTTTCACATTGATGATATTTTCTACAAAATTCAAATTACGCCTCGAACCGGGGTTTAAACTCATAGTTATAATTTATAGTCCATATCGTAAACCTTAACAAAAACATCTACTTACCTACCGAAAAACAGTAGCAAGAAAGATGCATAAAATTTTATCTAAACGTCTCCATTAAATCGACGGTATAATTTTAAATGTCATTTAATAAACACACTCCGCGTAGTTCCTTATTCATACGATGAGCTCCCTAGTAAAAGAGCTACGTGACTGAACTGCAAATTCCATGTTAAAACGCTAACCGACCGAAACGAAAATACCTTAGCCCCATTTGCTAAACGCTTCAAACGTTGACTTTGAAATTCAGTAGTCTATACCTATTTTTGAATTCAAACGCTTTTTGAACTTGGATTCCATTGGAATATTTTCTGGCGCGAAACTATTTTGACATTTCTTTTTTTTAATGCCACTGACACGTGGCATTTTAAGCCAGGAAGTTGTATTAGTTTTATTCGGATATAAAGGTTAAAAACTGGGAAATTCTTTATTGTGCGGTTATTTTTTATGGGCTGAACAAAGGACACATATTTAAGTTTTTTATTATTATTGTTAAGTGGGTAATGGTGACGTTTCTCAAAAGATTGTTTGAAATATAAAAAGTATAATAAAAAAGATAAAACTTCTATTTGCATTGGATACAAGATTGTTAACTATTCTTTATGAAACTTATATAGACCAATCGCCAATGCAATCTAATATTCACAACGCACAGTTATTTCAAATAACAAACGAAATGACATGGCAATACCAGAAATAAAATGGAGGTACCGTTCAATTTTCACAAACACAAAGAAAAGGGCGAATCAAAATAATTCAAAGGCGATCTGTCTGATGCAGCCTCACCGACGTCGTTTGTGGTTTGAAGCGGACTTGATACCAAGATCTAAGATGGTAAAGAAGGAACGATTAATAATATACTTATATTATTTTTAGAAGTAACATATCGTCGTTGAAGTTTTAACAACACGTATTTCAAAAATAGCAACTTTTCAGGAGATTGAAAAAACTATATAATTTTTTTTACGTAGACACCAGTACAATACCGTTTTATTATATTCATTTAATTTTACGAGTTTCTTTGGACGATGCTTGTTTCTAATTAACTGAAACAACGCGTCTTCCGATTCTCTAGCAAATGCCATCAAGATGTCAAAACCACCAAAAAGTTACTTCCGTGGTGTTAGAACTTCAACGACGATATGCGAAACAATTCTATGAAGAATGGATCTAAGCAATCCACAATACTCAGTATAACTTATCATCCAAGCTCTTTACAAGGACACCAGAAAATTGTTGCTATCATATATGTAGTACCAGGTTCTTTTTTTTTTTAAACATTACTTTTATTCCTTTGATTTGTAAAGACTTATGACTTGGATACAGTATCTCAAAGACTAACCGCAACGAAGTAAAAACTTTTACAAAGAAAACTATTCTTACACAACCAAAAAAGCGGTGACTTGTCTCATCCAGTCTTCGTTCACTAAAGCTTTGCTCTGAATCTTGGTTACAAACATCCATGAAATTTGCTAGCACCCGTCCAGCAAAGGCATTCGCTGTCAAAATTAAATTCCATCGTCGTTTCGTGGTCGAGAACCAACATCTTTAACTAAAAACTTCGCTTAGGATTAAGATGAAACTTCTACAAAACCGTGGAAAGATTCGTTAATATTATAAGATGCATTATTTCTTCGGTCCGCTGAACAAAATGGGAGGATTAAACAAGTCTTTAAGTCGGCTCAATTTATTTTGCAGGTATCAGTGATCTTATTTCTAGTTTGCATAATGTTTCAAACGAAAATGAATTACTTAAAGCGTCTATGAAATGAAATGAAATACCGATTTATGAGATCAAGTTTAATGTTGCAGATAGTAGTGAACTAAATTTATTAAGTGACATTTATTCGCGTTTAACGTAACGGGGAGCAGAAGAGAATGGACATACATAAGGACCATATAATAAAAGTAAAGCAAAGTAGATACGACAGAAAATGTGTTATTAGTAAATATTATAAGTTTTGAAGGCCAGAAGGCAGAAAAGTGGCACGTCAATCAAAACACGTGAACTATGAAAAGATAGATGACCCAGTATACTTTAAGCAAAGAGGAATTTAAGGATAGAAAGAGATTGTAGCTCATTCTACAGCTTTAAAACGTTTGTGATAAATAACTTTACTGCCTTAACAAGTAAAGTCTAGAACAAGCAAACTTCAGCAAGCTCAAAGCTGAATTAAATTCCTCTTTGGTCAAACACGTAATCACTTTAGCTAGAAAGTTGAGCACTAAATCCAATCTGAATTAAAAACTTTCCAACGAATATATTAATATTTAAGGGTTTCGGGCTCTTAGTAAATCGTCCACGTTTGTCTTCACTCGTTTTACAAACGGAAGATTTATTACCAAATAATAATTAGTCTCGGTATATATAGCCTCTTAATTATTTTGAATATGGATGTATTGCGTGTGAATTGAAACTGTAATAAATAATGATCCAAGAGAAGCTTAATGACTGCATTTTACTATTGCAAACAATTACAAAAATATCTGATGATGAATATCAGTTTTAGGCGTCCATTTTCAATCCGTCAACCGGGACATACCTTCAAGCGAGATAAAAATCCTAAACATTTTATAGCTATTGAAAATCTCGGTTCTCACTTCACACCCTCCACCATCGATCCGGTTCAGCTAAAGATGGCCAAGTTCCAACATCCTTGAAGGACATTGAAAATATACTTACTAGTGGGTGCCAGAAAAGCACTAAAAACTTTGGATTTAGTTGGCATTGTATTGCCAAGAAAAACTAATTCGGTGTTGTTTACACATTCAAAGGTTATTCACTGAATTTCATTAACCAAACAAACTTCAATTTTTGAAAGCTACACAATTATTCAATTCTTCATCATCAATCACAATTCATCATGCACTTAATGTATCGTGATTACAATTCCGTTTAATTACAACATGCGGGCGCCCACCCAACCGTAAGCGATACCGTAAACTGTTCGAATCAATTTAAAACTTTGACTAATTACTTTACTTTCGAGAAAAAACGGGAAGATAAGGGAATTAAGTAATTACTCAACTCAGTTATCGCTTATCGCGTTTCTTTTTTCCTTATTTTGTTCGGCGGGCGATTTGGGTATCTTCCCTCCCCTGTGTGCTATTAGCGGTGATCAGCTATCAGTTATATGTACGTACAGTTGTGTCAAATGATGGCTTGTATTTTAGGGGACTGTCCGTTGTGTCCTATGTAATAAAGGTGTACGCAAAAATAAGATAAGAAACGACGGAAAAATGTGGTCGAATTATACACTTGTTTTACTGCCAATTTGAATTTTTTGCGTTTGAGACTGTTGTTTGGACCCGCTTTATATTATCATCGGACTATTCGATCGACTATCATACGATATTTCCACTGCTGTGTACGTTATGCAACACGCGAGCCTAATTCAGAATGAGAGGCATCACTTTTTTTTCTTTTTCATTAATTTAACATTTTCTGTCTTCCCTAGACGCTACGGGGTGGTAGACAAAAGGTTCTGCGTGGAAGGAGGCTCGCGGTGTGGCAAGGGCGAGGGGCTCTTCATCTTCGCAGCAGAGGGCGGCAGGGAGCTGACAGAACTCCTCAACATATACAGTCACGAAGCACAGTCTAGGCTCAGCATAGCTTCTAGAAGTGGATCAGGTAAGAGAGAGGAAAAAACAAGTGTACTTTTTAAATCATCCCATCTATCTGTTAGAGTCAAAAGACTCTCGGAAAACCAGTTTATCGAGACTTTGTATTAATATTGCAAGCATCACTTGGCTGGAATGAATGAAATGGATAATCGCGGTAGCGATCATAGAATAAGCATCGCCACCCTCAAGAGTCCTTTGTGATCGAAGGACTAGGTGTTATCAGCAGTCACTGTGACCGGCAAAATCAGATGAATAAACATTTACAAAATGACGACAACCGGGAGTGGCCGAATCTTTGACGAGAACCACACGGCACAGTACCTAATCACAGCTATCTAATCTCAAAGAGATAAAAAAATGTGGACTGTTCTCAAACATAACATTGCGAATATCAGTGCAGACATGCATAACGCCATTTTATAAAATGACTGCACTAAATAAGGATATAGTTTTGTTTGCACCATCATCGGTAAACTAATCTTGGAATCCTTCTTTCAGTGCTAGAAAAGCGTTTCTCAGACGCCAGCTCCTGCATGGACGAGTGTTTCCACCCGTCGATGAGGTCTGTGTCTCCATCCTGGGCAGGTCCGGCTAGCCAGACCATGCACTGCCTCTCAGACCTGGATTCCAGTCTGGACAGCAACGAGGATAAGTTTAGGAGACCCACCTCTCTGCCACGGTGTTCCAGCTGCATTGGGAAGATCAGTCATTTGACTAGGTAAGAGAGAAATGTTATACGTTGTTTTTATCTTGAAAACTGGTTTGGAGAAATTATCGTAATTATGACGTTGTTAAAGTTAAGTTGTTTTAACTGCTCTTAGCTTAGATTAAATTGAGCTTAGATAAGATCGAATTTAATTTTATCAAAGTCTAATTGAAATTTCGTCATAACATTAGGTCTCACTCACTCAGCCTTCATGGTTATTTCTGACTGTCTCCTTAATTATTCCAGATCTTCAACAATGAATACGCCTGGTTCAATCATGTCCCCAGTATGGACGATGGACAACATACTAGAAAAACGCTCAGATTCTGACCGAGCGTCCATCTATTCGCGATCAAGTGGCAGTGCGTCAGAGTACAGTGTGCCGCGCAGCACCTGCCTCTTGGACAAGAGTTTCGAGTCCAAACGCGCTAGCCCTGTGGCTTGCTGTACGCCGACTGTGCCGGCCAAGACTGGCAGTGGTTGCCAGTGCTGGCAGCAGGTGAAACCGTGCTGCTGCAGGAAGAAATCCTTCAGTGGGCCGTATGAGAACTATGACGTGCCGAAGACTCCGATGCCTTTAATACAAGTAAGGGTCATTCATTTTAGGTTACTTTAAGTGATTCTAAAAGCGATACTGAAAGAGAAATATTTGTTAAAGTGCATCATTGCTAAAATCTTTTATACCCATTACATGGTTTCATTATTTAATATTTTAATTGATCTTTAACTTAAATGTAAATATTACAAAGCCCTATACAAATAACTAAAAAGTATCTTTCTTACAGGAGCACCCAGTAGACACTCACACAGACCCATCAAGTTTATACGATACACCAAAGAAACTGAAATGTCTGATCAACGGGCAGCCGTGCACCTGCACACACGAAGCCAAAAACTTAGAGAACAAACAACCAGACAATAACAACACAAGTGATAATAGCATTAACAATAACGACGAAGAAGCACATTCCAACTACGTCAACGTAACCCCAGTCACCAGCAAACCAGTACCAGAAATAGACTTCGCAAATTACGCGAATATAGACGTTGCGACGTTGGAGAAATTCGAAAACTCCTTACAGATTCTAAGGAGCGCAGGATTCAGTCAAGAAGAATTAGACGCCTTGGAAGATATTCCTGAACATGATGACGATATTTCAACGGCTACAACGAACACGGTCCATCCGTCTACTGAATGCTGTAACGAGCATTTAAACTACATGCACATGGAGCCTCTAGAAATTAGTATTTCTAGCAACAGCAACAAAAACTACTCAGATAACGTCAGTCGGATCAGTCACATGTCAGATCCCACGCAACATTCTGAATCGGACAACACTATAAGCACGCGACGATCAAGTTCGGCAGACTTCACAAAAAGACTTGATGATGAATACGGAATCAACAGCCAAATATGCTTCACACCAACTGTACTAAGAAAGGCTATCAAAAGCGATAGAATAAACGAAGGCACGCGAATTAGTCTAGAAATCATCGAACCTAAGGACAAATTTAAAGTACCAGAGCTCAAAAGCGAAAGTCTACTTGTGACAAAGTTTAGAGACGCTGTCAAAATAAGACGTTCATCGAGCGTTCCGAGCAAATCTGATAAAAACAGAGATTCTTCCAGTTCAAACGATTCTGGAGTCTCAACTGGTTCCCTAAAGCATCATAAGGGGGATTTTAATGAATTCGAGATGCCTATTACGAGCTCTAAGTCAATAAAGAAGCATGTCAAGAATAGTAAGCAGATGAGAAAGGCTTTGACACCAGTACATGCATTCATCAAGTCGAATTCGTCGGATCCTTTGAAGAACTTGACCTTTCAGTTTGAAGAGGTCGCTACGCTGACAAAGTCTAATTCTTGCGATGTGGATACTTTAACTAGACGGAAGAAGAGGCCTGGTGAGTCTGATTTTTTTTTATCTTTTTAAGTGTTTAATAATTTTCATGTCTAAATGGTTACCATTTAAAATAAGTATGTTTTTTTTTTACTTATAAAGTACTTTATGATCAGAAGCCCATACATGTACCAACATGTTTTTTTTTTTTTAATATCCATTTACACTTTTATTGCCTTTGGCAAAAAATAATTTAGTATCTATATTCTGGTTTTCTTTCTGAACTTCAAAATGAGAGTCATACAGCATTTATTTGCCAACTGACCATATTTCTAGTCATCATCATCACTAACTATCTCTTTTCTCTCCAATAGAAACGGACGTCACAGCCCGCCACAGTCAGATGACGACCAAATCCACATCCAGCGGCGCATCCGACACGTCCGACTACATGGAGTCCCTGTCCGTGTCGTCCTTCAGTTCGTGCGACGTGTCGGCCGACAGGCACGTCACTAGGCCGCGCTCGGGCAAGGAGTACGCCAGCATCGATAGAACGGCACTAGTGTAGTGAGACGTTGGAACCAATGTTTGAATATTGGTGTTATCTTGGAGTTGGTAACAAATGTTTGGTGGCGAGTTCGGTTATAATAATTTAGTATTTTATGTACTTATTTAATTCCTTGCAATTCAGCATGTGTACTGTGTAGTGGCGACAGGTTCTATATTAATTTGAAGACTACAATGGGTACTTAAAAATGATAAATTATATTGTTTATATCGTATTGTTTATTTATAAGAAAACACACAAATAATTGTGTTACACATACATACTACAGTCTACTGGAAATGCAATAACATGTAATTTAACAATAATAAAATGAAGTCAAAAACAGAAAGCTCTAGATAGCCAAGTAAGCTTTCACAAGAAAATACGCCACCAAAACATTTATACAAATATCATCTCGCTAATGACGTTGGCTCATGTCACCGAAGATTTATGAGTTTGCGAAACATTCATCCAAATTATTAGTTTGAACACTGCCTAAAGCCGTATTGTGACGCAGAATTTCTAAAAATCAAGGTTAAAGTTGCTATTTACGCCCTTTTATTACTTGAGGGATAAAAATTCAAGTATTTATATCAAGCTATACTTGTATAACACTAGTTTTTACTCTTCAATCAAACGTTATCCTATTTTTCTTTTTTTTGCGTGGATGCGCAATCTGGTTATGAAAAATATTTTCTACCAAAAGGTACTTAAATACCCTATTAAACTGGCCAGAAAATACTTCATTTAAATAAGAACAAAAGACATCACTTCATTTAAATCAAAACATTTTTGAGGACGAAGTCATTTGAAATGAAGTCATCGAAAATGAAACTTGTAAATATAATGTACATACAATAAGTACATACAGTTCATACATTTGTTCCTATGTACATAGTTTATAAGATTTATAAAAGCAGTTATGGACGAATGTAGTTGTTTAGTAGCGTGCCAAAAATAATATAGCTGGCTATTAATTGGTTTTGGGTATTGTAAAACTGTACTTCATTTAATTCTAAAATATATGAAGAATAGTGTTTCAAATAAAATGAACTTCGATATAAGTAACTTTAGTTAGAATTTTGTGTTTCATTTAAAATGTAGCCGTGTATATTTTAAATGTAAGTTTCAAATAAATATAGTTTGTAGACTTCATTTAATGTGTTAGGTACTTAAATTATTTGTGCCTTTACTTAAACATGTGTTGCTAAAACAATATTATTGTCTTTCATTTATTTTTGTTACCTTATTTACCTTAAATGTAACTTAAAAAACATATAACTTTGTTGTACCTATATAAAAGTACTATGTAGTTTTATAAAGCAGTATAAAATGTGAATATTCTTATAATTAGGGGTCGTTTACAGTCGCCTATTCGCAATCTATAAGCAATGGACATATAACGAATAAATATACTAATAAACAATATTTAACAATTGATTACTAAAAGTCAGAATTAGTGTCGTTTTTTACAAAGTGACTTAGATGACATGAACTTCATATTAAAATTAAAATATAACCCAACGGTTTATTTAAATTTAGATTTTTATATTAACGTCTTTTTCTACCGTCTGACTTCAAGAAAAACAGAATACAGTTTTTAAAACGGTCCATTTAATGTAATTAATTTTAAATGTAAGTATTTTCAGATAAAATGTGTTTTAATTAAAAATAACTATGTAATAATTGTCCTAAGAGTAGATCTTTTATAAAAAATCAGCATTCATACAAACATAATCCTGCCAATCATTTATTCTTGATTAGTTTAAATACTTCATTTTTTAACATGCTGAGTAAGTTGGTCTTTAGAGGCAAGATAAAAATAATATTATTACGAAACTTTGACATAATTTAAATACGTTTCATACACAATGGCAACATTTTATAGGACATAAACATTAGTTTGACGTTTTAACTAATTACATAAGATGTATGGCAATATTTTTTAACATTGGTCCTATAATGCCGAATATTCAAAAAACAATGGACGTTAGACAAAGAAAAACCAAAAAATAAAAGTTTGGAATACTATTAATAGAAACCATAGAGTCGAAACGTATTTTCTGTAAAAGTAAATAGACGGCTATTTCGATAATTTTTCTTTTGTTAACAAGTTTTATTAATAAATGACTTGTATGATATTAGTTTTAAGGTTTTATTACTAAAGTTTTGTCTCTGAATATGGATTAGCACCGAAAACTTCGTCTAGTCAGCGGATGCGTGGTGACCACAATGACTCAATATTATGATAAAAAATTCCAAAAGATCATTATTATACGTGTATACACCCTATTATTTTAATTTCTAGAAACACATAAATACGTTCATTACATATTTTATTATGAGACCTACTGTGAAAAGAAAAAAGAAAACTGATTCCTCCGTACGTCCGTATTGACCCGCAGCCTAATTACCGATGTAGCGACAGGCGTAGATCGCGCGATAGCTTCTGTTAAATGTCATTTTTGTGTCATATAATGTATTGGCTGACAGTGAGATTGCTGTCGCGTCGATGTCGTGTTGCTGTCGCTTTTTTTACGTAATTAGGCTGCCGTTTATGTATCCACTGGTATATGCAACAGCATTTTTTCTTGATTACAGAGATGGTTCCTTTGTAAATATTGTGTGGAATAATGAACGGAGCATGCCCTAAAATATTTTCTGGTTGTATAAATAACAAAATATTCACACTGCTGGGACAGAAGTCTTCTCTCTGAGGGAGCTGAAACTGGGCCCTTACTTTATGTGAACTCAGTGTAAATAAGCTAAAAGAGAACTTTCTAGAGTTAGCTCTATTTAATCCTTTATAAAGCTCGCTCTTATAAAGAAAATACGTTATTTTGTCATTCCGACCACCAACCCGATGTTTACATTGGGTCCTTTCGATTCTAAACCGCTATGGAAATATCAAAGCGATGGTGTAGAGAGAGAATTACATAGCATCACGCCAGTATTTCCCAAAGGGTTAGGCAGAGGTGTTTTTGTACACCCACATTTCGCCGATGACATAGTACCGTATTTTACTGTTTTATTTTGAGCATTTTTACTATAATGAATAAATATATTTGAGGACTGGCTGTACTGAAGAGTATGAGTTTTCTTAATACCTAAGATCTTCTTTTCTTTTTGATGATACTGAACACCGAAACTGCATCTGATGTCTATTGTACTTATCATGATACCAGTTTTTGTGGCCATCACATTTTGAGGTCATTATTTTTGCACGGAATGGAATGTTAAATTAGCACAATATACATAAGTAGGTACTATGTTTAGTTAATTTTGTGTAAAAATATCATATTTTCTTAAGATGTTTTATGTTGCGAACTGTATTACATTGTAAAAGTTTTGTAATATTAAATAGCAACTGAAAATATAAAATATAGTGCATTTTGAATGATATACTAATTTTTATTTATTGTTTACCTACCCCTTATTGTAAAAATATTGACGGGATCGCGAATTCGATTTCCGTTCTGCGCATGCGCATGCGCATTTGTGCATGTGAATTTTAGTGTTGTGTATGCACACATGATAATTATAGGAGAATGATTCTAGTTTAGACAACATTTTAAAAAGTATAACGCATAGTGGATGCTGATTTGAATACAAAGAATAAACATTAAGGCAATCATCACATAACACAACAAAAGTCACAAATCTGTTATTTCTATAAGCTAATATGGTTCCCAACCATAATGTTAAAAACAGTATTATGCTTTTTTCGCTCGTTAATACTTTTTACTGTTCTATTAAAAAAAAGTATCCAAAATACTGTTTTTATGACCGCTGGTATTCGGAGCCATAAAACCTAAAAAAATGATTGTTAAATTGTGCAAGAATATTTTAATCCAAAATTATACGTTTTTAAAACGTCAATAAAATAAAATACTGTTTATTTTTATAAAATACTGTTCATTTTATTTCTCCGACCTTAATATATTTTATTTCTCGTACAAAAAGTTGGAAACCCTACAAGAAATTAGGACTAGAAAATCAATTAATCGTAAGTAATTAAGGGCAGTCTACCCATCATTAATAAATTATCGAATATTGCACTATCCCATAATCCTTGGACTTCAATTAACTTTTATAACTGCTATAGAAGAGATAACAACTGCAACATGATAAGTACCTAAAAGACAGATACCAAGAAGATAACCTACCAAGAAGATAGGGTAAACAATTTTTTTTAACAAATACTTGAAATTTAATATATACAGTACTTTGACGCCTCCTAAGTATTCGTTTAGGATAGATTTTCATTTTTGTTTTTTATAAGGTTTAACATAAATAGTTAGAAAAAAAATATCTATACTTATATCTATAACAGTCTGACTATACTTATTTATTTAAACATGAGACAAAGAATCAATTTATAAAACTTCTAGTACCTAAAGAACCGAATGAATCAGCTTGAAGTTGACTGACGTCACCATCGATATTGATTTTAGTATTGTAGAATTGATATACCTATTTCGGCACCTTCGTCAGAGTCTTCGGTAGTATAGTGGTCAGTATCCCCGCCTGTCACGCGGGAGACCGGGGTTCGATTCCCCGCCGGAGAGAAACTTTTTCGTTTTTGTCTTTTTAAAATAATATTTAGCACTATTTCTCTTTGTATTCTATTATGATTTTTTAATACTTTCTCATAATAGATTATGAAAGGTAGCCTAAGACAATTTTTGTGGGCCTATAGGTTCCTTTAATACCTTACAAACCTACTTATCTATAAGTAAATACTTTTTCATAATTATTGTGTCCTGTTGTAAAGTAAACGAAAAAGACTTGCCAAATATCCCAAACAGGTCCAACTCTTCCAATCGATATAGGCAGATTACTGATTAGTGAAAGCAATTGAACTGTGTAAACGCAATACCGTCCCCTCTAAGCCACGGTCCCAGCGGACGATTTAATCTGGACCCCAAAACATCCGGACAAAACAGGGATTTAGCGGGACTTACTGCAAAGTGAAAATCACGAACTGGGATAAATAGAAATTGTAATTGGATTTAACGCCATCTATTGACGAGTAGCGATAGCAGTATGAATGTAGATAAGCTAATGATGACGATTTATAATTGTAATAGATGTCGCTATATGCTTTACTATAGACTGTCTCTTTTACAAAGAAAAGTCGAAATATTTCGAAAATATATTTTTTTAATCTTGCAGATTCACAGCCAAGAACTACGATTTCAATTTTCTTCTTATGTAGGTAGTAGCTATGCCCATTGCTTTCTTGTAAAAAGCCTTGTGAACGAGTGCTGATTTCATTAAGTGGTAGGTTAGAACATTCTAGCTTGTGTGTGTACCCATCAGATCATTCTGCTATATACCTAACCTACAAGTCAAATTATAGGTAGTGTCATGTGTAACTATTTTATTGCTTTTGTACCTACGCTGTTAAGAAACCCTGACTAATCGATGTGTCAGTCTAGCACCTAGGTAGGTATAACAATCGGGTGTCTATATTATATTTAAACCACTAAATTTAATTACACTTATATTTAACCACTAGATGTAATTCGACTAGAAATAGCATTAATTAACTTAAAATTAAAAAAGCCTATTCTACCATAAATTTACAAAATAAATACCTAATGTTTACAAAAGTGCATAGTATTTAACCTAGCTATTCATGGTTGTCACCTCTTTGGCATAGGCCTCACAGAAATATCATAAAAAATAATAAATACCCAAACGAGTTGTCCATTCTCTTCTTCCGTATGTCCCATAAGACGCATTAAGATAAGAGAACCCTTCGCACAAGAGATCTAAGGGCTAAGCACAACACATTACTATGTTTTTTCCCATCAATTGTCGGGTAACGCAGTTTCAAATAATCCTGGGCTTTAGGAGATTCTCAGGTGTCCGACCAAAGTAAAGGCCGGAGATATCTACCGTTAGAAATCAACTATTTGCGTGCCTAAAAGGCTTTTTGGATTAACCTCCACTTATTATGCTTAAGCACTAAGTATGCGTATTTATAGGTAGGTAGGGCCCGGATTAAAAAATTTAGAGGCCCTGGGTCAACTAAAAAGTGGGGCTCGAATTATTTTTAATTTTTAGTTTTTTAATAATAAATTAAAAAATAATACAAAATCTCATATTGTGGAGATCTCTTAGTTGTAGAGGCTCCGGGGCTTCTGTCCTTGTTGCCTTCTCCTAAATCTGGTCCTAGTAGGTAACCTGTGTTCAGGTAGAAAAGGTACCGATAGTTAGCTTCATCTGGTAAAACTGAAAGACCTCTTTGATAGGGGTAGTTACTTAGGAAGGCAGGTACAGCAAATTTAGTTGATGCTAATCTTTTTGCCGTACGTACTGAGTTGTATATTTTCTATGCTCTGATCATTCTGTTAGTCAAGATAAATTTTAAGTCCGGAACTAATTCTGTATTTAACTTTAGTTTATACTGAACAAATACAATTTTAGAGCCCACAATGAAATAACATAGCGACTCCATAATACTTTCCTTTCCTACCTAATCCTTTTGGGGTGACGCGAAAGGGTCCGTTACCTCACATAATATGTTTTGATTCTGTCAATTAAGTGCAAAGATATATCAAGTGCAAGGTCTGTTAAAAAGGTTTTTTTTTTTGCTTAGACATACAAAAGTATGAAGGCTTAATTCTAACCTTAGCGACTAAAAAGTTTTATTTCAATGTCTGAATTTCCGCTATTTATCCTTGCGTCTTCTTCGGAAGCGATTACTAAACAAAATATTTGTAAGCCCGAGACAACACGAGAAACTATGGCATTGTGATAATTATGATAAAAATTCGCGGAAACTGACACGTTGACTCACTGGCTGGCAGGTATGCGATTGCATAAACATATCAGGGAGGGGCATAACCATAACTTAAATCTATCGATAATAGAGTAGAACCTATTTGTTATATGTGTGTTTTTATTTGCTCTTTTTGGTTTATTGGTCCTTTTATCCGAAGATTAACCATGATTTTCTTAATGCCTATGTAATGTAAATGTAGAGTTTAGCATTAGGTATAGTAAGAGTCAATAAATACATTCATGCTCTCATTCTAGAAGCGTATTTACACCCACATTTGTGATTAAGAATTATCCCCGATTCCGTTAAGTACATGGACAATCCTATTGCCATTTACTGAGCACGAATTTTTATGTTACAATTTTCTAACATAAACCTCCAACAGCTCTTTCCCCAAACCCGGGATCCAACCCAAGACCTCACGGTCAGCAGCCGCGTTTGTGAACAATGACGGACTTTAAACTATGGTGCAATATAGTATGAACACATTTATCTAATTAATATGCCTAGTCTTTTCCCAACTATGTGGAGAATGGCTCACCATCTAACTGGTTGCAGCTTAAAGTGAGGAGCTGCCATCTGACCTCCACCATCCGATTATTAAGAGACACTGATATTCCAAGGTCAGACAGATTGTCAGAATTTTTGGGCTGCTGACATCCGTAACGAATGTCATTGATATGATACACGAGACCAATTGTTTAGCGTGATTGCTGGCGAAGGGGTCTCGATGTGTGAAAACGGTCGCCCAGTCTAAGGACTGACCGCAGCAAGCGCCACTTAACGTCACAGTATTCATATAACCACTACACAGATATCTGTTAGTCATTATTTTGTTCATAAAAACATCGGAAAAATTTTTTGATAATTATATTTGTTGACCTTTAAAAACTCATAATAAAAAAATAATAAGTATATTACGCAGTACGAGATGCATTTGCTTTTTCCCGGATATGAACTCCTGTCCCCGTTCTAAAAGAAACTAAAATAAATGCTACATGACAAGTCATTAACGATATTATAACAATTTTTACGTCATCAATAATGTAATTTTGGAAAATCCAAATCTCTCTCCGTCTTATTACCAAAATTTATTTCACTTCTTTTGGACGGCTCTTGAGCTTGTATTTCTACGTAAAGGTACCAAAGGACCAACTTTTTACCTTATAGTGAGTATCAACAGTACTTCGTATAACTGCAGCAAATCTGAGATTGTATCGAAAAATGCAGCAAACATAACATAATATCACGCTTACACTCCCTGAAGGGTTAGGCAGAGGTGTACCGTTGCACACCCAAATTTCGCCAATGACATTATTGAGTCCCATAGAATAGGGGACGAGGCTTTAGCCATTTACCGGGCATATTCAAATTCCGTGTTGAGAATTATTATTATCTATCCATTTTTATAATATTCTGTAATCTTTTAAAAAAACAAATACCTAATACTAAAACGTAGGTACGTATAAATATGTCGCTCACTGTCCCTATGTAAGTTACAGTCAGCGACAGAAGTAGCTGATATATTATTATTAATGATTCTTTTTGTTATTAATTATTATAATACAGTGTAACTTTATCTAATAGCATAAAGGTTAGTTAAGATCAATATAATATTCTTTGATAAATCAATTTCAATATTACGAAACGTTCATCAACTTATGTTGCTGAAGTTACTATACATTCCAATCTTAGAATGCTCATTGTTTTCACATTTTAATATTATGTGTACATTAGGAGATCCTTCCTACATTGAAAAATTTCTTCTACATTCCAAGTTCAGCTAATACTAAGGTGAAGAAAGAGTGAAACAGCCTCTCTCTCGACACAACATGATGTTCTACAACAAGTAAAAACAAAAAGATCCGGTTCACACAGATTGAGCATCCTGCCAAAATACTCCCTACTAATATTACCTATCAATTAACTGCAATTTTTTGTTGAATAAGCTTGACTTCTTTCTTTCTTCTCAAATGAATGTATGAGTCTTAAGGTGAGAGTGAACGAGTGACTGCTTATAAGATCGTATCCGTGGTATATGAATTAATAAGCAATGTCTCGGACACTCTCAAGCCCGTGGGAACTCTCAAGTACCAGAGTATTGTGAGAACTCCACACATATCTTCGGAAATTAACTATGTAAGTACTCCGTAAAATTGTAATGATTAATTTATTGTTTTAGTTATCTACAGTCGCGTGCGCAGAGTCCTCCCTCCTATAAACTGTAACATATAAGCCTTCGCCGTGTGCCGTGCCTCAGTGTTACCGCGAAAGCCAGACAATATGCAGGCTCGAGTGTTTGTTGCTTGTCTGTGCGTAGCCGCGATCGCTTGCGGGGTGCAAGGTAAGCGACTTGTTTTGTTTTAGTTAAAAAAAGAATCTAAAGTCATATAAAATGCACCGTGCTTATATCTACATTTTAAAATGTTATTTTCTTAGCTGCTTCAACTTTTTGTAACAATATTCTTGCTTTAATTTTATTAAATTCTTAATAGATAACAAATACTGGCTGGAATCGAGTCTGTTTAAAATTAACTTTTGTAAGCAACATATTTAAAAGTACTTTTATATCTAATTTTAAAATTCTCTTCTAGTCGATTTAGTTACACTATTCTGTAATCTATTTATCTATATAAATAAAAATCGATAGCCGCCTGTATGTAAGAGCATAAGTTAAGAACGGAAAGACTTTTTTTTTTAAATTTTCAAGACAAGGTTTGTATAAAACTATTTTAGAAAAATCCCCGGTAATGTCGGAAATTTGAATGGTATTTTAGTATGAATGAAAAAAATTGTATCTTAATAAAAAAAAATACGCCCGTGCGAAGCCGGGGTGAATTGCTAGTTTTAACCAATAAAGTTTTATTCATTAAAAAAAACCATAAAGTCAATCATAATGTCCTCCTGACCGATTTAGATCACGGCGGCCAATCTCAACGGAGATTAGCCAACTATGCAGGAGATATTATGGAGCTCAAGTGTGTGCAATTAAATAGAGTCATAATGTGTAATAATGACTCTATTTTATTGGAAAGTATCTACTTTTAACCGGGACGATTCATACAATGGAAATTAAATTATACACGTAAAATCTTTTAACCTAGAATTTTTAAACATTTTACATTTGAATATTTTTTCTAATCGGTGTTAAGTACCCACTTTTCTTTCTCTCATACATAGGTAATTATATAGATAACAATTACAAACAAACTACGTGAATGTGAATTAAATGAACTCCATTTAACTGCTTTTCTAGTCACGAGTCTATTGTTCGTAAGCCTGACTGCTGAGCGTGAGGTTTTGGGTTCAAATATCAGGTCGGGCAAAAATTTTATTAAATTTTTGACCCATTTAATTATGTCTCATACTACCTGTTAAAGAATGACTCAAAAGCTCGCTCTACATCGCCCGATCAATCTTATATTGCTAAGACCCATGTTCACCGACATTAAAACAGATGTTTAACACAAAATCGTCCGTTCATATTTTAATTATATATTATTGGTGAACTCGGTCCTAAGAGTCACAACAATCAAGCAAGCATACAAGACAATCGCATTGCACGGCGTCATATTTCGTAACTACCGGGTCATATTTTGTCCTGGAAAAATAGCAAAACAGTTAGATTTTTTACACATACGTTGTACTTTTTATGCGTCCAATAAATCGGCCATCGTTTGTTCCCTACTTTTATATGATATTTTATGAGATATGATGTTCGTTAAAGTACTAAGGACCTCATAATTTGGTTGTGTTTCCTTTTACGCTTATTATGATCGGTCACCGCCTGTCTATTGTTTTATTGTTATCTGCTCTTTGATCTTAGACACGAGCTGCGTTATAAATCTTAATACAATTATATGACAGCATTTGCATAAACAGATCAATTGTGTTCACATATTTACCTTATGCCGTAATATTATGACACCATAATATTGCCATGATTGTGGAATTCCCCGGGTTTCTCCTAAATCTCAACATTGCAGTTTTATGAACTAAGATTGTCTTAAGAATATAGGTAATAAATTTATGAGAGATTTATTTTTTGTAAATGTGGTTAATTATTTTTTTCAATGGACCTAGTTGATGAAGCAATCGATAAAAGCGTTTTAGACAAGCCTTAGGTTGATGAATGTTTCAAGTTTACACATTACCTTTAAGTACCTCGGAAAACACGAAGTTCACCGGCAATATAACAGAGAATTAAAACAAAATCACCCGTTTAACACATCTGTTATTGTCACCACACCTAAGTATATTTAAAGCGAACCTATTTTTTGCTGTTGATAGTGTATATAAGAATCTTACCAGAAAAAACAAAATTGTTTTAAAAAACTTGTTTTAGTTCTAAACTTTCTATTGCGTAAATTGGCTCAAGACGCCGAAAATGACTTTTACCTTAAAACAAATGAAAAGGATTCATAATGAAATCGTGATACAGTTTTGTAATCAACTGGAAATAATCTTTTAAGTGTTGTGGGTCTCATGATGTTTTAATCTTGGGGTCTGACGCTAAATAATTAAGTGACGTCACGTTCTGTGGAACAAAGAAAGGTGATTTACTGATGAAGTACATTTCGCTGAGATATTGCAATAGTTCACAAAAAATGCAAATGTTTGAGATAATTTTACCGGCTATCCAATATCCAACATATTTCAAACGGATTTTTACTCATTTCTCTTGTTACGTGGATAAGTACAGTTTAAAGACATAATTCTCAATTCTCACATGCGCATGCGATTGTATTCTGAAGCTAATAAAACTAACACCACGTTGTTATGCAAATGATGTTAGAATGAAAAAAGCGTTAACTTTAAAACTAACCAGTTGTACAACATGACCGCGACTGTTCGGGACCATGATGAGGTTCTAAGTTTTATAGTGGTCGGACACAGCTTCCTTTCAACTGACCGTTAACAGACTCTGAATATTATGTGGATTTAAGAATTGGTTGGGCGCTTGCCAATAACCAAAGGACCAGTTACTTTTGGCAATGCGGATCAGAGCAACGGGTTTATTTTTACTAGGTATCTTAGTATACGTTTTACATAAGGTGATGGAAGAGATCACAATAATTCAACACATTAATGTCCCACTCCTGGGCACGGGCCTCTACACTGAATGAGAAGGGTGAGGCTTAAGTCCGCCGCAGTCTGGTGCGGGTTGGCGCGGACTTACATATCGATGATATCGAGAGCTTTTTGGAGCCTTTTTCGGTTTAGAGAATTTATTGCACAGTGCAATGTGTTCTTATTTGAAATAAATATTTTTATTATTATTAAATTAGTTTATATTTGAAGGGGTACGGACAGGGTTCAAACTCAGACCCTTCTACATAAAAATGAGGTGTTCGATCTCTACGCTATCCCTCAATACTGTGGTGATCAGTTTTCTACCAGACCTGCAAAAAAATAAAATAAAACAGGGTACTAAATAAAATAATAACCTAGCAACACGATAAAACAAGATATGTAAAATGTATTAACGACAGGATATTTATATAACTTAAAGTATCAACAGTTTACGGGCATTTCCTTGAGAACCAGTCGATCATTAAACATGCAAATGCGATAATTACGAACAATTGCATTCATTGTGAACATTAACCTAAATTTTATGTGATTAGGCGATGAGCTAATGGGTTAATGAAACTGATAAAAGTTTGAAGTATGCTTAGAATTTAACTATGCACGTGTTGTAGCCTTCTACACTATGAGAAGATACGCGAAGCTTGCTGATGCGGTTTATGTAAAAAAATAGAGTATGCAATGTAGAGACCTATGTCTTTTGAAGTAGGTAGATTAAGCGAAATTCTAAGTTTATAAATACTTCTGTTTCTGTGTTCTAGGCTCATATTGGGAGCTGAACTCAGATTTCATACGTCATTTTCGTGATCAGAATTTTGAAACGAGGACAATTCAATTTCTGATGGTAAATTATTACTTGTTATAGTTATGATTCATAATAATAAATTAACGTTATTATATATATTTAACTCCAATTGAATGAGTAAGAAAATTACTTAACCACATAAGCGCGATTTTTTTTTCAAACGTGACATTTGTGACAACCTCTAAACCTAAATACTGGACATCAAGAATATTTCTTTAAGCAAGCCTTTGCGTTCAATGAGGCCTCACGGCCTTACAGTGACTTAGTCCCGTCATCCTATCCTATGCCATTCCCCAGGTGCAAATACCTACCAAACCCAATAACAACACTTCGCCTGATCTATAAATATCACTAAGCCAACAGAGCAATCGTTAGATTTTACTCCAAAAGAGACAATTTCTTTCTATACGACACTGAGCCGACCTTGGGTTCAGACTTCAAAAACAAATCGTACGCTTCTGGGAAGCCTGAAACAGCTCATTGTTCTAATGAATGGGTGTCAATCAAGCAGACAGACAATATTCTGTTTATAAACTTGTACGACCGGTAGTTAGATGTCGAAGTGAAACCTGCGTGATTGATGAACTTCGCGATAGCTAGCCGACGATTGCATTTTGACACGAGCAAGCGTGGAGAAATGACAGGTGATAAGTCTGCATGATACGATCCATTTGAATTAGGTTAGTGATAGGAGAGTAATCAATGAATGTAGCCATCTGTACTTACCTAGATTAAATAAATAATTCGTTGACTATGTAAGTAATAAAAACTATACTTCATCATCATCTGCCTAGCCTTTTCATCATCTTCTTCTTCTTTGAATACCAGTATTTTACATGGAGCTAGACTACCATCTGACCTCCGTCACCCAATTTTTGATAGACACTCTAAGGTCAGAGTCTACGGCTGCTGGCACCCGTAAAGACTCTCATAGGTAGATTGGTATGACACCCGGGACTAACTTCTTAACGTGCTTTCCGAAGCACGTAGCACGAAGCACTTAATGTGTCGAAAAAAACGTTCACCCATCCAAGGACGGACCGCGGCAAACGCTGCTTTACCTTGCAGATCGACTGAGCTGCGTGGTAGTTATGTAGCTACGAGCCCCTCTAATAAAAGCTAAACCTACAATGAAATCAATAACAATTACTGAAAAATACTTACAAAACATATGTTAATATTTATTGAACGAATAGAAATAAACAATATAATTAAATACTATATCACATTATGAAGACAAGAAACTCAGCACGTACAAAAAAAGCTTAATTAATAAATAAAGAGAGTACCTAGTCTGTAAGTAGAAGACACTATAAATTGGCCGTATCTAAATAAAGATCTGGTCGTAAGAACACTCGGCCGATTATACGGCTCAATTAACTCGGATTGATTGACTTTGGACCCGTTGCACCACGTCACCCTACTTCTACTAATTAAATTTTCAATGAATTAAAAATTGATCATACATAATCGGGCTACACAAAAAAGACTGTAGGTCAGCGGTATCTGTAACCCAGTCACACAAGTATTATACTTTTTCTTTTAGTTTTTTAGATACTGCACTGGATTTTTTACGAGTACAGACGAAGGAAAAGATAGTTATACTATTAATTTATTGAATATGTTTGTTATTTAAATTGTCACCCTGTATATATATAATTTAAATGCACCCGTATTTTTTTTTAACAAACTTCTCTTTTATTCTTTTGTGATCTTATATGCGTAATAACTTACCACATAAACTAATTTCGAGTAAAATGCATGATAAACTACGAGTATATACTTAGCAACATTTATTATCCTTGAAGATATAGATGCATTATTGAGTCCTATGTACAGGGAACGAACCATGTACCAATCACAATTCCGAAGTGCGAGCTGCTATGAACCCAGGACGTTTAGAAGTCACGCTTGCGACTACTACACTAGACCAATGAGGCACCTTATTCAATTTAAAAATATATTCCAGGACAAGTGGGCTCCCTCTGCCGGCCAAACGAGCGCCTTCTGATGTGCGGGTGTCCACGCACGTGTCGGGAGCCGGTGCCAGATTGCAAGGCCGTCTGTCGGACCGGCTGTTACTGCGAGGAAGGGATGGTCCGAGACGACAACGGCATATGCGTTAAGCTAGCTGACTGTCCGCCTATCAGTAAGTTAAAATAATGAAAAATTTTACTTGTAATTAGGAGTTGTTTTGATGTTTGTTTCTTCAATATATTTTTAATAAAAATAATAGAAATTTAAGATTTATATAATAAAGTAAATTCATGTTATTGCCGGCTGGAATCCCGATCCTTTTATCTGCAGATTCCAAACGTATGGCAGGTATGATATAAAACTGAATATTCGCGAAGCTTGGTGTAAATTCTCTGTGGGAAATCCTATTCAGAAAACAATCTTCTATATTGTCTCGATCTATATTACCCTTTACTAAAAACGGCAACATCTATACATATAAATAAAATTGGAGTGTCTGTTTGTAATATTGAAATAACCGTTTTTTACTACATGCATATGAATATATATACGGTACATACACCAAAATTTTTTTTTTAAATTTTTGTCTGTCTGTCTGTCTGTTTGTATAGGCTAATCTCTGAAATGGCTGGACCGATTTTGACGGGACTTTTATTGGCAGGTAGCTGATGTAATAAGGAGTAACTTAGTCTACTTTTATTTTAGAAAAATTCTTTTATTTTAGAAAAATATAGGGATAAGTGCATTTGACCTCACTAAAAAATACATTGTTAAGTTCCGACATCCACGCGAACGAAGTCGCGGGCACAGCTAGTCTGCAATAAAATCGTTATATTACAATAACGGGACACCGTGAACGAATTGCGCTTTGAATAATACAAATAAAAATCACAAAAATAAATGATTTACAACGTTGAATAAGAAATCTTGTGTTAACATTTGCACAGCTTGATTTATAATACTCATACCTTGAATTTCGTTTATTTGCCTCAACGTGAACTCCTACATAATTATATATACATAAACAATACATATCACTAGACGCCTTTGAGATGCCTCCTATGAAAATTACTCAAATCATAGTGGACAGATTAGGCAGTCAGCCAGTGGCAATATGTCATTGAAAAAATCAACATTTTGCATAACTCTGGTGAACCCAATGTTGACATAACTGAAAATTGAAAAGCCGTTTCTCGTAAAAGGAACGCCCATGTCCATAATTTGACTGTGGTTAGCGGCTAAGTACTTGAGTTACTACGCTGAGTGTCGCCGGTTCGAATCCTTCACTAAACAAATATGTTTTGTATGATCTAGTAGATAGTTGTTTCAGGTCTGAGTGTGTGCACGAGTAAAGTAATAATACAAACTGTTTGGATCCAAGGACCAATTTCTTAAAGTTACGCGGATCACATCTAAATCTAGATAAACTGTCAAATAAAGAAACATCAAATAATAAATAAATTGAGGGTTGAATCTAAGAACCTTTTGCCTAAGATAAGGTTGCTTGGGTTTATAACAAGACCAGAGTATTGCCGTGTTCATAACGCAATTACGGATGCCAAAGTAACCCACACTCTACAGCAATTTGCACGATATGCCCAGAATACTAACATGCCTGGATTAGGTTGAAATTGTTATTGAAAATATTCAATTACGAAAATTGATACAACCACTTAGTGTATACTCATAACGAAATGATATAGCCCCATAGAGGTGAGAAGCTCTATTGCCCATATTAACGCTATATTTATTTTACATTTTAACTTTAACTTATAACATAAATACGAGTATGTAATCGTATTCATACAAAAAGTATCTTGTACAGATGAATATGATATATGATGAAGAGATCGGTATGCAGAGTCACCAGATAAAGGTGAAGTATTCCAAAGAACTGATGATAAATGGTTTTCGTTCAACTATGTCTATTTATATAATCTATAATTTCTGGTGTTCTTAAAACTTATCACTGTTTGGCTGTATAATATTCAATCGACGACCTAACTGAATTTCAAGTAAAACCCAAATATAAGAATAGGCATAAACTTATCCGTGTTCTGGCGTTTAGAATAAGTTGAATACTATAACCATCAAATTTCACCAGAGGATGCTGAATAGGTGAGGTTTATTTATACTTGTGACGATGAAGGTAAAGATTTACGAGAGAACTGACTTTATTATTCTTTTTTCATTGTCTTAGTGGCGGCCTACACACAAGACACGTCGGAACCTCGCGCCAACAACTTCCAGTGTCCCGAGAACCAGGAATACCGGTTTTGTGAGCCCTGTCACAAGACTTGCGACAACCCTAACCCCATCTGCCCGGCCCAGTGCACCAGGGGGTGCTTCTGTAAGGATGGCCTACTCAGAGATAAGGATGGCACATGTGTCCCGGCTGAGAAGTGCTCCATACGTAAGTCAGAAGAATTTTGGTCCTATATCTTTTGGTCTTCTTCTTTTAAAGTAATGAAGATGAAAATAACGGATTGCGGATCGAAAGCTAACTTTCCCCCATAGCAAAAGGAAATTTTGGGTTCGAATTTTCAGTACAGACAAAGAGTGTAGCTTAAGATTTTTCGTAATTGGAGATTCAGAATTTATAATTGGATATACGTTCAAATAATGAAAAATATAGTATTCAGATTAGCCCAAGCATTGTAGCCATCATGGAAAAGTCAAAAAGAACAAGCAATGTTTTTGGTTTTGTAAGAAATTAAAACTTATATAGGCTAATATTATCTCGAGATGCGATCTTGCAATCTTTCTTCCTTGTGTCTATCAACTCGAGGTCAAGGCAATCCTTGCAGACATCATTTATTTAAGTTTAGAATTAAATCTTGAGGAAATGTTTGAAAGAGTTATTGTTCAAACAAGAAATAAAAGAACTAACACGGTATGATTATTCAAAGGGAGATAAAAATATAAGCCTGTCCAGAAGAAAGAAATAAAGAAAGAACATTTATTCCGTATCAGTAAAGAAGTAAGAAATAAGAAGCGTGTAGTGCTGATATTCGCTGGGCTTTTGTTTCATTATAGCATTTTTAAAAAAATTATTGTTTCTTTTTCAAGCGAGAACCTAACTTTTTCCAAAAAACTAATCTGGTGGCGGTATAGTCAGACGATAACTTTGTGTTGCGTATACACGAGTAATGTTTCCATTTTATTTTTTACTTTTCTTGTAACACTGTTCTGCTTACTAAATCTTTCTTAGTTAGGCAATTAACAGATACTCTTTTCTTTACAGATGCCAAATAACAGAACCTATGCTCAACTCTTGCCGAAGACCAACGCTTCTCTCCATCTTTCTATCTTGATGCAGTTTCTTCGTTTCCGACCTTCCTTCCATCGAAAAAAATATCGCTGTTAAATCTATACTATTAATTTCTCTGTTTAGCTACTTACCCTATTAAATATAGCTTCATCATCTGTAACCTAGAATTCTTATCAGACCTGTTATATTTTCGTTTGTTTTTGTTATTTGTTCTGCGTTCACAGATTTGCGTTATATGATTTAGTTTAGTATGATTTAGTCAGAGCAACTTTTGTCTTTATTGTGTCTAGATTTAGATATTAGATTTGTATACAATACACAGGAGAATGGGTACCGTTTGACCGTCATCTGTCAACGCAACTATAATCCAAACACCAAGAACAACTAGAGTATTTAATTTAAAAATTGTACCAATGTGGATTTCCAGCTGCAAAACCAATACAATACCAGATGACCTGCAGTGAGCACCAGGTGTACAAGCAGTGTGAGACCTGCGAGAAGACCTGTAGTAACCCTAACCCCAAATGCCCGACCACATGCGCAATGGGATGCTTCTGTGAAGAAGGGTACGTCATGAGTCCCAACGGACAATGTGTCAAATTGGAAGACTGTCCTAAAGGTAATTGGGATATTTTAAACGGTGTTTCTTCTGAGTTTCATCTATAAAGGGGTCTTTAGAGAACTTGCCTTGTGTCTGTATTTTTCTTTTGGACTCAACTTATTAAAGAACAGAAAAAATCACGCCATTTTAATTTTTTCTGTTCTTTAGTAGCCAGAACTTGTGTTTATGTTAAACTTATAAAGTCTCAAATTTGTTTCGGGTCTTTAAGTATTTATCTTGCCAGCCTACTGTGTACGTAAGCAGACTATCATAAATCATAATCATAATCAGTACCTCTATTACGAGTTTTTTTAACTATTTACTTTCAAAGTAAATGTAAATTTTCATGCAAGCGATTTTAGTTCTTATCTTGGTTACGTTAGGGATTAGAGTCGCTAACATGATATCTCTATAAAATAGTGAATAGTAAATCAAATCTTACGACGGCTAACTTCACAGCTAATATAGCTAGTTGTTTCTTTCTATCTCGGAACAAAGAAAGAGAAAGATATATTCGGCAAAAATACTAATGTTCAGTGTCGATAAATAAAAAACTTAATATTATAATCCTTTACAATAGAAAGAACATCTACCTGTAAGCCGAAGAGTAAAGATTAACCGTATATTGAAATTGATTTCTTTATACGTCCATGTCAAGAAATTTCGTTCCACTATACGTAATGATTGAAGTTGTAAAACAATTTAAGTTCTTCAGTTAATGATTCTCTATTTTCATTACTTGTTAATAATAAACTGACAAAGCAATAATCCATAATAATAAAAAAAAGAATATTTTATATTTTTTTCATAAATAAATTTTAAATTTTAGAAGGAACGTAATAACGAACGAGAAAAGACAAGAGTATTGTCAATTTTCAGTTGAAACCGTCATTGTGTTTATTTAACAGCTATGTAGAATTTTTGTGCACTTATTATTATTAGTATTTTAATGGATTTTTGACGACTTGGATTACCCATAGGACTGAATTTGGATTCCGGCCCATATAATGCAGCAACCCATGCAATGGAGAACCATTTCAGATTTTAGAGTGTGTTTAGACGATTATATATTTTTTTATATAATTATACATGGATTTGCTTGTCCCCTGAAATTATCATTAAATAAGTCGTTTTTAAAAAACATTTTTATTTAATCAATCCTTAATCCGCCGAAGGTTGTCCAGAGCGACAATATATTTCTGTATTCACCCGCCAAGTAATCTGCTTACCCTGTCAATATATAAAACAACGTCTCCCCATCAACTTTTCTAATCTTGAGACCACACTGTGCTTCTTAGCTTGACCATATTACGTAGTAAAATAAAAATATTTAACCCAAATATTGGGTATAATAAATCCATGCACGTATCAGCCGCATTTGCTTTTTTCTTAATTCTAAAGATTTCGATCTCAAAATTCTCAGATATATAAATAATAGGTACATAGACCAAATTGTGGCGAATCATTTAGATATTCATACAAAATGAAATTCATAAAATATTTTATTTTATCATTAAATCTACATACGTCTGACACAAAAATGTATCCTATATACCGTGTATCAGAAATGCGTGGTAATATTCAAAGGTCAGGTCATCATGCTGAACAACTTTCGCCATGGGACCAACATCGTAATCGCGAAAAATCTGTTGTCCCATACAAAACTTCAATACCTACTCCACCTAAATGTATGGGACAGCTGATTATTTTTATTATATTTATCACCTCGAAATATGTATATTTATTTATATTTTTAGATCCATACCCTGAAAAATGACCACGTATTTCTGATACATGCTGTATATACACATTTACATTACTCTTTATTACACTGTCTTATAGTTGTGCACTTCGACCTTTTCCTAATAGTGAAATGTTTTACTTTTCCAATGATATCTTGAATTTTCACTTGCAGTTAGAAAAGTTGCTTAGGAAGCTAGGAAGCTGCTTAGGAAGAGTAGTAGTTCCCAACAAACAATACTCTGGTGTTCATCATGCATACTGAATTCGAAGTTTTTATGCATCGTTTTTATGTAGGCAGGATTTTACCGTCGATTCCATTTGCATTTGACATCCACCACACCAGAGGTTGTGATTATATATTTACTGACACCAAAATTCACGTTATATTCCGTTAATAACGCAAATCAAAACTTCCTTGAGGTTTTTAATCCCAGCTGTTATTATGTTTATGTAACTATGTTTTCGGATAGGTTTACATCTTTCTCAAATTGCCGTGTTTACTTCGCTGACATTGCATTGTTAATCCTCAAATTCAGCCGCTCTCAAATATGCCATGCTCAAAAGCTTTGCCAGACATTATGTTGACACAAAATAGAATAAATAAAATTATAAGGTAATCAAGCATATTGCTGGTAAAAATGGTACCGACTAAATCGCATATCATGAACTTCATTTTCGTTAGTATTAACTTCAAATGTCAAATTCTGACAGTTACATTACAATAAAAAATATTTTTCTTCAAAAGGTTGTATACAAAAATAAATACATATAAAACAAATAAATATTTGATTTAACTTCATACCTACTACAAGAACGCCAGTATGGGAACAAAGACACAACAAGATCGCTAACATTTCCCACGACAAAAAGGCACTTTTAAACATTATAAAAAATTAAATCAATTGGAAATGTGCAATATGCGTTGGTTGTTCCCAGATGAAATTTAAACAAGCAATACAAATAAAACTGAAAGTTTCCAGTTGTTTAGGGAAAATTAATAAACTTTATTATATTGTATTATTTTATCCTATAAAACATCAAGGTTTAGAGTTTATCCCAATTCAAGCCTAACATATGAGCCGAGAACAAAAAGTTATCTACTTCAAAAGAACAGCAATCCGAACAATATCTGTCCATCACTAATCTATACACTACCTACTAAAATAAAACTGTAAAGGGCCTACCCCCTTTACAGTTTTACTACAGACACTTTGAGCGCAACTTAAATACCTACGGTTTGTGCAAATACAACTATTCTATATTAATTATTTTGAGGAAAATCTACTGCTAATCATAACAGTGTAATAGTTATAATAAGTTGAATCGAAAAGTTAATAACAAATTTTCAGATGTATCGGATTTCACGCATAGGTTGGTGTATACGCGGATAGAGTTGCGGGCACAACTAATTATCAATAAGCAGTTATGGAACAGAATACACTTAAAGTTCAACTGAAAAACTAAAAAAAAAATGAGACACAAATAAACATTAAGAATTGTGAATATCACTCATTATTGAGTAACTATTAATTCTGATTTATTTACGAACTATTACAATAAATATTATAAAATTAAATCTCGCAATCTATCTTGAGTGTAGATAGTTTTGTCTGATATCTGTACAAGCAGGTATATTTTCCGTAACAGCCATAAAATAAGTAGATTAAAAAAGGTATTTCTGCTAATAAAACACTAGATCGGGCAACACTCGTTGACAATCAATAAATTATTTACAATGACGTATAAAGAAATCAATTTCAATATACGGTTAATCTTTACTCTTCGGCTTACAGGTAGATGTTCTTTCTATTGTAAAGGATTATAATATTAAGTTTTTTATTTATCGACACTGAACATTAGTATTTTTGCCATATATATCTTTCTCTTTCTTTGTTCCGAGATAGAAAGAAACAACTAGCTATATTAGCTGTGAAGTTAGCCGTCGTAAGATTTGATTTACTATTCACTATTTTATAGAGATATCATGTTAGCGACTCTAATCCCTAACGTAACCAAGTTAAGAACTAAAATAGCTTGCATGAAAATTTACATTTACTTTGAAAGTAAATAGTAAAAAACTCGTAATAGAGGTACAGTATTGAAGATTAAAGTAACGAACCGTTGATTTCTTAAAAGTTTGCTGTTAAGAAAATGTAATTAAAGATGTATTTAGTTTCTTCCATTAACCCTTTTTTGGTGTATTTAAAACCTTATAGTATACCCTTTTTTTCCACCTGGGGTTTATGTAAAACCATCATATTCAGACAATCTATTACTTTTTACATCTGATATGATGATGATAGCAGAGTCATTCAAAACAGAACCATTGAGAGAAAATAATATTTTTAATTTATTATTGTACTGCACGTTTTGATAATCTTTACAGCACCCTTTACATGTTATCGTTTTTCACAAAATTCTTAATATAACAATAAAAAAGGTTAACTTTAAAATAATTTCGGCTGTTTTTAATTTAGTATTTATTTAGTGTTAAGATATTTATTTAGATAAATTAGAATAAATTGTTAAACAATGCTATCTGTTGATTTAATTGATATTTCTCCTTCCTTCTCCTTGATCTATCATTTTGTGGGACCTTCTTTTGTTTTCTGGTGACGCGGTGTATCAGAGTAGTCAGATACAGACGAACAAAGAGTTACCTAGTTCGTCTGTACCTGACTACTCAGAGACTCTTGCTGATAAGTATCTAAGATCGCGGCGTATAGCATCAGTATTTATACAAAAGGTATATCAGATATAATCTTAATAACTAAAAAGAGTCGTGATGTGTAAATAATCCCCGTCCAAAACTCTACACTACTCTAATGAAAAAGAGCAAGCCTTTGAAACTCTTCATAAATATATAGCTAAGGATACTACGACGGAAAATACGACTCTACTACTATTTCCAGCTGTATCGATTAGGCAGAGTATAGATAAGCAACGATAAGCAGTTAATTTTTCTTCTTCCTTTGAGTCGAGACGAGTTATCACATGAGAATAGCCATTGCCATAGCAGTGGAAAGATTAACCAGTGCTTAATGGAATAATCGACACCGACTGCCTAGAATACTCCACACTCTAGTCTTCTCAGAATTCGTTACTCGTGGATGCTTTTCCTTCTACTTCTGTGTGTCGATTTTGATCCCAATTCAAATATTTTTTGACCAGATATTAGCCATGTCAATACCATTATCCGTACTTGCACACATATCTTTAAAAGTGCAGATGTTGGTGCTCAATGGACTTGACATGGTGTGAACCATAGACTTAGAATTTCTATGGTGTGAACCTCAGTCACATAGTGGCTAGTCGGAATATTTGTATTTCCTTGCAATCAGTAGGTACCTATATGGTTACCAATCAGAACAATTAGCGACTGATACAACCTCAATATTTCATAATGCCGTTCCACCACGCTGGTCATCATCCGCCTCAAACATTACTTAATTAGCTCGTTGAATAATGATTACGAACAAAAAACTTGCTATCGATAACTTCTGATATCGTGCGTGAAGATAATAGCGGAAGCAGATCCAATACTTACATGCTTTCTATTCGTCATAGCTTTTATAAACCCATTTCCCCAAAGTAAGGACAATGGGTCTTTTTGGTGTCTCTGTAAAAGTAACCGCGCACTTGATACTTAAATTTTACCAACAAAAATCTTTAACCAGATCTCTAAACCATAATTATTTCGAAATATAGGTTTTACACGATACCTATCGTTTATATTCATAAATAGAACTTAAAGCTTGTCTGCAAAAGTTTTGGTCTGATCATTCTCTTCACAAACGTAACAGAAAAGTAGAAATGACAAGAGATCAAGGAAATAAAAGCGCAGCGGCTCACAAAAAATATAACTCTCTTTACTATTTTGCCCATTGTTGTTTTATATTATCAGCCCTAATTTAAGGTCCTCACCATAAACGAATGTCCGGTGGTCAATTCACATTGCCTTATTTTCCCTATGCTTGGTAAGTAGATTAGGTATCAGAGAAGGTATCCACGTCAATTCACGCAGAGTAGATACAAACACGGTAGATACAGCAGAGTTGAGTGCATAGAACGAATACAGCATCCTTATATGTCCAAGAAAATAAATCGTTACGCAATATTTTGCTGGAAAGTTCAAGCATTTTTGGTTTGACTGTAACTATGAGTAAAGTGGAGGCAAACTCATTCTAAGGATAAGTAAGCTGAAGTGGCAGTGGGCTGGTCATATTTGCCGCAGAACCGATAATCGTTGGGCTAGACGTTCTTGAGTGCAGACCGCGACTTGGCAAACTTAATGCAGGACGTCCTTGAGCTAGGTGGAGCAACGATATACGCAAAGTAGCTGGTACCGATTGGGAAAGAATAGCCGAGTATCGGGCTCAGTGGTGTGCATTGGGAGAGGCCTATGTCCAGCAGTGGACTAATACCGGCTGATGATGATGATGATGAAACTCATTCTTGGGATCCTACTCAAACTACTATTCATGTATGACTACTACTCAAAAATATTAGTCTGTTCATAAGGATAGCTTCTTTTTCTATCACGAGCTATAAATTGTTCGAAATCACTCATGCCAACACGCATGAGCATTGTACCTTTGTAATGAGAAATGAAGAAATTCTAAAGGACTTCTAAACTACGCCAGTAATTAGCTTGCGAATTGATGCAATTGTAATTATTTTTCAGTAACTAACGATTCCCAAAAACAGTTTCAATATAAGGAAATCTCAAATTGTTGCTCCTAGACAGTCATATCCTTCTTGCAGCTGAGATCTCCGTCGGACCAATGACCCATGACTCACAAGAGCCTTCTATCGAGGACTGCGCCCCGGACGAGGAGTACTTCTCGTGTGGGTGGTGCGAGCCCAGCTGCTCCAACCCATCACCCTCATGTCCCATTAAGGTCTGCACCAGGGGATGTCTCTGCCGACCGCCTCTACTCCGGCATCATAGCGGACACTGCGTGGAGGAGAAGGATTGCTTTCCACGTAAGATGGTTTTTCAAGATATTACCACCATTAGTTTAATCATCAGTCTCACACAAATAGACTGTACTATCTATATGTACCTATGTATCTAATAAACAGACAGATCTTCATTTAAATCTTATATTGTGTTGCGATAAATAGAATAAAATAATATTTTTATTATTCTCTGCTCTTTATATAGTACTTAATTAGTAATATACAACTATTAAACTATATTTGATTTGACTAGTTTCTTGCCGGTTCTTCTCCATAGACCAACTTTTTGGAACCGTGCAACTAGTCCTTAACGTTTAAAAGAGCCTGTATTTAGTTTATTTTAAATAAAAACAATTCTATTCTATAAAAAACTATGGAACTAAAAATATCCTTTACGTACTTAAATTGTGCTCAACGCCAAGTCTGTGCCCACAACATCAACAACACAATGTAGACCTTATTTCCTTTCCGGACAAAATCTGCTGCAATATCAGACGAAGCTATTGATACAAGATTACCGACCTAGTGCCATCGTCAAGTATGTCAATGTTAAAACATCCCCATCTATAACCTCGGCTGTCATTGTCCCGCCGTACATCACCCTGTAACATTGTTTCTCAGTACTTATTATGTGGGTGCGATATTTATGTGACGCGCGTGAACTTGGCTCTGTTCTGCATACACCCATCCATCACGCCCTTATGCACTCCTGTTCAATGTTCTTGAATTTTATAGCTGCTGAATATATTTATAGCTTCTATAATCTTCTATAGTATTCCCTGAAGGGTTTGATAGAAGCGTGTTATCTTCAATAATACGTTAGATTAAGGTACATTTTTGGAATTCAATAGTATAAATGTGCTAGGAGATGTTAATGTTCAAAAATTAATGGACATCTGAGTTAATATCTAATTTGAGGAAAGAACTTCGATTACATACATCCATCCATCCATCATCTTACATTTCCTTGGTTCGTAGAGAACAATTTACGGATCTAAATTAAAAGATCAACCTGATATTTTCACTAAGAAATTTACCGTGGACGAGACTTTGCGATAGTAGAACACATACTTAAGTCCCCACTTACAGATGCATACACGTATGCCTATAATAAACATGATTACGACGATGATTCAATACAAACTCCCACATTTTATGCTTCAATTGTTTTAGGGATAAACTCTTACGAGAAAGTTTGCGACAGTTAACTCGTAAAATCTTTAATAAGCGGCCTGAGAGGCAATCCATGTTCGGTGGCACTCGTAAATTTTTATACATTCTGTTGATACCAAATTCGAAAATTGGGGCTCTTTTCCGAATATTACCTTCTTTTTCTGAAGCTTATGTTAATATAGAGACCTTACTCAAAGAACAATGGATTACAAAATTCGATTCGTGAAGTTTAAATTGATAGTTTTAAAGTCAATTCGTTGTGAATGATCCATTTTGTGAGGATTGCGCTTTTTGCGACAAAATCTGAGAAAGCAACATCTGCATAAGTGTAATGTAAAGTTAAAAATAAACTTCGTGAAATGTTACGGAATGAGGAACAAAACACTTTGTAAGGACAAAAAAAATTACACGAAAAGAGGCTTTTAAAAATATGACCTAAAAACGGCGCACGTGCATTAACCAGACAAGATCTCCTATTCTAAAATTGCGTGAATGTAAACATGGGCTGCTCTCTGACTTTTGTGAATGCTAAGAGTACCTTGCCATCGTTAAAATTAAAACACGTCCCATCCTCTCGCTATTTTCCCGCTAAAGACTGAGCCAGATCTGACATTTGGTCACAAAAGAGGCTATCAAGCAAAACGCTTGTGTAATTAAATTGTTTTTCTTTTGCGTTTTCAACTTAAATTTTACGAGCAAACTCTGTCACATCTACTCTGCAAACTTTGACTAATAATGAATTGGTGGCACTGTGTACTTCCTAAGTCCAAGTAGGTTAGAATACGAACCAGTAAGAAGGAAAAACATAGGTATGGCTGGTTTTTATCCTTGGCAATGTTATTAGTGCAGTCTCTCTGCAGACCATTCTAAATCTCATGAGCCATATGGTTTAGTTACCGCAGATTTCAGAGCCAGTACAGGTTTTCAACGGTCACTTTTCACGGTTTCATAGTTGCATCCACTGAACCGCTGTCCATTTTTGTCGTTAGTTGTTGGATTCTGCATCTGTCTGTATTATCCTCGTTGATCTTTGAGCTCCCTTCTTCAACCAATTTTTATGTTACAGAAAAATGCAAGGACCCTAACGAAGAGTACGTGTGCCGTTATGGATGCGAGCTCCGCTGTGAGACGCGCGTGTGCTTGCGCCCGCGCCGGTGTCTACTTGGCTGTCACTGTAGACTGGGATTGTTGCGGGACAGCAGCACCGGGCTGTGTGTCGTGAGGGAGAAGTGCTCTAATACTAATTCTACAGATGTTAATGTTATAGTTTAAATTTAAGGAAACGCAACATCTGTAATTCTGTATGAAAGATAAGGCCAAGTCGCCAAGATGAATTTCATTTGTGTGTTTTTAACGAAGGCTTTAACAATATCCTAGGGTATGATTTAAACTCAGTTGCTAGATTTTGGATTGAAGGGTATCGAGCTAGTCTTTTACTCTTGCTCTTGCGCTGTAGTCCTTGGTTTTAATAAGGGTATTGCAAGACTAAGCAAAATGTGGCTATACAACAGTACACCTCTGCTTTACCCTTCAAAGAAAACATGTGTAATATGTAAATGCGTGTTGTCCTCTTTGTAATTTATGTAAAACGATCCTTAAGTTGTTCCTGTTAAGTTTGATTATGTAGAAAAACATGCAGTAAATTGTAAGTGTAATCTAAAATAAATAAGTTTGAAAGTTATTTATTTATATAGGTTCTTCTTCTACATAAGCTATCACGTGAGAATCTCTCTTAGATTAGTTGGTCAGCAATCGAGGCTGACTGTCCAACGTGCGCCAGACGATCTCGTGTTTCTAGCACCTAACACCCTTTCCTTCCATTAATTATATTATAAATAACAACCCGCCCCGGCTTCGCACGGGTGCAAATTACTAATTAAGAAAATAAGAAATTTCGTACGAAAATAACATCAAAATTTCCGACTTTTCTAGTATATTTTCCAAATAATTTCTTTTATACAAACTTTGTCCTGTCAATTACGAAAACAACAAAAAAAATCCGCTTAATCGGTGGAGCCGTTCTCAAGTGATGCTCCGTCATACATGTGGTAATTGATTTTTATTTATATCGATAGATAGATAAGATAATTCGTTCATAAGTAGGTAAATACATATACCTATTTTACTTGTGTGGACGAAATCAAGAGTTCAACAGTGAGGAAGAAATTAATGTTAATTAAATTATTACGGCTTATTAATTCATAATAGATAATACCTAATATATAAGTTATTTTGTACAAAACATCTCGAGAGATATTTTAAAATTATGATAAAATGTTGATAACAAATTAAATATAATACCTATAAAACAATTTCAAAGTACCTGGATTTAATTTAATACCTTCGTCCCTTCTTAAAGTAACATTTTTATACCCACCATTAACTAATGAGAACTACACGAAAACAATACCTATCTACCAATATCTACATGTCGTCACATAAAGCTTTTATCTATAAAATCTTTATGTGACTAGCCTTTTAGCCGACTATATTGGGGTCAACTCTCAGTCTTTCCAGATGTATCATTAGTATTTTACATGGAGCTGCCACCTAATCACTGGAAAACACTGATACTCTACGGTGTCCTCACCTTAGGTGGTCAGATTTTTTGGGCTGCTTTTTGGACACCCGTCGTAAACATAACATACCAGTCGTCATACTGTCGTAGCTATTGGTACGACACCCAGGACCAATTGCTTAACGTGCTTTCCTAGCCACGGAGGGGTCAAGAAAGAAAAGCAGTGCAAAGTCAACCATTGAAGGACTGACCGCAACAAGAGCTACTTAACCTCGTAAAACTACCGATCTGCGTACCTCTACTAAGTACCTATAATTGATGAAGGTATAAAAAAAAATCTACACTGGGTATTATAAATGCGAAAGTAACTCTCTATGTCTTTTTTTTTACCTCAAATGACCCCAATGACCCCCCTCCCTGGATCCGCCCTTGGACACATAACATTGATGTAACCCGTGTCTATTGTCCACTTCTACCTACGTCCAATCCGCGTGGAAGAAAAAACACGACCCTGAATGAATGCCAACCACCGTGTTTAAAAAAGTCATAATAACAGAATTATAATGATTTGTTTCTTTTTTTCACTAACCTTTATTCCTTCTGAATGCATTTTCCCGCCAGTTTGCTCCGTTTGCCGCCAAAAAACTTTTTGTGAATTCACCGTTCTCAATGTTGACATCAACAACACACCATTGTTTTAAAAGTTCAAAGAAATAACAGCGTCACTAGATTTCATAATCACAATATTCAATATAACCCCCTTTTTAACGTAATCGCGGATTAAAGTTGTCATTAATTATTTACAGTATGCCTGCAACAGTACGATACATTTGAGGCGTAAGAGGGTATTTTACAGTAAGAGCAAGAGACACTATTGCCAATGCTACCAACCATTGGCAATCATATCTCTTGCTCTAACTTTTTGGAGGAAGATCTCTAAAATGTACCCTTATATGCGAAATTGAAGGTCGGAGGGAGACAATGCATTTGTGTTTTCAAAACAAATAAATTCTGCCAGGCAAAGGAAACCATGTTACAACCTAATATTGAACCCAGCTTACAGAAAAAAATTACATCGAAACTATAACCATGGTTCTAAAATATAAAAAGAAATACTACAAAAAGATTCTCTCCGGCGGGGAATCGAACCCCGGTCTCCCGCGTGACAGGCGGGGATACTTACCACTATACTACCGAAGATGTGACTTTGATGGCGAAATGTTTGATTATATTCGTATGAATTGTACTTATGTTTAGAAATTGTGTATGAAAAATAGTCCTATAAATAATCCTTGTTGATAATGTCATATTGCTAATGTTGTTTGTATACTTGTTCATTTTGCTAATGGTTAAAATATGTAGCTTTATATTACAAAACAGAGTGGTTGACTCATAATTTCTGAAACGATAAGTTTCTGCACGTAGATTTATTTGTCATCGTCAAGTTGTTTATAGTTTCGCAGCTTGCTGTTAAGAATTTAAACTAAACTGAAATAAAAAAAAAACAATGAGTGAAAAACTGAAAGAATTACGTGAACGATCACAAAAACGGAAGAAATTGTTGGCGCAAACTGTAAGTATGAAAAATGTTTGTGATATAACCTAAAATTTGTTGCTAGGTCAATCATGAGATGTCTGAATCTGAAGAGTATTTTTTTTATTTTAGCTTGGCGTTTCAAGTGTGAGTGAGCTACGGCATGCGTTGGGTGCTACATTGGACGTGCCTCCGAAGAAACAGGCAGTTCCTGGCGTTGGAATCGAAGGGAGTGATAAGCCAACTAGTAAGGACCAACCGGATGAACTGGTTTACACAGATTCCTCTACATTCTTGAAGGTATGTGGTGTTTAGATGTAGTATTTATGAAGTGAAGTACATATACGTGACTCGGGTCATTAATTTTTTTTTATTTCACTTTTGTTATTATGTATTTATTCTAAATATAACCTTTTGTAATTTGTAGAAGAGAAACATTTTGATGTCATCAAATTGTTTTATGATTTCTGATAATCTATTTCGAACGAAAGTCATACCTTTAAATTCTAATGCAAATAAACAAAGCAACACGAAAAACAACAGCAAAACATCCTATGATTGGCTTTCAAACTTTCTATGTGAATATATCTGTTTATATAAAATCATATTCTCAATTATTGGTAATAAGAAGTGCTGGATATACCTACACCATCTTCTTCTCTATCCCTAGGGTACCCAATCATCAAACCCTCACAATGACTACTGCCAGCACTTCGTGGATACGGGCCAGAGACCGCAGAACTTCATTCGTGATGTCGGCCTTGCTGACCGCTTTGAAGAGTACCCTAAGCTAAGGGAACTGATCAAACTGAAAGATGACCTGATCGCACAGACAGCTGCTCCTCCAATGTATTTGAAATGTGACTTGAAGGTAATAAATCTTCAACATCAGCATGGAACAGCTAACAGTGGATCTCTAGAGTATAGAACTATACATGTTAAGGGTGTATCTGGGGATTACTTTGATTGAACCTCATTAGTCAACCATATCAACAGGTGAACAGTAAGAACACTCTAGCCATAAATCAGAAACACATCTAAACACTTATAGTTGCACATTTTCAACCTGTAGTAAAATATGTGGTGGTAAATTGATAATCACCTATGTGTTGTTGTGTATTATTAGGATAACTGGAAACAAAAATTGCTGCTGACATTTACAATATAGGCTGGGTCACCTAGTGAGTATCTTGTTACAGGATATATTTATCACAAATAATTGCCATATTTCCAGACATTCGACCTAAAGCAGATGGGCAATAAATTCGACGTGATCCTGGTAGAACCACCCCTGGGGTCAGGCTGGCGTTGGCAAGATGTGCTTGCTTTAGATCTGCAACAAATCGCGCAGGCTCGCTCCTTTATATTCCTCTGGTGTGGCAGTTCTGAAGGTAACTTTAATATAATCTGTAGCTCTCGCATAATAGTGACTCAGACTGTGGTGAAAGAGACAGTAATACAGCAAAGTTCACAAGGGAGCTGTCTGCTCAGGCACCAGACGAGGTATGATCACTTGAAGAGGACCACACTGCCGGTCACGCACATTATAATAAGCCAATAATGTATGATGTAGAATGCAGTGCAACTGCAGAGTATGCTCGAGCATCTTTGCAGGTGTTTTTGGTTGAACCCCAATGATAGAATGATATCATCAATGCTTGATTAACAATATAAAAGGTCATCTTAGCATAGTTAGTCTAGTAAAGCAATTGAGTAGTCAAGGATATGTAATGATGGCTCAATACTTATCGCGAAATGCAAGGTCCTCGCGACCACAATACTGGAGGCTACCTACTGCTCTCCAGCTAGTATAACGTAATACAGTGGCAAATTATTCAACAGGAATAAATTCTACTTCACAGGTCTAGACATGGGCAGAGAATGCCTCAAGAAATGGGGCTTCCGTCGCTGTGAGGACATATGCTGGATAAAAACCAACATCAAGAACCCTGGTCACTCCAAGAATCTAGAGCACAATGCTGTCTTCCAGAGGACCAAGGAGCATTGTCTTATGGGCATCAAGGGCACAGTCCGAAGGTCGGTGGATGGAGACTTCATACATGCCAATGTGGATATAGATCTGATCATATCAGAGGATCCTGAGTTTGGAAGCAGTGAGAAGCCGATTGAGATCTTCCATATTATGGAGCACTTTTGTTTGGGAAGAAGAAGGTAAAAAGTATTTTAACTTTGTGTGCTTTGATGAGATAATGGGGTCTTGCCACATTATCTTATCATTGAATTCAGTTCTTGGGTAATATTTCTTTTTTATTAGAAACTAATTTACTGCACTTGGAATGTCATGGCTAAAGTACTGGAACTTTTTAAATTTTGAGCCAAAATCAATCATAATAGCAGCTACTTTCAGGACCTTTAGAAGCAAGAAATATAAATGATATTTTTTTTAAACATGAGCATACATTGTTCTTTTTATGAATCGTAAACGTGAAGTTTTGTAGTACATATCTGTATAGACTGATATATTACGCCGGTAGCCAACTTCGTTTTCTACCTGTGGGGGCACAAATTCTTCATCGGCATCACCTACTTCTAAATGCAAACAGTTTTCATCCTTCAGCCAACTTCGCAAGAGATCATCATTTAATGGTAATCCTAAAATTAAACAAAATAATAAGATAAAGCGTAACATTAAAAAACTCATCACCGTGCGTAAGTACAGTAACGACCCGGAGCTCACGGTCTTATTATCACAACTTTACAATACAATATAATTAAGAAATCAGACTAACTTACCTTAAGTGACGTCTGATGGTAATTTTGTGAACGGCTCATCCTGAAAACAATTATTCTTACAGGTAGATGTTCAGAGACAAGTAATGGCATACCTCTAGGTAATAGTGTAATATACTAAGTCAAGTTTTATGTTTGTGGATAAACAAGTTATGAAAGGTAAACGCCCAAGAATATTTTCCAATACTCTTTAATTAATTATCTACTCAACACACTTGGTAGATTATTTATATACTTTAGGCATAATAATTTATAACTTAAAATTGTTTATAATAATTGAATAAATTTAACAACAAAAAAATTATAATCAACATTTTTCTTCCTTAATTAAATTAAATGAGATCTTTTTTTTTTTTGTTTTAAACTAAACTAAGATCTTATTACCCTTAGGCTATATATAGCTCGTATCCAAAACTAGTCAGTCTTAATATATTTTTTTTAAACATTATTATTTATTCTAGAATAGAATTAGCAAAAGTAAGGTCTGTTCTATCATTTACAATGGGTAAATTATAGTGTTTTGCAAAAACGGCTGACCTGTCTGACCAACCAGCAGTCTTTTTAATAATATCAATTGACACACCTAATGCTTTTGCTTTTGAAGCAGAAGCATGTCTTGTGCTATGTGAAGAAAAAATGTTAGTGTCAATGCCACTTTCTGTTAAAATTTCCTTAATCCAACGGCTTATTGTAGCAGTTGAAGCTTTCTTAACAGGCTTTTTAGTCGTGATGAATAAATAAGGGATGTCACCTCGAGCTTCCTCAGTTTTGTACACAACTATAAATCTACATATTATATTATTTTATTATAGGTCTATGTTATATCTTTTCTTCCAGAATCCACCTGTTCGGCCGTGACTCCACGATCCGGCCAGGCTGGGTGACCATCGGCCACGAGCTAACAAACTCCAACTTCAACGCCGAGCTGTACGCGTCGTACTTCACGGAGGGGCGCGAGAGCACGGGCTGCACCGAGCGGATAGAGGCGCTGCGTCCCAAGAGCCCGCCCAACACCAGCAAGGGGGCGCGCCCCCGCGGCCGGGGGGGCTTCCGCGGCCGCGGGAGGGGGAGGGGGGCCATTTAGCGTATGTCACGCTGTGTATAGTTGGCAGAAACGACGATACTTAATAGTGTTGTCCATGATGCTATCAGAGGCCTAAAAACGGAAGGATTGTTCAGCGCCATCAAAGCCATTGCCCAAGTATTTGGATAGGCTTACAGGATAAGCAGATGTGTATGCATATCTGCATTACGCCGAACGACTGCCATCTGACTTCCAATGACGAAATCCAAGTGTTCAAACGGGTTGTCTCAAGTTTTCCTCCTCAAAAAATATTGACTTACATGCGACTATTGGATTGACAGAAATAAATTGCACTTAAATATAACGAACTTTCTCGTAAGAATCAAATTATACTTTAAAATGATAAGGGATGTATTGACTCATTAATCTAAATTGTACCGACGTTATTATTCAAGATAATATCAGTTAGAGACCTAAATGTCCGATCAGTCGGGTGAAAATAATGTCGCGACGAATAAAGTCTTGTATGCTATCTATTTTTCTTTTTGATCTCTTCCAATCGGCTTTCACTTTGCCTGTAGCTGTACACAAGTGACCATCGCTAGATAAAAATTAAATAAATTAAAAACTGAATTAACAATCAAATGACATATTCCGTTCACTTTAAGTAGTCCTCTGGTACAAACCAAAATAGTTATTATTGCAATGACATAAGAACTTTGACAAGAGACTAGCTAGGGTCAAAGCACAGTAATCCAATTCATATTTCGGGCGTTCTTCTATTCTCTATCCATTGTAGACTGCCACTTGTCTAGAGCGGTTGGCTAGCTAGCATAAACATTATGACTATGATTTAATTGATTGCAAGTTCGACCCTGTTGTTTAACAAAATTAATCGTATCATACGACATGCAAAATTGCTAATAAATAATTAATTGGTATTCCTATGTATAACCTCGTTACAAGCACTAAACAAATATACTTACTGTTTGACAATTTACAACTATTCTATCGCGTTTCTCACTTCCACGTCGCCCACTAAATTGGTGCCGTGCCAAGGGCGGATCCAGCTTTCAAGTCAGGGGGGGTCACATATTCGAAGTCTAGTACTCTAGGCTCTTATTCGATTCGAAAAATTATCAGTGATCGACCTACAACCAGTCCAGGTCATGACCCAAATGACCCCCTGGATCCGCCCTTGTGCCGTGCACAGCTGCCGTGCGAGCGGGCGGGTGGAGAAGTGGGGGGCAATAACAAGTTACAGTTATCATGGTGTAATCCGTTTAGAACTCATTACATTATGTTAATATAGAGTTTTATATTCAGATTTTATATTTCAGCTGATCATGCTTATTATTAACGAGTTAGTAGATTTTGTTACTGTTACACTCTCAAAACTGTTGGACATCTTTGTGCCCAACCGAATTTACATAACTGAAGGTTTTTGCTTGTGATAAACCTTATCGAGTCTGGAAAATAAAAGCAATAGACAACAAATGAAGAACCAAATAAATCACACGCGTATATGTTACATTACTTTTTAATTATTAAGTTCAGAGCATAGATTTAAAAAAATGCGTTGAGTTGTTCAAATATAAGCCTTAAAACTAAATAATTAAAGTTCACATTTCAACGTTCATATCAACTCATCGGTAAGCGGATCACACATAGACAAGTTTTTGAACAGTCTAAGGCCCATATTACAGAAAGACGCTGTACAGTGCATACGGGCGCAGGGTCACATGGGGCGCCGAGCGCCGCTCGCGGATTTAGATACAAAAAAATAGCGCATTGATCCAATTTAGACAATAAACTGTGTGGGTTCGTAATCTACGGGGGCGAAGCCGCGGGTGGAAGCTAGTTATTTATATTTGCACCCATATTTTGATGACGTTTTGATCGCGCGCCTACTAGAGGGCGCCAGGGTATTTTATGCATCCGGGCGCTACATGGGCTAGAGCCGCCCCTGCCATCGCACAGTAATAATGAACCCAATAATTAGACTGTCCTACAACTACGGCCCTACCCTATGGGGCCTATAGGTTTCTCTATTCTTCCGTGTTCTTATATTGATGGTTCTGACCGACAGACGCTCATAATTGCTGATTGCCTTACATGTTTGACGCTATGCTATAGCTATATTTTCTTACACTAAAACTGATTGTAAAGTTGTCACCAAATGTTTTAAAATTGTTACATTTTCACACAAATATTTTGATATGAACCAACATTCGTCAGGGTGATTGACTAATGATAATGTACTACGTATTTAGTTTATAAGTATTACAATGAGTATTTTGTGTATCGTGACTTAATAAACACGTTTTCAAAACCTATTTGTTTGGATTTTGTATGATTTTTCCTTATTTCAACCGTGGGTTTACCCCCTGAACCGTGCAGAATAAAGGTACCTTGCTCTGGTAGTGTCTTTCTTGAGAGCCAACGAACTGACTATGTACATAGCATCACGCCTGTATTCCCCGAAGGGTTAGGCAGCGGTGTACAGTTGACACACATTTCGTCGATGCCGTTATTATGCTATGTAATAGTGGGCGAGCGTATTGCCATCTACCGGGCACATTCCCAGATTCCGTGCTACTACTGAGAATTCCATACAGAAAAACCCAATAACACCCGACTCAGGAATTTAGCGGTTGCGCTTGTCACCACGAGACCGATGAGGCAGACTGACTATGCATGATGTTGAACACCAGGCAAAATGAAGAGATAACCGGGATTGCACGTCAGGCAACACTAGTTACTCTGGGAGTTTCCAATCACCAGTCATTATCCAGTTTAGTGTATGGAGAGATGTGTAATGCGTATCTAAATAAAACAACCAAATTATATACATCCATAAGTTTTATTTTACATTGATTGTCTTTAAATCAACTAATCTGCTTCTCAAAATAATTATAAAAAGACAAAACAAAAAAAAATAAGGTGATGAGATCTTTTTACTAAGATAAGAAATAATTTACAGTGTATTACTTTACTGTGAAACTAAGAATTTCTTAAGATTTATAAAAAAAATTATATTCTTTTAGTTTCTTTATCTGCGGAGAGGGCTTTACTAGTGTTTTATGAAGGGATCGATCACAAAAAGCCCCCTGAACACGCTACGACTTGTCGTATTTGCGACTAAACGAGGTCTTAGTTCTCGAACATAGATTAAACATTTAATTAGAATACTAGACATTCATCCATGAAATAGGGTAGTCGTTTACATAATCATTCGAAGAACCAATCTCTTGTTAACTAGCTTCCATACAAAGTATGTCATTCACGTTACGACTATCGCAAACTAACGTTTATATAGGGTGCGGAATAACCATCAAGTTAATTGTGAGAAGACAATAAACAGGCTTTTCTTAATCAAAAATTCACTAGAAAATTATAAAACTAAAAGTTATTTTATAATTTTCTAGTGAAGTTCTACAAGGTTTAACTGCGTTTAATCGCAACGTGAATGCTAATCAATCAACTTTCCAACCAATAAAGCCCTTTTCGCCTCTATATCCAATTGACAGTCATCTTTACTGAGCCTATCGAACATTGTCAAAGTCTTATTATATTAGATAATTCATTATTCTTTTTATATGTTACCATATTCATTATACAATCAAGGCATTATTCTTTCATACTTGTTGCGAACGCAGGTGCGTTTGGATCCAATTTAAAAAGTAGGCATAATCTACACAGAATAGATTTCTGTTTAAATATAACAGGGTGTCAAATAACAGTGTAAATTACGCCTATATAATAACAGTAGAAAAATTATATTTCTATTCTAAGAAAAATGTAAAAGAACATTTGATGACGCATTTATTCAATGTCTGCGCTTCGTTTTGGTCCTTCGAGTCGCATCGTGGCAAGATATTGATAAGAAAGTAAAAAGTTAGAAAATCTGTGAGCATTTCCGTCCAGACGCGACCCCTCCGTCCGCAACATACAGCGACATCCTTTAAGTATAATCCTCATAAGATCACATTTTTTTATAAGGCAAACAACAATCTTTAAAGCTAAACCTTTGATGAAGGGAGTGGGGAGGTCGAGCGGTTAACCGATAACGAATTTTCGTGCGAATACAATAAAAAACAAATTCGAACGTCTACCACTTTCCTGGAATGGGGGTTATTTTAATACTAGAGGTGGCTGTTTATCCAAATATTTCCATTAAAAAATATTTTTTGGAGAATAAGTTAATGACTTAGTCCACTCCGTCTGCCTAAGACGGATCAAACTAACAACTCCTAAATTTGTACTTGATGATATATACGCGTATATTAACCTCCGGACGCCAAATAGATTGTAATTCGCGGCTTATATAAAATTTAGCACAAATAAAATATTGTAAAAAAACAGTAATTTAGAATTTCACCATCCTTATTTACAAATCGGAAGTTAAAATGAGGCATAGAAATTTCAGAATAAAAAAAAATTACTGAGCCAAATACATATACTTAACAGATAACTAGAAATCTGAAGCGATACAATTAAAAAATTACAAACTAATTAATGAAAAAAAAAAACAAATTCATGACACTTAATAAAAAAACGTTTTTAAACTGGAAGCTTCATGTGACTCCGTCTTAGCCGTTATTAAGAAATTAAAAATCATAATGCCTAAAAGAATCAAAAAAATATTTGTCATTTTCTCGAACTTGTGCAGCTCTGTTCGTTTCTATGACGTTATATAAACCTATCTAGACACGATCTAACCTAACTACAGTAACCATTGCTTACGTACTACATTCAACTTCAGCGAGTTTGTCCAAAATGCCATCCTTCGCTCACATTCGCATCTACACCTTTCTCAAGTACCCTTAAAGGCCAAAATTTAGACGAGACAATACCGAATTCATAACACGTGATAATTCCTCATTCAGTACGCGATAACACAACTCCTTCAATAATTTTACCGCAAGAAATATAAAACCTACGCTAGGAAGTACATCTCCATTCGTTTCGATCCGCCGCGATTACACGTCACTACATCAATACATCCTCATTATACTCCATACGTCCGTAACATCACTCCAATTTACTGGCATTCACGATAAACCCGTCGTCATAACAACATCGGGATGGCTCAAACCTTTTGCACTAGCTCTGAACATTGTGAACTTAACAAAACAATATGGATTGTATTATCAAGCGCAGCTCCTGTGGGTACACCCCACTCCATACAAAGGGTTTGAGCCACCGTCCGCCTACGAAGCCCTATATCACAATAACCGTGAACTCTCCTAAACGTCATAGAAACATAAACGAGAAATGGTGTTATTTTCATTCTTGTCTATTATTGCTGGAAAAGTTCTAAAAACTTAAGCAAATGTTTCAAGAAAGTGGAATTTTAATTCTGTATCAGAGTTACTATATTTAATTACAAAAATTGATACATAACTAATTTTGAAATCGGAAGGAGTGACTAAAACAAGATCAAAAGCTTTAATAACAGAATTGAAACCAACACCTAATTAGACATTTTAATTTCTCTCCATTGCTAATGGACCAGCCATAGACAACGCTCAATATGCTTTTGTCAAATTGATAAAACTTTTTAAAGGCTCTAGGTTGAGACACAACCTACTTATTTAAAAACAGATCTTGATTAACCACTAATGTATCGTAACAATAATATTTACAATTAAATAAAAATCGGCTTTTCATCCAATTTTCGAAGGTACAAATATCGTCTGTAACATTATCTAGGGATGAAGACTTAACTCTAGTGGAATCATAGAAAAGACTTCCAGTAATCTAGCCCGGCACCGGTTCTGTTGCTTTGTATCTAAACTTGAACTAGATTAAACAGAACTAAAAGTATTGCTGTCCTTTACTATCATTAAAGGATAATAAAGGATGACAATAAATGTAGCTCCTTCAAATTGAATTGTATGCAACAGGATTTAGAATTACGATTTTAATTTCATGTAGCACCACCCTAGTCCTTTTTGTAATTGTTTGGGCGATTTTGAGTATGTAGTATGGAGACCAATCGATATAAAACCAGAATCAATTTTTTAAACAGCTTGAAAATATTTCCTATAAAAACATGCTCATGTTAATTAAACCACATTATGATTCCAGAAAGTTAAACTCTTCATCCATAGTCCCAATCATTTGCTGTTATTAATAAACATACTTCAATTGCAAAAACACAAAAAACACATATTGCATATCAGCAACTCAGTTCGAATATTCCAGGCTTTATCTAGCCCTTTCAATGCCTAGAAACGATAGTACCTAATTTAAGCTTCCATTGCAATTCTTACAAATACATATTACCAGAAAATAATAAAAAAATAAATAGATATAACACTGGATATTAGTCAGCAAGCTGTCAATGATCCAGCCAGTATTCACAATAAAAAAGTTTCATGATGTTTTTATAGGCATTGAAAAGGTCTAACAAATCATACGAACGCACGAAAATCGTGTTGTCTCTCTTGCACTTAGCGTGAAGAACCAACCTCTAAGAAGACCTAGTACTTGCAACCGTTTGTACTTTTACACAAGTGACCACCCTAGCTTCACGGAAAACTGCAACGAATATGATAAAGGTGCCGATTTTGTCAGGCATTTAATATTTTTATTGGAAAGCAAAACATGAATAAAAGTTAGGAATTTTTGAACTGTCAATTATATTTGACATATCTCAAAAGAGAGAATTTGAAGTTTCACAGCTCTATCCACGTATCTAATTCTTTTTTTAATTGTTACTAAAAGACAAAAATATTACCACAAAATAGGCGTCAGTTTACGATTTTCATTTCCTTTTTCCAGTTTAATTATATTTGTTACAACACTAGAAATAATGATTTCGAATTTTAAGTAAAACAACAAAGAATTAATTGAGTTTAAATAATATTCTATGTTCAAATTATGAGCCAAGGGTCAATTTTGAGGTTACTAGGCCTTCGGTTCCTTTCATAAAATTGTGTCAAGTATCAAACTTTGTATTCAAACTTTTTTGGAAGTTTTTTTCTACTAACAAAGTGTGTCTACTGTGGGATTTTCGTTGTATGTAGTGTATTTAGATATTTTCAATTGAAGAATGATAACAGTCTTGAATGTGAGTACACATTCAAAACTGTAAAGTAATCCTTATTTAGGTTTAATTATGCCAGTGCCTATTTGGGGCAATATTTATCCAAAAACCCCACAGGAGTCACATCAAGCCTAAATTTTTACATTTATGACGGCAGTTAGTGAGATCTTTTGAAAGTATACAAAAAAACATTTAAAAAAACTGTCCGTCAGTGGACTTAGTCGAAATGGTGGGAAAATCTGCCTCGCACTCACGGCATATTGTAGTTCTTTATCAATAAAAATACTTATAAATAAGTGTAGCTGGCTTTATGGTACAATGTATGAAAAAAACTGATGTTGTCTCTCGAATGTAGGTTACCTGAAGCCGGTTAACCAAGATGATTACAATTTTCAGTTTCAACTAAATAAAGAGCACCTAGAAATTAATATCTTTTCTTAACAAAATCTTTTTTAATGACATTCATTAGGTAAGTCTAGAATACAGAAAAATGGTGACACTTGTCGAAAATAATACGAAATTAAATGTTAATTACTTCTGTAAAACATTCACTCTGCTGTTTTTAGGTGATAAATATTTGACAAACTATGGTATTATAATTACATACATGTTTTCAATGCCTTTTGCTTTTTATGAAAGTTACTTCTATTATATAATAATAAAAAGTCGTCACCATTTTTACTTCACAATGACGATGAAATCTAAATACATAAATTCAACAGACAATTTTGTTATTCAAAATATTCAAGCGAGTCACATTGCTTATCCATCATCAATATAATTCATTCCTGTACTGAAATGATCTATGATTTTTTTCTAACCATCTGATTGACCGGTAATTTCAGTCTGTTAAAAATTCGGTAGAATACTCTAATAACCTGCTTGTATTATTTATTTTAGTCATTGACATTTAAAAAGTACAAAATATTTATTCACTGAAACACATCTATGACAATGGCCAAAGCTTACAATAAAAAAAAATACCGAGAAATGTACTTATCAGTCATAAGAGTTATAACGAGAAACATACCTTGTGACCATAGAATTTAAAGTCGATATCTTCGACGGCTTGTAAAAGGGTGAAATGAAACGATATCTCCACTGCGTCGATACGTCGACGTAAAGTCCATTCAGCACACTATGATTATCACAAAAAATTGTTTTTATCCAAACCGTACGTTAAGTCCGTCGATACACGGCAATGGCACAACCCGCTCGTTTTTGTTAAATATCTACACATTTTTAGACACATATAGAGCACTACTTGTTCAGTAAACATCACTAGGATCAGGGTTATAAGTGTTTCGGCACCGTGTTAGAGTTCAAGCCAGAGCTTTGCCAGTAGGGTGGGGGTAAAAGCGGGGTTTTTATTTATAGAAGTGTGGAGAGGTCACCGAGGCCACGAGCCAACCTCACAAGTATGTGGATTCACCTGAAAATGTAAGAAACCCATATAAGCCTTTGAACGATAACATAAGCCACACACAGATTTGTTATTTGATTGAATAATTAGGCTTTTAGAAACAAATATTACAAAAAAAATATTAATATTTATAAGCAACAATTTGTTGATAAAGAAAGCATTAATAAGTAATTATTATTAAATTATATATTACCATACATTACCGGTTTAATAAGCCCAAAAATTCAAACAAATGATTAAAAATCATATTTTCTAAACGCCTTATAAATATACTATGAAAAAATTTAACAAAAAAAAAAGAACAATGAGGCGTTTAAAAAAATCCGTATGTGGCGTGTGTGATGCGTTCAAACTGTGCAAAGCTAGCAATGTACAGCGTATGAGATGTTAGGCAACCTAGCGGAAATATCTTTGAACCACTGTTTACTCCACTTGCACTTCTGTCACCTGCTTGAGGGTAATCGACAGAACCAAAGATATTTTCGCCAGGTAGCACATGAATGGTTTTGTAATGAGACTTTGTGAATTCGTTCGCGATATGTACACATAACACAATCCACACAGAGGGATAATAGACGATTAAAATAACCATAGACAAAAAAAAATGTTTTTAAATTTACCACTTTTTAGATTAAGGTTATTATGATCGTCGCTAAAGGGCATTCTAATGCCGTATGTTCGCTCTTTTTGCTGTATGGCAATAGAGCATAACATTGGCATTATAAAGTGGAAATATTAAAGACAAACAAAACAGCATTATTATACAATTAAAGCATGCACATTAAGCACAAATATTGACGTTTTGAACGAACATACAATGCCATAATAGCAGCATATAAACTACTGGCCAATACTGCTGTATATTCCAAGGTCTTTTCCAAGATCGCAAAAACATTGCCTCTTAAACCATAAAATATTTTGCTTCATATAGACTTATTAATATTTTAATTCAGAACTCATAGGATGCTATTGTAAGCAGGCAAAAGTTCTGTTATCTTAGCAAAGTAAATTGAACGTTCAAAATGTCAATAAATATACAAAAGACAATCACAAAAAGGAACTTAATATGTTGGTCAAGAAACACAAAACAAAGAAATTATGATTAACGTATTAAACGGCACATTTAGTGAACGAACCTAACGAAATCATGACGATGCGATGAAGACAAGCAATGAAAACGGACAAAAACATTTCAAGCGAAAGTTTAATCGTGAAAGCCGGGCAGTCAGTGACAAAACGAGCTAAAGAGCAAAATAATAAGATGACGCAGTTTATGAACGGGACATGGAGTGAGTAAAGAAAATATAGTTGAAATTCTAATAAAGTTCTAACAATTTATACTAGGTCTTAAGGCAGAATATTGTATATGTTGAACGTTTTACTGCCTGAAGCTGATTTTATAGACTAAGAATCGTATTGAATAAGAAAGGTACCAAATATTATATTAATAATGCACCATATTTTCAGTCTTATTATAAGAACCATAATAATTAAATTTGTTACAAAATACTGTGCACTATTAAAATAAAACATTACTTATTCCTAACTTTTTTAAGGTTTTTGTCTATTCTTAATTTGCGTCACACACATAAATTGCGTCCAAGTCCGTCAGTTGAATTAAAATGTTAGAAAACTGACGGATATATACGTCAACAGGGACGCCTTCAAATGCAACAAGTAAGTTGTTCCGACCAAATGGAATTCTCGCGCACTTTTTTAAAGTCACTGAATAAAGATCTGTATGAATATTGACTATTAAGTATAAAATCCGGTTCCTTTCATCCCAATGTTGGATGTTTGTGTCGAATTTAATACTTAAAGGCAAATCTGATACAGTTCTTTATTCAGTGACCTCAAAAAAGTGCGTTCGGTTATTTCCGTCGGGTGGGACAGTGAGGGTGACGGTGATGCAGTGTGGTGGTGCGCACGTACATGTACAGCGGCGTCGTCACGTTACGTGTGCGGCGCGTGCTCGGGCGACAGCGGGCGGTAGCGGCCGACGCGCTCGCACACTGCGCCTGCGCCACACCATACCATCAGGGGAACATACCTCACTCAACCACTATGTTCAAATTAAAACTATTTTATGGGTATTTCGAACATAATAAAATTATGTGGCTAAATCTTTCATAAATGAGACAAGCAATCTCATAATGCAGGCAGGTTTTGCCCTAAAATTTGTTTAATTTCAACAAAGTGCTACTTAAATATCAGGATTTACTGGTTACATAAGAAAATAAAGTCGCCTTAGTTCAGATAAAAAAAAAATAACAACTCATCATTATGCTCAATAATCAAGTTATGTATAATGATTCTTTGCCTATAAAAAATAGGTTCAGTAATTTTCTTAAAGCATAATGTTCGTGCATATATGAAATGCCAATTTAACAATTTCCCTATGAAAATTAGTGCTGTTATTTTTATATACATCGTGAAGACCAAAGTATAGTTTCTATTATATTATGAACTTTATAAAATCCCTATCATAAATTATAGCTCTGATATAACATTACGGGACTCAAGTTATACACAGGAAGAGGTTTACTGATGTCGATAGATATCTATAACTAGTCGATTATCAACAATCATTAACAGATTTTTTATTCATGTGATGTAATATTAATACAAACAAAATTATGTATTGTTCGCGCAATTTAATTATGAAAGTTCACACTCTTGTGATCAGTTGATCGTTTAAATAGCAAGGTAACCCCATAATATGACAATATCCTATCAACCCTACATATGGGCTCCGGCCTCCTCTTTGATAAGTACCCCAGGCCCAGTGTGGTTTGGCTATACATCCAAGTGAAAACTCTAAAAATTTACATACTTAATGCACATTCTATGGATAAAGTCAAAGTCAAATATTTTTATTTCGAATAGGCCTTTACAGGCTCTTTCAAAACGTTGTGATTCTAGGTGCACGGTTCCAAAGTGGGGGTAGGTTTAGGGAGTAGGTATTTACAATGATAACACAAATTAGACGTAATGGCTACTTTTAAAATCAACCATCAGACGCGATTGTGTGAATCTATAGTTCTAATCTTAAGTATCTGTCGACATCAATAGCTCGTATCAAAAGACCAAATGTTAGCAGTCAACCCATCACCAACATCGAGTGGAAAGGTGACCATCGTTCCTTGCTAAAAACTGCTATTAAGTCAAAGAGATATTTTGTGGAGCTTATTACGGAGAACATACGAAGAAAAGACCCCTCCGTACAGATCAAAATGTTACTCTACTTAGAAGAAATTAATTAATTTACAAACTAACATCGTGTCATTATAACCAGTACGAAACAATCGTTAATTTAATAAAATAATCACAAATATTGCATTAGTTTAATTTTGAAATAACCATTATATTTCAAAATGAACATATAAAGCAACCTTGCAACTGCCTCTTCATTGATAGGGATATTTTATATGTATAATAAATTCAATGACAATCCTATTTTGGAAACCGTTTTTTGAGCAAAATCATAATGTTTCTATTGACTCCTTCAGCAGGCTAAATTATGCTTCTTTGCTTTAATTAGTAGTGACATCGCCACACCATTCAATGCCTAAGAGATGCCGATATTTTATTAAAATCAACGTACATTAGTACTGGCACTAAATGACGCAAAGAAATTCGTTATCGGTTTAAGAGATCAACGCGACGGGACGACTCGCCTCCCCGTTAAAGGTATACTATGTTTGTTTAGTAATATAAACGTTAATTAATCATATAAACTATGAATCCATTTATCACTAACGAAGTGAATATCCGTGCAATATGTGTTAGATTTATTATTCAGAAAGTATTAAAAATGTGCCTTGCTACAACACATTTCTAATTCTGCATCAGAAATACCTTTTCATAGTGTTCTGTTTATTATATAATATACAAGACATTATTTCTATCATAGCTTTTAAAAAGCATTATATTACGCTATTGTATTTTTTTTAATTGACTAATAATAACACCTATTTGTAGGATAAGAAGAAATGTAATGAAATGTTATCCTAGAGTTAAGATTACAATAAATTATATTCTGGCATCTCAGTTCTTATGAATATTATGAAACTAACGACCACATTGCACGAACACCTCTATAAAACTCGGTGTGAACGCCAAGCATTCACACAGCATATATTCAACAAGTTACGCTCAGTTTAGACACACATTATTATCATCGCTTCTTTCATACTAAACTTCATCAAAGAACGAAACGATTTTGAGTTCAACCTAACTTTTATTTTGTAGCACATATTAACAGTACAAAATCCGACGTAGATCGCGGAAAACTACAGTAACGACCGAATAACTATCGGTCTTTTACTACGCGGAAAAACTAACATATTTTTTTATTCTGAAAACGGTCACGTGTGAAAACGACATTGCAGTCTTTCAAAAGTTCTGAGCTGACGACCGTACAGTATGCCAAGTGCGATAGCGGCCACAGTAGCACACGGTAGCACACGGTAGCACACGGCTAGGGCCGGTAGCGCGCGCGACGCCTCGCCTCACCGGAGTCCCAGTGCGCGTCGGCCGACTGCTCGTCGGGCTCGCTGCAGCACGACGACGACGACGACGGCGGCGACTCGCGCACCGGGTGCCCGCTGAACGTGGACGACGACGGCATCTTCTGCACTATCAGCTCCACCTGCAAGTGGTACATTTGATACACGACTAAGGCCTAAACGCTCCTCATTCTAAGAAGCCTGTCCCCAGTGAGATATCATTGGGACAGATTTATTAGTTATATCTCAATATAAATTGATGATTCGTCTGATTATGTAGGCACAAGTATACCATAAGCACATGGCAGTTTTCTATATGACAGGGAGCTGCTGATAGCCTTGCTAAGCATAATTACAGACCAGCTCCATAAATTGATTTCTTCGAAAGTTAACAGTTTTATTTGAATTAAATTTTATATTTTCACATAATGTACTGAGCTCGGCTGGAGGCCCTTCTGGTCTCGCCATTAACCCGGTTTAGCAGTGAAAGCTCCCTGAGCTAACTGCGAGAGACATAGCGTACTGAACGATAGTATTTTGGCCGTTCGCTCCTTTAGGGATTACAAACTTTGTTTTTTTAATGTTTTATATGCAAAATAGTAAGTCCTTTTACCTTAAAATCTGGGCTGTAATGTTTGTGTTGTTTGTCCTTGTGCGCCTCGTCCAACTGCCACTTATTCAGCGTCACCTTGAACGCCTCCAGGTTCGGACCTGGAATATTTAAATTATATTGTACTAGTTTTCCAAACAAGACTGAATTTCAGGAGTTTTCCGTGTTACGTGGGGTGGTATTCCTGTCCTACTCAGCTGTCACAATCATTCGCACATAAGTTTGTCTCAGGACCATTTTTGCCCATAGGCTGGGGAGGTTTGTTGGCTGTAGAGCCAGTTTTTTCGTTCTAGTGTGCTTTTGCCCATCATTTGAGAATTAAGATCTTGAGTGATCTCTGTTTCACAAAACTGGGTGAATTTGCAACGGGAAATAAAACGATAAATTGATATAATACTGACTGTCATCGAGTGCAGGCACCCTCTCGGCTCCCACGCCGGCCGCCACGAAGAATGTGTTGAACCAGAAGTGGAACAGCTTCTCCTTCCTCATCTTCATCTTGGGCTTGTTGTACACGTCGACGCGCACGTCGCCGTACAGCGGCGTGCAGTGCGTCAGGTACACGCGCACACTCGTGTCATCCTTGCGGACTTCGTGGCAGCCTGATGGTGTCTGTGGAACATACATATGGGATGTTAATGCTGGTTTTGTGGGATACAACATAGCAATGGGATGGCTACCGAAAACCTCCTATGCACAATGAGATCATACTGCTGTTGCAAATTGTTTTACAAGGTATGATATTTTCATTTGATTACCAGATTTGATTACCAGTGGACAAGAGGTTTCTAAAGCTGATTGTGGAGGTGGTAGAATAGTAATAGATCTGTACTGCAGAATAGGGTTTCGGCGATCGTTCGCTATGAAGATACCTGGTTACCCTAATAATAATTTGACCCTACATAGGATACCTCTTCAGTAGGGTCAAATTGTTCGTTACGCAGTGTTGCCAAGTTCTGGCATCTAAGTACCTCTTTAAAGTTATTACCTTGAAGCAGGGCGATGCCTGTGACACGGTGAGCTCGGGTGAGCACTGTCCACCGTTCAGCATGGGCGGCGGCGACATGACGAGCTCGCGGATGTGCACCTTGGTGGCCGAGTACTGCAGCCCCGACGTTATCAACGCCGCGTAGTATTCCACGTAGCGACGCTGCGATGGTATCGTCACGCCTGCAAATTTGAGTATGGTACATTCGATTATTTGAAAATTGAAGAAATGCTAGAATTATGAAAAGATTATAAAGTATATTGTAGTATCGTATGTTGTGAATAACACAATAACACACATAATTAATCCTATAGCATATTTGATGTAATAGTCATTGAGTAATTGTTTGTTAAAAAATAAATTAAATTCTTCATCCGGAACACAAATATTTATTACGATGCAAATAGAAGTGGGAACACTACAACTAAACCTATATTAACTGTTTCGATAGTAACAAGTGACATGCTGTAACAACACAGAACACGCGATGTCCTAAATCCCAAAATTACCTTCATCAACGATTCCGGCTTCCTGACTAAAATGCACCTCATCTATAAATACTTTGGTACGATAGCAACAAGCCAGACAGCCGGCAATCGATAACACGTGCTGTATAAAAATTACACCGTAATAAACTGTCATTTGCATAGAAAATGCACGTCCACTTCCATTGTGTTATTGAAGAGAAGTGACACGTGTAGCCCTTTGAAAGTAATCGAGTTTAATTCAGGAACCAGCGATGCGAATATGATGGCATATTTTTAAGAGAATGTACGTTCATTTGGAAACTACGCAATACAAGAACGCTAGCCAATCGGAAAAAGGCTTTTTATATTTTCAGTTGAAACTGACTGATGGTACTGGTATGTTTTTGTTATTATGAAATAAGCAATAGCATTTCGGCATAGCTTGAGACTTTTGTTAAACATTTTCAGTAGTAACTCTCCATAAAATGCTTAAAGAATGCTTTCTCCTCCAATCACAAAGCAATAAAAGATAGTTATTACAAAATACCTTTTTCGTCGTGGGTTCTCTTCGTTCCATAGAACTTGAGCGCCTCGTCCGCGGACGCCTTCTGACGGCTGTATAGAAGGTAGCAACACACCATTGTCCCTGCAATACAAACCCATACAAAATATTTCATTTTTTTATTCCCATACAAAAAATCTTTTGAAAATGTTCCCAATAACATCAGGAACTTTCTTTCCTTTTCAACGTGACGTGGGCGGAGCAGAGGCCCGTTAGACCCGTTAGCTTTTACATGAACAAGAATATGTTGTACGCCTTTATCATAATGTAGAACGTAACTTCGAACGGGCCCGACACAGTTTGGCTTCAATGCCTTCAATAAATGAAAAAATATTGCCATTATGCCAAATGTTATGTCCGAGTCCAGTCCAGGTAACCGCCTAGACACACTAAAAAGCTGTCGGCGTGAATTGGAACAAAATTTCCTTCATAAATAATTCGATGGAAAATGAAATTAGTCCATATATCCGATGTTGGTGGCGCGAACACGGCTCGTTTCTCGTCCACGCAGCAATCCTACACTTTTTATATCCCTTCGGGGCTGCCCACAAAAAAGGAGGCGGTTTGAAAAGGACCTTTTTTTAATTTACGACTTCGGCGTGAAAGCCGGTACGGTGGTAATACGACCAATTATGGCGTGTAAAGAAATTTCGCGATTACGCCTTTGAGGTTTCGTCTCATTTTTGTTCGTGCAACAATGCCCAACCATCCGTTTCTATAGGCAATAACGTGGCACGTGTAATTTGTTGCTTTAACCTTTGTTACCGAAAACGTTCTGGGGCCTATTATGCTAACTTTTATCTGTCTGGAATGATATTAGTACGTAATAATTTATTCTTTTGATATTTTAATGTGCGATGTAACGATACACATTAACAAATGGAGTGCACGCAAAAAAGGTCACGTTCACATCGAATAATGGTGTCGTTGTTATGCTAAAATTGGACACCAACCCTTTGGAGTTTTTGCTTAAAAGTTTATTACTAGAACTGGAGAAAGTGTCAACTTAATGTTGGGAGACGCAGCAGGCTTTTCTTTGTCAGTAAGGGGAGGTGATTATTTATATTTTTACAAAAATGGAACGATAACTTTTTTTTTCAAACCCAATAAAACTACGAAGAAGTTCACATGAAGTCACCTGGCATAAGCTATCCTTGCTTTGTTAATATATTTTCATGGTAATTTTAAAAGTAGATTTTTAAGTGTTCTGTAGAATATACGATCGCTTACCCGTCCGCCCTTTGCCGGCTTTACAGTGCACGGCTGCCACATTCCTGGCGTCGGCAGAGAGCCAGTTGTGGACGTCTTCACAGAAGGGCTGGATCAGCTCCATGTTGGGGGGCGTGTGGTCTTCTAACTCGTATCGCGCCACCTGGAATACATAAAAAAGATTATAATACCGTAACTTTTATAAACGTTTCCTGTGCTAATCTAGACGTGATTGAGTAATAAACACCCAAACATATCCAAACTTACGTATTTATAATATTGTGTGATCGTTTTGAATACGGTTTAATATAATACTTATGACGAGACCAGAGGGCTGGCCATGTCTGAAGATGGATCCATGGTCGTTGAAGCAGATGAATATACTTGATTTGACACCGTGAGCACGCAAATGTGGCGTAGGACCCTCCAGACAGTTAGACTGACGACCTGAAGAAGGCAGCTGGGGTAGACTGGATGCAGAAGAATCATGTGTTTTCTCGCAACTTGGGAGCAGCCCTTGTCCAGAAGTGGATTGCGTCAAGCTGAGTTGAAATATGTTCAATTGTCTGTGAGTACAAGAAACACAGATTGTCATTGTATCTATCCACGGTGTAATACTTGACCTAAGAAAAGGATGATCATTGTACTAGAGTACCTATATGTAATTAGGTAGTGAGCTGGCAATGTGTCATTCCCTACATACTATTTTGTATTTTTGCCAAGATATGTTTCCATAGTAACAAATTTAAAGCCCTAAAGCGATTGACAAATCTACCTTTTAACTTTACGAACGTAATTCTAAAGTATTCTGCCACTTTTTTATTCAATGAATTTGAAATATTTCAGAACTTTGGACACATTATTAATGTAGTGGTTTCTGAAAGACTGGTTTTGCTGTCATATGAAAAGCATGCTTGGAACGCCTCCAAAATTTGAAATAATTTGCATGCAATGAATTTTTGTCGGAGTAACCTGCACTGGTATAATTTTAAAGGAAGGGCAATTTGGAGTCTTTATCATATAGTTTATTGCTGCAACTCTCTAAATTTAGCAGTGTTAATGAAATCACGGTTTATTCGTTTCTGATTTCAATGTTACACTGACACACCAGTATAGCTGCTGAAGGTATTATCTCGAGAGATGTCCTATTTTCAATCTCCGGCACCAGTTTCGGGCCAAAAATGCTTGTAATATGCGAGTCCAAAACCTAATTTTGTTTTCATCGTTGGCCTCGTAATAAAAAGTCATGGACAGTTTTCGAAAGTGCGCGTAGAGAACCGACGATAACCAAACGTCACGATTTGGATATCTCTATTCCACTAGCGTGTATGACTTCACTCCTCTAGTGTCGTCGTAGCTACCAACGGCTTTTCACAAAGCTTGGTCTGGATGAAAAAGTTAGTAGGTCTAATAATAGACCAACATTTGATTCCTTCGTTTTATAAGGTCCCGTGTGTTTATATGCCATTTACGCCGATTTTTAATCGCTCACCGCCTATCTGACGTGACCCAAAGCCTTTAGAACCGTCACGTCATTCCAAACGATTTGTTGTAGATACTAATAGCAATTATTTCTTCACATATATGGCTTCGTTGATGTCTGCATTCGACGGGACCAATAGTAGTTCTCGCAAGGAATTTTTTCTCTTTATGATAAACTGATGAAGGACTTGCAGAATCAGTAGAGTGATAGTTATCTAACTGTGGATTTAAAAAACCGGCAATTTGATTGCTACGGTTTCAGAAACAGTACTAGTAGAAATATTCGATTTTTGGATCTGAAATGGATGTTTATCTCGTCAATACCTACTGATGATGCTTTAAATTATTATTAATTTATGACCTGTTTTAATCAGTTGACGTCACCACATGAAATAAAACAGTACCCGTACCGCCGTGTCATATGTTCGTCCTGCTGGGTAATTACGATACACGCAAACTCGGAATCGATTCAATTTTAACATTTCAACAATGTACATTGCGTGGACTGCTTTGAAAGAAAAACTCCGCTCGACAGTTAAATAATACAATGAACATTGTTGAACCGTCAAAATTGGATCGATTCGAATTACGAGCTTCGATCGCAATTACCTAGATGATCTCGAAAACTGACGGACGAGTGTTTCCTTTCAAGGAGGATTTTGGAAACATTACTACGCACACCAAACCACTAGTTTACCAATAATTGTTCCTAAAAGCGTCAGAACACCACATGACGCTGACATGATTAGATTATTACGTTCTATGTTTTCCCTCTATACCTAAATCATTATGGAAATACTGACAATTGATAAATGTAACAAGGAAAATGGGTCGCCGATGACGTCAGATAAGTGTAACACGCGATATTTTACCAATATTATACAATATATAATTATACAATACAATATATTAATAAATTTATTCAATTCTGATCTGGAAGTGGAAAACCATTGTTAAAGTAACAGAGGTCGTTTATAGAAATACCTTAATACGTAGAATAAAAATAGAAATACAAAGACAAGTAGAGGGGCCGTGTATGCTTCCAGCGAGCATTCAACACACTGCTTATGCTTTTAACAAACTCACCGGTCAATCAAGATGAGCTCAAACTCTATTATCAGAACTGGTTCAAACGTAGTTTCTGCCAACCCCCATGGGTAAAAGGCGTGACGTTATGTATGTATGTATGTGGATAACTTATCAATGGCCAGCTGCAATGAGCGCCCGAAACTGCGTTTACGATGCTGGATGCTTTTTACTAACCCTCTACTTAATAAGTTCTGGCGCCAAAAAGACGAGCAAGCAAGGTTAGTTATGTTTCCATCTTTATGGCACCAGTATTAGACTAAAACCTTTTAGGAAAATCGAATACATTATCTTACTACTATTATAAATTCGAAATTTTGGATAGCTGGATGTTTGTTACTCAATCACGCCAAAACGGTTGAACGGATCTGTATGAAATTTCGCATAGAGATAGATTATAGTCTCGAATAGCACATAGGTTAAAAAATGTACGGTTCCCTCGGGATAGATTTGTTTTTATTTTTCACTCAACTAGGGAAGAAGATTGTAAGTTGTTTGACCCGTAAAAATGCACGGGTTCGTAATCCACGCGGGCGAAGCCGCGGGCGGAAACTAGTACCTACACATATATTTGTACATGGGATTGTATGTGTTGCGTCATCCATGATACAAGAAATCGGTAATAGGAAGTGTAGGTGACTAATTGATTAATAAATTTATTTACGCCATTTAGTACAAAATTCAAACTCCAGGTTACTAATAAAGATCTAACACCAAAAACTCAATAATACTGGCCTGGATTGAACTCAGCTGAAGCTCATAAGACCAATGAGGCAGTCACGAGGAATAAAATGCGTTGATATAAGCATTTCTTTCTTTCCAATAAATCCTGGCAACATTCATATCACCAGAACCCTTTTCTTTCCAGTTCCAACGTCCTTGCTAATATTACACGCGAATACGCCCAGAGAATAAAGTGAAAAAGGAAATACCTATAACAATCACTGATTGCACAGCCACACCCACTGATATACTGGCGTGAAGATAGGACACGTTTAGACTTGGATATAAATTATCAAGACTGAGTCAAAAGAGGTTATTATCTGCTAACTTTATCAGTGAAATTCGACAAGTTATAAAGATAGGTTATTATGTAATTATATAATTTTAATGGATGTAACTAATTAATTGATGTTTTAGCGCTTTGTAAATTACAAAAATAATTATGGTAACTTCGAGAAGGTGTCGTCGAGTCGTACTTACGATAATTATTTGTCTTGTATTTCATCACAATACTTGATCGCGACGAAAAATCACGCACTTGTATACATCGCACGTCGTTACAGTGTGTTTAGAAGGTCTGTAGGCCCTTAAAGGTAGGCAGATACTTACACGAGACTTTATTACAATATGAATAGTACTTGAGTGAATTTATATTTGTAATAAAGATTAGTCAGACATAACTCGCCTTTGGTAACAGTTTAGCCAAATACTAACAAAATATATAAAAAAGTCTAAAGCATAAATCAGATTAAACAAAACCAGCCCCGACCCAAGATATTATTTTCACCGTTATTAGACCGTAATATAAAATATTTTTTTATTTTATTTTAGTCTGAATTTGTCAACTTGATTATTTCTGTATATAATAATCGTTATACCATCGGCGTATCGTATTATCGGAACTATAAAGATGCAAAATTACAATGCCATTATATATAAATTATGATAATTTTATTATAAGCACGCAATCAACGGTTAGGCAATACTGTCTAAATGAAAAAATATGAAAATAACAGACTTTATTTACAATATTATATCTACCTCCATTTTAGTGGTGCCGTTGTCCTAAATTCATCAATAAGATTATATTAATAAATTATAAAAAAATCAGGTTTAAAATAAAAATAAAATGTATATAAATGTAATAATATGTTATGTAGTTCAAAACTGAATTTATTACAGTGAGAAATATTTTATATCATTCAAGTCAAAATAAAATACTAGATGTCATAAATAAATGATTAGGATCACAATGTGATAGAAAGATTTATAAGAAAAGCAGGTTCATGCTCTCGTCGATATCATTAAAAAAAAAACGTATTAAAAATCCTATTTTCGTACCAATAAAATATACTTACAGTTGATTGATAAAAATAAGCTGAGGACACAAATGGTGCAAAAGTCTGTCCTAATATGATCCATCACATTGCAGAAAGTTTCAAATTCATAAAGAAATATACATAAATCAAGGTAGCTGGGTGTTTTAAACATCCTAACTGCACTTCAGTCGTTTCATCGCTAGATAATCGTCAGGTAATTTTATAGACATCCCGAAATAACTTATAGGATAACTACATATTATACATAAATGTACCAAAATAAGCATCATTAAACAAATTGCAGTCGTATCTGCACGAGACATCGACCATTTAGTTTTAAAACATCAGGTGAATTACAACGTCCTGCTATAAAAACGTCAATTGCAACCGAGATACCTATACAAAATTGTACCTAGTATCAATTATAACGCGGCAGCACAAAAAATCACAATGACATTTATCTAAAAGTCATTATAGCTGAGCGGAGAACATACCCAGACATCTGTGTAAGTATCGTGTAATAATTATAGCGATTACATGTCCAGATACACACATAGGATCAGGCTTGTCAGTTAAAATAAGAAGCTGAAACATGACAGATAGACATGTTAAGACATATTACATGCATACATATGGTACTCATTCGTCTAGGCTTCATTGTAATAAGCATTATTTTATTTTAGGTAAACCAGTGTTTCGCAGCTGACTTTACCGTTTTCTCGATCGATACGTGAACGTAAACTTTTGTATAGAATGACATGCAATGTCAATCAAGTGTCAAATTATATATTATAATTATAATACCCCTAATCACTCATCGACAGTTGAACCCCTGACTTGAAACGTGGAATGGTAAATATGTATTAAATTTATTATATCACGCTATAAACATACTTCAATAACGGCATAGTCCAACTATTTTGGTAATATAGAAACCCTAGAATCTATCGTCGAACTCAATTTTGTATTTAATATAATTATATACCAGGTGATTGGTAATATATTATACAAACTCGAACCATTTTATGAACAGATGAAGTTTGGATTTGAATTAAAACGCGAAAAATATTATAGATAGCGAATCTGATTGATGACAAAACTTTTTAACGACTCGTAATTTTTAATTTTCGAGAATATTATATTATGCAACCTAAATGAAAGTTTCAAGATAGCAACCGGCTTTTTAGTCTATGGTCATACGTCACATTTAGAAAATAGGGTATTCATTTTTTGATATTCAAAATCGCTCTTAACGTACATGATGATAATTTTATAATCCTGACTGGTAATCTTCATCTAGGAGGTTCCAGTTGCGTAGATTATGAATCTCTGCCCAATTATTTTTACATACAGTTGTTAAATTAGAAATGCAACGGATATTCATTTGGCCGGATATCCTGCAAAAGATTTGAGCAGCAACGTCAGCAACAGTATCATCGAATAAAATACTTTTTTTTTCCTCAGAAGCCGGGCTTGCATATCATAATGATTCGTATTTGAAACGCTTAAGTACCGAAACCTTTAAGTTACTAGTATCCGGCCGGATACCGAATTGTAGCCGGATATTTGTTATATCTCTAGTTATAAAGTTTTTTGAGTTTAAATATAAATTCGAAATAAAAGCGAAGTCGCAAGCCGAGATCAGACCAAGCAGGAGTCAGAGCTAGTATATATATTTTATCGCGCGATGTGTACCAACCCTAAAGTTTCACGTGGAAATCGATACCGTATCGAACCATGAAATGCGCTAATCATATTCTTTATTTTATCAGTGTCGACACTAAAATGTCAATGCTCCGATGAAATGATTTGTTATCGTGGCGATACGATATAAGATATACGGTAGGTACTGAATGTCTGACAGAAACCACTGGATATCGTTAGTAAAAGAGGTTGTCCGGTAATGAAAAGCCTGACAACTCTATATATAAATAGTATGTGCGTCGATATACGCCAATGTAATTTGACAATACGTTAAAAGGATACTAACGCGTTTAGGTACGCTTAATTTTCCTGGAGTTCAGTTATGAATTTTCTGTTGGTAAATGTAAGAGCTGCGTAAACGTGGAGTAGTGATGACGTGTTGTGGTATGGATTAAAATTAACTTTGAACTGATTATGTCATGTTCATTAAACTGATTGATATATTCCGATATCTACCGGATAATAATAACCCATGCACCAATTATGGTCATGTTTGCACTAATACTGTAAAGTACAGTAAAAAATTAATATAAAAGCACATAATATTAACAAATCATATAACTGAAATCATTGATGAAAATAGAGAACAATGGAAAAAAGTGTAGGCCTTTGCACAGCATTAGGATACAATATAGGCTTTAAAAACAAACTGAAAAAATATCTTATTCTGCTTTTCAAAATACTCGTACAAAGAAAATGACTCATTATTATTCGATTTATAAAAAGGTGAGTGTTTCTAGTTCTACTGAACTAAAATTCTAATATCACAACCCAATTGTCTAAGTATCACAACTTATAAAATATTATCATAATTATATATTATCAACCTGTACAACGTCCATAGAAATTATTATTATAATTCTCCTATTAGATCGGCACATGCCAAAATGAACAGTTGTTAGAGAATATTGCACTATGTGCACTACGTCATGAGCACAAAGGAGAAGGCTCCAAAATGGCGTGATATAGGAACGTTTCATACTAAAAGCACCTTTGCCGAGATTTATCAACATAGACGCCTAAACGAGCCAAGTCTCATATACCAAATACACATAAAGCCCGTATGTATTAAAGTCAACGTTCTGTACAATAACGTTTACATGCTCTCATAACGAAACCACAATGACTTCATTTAACTTTCCCCGTACAGCAACAACATAAAATCCAAATCAAAAAATCAAACAACACAATCTGATAAAGAACCAGAATAGATTTTTATGATACGATAAATAAACATTTCTATTTCCTTGAAAACTGAACGTTTTTAGTGGAAACTGAGCGATCCATTCTGTGATACGCGTTATCAGTGAACAACTGATAGCGTTGTAAGCAGGGCGGCGGTGGCGACATCTAGTCTAGCAAATACGACACACGACCACGTCAAAGAATAACTGACAGACAGGTCATACATATTCTGCCTACGCGACCGTTTATCTACTCTGATTGACACAATCACAACGCACGACGATAATAATCACATCGTCCAAATATAGAAAGTAATATACTAATGGAATGTTCCGTTTGAGGTATCACTAATTTTTATTGGATGTTTATTTTGAGGCGTGATATATTTTCTAATTTTCCCCCTAATGTGTTATTCAAGGACGTGTCAAGTAGGATGACTTATGACGATGAGCAATAATTCGAAAGTAATAAGCTCTAAACCATATAGTTACGGCTAATGGCTTGACCTTAAATAGTTTGTACACGTTGTTAATGAGCTCCACAAACTAAGACATCCAGTAATAACATGTTTGACAATCTACAAGCTCATGAAGTTTCTTAATTATCGACGTCTAGTTCTCGACCTACAAATATGATATTTAATGGTTCCATAAACACTTCTCAAGTATCATATTATACCGCTAAGTATTTTGATGTCAATTACTACGAAACTTCATGAGCGTGGAAAATGTCAAAGACGCCATCGTTGGATGGCCCTAATTACGTACCATAAATCAAGATTATATAGGTACTTGGCTCCCTTTCAGACATCAACCGTGGTTTAAGGAAATTGATTATTATTTTTCTTTCGCCAGCCTATAGGTATATGACAAATCGTAATAAGAAGACCAAAAGTACAGGCAGTGGGTACATAATGTTAAGTTAGTTAGATGCGTACGCAAGGGCCATAATGTTAAAAAGACTTGTGGATGCTCTCAAAGGGAACAAAGAGAGTATCACTCTGGCTTTACTTACTTCTCTTACAGAGGAGCGGAACTTGAAAGCGGTACCAGTAATAACAGTAAATTTTGGACTAAAATTCACTAAATGTATAAATTAGCGTTACTCAACCTTTTTCTTTTTTGGGTAGGTTTAGGTTTCATCAAGCGGGACGACCCGAACAACCCAAGCGAGGAATACTGAGAAAGCTACTTTTTTTGAATAAGACAGCTGGATTGTGCACGAATTTATAAATAATTCGTAAATATTCATCTCAATCAACCGGCCATTACTCCATCGTACATGTACCAATTATGACTCGTTTTTATATTGTTTCGTGCCTTTATGAAAGCTCGACAGACACTTAAAATTACGGACAATCCACAAGTTGAGTATCACTGTCACAGATAGGGTCATTTACCAGCTAACAGCCAACATTAACTAATTGCCAAAATGTCAACAAACCTTTATTTCGTTTGCGTTGTTCCATCAATGATACATAACGACCCTCTTACTTTCGGCAACATTTCAAGAGGCACCGTAATCAGATCGTGTACGGGGGTACAAAGTTATTCGTTATCTTTCACCACCAGCCAGGGTCGTCGCCCCTCATTAGTGTTGCATTTCATATTAATTACGTTCACAATTAAAATAATGCTTTTAATCATTACGCGGAGAATTTCCTTATAAACTTGGCTTGTGCTGCAATGGAAATGTAGTCGCCATTTACGACTATTTATATAGGGTAGGTTGAGCATAGATATTGGAAAGCTAAGCTTGGTATTTATTGAGTCTAATTGCAGGTCCAGCGTTATAGCGAAGGTTTTGACATTAAATGCCGTTGATTCTACAAGTTATACGAGATTTTGGACATTTATAGAAGATAGATATAATATTTGTGAATAACAAATAGATTGTATTCGAGGCCAAACCCATAAGAGCTGTAATAGCCAAGGGACTGCATAATGAATATTCGGAGATCATAACGACAATCACGGAGATAAAATGTCATAATCACCGTGCTTGGGCATCACCCTGTCTACATACTACTGTACTGTTCTTACCTATTTTACTGAAGAAACAAAGTGCCGTATTCTTCGCGAACGCATGTATGAACAATACCTCCCAGTATATAAATCTTACGTTAACCCGTAACTCACACGGCAACACAAAACAAAAAACTACAAATCCAAACACGAATCAAGGACAAACCTAAATATGGGTGACCCATTTACCTTATCCTCATCGTAATATCTACATAATACATGTTACCTAACGAAGTAATTACCTAAAACTTGACTCAACTACCACGAATATACGCGAATGACGCATCTTGCCATTTAAAACGTCTATGACTGGCACACATTGTTCTATAATAAATAACGTATTGTACTTAGTAGCGCGTTAACACTGTCTGTGACATTTTTAGACTGTGTACATAAAATGCGTGTGTAAAGATGACGTCATCGTGACCCGTATAGCTGCCAAATCCCTCGTGCATAAGGTACCCTAGCCGAGCTATGTTACGGGATTAGTGACGTTGATAAAATGGAAATGAAATCCACTTCTGACTGCTTCATTGGTCTGGCTTTTGAATACGCGGCTTCCGAGCGAGAGGTCCCGAATTCGATTGTTCGTGCTTTTTGATGACTTTATGTGTATTATTTAAAATTTGTTTAAATTTTTGGAAAGTCTGTATAGTGAGCTCTGATTAGTCTCGTTTTGCTTTTATAATAAAGCTTCTGATTCCAAGATACGTGACCTTATTTCTAAGGGACGGATAAAATAATGTAACAAATAAACAAACATTGCGTAAGGTTATAAGTGTTGCTATGTTATCATCTCACGTGTACACAGAAAGGTGAGAACCTCCCCGAGTGACGATAGCTACTCGTATGTACGTCCGGCGCACTCTGCACTTCCAATCTTGTATTTAACCGCGATGACTGGTAAAACATTCCACCTCGACGTGAGCTATCTTCATGAAAGGAGATTTCTTATGTATCTCCTTTTTTTTAAACTCAATATTACTTGTATTTAAATATGAAAATATCAATACCAGGGACTTCGTGAAATCCCTAGGGATATTATGAAATCATGGAAAATGTTGAATATGCCACAACAAATAAAAGGAACCTATTGAAGCCACGGTATTTTAATTGAGTAAATATGACGTAGTAATCATGTTGAAAACGTATCATTACGTTTCGACAGACCCCATTACAGTTACATTAACCCCATCTTCCGTATATTCTTAGCATCTTAAGATTTTCACGAAATCCCTAGGTATTTCCCTGCGACATATCCAAGTTAAACTTCTCTAAACAATCAGATTAATTTTCTAAGAATCTGTAATTAGTATATAAATCTTACAAAACATCTCGTAAGTTCTAATTTCTACGAACAGCGTTCAAACAATAATGATTACCGACTAGTGCCACATAGTACTGTACCGATTGACGACAAAGTAGCCTTAAGAACCGGCTAGGAGTTATGCACAGGTGTTTCTGGAGGTCACCGTATCGAGAATCTTAGCAATCAGCCGTGAAAGACCTTACAATATTCTACTGTTTATACGTTATGATATCCGCTTCCTATGTAAGTAGAGATATGTAGATTAGTCACTACATATTATAAAACAGTCCCCCGCCGCGTCTGTCTATCTGTTCGCGATAAACTCAAAAAACTACATAACGGATTTTCATGCGGTTTTCACCAATAGACAGAGTGATTCATGAGGAAGGTTTAAGTGTATAATTCGTCAAGGTTGTGTGTAAATTGGCTGAAATGTGACGATGATAGTTGAAGATATCGGAAAAAATCATGCCGACTGGGAGCTTTACTGGCGTGCACCGAGTAAATGCTCGACGTAACAGGCTGATACGACACTACGACAGAAAAAAAGTTTAGGTATATATGCTCTGCTACCCGTGCGAAGCCGGGAGGGGTCGCTAGTATATACTAAAATAGAGTTCTAGAGCCAGAAGTCAGTAGGTATACCGGGTATACGATTATAGAGCAAAAGCACTAATCCATGTTTTTTGAAAAATTTCAATTGGATAATATGCTGTTGCGCTTGCTTATGCGCATCTCTCTTTGGCATTCTGCTAAGTCGAAAAGAGACTTCATTTAGAATCGAAATTCAAATAAATATTTCAATTCTTTTTATAAAATTAACGACTGTAACGTAAAGGGAAATATTGAAAGTTTATTTATGTATCCTCGTGCCACTCCCACTTTAGAAATTGGCAGAATACATCGTCAGGGTCGAGTCACTCATTACAGTCACCACGGTTCCCCATAAAGATACGTAAACCTTTTGTCTTTCACGCGAAAAGGTACACATTTTAACATATAAATATTTTACAAATTAAATGAAAATGTAATTTCCTTCCTTCCTGTATTTAGAACGAAAGCGTATATATAATATGTTGTTCTTACATTACGTTTGTACTTAGAGTAATTAAATTTATATAAAAGACATTCAAATTGCCAGTTCCATATGGCGCGGTTGTGTGGCGTGAGAAAACATACTCCATGGTACCAACAAAACGTGCTTCAATAAATCTTGTGCCAAATTTGATTAAACACTACTTTATTTCATTACAATGTCCTGTATAAATTACGCACCATTAAACAATTCGCAACCTAATCTTCCGCGAACTGTTAGATTTAATTCCTCGGTAAACCACACGAGAATTTAAGGAAAACCATATGTATTAAAACAGCTGATACAAGTGTATTCAGTAATAAAACCATTTGCCCGATGACATTAAATAAAATCATATACAGACATTGGAGTGTGAGAGATCAATGTTTTTTACAGTATTATCGTCTTTATTTATTGGCAGATATAGGGGTGAAATGGCTTGTACGATTTTAAGAGCGGTTGATGTATGATTCGTGTAACAGCACACGTACGCAAGGTGTGAGTCACAAGCTTGAATCCGAACACGCCATCTATTCATAATCATGTTCGTGTTGTCACAGCTTGCGATAGATAACGGCTCAGCCAACAATTATGTAAGAGTTAACCCCTCACCGGTGACATTGACTGTACTAAAACTTGAAATGTTTGCACAGCGTCGCACCTACGACGGCTAAAGGAATCGTAAGGACGTTATCTTGACAGTTCTGAACGACTGAAGTAAATGCACCCGATTGAAAATTTTACGGGAAATATTAAAAATTTAACACACATTAAATTTAATCTTCAGGCAAGCAAAAGCATTCTTAATGTGAGTAAAAATACCTGGTGCTAAGTTGATTAAACATTTGTCTTTTGTCGGTTTTCTCGTACCTAAAGACTCCTATAGTCTCTGCAGTTTAGTATCTTTTATGAAAATTATAATTATTTATATTTAATGGAGTGCTAAATAATACAAGACTCATCTATGTTTAGTACATCAGTTAGTATAATTTCCACATTACTATATTCTTGTTCAGTGCGTTGCAGTCTTTCGATCCGCAGACCTTAAATGACTATTGTCGGTAATTTGCGATGGTTGACCGAGAGGGAACCGTTACTTTGGGGACTAGACATTTAGTGATTGATGGAGATTTACGCAATACTGCATTTTTTCTAATAATTCTTGATAGCTTCGATCGGCTTCGTCGCAGGATAGCAACAGTACCATAAGTCGTATCTGCAAAAATATGACAATCCATTGTGAAATGACATGATCTTTACACATACTTTTTCTTTAGTCATCAGATCTGACCCTATACTATGTTGCACCAGGCGCTAATGCCAATTCATACGAACCTTTCTCCACAAAAAGGCCGAGGCCATTCTGCCAATCCCACAAGAGACAAAAGCGTGAAGGTAAGTTTAATATGTTCCTCGACTAATAAAGCATAATACATTACAGTCAGCTTCCGTACATAAAGGATATTAAACAGTTAACCAGTCGCGCCGTTCTTGATAACCTAGATATGGAGTGCGAACACTGGTCATTTGATTTTCTTCCATTCGGAATCAATCACATCACGTATTACTGGGTTTGCCATGCGATTTCAAAATGAGAAATGATTTCGAGAGGAGAGATGATGAGAAATATTAAAACAAAAAAGTGAAATGTGCGATTTGAATAATTGCTATTTGCTACGAAAAAGGATACCAATAAAAATTAATATCTATATTTGTCTATATATTGCTTGGAAGCATGAAGCATGGCGGATAAGTAGTCAGTAAAGTACAATTACTGTATAGTGCCAGATCAACCCATTTGAGCCTATGCCTATTGCATCTACCGTCACAATACTCATTTCCCTTAGTTATCATTTTGATTCTTATATCAAAATGATTCTATATAAAAGAAATAATCTTATAGACACTTGAAGGCGCGGATTTAGAAAGCCCACGAGTCTGTTCTCAGAAATTCATAAAATATCGTAAAATAACCCAATTTAAAATAGGGAGATTTTTGTCGTTGACCCAAAAATGGTAATTAATACCGAAAAGGGTCAATTTAAATATTTACCAAGGTGATTGCATTGACATTGCTTCACCTCACAAGTTGTTATCAAAGCGAAAATGTAGGTGGGAGTCGTTAAAAAATAATTACTTAAACTTATAATACTGATTGAATTTGCACGTTTAATGACAACGATCATTATCATCACACTGATATTTTTGTATTAGCGGTTTTATAGCCACAGCAGGCTAGCAAAAAAATCCATAATCAATTATAATATCAACTAATTAAAAAACCGGCCAAGTGCGAGTCGGACTCGCGCACGCAGGGTTCCGTACCATTGACTAGGTAAACAACAGTAGGTATTTATTATTAAATTAAAAATACAACTGAGTATTTTGTGAATATTTCAAGTGCCTACCTGTTGCCATTATTGATATCGAGCAAAAAAGGTCAAAAAAATCGCGTTTGTTGTATGGGAGCCCCCTTAAATACTTATTTTATTTTGTTTTTAGTATTTGTTGTTATAGCGGCAACAGAAATACATAATTTGTGAAAATTTCAACTGTCTAGCTATCGCGGTTCTTGAGATACAGCCTGGTGACTGACAGACGGACGGACAGACACCGAAGTCTTAGTAATAGGGTCCCGTTTTTACCCTTTGGGTACGGAACCCTAAAAAAACAATCAACTTGATTTTTACTCCATAAAACACTGAATATTAATCCTCCATACCCGATAATCTAATACGTTGACACGACTGTACATGTACCAGGAGTCCAGGACCCTCCGGAGTAAAACGCATTAACTTCAAACAATACTGTAACACAACACTCAAATAACAAATGACGTGTAAGCTACTCAAATCGCTCTAAGATTTACGTAATTTTATATAAGACATGTACATACACATACACAGTACATGCTTACTCCAATTACTGAATCTTGCCTGCATAAATAATTGTCTCAAAACAATAGGAATAGGAACGAATGAGGAAAGGGGTTCGGGTGACGAATCAAGTCAAAGATTCCTTGAGTCATTAAGCGGGTAAAACCTGAGGTTATCTTATGAGGTTGACGCAGGTTTTAGTTAGTATTCAGGAAATCCGCCCTGAAATGTTATGTGGTGTGTTTGCGAATTTCATAATTCCAGCTTTTTGTTCCAGTACGGCACCGCACACTCAATCAAATGAAGATTGTTTTAAAAAGCTCTTCTGGTGTTGAGTAGGGTTTCATTCGAAAAAATCAGTCAACCTTAATTCAGACGTTTTGCTTAAATGAGGGTCAAATTACAATATTCAGGATGGAGGGAATTTCGGACTACCTGTATCATTTAGCGGTTGCTTACACCTTCGCTCACGTCAAAATGTCAAATTAGAAACACAAAAGCATATATATTTCTAGTTATTAATTATCCTAGGTCTGTAAGTCAAAAAAATATCAAGCAAGGTACGCGCTTGCCATAAAACTGCCTATAAAAAAAAAAACACACCTTTCGTGATACTTACGTGATATCTTTTTATAGGGCATAGCGGATAAAGGAACTGATTTGACAGTAATATTATAAAAACAATTTGTACTCACCCTTTTGTGGAATTTGCTCGGATCATAAGACCTCTCCGAGCAGAGGTTGTATATCTTATAGTGGTCCTTGTGCATCTTCTCTAGAAACCTGTACACTTCATCTATGTGATTCCTGTAAACTCCTTCTAACTTCTCGGCGGGGAACCCCATCGCTATCAGCCTGTCTGTTATATCTGTGCAATATGATGTTAAGGAAATAATCAAAAATTCAACAATATACATTTATACATTGCTTATTGAATGTGTCTAGTTTTTTTAGCTTGCAAAGCAGAATTTATGACAAAATAAATGGTGTGACATTTTGAATTTCGCCCTAACAAATAGAAAGGTACTGAAATAAAAACGTATGATATAATATTTAAGTAAGATCGATGTTGTGTGCGGCATAACAATACTGTGAACGGTAAATGTAATGTTAAAATATGAGTAAAAATAGAACAATAGTATTTAAACTCTGGCATGGCGTATGTCAAATGTCAATTGTTATCATATAGTATGTGATTTTTAAACGTATTATACCAGCCAATTGTAATAGGGATATGATAAAACCTTAAAATAGCCTACAATTACTATATGCTGTATGTCGATGCTGCTTTTAAGGAGTAGAGAAACCTTCAAGTTATTTACAATAAGTTTTTGATCTTTCAAATTACCTCGGGTCGTAGTTGCACCTAATAGTAAGGTGTTCCGTTGATTGACAAAAGATAAATGCATAAGTTTAGAAGTCTTTACGAAGTGTAATAATATTGAGCACAATGACATTGCTGAATCTGGCTGCTTTCACAGCCCAGACCAGTACCTCAGCTCTAAAGCAAAGTAAACTGGTTTAAGTCCTGTTCATAACAACGCAACATTAACACCCAAAAGCCTCTAGCGGCCAAATGATATCCTCAACACAAGTCCTGTCGAGAGTCTACCTATTGAGTTCTCTCAAACAAAGAATCCAGGTTTGCCACTTCAAAATCCGCTTTCCCGTCACGCGTGCGCCGCATCGGATCAGTATTCTTTCTATCCACGTACGTCATGTATCTCTAACAGTAATGCAACAGTCATTGCACTGCTAACACTGACGTGAATAAAATATTTTAGCATATCACTCATTTCAATTTGCGTACATATCTAACAATGGCAGAACAAGGTTACTTTATGCAATTGTATTGGTTACAGGACTAAGTGCTTTAATCTATAATTAGGTGATATTAATAAGGTATTGACTGGATACTGACAAACAGACAAAATAGGTTTATTTATCGTTTAGTGCAGATATTCAAAGTCGTTGCGAAAGCGAGTTTATCCGGCGAAGAACCAAGTAGTACAACTTAGTCACCATAGGTTGACAATTTCTGTTAAGAGAACCGCAGATTGGCAAACGTAGCTTAGGACGCCAGATGGACTGACGATTTGAAAAGGTCTCTGCTCTAAACTGGATATGGAAGACGGAGGACCAATGTCATGGCGAAAGCGAATCTTTTCTAGGGGCCGTCTATTAATCACGTGAGGCTCGAAAGGGGGGGTATGGCAAAAATCACGAAATATCACAAGGGTGAGGGGGGTGTAGTAAGATATCGTATACGTGTATTTATTTTTTCACTTGCTAATAGACATGGGCGAAGTCGTTACTTTGGAATTACAGTGACTCGTCGTGAATTTTGGGAACGTTAAGTATCTAAAAAATACACGCGATTTTGGTTGGCGGGGGAGGGGTAGTTTCAAACCTTACCACGTATCACCAAGGGGGAGGGAGGGATTAAAAATGCTTAAAAAACATCACGTGATTAATGGACGGCCCCCTAGCAGGGGGCTAGCAGGGCTAAAGATAAACGGTTAATTGCGGTTGTTTCAGAATTTGTGTGCTTAATGAAATTCAATTCAAAGTTTACAAAGTCAAACTTAGGCTTGCATACCCTTTTCGCTTGATTTAACATCAACAAACAATACCTTAATCAAATACCACTACACATTCTATAAAAAAGAAACTGGCATTTCCGATCAGGACATCCGGCCCGAGGGGTTCTTCTAGAGACACCATCGGATGAACTCCCTGAACCCTCTTGTTTTGTTCATTGAGAACTTTTCATCACTTGTGTCAGTACCAAAATGTTAATCAATACCAACGAATCAAGAAACACAGGAGCCTTGCATCTATTGAAAGTCAATCAGTTGGAATGAAGGGTCTATCAAGAGGTCTAATCTGTATCCATTTGCCAAAAAGTGCAAATGCAAATGTTTTCCTCCTTTGTCCTATTTTCGGAATACTACATAAGAACACACAGCGACATTAACCTACAAATAATCTCCGATTTGCTTTTGTATAGCATGAAAATATCTTGGATGCATCACTGAACAATGGCATAAATTGTTTATTTGTGGAGTTTTCGTAAGCGATATAACAATAATAGTTACGACCATGTCGAATGGGTCGGTGATCGCAATAGTTGTACCAACAATAGATGATACACCTACTCCAAAATCACACTTGTCCCAATTTTCTTCAAAGTTATGCATATTATGACGGTAAAAGGAATTTTCATTGTACCATATTATCATGGTCGCACTGTCAAATCGAAAAGTATGGACAGGTATCCAATGAGGATGATGACCTATACCGGCTATAGCCTCTAAATGATCGATACATTTTGAAGACTTCTCTTCATGGCTCGATCTTGTGCGTCCATATTTCTTGGTCCTAGTATTCCCTTGGTCTGTGTATCGTTACTTAGATCTTCTTTCCCTTAGCAACACGTTACTTAATAAAGCCTATATGACTAGACCATACACGAACAAATTCTCCTTAAATATATTGATAAATTAAAGAGATTCTATCTCTGAGTGAGAGTTGCGTCATTGCACTATTCGTTCTTATTCGGCGCTGGCCGGGCCGCGCTAGTCTAACGGTATCGTTACCATGGCAACGGGTGATAGGGCCAACGTACTATGGTAATACAATAACATACTTATACGTACTGATCGTTCTCTAGGGACTATTATGCAATCATCTGTGGTAATATATTGAGAAATAAAAACTGGCAAGACTGTACTGAACTTTGATTATGTTGATCCAGAAATCTAATACTTTTTGTATCAAAGGACTAAAAGCTCGTATACGGACTTAGTCATTTTAAAACACAGTTTATATTATTATCACGTATGAGGTAAGTTTCCCATTACATTACGTCACAAATTCAATAAAACCACAGTTGTAACGTAAACGTGTGACGTCACTGGAGACGAACCAATATAAAAAGGTTTTTTTTTTTTTTTCAGATCTGTGGTGTGCGAAACCACGGGCAGTGGACCTTAAGTATACTAGTGACAAATTCACCGTCAGTATCATAGTCAAAAGGTAAATAAATACCTAGTTAGCTATATATAGCAGGCTGCGTTCCCATTAACCATATCAATGCGAATAAGTAATAATAAGAACGATGTAAACGCCCAAGATCTACCTACAGCCTCTTATATCCCAGTTAGTTACAATATGAGCTCGGCAAGTCTCGAAACATTGAAAAATAAAATGTAAATAATAAACGCGATATAATGGCAAATGTTAGTATTATTTCAATGAGCGTAGCTTGCGCAAATACCCAGAATACATTAATAAAAATATTTTTTATGCATTTATGGATCGGTTGGCCGCAATAAAATACTTTATGGAGAAAATGCGAATATCGTGACTGAAGGCAAAGGTCAAATAAAGCAGGTGCGAGCTAATTGCTAAGTATGATTATATTAACTCAGTAAGCGCAGCAAGGGCAGAATGCAATGTCCCGAGTCAATGTCGATGTTGGAATGGACGAGTGCCCTAGCCACTACGGAGTAACGACAATTTAGATCTCACTTCATTTGCACCATTAAGGTTTAGTGCCACTATGGGCGAACTGCATTACGAACAACCGGACGACTAACCGCAGCTAACAATTTGTGTGAGATTTGTGTTCATCTTTTTACGCACGATACTTTGTATGCGACGACTAGTGACGAGTTGTGCAAGTAGTCTCCATGTGAGAGGCTGACTGATGCTATTGCCTGTCCGCAAATATTGGACGGTATGTAAATACTTGTATGTATAGATTGACTATTAGTATAAGTTTGGTAATTATACACAGCATATTACAGCATCATAAACACAAAAATGTTTTATATTGAAATCGTGGGATAGTGAAGAGAAAAATATTAAATCCATTTAGAACTGTAACGTACAATTTGAACTTTCATGAATAATATTCAAATTGAGATAGCAAGTCGATGCGGCAAGAGGGTTTCAACTTTCAACCTCGCGAGCGTTCAAATGAGATGTAAGCCTTGACTGGACGATGACCGAGACTCCTCGGAGATACATCGACGTAAATGGATATCTGAGGAGTAACTTGGTAACGGAAATGAGTAATACGAACTCGGATTGAAATACGAAAAATGAGAAATATTACTCAGTTTCAGTAGTCCGACTGCTGTAATCCATCCTTTGAATAAAATTTTAGAGATTTCCAATTAGTTTCAAAGCATAATTTTCCTAGAACGAGTTATGGTAATCATGAGATAAAACTACAGTGTTACAGTTAAGACATTAAAAAATAAGTAGCTCATATTTCAACATCTCAATCCCTTTAATGGGTTGGCAAAAATCATGAGAAACAAACGAGAATAGATTCGCAGTTCTACTTGTTTTTTTTTTTCTATTTTACTTTTGTTAGTGTCTGAGAGAAAAACTTGACGACACGTATTTGTATGCCAGCGTAGTAATGTATAGCAGTAACATTCGTCAGTTCTCTTAGTGACTGTTGAAAAACGACAAGACACCGGTAAAAACACGTAATATCAGATTACAACACTAAGATAACGCTAGGCGTAATAGTGAGCGACGCGCTAACTTATAAGCGCGCGGCGATTGCTAAACATTCGTTGGTACGCGTCTAAAATATTAAATCAACTTGCAATTTTTCACGGCTACTGTGCGCGTACTAGCTGTGACTATGCAACTATTTACTCGACAGATTTACTAAATAGACCTTGGAACTGTCTTGGACACATAGCAACAGTGTCAAAACATTGCAGAACACAATAATCATTCTTGATTTTGTAAACCGATTATAATAAAACCCAAAATCGGATCGGATTATGTCGCAAAGGACAAAGAATGGTATAATAATACTTTTGAATGTAAAGCAAAATCATGCCAGAAAATTCGAGGTTTATTACTGCACAATTGTGCAGTCAAGTATTGTTTATTTGGAAACGATAATACTCGATTTAAAGGAGTCATTGAGGACTGAAACATATAATTGATTTAGAGAATAATCCCTAGGTAAAAATTAGTGTCAAGTTAGTTTTCGTTATTTCAATAATGCGAAAAACAAACAGCGGATGGATTTTAAAAAACCCGGACCGTGAGTTAATATTCGTTTTCGCTAGGATTCCGCTAGAAATACAATTTTAAGGGCGTGGCAACTGGCATTAGATACAGCGCATCATAGTACCTATCAAGGACGGACTGGCTCGCTCGCTCGTAGCTTCCGCACCGGCTTTCCAAAACTACTACCTTTGAGTTTTAATGCTAACTTTGCACATACGGTTACAATTTTATGTTATCTCTTTCCAAAATCCACGTCATCTTACTAAAAAGCCGGCAGTGGACAAAATCTATAATTATTAATTCTCTACGGAGAACATATAGCTCGACTTCAAATAAAAAAATATAGGTACGAACGCCTAGTTTTATGATCTAGGGATGTGAACGAGGCAAACGCAATTTCGCGCCAAAACGCGTGAATGATTTATTTAGATAGTAAATTACGCAGGTGGACATGCCTAAGGCGGAGTAAAGGATGTAATTATAATTTTTGTAACTAACTTGCATCATCTCAAGTGAGCATTCTATTATTCACGTCAAATAAATAAAACAGAAATAGCCAACAGTTAAATAAATTGCTTTAATAAATACACTGATAGCAATAATTGCATACATTGTTACAGTCACTGAAGATGGCGGTCATTATGAAAAAAGGAATATTCCAAATAAAAAAAACAAACACGACGAGTGAAAACGAACGAAGCGATATGGTCGACGAATAAAAAAACAGAATCATTTACGTAATTGCTTGTTGCTATGGCAGTGTACAACGCAAATGAGTTCAAGCATTTGATCTAACGCAGCGAAGCATTTGTACAGAATACGTGCACAACATGTACATGCATATCTTAGTCTTTAACAATAAATCCCCCTTTTCGAATAAGCTTGTACTATTGAACAGGCTTAGGGAGCAATAACCTAAAGAAATCCAATTACACAAAGAAGCTCAACGCTGACACATGTGAAAAAAGATTATCAACCATTTGCAGACTGCAGACTGAATTATGCATGCAAGTAACCATAGCGTGCATGAATCACCCCAGGTGACCTAGATATAGACAGCTCAATAAGTGTTTAAATAATGCAATTGAAGACGTTCGGTTCGTCGTCAAATGCGGAAATTTCAATCGATCGTCTGACCGCAACACAATCGACTGGAAGCCTTTATCTTGCAAATTACTTCAGTTATATTCAAACAGAAATAGTAAAGTGTTTATTCCTTTTCAAATCTTGTGCTTCATATACACTAATCAAAAAACTAAGGAAAGATTTATTTAGAGAACTATATCACTTCAAATCAAAGGGATAACTAAAGTATACCATAGATAAACTTAATTAAAACTTTAGGATAACGTACTAAAACTGAACGAATTAAAAACTCTAAATAGGCATTTCAAATCAAAGCCCTCCCTCAAACAATTTAACTTCATCCACAATCGGTTTCATTTTCAGTCATTAGTTAGTCGTAACACGAGCGCGTCCCTTAGGACCACCGCGTAAATTTGTAACATGCTGTAAAATCATAGCTAAACACCATTGGCGACCCTCTAACACGCAAATGAAGCGGCCGAAAGTCAAGATGACATTTTAATTAAGTCACTAATTCATGACATCGGAGAATATGAAAATTTAAAATAACTTACGTAAAATGGCAAACATGGCCAATTGGGTTTAAAGTGCACAAATATGGTTAAATGAATTTATATTCCGTTTCTGGATTGACTAGCTTTGTATAGTTTACATAGGCAGGTGAGAAGCAGCAGGTTTCATAATGAAGCAATAATGAATGTTAATGAAGTTATGATTTCTTTGCAATATAAATTAATTGATCACGTGAAGTTGTTGCCATGAAAGGTTAAAACGGTAACTCACATTTGATATATTCTTGGAAACAAACTAAAAGATAATAACCAACACCCTTATCCCTCAATGAAGGGATTACAGAAACAAACGAATATCCAGTCCTAGGGTAAAACAGCTTCCTTTAGAATATTGGCAAGGAATTGAATTAGAAGAAAAATAGGAGAAAGAATAAGAAAATCAAATAGAACTAGTTAGTTAAATATTCGAGTAACCTTCCAGTCCATTTCTTCAACAATGTAATCCATTAAGGGACCCGGCGAGTTTGTTCAATATTTTGACGGCCAAACTAGATTACCTATCCTGTACAACTTCTGTTATTTTTAATATTTCTTTTTTTGTCTGTTGCTAAGCAAGTTTTTTAGCTGTAAGCATTGAGGAAGCTCTACGTTATAAATAGGTGGGTAGTTATTTAATCACCTCGCCTTGTTGCTAGGTGGCGAATCTGCATTTGGCACATTTTGCGTTAAGATTTAGCTTACGAGGAGTTTTTAAAATGATTTAGCATCATTATCATCTTTGACCCGCAATCGCCTCAGTTCTTGACTTCAATTACGTAAATCAGCACACGATTCCGCCGAGAAGATAATCTTGTTAAAAGCAATTATAGTTATTGAATGTAGGCAATGATGTTTGAACATAAGTACTTAGTTCACGTATTTCAGATGGCCATTAATTAACACGTTATATAGTTTCAAAGTCTAGTGTTGAAGGAAAATGACTATCAGGTAGTCGAGGCATCCCTCCCTATTTATTTATGGCACCGTTTGACTATTCATAATACCTACTTTTAATAGATAACGTTACACAATAAAGGAAATCAATTCAAATTATTATATTGCGAAATCGTGTTAATTTATTAGACAGCCAATTAATTCTAATTGTAAACTAGATGTCAACCATAAGTTTTATAGTCATCTGGGTTAAACTTATATAAATATTTATGGAAATTTTACAGTTTCATAATTATGAAGAGGAGTATTGGCTATACCTATTACCTAGCTATACTACACGTGTCAATTTTATAAAAAAAGATCATTTGTAACCATGGAAGACGTTACAATGGTCGGAGTTACCATCGTTACCTATAGATCTTTATCAATAAAGTACTTTTCGGTTGGAGGCCATGGGAACAGTACGCGTGACGGCGTTACCTCATTTAAAAATAAAAAGCATAGGGAATCCCTACCACTGACAAGAAAACGACATACGTGCTTAGGCAAAGGCAAAACAAAAAATATTGGCACGCAAAATCTCTACAGACAATCCGCGTCTTCATCTAATTTTGTTTTAAAATCACGTTTTGTCAAAAAATAAAGCAAACGCCGGGCAGTCTACAGCCTAAAAGTTAATTAAAAAAGGTTCAGGGCCCAGCGATGTAAATGAAGCATTGTTGCTATGCCGTTTAACTCGTCATATATTTTCACTGCTACATCTTTTGCGCGTCGACCTTGGGCTTGACAAGTTAAGTGATGCTTTATATGGAAACGAACCGGAAGAATTGCATTTATTTACATTACTGGAAGGAACGATGGAATCTGCCTTCTTAATATCTCTAGAAAGAATATCAAGTGTTTTTCACGACTACTATGAAGCGAGAATTTTGATTTTATTTTAGTAGGTGTCAAGATTTTCCTTATTGAGTTAAGTCCATGCATCATTTAATTAACTTTATTGATTTAGTGTCATTGTCGTATCAATTCCTTTCAATGATGCAAATAGATTTTGAATCCTTTTAAGATTTGTTACGCTTGTGAAGAATTCGGTTGTCTTCATTTTAACTTTACTATAAGGCCCATAGTCACTGACCATCATTAACAAATAGTAGTCATAAGGTTTTATAGAACTGAAATAACTGTTTTATTCCTATGGCCCACATTTACATGTGTAGTATATGAAGAACAGTTATAATTAGTTGTATGCGCCCATTCACAAAACTGGACTCAATTGCTAATGTTGTGCCTAAACGAGAATTATATTTTAAAACCGAAACCTATATACGGAAACACAGAAATTTATTTTTGGATTTTATGGTTCTTGCGCTGGATTTGGTGAAACGAAGGATTTTGCTTTATAATAATGCCCACAAAATGATATTTTATTACTTTTTTGTACAGCACTATTAATGTACCGTTTTCATCAATTTATTAATTAATTAATGCAATAAGAACACCTATAGCGAAGTTATGAGGTTATTTTTATGGCGACATATATGAATTACTTCCCTGATAGTATTAAATCTTTCATTACATCATATGCTGGGATCTTTCTTCCATCGCCAGAGTACTTCGAAAACTCATCAAACTATTTAAATTAACTCGCATAGTACACTGTACCCAATTAATTGTATCTGAAATCATTTTACTTACAAACACATCATTATGATTTAATTCCGTACCTACATTGATCATACGCACCCTCAGAACGAAAGTGGCCTAAGTCAAAATGCAATTTGTGGGAAATGATCGAGAAAGTCTTAAGTCTTTTTAAGGTCAGTTTAGCAAAATCAGAATTTTGAGTTAGGTCACTTTCATTCTAAGGGTGCGATATGTGCGCATGATCCTTAATGTTTATGTCTCGCAACCGTCTACAAATGGATTAACTTCAAATATTATGCAGAACACAGTATGGCGGCCAATTTTAGTGCATCAAATCACGTGCAATATTGTTTTTACGACGTGCTATTACTTATAATGTCAAGTACGAATCGCTGTTGAAACAATCGAGCGGTTAAAAACCTTTTTTTATTGTTAACAGCCATTGTTAATAATGCACACCTTTGTTGTATGCTTACGCTTTCGGATTAGGTAGTTACATTGATTTTTTACAATTGCATATTATAAGTCAATGACCCCACAACAGACGTACGGCGCAGACTTTTTTGTAATTTCAATATCTGCATCAGTGACCATTAATGTCTTTGTATAATTATGAAAGCTGAATATTTTAATTTGCATCATTATTCACAACGATTATGACTGTCGTCTCCTTATGTGATAATCGTTGAATGTTTTTGTAAGACTAAAACAGTTTAAGGCAGCTGTACAAATGTAGCTACGCTATAGGAAGCTGTAAATTCTGAATGAATATTTTATTGTTTCCAATTTCAGGTAAAATCAATCGCGATGATTGTTGCCACCACATGTGATATGATAGCGCTTACTAAAACATGCAAGTCACCATCAAACAGATAAAAAACATAAAATGGAGAGATCAAAGATAGATAGAAAAGATAAAAATGTAAAACCGTTCGTTGTAGGAACACATTTGTGTCAACATTAATTACCTACATACATTGTAATGGAACATCGTCGCAAGCGCAAGTAACACGGGCTTTAGTCACATGACGATTGTAGATATCAGTTACGTAGTTGGTAATTAAGAGGGCAAGCAGCCACATGTAAAGCACAATTGATAATAAATCAAAAGTAGGTATTCAGAGATGTAAGCACGGATCTCGTTATCGCTATCTACAGTAGACTAGACTTATCGTAACGTTATAAGAGCTTTTTATTTCTAACTCCTTATTTTTATTCAATTTAATAATTAGAAAAGTATAAAAAAGTAAATTCTTCTTAGGACTGTATAAACTGCGAATATATTGCGAATCATCTTTGGACTTTGTTATTTAATACGAGGAATATCGTATCTCCTTGACTAATGCCAGCTCCTTGGCAAGAAGCAGCCAAATAATATAATTAATTTCTATCCTTCTTTCAGTGGAAAGTTCGTAATGATCTTCTCGACTAAATATAAACCAAAAATAATGAAATCAAGAGATATCGCCTAGCTTCGCAACACAGTGCAGTTGCAGCCTGCCGAAATTCATTAAAATCATAGCAGAAAGCGAAACTACTAGCACTGTAACACGCGTCCATACATCCTAAAAACTTAAGCCATAAAATCAGACTTTATACCTAGATAATGAAACACTTGTTTCAGATCTGATACAGCTAAATCAGTAAGTGGTTACTTAGCTTGTGTTTTGTTGTAATTTGTTTTTAATTGTAGATAATTATGTGTTCAGCCTTGGTTTCACTACTTCATTTTTAGGATTCCTCGCTTGTCATTATTAGGATTAATCGACGTAAGTTTTGTTCTAGATGAATCTAGTTATAATAATCTTCTTATCTTAATTATCAAGATCATTAAAAAACACGTTATTACGTGTAATTCTTTTAAACAATAAAGGCGAATAAGACCTGTTTTATTTCTTGGAACTATTCATCATTTGTTTTCATTCTACAATCTTATTAAATAACCTGTTCTCAAAAAATGCATTCACGAATGAAAGCTAAAAAACCGAACTATCAACTTCTTACGCACTACACCTACATTTTTTCAATACGTAGCATTTTTTTATACAGAACCCACATTATTATGAGCATAGATGCTTGTCAAGTTTTTTATAAAGCTCAGCTCACAAGGTAACTTCTAAATTAAGAACGGTTTAATGATACCTTTTGGAATCAATTGAGTATTATACTGTTGCCAAGCGAAGTGGCGGCCGAAGGTCGTATATGAAGTTTGCTATAACTCTGCGGTTGGAGATTTTTTTATGTAATATTATGGCTCTTTCTTTTAAAGTATAAGCGTGCATATATTAAAGGTGATTTGTGCTGTAAAAAATGTACTCTTGCTGTTTTTTTATGTACAAGATTATTTTAATGGAATGAAGTCTAATTTCATGTTTGTTCATTCTGTGCATTTAATTACGTAGATAATCCTGTTAAAAAGTTAATTATATATTAAATACTTATATCTATCTGATGGTGTCTCGACATAAACAACTTTTCTTTCATCAAAGTTTTCTCCATCTCCTGAGATAAAGCGAGGAAAAGTTATGAAGTATGAATGCGTAAAATGCAATGAATTAAAGATTCGTTAACTAGATTTACGGTTGTTTTTCTAGAAAATATATCGTCTAACATTTCAATAATGCAGTAGTACCTAATGGCTGAACTTTAACTGGTTGACTGCTTTTAAACAAGTCCACCCAGTCCTTTAGGCCGCGCTCATACTTTTTTTGTTATTTGACTGTCTGATCGAAAGACCATTCACATCACACACTTCCGTTAGTTTACTTCAAACGACCTTTTTTGGATTCAGATTCATTCGACTCGAACGTTCGATCATCCCGGATCGGGTGCGAGATAATGGTCCGAATTGTTCACAAGTTGGAAACGTCTTTAACGTCATCAGTCCATCAAGTCTATTACATCGGAAACAGATCCAGTTCAATGAAAGACAGGCAAAGGTGTGTCGCAGCGAAAAAAAAATTGATATCAAGAATCTACTAGACTTAAGTTTTACGTGTTACGGTAAAATGGGATATTATGACGTCGCGATTCATACCCTAAGCCTGTTTTGAAGTAATGTTCAGTACTCATAGTTGATGTCATATTTATTTATATTATTTCCGCCGTATCTCTGATGAACTGTGAGTTTATTCGGCACACCAAGGGACGCGATATAAGCGATGTAGTTTTTACTGACTCTAAAATCGAATACCCTTACTAATATACGCTGTAGATATGTATAAAGTTATGTCATTATTAACGGCATTTCCAAGATCAATAGGGGAACTCCTTATTACTAATAAGTCACTTTATAAGTACTATAACATTGCACTATTATAAAAAACCCATGTCATCAATTTAACAGTGCAAAATATTATTTCAAATTGTTCATTACCAATTTATTAACTTAATGTTTTTATTTTACATATTAAGACATAAAATAAATTACTCTTTTATTGACTGTATACTGAAGACTGTTTAATAGAGACATTGGGAATATTTGAGACTAATTTGCATGCACTGGACATAAATGATTAAGGACCACATGTAATAATATGTAGAATCTAAGTAATTTTGTAACCATGGCAGTCTCTGTGTGTAAAATATTGAAATAAATTGATAGGATGGTGGACAATAATAGCAAGAAATAATGACTGGTGTCTAGTTTATGTACAGCAACATGGTGATGGTAATGCTTATCTATAAACCTGACAGATTTGACAGAAGAAGGCACCTTAGATGGTATGGTATGATGAAACAAGCATTTGGAAGAAGTCCACTACTTTACTGGAATGGCTTGAGTTGATGACAAATAATAATAATGTGTTTATTAAACAAGTTTACCAACATAATAATGAGCAAACATATTGGATCTCAAAAAATCTGTGCTCTACTATCCTACCAATGGAAATACTCTGATAAGGTCAGAAATATAGGCAATAAATACCAATGCCTAATTGGACAAGTTTTTAAAATGATTAAAGGTGGCAATATGAATCCACATAATAAAAAAAAATTGCAATCATACTGATAGGATGACTGATATAAAACCTATTTTAGCTACATATAAGGGTTATTGACCTCAGTGAATATTGATATTAGCAAAACATAATAAATGAAAAACAGTATTCTAGATGGTTGGTACACTTGGTTACTATTTTGGCTGTAAAGTGGTTGCAGAAAATGCATTCTCATCTCAGGACCGTTTGGGATGAATGTAAATGTACCAAGCCTAAGTGTAAGTAAAGTAATTTTCAAACTTATTTTCTTTAAGGTTACATAAAATATCTAATTCCAAGTTGGTACAATGTGGCCAAACTTTTTATGAACATGTACTTGAGGTTTGTTTGATCAACAATTAAGGTTTTCATATCTCTCTCTGAGAGAAGGCGTAACCCCAGAAGTAGGTATATTAATAGTCTGATGAAATATGCTGTATTATAGGAAAGATCATTAACAGCATTTCAACAATGTTACCTGTCAACTGAAAAGTCTATAGCATGAATTATTATAATGCACTTTTCCTCATTATATTTCTGGTCCTGTCTCAGGGGAAAGTCTTTGCCTTGTGGGAATAATCCATCCTAAATACATAATAATAATAATTTATGTTCCATTATGAAAACTAAATCACTGAATTCTCACCATTTAACACTAATCCTGATTTTACTATTCTATAGAAACTTAAAAAAATCATGTAGCTTATATGAACGAGTTCAACAACACTAGAATTACTATACCCATATTTGTATTCTACAAGAATTCTATATTTACAACCAAACAAGTAAATCTATTGTTATTTAGGTATATTGGCATGGTAATACTTGGTCACAGAATAGAATGTAATAAGGTTCATGGATTAAAAGACATAACTTGTAAATAGTATAACTAAGAAGTTAAGACAGAACCATCATAGAGATAAGATGAAAACAGGAAAACATAAACAAATCTACTCAGCATACATAATTCATACCAGATGACTGCATAGCTTGGTGGCAATGTACCTATGTGGGTCCTCAGCAGTGACGGAATGATTATGAACAAGAAGACATAGATCAAAGGAGCACAGAACTGGGCAGACAGAAAGTAGAATAATTAAAAAGTGGTGTTCAGTGGGATGTATAGCTGTGAATGATTGAAAACTCATCAATATGCTCTCATTACCTGGAGTGGACTTATGATATATATTTTAAAACATTGTATTCTTAATATGAACCAGCCATTTTTTACTATTTCTTAAAAAGAACCTTAAATAGATGAGTATAGATGAGTGTAGTAATAGATGAGTCACTTATTGCACATAAACTAGTAATTATTATTGAATTATTTATAAGTTTATGTCTGCACAAGTAATAGAGACTTACTCGCAGCTGTGAATTTCTGCTCCTTACATATTTCCTACTTAACATGATAATTACACTGATGCACCTTATTAGCAATATAAAAACTTTTTTGATGTACACCTATTACAATTTACAGCCAGCTATGATTATCTCCCAAAAACAAGACAATAAACTATCTATATTCAAATTGAAATACATACAAATGAAAATCTTTTTTGTTTCATTTTGTTTAACTGTGAACTCCGATAAACACTGCACAGGTTTACCAAGTATCAAGAAAAACATTACTATACCACCATTTAATACACTGCTATATGTACTAATATTACTATATTTTTATAATAATTATACTGGTGTGCCATTTTTTCAAACAGAAATCTAAACCTGCCCGCTCAACTTAACCACAAAAAAACAATCAAGTACATAAAGGAGCAGTTAAGATATATTCACACCATAAAATACCAGCAGATTAAACTCAATAGATTTTATGATTCCTAACACTCTACACCACTCTACAATGATTATCAGATAGTTTCTATGTACACATACATAATAGGCACATACTATAAGCCTATATATACAACGTTATAGGTTATATATCTTGTTGCCATGCGAGATTTCATTGCTCTCTGTGTGGATAATAGTCATGTTCTAAACGAAAATTAACGTGTGGTTGCATTTATTATCGTATTCCCGACATGTTTATGCAATTTTAACATAATTTTATTACTTAATTTTAGATTAAAATGAGCGTTTTGTGCGTACGTACATGTACGAGACCTTGTAACCCTAATAAGACCTGTCAGATGAGTTTTATACACAATTATAACTGATAATTTTGATACAAATTACTGATTCTCGATACCTATCAAACCTTTAGCCCAAAAAAGCTTCAATTTTTGTCAGGAGTTTTATAAATGTAATTTATAGGTTATAAATCGAGTGCCCTTGACAAAACTAAAAGGATGGCCAAGCCAGGCTAATACGCTAGTTACGAAGTAAATTTGACGAGAATAAACGATACCGTGGATGTACATCGGTATAATGAAAGCTCAAGGCCGGGAGCACAGGTTCGATCACATAAAGGACTCACCGACACACAACATCGATCTCGGGTCGCGGCACGGCAACAACACTAAGCACATAAAAGGATACAGGCTAAGTCCAGGTTGAATCCGTCCTTGATGTAGCGCTTCCGGCGCTTGCTTACAAAGCCCTTGATAGGGTTTGTCATCTTGATGTTGGACATGGAGTTGGCCATGACTGTCAGTTGGTTGACGCGCCGGGGCAGCAGCTCTGCTGCCGCAGTGCCCTTAGCGGGCCCGCCCGCTCCTGGCACCGACCGCTTCTCTGGTGCCTTCCGCTCTCGGCGCCGGCAGCTCACGCAAATACCCATAAAATAACCTCCGCCGCGCAGAACGTGCCCCGCTCATTGGGCCGGCGGCGGAGCGCGAGCGGCCTGCCACCGGAGGCCGCGACCGGCGCTCAGCTCGCGCCAGCCATGCCTCGCGCTGCACGCGCCTCGCCTCGCTGCCTTGTCTCCAGCCGAGCCTCGGCTCCGACCAGCACCGAGCACTTCCACACCGAAAGCACCGTACACTAGATACACTATAGCATAGCTCCACGCCCGGCACCGAACGCGTTCAAATCTCGCTTCACGAGCGATGAAAAAACTATTAAACTATCTCACGCGAATGGCGTCCATCCTGCGTTTGCACTAGTACACGGCCGAAGAGAAACAGTTGCACAAGAAAGAAAGATGGTTATGATGATGGCCGAAAGTATACTCTGTGTCTCTCTCGCACTACCGCACTCTACGCTCGTTAGATAAAGATAAAACACAACCTTAATTTCTAGTGGTGGCTAGCTAGCTCTCTTTGTTCATTACAGTTTCCGTTCTTGTTCGTAAGGTGGCGCTATACATGCGCAAGTTACCGCCAGTTTTCGAATCAAAAAATCTTATCAAACTCGTAATATTTTTAAATTTCATACAGTTTAAAAACATAAGCGTTACAAACATAAGTATTCATTTTTATATTTAACTAATAACACAAGTGATATTACATATTATTAGGTACCTACGAAATTATACAAATCCGGTTTTATTCAGACAGTTCGTAATCATTTATTCTATACATAGATGGCGGTGCTGTGCACTGCATAGAGTAGAATCATAGACTGCGCAGTGCGCGGTAACTTTAAAAAGTTTTAAAAGAAGTGGACACGATTTAATGTGTAAATAATTTTAGTCTATCTATAGGTATAATTAAATTTAACCAGTATGTTGTAGATTGTAGATAATTATATTAATTATAGCGCACTTAGGTGCAGGAATATGATTGTGTAGTAAAGGCGTAGTTATTTTCCTTGCATAGGTTTGCATGTTTAATTTTAAGGAAAACTCGCATTCTATATAAAAATGCTGCATTTCTTAGAACATGAACACGGGGTAATAAATTATTGTGACTAGCGTTACTAATTTACATAATATGTATTTATTCATTATGCAGCTATGCAAATAATATATAAGACACTCATCGCCTACTTAGCTATGTATTTATTTTGTGATTTCATGTCAGTTTTTGTTAATAATGACACAATGCTCTGAATATTAATAACTGCGCTAATTGTTTTATTTCGGACCATATCTACTAGACTCCCAATTAGAAATGATGTTCAAAACTAAAGCTCATAAACCAAATTATAATTCACGTCTTTTCTAATTATACACAACACCAATAAAATATAGTATCTTATCTTCAAAACGCATCATGGCTCAGTAGTTTTAAGTATCCTATTTAAATGAACAGATGCATAGATAAAATGCTTTGCTAATTAGGTGTCCAGCATCCGTTAACACCAATCTATTTATTTATAGAATTAATATTTTTTTGCTGTGTCGCTAGCGGGAATTATTCGACATAGTGTAACTGGTAAACTGGTGTAGGTAGGCAGGTAACCCCGTGACGCAATGCAACCATGTTAGTTTAGGGCTATTTCTAGGAAGACACACACAGCTTGAGCACTCGTACCACAACCGTAGTACACTAATCAGTAACATCTAAAAGGGATGTTTGAGAGCATTGACGTATTACATAATTTCAAATATTTATTGTTACATTACCCACACCCACATAATAATATCGGTATGAATTTACAGTATCTATTATAGTGGCATAGATAATTGGTTGCGAGTAGACAGCTTGTTGCCACCCGGCCTGCGCACACGCAGCGCACGATGTTTGACGATACATATAGGGCTGGCACACGTTCGCGGACTCATTGTCATACAAATGAAGGACCCTGATAAGTTTTTGTCAGCTATTATACATAACGCAGGATGAATTACAATTATAGCGGAGTCTATTTAGGATTTTGAATTATGGTGGTTTTCTGTGTATCCGTGACGATAATTTTAATGAGACCAAAGGAAAGATAGCAGACTGCTTATAATTAAAATTTGCATTACCTACTACCTATCTGGTTTTATTAATTGCGATAGAAAATATAACTATGATACCTACCTACTGTTTACTATTAATTAATTAATTTAGCTACGATAGGTAGATACTTGGGTACCGTATAACCCAAATAAGTATGTTATATCTACTGCATGGAAAATTCATGTCATGCTCCTCATGTTGCATAACTTGACCAATTTTTAAGATAAACCCATGCGATCTTAAAGTATGGAATAAATTGGTAAAGGCGATCAACAAAATCCACTGGCAATAGAGCGAAGAAAACCCTATTAGGTCCTTCTACAACAAGATGTAGGTATTTAAAACTGGTCAAGAAGAAAACTCTCTTTTAATTTTCCTCCAAATTGTCGTGCGCTACAGCCCTACTTATTGTTAAAAGTTATCAGATTCTTGGAAGTAGCATTGATGACTGTGCAGTTAGAAATGAAGATTTCATATCTACTTCTTCAGTTTTTTTTGTATCAAGTATTTTTTTTTTACCAGGTAACTAAGCTATTTAACGTTGGCGTTAACTCTTAAATTAGACCAATAATGCAGCAGCTGGTGTTTTAATAATTCCAAAACATTTCACTTTATCATATACTTGGAAATGTTGTATTGACAAATTAATTTAACAGCACTCCAATAATTTACCTTCTTGCTAGATGAAGGACGCCGCGGTAGAGCTTCATATTTGGTAGGTACCTACCATATTAACACCATATCTTAGTACAGAATTCTTCAGGACATAATGTCTTTGTCACAATTGGTCTTTCCAACCAGCTTTTTAGACTGCCATTGCCACCCATTTGCATTTTCATTGTCTATGAACTATTCTTGAATCGTGGGTGAGATTAAAAACATATATCTTTACAGGCAGTAGACACAATCTCTAGGCTAAATATGTAGGTACCTATATTTGTAGAACCCGTGATACGTAGTTAGCCGTGGCGTCAAACTCAATTTCGATCCGATCAAATCCCTCGATAAAAGTTTTTGCTACAATTATCAAAGGATCTTTATCAATCTTACTTGATAGGTAATGCAAAACAGGTGCGCAACAATTAGCTGCATACTCCCGATCTTCTTCATCATCGTTGCAACAAGATTAAATTAGCCGGTAAACAACATTTTGGCAGCCCTGCAACACAGTTGGGTCGCACCTTGTCAATATCGATGTAGATAAAATGTAGCCAGTGACAGATGATTCATATGCCTAAGCAATTAATGATGACCTTGTGAGTAACGGAGTGGAATAATTCATCATCCGCTGTAGGCATTACAATTTACAGCGTAATAGTCATGAAATGACGAAATAGTTTGTAACTACCATATTTGACAAGTTCTGAAGTATTATGTTTTAGCAGTCTATATGGTGTAAGAAAGGAGTCTCCACGAATGATGAAATCTGAGGTCGTCTTGCGCACCCTTCTGCCCCATTTAACAATCGCTATACAATAGAAACCCCAAGTATCTAATTGTTGTCATAAGCTCTCAAATAGTTATGTGATTCGTAAAATTTCAATCCCATACATTTACGTAAACGTAAATACCTAGGATTGATATTTTGCTGACTGGCTTATCATTCTACTAAAGCATAGCAATTCGGCGTGATAGCTCATTCCGACACGAGAAGTAGCATTGTACATTTACATTGGTAGGTACTTAAGCTATTCATAATTATTAGCTTTTCTTTCCAAGGACAAGTGTTTAGTTGTAAAGAATGATCTTCAAGTAACTAAATACCTACTTCAACCAGTACAATATTTTACACGTGTTGGATATTGCTCTGTGTAGCATACTCGACTACTGATATAAATGCGACATAAAAGCCGATTGTACAGTCGAACAAGAGATATGTTTATTAGATGAAGTTTTCTTAGGAACGAGGATAATGTTGAACTATATGTCTGTCTATCCTCAAATCTTTAAAAAACCTGTAGAAATAACATACCTATCTCTTTATTCCACCGTACCTACATATTATTATGCATTTACCAGATGTGTAATTTAAATTAATTACTTTGATAAAACTTATTTTTAGATTGCCGAATTTTTCACAGCTGTGGGAAAAATTGAATGGATAATTATGTAGAATTAGGTTATATAGGATCCTGCGTATGCAAAATCATACACGGCAATTTGACAAACCTCATAAAAATAGACAATAAACGATTTTTTTTTAATAAAAATGACATCATAAACGTGTAATGGTAATATTATATTTAATGTTTTTGTGAAATAAATTCTTATTTGCTCAACTTCACCCCCGTCCCCCATATTACTGTTAATATGACCCCCCCCCCCCCAACCTTTATTTAGGTAAGTAGTTCTACTCTATTTTAGGTAATGAATGACTTTCTCAAACTAATTCATTACCTAAAAGTTAGTAAGTAGGTTAGGTAGTTACCTATATAAAAATCAAGGTCCCGTTTACTTACCGAAACGCAAAAATCTTTAACTTCGCGGAAATATATGCACTACTTACTTATGTAACACGAACCTTTACATATCATATACCTATAATATAGTCAAATAGGAACTTATCAGGCCTGGGAACTTTTTATCAACGGCTGCATGCTCATGTACTTCATTTACAGGTTTACACAGTAGGTTACATGATAAATATTATTTGCAAAACCCGTGTAGATTTCAATCCTGCTTCTAATATATTTATTCCGTGGCCTGCTGGAGTAGTTACATTCTGTTTGTGAATGGGGATAGCTGTAATGATTGTAATACTTACGCGTTTTGTATTTGGTATAACCACAGAGTACATTTGGGTATAACGATCTCTTTTTATATGAATACCCATATTCAGAAATGGCTGGTGAAGTTTTACGTTTTTAATAGGTACATAATAAGATAGAATAACATAATAATCTCCTTAAGAAACATTACCTGGCGCTATTATAGATAACCCCAGACTTGTTTCCTCTTGGCTTGCAGATATACTTATGTATTCGTTGTGTTTTATGTATCTATTTATATTTATATATAGTTTGTATATTATTTTAGCTTCATAATATTTTTATTTTTACCTTTTTTTTTAATTGTACATCCAGACTGCCCGTTGTCTTTTTAACCTGCTTCCATCAACTCCATTAGGTTGCCTGGAAGAGATCGCTTTAAGCGATAAGGCCGCCCCTTGTACATTGTCTATTATGACTGCTTTTGTTATATTCTTTTGGTGTACAATAAAGAGTATATTATTATTATTATTATAATAATAACGATTCGACTTTCAGCAACAAATATTTCTATTATCGGAATGTTATCATATCAAAGAGATTTTTATCTTATCAAAAAGATAGGATAGCGCAACCGCGTGGACTTTCTCCAAATGTACAACTTAAGACTATAGTTTAGCTAAAAGTTTTCATACAAAATGCGTTAACGTTTTGAATGAAATTATAATAAATACTAGGTCGTCACGTTTTTGTTTTTTTTTTTTGTAATTTTTTGTCGCGTCGTAATTGACGCTCAAAATGCGTTTTTTTTAACTAAAAATCTTCCTTTTCCTTATCTCGTGATAATTGTTAAATTATTTAAATTTTGAAAAAAATCAAAATTTACGATTTTTTAATCTGACAAAACGATAGAGAGAGTTCTGTTACATTTTAGTTCATTTCACGGCTACCGAACTTGACTATTTTCTTAAGGGACCATCCATAAATTACGTCACACGAATTTCATGCTTTTTGACCCCAGAATAATTTTGTGGGATATAGGTAAGTTCTCAAATATACCTGCTTATATACAGTATAAAATATCATTTCATTACCACGTAAATGGAATAATACGTAATAATTTACAATATGTATAAAAAACCCAGCGCGGCTTTGTAGCATCTTGTTTTTTTGGGAATTCAACATATTTTTTGTACGTAGCAACAGCCGTGTTGTAATTAGTCAAATTAATTAAGTAGCGGCTAACGTTTGTAATTTTTTTAAACTCATTATTATCTGGTTTTAAATGATAGCGATACTTGTAGGTACATGGCCAAGATAAGACTATAAAATGGGTCGTAAGAATGGTTCATGGCAGTTAATGCAAACAAAAAATAAGCTCTACATACGGTTATGTCAACAAAAGCCTGGCACCTGGCAGAACGACGTCTGAATTAGAGTGCGGAAAGGTGCCTCGGTACGTACTCAAGGTTGAGGCATCATCAAAGTACAATCATGGAAGAAAGAGAAGAATCGTGACGTGATGTAACATGAACAACTATGATGAAATAGAAAATGTATTATTGGTATATTCTTTCTTTGCTACGGCGGCGGCGTAGCCTAATACCGCTACGAAAACTAAGCATTCTGAAATGTGACAGTACCTATATTGTACAAATATTCCGAATATTCTCTCGTACAAGTCTACTCTCTTTTGTTAATGATTTTTGTATATGATACTCGTCGTAATCTTAACAAAGAATGTACATAAGTCTCGGATTATTCTTGACGGTAACAGTTGTATGATAGTGTATCACATAGAAGCCTTATTATCCTCGACATCTATGTTCGTGTCGTGTGCATATTGCACGTGTTATTGGGAGGTGTCCACATTATACCGACGGACTGATAAGCACCAGTCCTTAGGCAGACGGATGCTCAGATAAGATACGGCGTCTCCGTGACTGCGCGGTGCAGTGGGAAAATCATTATAGTCAGAAATTCCACAACCCGACTGTACCTTCTATGTTTTGCGACATTATTATTTTTATAGAAACACTGATATCATAAGCTTATAAGAGAAGAGGTAGACACAAGAAAAGCTGGATGGATTGTGTGAAATGTGATATGGCTGGTAAGAAAGTGAACTCTTAGACATTATGCCAACCCCAAATAATATGGGAAAAGGGTAGGAAAATGATGATGATGAATGACTGCCTCAAAGACTTGTTCTTCTTCTTATTTAAGAGCATTGCTTGTGTCGGTTTAGCTGATGAAGTTCCCTCTATTTTTTTCTTTCCAGTTTAGTCTTTTTTGCCTCAAAGACTTCACTTGCCAAGGAATGTTCACGGGTAGCCAGATTTAATACTGTAAACCACTCGCGGGTTGGAGGCTCCTCGTACTCTCTAATAAATAGGACTGTGAATTGACTGGTGGTCTCGGTAGAAATTCCCCGCTAAAGCTCGACACAAGGACCACAGTTCAAAAGCAGTCAAATTTAATCTACCGTTTCAAAGCAGGAATTAATTAATAAAAGCTCTTTAATCGCGACATGCATCATATTTCAGATATAAAAGCTTTTGTTTTTATTTATAACGTATCATTAATTTGTACTCGGAAACTCCGATGTGATTAATACATTTCCTGAAGTTGCTAAATGTCGATGTTTTCGGATTGTTTATGCGGTCTCGGTCGTTTTTGGTTTAAATTCTAGGTGAAAAAAAAACCTGATTATCTATGTAATACACATCTTAAAATTTAAGGGATGGACTGTTTGTTGGTCGTCGTGGCTGTCTGTCTTACTGCACGGTTGGCGCAGCAGCAGAGCGTTCGACTGTTGCGCAATTTGTCGCAGTTTCGATTCTCGCTTACCCTTCCTATCTTATCCTACTAATATTATAAATGCGAAAGTTTGTGAGGATGGATGGATGGATGGACGGATCTTTGTTACTATTTCACGCCAGAATGACTGAACGGATCTGGATGACATTTGGCACAGAGATAGATTTTAGTCTGGAATAGCACATAGGCTACTTTTTATTCTGGGAAAATTTACGGGTTCGTAAACCACGCGGGCGAAGCCGCGATCGGAAGCTAGTAACGAATATTTGTATAGTCTACAGCTACTCATAGTTATACTGAGGTATCCTGTACCGGATGAAGGAATAATTAAAAAAAACTAAAGACGAAAAAAAAGCGCGTATCTTGGCGAAGAATCTTTCGGCGATGTTACGTACATGGGACCTAGGTCTATTGGTTTATGGGCTCTGCCTACTCCTGTGGGGAAAAGGCGTCATGATATTACATATTCTAGTATTTTAAAAGTAACTTTAAATATATTTCTGGAATATTTTTATCATTTATTTCGAATTTATGAATGAATGTTATAATGTTTACTTATGTAATGATATTCCTGTGCCAATAAAAGAATTATCTTACACGTGTCGTAATACTTCTATATGTAGGTATATTTTATCAGTTTCCTCGATATTTTATGCTAACTACAACCCATGCAGCTTATTATTATTCTTCTCACTGTTCGAAAAGTTTTAAATCGTATGATATGCACGCAAGAATAAAATTCTTCTATTGCCATGCGAATTCCTCCGTGGTTTCTGGTGGAATAATTTTCATTCAACAAAGTTTAAACCGGGTCTGGCTGCCAGATACCTCCGGATACCTTCTCTATGTATCTAACTACTAGAACATTCTTTATCTTACAAAGGAGTTTCAAATTTGTCAGTCGAATAGAAAATTACATAAGTTAATTAGACTATCAAACATCAATATATCTGCTAAGCTTTTACAATTCTTTATTCTGTGGCCTAGCGTAGTGATTGTTGCATCTCGTCGCTAAACATGCAGTCAACACCCTTGGATGTCGTAAAAGATACAGATACCAAGAGGGTGAACTACAAAATCCTCCGTTATCCTAATAACTACATAGGTACCTACTCTGATTTGTCTGCCAAACAAGCAAGGCACTTATTAGTGTCATGTAATCATGTGGTCATTAGGGCAACAGCGCACCAGCTAAGCTGCCAAGACTTCGGACTGCCGATCGTAAGGTCATGCGTTCAAATCCAAACGCACTGAGCTTATTGCCTTGTTTATATTAGCACATCGGTATCCCCATATGACTGCTTTTTGTAAAGGTGATTAGGAAGATGGTCTTCTGTACTAATTTGTTATATTATATAATTATATGATACGTTAATCATTTGTTCTTATCAAACTTTAAACAAGTCTTTAGCGTAATGGCTTGAACTTTCTATTTTTACTAATAAAATAATAATTCAGCTGATTACTGATCCACCGAGGAAATGACACCTTTCTCTGAGGGGAATAGTTAGGCCTTAGTTCACCGTTTGTTTCACAATGTTTGATTCAGTGACGGTGCAGAGGGTCGTAGGGTTCATGACCCCACCCAAATCGAACAAGTCCAATTTACAAACCTAAAAATAGACAATTCACGAAAATTTTAAATAAATTTTTAAGGTCCTAACGTCTAAACAATGATATCATATTACCCCCCTCCCCCCGAGTTGACCTACTCCCAGTCTTTAGCTGCCACCGCGCCTGGTTTGCCTTCGTTGTCAAATTCTAGTCTTTAAAATTCTTTCATTTTGTCTAAGTTATGGTCGGATTTCAACTCCCTACATATAGGGAGGGTATAGGGGGAGGGGCCCCCTATACCCTCCTGCATGGAACAACGGATGAGCTATCACTGTTATTGCTCACAATAAATAAAACAAACAACATTATTCACAAAATGTATTAAAACTTCAACTTAGATTCGTGTAAAGTCAATAACTTATCAACCTCTAGCGCTCTTTCTTTTAAAGTCACCATCTCGTCATCACTTAAAACATCGCTCTTTTTGCCCGCGTTTTTGATGAGAAAGTGTTGTATGAACAGTCGTATGCTTTCCCTGAACATGTGGAGTTTGGGCGCCTTCGATATGCGGTGGAACACTTCCAGGGAGGCTTGGAGGTCCGCGTTCATTATGATGGAGAGGAGAATCTGGCGCATGAAGCGAACGGAATGCTTGTTGAGTTCCGAGAATTGGATCACCTGCGAAGTAAAGTTTATTTGTTTGATTTTATTGAATGAAAATTATATCTCACTTGACACGGTTGGCGCAGTGGCTAACCGATTAGCTTTCTGTGCTACGCGTCGATCGTGTTCGATCCTCGCACGGAACAAACATTTGTATGATCGTGATAGTATTGTATGTGACATGTATGTTTATAAACTGTACCCACGATAAAGGAAAAAGTCCTAGTGTGGGGTCAACGGAAAGAAAACTTGCCCACACGCTACAGACTCTGTGGATCTCATACAAATATTCGTTTCGTGGTTGATTCGAACCCGCGACACGTTGTGAAGATAGGCAATCTTTTAGCCAATACGTGCCGTCGTATTTATATGCGGCAATAAAAGTTTAAACATGACTTATCATAGTGCTCTAACTCAGCCTGTTGTAATCCAACGCCAGACGAAAACTTCCTTAAAATAGAGTTCATAGGGGCACAGTGGCTGATGCCAGTTCTCGGTGTCCTTTTAATATGAAGTAGAGATGTTAAACAGATTAACATTATCACTTAAAACTTTTAGTAAATCAGGTGAAGTTTATACAAAGTTGTGACGACATTAGGGGCCGTCCATTATCATCGTCATGTGAGGCTCGAAGAGGGGGGAGGGGGTTTGGCAAAAATCACGAAATATCACAAGGGGGGAGGCGGGTGTAGTAAGATATCACGTGTATTTATTTAGGGGGGGGGAGGGGTAAAAATGCTAAAAATACATCACGAAATTACGACAATATTTTAAACCATATTTAATTTAAACGTTTAGTAGTTCGTATATCAAAAATATCGAAATTATATTCAAGTGCAAAGCCACAGATTTTATTTTGTACTAGTTCTCCGAGTTATTCACGTGGAGCGAATCACTGGATTTACCTATATGCGTAAAATATAACTAAATACAATGTGGGGCTCAGAAATTATCAGCTACTTTTGAAGTAAGACAATATTGATGATAGCAAATTCGATGTTTCAATTCTGTTGTAACACCAATATTAATAATTTTAAAGTATTTTGATTCTGGCACATTGGTCTAGTGGTTGTAAGCGCGACTACTAAGCGTGAGGTCCTGGGTTCGATTCCCGGGTCGGGTAAAGTGTTATTGGGTTTTTCTGTATGGAATTTCTCAGTAGCAGCACGGAGTCTGAAACTGTGCCCGGCAGATGGCAATAGGCTCGCCCCTTATTACATGGGACTCAATAACTGCATTGATGAAATGTGGATGTACATATATAGTACACCTCTGCCTAATCCTTCGGGGAATACAGGCGTGATGCTATGTTATGTTAGTAGCCATCGTTTTTTAATTTATTCTAGTTATTTTGTCACCACCCTGTATACAAGCTGTTCAACGGGTCGGCCAACAAATTGCTCTTTAATAAAGAATAAAAGTGAAATGTTACCTTCAACACAGAGAGCGGTAGACCCTTCTCCATGATGAGGTGTATGAGGAACTGCGCCATGTTGGTCATGCACTGTTTAGATATACTGTCCAGCTCCTTAATCTTGTCCCATATTGAATACTGGATTGAAAGCTGTAGGATAAAAACGTATTTCATCATCTGCCTAGCCTTTTCCCAACTACATTGGGGTCGGCTTCCAATCTTACCGGTTGCAACTGAATATCAGTATTTTACACGGAGCGACTGCCTTCTGACCTCCGCCACCCAGTAACCGGGAGACACTGATACTCTAAGGTTAGACTGGTTTTCACTTTTTGGGCTGCTGACACCCGTAACGACTGTCATAGGTCTTCGTATGACACCATCAACTGCTTCACGTGCTTTCCGAGGCACGGAGGGGTCTCGATATGTGAAAAATGGTCACCCATCCAAGAACTGACCGCATCAAGCGCTACTTAACCTCGCAGATCGATTGATCTGCGCTGTAACTATGTGACTACGAATATCGATATGAGTATGTAAGCAGTCGATCTAAAATCTCAAACAAATAATCAGGACAATCAACTTTGAACCTTATATACCTGGTATTTCCGATCAGTGTCGCACAGCTTCTGCCCTAGCACGGCGTAGTAAGGGTTGTAGGTCTTCTCTTGTAGACAACACGCTAGTAACACGTGTATTATCTCCCTCTCTTGCTGCCCTTTAAGTCCTAAATGTTGGAGCTTCTCAAATGCGTCCATGTAGTCCTGAAATGAAATAGAATGGCGTTGAATTAAAATCTGTGTGATTTGTTGTCGTTTTACATAATTTGTACATTTATTTTTAATAGAGTTATTGTGTGTTATTGTTATTGTGAGACATAATAATGTAGTACTAGCTTCAGCCCGCGACTTCGTCCGCATGGTCTACATAATATATATAATTTATAGCCTACAGCACTCAGAGATACTGTAGCTATCTATAAGTGGAAGGATTTTCGGAATCGGTTCATTAGTTCTGGAGATTACCCCCTACATACAAACAAACAAATTTTGCCTGTTTATAATATTAGTATAGATGTATGTGTATAATGTTATACTTTGTAAAGTCACTACAACCTCACCAACACGTCTGTATGTCATTCTCATAACATTCCATCACGCCTGTATTCCCCGAAAGTTTAAGCAGAAGTAAACTATTATGCACCCACATTTCGCTGATGCTGTTATTGAGTCCCAAGTAATAGAGGCGAGCCTATTGACATCCACCGGGCACAGTTCGAGACTTGAGATGTTCGAGACTCGAGACGTGCTGCTACTGAGATTTTCCATACAGAAAAACCCAATAACACTTTATTCATTCTCATATGGAGGATAAAATTATATATATATATATAAAAATAAATGTGTGTAAGTATTCCTTATGGACTCCAAGACGGCCGGAGCGATTTTAATGAAATTTTTAGGTAATCTTCAGATTAGCCCAGCGGGTGATCCTGTGAAGTTTGGTAGCGATCGGATCAACGAAATCTTTTTTGGCTATTTTGTAATTTTGTGTGCTACCCATGCGAAGCCGGGGCGGGTCGCTAGTAATTATAAAAAATATTGTTATATTTTTTTATTACATTACTTCCATTCTTACATATGGATGACTTACTTCAGCAGACATAATCACACAGAATATGCTCCTTCTAACATCTGTGTTCATCCTCTGCTTCCTGGCTAGTTCCAGCAGTTTCTGGTCGGTGGTGGGTAATAGTTTGGTGGTCGGCTTCTCTTCTGGACGAGTGATGTTTCCCTCCCACGCTGAACCAACTACCCACCATTTGCCGCGCTCGTCCGCTGAAATATAGAGAAGACGATAAAGCCCACGCTTTATTGGTGTTAAGATCGCAATTCCAGCTAATCAGCAATCAGGTCTTAATGTAATTTTGGTGTCTTATTATCGTCCCACAGTTCTTGTGTATAAAGGGGTTGGTGGGATGTGACAGGTAGAGGATGTAGACAGGGACAGTTGAGGCTTATATTCGGCAGTGGACTGGGATAGACTGTATTGAGAATTAGAAACTCCCACTATAGACACAGTGTGGTGGTTGTAAATACATGGCAATACTAGCCTCCCATTATGAGTAGTATAATAAGAGACAAAAACGAAAACATTGATGACTTTTTCTTAGTTGAAACCAAAATATAAGATAATAAAAATGAGTGGAATCGGAAAATTTTATTCTTTACATTTATGGGGTGGATACATGGAGTGAAAGCGGGTATTAAAACGGTCTCTTGGCCCTGAGTAACATATAATATCCTACTTAATATAATATTATAAATGTGAAAGTTTGTGAGGATGGATGGATGGATGGATGGATCTTTGTTATTCTTTCACGCAAAAACTACTGAAAGGATCTGGATGAAATTTGGCACAGAGGTAGATTATAGTCTGGAATAGCACATAGGCTACTTTTTATCCCGGAAAAATGTACGGGTTCGTAAACCACGCGGGCGAAGCCGCGAGCGGAAGCTAGTACATATATATAATAACATAGCATCACGCCTGTATCCCCAATGGGTTAGGCAGAGGTGTACTTTGTTCAGCCTAATGCCATCAACCGGGCACCGTTCCAAGCTCCGTGCTACTCAGAATTTCTATACTGAAAAACCCAATAACACTGCCCGACCCGAGAATCGAACCCAGGACCTCACGCTCACCAGTCACGCTTGGGACCACTTGACCAATGCGGCAGCTATAGTACCATATGATAATGGCAAAGTACTGCCATGCAGCCTACCTTTCAACAGATCCTCTAGCCTGATATTAAGCGGCGTGATGTAGTTCCCTTTCCTGACGATGCTCCTGCTCATCTTCTTGAGCTGCTCCGTGTACGACGGGTCGTAGTTTGGTATCTTCGTCAAGTTGTTGTTCTTCACAGCCATTAGGACCTCTAACAGGAACTTTATACGGGATCTGTGAAAAATTATAAAACTGATAAATCAAACTCAATATGTATCCATTCAATTGGATTAGCCTACTAATTGGAATCTCGGTTTTTTTGCTTGTTTTAATAATGTTGCTTCCACTAGGATTTCTTCTATATCGTGGGTACAATTTACAAATATACACGTCACACACGCCCAGACCCGAAAAAACTATCTCTAGATTCTTCAAATATTTGTTCCGTGCAGGAATCGAACCCGCTACATGTAGCTCAGAAAGCTAATCGCTTACGCCACTGCAACAACCGTGTCGTCAATTGTTTGAAAGATGAGATATTAACCACAACGAAACTGGAGTCCGTCATAAAACTGTCAGAATTAACAAGTTGAAACGGCAACAGGCAATTTTTTCGACAAGCATGGCTGGTCAAAGCGGCAGCAGTACTGATGACAAGAAGAGGAGACGACTCTTGTGTCTCCATCTACCATGTAACTCTAACATCTACGAGGACGCGTGTCGCCTGTTCGCAGTTATTTGAGATGAAATCCACACTATTATAAATGCGAAAGTAACTCTGTCTGTCTGTTTGCTACGTCATTTCGACTAAACCAGTGAACCGATCGTTATGAAATTTTACAAAGAAGTAGCCTGGTTCATGTAGAAGGAGAAAATAGCATCACGCTTGTTTTCCCCGAAGCGTTAGGCAGAGACGTACTGTATACAATTATACACCCACATTTCGCCGATGCTGTTATTAAGTCGCATGTAATAGGGGGCGTGCCTATTGCCATCTACCGGGCACAGTTCCAAACTCCGTGCTGCTAATTAGAATTTCCATATAGAAACCCGACAGACGTTGTCCTGCCCGAACCTGTTTTAGAACTCGATCGCAGTGCCACCTACCAGGTCCAATTGTGTTTTCAAACCATCCATTAACCCATTGTAATATACACACAAAATTTCATCCAAATCGGTCCAGCCGTTTAGGAGGAGTTAGGTGACAAACACACGTACAGAAGAATTATATATATATTAAGGCCTTTTTCCCGTAAGGCAGAATCACTGTAAGAGTTATCACGAATCGCAATGTTCTTGATTATATTGTCAGTTGACTTACCCAGCAGCCGAGTCTTCGGTGAGCTGCGCGACCCTGCCTTGTGTATCGTGTATGAAGTTCTTCAGCGCCAGCGGTTCTTCTTTCCGCAGCACCCCGCCCACGCTGCGCAGCGCAACGAGCACGCATTCAATATTCTTCTCCGATATCGAGTCTAGCAGGCGGGTTAGGATGTCGTAGAGGAGAGACGCGTGGTATATCTGAAATTATTATAGAGATCTATTTAGCTGACTGCTTTATTGCTCCAAGCAAAGCAATTGCGGTCCTAAGTTCGATTGTCATGTCTGGCAGTGTCATTGTAAATTCACTGTAGCAGCCCCGAGATAGCCATCGGCGACATATCGTTCACCTCCACTTAATCCTTTTGGGAATACAGGCGTGTCCTACTAATATTATAGATGCGAAAGTTTGTGAGGATGGATGGATGGATGGATCTTTATTACTCTTTCACGCCAGAACGGCAGAACGGATCTGGATGTTTGGCACAGAGATAGATTATAGTCTGGAATATCACATAGGCTACTTTTTATCCCGCGAAAATCTTTATAAAGTAAAAGCCTCGAAATAAATAAGAATAAAAAAAAAACCCGCGAAAAAGTACGGGATCGTAAACCACGCGGGCGAAGCCGCGGGCGGAGGCTAGTCTATACTAATATTATAAAAAGGTAAAATTTATTTGTATGTAGGGCGTAATCTCCGGAACTAATGATCCGACTCTAAAAATTCTTTCACTGGTAGAAAGTTACATTATTCCTAAGTGCTATAAGCCATAAATTATATATTGTACATTCTCACGCGGACGAAGTCGCGGGCAAAAGCTAGTTAATAATATGTGTAAAGACAACATTCTGTCTTTTATAATAACACTACCAGGTCATTGTGATAGAACAAGGGTATCGTCAGACACCTCAATTTCACCGATAATATATTATATGGTTTTAATACATACCTTAAAACTGTACAAATGTGCCAAGCATGAAACTAAGTTGTCCAGTGTTTTGTCTGCAACCGGCTGTGGTGTCTCCATCATGTGGTCGAACCTCTCACAGAGATCCTGAAGGAAGTGCGCACCTGAAATAATATTATAGTATTATTTGAGAGAATAAACTCTTGTTTCAATAATAAAACTGTATATTATAGAACACTGGAGATTAAAAAAACACGGAAGGAAGGTCAGAGGGGAATGTCTATCTGCTAAAGGCAATATAGTAGCGCTTTTTTCTTCATTTTTTTTCCACGTAGGTATAATCCCTGTATCGTGGGTGCGTTTTCAAACACAAATACCCAGACCCGGAACCAGTGGCGGACTAACGCCGGGGCGGAAGGGGCGGCTCGCCCCGGGCCTCTGGTCCTGGGGGGCCTCCAAACGCCTCTATGTTCCCTTAATCAAATCCTAAACAAGGCTTTAAAAATATGCTTAGTAAGCCTTTAAGAGGTGGTTTGGAGTTGAGAGGTTTTATTTTCCTCATCCATATCCATATTCTACGTATGTTTATTTAAGTAGAATTTAAATTTCACTTGCAAGATTTTAACTAAATAAACATAAACACTTATACATACAAATGTGAACTGAATAAAAAGCTTGTAAAATTACACCGAATTCTTAAACTAGAGGCCTCATGCAGCTTTGCCTCCCCGGGCCTCTGACGTGCTTAGTCCGCCACTGCCCGGAACAACGTCATACAAATATTTGTGCCGTGAATCGAACCCGCATCACGCAGCGCAGAACTCAAAGACGAAACATGCCGTACACTTTATTGAACACTATTTTGGTAGGATTTCAAACATTTTGCTCAGTGGATAACCGATTGACATTCTGAGGGCTTAATTCATTTTCATTATAAATGTTTTTATGACTTACAGATAGTAATAGATTCATGTGTGACATATGTTTGTATCTGTACCCTCAAAAGAGGGGCAAAGAACAAAAAGAAATGCATACTGTCTTGATTACACACAAAAATGTACAAATTTTATAGGCTGTTTATCTCTTATAATGTATAACTAGCGGACCTTTTTTCTGGATCTCGACAACAGTGCCATCTATTGGCTCCAACTATAGCTAAGAACCATCTGTTTTTTATATTATTATCAAAATCGATCAAGCAGTTTAGGAGGGGAAGAATTACGAACACACGCGCACCGGAATTTTATGAGAGACGATAAGGCATGCGATTTGTATGTTGGAAAATAAATATTTTTTATTCAGAACTCACCAATCTCGGAGCCAACATTAGCGTGTAGCACGGACACGAGCGCCGCGTGCTCGGCGACCATGCGGTCGGGCGTGCTCGCCGGGGACAGCGTCGCCTCCGACCACAGCTGTGTCAGCGCAGTGTTCACTGAGTTCCTGCTGTTTGATTGGTATAAGTTCTCTATTGACGTACACGCCCAGTGCAGGTTTGTGCCCGCGAGTTTGTTTAGGACACCTGCAAGATAATCATTGAAGAGTGATTAGGATTGATTTCTTTATGATAGAGAAGCCAAACGCTGGTCATCTGCGCGTGCACCGCGTTACATAGGTGGTCATGGGCATGGGCCATTTGGGCAATAAATTAATAGTCTAGAGCTATCATGCGCATTTTCCCTTATTAATAACGATCACATTCCGAAAGACATGATCAGGTAAATAAATGGCAGTTTCAACTTATAGATCTGTAGCGAATAGATACGCAACATGGCAAGAAGTAAAGCGCCATCTATCGGAATGAAACGATAACAGAATATCCTGAATCGCACTATGAGAGTTTACATAGATTCTAACACTTATACGAATGACCGGTATCAACCGTTAGGCTTCGGCCCCCCAGGCTCACCAGCTGGCCTATTCGGAGAATCCTCCCTATGCAATGGAGGAACCCCATACCTGATTCCCCCACATATCCTCTAAATTAGCCATTTAATTCACTGCTAGAATATATATTCATCACCAGCGGTGTTACACACGCTACGTACGCTCCCGATCATAAGCGATCACCACCGCTCATGAACATTCGCCACCATAGTAAAATGATATGAAAGCGTTTGTGACCTAAACTTGGGAGTGCTTGTAGAATACCGGAACATATAAGTACCAGCGGCGTGCACAGAGTTTTTAGACAGTGCAGGCGGAAAATGTTAAAAGCTAACTTACCAAAATTACCTACTTCATGTTGGTATTGGTTAGTCGTCTTGTCGATTAAATAATGATGTATGTGATTTGCCACCTCAAATATCTTATAATAAATATTTATCTGGGTCATGTAGGGTACGCAGTGTCTTTATGTCTTTATGAACTGCACGCCGCTGATAAGTACCCACATGAAAATCACACTATCACCACTCAATAAAGATCCTACTGTTCAGGGTGCGCCAGACTGGTACCGTGACTCGGAGGCTCTGAGTTCTATTCATATGTAACTAACTAAATAACGAATTGTGTAACTGTTTGTGTACTTAGTGTACATATTTCATAAAGAACTTACTTTTGATTTGTCGTTTCAGTTGTTGTAGCTGTTTGTCGGAACTGGAGTCCTTGTTTCTTAGATGTGGTGGTACATAGACGCCCTTCTCTTCCTGCAAGAGGAAATCATTCATGTAATATATTTTGTTTCAACATACTAACTGCCTAATGGTTGAAAGCATGGCCAATGAGAATGAAATGTTATTAGGTTGTTTTTTTGTTGGCAATTCTGTTATTCCCTTTAGATGGCAGGCTCATCCGATAAATAATAAGATACTTATTATCTTGCAAATCCTTCAGAGAATACAGGATTGATGTTATATTATTGTTATATTATACTATTTTCATTCACAACACCTACCTTAATAATATTCCCTTCCTTATCCCTCTTTCTTCCATAAATATCTTCCCAAACATCAGGTTTTTCTTTCTTGTCTACTATAGTACTAGGTTCATCATCTTCACCAGAGAGTTCAACGTCATCATCATCATCACCAGACAGATGTGAAACTTCATCATCACTGAAAACTTTACTCAAATCATCTTCAGATATTATTTTCTCTTTTTTACCCTTAGATATTGTTGTTTTGTCTGATTTGTTGTTTTTAAGAGTTTCTTGTATTGTTGTTTTCTGTTTACCTTTTGCTTTTAGGGTTTTTGTTGGCTTTTCTAGAATAAAAAGTTAGTAATTACTATACAAATTTCTCAACTATGTGTCATACAACTTAACTTTTTATATATTTCTGGCTGTTTTTAAACTAATGGAAAAATGTTGTCAACTAGCTGTATAGGTAGCGGTATTCACCTTTATGTAAAAATTCAGGATTCTATAAAAATACATACCTTCTGGTGCATCATCTGAAAGGTCTTCTTCACTTAAATCATCATCTTGATCACCTTCCTCATCTCCTTCACTCATATCACTAACCCCATCACTCCCAACATCACCTACACTCATATCTTCATCCAATTCTTCTCCACTACCCAATTCTTCATCCGTTTCATCCCCACTAGCAGAGACACTTTCATCTTCACTGTCGTCTTTATCCTGTTTTTCTTTACTCTTGCTATCTTTTTTATTTTTATTTTTAATATCTTTTCCTGTAACTGCTGCTAGGTCCTGTTCAAAGTCTGAATCACCTTCAACTTCAGCTAAATGCTTCTCAGCTGCCACTATTTGCTCTGTTGTTGATTTGTCGCATATTTCTAGAAGATCTATGTTGAAATTAAGGAATATATTTATGAAACATTTTTAAAGAGTTTACCATTAATGTCATAACACTTACGGAAATCAGTTTTTTTTTTACTCTATTTATCTCATAATAGCGTAGCAGCACACCAATATTGCTTATTTATAAGCATGGTGCTTATTGATGGCAATAAGGTGAGCAATAAGATCGTTTCCAGGTATACTTCTAAACTCCAGGCTGATATTGAAGATTCTCTAACAAGATACTCAATAACACTTTGCTTAGGCCGGGGACTTCACACTCAGTAGCCATGCTTGTGACCACTTGATAACTGTCTACTAGTACTATTTATCTTTCAGAAATCAGAAATGTTTATTTGTGATCTTCAGTTATACTATCAAAAAAAAAAAACTTGCTTTTACCTAATTTGCAATCACTATTATACTATATACTATTACAGTTAGGAGCCCTGTCTTTTTAATTTAAAAGGATACAGTCAAGTCCATCATCAGAAAAGAAATTATTCTTGTTTTTAGTTTTGTTTAATCCTAGTTGCTTCTCAAGTTTCTTGATAATCTTATCCTCATCTTCATTAGCTTTCAATAACATTTGCTTTCTCTGTTCCTCCATCTGGTTTTTAAGTTTTTTCTCTACTTTTATCTCTTTTTGGCGTTCTTTGTTAAGGATATCTAGTGGTGTTTCGAGCTTGGGTTTTTTCTTCTGAAATTTTAAAATAAAACAGTGATGATAAATTGTTTTTTTTTGGCATACACAAGTCGCTTGAAACTATGGGTCGTTTTAGGAACGGATTAAGCATAAATAATTTATGTTTCTTCAGAAATATCAAGGAATTTACTTTTGTTCAAAGAATATACTTTTTCTTCTTAATACCTTCACCTGCACGTTCGGTTCCGGCAAGTCAGCAGGTCGTTTGACAAACCTGCCAGCTACATATTCTGGCTGCTGCTTCTGAATAGTCTTCTTTAGATAATGTTCTTGACGATGCACCTTCTTCTGCTGGCGCTTCTGTTTGCGTAATACTTTGCGCGTATTTTCGAACTTAGGACGTGGACCAGGTTTAATTTTCTTCATTTTGTATTTAATACAAAAGCGTCAGTATGAAAAGATTTAATTACAAATAATTAAAACTAAATCCAATACGTTATTTTGAGGTTATATTGTGTATTTTTTTTTTATACGGATTCATAGCATACATGCGTCTTTGGCAAGTTTTTGACAGCAAGCAAATATCCAGCTGTTATTTCGTGTAAAGAGGGTTTTTAACCATTCTGTTCAGAAGCCATGAATTACTCAAAATAGTTGAAGTAAAAATACTTTTAATCAATCGAATTACATAGATGAGTAAATTTTGAAAAATATGATAAAGAGATTAAAGTAAAATACGTATATTAAAGTGAATATTGTTCCCAATTATTTAATAAAAAAATGAATCTGGTCTTTGATTTATATGAATATTTGTAATTTCAGAACGAACCACGAGTTCTGTTACATTTCACTTTACGAAGTTATTATCGAATTACATTATATGATTCTCTGTTCAACGCCCAAATATATTGTTATTAGTTATTTAAAAAAAGTTTATTTATCTATATTAATACTTAATTTAATTCTGTACATAACATTTGAAAAGAGTCACTAATAACAATTTGAAAAGTAAACATTTTGATTTGTCTTTCTCTAAAGTTACGAACGAAACTACAATAGTCTATAAAAAAAATTGTCTATGATAAAAAATCACAAAAGCATGACGGCAATTCATTATTTGTGAAGAAATTCTAAACTTATTAATATTTCGAAAAGCTTACGGGTTTTGTCATCTGCTCCGTTATTTATTCGTGATAAGTTAATCATTTTCCTTACGGCATGATGGTGGAAGGGTCAGCGTTTACGCGGAACGATGTGTTCCAAATGGCTATACGAGTTGCTTTTGTGTCCGCGGTGACTTATTTCTCAATAAAATGGCTCGTGAACCAGATAGATCCAACTTCCAAGAGTCGGAAGAAGGCGGAGGAGCGAGCCCGTGAACAGTTACGCAAGTAAGTAGCGATCGATTATTTTACGTCATAACACAATTGTAACGCATTTTCTTCTAATGCTGCTATTAGAATCTGCTAGGAATATGTATTAGGACACTACTATTTTGTCTACTATGTCTAGTTATACTAACTTTTTTGTACTCTGGTGATGGCTAACCTAATTTTTTATTATTTACAATGTTTTTTTTTCTTATCTGATATCTATAGTCACAGGCATTTCATCCCATCACCCTAGTGCATTTTATTATCTCCATTTAAACCTAAATTTATGAGAGAGAAATCTTAGAAATCAGATAAGTTATCATTATAATTATAATCAAACATGTTAAATGGTCACTAGTTCATCAACATGTTAAACCACCTACTAAATATACTGTGTCAGGGTAATTCACCACACTTTGCAACCACATTGGTGATTGCAGTATGATTTTTCCAGTGCAATCTGTTTAAAATCCTGAAGAGGAGTGAACCACAACAGGTTAAAACTGGTCTCTTCTCTGTATAAAATGTGTTTAGGCTTTGATCCACCGAGCTAGCCCAGAGTTTTCTTAAGTCTAGTGATAATTAAACATTCTTATGCATAATAAATTAACTGATTGGTAAAGCATAGAATTCTTTCCATTGCACTGCATTATAAATGATGTAGGTACCAAAACTTTTAGTCTTCGAATTTGCTGAAAGAACTAAGTCCTCAATCCTGAGATGAAGACTCATCTGACCTGTCCTTTTATAATGTTTAAGTTTTGTCAAAATCTCAATTTTTATTAATGCATCAAGTTATACAAAAGTCCTGGAACCCAAATAATCTAAACTATAGTGTATACCTTATGATGAATTTTAGTCTATACTTATATTATGAAGTGGTAAAATTTGTTTGTTTGTGTGGGGTAATCTCCAGAATGAATGATCAAATTCAATAAAAAAAAAACACTGTTAGATGGCTACATTATTCCCGAGTACTGTAGGCTATAAATTATATAATATGTATATATAATTTCATGTGGCATCTCCATCTTACACTCATCATACATTTTGGGGTTATAAAAGTTCAACAGTATGTTCCTATTTCCTGTTCAATGGACTCAAACCTCATTTAAATATACATATGAATATATGAATTTTAAAGGACAATGGCTAACAATATGTGGGACCTAGATCCACTCTTCAATACTAATAGTTAACATATCAATAGACAGGGATTTCCAAATAGAATATAAGTTAGTACTAAGACTAAGGTTAAATGTCAGTATGTTTGGGGCTAAACTCTTAAAAGTGATCTTAATCTAACCTAGAGTTGCCGTTAAGTTAGTGGGCTCAGAATTTCCCATTGTCCTTTATATTACTTGAAATGTATTCCCCTTATTCATAGAAACATTTTATTTCATACTTTATTATATAAAACTGATTTTATTTAAAGACAGAGTGACTGGTATTATAACCAAGATTTTATGAATAACGGAGTCATGATCACTATTTCATATTTGTTCTCTACATGTGGCTGTTTTTGATTTACACATTACCTCAAAGCTTAACTGCAGATGTTGTCACCCAAGCCATTGTAAATGTATAAAAAGACTTGTGAAAGCTTTCTATATGGAATTATTTACAGAAAATAAATCATTATTTCATTATATCCGACAACAACAAAAATATTTAGAAAGTAGAATAAAATTCAATGTTTTGTTTCGAAAATTCAAAACACTTTGAGGCATCCAAAACGGCTAGACGCTATTAAATTTCTATTGAAAATAATAATTTAATAAAAATTTTGATAATGAGTAAAAAATTTTTTTTTGTACATTTATTTATTAAACTTCTGCTTTTGTAATACATAGTTACATTAAATGTAGTTGTTTCACGTAAAATAGAAGGATGATAAATGGTAGAAGAGTATTATTCCAAGATGATATTAAACATAATAAATTACAGCATACAAAGATTACCTATCATAATTACCACATCTGCAGTTAAAATGTAAATTGATTGAGCTTCGTAGTTGCATGTATGTGGTGTCTACATTTATATGTGTATATTTATGAAAACGGCCACTGTATAGACCATGCATGTGTTAAGGATGTCTTGCAGAGCGGGGCTCGGCAACAAGCACTCCATTGCACTGGATAAGCTCACCGACCACGAGATGATCATCGCATCACAGCTGGTTGTGCCCGATGAAATCAGTGTAAGTATTTTTTTAATTCCTTATCATAATATTGGACTGCTGTCTTAAATGAAGTCCTGTACTAAATTATTAATACTAATTCAGACAAGAGAATTGTTAATACAAGTCGTATGAAGTTTTACTTAATGTTGATAGGCATTAGTGATACATAAAAGGTGCAAGGAAAGAGTCTCGATAAGTGACGATAATTTTTCCACTACGGCATCAGCGATTCCACTGTGACAGCTCTTGCCGTCTCTACATAAGAGGAAGTGATATACTTATATTTTTCAGACTGGCTGTACAAGGTGGTTCATAAAGTTTGATTAATTTCATAGGAAAAAGTGTTTAGTTCGTTTTATTGTGTAATGTTTTTTTATTCGGAACCTTTGGTTATCAAACATGTGTTTAGATTACCCGAGATACAGTACCTTGATTAATATAGGGGGAAACACCTGAATAAAAGAGGTTTACTTCGGTATAAGGTTATTCCCCAGGCCGTAGTGTGCAATACTTCTCGTATTAGGGAAATCCCCACTAGAAAGGATTCCTTAAACGAAAATATGTGCCGAGTCGTATTCCAAACATTTTGTTCAAAATGATGTCTGAAAAAAAAATTGAGTGTAGATTTTGGTTAAAACATTTTTTTTGTTTCATAATTTTGTTGTTAAAACATTTTATTGTTACTGCCTTTTAAAAAAGATCCGGTTTCGATCTTCGTATATTTTTCATTTGTATGAGTACTATATTACGAGTGTCATTAGTCGCCTAGCTTGTTACGCTCGCAGGAGTGTACAACGGAACACCAGTTCACCGATGGCGGCATTTGATTCCATAATCTATCTAATAAGGAACAAAATTCGAATTTCTTTAAAACACTCCAGTTTTATTTTATCCGCGAACTAATCGCGACTTATGAAGCAGCAATATTTATAAAATTTTAAACAAATAATGAAGTTTCGTTATTTAGAAATACTGATTTTAGTTGTTATATCTGCGTTAATTCAAACATCATTGTGAATAAACTGAGTTTATGAGTCAATAGTTCATTGTTAACCTTTGATGACATATGGCTGTAAAGATTGTGTATTGTAAATTAAAGTTGATACTGACGACTGATTAATTTATGCATAGAATTGGGAACAATACCTGGTTTAAACAAGAAAAATACACAGGTACTTCAGCACCCGAAATAAAATCTTGTGGTCCGGTACTATAAGCCTCCACTTGTCTCGACCTTGATCCATTTGTCAATTTCTTGACGAAGGACGATGAGATCCGGTACATTAGAATCCTTTCTCTGTTGGAAAGCCAGCAAAGTTGATTTCGTTTCGCTATATTGAGCCCTTGGATACTGTACTAACGGAGAGCGGTCTTACCACAGAAAAGATAAAGACATCTTGAACGCAAGACCCGCGGCAGAACGAAGCTGGAGTGGGGTGTGCTTTATTTTTTGTGTATGTCACTGTTTACCTCAAAAACGGCAAACGACTGACTATGGCTTCAGAACAGGTTCATAGATAGCATTTATCGCCGTACACCATGCTGGAATGTCGAATACACAAACTTGTCGGAAATACACCAAATAAACGGAATTTTTACTCGAATGACACGTCTTGACGATTCTTTATTATTTTATTTAATAAACATAGTTACGTACTTTAAAAAACAAATGAGAATAATATTTGTGCTCTTCAAAAAATTATTTCGATAAAGGTTCACATTTCACATAAACACGTTTATGTACAGCGTATGAATTTATTTCTCCTCAACCATAATATAAATACACAAAATAATAATCATGTCTCGGTGATATGAAAACTCTTGAATTAAAGAGACTATCCGCTTCTGGTTTCTCCAATACTGTAATTTCTGTTTTGAAATTCATTAGCTGTACGGGGTTTGAACTTCCGTTCTAGGACTAGGAATATCGGCATTGACGAACACTAAACAGGATTTATGCCAATACATCGCTGGGTATGTAAGAAAAGTGACATTACCACGAGTGATGAAACCTGAGATAGTCAGGCACGCTCTGGGCAGGCACCCTCGATACTCCGCGTTTAATTTCTGCACGGTTCAAATATTTAAGTATATGACCTAAACAAAGTTGTACCGGGCTGGATGTATATTTATGTCTGTAAAATTTGTGTCTTTAACAACGCATCTATAATACAGAAGAATATCTCGCAAGGGCATTGCAAATAAACTCTTATTAAAAAAATCTGCTGCCTGGCAAATTTTTCCGACAAGTGATTCCCATGTGACAGCCCGTGCCGACTCGTTGAAGGCTTTAGTGTAAATTTCTTTTAACAAACGAAACTAAAACGTCTTTCGTCGCGTTTATCTCGCTCTGCGTGCCGACTGGCCAGCTCCGAACTGTTCATTAAAGCGCCGAACACAGTAAAAGCGACCAAAGACGGCAGAGCTCTTACCCAATCGTCAAAATACGAAACGAAAAGCGTTTTCGTAAACAATTTTGTAAAAAACTTACACTAGGGGTATATAAGAAAACATAACTACTTACGTCTTTGGGCATTGTTGGCGTGACCTAATTTCAATACAAAGGTTATCTAATACTAATATTATAAAGAGGTAAAATTTATTGAGATAGGAGAGAGAGGTAGGAGAGGTAGATTACCCCCTACATACAATGTAGGGGGTAATATCTGGAACTAATGACCCGAATTTGAAAATTCTTTCACCGATAGACAGCTACATTATCTCGCAAGTGCTATAGGCTGTTAATTATATACGTAGATCACGCGGACGAAGTCGCGGGCTGAAGCTAGTGTTATATAACTTTCGATCTCTGTGGAATAACCTGGATGCATTGGACTGCAAGTAGGTCGCGACGCAATCGCAGTGCATTCGTAGCCCTTGCACGCGTGCGCTAATACCTGTCATTAATTAAAATCGATTCAAACCAGGACGGAGGACCTGTTGACCATTCACAACATTCTCATAGATAGGTCATCTAGATTTATCTCGATATTCAGTTTAGAGTCTGCGCTATTACAAACAGGCATTCGCGATGAAACGCCTGTGCGCGAATATTATTATAAACGCAATATTCAAGATAATAGATCCGTGTCTTTGCTTTTTATTAGATGCACTAACGTGTGCTTTTGATTATTGCTACCTTACATTTTCGAGACTAACATACGATGATCCATATAAATAAAACCAATTAAGTATTGCGTTATACGTCATCTCACGTGATTACAATATATGCTACTCTCAACAAAAATCTTCGTTTAGGTAAACTGGAAGGACATAGCGGGCTTGGACCACTTAATCCAGGAGCTGCGCGAGACTGTCATCCTTCCTATTCAGAAACGCGAGCTGTTCGCTGATAGCCGGCTGACGCAGCCGCCTAAAGGTGTTCTGCTGCATGGACCCCCAGGTAATTGGTATTTATATATTTGGTGGGGATGTTGGTTCATAGGAGCGAAGTAAGGATACGTAACGAATGTTCAGTTGAAACCGGAGCCATCCGAACGAACTCATACTATTACTCAAAAAGCGACAATTGTTCTCTTGAGCTGCATCTACCAGATGTAATGAATCTGTTATGCTACAGTTGTTTCTGCTGGGCATCTACCAGATGTAACAACTCTATTATTCAACAGTTGTTCGTATTGATCGTATCTACTAGAAGTAACAAATCTGCTTCGCTTGGGCCTGGCCCACATATTACGAAAGATGTAACTGACTTCCCGCCCAAACTGTTGCTGTTGAATAGTAAAAGTTATAAGTTCTTGTGTCATCATCTGCCTAGCCTTTTTCCAACTACATTGGGGTCGGCTTCCAATCTTACCGGTTACAACTGAATAACAGTATTTTACACGGAGCGACTGCCATCTGACCTCCGCCACCTAATCACTGGGAGACACTGATACTCTAAGGTTAGGTTGGTTGTCACTTTTTGGGCTGCTGACACTCGTAACGACTGTCATAGGTCTTCGTATGACACCATCAACTGCTTAACGTGCTTTCCGAGGCACGGAGGGGTCTCGATATGTGAAAAATGGTCACCCATCCAAGGACTGACCGCGTCAAGCGCTGCTTAAGCTCTCAGATCGATTGATCTGCGCGGTAGCTATGTAGCTATGAGCCCCTCAAGAAGAAAGAAGTTCTGGTGTATAGTGGTCATATTCATAGTGTTGGATGTTTCGTGTCTCATCTCTAAGCTACTTAAAACAATAATTATTGTTCGTCAGGTTGCGGCAAAACTCTGATAGCAAAGGCAACAGCAAAGGAGGCTAATATGAGCTTTATCAACCTGGATGTTTCCTTACTAACGGACAAATGGTACGGAGAGACGCAAAAGTTGGCTGCGGCAGTGTTTAGCCTCGCAGTTAAACTACAGCCCTGCATCGTGTTCATAGGTAAATTACTTATTTCCTTCTTTTTTCTTACAATCCTACTAATATTATAAATGTGAAAGTTTGTGAGGATGGATGGATGTTTGTTACTTAATCATGCCAGAACGGCTGAATGGATCTGGATGAAATTTGACACAGGAATAGATTATAGCCTGGAATGGCACGTAGGATACTTTTTATCCCGGGAAAATGTATGGGTTCGAAAACCACGCGGGTGAAGCCGCGGGCGGAAGCTAGTTTTTTATATGTCCATGAGGCATGGTAAGTACTCAGTTTATACTGTAAGTTTTAATGAATGGAGTAAATTCGTTTTGCACCGATCAAGGAAACCTTTAGGTATGCTATTTATTCAAACTCAGTTTGATTGATGAGCTTGAAAAAATAATAAATATTTTGTTCTGGTTTGTTCTTAAATATTATGGGGTATATGTCCAAGTTTAAAAAATCTGCTTATCCGTTCGTAAATAACGTCATTATGGCCATGAAATTCGAATGTTCTAAAGATCATAGCAGTTTCATTAGAATTGCTATTCAGAAATCGAACGTTAAAGAATTTTTATTCAATCCATTTTAATTTGACAGACGAGATCGAGTCATTCTTGCGCACGCGCACGCAGCACGACCATGAGGCGACCGCAATGATGAAGACGCAGTTCATGTCGCTATGGGACGGACTCATCACCGAGCCGACTTGCACAGTCATCATCATGGGTATGTTGTTCTCTAGTCATAGTTTAAACTCATTGTATAGAGAATTCAATACCGCTTCAATTGCGCCAATCGGATTGCCATATTGGTCCGTTCGTGGCAAAGACACCGCGAATCTACGTAGGCGCCGTAGTGTTTTGCGGCGTGAGTTCCGGTAAGCATTTTTTTTTAAAGTACAAATTTCAATGTTTATTTCTGTAAAGTCGTATGAATGAATTTCCGCGGTGTTGTTATATAAGCGACGATACATGTACATATATTGAATGGCAAACAACCAAAAATATCGTACCCACCGTTAAAATGTTTGTAAACTGTCATCAGGCGCCACGAACCGTCCGCAAGACCTGGACAAGGCGATCCAGCGCCGCATGCCCGCCACCTTCCACGTGCCCATGCCCAGCGAGACGCAGCGCGAGAGGATCCTGCAGCTCATACTGCGCTCCGAGCCCGTCGCCCCCGACGTACGTACACATACATACCATCACGCCGGTATTCCCCAAAGAGTTAGGCAGTACTTGTAAACTCACATTTTACCAACAAAAATTAATTGAGAATTTCTTATCAAAACATACCTAAGACCATTTTGCCCGGGTTGGAAATTGAACCTGGAACCTCAAGCTCAGCAGCCGTGCTTGCGAACACGTGTACAAATTTTACTTTTATATATTTTTTAAATCATATATAACTTTGTGAACAGATTGACTTCAAGAGGCTAGCGGCGTCCACGGAAGGTTTTTCCGGCTCGGACCTGCACGAGCTGTGCCGACAGGCCGCTGTGTACCGCGTGCGAGACCTCGCTAGAGATGAGATGGCCAGGGAAATGAACGACGTACGTCATCACCAAACTAACCTTATAACTTTTTTTTTATATTTGAGATCCAAGGCAATCCAGCTTGCATAACACCTGATTATTACAAACAATTTGCTGCTTTCTATAGCCTCTTAGCCTCTTAGCGGTTAGCGCAGTGGTTAAGAGATCAACTGCTGCGATAAGGGTCGCGGCTTCGATTGCCGCACGGAACAAATATTTGTATGATTTACAGAGAATTGTTCTGGGTTTGAGTGTATGTTCATGTGAATATTTGTGTTTGTAAACGCACCCACGATACAGGAATTATTCCTAGTGTAAGTTCAAAAAAAAGTACATTTTCTGACTCCGAGCTGCTACTGAGATATTACTTATTACTTCACCCAACTAGAAAAAATAAGTTTGTCACACAATTTCTCACTATAGAAACTATTTGTTCCAGAGCACTTCAACCCAAAAATCCACGTTAGATTCAGATGAGGAGTTTGTGGACGCTATCCGTCCGATTACGATGGATGACCTGCGTCTGTCGCTCAGCAAGCTGAAGGAGTCCAAGATCCAGTGCGGCACGCTCGCGCCCTCTATGCGGATAGAACTTGACTAGTTGGTGCAGTGTCTAGCGGTCTTGGAGGAGTCAAGTGTGGGATAATACTTGAAGTGATGGTGGAACGTTAATGCTGAACAAGATTTATGTTGTTGAGATTGTGTACAGTTTAATTCAATCGTTATTCTAACGATATAAGTGTAAATTCTGTCGCGTACTATCTGGAATTAATTAAAGACGTCGAAAAGACCACTCCACGCAGAAACAGTTTTTGATGTTTTGAGGCTAATAACTTTGAATGCTGAGTGCTACAAAATTGCTTTCTGTGGATCAGATTCGTTTCGCTTATCTACATATGTCTTTGTCATGTCTCAGTGTGTTGTCTTTTACTTTCATTAAAGGATCGAAAGATACAGCAATACAATTAGACCTGCCAAAAACTTTTTCTTATTTGTGACAGAATTGATACTTGTCAGATAAAGATTACGTATTATGGTAATTAAAGGTACTTAACAAATTGGTTTTATGTCGGTGTGAAAGGTTGTTAAAGCAAATATCTTGGATTGTATTCTCAAAGTCTTGTTAAGATGATCTATATATCAATGTATGTACTTAAAAAGTAAATAACAGTGACCATAGATGAAGGTTGAGCTAGACATGTTGGTTCTAAACTTTGACTTCCCTTATTCATAAAAATGTACGCTGTATAAACGCTTCATAATTATCTGTCATTGTCACTCTCATATAAATGAAAAGAGATGGCAATAGATTAAGCGTCATTTTAGTAACAAGATTATGAATGAGGGGGTTAATATTTATGGGCTAAGTTAAAGATGCTATTAGATAAAATGTTACAGTTAAAATCCTCTTACATGAGATAAAATAGAATATATTGAAATGTTATAATTGTCGCAAATATTTGTGCAAAGCTGTATTAATATACAATAATAATTTATGATGCATGACCGATAGATGATTGTCTGAAGTGTTCCAAAGAAAAATTGTGATGTAATGACTGTAGATAGCTCATCAGCTCTAGAAAATTACCGCTCTTGCGTGGATGTCCAAGTACCTGAGATATCAAATATTTATTCGATCTACAACATTATTGCTTTAGCATTACGTTCGAAAATCCTTCGACTCAAAGATCGCTAGACATATGAAATCATGTATCGTATTTAGATAAGATCTTCTTAGGTCTATGTCTGTGCCTAGGTTGATTCTAGTCTTATATAAGAGGGGTTGTACTGAGTCGCTAACTGGAGTGGGTAGTTGGATGCAGGATGAATATGGAATGACTATTATGTATACGTAATCAGCGTCCCTATATGTACATAAACGTATAATGTGATATATGAAACTAGACTTAATAAGATTTATCATCCAATTGGCGCAGGCACATTCAACATGCTATATTCTTGCCACAGTATATAAACGAGAATAGTTCATCATGCGCCAGCGCACCTCCTGCGGTCATAACTATACGAATGTCTGTGTTTCGTCACCTGGCGTGTTAACCGAGGTCATAAGGTTTAACTCTTCTTCTGTCTCTGTCTGTTTTTTGAGGATAAATAACCGGCGTCTACGTTCCCTTATAGTGCATGTGTTGTCTAAATAGGAACATATGTTTGTCATGTGAGTTCTGAACCTACTTACATAAAGGAGGTTCATTTCGTGACATTAACTGTTTTAATTTTCTATATTTGTAAATTTTCATCTGTTAAGGAGACATATTTACGGACGGTCTTTGTGAGTTTACTTAATTGTGGAGCTCTCGTTCATTGTCTAGAAGTTCAAGAATAAGGTCCATTTTAAAGCATTGCAACTGTGGCGTGTTGCTTTAAAATCCGTCTAGTAGTTTATAAGTGGTGCACGTAACGCGACTAACAAATATAACGGTAAAATTATTGACTTATTATTTGCTGCAACGTTATGTAATATCATCAATATCGTGGTAAAAATGTAATTATTCAATTACGACTTTATTTCTAGCTACTAAAACTGATTTTTGCTTAGCTATAAAGGCATAACTTCCCACTCCATTCAGTTACTCGTAAACTATTGTATTTAATTCCGTTACCATTGATATTGTAAATTATTACGTTGTATATATTCGAGTGTCACCGATACAGTCGAAAATCAACCCTATTCGTTTGATATTAAGGTGGTTTTAGACTAAAAACGTTGTTGTGTTTGTTTTTGGGCAGTGGTATACACCTTATCCAAATCAAAAGGTTGTTACATAAATGCCAATTGTTCTGGTCTAAATACTGGGAGGTTATTACCATGTCTGTAAAACAAATACACAGATAATGTTTTGCTGTAGTATAGTTTAGTTAAATAAATAATATTTCCTTTGAAGTATGATGTTTGAAAGTTCTCGACAAATTGAGATATGTGCTGTGGATGAGTTGATGAAAAGCCGTATGAAAATGTTTTGTATTTGGAACTTACTTCTTTGGAAATTAAGTTAAAAATTGCGAAGCAGGCCTTAGCATGTCAAACTTAAACATAACTTATATGATTTTTTCATATTGCCTTTTTTCATCCAAGTTATTCTTCAACTTTCATATTTTATCGAAGGAATAAAGTTCCAAATCCGATTTCAAATGATTGCACATTGTTCTTGTATGATGATAAATGTATGACTGCGTAAAAGGTTGGTGACGTCTTTATCATTTGGTGTTTGACGCTTTAGGAATGAAAGAGACGGATGAACACTCGGACTTCAAATTCAAAAGGCTTGTTATTAGATGCACCGGGTCCCTATTATGAAACATATTTTGTCAACCTGACCTATTTTAATGAAATCAAAAGCTTAAATGAATTGTCACACAAATAAATTCATGTTCCATACAGAAAGTATATATTAGATTAGAGTTTTAATATTGATCATAGTAAATATTTACGAAATAAAAATATTTATATTCGAAGGGAAAAAAATATTTATATTGTTTATGAAACAACATCTTCGCCACCGGACTCAGAACAAATGATTGTTAAAGAGAGTGGAATAAGTATCGCTAATTACAATGAATAGCATTCAACTTCGAAAGAAAGTGCAATAATCGATTAGTATAGAATCGTTTTTATTTTACTTTCGTCTGAGATGGCAGCGGAGCTGAAAGGGCCCGTTATGACCTCCATAGACAGATGTAGATTTTGACAGCCAATCCGATGGCCCGGGCCGTGACGTCATTACGCCTGATTGCTTTACTCTACTCAACTTAGCTGTAAAACGTATTGTCTATCTATCATCTCTCTGATACTTTTTGTGAGATGATCTAAGAATACATGATATGGAAAGCGAACAAACATCTTTCCTCTCAATCTAGACTAGTTATTTAGAAAGGGACCGACTCGGCTCGCGCCAGTTCGGTAGTATCACCCGTTGAAAAGATCTTGATGTTATATTGAATGGAATTATAAAAAGAATGGTTTATGTCTACTTTGCCGGCGAAGAAAGACATGGCTACTCTAAATTTTTTATTAGATGTTCAAATTCTAAAAGTATAGTTGGTTCAATGGACATATGAAACTAAAAATATATTTATTGATTGTTAAAAATATAGATACATTTTGGTGTCGATAGATAAATGGCACGATAGATTATTAAGGTTCTTTTATTGGTTAGAATGCTCAGCTTAAAAATAAAATTGACCGATTGTAGACTATCTATAAATGTTATTGTAGGACGTAATTTTGATTTTTTATGTAATTAAATATTCGGCCGCTACGTACAGTTCGTCTCGAAATATGAGAGCCTAAAGCCGTGAAATCGGACGTGTCCCAACATATCGAAATATCTGTCGGCATTGAATCTAAATAAACTTATAGCTATGGATGTTCTATGTATATTGTGAGAATGGGCGTAGACTGGGTGGGTAGGTGGTACAGGTGCCAGATTATGAGCAAAGAAGGGTTTTATTATCTTTTTGGGGTGCACACATGTTAGTTTTCCTAAGAAAGCTATCATTGGTTGGTGTTTTTGTTAGCTGCTGTAGATGTTGTCTTTGTCTCACAGTGGTTGAATGTGACCCATGTCCCCCGTGTATGCCCAAGTCTGTGTGCATTTTATTCGGCTTTTTTATATTAGTTTGTAGTTTTTGTATTGCGTATTAGCAGGGTTAGGTTTGGGCTGTGTCGATAAATTGTTGATTTATGGTACGTTGTTTTGTCGATATCGCTTTGTATAATATATTGTTGGAAAACCGTAATTTTGTAACTGAAACTAATGAACGTGGATATTATGTGTAAGCTTTGGCAAATAAATATGTTTATTACATGCATATTAGATCAAAATAACAATTCTACTCTATAATATATTGTAGTATGTGATTTATTTATTTTTGTCAAATATCTACATCACTAGTTTTGTTAGTTACAAAATTGCGGTTAATTTTTTTAGATTTTGCACAAAACGAATAGCAAAGAAAACTGGTGATTTAAAATAATTTTAATGAAATAAACAAAGTGATTGATAATAAGTTATTTTTGGTTATACAGAAATAAGTTTCCTTGTCTCCGTCATTAGCAGCTTTTTTGTTTTCTTTTTATGTTCTATTTTGTTTATTATTGTATATTGTTACTATTTGTTAAGGCGGTATAACTGTTCGATTTTATTAGAAACATTGATTCCAGACCGCAACGGACAATCTATAGATACTATAAACGTCAAAGACGATTTTTTTTGTTAAAATATATTTGTCGAACGCACTGGTTTAGCACTGACTCATGAAAATGTATCACGGATTATGTCCATTTTAGAGAACCGAATAATATGCCATCAATAAAGTTGGGGCTGTCAGAGTGCAATGACAGCTAAACGTCAAAGAAAAAATAGAAAAAAAGTATTTTAAGATTGTGGATGCCGCAGATCAGCTGACCAATATTTGACAAATATGTTTTCGAGTTGATTGTCCCCTACAAAAATGTACCTACCAATAACTTTTTGATATCTTTTTTTTCTCTCTAAACAGCTTCGTTATTTTTATTGCAAAGGAAGAGTTATTTGAGCATATTTATTGTGTAAATAAAAGCAATAAATTCAATTTAAAAAAATGTTTTATTTCATTATTTTACAACTTTCTCCCTTGGTTTTGGTATTTCTATCGATAAAATAGAAGTATTTTAGCTTAACAATAGGTATTAGGTACATACATTACATACAAAACACAGACTTATAAAAGGTACAAGGATCTTTAGATTTAAATCACAGAGTACAGGTAATAAAGTAGACAATTTAAATAGAAAGACGCTATAGTTAAAATATAAACTCATTAATCAGATCAATTTATATTCGAGTGGCTAAGAGTGAGTTAAGAAAATATTGAGCAATCTTTCGGATCCATCGGATTCTTGGTCATCGGCGGTATAAAATCTAAAAATAAAAAACAGATTCGATTATTTTCTTGTTGCAACATTTATGAATTTTGTCGAAATTTAGCATCACATACATTGAAATAAATGAGTTGTAACATCTCTCATTAGTCAGTATCGTTTATACAGCAAATCTAGAGACAGTCAAACAAGTGCAGTCCTTATTGTGTCAATTCCCAAGCGAGGAAACGAGGCAGGTACTACGCAGGTACATGACCATATATTATCTTCATAATTACTCAGATTTCTGCATTCTACTTTGGGCATCATGGGGACGAGTAGCATCATACATCGTGATATTACTGAGACAAGCTCTCGTCTGATAAGTTATTGGCGGTATCTGCTGGCTGCTTAATCCCCTCTACCGTTTCTAACGCCCATGTTGAGCAGTATAAAGTATTCACAAAGTTAGTGGTTATTGCGTATCATTATTACCTTTTTATATCGACGCCGCTTCGTTTTCTTGGTGGTTTTCTTTCGTTTGTGTCGGTTCATGTGTTTCTTGCGCGATGAGTCGCCGTAGGGGGAACGTACGTCTTGGATCTCGTTTGTCAACATCAGCAGTTTCAGGAGTTCTAAAAATTATAGTATAGTGTTACTGAATGCTTGGGGTCATTTTATCAACATTTAAGGAGTTTAGACCATCAGCCGGGTTGCTAGCATGATTTGCAGACTATGGGATCTTGGGTTCGATTTTAAGGTTGGGTTGAGTGTTAATAGGTTTTTTTGGACGGATTTACAGATCACAGACTAAATGATTTGAATAATATTGAAATTCAGCAGCAAAGAAGATAGCCCAGTGGATGGGGTGTGCCTTATTTTACGTCTGTCTAACATATCGGATATATTTGTACCTATACAAGCTTGAATGCGTGATGCTATATTAGATCACCAGGCTTCTTATCTGCTGCAGTGGTATCGCGTTTTATAAGTTTGATTGTCAGTCTACTGTTTGTAGAACTTTACGTTTTTAAAATTCAAAATATTAAGTATTACATAGAGTCTATGTAAGTGCCTTTTTATTCGTCCATGTCATAGACGAATAAAAAGGCACTTTGAAATAGTTAGTGGGATAGTATTTGGATGGGTTATGAGAGGGGAACGACGTGTGAATGAAAAAAAAAAACAAACAATCGCTTTAGTCTGAACTTTAAGATGAAGTAGTTAAAAAGTTACTGAGTGAGCTATAGTTTGTTCATGTGGGAATAGAGGATAATCAGAATTTATACTCAATTTGCCAATACCTATATTGTTGATTGCTGCGATCATTGAGTTGGCTAATAAAACATCGCATATAAACACGTAAGAAAATGAAACATTATTTTATTAAATCAACAAGTTACATGAACACTTTCCTATTTACATTTGGGTAATAAGTTACGTACGTAATACTTTGTTTAAACAATTTACATAAGACGATTAGTCGGTAGGATCACAGGCAGGGTTAAATTATTCATAAACCTCAAAAAATCTTTGTATTATTTAGTATGACACAGTCGCCGTTTTAGAGATCTCGATAAAGTCCTTATAAATGCTGGCTTTGGGTGCATGAACTTTGGACCATTGGCCAAGGCTAAAGAGTCATGATAACGCACTTGAGATAGTGATAAAACCAGCACTTATAGGATACAGTATCATCATTTATTTGTACAAGTTTTCCTCACCTCCGTTCAGATTGAGGATGGGGACATTTGCAGGGACAGTAACAGGCTGAGGAGCTTCTGTGCCATAAGTGGAATCTCCTTCGATAGCTATATCGGAACATGTGAAGAAGTTCTCCTGGTTGCCACAACCGAGGCCTTCTGTTCCGTTGGCGCAGACGCCCCAGTTGTTACCAGCGGTATACTTCCACTGCATGACGCAGTGTTCGCAGACCAGGTTCGGGGGTAGACGGTAGTTCACCTCGTACGACCCACTACCTTGCAGAGGGTAGTATTTTGTACCACCGTCTTCTAGTTCCAATATGGTTTGATCGAAGCAATCTTGATTGTTGTCGTAGGGGTCTGGGCAGATCCTGAACTCCCAGAAACCCATGTGGTAGGCGCTGATGTAGACTGTTGTGGTGATGACGTCACAAGCCGCGTAGGTGGCGACTATGTAACCCTGACCATAGGTGCCTCCCAGCTCGTGGGCCCGCGGCTCCGGGCTGTCGTAGGGGTCGCCGCAGATACCGCATCTGGGAATCATTATTGCAATAAATTCAAAAGGAAACTGCATAGCGACATTGAATAAATACTATAAGTATGCAGAAATATTACAGATAGTTGGAATTTCTGAATCGTAAATTATGAATATTGTAAAACTGGTTTATCTGCAGTTGAAAATTATTCTTGATGTAGTTCTGTCTGAGCAAAAGTATGTTTTGCAGATGTCATTGTAGCCATTAATATGGAATACCCTTCCTGAAAGGCTTGTCAAATCTCTAATCATTTCAAATCTCATGTTGTTCCTGTAGTGATCGGTTGCCCAACTTCTCCAATCGATCATATCTGTTGACATTCTTAAACGGCTGGTTAGATTCGATCAGCCCTTGAGAAATTGACGCATAACCTAGTGATCTCAACTCACCTTCCACCGTTAACCGACCACTGATGGTAGAAGCCACCACAGTTAAGGCCGTCGTCATCGTAATTGGCTGGAGCGTCATACCCGTAGCGCCAGATGGAGCCTCGGTTGGGCGGGTCCGTCACACGTCCGTGACCATACGCATGCGCCACTACACACGCCAGCGTGATCACTGCGCTCCACGACATCTACCGGGAAAATTATTGTTTACATTGCGTCTTGCCCGTAATCAGGGATGAGTAGAGGGAGCTGTAGGTGTGTAGGTTAAAAATATGGTTTAATTATATACTTTGAGAAGGTCTACGGCCCTGATAGAAGCAGTTGTCTATTTTTTCCTTTGGACGTCAATTTGGGCTACCTGTATTTGCTACAGCATTTCTCATTTTTATTTCACGCTATTTCGAAGAATTTCGTAAGAACGGTATAATTCTTAATTTATTTTTTAATGAATATTATAATACCTACTAACTATAATACTAAATATTTGAATACTAGAAACTCGGAGTTTCAAAATGCTTTTTTTTACCGATACCACAATTTTTCACGGAAATACATCTCGTCAAATATCCATTAAAATGTTAGAATTTTTTTTGCTCCCTTTATTTTTTCGAGGAGTGTATTTAACCGTAGTTACTACTTAACATAATACTTTAACTAGCCTACAAATTCTTCAGAAATACTAGGTAATTCTGACTGTAAACTACCTTGGAAAATTATCGCAACTCTTAGAAACGTCTTCACTAAATCAATAGCAGTCTATCAATAAGGCAACAAAACATTGACACGTTTATACCTAAGCCCTTATAAACGTTATCAATAAGATTCAACGAAAGGATGTGTTGCAATTACAAGTATATGTAAATAAATGTAAACCAACGATAAACAAAAGCCTATTTATATTGAAGAAGAGCACGAAAATTAGGTTGTGATAACAATACCTATACATTTTAAATCCCAGAAAAAAAGGGCTTCTATAGAATAGTTATTGTATGGAATATAGAATTCTATAGAATGGTCATTGAAAAATATTAGTACTAAAACGCTACAAAATAACTGTGTTATTTTTATTAGAGTACTATTCGACGTATTATCAGTGAATCTCACAACCCTGCACAGGCCAGTATAGAATATTTCTTTTGATAGTGATTATGTAAGTACTAAGTTATTATGTAGTAATGAATACAGTTTTAAACATTGGTCCTATTATTTTTAACCTTAAAAATATATAATATTTCATCGATTCATTTTGACAACTATACTACGCTTTTATGAAACAATGAAGGGAAATATAAAAAAAGGGTCAAGTGCGAGTAGAACCTCGCCCGAGAGGGTTCCATACTTCCATACCATGTACATGTTTCTTACATGTAGTATGTACCTACCTACTAATTTTAAATAAAACGAAAAAACTTACCGTCTCTTACAAAAGCTAGTCGTTAAGTTCACAAATACGAAACTAAATTTCGAATAGAGTTTAAGCTTAGCTTCAAAAACTTCTATCAATGTCCTAATGCTGTTTATAAACTAGCTCAAGTCCTCCCACCCTCCATTATATACGGTTACACCAAGTCATCACCGGAAAACCTTATCATTCACAATCAGATAGGGAGTACGAGTGCAATAGTTAACTATTAATCATTAAAATAATAAACATCGACGGCTCTTTGAAGTTCAATCAGAGCTGTAAAGATTAAGGAATTATTTCCTAAAGAATTGTTTGAATCAAACACCATAAATGGAGGATCCGCGTGTGAAATATTTGATAAGCCGGATTAAGAGCTAAGGAATCGTCATATTTGTCTTGTGGTGGCGATTGTTCAGCATGAGATCCTATAGGTACGATACCTAGGTCGAGCAGTAATATTGGGTTTTTCTGAGGCCCTAGTGTAAGATTCTTTAGACAAATTCAATTTCATTCGATTTACTACATCGAACGTGTTCGGCGCTCAGATTGGTCCGTTTCGTGCTCTCCACCAATCGGAGCGCCAAACGCATTCGATGTAGTAAATCGAATTTGTCGAAATAAACTTACACTAGGGCCTCAGTAGCATCCCGGTGTTTGGAAATGCGGTCAATAGGCTCGCCCCATATTGCATGGGACTTGATAAAGGCATCGGTGATCTAGTAAAGGCAGGTCAGATTAAATATAACGCACATTAAAAGTTCATAAGATCCTTGAAATTACGTGTGAATGCCTTCATTATATGTTTGTGCTTTTAAGTGCTGTTTAGGCAGAGTTTCTCGGCTTTTTGTAAAGTACCTCTACAGGTTTATACACTGTCCATCTAAATGATCACATGACACAATTCTTAGCATTTCTGAACGGGGAGACAAAGATTCTTATTTCTAATTTAATTTGAATGAAGTTTGATTCACATATTGACGTCAGGAGTGGTATAAAACTTTATGCCTCGTTAATATTTTTATAGTCTTATAAAAGCTATGACATAATAAATAAGTTATTGTAGGTAAATACATTTTACTTTCCAAAAGATAGCTGTCATTGTTTAGTTTAGCAATTTCTGAAGTGTCATGCTTGCATTTCTATAATAAAATAAAACAAATGAAGACGAAATTGTCAAACTACTGTTTTTAATTTTTTTCTCTCGGCTTGTTAATTTTTTCACGACGAATTCTATCTAATAGTAGAACATTCGTATCCACACATTAAAACGAAACGTCATATTTTCAAATTCATATTAAATGGTGTCGCCACTAAAGCTTACATTTTAAATAGTAAAGCGGATATTTTTGGAATGTATACATGATTAGAGATAGGTTTTTAATCAATAAAGTCAGAATTGTGTTCGTGGGCGATTGTTAAACTTAACTAGTTATGTGATAGAGCCATTCAGAGACAGAGCTGTAGATCTTACACAATAACAAACCGATTTTTCGATTAACAAACATTTTTAACATAAATTAAACTTTATGGTTACTGTGAAACCACGCGCGGCGCCCCTAGCGGCTACGACACTGAACTAACGCAAACATAATATAGTTCGATGGTACAGTTTTAAATTCACACCTATAAGGATATTTTTGTCAGAAAATAATAAGTAGTAAAAAAATAATAAGTGACACTAATAGTTGGTATTTTTTTAATCATTGCTACCAAAATGCCTCGTTAGGATTGCAGTTCCTAGTATAGATACTAAAAACAATAATTTTGATTTGTTTAACAAGAATTTTAATGATTCCAATGGGATAATTTTTTCTCTCTGAGTATCTGATATGACTACACAAGTGTTCAATAGATGGCGTTGTGCGTCCCTTCTAAATCGCGCTATGGTTTCGTTACACGAATTTAATAGGTCTCCGTTAAAATGTGAATTGAGTAGTACATATTTGTTTAATAACAGATATTTTTTGATGAATCTTCGGTTTAAAAACCGATAGATTTATAATGCCTATATCTTATCTCGAATTTATTACTAAAAATTATGAAATACAGGCTAGGAGTGGTTAACTTATGCTATCTACGCAGATATACGTGTTCCTATATACGTGTGCAATCTTATTCCATACTCCTGTAGGTATAGTGAAGTGTCCGGTTTACTTTTACACGAATCGAACCCGCAATACGTGATGCGCTGCGGTCGATCGCTAAACCACTTCGCCAAAGGTCCGCGGTTAGGTAAAAATATACACACCCACATACTCGTACATGTAGGGTATGCCCTACGTTCATACTACCTGGTAGTACTGTAGCGGTTTTATATAATACGATTAGGGTTTTATTGTATTGTATGTTTGACGACACGGTTGGCCCAGTGGTTGAGAGATCGACTGCTGAGTTACGTGTCGCGGGTTCGATTCCCGCGTGGAACAAATATTTGTATGATCCACAGATATTTGTTTCGGGTCTGGGTCTTCGTGTATGTGATACACACCGTGCCTCAGAAAGCACGTAAAGCCGTTGGTCCTGCGCCTGATCTCTCTCCGGTCGTGTCGGATTGCCGTCCCATCGGACTATGAGAGTGAAGGAATAGAGAGAGCACCTGTGTTTGCGCACACACTTGTGCTCTATAATATCTCCTGCGTAGTTGGCTAATCTCCGGCGAGATTGGCCGCCGTGACCGAAATCGGTCAGCAGGACATTATATAATAGGATACGTTCTTTCAATATAAAGACTGGTGACCGATGAAAAAGAATAAGTATTTGAAGGAACGTCAAGTGATGGAAGTTCAATTAAAATAATAAGAATTGTATTTGGGAGCTCGTTGCGATCAATACAGAATTTAATATTTTAACAGCAGTTTTATTCCCGGATCGTACATTTTGGTGGAGGCCGGATATACATATGTACATACATGGCATCACGCCTGTATCCCCCGAAGGGTTAGACAGACGTGTACTATTATACACCCACATTTCGCCGATACCATTATTGAGTCCCATTTAATAGGGGATGAGCATATTGCCATCTACCAGGCACAGTTCCAGACTCCGTGTTGTTACTGAGAATTTCCATACAGAAAAACCCAATAACACGTTGCCCGACCCGGGAATCAAACCCAGGACCTCACGCTCAGCAGCCGCGCTTGCAACCACTAGACCAGTGAGGCAGTCAGTACAATATAATAAACAATAATAAAATCATCTCCGTACTGTCCCACTGCTGGGCAACGGTCTCTTCTCAGAATGAGAAGGGTTAGGCCTTAGTCCACTACGCTGGCCCGGTGTGGGTTGGTGGACTACACTCATTATCGAGAACTTTATGGAGCCCTCTTAGGTGTGAAGGTTTAGATTTGTTTAGGTTCATATCCACACATGATTATGAAAAGACAGAGGTGCGGGCCGGGTTTGAACCCAGGCCTTCCTGCATGGAAGGCATGCATTCAACCGCTAGGATATCACTGGTTTTTAATATTATGTACCTAAGATGTTCAATATATATATATTTTTTATAAAATTCTGCCCATATTAGGAATAATTCCTGTATCGTGGGTGCGTTTTTAAACACATATATTCACATACACAAAGACCCGAACCATAAAACAACTACGGCAGCAGTCGATCCCTCAACCGCTGCGCCAACCGTGCCTTCAAATAATAATAATCACTGGCACACTAGTTAATAAGTTGTTATTTCTAACGGCGCATTAGATTTGTATTTTATTGTTAATAACATAAAAATATTTTATAGGTACCATAAAACTGTTATCTTCTAATAAATAGTAATTCTTTCTGAGAAAACTAAAAGTTATTTTACACCTACTTATGAGTTATATTCGGTAGGTACCTACCTATATGTAATGCAGATAGTAAAAATAAATTATTTTAATGAGCCATAATTGCTCACTTTGATTATCTGTATCTTTGTTGCCAGATACAAGACCTACAACTTTTAATAAATAATCAGAATCAAATTAAAATCTTTTATTTTTCTGTGTTAAAATCTGATATGAGGTCTTTAGCTGTAATCTATACAGGGTGAATCTTTCAAGTGAGCACGGATAGCTAAATGTAAAAAATATCAAAAAATACTCAAAGGAGTCTCGAGCCCGATTTTGATGAAAACTAAAACTATTCGTAGCCTGGAATCGATCTAGTTGATTTTAGAAAACAATACACACGCTGTGTTATTTACAAGTTCCGATAGTGATAGGTAATAAGGATCAAATTCTGGGAAGTAATACCCTGTATATTTATATAAATATCAATTGCCACATGTATAACGGAGCATCACTTGAGAACGGCTCGACCGATTTGGCTGATTTTCTTTTTGTTGTGTTCGTAATTGTTAAGACAAGGTTTGAAAGAAAGAATTTTTTTGGAAAGTCAGTAATTTTGATGGTACTTATTTTCGTATGGAGATCTCAATAAAAAATGTGACGAAAGTAAAATTGCTAGTAATAAATGGGAACAACTGACTATTCATTATCAAAATAAAAATCAAATGCCATTGAGGCTTTCACTAAGTTTTTTTTAAATCAAAATCGGCCAGTTCTATTGCTGTTATTGTATTGCGATCTTTTTGTGTTTTTTCTAAATGCATTAACAACGACCATTCATGATCAAAATGTATCAGATAGGTACACATTTTTTTTTCTTTAATTAAACTTTCTATTTTCTTCGTTTACTTTAATATTTATAGCTATCTAACTCTTTATACGATTGTTGCTGTAAGACATAAATGTATTCTTCTTCGTAACGATAGCTCAACTCAATTTTTTCTGGCCCAGGACATGGCCAGCTCGACTGCTCTAGGGTTGGCCTCCATGAGATCCTGCGCATTACACAAAACAGAGTAGTTCGGGCATAGCAGCATGTGCTCCATTGTATAGACAATACAGACATAATTTATGCATAGCGAGCATCTCTCTACCCCCCCCCCCCCCCTCCCCCTTTGGGGGAGGCCATCGTTCAGTAGTAGACGTCTTCTGGCTGATGATGAGCACCTCTCAAAAGAAAAAAGTTGTAAGTCACCGTAGTTTTAAGTCACAAGCTCACACGGTCACACAATATCGCCCAAAAAGCTAATCGTTTAGCCACTGCGCCAACCGCGATAATTTGCGTCGCTTGGCAAATTAAACAAGCCGTCTTGATTGCGCAACAACATGTAAACACGACAACGAATCCTTATCTGATTTACATAGATTGGTAATCGGTTATCAGCACCACGATAGCGTTTAACAATAGACAGTCATCAGTTATGACTGATTATGATTATTGATAATAAGGACTCGTTGGGACAAGCAGTTTGTTGCTATCAATTAAATTTCGTCACATCAATCAATCTTGTTGTATATTTTTATAACAGAACATAGCATCACGCCGATATTCCCCGGAGAATTAAGCAAAGGTGTAAGCTATTTTACACCCAGATTTTGCTGATGTCTGTATTAAATATCATGTAATAGGGTGCAAGCTAATTGCTTTCTATTGGGAACAGTTGAAAACTCTTTTTTTTTTAAACTTTGTCTCACACTAGGATTTCTCCTGTGTCGTGGGTACATTTTTACAAACACACACAACCAGACCCGAAACAACTATCTGTAGATCATACAAATATTTGTTCCGTGCGGGAATCGAACCCGCGACACTAAGCGCAGAAAGCTAATCACTTAGCCACTGCGCCAACCGTGCCGTCAAACTCTGTACTGTTACAGAGAATTTCCATACAGAAAAACTGGACCTCACACTTAGCAATTTGCTCGAGACAATTGAGGCGGTTTCATTAATGTAATAAATTAATTAAAGATAAGTTTATAGTTTATTACGGTCCAGACGTGGTGATTGGATTCTCTTTGTCATCATCAGCGCCCTGAGTTACTATGAAAATCAGGCTTTGTATATTGTTGTGACCTAATTTTTTAAGACAATGACGCAGATAAACCTGGATTTATCGTGACAAGTCATGTAATTTCCATAGGGTATAGGGCAATAATATTAGAGATAGTCTCTCCCGTCTCTAGAGAAAAAGTCACTAAAATCTTGATTGTGTCTGACTCCCAATTAAAGCACGCACGTTTTAAAGTAAAGGGTAAGTATCTAATGTGATTTTATGAGAAAGAGACAGGCGATTACTCGGCATTTTTCTTTTCAACGTCTGATATGATCTCTTCATCATCAGTAAATTAGTAAAATCTCCACAGAAGGAGACTGAAGCAGAATATTGCAAGTAAGTTGACACCAAATTGTACAGTGTGATGTGAATCTTTAACACGAAGAAGAAACGCTATTGGGTCTCTTTTTCTGACTTTAGAAATTATCTCTCTAACAAAAGTACTTGGGTATACACACAAGGCCACAGATATGTATTTTCTTTTTATATTACGGAACCCAGAAAATACTGTTATGGCATTTTTATTCAACGATTGATCGATTATTGGCTAATTTTATGCGTTAATGGTGACGGATGTTGGAATATAATGCAACATCGACCATTATGATCAGGAACATTTTTTTTAAGCAGAATCAACCGCACTTCCCACGTAATAAATCTTTAAAACTGCCTCGCCGGTCTAATGGTTGCAAGTGCGACTGCTGAACGTGAGATTTTGGGTTCGATTTCCGGGTCAGGAAAAGTATTATTGTTATTTTTTTTTTCTTAATAGAATTCCTCAGTTGCGGCCTCGGTGTTTGGAACTGTGATTCAATAAGTCTCGTCAGGAAAATATGGGTGGACAATATTACATCTAACTTCTCTAATCCTTCAGGGTGGTTAGATGTTTGTTAGATTTTGGTTAAAGGTTGGACGATAGATGTTTTTAAGATAGAAGTAACAAAGAATCAAACATTGATTATGAGGTTTTCCAAGCATATTGTGCGCAACAACATGCGTTACTAATATGTAATAAATAGTTGCCTATGTATTAGATTTGACGTAAAAAATATATATCTATAAGTCATACAGGTGTACCTAATATCTAATAATAAACTAATTATCAAAGGACTATCTACAGTTTAATGGTAGTTTTATTCTTCAACTATCTCTTACGTATAAAAAGCCTATACTTATACATATTTATAGATAATACAAAATATAGAGATCTTTATCGTAACAAACCTATCATAAAAATAAATGTGTAGGTGTTGCGTATTTATATAGACAATTTTTAGAAAAAAAAATCATTCATTTCATCATCCCATTTTTCATTAAATTAAACTAATACGACATGACAATTTCTTTATTTAGGAAAGAAGGAACGATGGAGATGGATAGACGATGGAGAGGAAGACCAAGGACAAGTTTCATGAGCCAAATAAAGGAAAAGGTTGCCGTATAAAGAGGTAAAGGAAACTGCACTGGAGAGACAGAAATGGAAAGAACTTCATCAGCTACACCGACAAGAGCAAGGCTTTTTCTTAAGAGTATCGTTTAGCTTTTGACAAAATTGCCTTGAAATACTTACGCGCTAAATTGGTGTTTGGGCGTTAACGTTCCTTATATCGAAATCTTAACGAAATAATTTGATTTGGGTATCTATCGTTTTGTCAGATTATAAACAAGGTCAACAAGTTATGTTATCTTTTTTTTTTTCAATATTTTGATTAGTTTAATAATTATCACGAGATAAGTATAAGGAAGATATTTAGTTTAAAAAATGCATTTTGAGGGTTAATTATTTCTCAATTTATAAACAATATCAAAAAAACAAAAACGTGACGACATAGTTTTTACTTTACTATTACATATAAAAAAAATCAGCATAATCAGCTCATGTTTAGTGGGGTGAAAACTTTAACGCATTTTGTATGAAAACTTTTAGCTAAACTATAGTCTTAAGAAAGCGGAACACGGAATGCTCTCATATAATTTCTATTATAAATATTTTGTTGATACTTACGATTATAATATATCTTAGATAAACACTAAACTCATTTTCTGTACGAAGTCACACCTAATAAATGTTCACAAACTTTTTTGTTTAAATTTCATTTTACAAAACACCATCGCTAAGGGTGAATTAAATAAAAAAAAAACTGCGTTCTTATTTTATAAAATCACAAAGCAAACCACAGACGAAATAAGTTTTCTTTTTTCAAACGCGGTGATATTAGAAATTAAATTATTAATATTAAATAATTTGAACTAATGCCCGCACCCGGCGTCGACAGCGTTAAACTGAAGGAAAATGCCGACAATTTTTAACGCTCTTTCGAATCAAATAGATTTGCTTTTACTTTCTCCTAAAATGGCTGCAGACGTAGGACTACAACGCGTAATTGTCACTGTGTGGGGAAAATATGAGTAATGGCGGGAAATGCATTCTCGCTTTGTTATTCAGGGATATGATAGACGGTGTCAGTGATAAAAGGTCAATGTCCTGCTGTATCCTGGTGAGTTATTTTGAGATAACAACTTACTGGAAAAATTATGTAACTATATTTAATTCCTTTTTTTATTTAGAAATGTGTAAATTCATGCGTGCAACCTCTAAGGGCAATTATCAATAAAAATTTATAGTTAAAAAAAATTACACGCTTTACACGCTTTTGTCATGCAATAAAAATAAAAAATAAAAATTAAATGAAATTAATATATGTATATTATCCCATGACTAATTCAAAAAACGTGGAGCGCTTTTGGTTATGTGTAATTAATTTAGACAACAAGCGTGTTAATCACAATAGGTTTCAGTTTAATACAGACAAACCTATGAAATAATTAGTTAATACCTTATGGGTTAATTTTTCTTTAGAAGGTGCTTATGTCTAGCTATGACTACTAGTTATATGCCGAATAATATATTTAATAATTTTGAGAGGTTTATAAAGGTACTAAAAGCCTCTTTGAGCACAAAGATGTTAAAATTAAACGATTACTTTGACGAAGTAATGACCGTATCAATTGTACTGTGTCTGACCTCTGTGATCTTCAGGGAAATCAGATTGTGTCAGTATAATAAGTACCTACTTATTGTTTTAAATCCGTGATAAGTACATATTAACGTCCGCGCCGAATCCGCGATTAACTTATTTATATTCCGCGGAGGCGCGACTAGAAAACAGTTACGATCTCCATAACAAGGCGAATGGCCCAACAATCGGCTACTAAATTGTGTTATTATGATGAATGAACCGGGACTATCAAGAATAATGAATAATACTATCAGTAATTTTGAATTATGATATGAATAATATAGATATAATGATGTGGGGACTACGTGCTACGAAAAATCGTAGGTCGTAGCACATATTACGTTTTACCGTTTCGTGGAAGGATGTAATTATTTATTTAACATTCTGTTATGGTACTTGAAATCAAGCGCAAGCGCATCTTTTGATTTGTAGATTGATATATGATATACTTTTATGAGATTTGAAGTTGCAAGGTTATGATGGGCAAGGAAGTTACCCACCCATATGGCCAGTGCGAACCCAAAGCTAACTGTCATTTTATATGAAAAATGCATAGAAAAAGATAGACTACGAGCGGAAACTGACTAAAAAAAAAATGTCTTACATATACTTATTGCTTACAAAAAACTTCGTTTTATTGTGTCGCCTCTATGCTTAGTGTGCTTTAGAGATATTGTAAAATAAACAGAATTTATTTAAAACGACAAAATATATAAAGTTTATAGTAGACTCTGACTGGGTTTGCTACCTGAAATGATTGAAAGTGATTTTATTTGCCCGCAAAATCCTAGTGCGCATGGATTACTGACCGATTATAAACGGTTGGCAGATGATGACCGATCGTTTACGATCGCGGAGATGACCCACGTACCCGAAACTATTACCAGTGATTGTTTTATTAATGCATTAAAACAATAACATTGATTCTTAATTATGTTTTTCAAAGGGGTCATGTGCGTAGTGCCCGTGGGGGGATTCAAATAATGCACGATGGTGATTATGATTATTTTTTGTTAGGACATCATACCAGTACTTGGCTTTCGACAACCCTACATGTTCTATTTACTTGTGTAGAGGAACGAGCAGTGACGTACGGTGCATAAAGACAAAAAGACACTGCCTACCCTACATAACTCAGATAAATATTTATTATAAGATATTTGAGGTGGCAAATCACATATATCGTTATTTAATCGACAAGACGACGAACCAATACCAACATGCAGTACTCATTATTGGTAAGTAAGATTTTAAAATTTTATAAAAATCTTAGCATACCGCTGGGAACGACGTATGGTGTTCCTCCATTGAAAAGGGAGGATCCTCCGACCAGGCAAGGTGGTCAGCCTAGCGGCGGGCCGAAGCCCGACGGTTGATGTCGGACATTCATATATGTGTTAGAATCGATGTAAACTCTCATAATGAGATTCAGGATTTTCTGTTGTTGCTTCACTCCAATAGATGGCGCTTCACGCTATACTTGCTTCACCCATAATTTTTGATTTCTGCATTCTCTAGTCATTATTCTGCACAGATTTTATTATAGGAAAGTTTCAGAATTTGAGAAATATAAACAGTATTTCATGTTAGGTATCCACTCAAACTAGATTAAAATATATGAATTTTGGATTAAAATTTCAGACCTGCATCCATAAAAAAAGTTGTGTAGACGGATGTGTTTATGGACGGACACAATATTTTATGTGGTTATTAACGATTAGGAGTGAATAGTTGTTGAAAATAATAATAGTTGTTGAAAATCATATTTAAACTCTCCAGAATAATTAAATTATAATCTACATACAGTTTATGAAACAACGGAAATTTCCTCTCACTCAATATTTTGATTAAAATAGAAGAAATATGCACACATGTACTCCGCGAATAGTACTGGGTAGTTTGTAGTAACTAAACTTTGTGTGTACTACATAAAATTTTATCTAGTTTTCATCCACACACATTTAAATGAGTACTATCTACCTGCTATTTCCTAAACATACAGAAAGACCCAGACCCGAAACAACTATCTGTAGATCATACAAATATTTGTTCCGTGCGGGAATCGAATCGAATAAAAACGCCCCGTGCCGCGGAAAGCACGTAAAGCCGTTGGTCCTGCGCCTGATCTCTCTCCGGTCGTGTCGGATTGCCGTTCCATGGGACTATGAGAGTGAAGGAATAGAGAGAGCACCTGTGTTGGCGCACACACATGTGCTCTATAATATCTCCTGCGTAGTTGGCTAATCTCCGGTGAGATTGGCCGCCGTGACCGAAATCGGTCAGGAGGACATGACATTATTGCATTTTTTCTTTAAATTTCTGTGGGTTGTATTACGCAAGGCAGTATTAGAGGAACATAGGTATATGACGATGCATACAAGTCCTGCTCATAGTATAGAAATTCTATGACGCATCCAATTGTACAACTCATCGGTCCGGTGATATGGAAATCCGTACTTTTATTTCCCCTTAGAATTTTAAGTAGCAATAGAATTTATGGTACGTCTAAGCTGCAACGATGAGTCGATGACAAAGTTGCGATTAGTAGGAACTTGAGTAGCTCATCGAAGAAGCCAGTGGTCCGTGAGGCAATAGTACATACCTCATACAGTCACTAAAATCTATGTGAATCAGAGTAACAAGAAATGATTAAGTCGATTTCGACGGCACGGCTGACGCAGTGGTTGAGCGATCAACTGCTGAGCTACGTGTCGCGGCTTCGTTTCCCGCACGGAAGAAACATTTGTATGATCTACAGATAGTTCCGGGTCTGAGTGTTGCATGTGAATATTTGTGTTTGCAACCGTACAGTCAGGATCAAATGATGTATACACATAGCTTAATTCAAAACAGAATTTTAGAAGAATTAGAATTTTTACACAAGATATCAGCGGATATAATGTATAAGAATGATTGCCTACATTTTTTTATTTGAATTATTATTATTTGCAAAATTCGCTCTTGAATTTCTCTTGTTGTATATATTTATTTTAGGCTGACTGTACCGACAATACAGAATTAATTTCTAGAGCGAGGCAAGGATTTATAAAAAAAAATCCATGCTTACTTTCCTAAACAATGAGGTCGTGTGTTACATTAACGTGTTGTCTTTGTTGGAGCGAGATTCGTAAAGTCATTAAAAGTCATAACATCAACCAGCTAAGTAATTTATATTGTAATACTAGTGGACCTATATAATTCTAGAACTCGATCGCAGCGCCATCTACTGGGTCCAATTGTGAAAATAAACCATCCAGGGACCTATTCAAATACACACAAAAAAATTCGTCAAAATTCGTCCAGCTATTTAGGAGTTCAGTGACACGCACACATATAGAAGAGTTATATGTATAAAGATTATAACAGAACGAGAAACGACCCACTCCTTTCATTGTCTAAAGAATTGTTGTTTTAATAAGTAGTTTGTAGCTAAACTTAATAATAGGGTAAGGACAGGAAGCGTTAGCTCAATTTCCAATGGTAATAGAGTTCTATGTCTTCTGTTAGTTGGTTATAAAAAACTTGGACAAGGGGGTAATACCCACTGTTTGCTAGCAACTTGCTGCCGTTTGGTCACTAGCTGGCTGTTTCCAATACATAATGACAGCGTGTGACTGGCATTTGGCTGGTATTACGGGGTGGTCAAATCTACGTGACATACATAATCCAAGAATAGCATGTGATTACAATTATGATCTACAATCATAATTACTGATCATCGATCATTTACAAAAAATCCATAAAACATTATATACGTTCAGTTCAGTTCAGTTCAATGGCTTTTCCCTTGAAAACAAATTAATTTAGGGAGAGCGCGAACACTTATATAACAACCGTGTAATACAATCTGTTGAAGATCAGCGAAAGTGGCCCTTCGCAGACCTACTGCTGCGATATATTTTTTGTTATCATTAGTCATTTGAGATAATGACATAGGATTAAGGCTCGGTTACACTAGAGCACAAATTGTTTTTTTGCGCGTGCATAACTCCTTGGCAGCAGTTTTTAAATTCCGCGTAACAGCAAAAGGCGCAAAATTGCAGCCACCGCCATATCGCACCGACAGATCCTTAACGCGGATTTGCTTAATACTAGATCTCACGCGATTATAAAGTTAGCTGTAAAGAAGTATTTACAAAGTTCAGTCGGTAAAATATAGTTAAATGGCTACGATATATTAAGCCTTCTTCTTCGGCGCTAAACGTAGATACGCGGTATTTCCAAAGTGCTCTTCCGCTGTTTTGTACGCCCAACGACGAAATGTCCTCTAGTGTATAACATGACGCAACAACACTCAATCTACGTGACGCTACAACGTTGCCCAGTGTCCCGCAACAAGTCGCTCCATTTGTTCCCAAGCGTATCAGAGGCAAAAATGATAGATCGCAGTGGACCAATAAACTTCAAAGTGTCATAACTAATATGTTAGAAAGGTAAATTAATAAAATTGATAGCTGATGTGTCTATAGAGGAAGAGGAGTAATTTCAAACAACCACAAAAAAATAACTCTTTTATTATCATAGGAGTTCCTTGCCATAATTTTAGGTAAATAAGTTAAATAATAAAATCACAACTTAATGAATACTTAAAATTAACTCGAACGTCGTCAAATTTGAAATTTGGAATTTAATCACAATCAATCACCAGTAACTGTCGCCGAAATATACCATCCAACGTTGACGTCGTAAGCAATTCACTTATTTCTATGGCAGGTAAAATGGACTCAAAAATTATTTAAAAAAATATTTAAATACCAATGTGGAACACCAAACGAACAAATTAGATAAAAAAATGATGTTGCACGTACATATATATAGAGACAGTACATACTAAGTTTTGAATCAACCGGCCGAACAGTGAGAAGTTCCATGCCAACTTTTCAAATAACATGGCTTTGTTAATTATTATTTATTTGGGCATACAACTTCTCACGACTCGACACGACGTTATTTTTCTGAAACAATTTTACGTATTTTTTTGCAAAAATAAATGTACAATTATTCATTTATGACATGGCGCAGAGTTTCCAAGACAACTTAAACTTTTAAGTTCAAATTTTTACACATCTACTCCTTTCTATTTACATGTTTCAAGAGAATCGTACAACTAGTAATTAAGCGTGAAAAACGATTCAAATTATCAACTTTTACCTAAACATACATCACAGATAGAGATATAAAAAAGAACTAATATCTATTCGACGTGTTGGTTGCGTGTGATATGGACATCATTGTTTTCGTGTGTCTGGGAATCGTGGGACAAAGAAAACTAAATTACAACTGACGTCGCACAAAAACATAAATTTGTTTTTCTGCACATAAAATCAATACGGATTATTATATAATGAATTGGAAGAAATATTAAGAAAATCGAAATATACAAAACGAAATTACAAACTAATCGTGCAAGGAAAGAAGACGAAAGAAACAATAGAGAACGAATCAAGTTTTGCCCCGTCGTTCGGAAGCTAATAAAGTCCATTCGAAAAACTGGCAAGCACTTACACATTAAATTGATAATCTTATGTATTATAAGTTCTGATAACGTCACTGACATTTGTTTAAAAAACAATTTTCTATTTGACTAGAGGTTGCTTATTTTAAACCTATTCATAGTATCGACCAGTTTCAGAATCGTACTAGAGAGATGATCGCAGATTTTACGTGTGTAACCATCTTTTGGACGACCTCGTCGTTGAAACAAATAAATATATAAATAAAAAATGTTTAAACAAAAAATAAAATAATACTCGAAAAATTTGAATGGCGAAATTGTTCCTCGTGACAGGAAGATTTTCTTCAGAGCCTCACCAAAAAATATGTATAACTAACATTGTGCCGTTTCACTTTTTATCATCTCCACTCGTTTTAGCATCGCTTTTCTTATTGTCCTCGTTTTTGGCTTCCACGTTTATGGACTCAGTATCTTTTTCATCCTTCTTATTTGTGTTATCTTGAGAGTCGGCGACGTCCTGGGACTTGGACTTGGATTCCCATTTGTTCTGGAACTCCTCATTTAACATTTTTTCAAAATCATTCGAGACTTTGTTCACATTCTTTTTCATCGCGGGATCAGGATAGCTCTGAAAATTGATAAACTCGTTTAACTCATATTATTTAAGAGTAATTATTTTATATAAAATATATAAAAATCATAATATATAAATAATAGATACCAATTTTACTAAAATTTTAGTAATGATTGCTCCACTAGACTGGTTTAAGCGATCCATCAGGTCGGCCTGGTGCGAGTTGGCACGAAATTATTATCAACATATTATACATTAGAAACCTTCTTATTTAGTTACCTTTAGGTAAAGTCGTACATTGTTGTAAATTCGTCTAAAATCTTGTACGACTTGATCGTATTCAGTATAAGAAGAATTCTTCAGTTTAGTTGATATATCATGGAGACACATTGGATATTTCACTACTTCATAAAATCTGGGAGCCTGAAAACATTTGTTTTCTTAAAATAACAAATTTCATTCAAAGATTTACATAAATAAGACACATAAAAGATATAGACTTACCACTTTTATGTCCATATCGTGTTGAATAAAAGCAGCTTCATTAATTTGAGATAGACTTGAAAGTATTGCCTCAAATTTCTTTACAGTATTAGCTGGTAAAGGCTTCTTCTTCTTAGGGTGGTACCACATTCCTGACACAGCGACCTTAGGTTTGCCGCTAGATTTCTTCTGATTATCATCTCGCACATAATTGCCGGATTGATCAAAATTGGGACAACGAGTATTCTCCTTTTTTTCCTCGTCATTCCTACTATCAGGAACGTCTAACGGTTCGTCAGGTTCTAGTGGTTTTGTTTCAGAATCAAGGAGCTTGATAGTATCTTCGTTAAAAATCGATTGATCTTGGTTCTTGGTCAGTATATAATCATTTTTGGCTGATTGTTGATTCCATACACTAGTAAGATCCTTTGACATAAAATGGTTAGGCAGTCCGGTAGACCATGCGTCGTTTTGTCCCATGCTGAGCTTGACTTGCTTTAAATCTTCACAGAACTCGTCGGTTGCGCTCAGACCTAACGCGTCATATAATCGAGCCGTGTCAGACTTAGATCCTTCATGGATGAAATCCATCAGTTTCGGGGCAGACTGTTTGGCAGCTTCCCAAGCGCGGTCTGATGTCATCGAACTCAGGAGATCAAGAGAGTCTGCCGCTCTCATATCCAAGCAAGGTATGCCATGTCGAGGCATCATTTTTTGATCTTCTCCAAAGATATCATCCGTGCGTCTGGACATCAAACATGGCCATGATTCTAGATTGTATTTCGGCTGTGGAGCCAATGTAACAGGTGGAAATGGAACTTTCATTTTAAGAGCTATATCATCTCCCACAGTGCTGTCGTACACTACGTCCTGAGAGGTACCTTGGACAAACGGAGATATTGGATCTGCAGGCTTTATTGGTACTTTGTAACTGCCAGGCTTCATATAAACTTTAGACATTTCATGGAACTCATCATTTTCGGGGTCAATGAATTGCACGGGGCCAGAGATATTGTTTGAAATCGTCACAACATTTGATGGAATTTGAATGTTGTGAGTGTGATGAGCTATAAAATCGCTAGGTTCTTTTTGGACCATCTGACCCCACGCTGCAAAAAAATCAGCCTCTTCTTTTGTATCGCCACAGCTATTGTTCTTCTGGACGTAGCAGCCTCTCATCTCGGCGGCCGCCGCCATGCTCGGTATTAACGTCTTCTCTACATGGCTCAACGGAATCATTTTAGCTTTTAACTCCATGTCTCTGCGTTGCAATAAATCGCAAGGCATATTTCCTAGGAGTGGTTGGCCGGGTGCTTTACCGAGCTCTGCATCCATTTTATGTTTCAGTTGTGTGTACAATTCCCTTTGGTCCGCATGACACATACCTTCGAGAGCTCGAAAATCTGGAACATTAGTTATAGTCCATGACTGTCGTGGCTTTGCTTCGCGGACACTGCATGGATCACATTTGTACTGAGCCTTCTGGTAGCTGTCTATATCAGTCTGATCGTTCAAAGGGTAAAAATTATGTGAATTTGGCGGTGGCACTACAGGATACTTTTTATAGGCGACTCCTGATCGTGCAGGCCATGGACCTTCGTTGAAGCTCTGCGAAGCCGCTTGAGTTTGATTTTGTACCCACGGAGGTTGAACTGCGTTGAATGGCTGTGGAGAAGCATTGACTGGCCGTGGAGTACTAGCATGCGGCTTGGCTGGTTGAAATTTGTTTTGATTTTGATTTCGTGGTGCGGCCGAATTTGTGGCGTAGTAATTGTGTGTAAAACTTTTCTGTTCCATAGTAAAGCCGTGATCGAGGCATTTAAATGTTTTATAAATGTGGGTCAACATTTCTTTGGTCACAGCCTGCCATTGCACGAAGCATTCTCTTATGTTAGGACTGTAGTACTTATTTTCGATTCTAGAAAACGTGTCATGTTTCTCACTGAGTAGCTCTTTGACACCTTTCCAACCGTCTAAAATTCTTACAAAAGAGAAAATAAAGTTTTTGATTACCCACGGTATGCCTTGAGAATGCAGATTAGCGACAGCGCTGTCAGGTTTTTGAACGTTGGATCTAGTTTTGGCGCAAATCGAGTGTATATTCTTAAAGCAAGGTCTGTTGTGATGAGCAATCGCTATATTTTCGGCATCGGTGCAGGCCTCAACTGCCAGTTGAACAATTTGATTCGGAATCTGATCATGGATGACGATCTTATCTAGGGCAGTGAGTAAAACTTCCGATGAGACGGAAGGCTTATTCTTGTCTTCGTCCTGATTGGTTGGTTTCTGATTTTGATTTTGTTTTTGATTATTGGAATCAGTTCGTGAGTCGGGTATATTGCAAAGTTCCGACACCATTCTCTCTCCTTCAACAAAAAAATCGAGACTAGAAGTAGATTCTGAAGTCAAATTCCTTTCCTTACGTTGACGGTCAACTTCGGTGCTGTTGTCCTTATATCGCTCATGATATCGAGGGTCAGCAGTGTAAGCATGGCGTTTATCTTGACTCTTCACTATTTTCTTCTTCGCGCCGGTGCCGATCGGTTCTTGGTTGGAGATGGACCAGGAGCTTTGGGATCGCCTGTCAGCATTGACGGTTCGGTCTCCTATCATCCCAGGGCCGCTGTAGTTGGGTGAAGATGGATCAAAAACAAGGCCAACGAGAGGGGAATTAGGTGGTGAACTAAAGGTCGGGGCCGATGGATTGTTATATCTGGAAATAATGGTGGAATTCAATTTATATTTTATGCGAATAAGAATCCATAGACTGGACGCTTATACCTTGGGTTCTGGTACTGCTGGCTGGACGCGGTGGCTTCGTAAATGCCGGTCGCGACACGGCAGTAAGTCGCCATGTTTTGATCAGACAAATCTTTGCTGGAACATCCTGATTGTATGAAGAGAATAACAAGATTTTGAAAAAAAAAAAAAACATTCAAATGTCTTTGGATTTAGACATCGCAACTTAATAAATAAACAGTTTAAACATTATCGATATAGCAATAAATATTAAACTTCAATTTAAATATTATTTAACGAGATATTGTAATAGTGACCAGCTACAAGCTACATATTTAAGTACTGGTACTTCAGATTTTAAAGTCAATCGTACGTCATATTTCCTGCTCCTGCCACTATCTGAAGAGGATAGGATAGCGATCTAGACGACAAAAGGATACCCATCTAATATGTAAGGCTAGTGTCCAGCAGTTGCATCAAAGATGTGACGGAACTGAATCTTTAGCCATGCACCATATACTTATTTTCTCAAGGGTTATAAAATATATGTTGATAGTTTATGAGGTTATGGAATTTAGATGGCAGTCGGTCCGTGCAAAATATATTAGCCGTATCTGGGTTATGAGAAACCGATAAAAAGTTGGTTAAAGGCTCCCCTGATGATGATAATCTTTCTTGTAATAAATATGTCAATAGTTTTTACAACTAAACTTCTAGTTTTTGAAAACCTAAAACTTAGTTTAAATTCTCTATGATCGCAATAATAAAATATTCAAAGTCATTTGACAGATAGGTACATTTAATTTGGAATAGACCTTACCATAGTTCTTCTGCTGCATCACGGCGTATTGATGCTGGGGCTGGTATCCGTCAGCCTGGTGGGGCATGCCCCGTTCTCGCCCCCCATCGGGGCCACTGTCCCGATACTCCCCCGTCTTGCTCGACACGCCCCCACCATACTCTTGCATTGGGCTCGCAATGTCTACAACATTTTAACAATGAGATATTATGTTTCCGTTGGATACTTTTGTTTTTAAGTTGTTGATTTTCTTTCCTCGTCTTACAGCAGTGATCGTTTGGATGGTCTAACATATAAAAGAGTCGGAGAGGTCGGAGGAAGAGAAAATCGTCAAGGCTGAAAAGAACAGAAAAAATTGATGAGGTATTCCCAACATTTTGCTGGATTTCGCCATATTTTAGATTTTCATCATCATCATGTTTCGCAGAGTATTTTTCACCTAGTTGTCGTCAATATCTTATGATATTCAATAAAAAACAACTCACTGTAATATCAAAAATATATTATCAATTACTAAATACATCAACGTTCTGTACAACGTCACTGTGGTATAGAAATGATAGTTCCTATCAGTTTTATTTTGCATCAAGATCCGATTTTCACGTTTATAATAGAAGCTCTTAATGCGGTAAAAAAAAAAATATAACAAGATAATGTGCGTTTTCTTTCGTTTAAAATTTGCCGTACTAAACCCACGTTATTTTCTTGGATCGAAAGCCGATAGAAATGGCGAATACAAAAAGTTACTGTAATTGTTTTTCTGAAAATGTGAAACTTCATTGATTTTAGACGTTAGAAATCTGTAATCGAGTATGACGTAATGAGAATAATCTCGCCTGGATCTAGTAGGTGTCCATCGTCGAGATAGTCAAATGAGACATTTGCCGAAAATTTTCATCATTTCTGCAGCCAATTTCTGCTATCACGGCGTAGATCGCGAAAATACTACTTTGCGGTTGCTAAGAATCATATTTCAAATGTATCATTTCTAAGTTAATTAATTTCAAAATATACCAGCAGGTCTGTATTCCCCGAAGGTTTAGGCAAAAAACAAACACCCACATTTCGACTATGCCGTTATTAAGTCCGATGTAATACCCCACGAGCCAACAGCCTTTACCGAGCGGAATGTCAAACTCCAGGTGCTACTTGGGCGAATTTTCTCGCAGAAAAATCCAAAAACACTTTGTCCTACCCAGGCATCGAACCCAAAATCATGCTCAGCAGCCGCGCTTGCGACCACTGGATCAATAAAGCAGTTATATGTACCGTAAACGAGTATTCGAAAAAAAACTATTTTAATTCGACTCACCGATTTGTTTGCACCCTTGTCCTTCCCAGGAGGTCTTCAATACTCTCAATACATATTACAATAAATAATACCTATATGTGATTGTCAAAGTAACCGTGTCTATGTTTTACAACAATTATTTTTTATTCTTACGTATTAACCAATATGATTTAACACGATTTGGATGATTCCAGGGTTTACAACTATTGCTTATTTTCTAGATTTCTCAGTATAGAACATTTATAATCATGGTATTTTATTCACTACCTTCGATGTGAGTTGGATAATGTATGACTTGCCAAATAATTGAAACCAACCATATGATTTTGTTCATTTGTTTCTTGACGTTTTCCATTTTTGCTTTTCAGAGGCGGGAACTAGCGGCCTTGTGTGTGAATAAAAACTCCGTGAAGTTCCAAATCTTTCGTTTTGTTAAAATGAGGTGCCGGAACTGTGAGCTCTTTGTGATACTTTGTGTTGTAATTAAAATTATCTTATCCTTGCATAACAGTGGCCATTTACATCACTGTACTGTTGGCAAAGTAGAATATCTAAACTACCATCTGTATACAATTTACTTTACACATGTAGGTTGGCCACATAATCATTATGGTCACCGGCTATTAAAGTGATTCTAAATCTTTCCGCAATGAAGATGGTCATTAATATCCGTCTTAATATTATAATTTGTCTATCACTTGAGTTAATGGCAAAGGAAATCACCGCGAGAAAACCGGCACACTTGAGAGCTCCATAAGGCTCGTAATGGTCTGTGTAGTCTGTCAGGGTGCACCAGGCTAGCGTGGTGGCACTGAATCAGTAGTGAAGGCTGAAGTAATATTAGTATCAAACTGCACGAACCTAATTTTAGAAAGCGATATGGCAATCGTTTTTCCACCCACATTTCGCCGATGCCGTCATTGAGTCCCATGTAAGGAGGCGAGCCTATTGCCGTCTACCGGGCACAGTTCCAGACTGTGCTGCCACTGAGAATTTCCATACAGAAAAACACATATGTGTCATTGATCTAGTGATCCCACCCACCAATGATGAGCGTGAGGTCCTGGTTTCGATTCCCGGTTTTATTGTATGAAGATTCTCAGTAGCAGCACAGAGTCTGGAACCCGGCAATAATGGCAATACGCTCGTCCCCTATTACATGGGACTTAGTAAGAGCATCGGCGAAATGTAGATGCATAATAGTACACCTCTGCCTAATCCTTGGGTGTTACAGGCTATGCTATATTATGTTACAGTACACACTTTTCTTCAGATTCCCTAGTGTAAGTTTCTTTTGACAAACTTGATTGAACGCATCGAACGCGTTCGGCGCTCCAATTGGTGGAGAGCACCAAACGGACCAATCGGAGCGCCGAACGCGTTCGATACGTTAAATCGAGTTTGTCGAAAGAAACTTACACTAGAGCCTCTGTTTTTCTTTGGGTGTTATATGTTCGTGTGTATCGTAAATCAGTGCATTCATAAATCTTTATGCTCACATACAATGTATAAAACCTGTTGAAAGGAACTGTTTTGTAATGGAGTTTAATTGTTATTACATACTTAAGTATTATATAATTCTTTCTTCAAGGTTCCTTGCGTTTCTGGTGTCATAAAACATGACTAGTTAAACGGTGTAATTTATATTAATTTTCCTTTCAACATTCCCGATTAACTTTGCTTCTTACCTGTATTTGTAGGTCGCATGTGTGTATATTGGATTTAGCTTGAAATGGAAGCTCTCATTAGAGATGCAAATTTTTCTTTGTATTGCTTTCAAGATAACTTCGGGAGTAGACTGGCTAGCGAGGAATGTATTGGTACTCAATACTCGTACATTAGTTGATGAAGAATGAAACAATTTGATACTTACATTAATTTTTTTAACAAAAAATAAAAACCGACTCCAAAAAAACTCAAAAACAAAACTAATAACTAAAAAGCAAAAAATAAATCTTTTATTATACAATATAGTAGTTGCAGAATATTGAAATCGGTGCCAAGTAAAACATAAAAGTAATATACCTTGCTGCTATAATAGCGACATTGAAACAACGGGTTCACGTCGCGTCGGACACGACACATGCACTTCGCCAATCGTGTCGGTTTATCATTGCATGTTTTACTTGGCACCGACTTCAATATTCTTCAACTACCATATTGTATAATAAAAGATTTATTTTTTGCTTTTTAGTTATTAGTTTTGTTTTTGAGTTTTTTTGGAGTCGGTTTTTATTTTTTGTTAAAAAAATTAATTATTTTACAATTTTGAGTGATGGGTAGACCTAGTAAAGACGATTCTCTTGAAAACCTTTACAAAGGTCAAATGTATGTTGCCCCAAGTCAAGTGAAAACCTTAGACGGTATTGCACTATGTGATTTTAAAATCAAATAAATTACTTAGCCGACCATCGAATCTGCAATATTACCCATCTCGGCTTAAAGTGCGCATCAATACGAATAAAATTAGCCCAAACACTATGTAGCTGCTATCAACCATTATGGAGTTCCCTAAACTGTACTGCACCTGCATCACGGACCTTGCAGTGACAGTCATTTCCCATCTCGGTGTAAAGATCTTGTCAACACGAATAAAATAAGCCCAAACACGAGGTAGTTAAGATGTACCGTTGAGGAGTTCCCTCGATCCTCTGTCGTCTCCATCATCAGATCTGCCCTAAACCTCCATAGTATTGTAGTCTCATCAGATATACACATAAATATCAAGTTTTTACCCCATGCTCGCCTACAATTTTCAAAAGATGCCCTCGATTTCTCAGGGTTTCCACCTTCAGGTCCTGACCTGATGACAATGGGACCAAATGACAAGCATACCCTTTCAAATAAAAAAAGAATTTTTGAAATCGGTCTAGGCGTCTTCGAGTAATCGAGTAACAAACATAAAAAAAAAAAAAAAAAAAAAAAAAAAAAAAAATACAGCCGAATTGAGAACCTCCTCCTTTTTTTGAAGTCGGTTGAAAACAGTTTTTATGTAACTTTTGGACAATTTATTATGTAGCTATACAAATGTAAATTATGCTAGAACACCACTTTTTGAAACTACAGAAGACTTCTGATTTTATTTAGAGTATTTTGAATGACTACAGAGGATCGAAGTTGTATCGGCTGATCAACAGTCCAAGAATTTGGGATGGCTCTTCCTCATATTTCAATTTATGTATGAGAATAATGAGAAATTGATTAAGGCCGTTAGAAATCTTTAAAATGTAATTTCAGCTCATAATAAAGTTGTATAAATCATTCACAGATTATTCTTCCGGCGAACATAACGGCAGTAGTAGCGAGAAGGGCGACAGTGAATGTGGTCTGTTGGGCACCGTTGCAGAGGTCTGTGAGACAAGAGCACACCTCCTGCCTACCTCCGTAGCCGGCACGGTGGTAGCATTGACCCTGAGAAATATTAAAGAACAATTTAGTGTAATGGGAACTAAATGAGGACTTAATGAACTTTAGAACTAAGTAATAGAGCATACTCTCGGTGTGGCTTTTTGCATGCACCCAAATTCTTCCATTGAAACGTAAGGAGTCTGCAACCAGGTCTTGTGCCTGACAGGCGTATCGAAGCCTGAAGAATGATGTCAAGCTTTGTATAAGCGACGTCCTCGGCAGAGCGGAAGATGGCGATACTTGTCAAGTTACATACATAGCACGGCTGATGTCGTTTCACCGTATTACCTTATATTTGCTCTCATCCCATCCGCAGCTCCTGATGACCCTGCTTTCGGGCAGCCTGCCGTTGACTCCATAGTCCACGTGCTGCACGATCTTTCGGCACAGCGTGTGTGTCACGCCGCGGTCGTGATCAGAACAGTTCCTCTTCAAATTGTCAGGCAGTTTGGTTTCCAGGCACATCGAGTTTGTTGCGCTGTTGCACTCGTAGCACATTATTGTTGACCCTGGAGATTATAATTGTAATATAGTGCCGTTGAGTTGTCATATGTGGTCATATTCCATATTATTCATAATGAAAAAGTGAAAATCACGACTCTTCTCGTTTTTCATGAATGAGGCACATAAAACTGAGTGAAAAGGTGGCATGCAGATGTATAACACTGTGCCACGGAAATATTTTAAATAACGCGCGCTATCTCCGCGGGCCTAACGCAAAAATCGCAATAAATTTAAAACGAAATTAAGAACCTTGAATTAAAGCTACCGTATATATTTATTTCTTGTAATGACGATCACTCCTGAATGACATGAACCGGAAGAAATTTACATGGTAGATCGAACTTGAGGATCTTAATTTCGTCTTTCAATCCGTTGCCAGAGTGCCACTGGCGTTACGCGGTAGAGCAGCACCAGCGTATTAGAGTAATAAAATTAGTAAATATTATTTTTGTAGAATGATTACCTAAAGGAATCTATATAACAGTGTGGTCGTGTATTTCGTGTAACCTATCGTAGAGCCTACATACCCAGATAAACGTTGAATATAACGCCTAAATTAAGGAACATTTTCGTACCGAAAGACCAGATTACATTACCAAATATAAGTTCTAATTTAGTATATTTTTATCACAAATCCGAAAATATCCGCAATACGACTATACTACTACTACGACTACTACGACTATACTATATATGTATATACGACTTACATAAGTCTAGACCGATATTATTGGTGATTCGAGTTCAAAAACGAGTACTTTTTCAAATTTATTAAAGTAAATGTACTCTGTATGAACATTTTCATGTATTCTTGATAAACACATGAACATGTATGTATCATCATGTACTTTACATGAACATGTTGAACTAAGAACTTGTTCACACTTAGCGTTAACACTGACAGAAATTACACAATTGTAATAACGCTGATAATGCAATAATAAAGAGTTGAATCGTCGCAAAACCGGCCTGAGAGCGATCAGATTAGCGCCAACGCTCGATTAGAAAGCCATTTCTATAATTTACTTGCTAATTTGATATTTTAAATATAAAAATGAAAAAATATAAATGTAGTGTAACGAATGTCCAAAAAATATAAAATATCTATTGTGTTTTTAGGATTCCGGTTATGATGATACCACATACCCTATATCAGAGGGAGCGCTATGATGCTTGCTTTCTCGTATTCTTTCATGCGACTAGTAAGAGTAACAGTACTCCGTAAATAGACCAAAGTTCGTGAAAACAATAAATAAATGATATAGCGATGCCCATGAAACAGGACGCTGATTTTTATAGACGCCCTAGATATTCCAGGAAGCGTGCCTAACGTATACAGGCAATTTAAAAATAAACCACTAACGATCGAGCTGGTACGGCCACGTAATAAAATTGCTCCAATTGTAACGCAATAGTAGCAATTTGTGGTTGAGTGAGAAATTTATTAAAAATGGTAAATTTCCGCACGATGACAGAATATCCCAAAGAGGTGTTTTAAAAAGGATTGATTTTACTATTTCCGAATTGAAAAACATTCTTTAATTAATCTTTAACCAGTTTCAATATCTCGTCTTTCCAAATTGCCAAAGATATTGATGAAAAGACGTAAAGAAATAACTACTAAACGCGACTTCGATTTGCACGGACTTCCGTACCCTCTTAGAGTTCAAGGGAATAGGGTACAGTAACCTTAACCATTTAATCGTAATTGCGTTGTCTCCGAGAACACACTGTTGTTTCATCATTGAGATAGAAACACTATAGTTTTTATAAGAGTGTCCTTTATCGGTACTATTATAAATCATTCAGAGTAAATATCAAAATAAGATTGTAACACGTAAATTTTATATAAGCAATAGCTTCCAACTATGTCACCAGTCGCTCACAATTCACAACAATATTAGACATTAAATAACAAAACGTAGGAAGCAATAAATAACATTGAACTAACCGTATTGAAAGAGTCCACAGAGAACTATTAAACCGAAATATAAACACGCCATGACCACGATCCCTGGTTAGCAACCACAGCTTCCTATCAAGTACACGCCACTTCTGACTTTAGGAGTCAGTATCAGAAGCGCAAGGTGGAATCCAGTGTAACCCGCCTTACTTTTGTAACAGGATGAGTCCCATTGAACAACAGCGGAACACGACAATTTAGATTGTTAGGTGATTTTATTAGGTCATCCTTGATTACGAAAACAAATTCAGTCAATTGTCATGATAAATCTGATAGAATTGACTATTGTAAATTTTCAGATGATGGAATGTATGTAGATTTTGGTGATATACTTTTGTGAATGGACAAAGTTGTAAATGAAAGTCGAGATCATGAAAAACTTTTAATAAATACATTCGCAAATTACAAACACAACAATGAAGCGTCGCTAAACAAAATGTACAATGATTGCGGCTTTGTAACTTCATCAATGCTTTCTACATTGCACGAACCTACTATAAACTCTGTTCCTCTGTACGTATCGTTTAAAATCGTACGTATCCCTCTAAGTGTGAATAGTAAGTGATTATCGTCTATTTACATAGATTTGTTAAACTCATTAACGTGTTAACGCCACAAATATTCATCTAGAGCAACACGTTTTCATACAAATAAATTACAAACATCTATACATATACTTGCTATATCTATTTTAACATCTAAATCTATCAGCTCATTGATTTCGCCAACTATATTAGCGCTCTCAAAATAGTAAGCCGCAATAGTTCACGAAACAACAATAGTTTCTTTGGTACATTTGAGTATTTAATTTCTAATATCATTATAGCAAAAGTGTTTTTTTAATCACGTTTTGTTATGTGTTGTTACATAATATAGTTGTTTAAAAACATGGCTATTGGTGTTTATCACAAGCCCAGAAATCTATATGTGCTTACTCTGCTTCATATTTACTACCAGATATGTTATGCTCCGAGGTGGACCTACATGGTGAAACTGATGCTAATGGACAGTTGGCGAAGAGGCGTCAACTAGAACCTCAGTAGTGCGACGGTTATGAGCATGAGGGCGGTGGCCGCAACTGGAAGTGACGCGGAGTTGCACCCGTCCTCCAGGCACGAGCATACTTCTTGTCTGCCACCGAAACCTGAGCGCTGGTAGCAGCGACCCTGGAGAATAATAATTTAGAAGTAAGTATATGATTGTTCTTAACATTAACTCAATTATCATCATCGGGTGCTCCAAATGCGAATGCGATAGGCCCGATTCAATACATCGTATCACAGTTAGAACTTCTCCTACAAAAAAACTATAAAAGCTATTTAAATATATATTAATACTTTTGGTATCTTTTTCATCGTAAAATGCTCCTCACATGGCCACCATCTCCAGTTTGTTTCTTATCCAGAATAGATCAATAAAGTTATCTTTATACATTGTATACATACATAATACTGTACAGACTTATCAAGAGGGTGTTAATTTTGTTTGCTCTTGGCAAAAGTACATTAAGTATGTCAATATCGCTATTTGCATGTCGTTAGAGGGAGTTAACAAATATTACTTATAGGTTATGTACAATAATTGGTAAAATATAGCTAACTTGTATGAGACGTTTAATTTTGAAAGCACAGTTGGCGCAGTGGTTGAGTGATCGAACGTTGCGGTACGTGTTACGGATTGGATTTCCACACGCAACAAATATTTGTATGACTTACAGATAGTTGTTCTGGGTCTGGGTATTTGTGCATGTGAATATTTGTGTTTGTAATCGCATCCACAATACAGGAATATTTACAATTGTGGGGCAGTTTAAAAAGATATCGAGAGACCATGCCTATATTTACCTACTGTATTGATGCTTTATAACTTATTGATATATCATGAGGTCACTTTTGAATTTTTGACAATTGGTCCTTCAATCCAGGATCGATGCCTTTAGGATCGCTTGTAAACATAACTTCAATATATCTTGCAACGTACCTATTGAGTTAGGTAATTACTATATATTTAAACATAATATAGTTAATAGCTTTACCCTCATTTCTTATTTTGCTATGTTCAACAGGGTCTAAAAATGTTGCCTTCTGTGTTGATTTATAAATAGTCTCCTTTCACATTCTTAAGCTTGTTTACCTTGTAACTGCTGTCATCCCAGCCGCATCCTCTGATGACCCTGCTGTCAGGGGGCATGCCGTTCATCTCGAACTCCACCACTTGGGAGATCTTCCTGCACATTGTGTCCTTTGGTCCGCACGGCAGGCGCAGCGAGTCAGGCAGCTTTTCCATCAAACACCGTGAGTCGTTGTGACTGTTGCATTGATAACAGGTGATTGCTAGACCTGAGTGGAACAAGTTGCAGAGTTAGAGTTAAAGTTGTGTGCATTACAAACCAGTTTTTATTTTCTTGGTATTGGTCAGGTTACCTTCTTTGCTCGTCTTAGTTGAGAAGACGTAATCTAGTTGTGGAGTGAGACTTGGACTATTGCATTATTCCCAAGGTTTTTATAAGACATGACATGAATTTGACTTGGTAAATATTTCTTAAAATATGTACTTCAAATAAAACCAGAAGAAGATTGATACGAGCTGGATTTGTACTCATTAACTCTGGCAAACCGTGCCATCGTTTTGATAACTGAGCTATCATGTCAAATAAACTATTTATCGTAGTAGTGGTTTTATGTATGTGACTGGTGTCTGTAAACGCTCGAACAAGATTTTTTTATAACAGGAAAGTTTCGATTGTAAATTCATTAACAAAACAAATACCATTAGTGTTACTGTCGTCAAATTAAAGTACACTTAAATCATAATGTTAGGTAGGAGAGTAGACCTTCTTTAAAAACGTAATATTGAATGTTCCAATCCGCTTCAAAACACTTTTTATAACCAAAAGAGGGAACATGGTAGATTACCAAGTGTTTTGAATCAAGAACAGGAAATGAACGATTGTTCAGTTCAATACAATATGGTCCATGACTTCAATCTGTCCCCACGCACCTCGCCGATACCTATTCATGTTTCAATTTATATCGTATTTATAGGATGGGTGTGTGGAGCCTCACGGATGTAAATAGAACATTCTGTATGTTCCTTTGGTACGTATGTATTGAGGTGTTGTACACCCGCAGCTATATTTCGCCGATGCCTTTATTTAGTCCTATGTAATGGAAGGCACCAATGCAATGGTGACCCGGATACGTCCTAAAACTGCGGCCAGATTCCGGTGGACGGGCAGCAGCGGCCTCTCACTAATCGGTGAGCCACGGCGATCCTCAAGCCGCCTGCCAAGCGTTAGGATTATGCCCCCCCCCCCGTTGGGAGAGGCCTTCATTCAGCAGTGGACGTCTTCTGGCTGATGATGATGATGAATGGAAGGTAAGCCTACTGTCTTCAATTGGGAAGAATTCCAAACCCCAAACTGCTATTGATTTCCGAGCCGAAAAATTTAATATCATTTTATCTTACCCGGGAATTGAACCGAGGATCTCACGCTTATCAGTTACACTTGAATAATTTATTAAGAATTGAATGAGTTATTATAATTATTATATTGGCTTGCAATATTAGAATGTACTGTTATGTGTTTTTCTACGAAGGGCAAATTTGTTCATCGTCACAGTACCTTTCTGCCAACAAACGGCTTCTGTGAAATTCCAATACAATTACTGCCACATTTGAAATTTTTATGTACATTCCTAAGCCGAAACAGAGTGCGTGTGTAAAATGTTACAAAAGCAATCAAAATAGAACTACATTACTTCTAGACTGCTACGAAGCTACGCAGCTACGGCGTAGTAAATAGGGACATAATTAGATATAAAGTACCTATAATAGGTCAGGGTAATACCACATTCCAAGTTTTGATTTTTGTAGAGATTTTATAATGAATACAGTTGGAAAGTTCAGGGAATCACAATTTTGTGTACATCTTGGTTGACCGTTAATATTATTGTAAGTTGCTGAATTCATCTTCTTGCCGGTTCTTCTTCATAGGACCAACTTTTACAGAAACACCCTTATACAACCGTATAAATATAGTCTTATTATCGTTTTAAAAGTGCCTCAGATAAGTATTTGAAATAAATCCTATTCTATTCTATTTATGTTGAAAGGCGTTTGGGACAACTGACAATTTTTGCCATTAATTATTATATTATTTACTTCATTATTTTGATATTGTAATATCGTTTAAATTGAAATGATGTCTTATTTATTACCGCTATACATTGAAAATGTGAGTGAGATCTAGGCTGAACGCTCTTAATTTTATGAATTCTCACAATAACTGATCCATGCTTGCTCTCTGTTGCGATAGGTTAGCTCAAATAGTTAGGGCACTTTCTTCAAAAGGCTATTTCACCCTATATTAGTCACACATAAACCCTTAAATCATTACAATCTGTCTGGACTTTAAAATAGACCTTGACCCCTGAGTTTCTTTTGGCGTTTCCTCTCAGGGATAGTCATAGGAAGTGCCGTCGCCATCTAGTTTAAAAAAGACGTGTAAAAGTGATTGAAAAATCTTAATCGCAAAATAAATAATTCCATTTCACGCAACACGTTGTTAATTTCTATATTATGTCCTTGCAAAAATGGCCTTTATTTGTCTATTGCTATTCTATAAATGGAATATAGAGCGGAGCATGGTGTCTATTGGATACACTTATCCAATCTACCACCTGCAGATTATACGCGCCCATGTTTCCATTTGTCCTACATTTCCATCGATTATTATTTTCCCATACTTTTTCCACATTATGTTCATGACAAGATTGTTAAAAGAGACTTTAAAAGAGTATCCATGGAGTTTCTTGCCGGTTCTTCTAGGTAGGACAACCTTTTTGGAACCGTGCAACTAGAGTCCTATAACGTTTCATTAGTGCCTGTATTAGGTTTATTTGAAATAAAAACAATTCTATCTATCTATTAAATGAATCACTTCTTTTCATTTGCCTAGTATCTATGGTATTATTGGACTATAGAAATAGGATGAATAATATAGCATTTAGCCTGTTTTGGCTATTTGATTTAGGTAGAATGAGAAGCGGAAAATATAATGAGAATATATATACATTAATTAAGGCACAGGAGGTGCTCGGCGGCGACAAACAATAGAATTATTAGTCTGTCTACTTTGCTTCACTTGACGGGATATTTTTTTATAATCTAATAAAAGTCTTGAAATGTAAAGCTTCTCGGCGATTGACATGACAAGTTAACTAAGGCTGGTTAAGGTCATTTTTACTATATCACATAATATAACAGTAAAGTTGATGAGTTTCTGTAAATCACAACCTTTAAAAGTAGTTTGTGATTAACAGAAACTTGCGGTTGGTTCCTAGTGTAAGTAGATAAGGCTGATGATTATAGTTTTTTGTCGTGATAAATAAAAATGATGATATTTTAATGCGGTTTAATTTCGGATAAATGTAGGTGTACAATAGTATACCTCTGCCTAACCTTTCGGAGATTACAGGCGTGATGTTATGGTTTATGTTTAATGCGGTCACAGAGCTTGGTATTGACTGATGACGATAATTTTGGTAGAAAATCAGGCACTGATTTGACAAAAAAACCCCGGCAGAGCAGATATTTTGAGTATTCCACGCCAAACTAGCGGTAGATATATCAGCATCATATATTTTTAATGTAAACATTCTCACTGTAAACATAACCTATCCGGATCATAAATATAAAATCTAGGCTATTTTAAAACGAAAGCTTTATCTAAAGAAACCGCTTTTAACAGGACCAAAATCTAAAGCAGGTCATTTCATATGAAATTCATAAATCAATGTTAAGATCAAAAAGTGAACAAATATGTTTTATTTGTTTATGGAAAATCGTCTCACGAATCAGCTGATTGCAGCCCTACGCAAGCTCCAATGAAGTAATGAAGTCATCTGAAGAAATTGTTTATTGCACTGTCGGGAGCGATGGACCATTAATAGCTTGAGTATTGCATTGTGATGAATTTAAAAGTTAGAAGAATTCAAAATTTAATGATTCAATCAAAATAAAATAATCTAATTTCCGCGCAGCTAATAAAACTTTTTGAGGATTGCGAGGTTTATTTTCTTCATTTTTATGCCTCCAGAGAGGTTCACGGCACTATAAAGGTTTATAAAACAATGCTTTACATTATTGTGGTTTGACGTTTTATAAGCTCTTATGACATGTAGCGTATAGGTAAGTTGTGATTTCGAGTTTATTCGAGTTGCTAACACACCTTTATGTTTACCGTATAGAAGGACCAAATATTGTTCACATTAATTCTATATCCATTGACAAATTACCAATTTGGTGAACTTCCTGTGTATGAATGGATTACTTGACGTTGAATGATCATACAATACGGTCTGTTTTTTTCCAGGAGACATTAGAATCTCAGTTAAATTAGCAAAGTTTAAAGTAATGTATAATAATAAAGTGTAAGAAAAGTCTATCCCGAATAGTTATGAAAGCTTCAGAAACATGAATAAGTTCTGTAAGACCACAAAAAGATCCGCAACGGAAAACGGCCGCCAAATATGAACACAAATGAAGGGTCACTTAATAAAGCACAAACCTTGTTGTAGCAAACTGCATATTACCGCCAAAAAGCAAATTAAAACGAGCGCCATTTTGTTAACTTGGAACAGGTAACCGCCGGTTCTGGTCGCTGCGTACCGCACGCGCTTGCGATCGCCGCCCCACTGACTATTCACACTAGGTTAGAAGCTATATCTACTACTAAACTGTGCACCGCTTATTCAATTGCTGTAATACCTTGATAAATTGACTACTATATATCGTTGGGTATCGACAATTCCGCGTTTAGAACAGATTACCGGTTGGATAGGGGCTGAAATTTCAGTATAGCAACGAGTTTTTACTGGTTCTGATTGTAGTCGATTTGAGCGGGATTTCAAGGTTGACGTTTAGATTATATGGTAGTGGAGGAAGATTGCGTGATTGCATCTACTTTTGTCGTTTGTACCCAAAGACACGTGTATGTTAGGAATTTGATCGCTTTTTTTCAGCAGTAGTTTTACAGACAGGCAAGCCGCCTGAAAGTCGATCCATCATATTTGGGTAAAAGGAGCCACCTCTAAGGGTTATGCATTTAAATTATCAAGTAAAATTGAGCTATATTTATACAAGCTTTTGGTAATACTAACTCTACCTATGCTATACTAACATTGTGATTCTATTCTAAATTGTTTGATTGTATCATTTGTATCACAATGAATGGCTGACAACGTTAGTGGTCCAAGGGCTTGTGATGGAATAAAGTGTATTAGCGTGTGAGATTTGTCTGTAATTGCACAACCTTTTCAGGAATACAAGGGTGATGTTATGTATAATATTAAAATAAGTCTATTAAATGCTAATTTTATTACGTATATTTTATAGAAAAAGCCATAGTGCGCGTTCCGAAACTGGGGGTGGTCATAATCACAATAACATTTTTGTATATTCCCATGACTTGCTGGACACATCTTAATTGCGTAAGCTGGTAACAGTGAGGTGTGACAATCACAATGCTGTAGATATGGTACGTATATGACATCCATTAGTATCCTCCTCCGCATCGCCCGCGCGCCTCACTTACCATTGATCGTATCCTGCGCACACGCACATGACATACTCACGCACTGTATTCTTTTAATGTTTGGAGGAAAATGGCTACCATTGATATATCTCATGAAAATGCATTCAACATATTAACTATTTTTTATTATATTTTAGTTTATTTTTTGCCAAAAATAACTTTGTCCCACACTAGGATTTCTCCGGTATCGTGGGTTCATTTTTTACAAACATACGTGTCACATGCACACACAACCAGACCCGAAACAACTATCTGTAGGTCATACAAATATTTGTTCCGTGCGGGAATCGAATCCGCGACACTCAGGGCAGAGAGCTTATCACTTAGCCATTCGTATTACAATGATTTTCGGTTTGTATTAATTTATGAATAGACTTTAAATAGGTTTTATGTCACTAAACAAGAATTAGATCACATAAATCCTCATAATATTATCGTTCGTTTTTTAGACTATATCACACATCTCATGTGCTTACCTTTTCAGTGGCACAGCGTGAACTGTCCAAGATAGCCCAAAAACTACACAACAACAATACCTTTAGCTACATATCAAGGTGAAAAGTAATGAAAGTGGTATCAAAACTAGCCCACTAATTAATTTGCCTGGCTTATGTATGGCTTTTAGTCGAATGCCGCCCAACTTTACTGTTATTACTCTAGTTTTTGCGTAAACTCAATTAACTAGAATAGAAAATATAAAACCTATGTTCTTATAGATTACGCCGCAAATATAGGTAACCTTGTAACTTAAGACTATAGTTTAGCTAAAAGTTTTCATACAAAATGCGTTAACGTTTTTAGCCCACTAAACATGAGCTGATTTTGTTGATTTCTTTATATGTTATTAAATTGGAGTCATGCTGTTTAGTCCAGTGTATTAGGAAAATAGGGGTCAGTGAGGTGACGTCACACTTTACGACTGTGTATCATAACCATAGATATAAGATGGCCGACATGTTGACACGATGGCACGAAATTCGGCTGATCACGCTTGTTATCTCACAAGGCTGTCAGGTTCACCCCCTACCCCTCGTTATGTCAAAAGTTATGAGCGGTGCGATTTGGTATCTGTTACGTTTTTTTCCTTACATAACTAACGGTAAAACATGATCATCAATCGATCGAACTGAAAATAAAATGCTTGTTTTCTTTTGGTTGAACTAGACCGATAGGCTTAGTAAAGGCCTTATTTCTCGTCGCAGTAAGAACAGACTATATTATTGGTATAAATCACGCGAATGAACAGTGAGTCAGTTTTACAAACTTACAAGACTTCTGGTACGAAGCCTTTGAGTTGATGAACCGAGAAAGCCCTCGAACTATTTTTATATTATCTTTTATACTACCACCATCTACCCAAGCAACACTGTCACCCTAGCAGTACCAGACCCACACCACATCACATAACAATCGAGTACCTATGTCTGTATTTGTAAGCATCGCAAAAAGTATAACTTCACAAGTACTACTTGAGTGGTCCTTTCGCTACAATAATTTTAATGCCGGTTGGCAGTTAGTACGGCCACAAGCTATGTAATAATTCTTTAAGATAATAAGACAATCCATTTATTCTGTGGTAAATAGTGCTTGCGTGTGTACGAGACATGTAGTCACCTCGGCGCGGGAGCGCAGACGACACAATTGTACGGACGCGCCGCATCCGCTATCTTCCCCTCACCTATACGTACCTTCAGTTACACAACACCTCGCCTGTTAGGTATATGCTCACAACTTTTCTGATAGGATGGGAGCAGTTCTCTTCTAGAGAAAGAAAAGCCACCAGAGCTTACTTGGTAGTTCTCTGGCCAGCTTCGAGGTCTTCACTGATCGGATCACAAAACGCTATCAATATGTAATATCGAAATTTCACTTGAGCATTTGATCGACGTTTAACCTGCCCGTTTAATAGTAAAAAAAATTTTTTTCCTTTTGGGATTCCCATTCTTTTACTAAGTCAGATTTAAGGTGAGCTTTTAGCGATAATGAGCTAAGCATGGTGACTCATGTATGTACATATTGACTTTGTTCTATGATCATTTTTTAAGCACTCACATTCGATGCCTATTGGCGAGGACGAGAGGGTGAAAGAAAGAAGTATATTTTCTTGACCAAAGCAGCTTTATTTACAATTTGGAAGAACGTGGTGCTCTTTCATTGAATAGGGAAGATTCTCCGACCAGGCGAGGTGGTATGCCTGACGTTCGTAGAACCGTCGCAAATGTACTTATATCGCGATTCAGGATTACTGATTGTTGTTTGCAGTTGTCGCTTGATTCCGATACATGGTGCTGGAGTCTTTGCTATGTAGCTAGAGTAGTGGATACACCACGATAACCAGGAAATCGGACAATGTTCACCGAAGATTATAAATTAAGTACAAGTGTTCATTATGTAATGAGTGTGACTGACGGGGAGATTCTAGATAACCAGTCAGAGACAATGGTTCTACGTTCATACGAGTATTATCTCATATCCGTAACCCATTTAGTTGTTATACGGAGAGGATTATCACACGCAATGATACTTTCCGCCATTTCTGAAGCATTCATAATGTTTGTAATGCTTCAGAATCAAATCCATTCTCAACCCGCATTTTTAGTTAAGCTTAGATACTACGAATTTTGAAAGGTAGAGGCCTTCTTCTAGTGCGTACCTCTTGGGTCCTCGTGTTGGTGATCTACCGCTAAATATTTAAGAAGCAAGTGATGCATCAACTACTACTAAAGAGTCACTTGAATCACTATTTTTGTCTTTCAAGGTGACATTTATACTTTTCGGGACTACATGAGACGTTCCCGCAAATCATGATCGACTTATTAAAACTGTATATAAAACACAATTACTCCATATGTAATGAGTGCTATCGGATAGGTAATACTTGTCGCATCAAAACTTGAATGTATCAATAGACATGTTATTGACCACCAATAAATTAGATCGATACTTCTCGAGTACCTTTAAATTGGTCCTTTTACCCATAACTTAGCGTAAAAAATCTGCTTACCGGTAAATTGGTGTGAAATTGAAATTACTAGTAGCATCTTACTATTTCATAAATAAACTAATCACTAATCTTTCAAGAAAAGATAATATTCTCAGCTCTATTCTACACAAATAACGGAAGGCCAATGGAGGTAAAGAAATCTGTCTAGAATATATCAGGGCTGGGTTACGCGCGTTTGTTTGTAAGGAGTGCCTGCATTTAATCTGAAAGGCTGTTAATAAGACACCAACGTTAACGAGACACGCGAACTTACCAGAGACATTCTTTATTTAAATGAAATTGAATGAATGAAAATTCTACATTTCCGCAAATATTACTATTATGGTCATGGCTGAAGAGGGAGTCTAGTGCCTACGAGTTAAGCTCGACCTTATTATGCCAAAACTGTATACAAAAAATCCTGCGCGCGCTTTTGAGTGAACTTATCGTAAACACGCGCACATAATTTTCATACATTTCTGGTTTACATTCAGCCAAATTACGGAAATCTCGTACTCAGACCCCAAATTGTCTTGTACTAAGAGTAGGACTCAACCGAAAGCCGCTGTAAATCTTGTCAACCGAAAATAATTATGATTTTCCGATTTGCCACCTCTTTTTTTAGCCCAAACTCTCCCACTGATTGGCAAAGGCCTGCTCCAATTGTCTGATCTGTCATCTCTTATCTTATACATATTATGGCATGCCTTGCTATTTTGGAAAGCAGTCCGTACTCTTGGTAAGAAGTACAATCGAACAATGACACATAGAATAAAAATTACTTCACTGTTCTCTCATAATTCTCCCATATAATGTACATTAGCAATATTGTTGAAAGAGATTTGAGGAGTTTCATGCTTGTTCTTCTCCATAGGACCAACTTTTTGGAACCGTGCAACTAGCGTCACATTAACTTGTTTTTGCCTGTGCTTATTTGAAATAATAACAATTCTATTAATTCCCTATTCTATTCTACTGCCTTAATGGTTTAGTGGTCGCAAGCGCGACTGCCGAGCGTGAGGTCCTGGGTTTGATTCCCGGGTCGGGCAAAGTGTTATTTGGTTTTTCTGTACGGAAATTCTCAGTAGCAGCACGGAATTTGGAACTGTGCCTGGTAGATGGCAATAGGCTCGCCCCCTAGTACATAAAACTCAATAAAGGCATCTGCAAAATATGGGTGCACAATAGTACACCTCTGCCTAACCCTTCGGGGAATACAGGCGTGATGCTATGTTATGTTATTCAATTCTAAAGAGTAACCACAAAAATCTTTCGATGCAAAACATTTAGCGAGCTCGTAACCTCCAAACATATTTTGCGTGAACTAGTAAAGTGAATAAATCATAAATTCTATAAATATTTGTCCAGTTCACGGCGAGCCGACGTGGCGTGGAGTTATGTAAGCAACCGTGGCATGTGAACCAAGGAATTGGGTTCATGCTCGATTCAAGGAGAAACTTTGCCCCATAGAGCTGCGGTTAGTTGGTTACAGGCACGGATTGGTACGGCTGGTTTGAGTTTGGTCGAAAAAAAGTGTAATTATTTTCTTATTGGCATACCTACATATGTGTACGTTGAAATGTCTCATACCGCTTTGGTAAAATGACTCAGCCAGCCAGTCAGCTAGTCAAAAGGCTTAGGCAAAGATGTACTATTACAAGAACTAAATAAAAGACTTTCTCATTGATCTATAGTCGCATAGGTTCGATGCCGGGGCGGGCAGTGTTATTGAGTTACACTGTTACAAAATTCTCAGTTTTTCAGCTCGAAGTTTGGAATTATCCTTATAGATATCAGAAGGCTTTCTTCATATAGCGTAAGACTTAACGGCATCGGCAAAACGTGGGTATACATCTTACATCTCTGACTAACTCTTTGGGAATAGAGGCGTGATGATGATGTATGAAAACGTTTTTCGTCGCTATTCCTGTAGTTCGGCGCCCGCGCTGGGATTGATAAAGAGCTCGTAACGCCAATCGTCACACAGAACGCAGTCGATATGTAAATCAAGATTGTTTTAAAAACTTTGACGATGATCTAAGGATTACTCAACGCCGAATATCCATCCGAATATGTCAATTTCGGTCAAATGATTCCACTAGCTTTCGATCCTCACTGGTCGATATTTTTTGAAGTAATTTTCCCTCCCATCTGGATCGACTAGATCTAATCAGAGTGTATTGCAATCAAGTTTTGTTTAACTGCTCCGCATAGGGTTTCATTTCATTATAATTTCTTTATGTTGGGTCAAAATTACTCATGTATTTGTATGGCTATTTATATACTTCTAAAACGATTGGTTATCTGTTTTGAGTATTATTTTATTTAGGAGTTACTTACTAAAATAGAGAAAAAAGAAGTTTCGGTTAAAATGGCTTGCAGATGGGTTAGTAATTGTAAATTAGGTTGATATAATGATTATTCTTGACCGTCAATTCAGTATTGTTAATATAACATAACATAGCTGCAGGCATGTTTTCCCCGAAGGGTTAGGCGGAGGTGTAGGTACTATTATGCACCCACATTTTGCCGATGCCGTTATTAAGTCCCATGTAATAGGGCGCGAGCCTACTGCCATCTACCGGGCACAGTTCCAATCTCCGTGCTTCTATTGAGAATTTCCATACAGAAAAACATAATGATAGTTTGCCCGAAACGGTAATTGAACTCAGGACCTAGCACCTGGACCAGGCTAGCAGTCGCTTTCGACTACTAGATCTGTGAGGAAGCCTGGCAGCGTTGTTTATGAAACTACAAAAACAAGTCGCCTTTCTCTATGAATTCTTACTAACTGTTGCCCGCGGTGTCACCCGCATCCTAGGGGAACTACTTCATGTATTCGAATAAATGATATCTTATGTGTTAATTTAGGACATGATCTGTCTGTGTGCCAAGTTTCATCCAAATCCGTTTAGTATTTTTTGCGTGAAAGAGTTACAAACATCCATCCATCCTCACAAACTTTCGCAGTTATAATATTAGTAGGATAGGATATACTCGAAAGTATATTTTTATTTTATTTCGCCGTATACTTTGGGTTCATTCATGAAGGCGTGTATTTTGTAAAAACTGGCTAGACTGACATTTTCTACTGAAATTATTTCAAACCCAGACATTATCTACATAGTAGAGTAGGTACGAAACCGATTCTTAGTGCATAAGTGCGCGAGATTCTGCGACCTGCATACAACACCTATAATTGAGGCCTATTGAGACCGACAGCTGAGGATGCGGGCTGTTGAGGTGCACTTACGAGCCTATATCCGTCGCATGATTTATAACGAGCACGGGATGACCGGCACTCAATGCTGTACATATATTAGGACTTTTCGTACATTTTGGATGAAAGTGACGTAAACTTTAGTTTCTCATTAAATCTTTGTAAATGCAAGACTGTTTTTATCAGTTCTCAGAGGTCTCTGCTGATCCAAGCATCACGCCTGTATTCCCCGTAGAGTTAGGCAGAGGCGTACTTACTATTGTACACTCATATTTCGCCGATGCTGTCGTTCAGTCTTATGTAATAGGGCGCGAGCCTATTGTCATCACTGGGCATAGGGGCTGCTAGTCACGATTTCCGTAAGTACTGAAAAGCCAAATAACATTTTTCCCGACGCAGACGATCGAACTCAAGACCCGATGATCCTGAGCCATTATTGACAGGTGGAGAGAGGAGCCCGGTAGATGGCAATAGGCGCGCCCCTTATACATGGGACTCAATAACAGCATCGGCGAAATGTGGGTGTACAGTAGTACACCTCTGCTTAACCCTTCGGGGATTACAGGCGTGATGCTATGTTAAGTCATTGACGTTATAATCTCTTAACTGCATTTAAGACTAGTGTCACGTGGAGACCGATTTGTTTCCTATTTGACGAGAAACAAACAGAATATGACATAATTACCGTCGCAACTCGGGAGCCCTTTCTCCAGCAGCTGCGTGCTGGTCTAATGAGAGTTCAGTGGTGACTTGAACGTTCGTTTAACCGGGCGACAGCAGAAGAACTGCATTAACTTTATGATCACGTTTTACGTAGGTGGCGGAGAATTAACTCGGGCTCATTACTCATACACGAAGTTATTACGCATACAACTGAACGACACTTGATACTTCCTCTTAAATTCGTCGAAAACGTCCACGTTCTCAGTGTTGTTCAAAAATCAGGTGTAAAGTGAATTTTAATAGTGTTTTTGATAGTACCTACCTCTTTGTAAAGCGATTAATTACTTTTTACATTCAGAAAGAAGAAATAGAGTAAAGTAGCTAAGGGCGCCGACTCCGTGAGGGCTTCAGCATCAACTAGAGGTAATTAGTGGGTGCGGGGCACCTATGACCATAAAAACTGACCAGTAATTGGCTACTACTTCACTTTGGTTGTATTCACGATTGTGTAAATTATTATACGCCGGCCGGTGTGTGTTTTTGTTCCCGCACTTCGCCAGTTATTTTAAAATGAGTCATCAAATGGGCATGAGCACCCACAGGATTTTATTAAAGCCGGCGCCTCTGAATGTAGTTGCTTCGAGATGAATCATGTAATGTACATTTACTGTGATCATAAAACCAGGAAAATATCGCGTATAAAATCAGTTAATTCGAGAATGTACCACTACACGACGCCGTTATCTTTATTGGAGTTTCCTTGCAACCCTGAGCACCTTTCTACAGTGAGGATTAGATCCGAACCTATCCAGTTGTTCCCTTTGTGTGTCAACTCAGCCACGATCGCTGACCGACTTATAAACTCAAGTTAAACGAACGGAGGGACAGTTTGTAAGAGATCCCAGTTGAAGCTGAACGAATTTCAAAATACATAAATAATTAATTTAGTATAATAAATATAAAGTGATTTGTTAAATCAAATAAATATAAATAATAAGCGCCGCATGATTAAGTAGCAACACTAAGTGTAGTTTGAAATTGATTGCGTATAAAATTTTAACAGGCGCTGATTTAATTATGGCTTTAGGAAGGATAAATAACATTGTCTTGAGTGTTTTGCTGCCCATATTGTTTTCTAACACATGTAAGTATGCCTTTCACATAGTAAATGTTCAGTGCTAAAAGTTTAATGAATTCAATCATGCTGTGTGGGCTAGCTACCAATTTTTTTTTGGAACTCCACTGCTCACTGCTGATTGTGTCAATTCATGTCGGTGAACAGTTAGTAATATTTTATTTATATATGTATTAATTTTATACACGGGTATTTTTATCTGTGTTTTCGTTCAGAAAAAATATCTATAAAGATATTTTTTTTAAATTTCCCCACACTATCCTAGTGTGGGGAAATGTTCTTCTATTCTCCTGTATCGTGGGTACAGTTTACAAACATACATGTCACATGCACAGACAACCAGACCCGAAACAACTATCTGTAGATCTTACAAATATTTGTTCCGTGCGGGCGGGATCGAACCCGCGACACGTAGCGCAGAATGCTAATCGCTTAGCCACTGCACCAATCGCGTCGAAAATTATAATGGTCCGGACGTATGTATATAGGCATTCTGCTACTTACCTACATATTTAGACATGATTGTGTACCTTACAGGTGAAGCAATCAAATGTTTTGCGTGCAACAGCGCGAACAACTCCGCCTGCTTGGAGATGCACGTACCCAGGATGCAAGCAATCATACCCGTCGTGGACTGCTCCGAAGCGCTAGGCAACAGTATCACTAAGAAAGAATTCTTCTGCAGAAAGATCACACAGACGAGTAAGTGAAGTAACTTGCATACCCACTATCCCTTTTCACCACTGTCGAACCCAAAATTTTGAACCAGCATTTTGCCGAAGACTGTGTTAGGTCCAGTGAAATTGAGAATTTTCTAATTTCCAAGGAGACCAAACCGAATAACTTTGCCCGACTTAGGAATCGAACCCTTGATCTCATTTGTAACTTGTAACTCTATTAAGAGTAGGAGTGGGCGATAAAAATCGTATATAGATACAATATCTATATATTGGCACAATATCCAATATCTATATATCGGACGGCGTACAAACTATGTATGTACAATATTGCTGAAGTGACACTGCACAGACACAATAATAATAACGAAAATATCTATGATACTCTGCATACATAGATTCGACCGAACCGCTGCACCACTTTCGTTTCAGAATATCATAGATTCAACCAATACGCCAATACCTCAGTAACATGTGATACTACTTTGGTTTCCGAGTACCATAGATTCCGACCAATATATAGATATTGAATATATAAATTCGATATCTGATATTCAAAACCGATATATACATAGATACGATTCAATATAGAGTAAAGACGATATTACTCAAGCCTAATCATGCTCTTTAATATAAAGCTTCTAGTGTTTTGTTAGTACCATTAAAAGTGTAAAAGGATGTGCAGTTATAAATTTATAATGCATGTAGACAGATGTACCCATAGACAATAATTGGTTAGCTGTGAGAACAGAATGTGCCCATAGGGATGTGATGATTAAATAATGGCAACGTGATTATCAGTGCGTGCAGACATCCCTATTCTGGCGACGGAATCAGTACTACAAATTTTATTAAAAGTGTATTACTAGCTTTCGCCAAATACTTAAAGTTAAATATCCTTTGAGACTGGGGTGCGCTACAAACCTTACTTGAAAATGAAAATCTTATTCAGCTTTTCGTACATTTTATGGTCATCACCAATGATGAGAAGACACTTTTATAAAACCTAAACAATCTATCAAAAATCATAGTCACTAATGCTGTCTTTTTTCAGTCTTACACCCCGACCAAACGCCAGAGGTGCGCATCACTCGGGGCTGCGGCTGGGTGAAGCACAAGCGCGATTGTTACAAGGCTGACAACCAGGACCATCTCGAGACCGTCTGCCAGTGCTTCGGAGACATGTGCAATGCAGCAACGTCACTCGAATACGTCAAAATGACAGTTCCTACAACCGTTACCGCTCTTTTTGCTGCATTCCAAACATGGCGGGGGAGAGTTTGAAGACGAAAATTTATACGAATTTTGAATGTATTTTTTAAGTAAATTATTAATGGGAATAATTACGTTATTTCTGTGTTATTGTGTATCTAAAGGACTATAGTTCTGTAAATAGTTATAATTCATTACGGTATGATAATTGTGCTGATTAAGTGGGTTCGGTTTGATTAACTGAGTTATTTATAGTTTTAAGTTCAAAGGTTATCAATGTACCAGTGTTACCTCAGATACTTACGATATTCTTTCTTATTAAGATGATATATAATAAACAAATACATACAAATAAATCTGCGTCATTGTTTCATTATGACCACCGTATTATATAAAATAAATTAGATTGAAAAAGTCTTTAATAACGAAATCTTTGGACGATATCGTCTGGCTTACCTGGATCTTGAATCTTGGTTATGACACGTGTACATTATCTTCATAAATTGGCTTACGTTAACTGATCGTGATCGAGGAAAACGGGTACTAGACCTCTTGGCCCCTGGGTAGTCAGCTGGGATACCACCTTAGTTTACTGCGTGGCTATTCTTTACACACCACGGCATGAGTGATTCCTATGTGATAGCTTGTGCCAACCCTAAGAAAAAAAAGATGTTGATTTTTTCCCGGATATTTGATAATAAGCATAGAAAGTAGTCATCTCCTGAAAAAAGTAATCCTGTCGTAAATATTGATGGAAACCCTTAGTCGAGGGACTATTTCTAGATTGAAGAATAGGAGAATTTGTATTTCATTCCGCGATATTCAGCGCAGAGACCCAAGTGGTTTAACGCCTTCAAATGTTTAGGGTAAGTATTTACACGAGAGTCTGATCTACCCTTGAACTTTTCAGTTCATGTTTCCGACACTACTGACCGTAATGACTCGATAGCTTCCGATAACACGGAATAAGGACGCGCGTCACATAACTAAATAGCCGCAGTTTTATGTAAACAGTCGAAGTTTGCCCGTACGGGATCGAACTCGCGATCAATGTGTTAATTTTCTGATAGAAATAAGTTATTTAATAAAAAATGTTAAAGGAGTATCTGAAAGCTTTGTTTGTCGTCGTGTTTTGCTGTCGAGATGGTATGTTGTTTATTATTTTTTCGTTCTCTTTTTTTAATTAGTCTACGCCTATAATCTTTGGGTTCGTTTTCAAGATAGATTTCAAGAAAGTCCAATAAATTGAGATGTTCTGTGAGGAGATTTCCAATTACTTACCTGTATTGTCCAGGGTTAGGATTGTATCAAATAATTTGTGGTCTTCGTACCATCCACACCATTATAAATGCGATAATAACTGTTCGTTACTTCATCAGGATTAAACCACAGTTATGAAATTTTACAAAGAGGTAGCCTGGATCTTTTTGAAGGCTTATTGTATTATTGCAGGTAAACACAATACAACGATAGATATGATATGATGATAGCCTATCAAAACGATTCAGTGACATATCACACTCCTCGAATAAAATATAAAATATTTAGGTACCTGTCACTACAGTGCTCTCCAGTACAAGTCTGTCTCTATCGAGTCTCATTTAAAATAACAGGATTTTATACTTCTCTTTAAATAACGATTCTAATTTTGCCTAAAAAACAAATTAAAAGTAGATTAAGACCTCCCGTTCACGACAAAAACGTAGGACATCTTATTTCTTTAACATTATTGTCTTCCATCCAGCTGCCTCGATCCGCTGCTTCGAGTGCAACAGTATGAACAACTCCATGTGCCTGGACCCCACCATCTACGACCCGGAGACGCTGAACAACTTCTTGCCAATAGCCGAGTGTGGGCATGGGGTCTACTCCGCCAACAACGACTTCTTCTGCCGGAAGATCGTGCAGACTAGTAAGTGTTTCACGTTAAGGCTTGAACTGGTGGTGCACAGGCCTGTCTGTATGATAGAGTAGCGTACATTTGTCGTAAAGCTTGTGGTTCTATGGTTACCTACTTAGAATGATAAGATATAACGATAATTTTAAAAATACTTGCGATATTTTCATCCCGATTTAGCAGTACAAAAGTCTTAGAAAAAACAGTCTTAGACTCTATTGATAAATAGGATGTTTGTCTTTCTTACAGGTGTTTACTAAGTAAATGTAACATAAACTCTGTTTTTTTATTTATTAGCTGTAATTTCTTTTGTCACATTGTTTTATCTATTTTATATACGTTTAAAACGTTCAGATCGACACATTTTAGGACAATACCTATCCTTATACCTAATTATTTTCAGCTATATACCAGTATTAGGTACTGAAGCCTTTATTCAGCTCTTGCAGACAAGCTTCACGATGTCATCGACCCATCTAGTCATCGGTGTACCGCGCGAACAATAGTTAGCATCATGAAATTCAATTTTGGACACTGAAAATTAAATGTTCACCACTTATAAATTACAGTGGTACGTTCCTTTAGGTGCCTGGTCTATGCTCAACAGCTGCAAACGTTTATCTCAATTAGTAGCAGGCTTTATGACCTCAAATTACGTCATTTAAGTATCTATTAATCAATTGTAAGCCGTTATTGATAGATTAACAAATGGCGATTTAATCGCCTAGCCTATAGAATGAATTCAACTTCCGTGTTGCAAACTGTGGATCTGCGATCAACGCCTCTGCCTTACTCTTCATGGACATTAGGCGTAAAGGTTACAGGATCATCCGTTCTTTTTTGAAGCCATCTTTCGTCCACCAACAGACAAATGCGACGAATCGAGAATATTTTCAGATGCAACTAAGACAATCGCATTTGCTTACGTTTCAATGGGTTTGTAGAGTAGGTCCACGGCGCGGGGAAATGTCGTCGTATTTAGGTTAACATTAATCCTATCTATCTATAATAATTATCTTCTAATGCGAGCGATCACGAGTTCTTTGAAATTCCTTGTACAGGTTGAGATAGCTATGTATATAGACTTATGCAAATAAATCTTCTCTTACAGTCCTGCACAAAGGTTACGCCCCCGAGGTCCGGGTGACGCGCAGCTGCGGCTGGGTGCGCCACCACCGTGAGTGCTACAAGGCCGACAACGAGGACCATTTGGAGACAGTCTGCCAGTGCTTCTCCGACCAGTGCAATGCTGCCACTAAGATGACGAGCAACGTCCTGCTGGGGACAGTAGGAATGATAGCGATGAAGATGTGGTTGTGATTCAATACAGTATTACTTTGTGAGATTTGTTTTTTTTTTATTGTTAACCCGGTAACATACATGTCTAGCTAACAAGGTTGCAAGCAGCTGCCGAGGGTGGGCAAAGTGGTAGAAATTTTTCAATAGTAGCCTGACATTAAAAGTCAGCCCAGCGAGGGTAACGGGGGGACCTCTCTACAGTCTCCCCCGGGACGTGCACGAGAGGGTGGCCTCTTTACCGTCACCCCCTCCGGGAAGTGCCGTTCGGCAGGACACCGTGGTGGGCTTCGGTGCGGTCTTCTAAAAGTTCCCGAGGCCCACCATATGGTGTCGAGACGGATCACCGTGGTGAGTTTATTGGTGGATCAATAGTATACCTCTGCATAACCCTTCGGGGAACACAGGCGTAATGCTGTTATGTACTAGGTAACATAGCGCTACTTTCGTCGTAGCACAGAATAGATGATAGTAATTCAGGTACATAATCACTGTGCGTATTGATGTAATGTCACTACAGTAGATATGTAGGTTTCCTTCATTTAAAAAATCTTTTAGGGTTGCGATGAAGGGAACCCTAAACCCAGCTGTGACATAAGTTGCAATCAACAATTGCTTGAAAATAAAAAGTCGCAGCAAAAAGTATGAGATTGACATTTGACAGCGTAGTAGATATTTCAATTCAATACATTTTTGCTGGCGTTTTTATTTTTCTAATGTCACTAAGGATGCACAGTCAGCATCAAAAAATATATTTTTAAAAGAAATAGTGATTGAAATCTTGAAAATGTTTTTTCTCAACCTCGTTTTAAATATCTACGGATTCATGAAAATACATGTTCATTAAAATTTTATAATTTTAACCAATAGTTTTCCAAGAATAAGCGTTTGAATTTCGCTACGTGTATACATATTTTTGATGGTGACTGTACAGGAATCAAACCCACAATGATCCGTAACGAAAACAAACAAAGAGGCGTCCTTTGGACTGTTATAGAGAAATTAGACTGAGTTAAAGAAAGTGAAAAGAAAACACGTTTGAAAAAAAATTAAAATGCGTTATTTATTTATTTAGAGCATGGAAAACTTACAGCTAAATTAATCTAAATAGCAACAATTTAACCGTCGGAAAGCCAATAACAAGTTTTCACGTATGGAAGTTGGTTAAATTTTTAGCAAACAAAGTACGTTTTACATAATATAATTAGTTATTTAGAGCAGAACATGCAATCAGTTTATTTGAAAAAGTTGAGGCTCAACAACCATCTTACTGAAGGTACACTGGTTGTAAACGGATCAATATTGTGCTGTTTACAAAGTTTATTAAAGTTTCTGCTTGCACGCACCATATAACTATTTTGCCTATAATTCGTTGAAAATTATATAGAATAAAAAGAATTTTATGCATGACACCTGTGTTATGTAGATACTCTATTGTACCATTTACATTGTTACCTGACTTACAACAAACTCACTACCCAAGTAGTAAGTACTTAGATGATAACAAAGCATAAACAATCAACATAATAGGACTGTAACAAACAAAAAAACGGAAACTCAAACACAGGACAACCGTTAGGACTTCCTGTCGCAATTTAAACCCCACTGCATTGTAATTTAAGTACACGAGTGACTAATGTAATTATTAGTGTAGCCTCACATGACATTGGCCCACTCAAATCGACTGTGTGAACTGAAATACTGTGGAACATACTGGTAAATTCTTACCCTGTCTGTCCTACGAAGGCCAATGTTAAAGGCCACAAACCATAGAACCAGAAGTTTGAAAGTAATTCAGATTTGTTTCCAGTTTACACCACTATTTTTTATTAAAACATTTTAATATCTAAATAATATTTTTGTTACAAATTTAGTGTTTTATTTTTTGTGCAAATAACCAAAAAATATTTTCTTTAATAATTTTAATACAACGCCATCTATGTAAAAACTAATACATTACATAGTTACGCGTGATGCTTACACGTGGTAACTGTTTAGTTAGCATTGCATAGATGGCGCTAACATAACTTAAAATAATTATGGAAAACACTGTAATTCGTATATTAAGTAAAGTATATTTACATAAGTTTTTTGATCAGGTACAGTTTAAAATTCGGTATTGATAATATAGGATCTAATTTATATATTTTTTTTGTAACCTTTATACTATGTATTGTATGTGTCTTATTTATTATTATTTTTTGTTGATTCTAGTGCTAGTTTACAATTTACAAATAATAAAATTACAATTTATAAAGTAAATCAATATTTTGTAATACTGTAGGCAACGTGCCAAATATTACAGAAACCAATCTGTAATTTAAACACTTTTCTCAAGTCAGGTTGGCCGAGTGGTCTAAGGCGCCAGATTTAAGCTCTGGTTCCCGAGAGGGAGCGTGGGTTCGAACCCCACACCTGACAAATGGATAGCTGCTCCGTAGCTTTTTTGAGTAATTTTTATTTGTTTTTAGCGAATACTATAATGATTCATATATGGGTATTTTAAATTATTTTTTATAAACGTAATAGAAAAGTGAATTAATACATTTATTCATCAATAGATAGATACAGATTCTTTCACACGTCAGCGTCGGGTAAACAACCTCTTGTGAAAAAATGCCGAAACAAGCTCTTACAAGCACGAGCTATCACGTGGGAACCGTGGGAGCTATCATGCCTTAGTGGAAAGAATACGTAGTCAGCAGCGGCGTGTACAGAGTTTTTGGACAGGGTAGGCAGAAAATTTTAAAAGCTTACTTACCAATAATACCTACTGCATGTTGGTATTGGTTCGTCATCTTTATTAAATAATGATGTATGTGATTTGCCACCTCAAATATCTTATAATAAATATTTATCTGAGTTATGTAGGGTAGGCAGTGTCTTTTTGTCTTTATGCATCGCACGCCACTGCTAGTCAGCTATGATGGTTGTGGTCGAAGCTGGGTAGCTTCAGCCAGAGACCACCAGAATATATATCAGAGATTTCACTTGTGGAGACTCTTTCTTTACAAAAAGGATAGGATTTATAACTTAAAAAAAGTTGTTGAGCAAGCCAATCATAATTACATAATGTGAGTTAATTACCTACTTAGGCCCTTGGGGGGCCAGGGGGCCCTTGATCTGCTATGGCCTCCTAAGTATAAAGTGACTTTTTGTAGAACTTGTGCGTTTAGAAATTCTGTATTATATTTTCTTAATAAGTTTCACCCAAAAAATTACGCGAATGCGGAAGTTTTGGATACGCGGGGCGCGTTTTTGCGCGGGGCCCGTAGCAATTGCTACCTACTCTTGCTACGTGGTTAACCCGGCACTGGGTATAGGTAGGTTTTAGTTAATTTGCTTCTTTCTACTAGATTGGTTGGAAGTTAAGTATTTCTTAACCTGCAATTCTCCAACAAACGCTACCGATTTTAGTTTCAGATCCAAATTAAATAGAATTCATTGCTATTCTGGTTAGTTCAAGGGTAGCCGTAACTAAAGGTTAACTGTTGGTTAACTGCGTAGCGGGCTTTTCGGCCATCCCCTAATAGGTAGACATCCCTTGGCATTTGACTTTTGTAAAATAAGACACGGTGTGGTTCACCACAATATATTTAATAGCTAAACTGCGCGGTCGGCGTATAAATATGAACTTTAAACTTTGTACATATAGAAACTATCCTGTCAAACATTCATTGCTCTTCTTCTTCATACTTCTTCATACTTTAGTCAAAGGGCCAGCCCAACCTCTTGATCAGAGTTTAATGACATTGTCTTGCAGTTATGAGTAAAACCTTCTTGATTCGTGTCCACTAATTATTGTGCTTTCATCATGCCTACTTAAATCGAATCGTTGTGAAATGTTAAAACGTGACAACTCAAAATATTGGTGAAATAACGGCACGCAAATATATCACGTTTTCATGACGAACGTTTTCAGTGGCTGTGGAAACCGATAGAATCTCAGGCCGAAAGCCGAATTTAACTTAAAATGACGCAGAGCTTTGAGGGCTGCGTTATTTCAGACGTCATTGTAAGTAGCAATGATAATAATCTATCAGTTTATATTTTTCACTTGCTAGTCTGTTTATAAATGATAACAAAGGGATGACTTTAAACAATTATAATTTCTATTTGATTTCATTCTTTCTTATTTTTAGGTTCCTATCAAGAAAAAGACAAAATTGTAATACATTTACCCTAACTACGCAATAAATGTAAATATTTACAAAGTAAAGTGTTAAAATTACTTTATCAGACCGCATTGTAAACCTATTTGCTTAATTATCACTAATTTCAGACATTTGACATGTAAAGATAAGTCTTAACTTACTTTGCTTGTTTAAAAACAAACGTTACTGCATCTACTTCTTTCTGCGAGTGTAAATGGAGACATAAATATCAGCCTATTTACCAATATTGCTAATAATAAACTTATCCATTTAACAACATAACTTCTTCATTATATCGATGATATTATAATGATACTCTAAAGATTTAAGCTTGCAATCTTAGGTGTTAATTAGGTATATTAGATAATTATTGTTATTCCACTCAGCTTTCTGAACACCACTGATGTTGAAAACCTATTGTCAAAGCAAGTCCTTAAGAACCTTTGACGGAGTTATCATGGGCTTCAGAAAGTGTTGATTGAGAAACGGCGATTTTGTTGTTACTTCCAAACAAACTATCAAACATATGACTAACATTCTTTGTACCCTTAAAGGATTTTTTCGTAAATGGATATTATAGTCATCCTTAACAAACCATTATCCTAAATTGACAGTTCCGCATTAGCAACCGTCAGCTAATCCAATACGCCATCGCAACTGCGCAATTTCTAGCACTTGCAGTGTTATGTAAACAAACTCTTCGGAAAATTACTCGAATACCCTGGAACTCCTTATCAGCTCTACCAGCATCGTAAAAACAACTTTAAGTTCGCTGATCAAAGTCCGTTTTAGCCTAAAAGATGGTAGGATTATTTTGATTTACTCACACTTATGATTCAATATTTACTCACACATACGGTGGTCTAGTGTGCGTATATCTTATTTGTATATTTCAATGTGTGCGTGCATCATTAAAGAAACGCTTGTCACCTGAATGTCTTGGGCAAATGATCTGATAAGAAATCGAAAGTAAAGATAGTTTTGTCCCTACGTAATCAGAATATTTTGCTTTACTATGTTTTTGCGTACATACTCAATCTTAAATTTAATCTCAGCCTACTTCGTACTGAGTGCAGGTTAAGAACCAATTAACGCTAGCGAAACCTAAGTACGTTTACAAGACCCTGGAACAACAAGCCCCGATATGAACCTTGACTGACTTTGATAAAAAAGCCAGAGCAAATATTTAACTTCCCCTTTCATTATAGCTGAGTCATCCCCTAAAAGGGCGTCATGACCGTAAACACGACCTCATAAAAGACAATTACACTTAAATCTCCCCCGTGATGCACTTTCTATTTGGGCATGGCAGTGATGGGATGCGGCATGGTCTCCTAAAAGTTCCCGAAGCCCATCATCAAGTGCCGAAGTGGCCGGTAAGTGTCCGGTACTTCATTTCGTCCTAGCTAGTTACACGTCTGAACATACTTGGGCTACTGTCCAAATTGCCGGTATGAACGTTGAGGCGTCTGGCAAGTGACACTCGTCAGTTGTTCTATGTGTTATTATCTCGGTGGGAATTGCCTGTCAGCGTTAATAAGGCAGTATTCACACGTCGCAACTGACTTATTGAAGGTTAACAATGTTGACAATTGGAAGACTGTACTGTTAGGATGAGTGCCTAGCTTTATAAGAACTACGGTGCGCTACACATGGGTCGATAACTCCTGGTAAATGACGGCAGAATGTGTAGTTAACATACCTCTGAGGTCCTAGTGTAAGTTTCTGTTGATAATTCGATTTAACACATCGTACGCGTTCGGCGCTCCGATCGGTGGAGAGCACGAAACCACAGTATAAGTATTCCAACAGTAGGCTGACGCCTTTGATGTCGGGCGATGCCGCCGCCTGTGTAGGCATTTACGCAACTGCGGAAGGGTTGTCACAAATTGAAAAAGATACATATATACCTAATCATTTATATCATGTTTTTTAAGTCTTAGTTTTTTAAGTCGTCAGCACCCCAAGAAACCTTGAAAACGATACCCATATCTATATTTTTTTTAAATGCATGTCCGCCATCTTGGATTTCAAAATGGATGCCATTTTCAAAATCAGCACCCCAAGAAACCTTGAAAACGATACTCATATCTATATGTTTCAAAAAATGCATGACCACCATTTTGGATGTCAAAATGAATGTCTTATAAGTTTCATTTCGTGTGACAGCACCCTGGGAGACCTCAAAACATTCGATCTTATAAAGACAAGACGTTTCGGGGGTGTGCAATATACTCGGTATTTTTACGAACGCCATTTTGTTTACGTTCGCACATGCACGCAGTGGCGATCCGAGGGGAGGTTCTTGGGATTGATGACGCCCCCTCCCCCCAATCGTACACGTCAAATTGACAAACCTTCTAAAAATAGACAATTTACTAAAATTTTAAACAAATCGTTAAATTCCTGCTTAAAGTCTAAACAATTCAATCAAAAATAGGTAGATTTTTTTTAAATTTATAAATCCAACCCAAGATCCAATGCCAATCCCCCAGTCCAATGACAGCACATGTCGTATACACCATATTAATAATAAATTGAAATATTTAAAATATCAAATAATCGATAGCCCTCAAAGTCGTGTCCCAAGCTACTAAGTGCGGTGAAGTATGCAGCTGGGGCTCGCCTCACCCGCGTCTCACCCCTCACACCCCGCACGATTGCCCTGTCTAGACGTCTTCGTCGACTGACTGAAGGGTTTATAGACTGTGACGAAACGGACCAATCGGAGCGCCGCAGTACCTACCGCACGCATTCGATGCGTTAAAATCGAATTTGACAAAAGAAACTTACACTAGGGGTACACATTACAGATCGTTAAATGTTAGGGAGACGATTCACACCACGTCAAACAAATAAACATACGGCTTGATCACTGGCGGTCCGAGGGGGAGGGGAGGGGTTGTAGGGGTCATGAACCCCCGAAGCGTAAACGTCAAATTAACAAACCTCCTTTAAAAAGGGTTTGTTCTTTCATAGTATTCTATAAAAAAAATGTGACGTTATCATGACGAAAGTAGGTAACCCAGTGGTGTGAATATTTAATAGAACACAGATGTTTCAAGCATAAATTTATTATAACATTAGGTATTGATTGATAATAAATTAAACACATGTTTCTGATGTCACATACACGCGATTACTTCACGTGTTTATACAAGTAAGCGAAATCCTTATAGTTTATGGAATAACTTGTAACTTTCTTTGTATGACACTGGCACATTGCCACAGTGCAGCCATACTCAAAGTGTGCTCCGTGGAGCCCTAGGGTTCCGCAAAAGCCTCTGTGGGGGCTCCGCGAAAATAATGGTCACTTTCTTCACAGACGACTCTCTTCTATCAAGTCTTACATCAAACAATCGATGAAAAGTAAAAAACAATTTCATACCTCTCATTAGATGCCAATGTTTATATCAAGTAATATGGTTTTTAATAAAGTATACACATAAGTATAGACCCGGGTACGTCTTAAAACTGCGGCCAGACACCTGCGGACGGGCAGCAGCGTCCTATCACTTATCGGTGAACCATTGCGATCCCCAAGCCGCCTGCCAAGCGTGGGGATTGTGGTAAACCTCCCCCCTTGGGGGAGGCCTTCGTTCCGACAAATATTTCGTTTTCCTTAAGGGTTCCGTCACCAAAAAAGTTTGAGAACCTGTCTAGTGGTTGCAAGGGCGACTCCTGAGCGAGAGGTCCTGTGTTCAATTCCCGGGTCGGGCACAGTGTTATTGGGTTTTTCTGTATGGAAATTCAGCACGGAGTCTGGAACTGTGTCCGATAGATGGCAATAGACTCGCCCCCTATTATATGGGACTCAATAACGGTATAAGAAATATCGGTGAAAATAGTACACCTCTGTCTAGTCCTTCAGGAAGAACAGGCGTGATTAATTCATTGATTTAAAAGGTTCGATTAGTATCCGTTTGATAACAAGTAATAGATAGTCTCAGTCTCTTAATATAAAACTATAAAGTTAGAATTATGTGATTCAGAAGAAGACTTTGTAGAGTATCCTGTGTACATAGTTCTGAGATTTTGTGAGGAAGATGGTTATGATATAAAGTTTAATTTTGTGTTGTTGTGTTTGTGTTATGTTCCTTATTTTGTGTGTTTGTTGTTTTACAGCGACGTAATGTTATACGTGTTAATTTGAATCAAACATCGTTAAATAAAAGGTTGCCGTTATAACGTTTTGACGGCACGGTTGGCGCATTGGTTGAGGGACCGACTGCTGCTGCTGAATATTTGTATGATCTACAGATAGTTATTTCAGGTCTGGGTCTTTGTGAATGTGAATATATGCGTTTGTAAACGTACCCACGATACAGGAATTACTCCTGGGGCGGGAGTTCCTAACTTAGAAATAGGACAACAGTAATTTAAACCTAGTCCACAAATTTTCACTTGGAGTTCAGCTGAAAAAACATTTCACTGAACGACAAGACAAAGTAACGTTGAGAGTTGATACCACTTAAACCATGGTAGCCATGTCACCATGCCATGGTATAGCCATGTCACCATGCTATGGTAACCATGTCATCGTTGGCTGGTCGACACATACCAGTCCCTAACTTGTTGAGTTGAGTGGACCACGAGTCGGCCAACTTTGGGTATTAGAACCCAGGTACACCTGGTAATCTTAGAGGTCCTCTTTGGGAGGACCTGTGTTCAGCAGTGGTCTCTAAATAAGTCTGTAACATTTAATATCATAGTCATATAGATAAACAAACAGTTTTTATAATATACTAGCTGTGCCCGCGACTTCGTTCGCGTGGATGTCGGAACTTAACAATGTATTTTTTAGTGAGACCAAATGCACTTAACCCTATTTATTTCTAAAATAAAAGAATTTTCTAAAATAAAAGTAGCCTAAGTTACTCTTTATTACATCGGCTACCTGCCAATAAAAGTCCCGTCAAAATCGGTCCAGCCATTTCAGAGATTAGCCTATACAAACAGACAGACAGACAAAAATTTAAAAAAATGTTATTTTGGTGTGTGTACCGTATATATATTCATATGCATGTAGTAAAAAACTGTTATTTCAATATTACAAACAGACACTCCAATTTTATTTATATGTATAGATTTCTTTGTTTTATAAACAAAATACTTATTTCTCGTTATCATTTGCGCATTGTTTATAAGAAGTTAATAGCTGATAATGAGCAATATTTGCTGAGAAATAACATTACTATGTTAGTTTATAATATCATATACACTAGCATAGTAGGTATATATACATCATTTAATTACCACAGTTTTTGTATGTCTTATATATAATGGTTTACTTAATACGTAGGTATAAATGAAATCGGAAATTGAATTGAATAAAAATCGACACAGTTATTTGCATTCGTTTTGCTTAAAAAATATACGAAAATGGACATAGAACAAAAGAACTATGTCCTTTTTACTTTACTGATTTTGTAGCAAGTAAATAATTCCACGGGTTATCAGTGAAATTCAAAACACTACGCGTACTAGCTACCGCGCGCGGCATCGCCCGCGTGGTTTACGAACCCGTATATTTTCCCGGATAAAAAGTAGCCTATGTGCTATTCTAAACTATAATTATCTCTGTGCCAATTTTCATCCAGATCCTTTCAGCCGTTCTGGCGTGAAAGAGTAACAAAGATCCATCCATCCATCCTCACAAACATTCACATTTATAATATTAGTAGGATTAGTAGGATAGGATAGGATAGGATTCATTCGATAGAAATTTTCTGTTTCATTTGGCTGGTAATCAAGAAATTGGTGTTTATAGACTGTTTAATTAATTTATAGCTGAAAGCATAGTAAGTAGGTAGGTATTCACGGTGTTCTGAAGGCCACGCCATGCCGCAAAACTATCGACCTGGCTATTTTTAGAGGTGACGCATGATAATTATTCGTTTACATAGAACCACCCCTGAATTTCAATGTATTGGTACCTGTACTGGGAAACATATTTTTCTGAAATTTAAACAAGACTGAGCTCTTTTTGGCTTGATACGTAAATAAGTATTAATTATCTTCAAAAGATTAAAGTTTGTGGTTATTTATTTATTATTTACCAAATTACACTGACAGAGAATTCCATACATGTAAGTTATAAGTTACATACTACATATTTAACTAGTCATACAGATTGTGCTTGGAGATTGTAGGATATCTATAATCTTTGAAACTTTATGTAGACATATCGACGTTGAAGTTCAACCACCATACGTAAGTCATTTTTTGACGGTTTTGACATTTTGATGCCATTTACTAGAGAATCGGAAGACGCGTTGTTTCAGCCAATCAGAATCAAACATCGTCCAATAGAAACTCGTAAAATGAAATGAATATAAAATGGTATTATACTGGTGGCTAAGTAAAATTATGCAGTTTTTAGACTCTCCTGAAAAGTTGCTATTTTTGACATACCGAGTGTTAGAACTTCAACGACGAGATAAAGTTTTAAATGAACTGAAATAACTACACTGGGGTTGCCATTCCCAAATTTTGAAAACCAGGATTTGAAAGTGGAAATACCAGGACATTTTAAAAATAGGACGCTGTATAAGAAAACAGTGTCAATGAAACTCAATCAATAGTAATTACGATGTTTTATGATATTATCTTCAATTAAATTATGTATATAATATAAGAAATTAAATTAAGGATTAAATTATAAAATAACGCCGATGATTAAACGTTAGGTTCGAGGCAGTAGTGGCGCGCGAATAATAAAACAGGACCTTACGAGGACAGAAAACCCCAGAACTTTACTTAATAACTATCCAGGAAAACCCAGGACACTCCAAAAAGCAGGACATGTCCTGGGAAAACAGGACGTTTGGCAACCCTAAACTACACTGAACTGACCTGAACCTTTAATCAATTAACCTCAGTTCTTTTAGTACCAAAAACTTCGTGTCTACATAAAGTACACAACATATTGTTATCTTCACGTTTCAATGCAGATAGCGGGTCAGTAAAACTGTGTACGATATAATTAGTTATTAAATTATAATGAACATGTCGCCGAAACGTGCGGTTACTGATAGGCCGAGTCGAAAACGTGACTATTATGACTACATGATGGCATTAGGCAGGCAGCGTGACACATGGTCACGTGTTGGTTTAGGTAGGTATATGTAAGCCCATGTTTAACTGTGCGTGTCATGAGCAGATACCATACCATATTTGAATAACTGCCTACGTTTATCCGTATGTCAATAATGTATATATTAATATTTGTAATTAATATAACAGGTATAAATTTATTTTTTAAAGAGAAAAAGAATATACATACATTGGCCCTCAATATAAATTTACTCATTCATAAAACACTTTTGTAACTTTGTAAAATTGGGTTATCGCCACCAAGTACCATACTCTAACATATTATTGGGAAAAGTCAATTTGATTTGATTTGAAGGTTTTTTTTGTTTTCACACCCTTTTATAAAAATATTGGCAGCAATATTGGGGCCTCATGACGAATTAGATCATAAGAAACTTTACCGACTTTTTGTGAAAGTAAGACACATGGCATGTACGCGTTATCCTATAATTTTATTGATAGTACAATATTATTAAGCTTACCACCTACTATTGTAACTTAAAAAAAATACCGTATGATTGCACCAAGGAGTACACAAAGAACAAAGACACAATCGGCGCAGTAGCTAAGCTGTTGACTTTCAGCGCTGCGTGTCGCGGTCTCGATCCTACACGTAACAAATATATATGGCCTACAAAGGCCCTAGTGTAAGTTTCTTTCGACAAACTCGATTTAACGCATCGAAAGCGTTCGGCGCTCCGATTTGTTCGTTTCGTGCTCTCCACCAATAGAGCGTCGAACGCGTGCGATGCGTAAATCGAATTTGTCAAAAGAAACTTACACTAGGGCCTCAGACAGTAGTTCCCGATTTGAGTAAAGTAAACAATCAAATTTTAAATCATGACATCAATTTGCTATGTTTACTGTTTATCTAATGATAAAATCTATAGCAAACATCGGTTAATGATGAAGACAATGATGTGATTATTATTTATTATCATTGAAGTTACGAATGCAAGGCAAGTGAGCCGCGACTGGTTAGACCTTAAACGTAAAAAGGGCGATGTAGTAAATCGAATTTGTCGAAAGAAACTTACACTAGGGCCTCCGAGTTGGATATGAAGACAACGCAATGTGTCGAATTATTTCGGAATCATATTATGGAATCAATCACGATTTACGAACCCTGAATGCTCCAAAACTTCTAATTCTATTATTTTTCCACATCATGTGCTTCTAGACTGATTGTTAGAAGTTTGCATGGTAGTTATTAATTATGTGAAAAGTGAATTGAAATTGTTCATCTTGCAATTAGGATTTTCCAATCACTTTTCACGCTTTTTTTTTAACTAGATGGCGTCGACGATGTTTTTCAATTTAATCGCCTGAATGGATAATCCATTACCACACAAAACCCAGCACTGTACGACTTCCGAAAGATATCCTGCTTATGCTCTTATTTTTTTTTTATAGACTAGTTATTCTAGACTGTACCAAGATAATCTATTTTCAAACGACGACATAGAAACCATTCACGTAAACTAGCCGGTCGCACGAGGGGCTTCGGAAAATCAATATCCACACCAGACTCTCTGTCATCCACAGAAGGTTAGACAGAGATGTATCTAGGTCTAAATATAGATAGATTTATGGAAATGGTTAAAAGTAATTACTTATATTGTTATTATCAAGTCACGTGTTCGTATCGTATTAATTTATGTGCAATTTCTAATCAAAGCTATTAGCTTTCTGCACTCGCAATATTGTGTGGATGGGTGTTTGTTTGTGAGTAGCAGAATCCGATCGTCACGACTCACGATAGTTCCGTGTAGGAATCAAACCTGCTACACGCAGCGTAGAAAGCCGAGTTATTAACCACTCAACAAGCTATGCCTATTTTTGTTTTAAACCGTTGCCCCACACTTCGTATATTACAATATCGTGGGTGCATTTACAGACACGTATATTCACATGCACAAACAACCAGACCCGAAACAACTATATAGGCCGTACAAATATTTGTTCCGTGCGGGGATCGAATCCGCGACACGTAGCGCAGAAAGCCAATCGCTTAACCATTGCGCAAATCGTGTTGTAATAATTTGGAATAAGGAGTGTTTTATGTGAGTGTGAGCGAGCTCAGCAGTCCTATGTTCAGCAGTGTTCGTTTACGGTCTGTATGAAAGAAATACTCTGTTCAGAAAAACATTGTGTGTTCATAACTTGGCCGTTTAGTTTTACTTATGGTCTAGTCTACCCACAAATAGACCATCTGATACCTTATTGACGGTAATAGAACGATCAATGACCTCACTACCAAGCAACGTTGGAGGCCTTAGCAACACCTTTCAGGACCTTTGTTCAAGGCCCAGGTTCAGCCTGATCATGTTATTTAGTCACTCAAACGTCACAACTTTATCTAGAACACTCTCGGACAAACCAAGTCGCCAGCTGATGTTTACAATTTTCATGGGAATACCCACACATATACAACAACTGTAAAAACACAGCCTATCGCGAATGTGTGAGTTTTGTTTTGACGCCTTCCACTCACACACATACAAACAGCACACACACAGCCACAGTTAACCTACAAATAAACACACTGTACACACGTGCACGTTTTCCGTTGTATCGTGATGACGCACGTGCAAGGGGAGGTAGGCGGGAGGGGCGAGGCAAAACGGAATGGACGGTTTATATAGAACGCGCGCACGCATACCAAACCAGTTTGATTCGCGAAGTAAACAAACAAACACCTTCCAAAGAGTACACCTTCTTGAGCCGGCTGATTGCCAACTATGGGTACGTTCACCTTATTTTACCTTATCATCGTAACATTGCCCTAAGTAATTTCATTCAGCCTATTTTTGTGTCACCTTCCTAACCCATTTGTTTTCCATCCTTCCGGTTTTTTGCGAGTTTCCGTAAATTTTCCAACGCAGTGGCCTTCAATTGTTACCCTGACCCGGAGGACCTTCAATTTGGTGCCACTCACTGTCACCACAATCCTATTTATATTGCTAATCTTGTCCTAAGAAGCCCCACTCAAAAATATATTGCAATCTATAATGTTCCATGTTCTACATCGGTTTGAATCGACCTAAAACTCTATCAATGTTTATTATCTGGCGTAGCAACATCTTCTCTCTGTTCATAATTTGCACAGAAGAATCTTATTTGCCCTCTAAATATTATTTTGGCGTATTTTTCACTAACCCATATTTAGATTTTAAAACGGCGTTTTTTTTTAATTAGTTTTTTGCATTGTTCCCAACATTAAGTTTGGAAGCCTTTGTAATATTATTGGTAGTTCATTAATGAATATACACCCCAAAAGCGATTGCGCAAAATTACTAATGGTGGCATTGGGCTATGCGTCATTCGTATACCATTGTAGCGTGCCAGCCTCGTGCCATCACCTTAATTGAATTGACTTCCATTTGTTTAACGATTATATTATTCTAGAATGAGAAACACACCCCTTTTTCTTTCTGAATTCATTTCCAGGAATATTCACTTCATTCTGAAAGATTATTTGCAATACTTGTCTATTTCGTATATTATTATGTTGCCAATATAAACGCTTATTTTCCAGCAAGACACTTTATTAGATTCTGGAATTAAGCGAAGTAAAAAACCGGGTGCCTTTGTAAATGGGAAATATAACATTACTAAAATAAACACATGTTTTCATCAGTATCTGTTTTACATTTAACGTTTCGTGTAAAAACTAAAAACTCTAACGTCTTTTGATCTGAGCGAGAAAGGCAGACATTGCCAAAATTATACAGACGTAAACCATTTGATTTACGCCATTTTTGACATGATCTGTGTGCATAAAGATTGGAATGACGTATTTGCAAACCGTTTTAGTAATGAGCTGACGCATGAGTCATCCTTTTTCTTATTATGGGGTGTGTATCTCGTTCGTCATAGCCCAATTAGCATTGTAATTCTTGGAAGCTGACCTTACGATTATGACGTAGTATGCCTTGTGGAATTATGCAGTTGATAACTATAGGTACCCACACATACGGGTATTTTCGATTCATTAGCATTGTGACTCCTTATTAATGGTTCAACATGACGCAACGTTCGCAGCTTATCGTGTTTCATTGACAGTGGCTATAGGTAGGTATAGGAATTCTGTTGTGAGCTGTTACTTATCAGACGCGCTCGGTTTCATATTGCGCAATTCCAACCCGCTTCTATTTCTGTTTGTCCCTTTCCCTCATGCTTGAATCCAAGTTGCTTCCTGAACTGAAATGTTTGCTACACTTGTTTTTTTCTTTTTCCAGATACGTTAAATATAAAACCGTTAAGTAAGGATTTAGAGTGGTCTCTTGATGCGTCGTATGGCGCGGGTATGGAGGCCACTGGTGCAGGCGGGGCTGATGAGTCCGCTGCACCGCTAGCATGCTCGTCGAGCGAGGAGCGCGCGCTGCGCCGCGTTGTGGGTCGCTGGGGCGCCGAGTGGTTGAGCTGACTCGGCTCTGAAACACGCGCTGCCGGCAGCTGGCCTGCCGACCACCCCCTCCCACCCCCGCGGTGGGGGGCACCCCGCCCCGCCCTGCGACTCACCCTCCGACAGTACGAGGACCTGGTCGCTAAGGCGGAGGCGCTGTTGAGCCGTCTCGTCGTCTCGGAAAACTATGACTCCATCAACAACTTTATTTCCCTGTACGAGGCCTATATGGCCGCTCCGGACGCAACTCTTCAGGAGTACTTCCCGAAGTACAACCCACCCATTCGTCCTCACAAGCACACATGTGTTGGTCTGGCTATGGAAGTCGAGAAATTGCTGAAAGGCTTAGAGAAAGACTTCCCTGGCATCTCAAAATCAATGATGCTAGTGTCCTGTGACGAGAATATTCAAGATCTGGTGGACTACGCTACGTCAAGTCCTGGACCTCAAGGTTTCTTGATAGAGAATGAGAAAGACCACGTGATGCTTGCGATCCACGTGAAGGTTGACGGAAGGCCTGGAATCTTCCTGTCAGATCTGGGCTACCACATTGCTCGTGTCGTCACTGTGATGGCTGACCGCTGCTACCCTCATACCGGTAAGTTTAACACACCCTAAACTGAAGTAAAAAACGTACATAGCAAGATTGTTAAAAGAGACTAAAAGAAGTTTCTTGCCGGTTCTTTTCCATAGGACCAACTTTTTGGAACCGTGCAACTAGTCTTTTAACGTTTCAGATAGTGTATTTATTAGGTTTACTTGCAATAAAATATATTTATCTATCTACAATAAAGGAGTTTCTGGCAATTTTTCTAACTGATCTATAATATTTTTTTTGCCTTGTCTTCATATTTCCTCTTTATCCTCAGGTTGGTTCACCCAATCGGATGAGCCGCACTGCCGCAAGGAGTACAAGTACCAGTTTAACGCGCAGAACACCAACTACGTCGAGTGGCATGAGAGGGAGACCAGGGGAGCCATCACCAAAGAGCGTCTGTCCCTCATCTACGTCGCCAAGGCGTATCTCACCGCCGTCAGCGTCACTGAGAAGAGGAACATCGTTTGGGACTTAAGGTTAGTACATGGATGCATTAATTTCTTCGTCTCCTAGCCTTTTTCCAAGAAGGGGTTAGCTTCTGGTGTAATGTGCTATAATGTTTTCAGTCGAATCAGATACAGCTCGAAGTCAGAGCCACACAGTGCTGCATGTTTCTAGTTCATAACCCAACTGGTAGAAATTACATAATTAAATATAGGGTGTTACATTGTTAGGTGCGGATATTTCGAGAGCCGTCGATTTACGCCCTGCAGTTTTCTATTTAGATAGGTAGATATCGTATCTTAGAGTTTATAATAATTTTTATTTTTAAATCTGACCTTTATCTTGGATTAAAAATTTATCACGTTGAAACCAACGTGTCTGCATGCCTACTATAGATATGCTTAGATAATGATAACTGTAATGATGATACAAGACAAGATAGTCATTTAATCTTTTAATTACTTTAATCATGATATACACCTCTAATAATAAATGATAATAATGATATGCTGTTAATAATGAGATGCTATCTCCATTATTTAAGCACCTGAAAGTAAATAAGGAGATAACATAGCATCATACCTGTATTCCCCAAAGGCTTAAGCAGAGGTGTACTATTACCTACCAAGTATAAATTGGCCGACCCGGAAATTGAGCCCAGGACTTCACGCTCAGCATTTGCGCTTGACTACTAGGTCAATGAGGGAGATGTGATGATATGATCGTAAACTGTCCTAGAACATCACGATGGCTTAGATTTTAACTAAACCAACATCAAAGATGTGAAGTTCTAGAAATTATCACTATTATAGATTTACATGACAATTAAATTTGCAGGTGTACCAGGAAATTGTAACTGGCAATATACAATTAGGAACTATTGCATAAATCACGATGCATATGTATCTAACTGACTGTGATTCGTGTATATCCAATTTTCTTTTGCATGATACGAAATTTCATATCCATTGTCTCACTTGTTTATTGGTCTCAAGAGAGACTGCTAAATGTGAATCGATAAGTTCTGCCAGTCGTAAAAAATGGGTTTTGCATATTAGTTGTGCTAATATAACAGAATTTTCTGATGATGATGAGGTAGATAGATAAATATTTTACGTAACAAACTGGTTTCGCTGTTATCTTATGAAGCATGATCATGTTTGAGAACGTCATAGATATTGATATATGTACATACAGTCGTATTTGAGTGGACTAGTAACATGGTGAAACTCTACACCATCACACTTAGGAATAAACGAGAATGATGAATTTTATAGGATGTACATATATAGTACTTGCGTGCGATAGCGGTCCTGGAGTATTTCCGTTTGGAATGACGTCAGTAATATTAAAATCATCTCAGTTTAACTTTCCAAATTGTATGCCAGAATCTTTTTATATAACCCACTTAATGAACTCGAAACCAATATTGAAGCAATTTCTAAATTAAAAATTCTAGTTTTGACAATAAGGTTTCACTGCCAGCACCGATTTATAAACAATTTATTTTTATAGGAGTCTTCTGGCCAGAGATCCTAAGGGTCGCTTGACTGCCGGTATCTACTTCCCAATTAAGAAGAAGGACCAGCAGTTCACCATGTTCTTCGATGCCCACAACGGGAAACAGAGAAAGAAGCTGAAGTTCGAAACGTTCTTGGAATTGCAAAAGGTAATGATGTTTATATTAACCGAATTTTAGCAACAAACCCAAATTACCAAATTTCAATTTACCAATGATGTAATTGCGGTCTTTTTCCTCATTTTAAATTTTAATATCCTACAACTGAATGATGAGGTAAACCAATTTTTACCCTAACCTAAGTCTCATGAAAATTTGTTAAATATTCTATTTTGGTTAGTAACAGCATTCCCAATTACATTTTCAAACGTTTCAATCATATTTATAACCAGAAGACAGTTTATATCTCCAATCAAGATCATATCAATCGAGCAGACGTCATTGCTTGGCGCTGTGCCAGTAATGATTAATAGAATCTGCCGTTTCTATTTTATGGAAATATTTTTTGAGTTGAACTTTAAGCGCCATCTATTTGGAACTTTTTTTGGAGTTTACGGACTTTATAAACTTTGAAATGTAATAGCAAATTAGAATTTTTCAAACAAGTTTAACCGAATCCAAACATTTTCAATCTTCTTTCAAACTATCATTGACCAATCCTAGACTTAGGCTTGTCGCCGTTTTCAAAAAGAGGGTCATATTCCTTACCCAATTATCTAACTGAAATTTCACATAATTAACCAAAGGTTTTTCTCCATTCCAGATTCCTGACGAAGTCGTAGATGAGGTTGAACAGTGTAACGACCAGCTCCGTCTGCGCGATGGCGAGCTACTGTCCATCCTGAACAAGCTGGCCACCATCATGGCCGACGAGGAGTACATGGTGGAGCTCCAGGACATCAACGACAAGATCGTACAACTGTCTGCCGGAAATTAAACAAATGTTCAAGAAATCACCTTGAGAATACACTAGACCATGAGTTTTGATGGAGTTCTAGTTAGGATTTTCTTAGTGACATAACATTTTGAATTTCATGTAGATAACGATTTTAACATCATTAGCATACTAATCGTTGAAACCTAATTCATTGTAGTCGATTAGAAAAGTAGAGAGAGTTCTGAGTAAGTCATTCAATATCGTAGAACTCATTAAAAACAAGGATTTGACATTTTCTTGATAATCCATTCAAGATTCATTGTTTAATTTCTTTTTCTCACAAATGGTTTATTTTAGAACACTGCAAGTTTAAAAATGGGTCTTCCGTTAGTTCATGGTTTTCATGCATGTAATTCTGTTCATGTAGTTATTCATTTTGGTTTTTAGATGTTAGACAAGTAGTTGTGACCTAGGCCTAAATAACAAAGACGTATGACGAGACACGGTTCAACTTGGGACATTAAAAAATATTAGAAACACATTTGTTGTTTTATTTATTCAATACATTACAGCTGTATTTTCTACTTCTTTTGCCTACGCCTTTACGCCTCGTACGCCTTTATCTCCCGAAGGGTTAGGCAGAGGTGTACTATTATACACCCACATGTCGCCAATGCTGGGACGAGCTTATTGCCATCCACCGAGTACATTTCCAGACTCCGTGCTCCTACTGAGAATTTCCATACGGAAAAACCTAATAACACTTTGCCCGACCCGGGAATCGAACCCAGGACCTCAAGCTCAACATTCGCATTTGCCACCACTAGACTAATGAGGAATTCAAAGTTCTTTTGAATCATCATAACTAAGAAGCAGCCAAGTTCCAGAAATTGGTGCGCATTTCTTTCTGTTGCGTATATAAGATAGAGAAGATATACATATTATATAATAGAGTTGCCAACCGTCCTGTTTTCCCAGGACATCTCCTGCTTTTTGGAGTGTCCTGGTCCTGAGTTTTTTAAAGAGTCTTCGTAATGTCCTGTGTTTTATTATCCACGCCCCACTACTGCCTCGAACCTTACGTTTAATAATCGGCGTTATTTTATAATTTAATCCTTCATTTAATTTCTTATAATATTATATAATTTAATTGAAGATTATTTCATAAAACATTGTAATTGCTATTCACCGAATTTCATAGACACTGTTTTTTTATACTGCGTCCTGGTTTTAACCCGAAATGTCCTGGCATTTTCACTTTCAAATCCTGGTTTTCGTAATTTGGAAATGGCAACCCTAATATATAAGAAGATAGGCACTCAGCGAGAATGTTTTAGGTTCAATGATTATTTCTTCATGCCGAATTGCCTATCCCACAGCCCGTACCCGACCAACACCCTTCTCGTTTAATATCTTAAACTTATTGCAATCCAGAAACAAGTTTAAATTACCATCTTCGTTTTCATCACCGTTTTCATTGAGACTATCATTCCTTCCAATCATTCATGTGATACTCCAAGTCCTTACTGCTTATGGCATCAGTACCTACATTAGTAGTTTGATATGAGAATCTGTCTTGGACATCCACTGTGAGAACGTAAAGCAATGTAGTCAAAGCTTAGGTGAAGTCAAAATGTACCAAAGCAGGGCTGAACTGGAGGCTATTTCTTTGTTAAACTTTCAGCCTGGAGCGCTGTTACAACCGCCACAAAGACTTACAAAACTAATTTTACTGTCGAACGCTTTCTGAGATTGTTCAATTATATAATCTTTTCTAAAAACAAAGAAATTCGCAAGTCAAGAAAAGGTTATTCAGTGGACACCAATGTTATCTTTCAAATCAGTTAAATAATTTTACAAGGGTTGTCTGGAAGAAATTGCTTTTAGCGATAAGACCGCCATTTGTACCCTATGTGTAAAATGTATTTTCGCTTTGTACTTTTTCCTTTGGTGTACAATAAAGAATACTCTATCTATCTATCTATCTATGTTGAACGAACTCAAAATTATCATGTTAGGTACTGGACTACGAGTTTCGGGTTTATACTGCAATATTACACATTTTTCACCAATAATTTAATAAAACGCCATCTATGTTTAATGGGGTATGATACTAATAATTATTATGTCTAACTTTATTGCAAATAATGCCATAGTACATCAATAGAGGGCACTTATGCCGTTTGTATGTGTATTGAGTAAGCCCCTAATTTCCCCTTTCTATAATCAATGTTTATTAGAACTCCATCGGTGAAAACTGGCGTCAAATAGCGACTTTGACAACCAACAGATGGGGGGCTGGGGTTGTGTCCAGATGGTGGACGTCACCAGTAACGGGAGGTGTACATCTGCAGCCTTTTGCTGCCAGCCATCTGTTTCATCGTTCTTATGAAGGATGACCATTTTATATATAGAAAAATGTGGAGAAGCGAATTTGGATTAATATTATCAGTGTCTGCCAATAATACCATAAATTGACAAACTCAAAATTCTTTGACATAATACAGGCGCACCCCAGGGTACAGTCTTGGGACCAATAGGGGAGACCGGGTACGGTTGTCTCACGGGTTGGTTGTCACAGTGGTCATAACAGAAAACTTAAAGAACGAATACGAACATTGATCGGCGTCGCAGAATGGCGAAGGCATCACCTGCCTCCTCACTTCAGTTCAGTCGGCTCAGAATCGCCGTGACAGAGAAATATACGTTCGTTTTTTTCGAACAGAGAAAGTAATTTTTTGTGCATCTGTGTCTATTCTTGTAAGTATGCTTAAATTTTGCATTGTAATATACCTTTTTATGTATTTATTATGTTAAATATATAGTCCATGATATCATTATATAGTTTTATAGATATACTCCGATTTGAATTTATTTATGAAGGTTATTTTCTAAAAGGTAATTTGGGGCAGGTTGTCTCAGCTTGACGAGGGCTGGTAGTCACATGTGACAACCAACCCCATGCATGTGTGCTGCCTTTTTTTGTTGGCTTCTTGGAGTTTTGCTACATAAATGTTTGTTTGTTTTAGAGCTAGTCATAAAAATGCCAGGACATCACAAGAGAAACTCTGCTCGAGGGCTTGTTTCACCGGCTTTGATGCTGCGTGCTGCAATAGAAGTGTAAAACGATGGCAAATGTATGTATAAAATCTCTCGCGAAGGAAATTTAGGAATTCATTCTTGCACTTTTACAAGGTATTGTATGAAATTTATTGCCGAAGAGATAAGCAACATCACTGTATCAACACCATCTACAAAAGGTCCTCCGCGCAAGACGCAGCGAGCTGATAGAAGAAAATATAAATCAGCAATTCTTATAGATACACCGGAGAAGGCCTATTTAGAAGAGAAAAGAAAAGAACAAGAAGCGTAGAAGAAAGTATCTAAACGTAAGTTGAGTAATAACAAAGAAAATAAAAAGCTTTCTAGAGGAAAGAAGATTACATTGAAAGCAGTTGACAAGGACGAAGATGAGAAAGCAAATGAAGAGTTTTGCTTGCTTTGTTTATGTCCATATTTAGCTAGCAAGTCTAGGGAAGTCTGGATACAGTACCAGGATTGCAAGTTTTGGATTCACGAAGCATACACACCTGGGCAACCTTATTACATTTGCCAAAATTGCGATTCTGAATATTCTGATTGATTTTTTAGACTGACTTAATATTATATAGTCAGCTTGAGTACTTTTATTTAAAAATATTGCCTCCAAAGAGATTAGTGACTGACTATGATTCCATTTTGTTATTTTCGTTACCAGAATTCTAATTTTCTTACATGGAAGTTATACGCTTAGAGCGAATTTTGATGACTATTCTTTTTATAATGAATAAGATATTTTACGTCCTTTACTTTGGTACCATTTTATCATTCTGTTTTAATAAAAATACTCATATGATTTAAATTAAAAAAATTACTATATATATATATATATACATATATATGTTTCCCCCCTTGATTTACTATGTGACTACCTACTCCAAACACTTTGACAACCATCCCTGACGTGGGGTTAAATGTCACACTTTTCTTTTATCTCAAAAATGTTATATTTCCTCAGTGGATAATGTTAAAGTCAAAAAGTATTTATTTATTTTAAAACTAGATTAGATGCACTATCCATTGATATATAAATATCACTGCTATGCCAAGAATATAGGCACTTAAAAAATCAAAATAGCGTAAATGTGACTACCAAACCCGGTCTTCCCTATTGTATCTTGTATCGTGATTAATTATACAAAAACGTAGCCGGTAAGACAGCACGATTGCTGCAATTCTTGATTCGCGCGATCCCCGCACGGTACTAATATCCTACAGATAGTTGTTCTGGGTTCGGGTATTTTGTGCATGTAAATATAATATTTGGGTTTATAAACGCATACGATATAGAAATTATTCCTAGTGTGGGGCAATGTTTATTAAAAACTAGCTGTGCCCGCGACTTCATTCGCGTGGATGTCGGAACTTAACAATGTATTTTTTAGTGAGACCAAATGCACTTAACCCTATTTTTTTCTAAAATAAAACTAGCCTAATGTACTCCTTATTACATCAGCTACCTGCCAATGAAAGTCCCGTCAAAATCGGTCCAGCCATTTCAGAGATTAGATTCATTTCAGATTTGTAACATACAACACATAGCAGACCTCACGCCTTTTCCCCATCGGGTAGACAGCAACAAACTCCAAAACGCTACGGACCACATCACCAATATGTATAGTTCCGTACATTATATTTTTTTCACATACCTATTTATATTTTTTTAAATGAAATCGTTGCCCCACTCTAGGAATAATTCCTGTATCGTGGGCGCGTTTACAAACACATATATTCACATACACAAAAACCCAGACCCGAAATAACTGTGATCATACAAATATTTGTTCCGTGTGAGAATCGAACCCGCGACACGTAGCGCAGCAGTCGACCTCTCAACTACTGCGCCAACCGTGCTATCATATGTTCGGTTCACATTCAAGAAAGAGAGGTGTATACATATATTCAAGAAGAAGAATAGATAGAAGAGATTAGAAGATTAGATGTGTTCAACCGGTAGGCTTTGCTATGTAGACCACGGATTACACAAGAATGAAGAATTATGTTCTCAATTGTAGTTAGATTTCCTCTATATCCTAGGATAGTAGATGATTTTGTTACTTTCTGCCCGTGCCATGACTTGCCTTGTCAAACATAACACAGCATCACGCCTGTATTCCCCGAAGGGTTAGGCAAAGGTGTACTGTTGTATACGCACTTTTCGCCGATACTGCTATTAAGTCCCATGTGATAGGGGACGAGCCTATTTCCATCTACTGGGCACAGTTCCAGACTCCGTGCTGCCACTGAGAATTTCCACACAGAAAAACCCAATAACACTGCCCGACCCGGGAATCGAACCTAAGACTTCACGCTCAGCAGTCGAACACTAGACCGATGAAGCAGTCCTTAAAAATAAAGAAAAAAAACCCTTATGATTCTGGTAACTGTAATTACCCGGGAGTAAAATGTTTGGGTAAGTCAAGAGTCCTGACTCAGTCCTGACTCAGGATTGTCAACGTTCTGGGGGCCAGACAGCCATTTAATGCTTAGAGCACACAGTCGTCTAAATCGTCTAGTCTCGAGACTATTGTAATTGGCAACACGTGCAGTGTATCAAGCTCATACATTATGAAATCTTACGCAATGCTTCACCACGTTCGCTATGTAACAGACACGTGACGTCACACCGAATCACATGTATATTTATATACAAAATGTTCGAGGAAAAACATTATTGTTATGTACGAGTCATTTTGTTTCGGTATGGCCCGTTAGGTAAATTGATGACGTAGTATTATGACTAAGTCTTGGTGTTATATAAGTGTTGTGTATTAAATTGATTATTTGAGACGTTAATACAATTTTTAATAGGTACTTTGGTATGTATGATAAGACGATAGTGAAGTGCATGCGTCAAATGTTTTAAGTAGAGCTCTAAAACTGGTTGATCTTTAAAAAATAATGAACCTGTATCGATTTATGGGAAGAGTAGCGAAATATTGATACACAGAAATAGTATAGCATCACGCCTGTGTCCTCCGAAGGATTAGGCTAAGATGTGCTTATTGTACACCCACCCATATTTCGCCAATTTCATTATTAAGTCTCATGAAATCAACGGACACAGTTCCAGACTCCAGGCTGCTACGGAGAATTTCAGAAAATTGCAATATTACTTTGCCAGACTTGTCTCACATTAGACCCCTCCGAGTCATATTATGATTATGAAGTCCGAAGTAAGCATTACTTTATTCTTGCGCCTCACATCTCACTTCCGGCCTTAATCGATATACCCCAGTAATTCCGTTGTGGAGCTCAGATAGCCGTGTTTTTGTGGCGTAATACTGATATTCAGTTATATCTGGGTCTGGTTGGGGAAGGGGCTATTAGGTACTATTACCGCGCAGATCATCCGATCTGTGCAGTCAAGCAATGCTTGCTGCGATTAGTCCTTGGATGATGACTGCTCTTTACACATTGAAACCTCTCCGTGCCTCAGAAAACGTTATGCAGTTGTTTTTTACAGGAGTTGCGAGTACTGCCCAACTGTTTCACCTCGCGAGGAATGGAGAGGAGTTTGCGATGCTGTTTGCCGACCTTCGCTAGTCGGAGAGGCACCTTAAGAAGAAGAAGTTGTTTGTTCTTACAACTAGACACGAAACAACTATCTGTTGTCTATTGATAATGTTCCCGGGAGTCAAACGCCAGCAGCCCAAAAAAGTACTACAGCAGATCTAAATTTGGAGTATCCGTGTCTCCCAGGATCTTGTTAGACTGGTAGCTAACACCAACATAATATGGAAAAGGTTAGGCAGAATATGAGGCCACTGACTGATGACGATGGGTCTCCGTTATCAAGAGTCACCGCTTACCATACTATAGGTTAAGGAAGCCATCTGCCAACTAACTAAAAAAATATTAGATGTCTCAAAATTATTTGTATTTCAATTATTTTAATAATATTGTAGATAAGATCAAGTTTACATTTTGTGAATTAGTAAACAAAGCTAAAATGTGACGATAGTTATGAGGTCAAATGTTCGAACTCGCTCATGGTTATCGTGAAATATGTGTCACACAGCCAAAACAAAGGATTACCGCTAGCGTACGGAAACGGTTCGTTAAGAATTAAAATATTCATCATCCTTTTATGTATCCCATTTTATTTGGGGTCGCAAAAATGTTTCCAGTTTCCGTTCCATTCATTTCTATCAGACAATTCACAGTTTATTTTCAAAGCAACCAAATCTTATCTTCCAGTTTATTTGCGATTCAGTTGTCCTCTTTGGCTGCCTCCAAGGCTCCTCGTAGGCTAACACTTAGAGTACCTGTATCTGAATGTGAATCTTTCATCCCAGGCATAAACAAAACCTGTTTCGTAGGTACACTGTGTGATTTTACGAGTATGTTTCCTAAAGTATCCGAGTATTTTCCACGATTCAGTGCTCATAAAAACGAGGTGTCGGATATACATGCATAGTGGGAAGACTTCAATTCAATCCAATTTAAATTATATATCTTATTAAAGTATTTTTCAATCTAATTAACGAACTAAGCGCTTCTATCTAAAATTTGTAATACTAAAAATAGACTATAATCTATTTTCAAACTAGCTACTTATACTAATGTATCAATAAAAAAAAACATAAATGAAAAACCTATCCTAAACGAATACTTGGGCGTCATAGTACTCCTCCACATCGCTGTCGAATGGTAACGTGCCCAGAAGACTGGCAGCATTACCACGTTGAATGGCAATGCTTATTCTTTGACTAAAGAATAGGCCAGCCCTCTGGTCACGTGTACTGTCGACCAAGCGTTTAGCAAGGTCTCTAAAAAAGAGACGTGCATTCGGACCCCATGACCCGAGCGTTTCGAAGCCAAAAGGCTCAAATAAATAATTGCCTATGAGGTTATTATATTTGCGACGTTTGAGTGTCTCCGCTGCTGCAGCGGCAGTGCCTGCGCAGCTAGCTGAGCCAGGAAGATGGGCAGGGGCAAGGGTGTCAACACAGGTTGCATCCCAAACCTGAGGCCTTCCCAGCTTCCATGGCAATAACGACATACCGTCTGGTCTCTTGCCGTCGTCACAGGCCAGGCCACTGGGTTCTAAAACAGCTGGCACGCTGGCGCGGCGGTGACAAGGGCGCGGTGACAAGGGCGCGACGGATTATGTCGCATAGTTACTTACTCTGTTGGAGTTCTGCCTTGATTTCACCGCTATGGCTCAGTGTATTTATATTGTTTCTTTAAGTGTTGTCATGTTCGTCGTAAATCATAACATATCTCTAGATATATCATAGACATATCTGTTATGATATCCTTATATGATTATAGAGATTATAATATACCTAAATAACCGTTTTATTTGATATGAATTCACACAGGAACGAACGCCTTATCAATGATATATCAGTGATCTTCGACAACCGATACCCTTTTGTATCTGTCTGAATATTATTGACATAATATGCCACCCATCATCAAGGCCTTTTTCGTCTATTCTAGACGATTCATAGCGTACTGTCTGAGATTCGTTTCTGATGGCTAAACAAATCGATTTGAGAGCGACAGATTGCTTGCCACCAATCAAGGAGCACATTTATTTTTAAGATTTTCTTCATTTATGTAAAAAGTTTCAAGCTTAAATACTAATCTACATGCCAAAAGAACATAATAAATATTGCTTCGACATGAACATAAACTAATCTACATGCCAAAAGAACATAATAAATATTGCTTCGACATGAACATAAACTATAGTATATGTACTTTATATTTAGGAAAAACATTTTAAACTTTGCCCCAATCTAGGAATAATTCCTGTATCGTGGATGCGTTTACAAACACATATATTCTCATACACAAAGACTGAGGCTCGAAACAACTATCTGTAGATCATACAAACATGTGTTCCGTGAGAGAACAGAACCCGCGACACGTAGCGCAGCAGTCGATCTCTCAATCAGTGCGCCAACCGTGCCGTCAATATATATTATAGGTATACATATATATTTTAACTTATCCAAGTAACTTCCTAGACTCTAGAGGCAGACAGCGACATCCATATTTATACAATAAGTTCTCTACCCTCCCTTATCGCTTGATATCCGTAAAAGCACATTATTTTGTATGCGGCAACCCTCCCCTACTAAGTGTCGTAAAAGGCAAAAGCAGAAGGGAAGGCAACAATTTCTACCCTGATACAAAACATCACAGCGAGCTCGACGAAAACACAATCAAATCAATATATGGCAAGTTCCTTCAAAACATTTCATGTTTTCAAGAAAAACATGTGCCCAGCTGCTCACATTGGCAGCCTGAAAATAATATGACGTTTTGGAAACGAAGAAAAAAAAAACAAAAGCCTCTAATCAAATTACTACGCCATCAGTCTAAACAATGGACTGTCACGTTGAACGAAAACGTGATAACGCACCACGAGGCGATACAAATCGAACCATCCATGAACATACCCAATTAATAGTTTATCTTCTTAGAAAATAGCATATCGCTGTATCGCGTGATATATCGTTGCGTTTTGTTAATGATAATGAGTTGAATGCACAGCGTCGACGCGTGGTCAGCGCCAGCGAGTCAGCTGGCAAGATGGAGGCGGGGCGCGCCGCGCATGCGCTTTTGTCATGACGCCACGAACCATTGTGTTGTGTTGTTTGTGATATCAGCTGTCGAATAACGGTTATTTAGCGTCGTTTATTTTATTAAAGTGGAGGAAGTATGATGGATTGTATTGAAAGCTATTCTGAGATCTAATAAAGTATTAACGCCTGTTAAAGAGGCCAAGGATACTCTTTTTTCGAATTTTATCGATTTTTAGCTGTGGGATGGCACCAACGTATAAATTGGCAGACTTACTCATGACTCTTCATTATTCGTAAATCCTATGACAATATAATAAATAAATTGGTAACTAAAGGAGTAAAACACGATAAAATCACTAAGTCATCTACTTTCCCATTCCTTAAACCCCCTTTTATCCAGAAATTACCTATTCAAAGTCTTTATTCCATTCCCTTACTTAGTAATACGTGTCAACTATCAATCAGTTACAAAATAACGTGATTACGAAATAACCGGTACGGTGCAGCACTACACCTGTTAACGCAAATATAATAACGAGGGCACGGCGTTATTCAACGATCAGTTTGTCTGTTGTGGTCGTGGGGGAGACGCGGTTGGATAGAGCGCGCCTAGAGGCAGCGAACTGTTTTCGTTTTTTTATTTGGCTTCTAGCCGTTGTATGGGTAAGTTTTTCTAATAAAATTATTTATTTAGCCCTATATTAAGGCTTCTGTGTTAAGTATTCAGTATATATTGCAGTGTTTTGAGACAAAGAGCGTGTACATGCATAGCGGTCTTGTGCGAAATCTCAGTTGTAGCTTCTATCCAAACGTAAACAAAGCACCGTATGGTGTTTTTTTTTTTATCGAACCGTCATTTATGATTTGTCTGAAAACAAAAGAAACGATTATTAGAGACGAGAGGTAATGATATTTGTGTTATTGCTTGATATTTGTCATGCATTTGTTTTTTTTTTTATCGGTTTTACACGATACGATGCAACGTCATCAGCGATTTCGAATATTAATGAATAATTATGAATTAAAAAAAGAACATTATTACTTACTTTCTTTGTTTATTAAGTTGCTTAATTGATACATTATGTCACCGGTTGGAATTTGTTTTTTAATAATAAAATACAGTAAGTAACGTTGAATCCACTTTCACTCATAGCTCTACAAAAGACACATGATTCTAATGTGTGTATTGTTCTACTCGTCATTATTTGATTTTCCCTTTGTGATTGGTAGTAGTGAGTGACATTAGTCAGGAGTTCAGGAAAATTACCTCATTACTCATTAGCCACTATTCATTGTTTAAAAAATAATTTTCCTAGAAACCTAGGTTATATTTATATTTAATATATTATAAATGTTATTACATTACAATTAAAACAGACAGTGCTTAAATACTTTCGAAATTATTTATCGGGTGAATACTGAATTTACGTCTGCCCTTGTGCTAAAGGACTTATCATAAAAACGTGCAGGTAGCGTGAATAATAACATTGCAAGTGTCATTGCAACATCACACACTAGAGTGATAATAAAAAATATATCTTCAATGTGGTATAAATATTTGACAGGCTAGGTTCGACGGCTGTCATGATTCAGTCATCGTTGCGTGAACAATGTCCCAAGCTTGCAATACAAGTGACACTTGTCACTTCCTGTTACTGACAAGCAAGCTATTATTGACTGGATCAAAAACAACTGTTTAACAAACTATAGATGGGGAAGATTTCTATTTTGGAATCTAGCCAGAACTTGGCTACAAAAGCCTGAAAACTCATTTTGTAGATTATAAAAAATTGCAACAAAGTTTTTTGTTGTAAAGCTTTGGCTCGGACGCTGCGCATTGTTTTATACTATAGAGAATCAAGTTAGTTCAAGTATTCGCCAGTTTAGACGCAATTTGCTGTGAGAAACTTGCCCGATATGCACAGCTTTTTCAATCCAATTCAGTACAGTATTAAAAATGTATCCCAGTCGCAAGAGTTTATCTCGTCAAGAAATATAAAAAAATAGTTTGCGGTCGCCGGTGACCGTTCGCATCTAAACCCGTTAAATGAAGCAAAAAAATACACCAAAATGTTTCTCGTTGCCGAGTGCCTACCGTGCGTTAATGAGATAATTATTAAATTAAACTATGAAACGATTACTAATATTTATTAACTTTAAACGCAACCCTAATCCACTACATAACGCTGGTGACGTCTGGGTATGCCTTTCTAGGCCACATTAAACGCCCACAGAAGTGACGCAGCAGCAATTTACGATACGCTGAAAGGCCACAGAACGCCCACATACACTCACCTACACCCACCTTCACACTTTATCTACCCTCGGGAATAGCTGAAAATCTACGTCAAGTCAATTTTCATATAGGTTTTTCAGAATATGTGAGTGACAAAGTTCCCAGAGGACAAATTTTGAAAATGTACAAGAGAGAATTGATTGATTCCATTTCTGGTTTCAGCGTGTCTTCAATAAAATTTTGATTTGCCTTTCGTTACATATCTACATAGAGGGTCTGTATGAAGCTTTACAAAATAGAGTTACAAATACAAAGCAAACATTTTTAATCCAATGTTGACTGTAAATCCAATAAAATCTGTAAACAAATAATACAAAAAAAAAGTTTTTATATTGAACATCATACGATTGACATTTCAGGCAAAAACGCCAATGTATCAGTAATATAAGTTCAGCTAAATTATTATCCCATATGCTCAACCATTCATTCATGGTCACGGGTCTCTTGAATGGCTTTTGAATATGGCCACTGAGCATTGTCTGCAGAATCAATTATTTCCATTTGTATGACAAACATAACAAAAGAGTTCCAGCCTCTTCCTGATTCTCTATGGCATTACAATAAATAATTGCAATGCCTACAATTGACATAATTATATCTAACATATAGGAATCACCACACTCGCGACTCACGGTTAATTTCCGGAAATATCTGTGTTCTGTTGTACACGTCACGTGATCCAGTGAGGTCGTGTGTTTAGTGTTGTACAAGTCACGTGAAGCGGTGAGGTCGTGGAGTGATCACGTGCAGCCGAAACTAGAACACTGCGGCTTGTGCGACCCGTCGGGCGCCTATCGCTTCCTAATATGATGCTTTTTTTAAAGAGTTGATGTAGAGACATTCAGTTTAGAAACGTGTGATCATGTGAAACAAATTACGGCTAAATAATCAATGACAAATCGTTGGAGTCAATTGCAGTTCTTTTTGAAAAGACAGAGTGAGCGTTTACAACACTCAGCAACCATCCCATTACAACTTGTTCTAGTCCATAGACTTAGAATTTTGAACTTTTTTTTTACATTAACGTCAAACCCTGGTATCAATAAGATTATTCTTGCCTAATTACAATTAAAGACGCTTTTTAGATCGCTCACGTTCGCTCTTTTTGTTAATCGTTTCTTTTAATATAACGGTCTTTCCCGTGTGCATTTTATATTACTTTTTTGCAGTCGTATAACGTATTATAAAATACTTGTATGATAACTTAACCCACTTATTCAAGGCCCATCGTTTCACACGTTCCTAAATGATAACTTTGCGTCCTTTCACTTGCGCTCAATACCTATGGCGAAATTATAACATGCTCTATATCATTTTAATGTGAAGGTAATATCAATATTCTGACAAGAACATCCCTTCAAATATTGGCTGCATCTGAAAAGCGAATTCTCGAAGGTATTAATGAATAGTAATGTCTTACCCAGTAACTGGCACTGGCCATTTTTTTATTGAACAATGACAAATTGAGAGAAATTCGTCTCTTATCTATGTATAGACGTCCGTTTTTTTTTCTAATAAGCAGTGATCGCCTAGCTGTTGAACGCTTGCCTTCCACGCAGGAGGGTCTGAGTTTAAATCCGGCCCGCACCTCTGACTTTTTGGAATTATGTGTAGATCAGAATTATGGTTAAGAACAACCTCGTGAGGAAACCTGCACACCTCAGAGGGCTCCATAAAGTTCTTGATGGTATGTGTAGCCCGCCAATCCGTAACAGAACAGCTTGGTCTAAACCATTCTCATTCTGAGAAGAAACTCTTGCCCAGCAGTGGAACAATAAAGGGATGGCATTATTTCTAAAACAATAATACGACGCAGCTCTTAATAAATTACGGCGTACATTAAATTGATTTTATAATCCTATTTAAAGCTTAAATAAATAATGATAAAAGATTTGTTGGCTTATATGTATATCGGTTTTTAATATACATCGTATTAAGATTAGATTAGGTACAATGAAATAATAAAGATATAAAAATGCTATAAACTAAATGAAATAGACAATAACTTGAACTGACGTCAATGGCCGATGGATTGCACCTGAATGAAATATACTAGTCTATTAATCATCAAAATGGTTGATATGCCTTATAAAAAAAAGATATTTCATATTCTTACATCTTTCGCTTATGTTAGCTATTGCATAGCAACATCACGCCTATATTCCCGGAAGGGTTAGGCAGAGGTGTACTATTTGTCCACCCATATTCCGCCGAAGCCGTTATTGAGTCCCATGTAATAGGGCGAGCCTATTGCGGTCTACCGCGCACAGTTCCAGACTCCGTGCTGCTACTGACAATTTCTATACAGTAAAACCGAATAACACTTTGCCTGATCGAACCGGACCTCATGCACAGCAGTCGCACTTGGAACCCCTAGACCAATGAGGCAGTCAAAGTGTCAACGAACAATCATACTTAAACCCCCTGGCTGCTGACTGCAACAATCGGATTGTTCTCTTTCTCAATCTGTTACAAAGCCACCCATCCAACGCGGAAACAAATGGACCAACATCATCAGCCAGAAGACGTCCACTGCTGAACAAAGGCCTCCCCCAAGGGGGGGGGGTTGCCATAATCCCCACGCTTGCCAGGCGGCTTGGGGATCGCAGTGGCTCACCGATTAGTGAGAGGACGCTGCTGCCCGTCCTCCGGTGTCTGGCCGCAATTTTAAGACGTACCCGGGTCGGTAAATGGACCAACGCGCACTTAAAAATTTTAGTTTCACTGATAAATCTATCAAAACCAGTAACTTCATTCATAAGCACGAATTATGTAACGCTTCTTAAACAATGTAGACCTTGGTGACGGCCCAGAAATGCCTAATGTATATCCTGACCTATTGACAGCTTTGCATGTTACATGAGAAGTTACTGAATTACTCCTCGAGCGGTCTTGAAACGGTGTTTGTTGAAATATGCGCTGTCAAACCTTGCCTCATCTAAACATATAAATAAAATTGGAGTGTCTGTTTGTAATATTGAAGTAACCGTTTTTTACTACATGCATATGAATATATATACGGTTCATACACCAAAATATCATTTTTTACAAATTTTGTCTGTCTGTCTGTCTGTTTGTATACGCTAATCTCTGAAATGGCTGGACCGATTTTGACGGACTTTTATTGGCAGGTAGCTGATGTAATAAGGAGTAACATAGGCTACTATTATTTTAGAAAAATTCTTTTATTTAAAAAAAATAGGGTTAAGTGCATTTGGTCTCACAAAAAAATACATTGTTAAGTTCCGACATCCACGCGAAAGAAGTCGCGGGCACAGCTAGTTGATAAAATAAAGTAGGCACGAGTATGGTTGGTGAGCGTGAGGTCCATCTATGTTAGGGTTGCCATCCCCAAATTTTGAAAACCAGGATTTGAAAGTGGAATTGTCAGGACATTTCGGTTTAAGAATAGGACGCAGTATAAGAAAACAGTGTCAATGAAAGTCAATGAATAGCAATTACAATGTTGAATGAATGAAATAATTTTCAATTAAATTCTATAATATTTATAAGAAATGAAATGAAGGATTAAATTATAAAATAACGCCGATGATTAAATTTAAGGTTCGAGGCAGTAGTGGCGTGCGAATAATAAAACACAGGACCTAACGAGGTCTCTTTAAAAAACCCAGGACGCTACTTAATAACTATCCAGGACAACCCAGGACACTCCAAAAAGCAGTACATGTCCTGGGAAAACAGGACGGTTGGCAACCCAAATCTATGTACAACTCTGCCTACACCTTCGGGAATACAGGCGTGATGCCATTTTCCAACAAAAATGTTAAGCATATCTCTCTATTATCATTCATCACTTTACATGTATCACGCGCATGTCAGTTTCTCTTGGAAGGTATAATGTTTGTGGTAATTCCCCCAGTAACATCAGTTCATCAATCGTGGTGTCTAGAACCCAATGATTCACAGCACAAAGCATACAGTTTTCTGTACAACCAGCAGCTCGAGAAACCGTGACTCAACGTATGTATTTCCTCAACGCATACGCATACCGCGGGTTGTATAAACGTAAACACTTATATTGTACGAGTTCTTTGTACATCATTGGAGTTTAAAGTTCTGCTTTGAACTATTAACACTTCATTATTTTTATACTTCCGCCCGCGGGGTTTACGAACCTATACATTTTTTCGGGATAAATAGTAGACTATTTGCTATTCCAAACTATAATCTTTCTATCTGCCAAATTTTATCCAGATCCGTTCAGCCGTTCCGGTGATTGAGTAACAAATATTCATCCATCCATCCATCCATCCTCACAAACTTTCACATTTATAATATTATTAGTAGGATAGGATTAGTAGGATATTAGTAGGATAGTAGAATAGGATAATCACATCTATGGTGGTATTATTTTAGATATGTCAAAATACTCCTTCACATCACTGTCAACTTGTAGCGTACACATTTGGATGGCTTATTCATTAAACAAAGAACAGGCCAGTCCTCTGGTGACATGTACCTACTGTCGACCAACCGTTTTGCAATGTCCTCCAAAAACAAGACGTTAATTCTACTGAAATTATTTATATTATCTTTGTGCGCTATCCGAAGCCAAAAATGCATAAGTACCTAATACAAGAATAGTATATTATTTTTCTTTAACTCGTTATTTTGATATAACCTCTAAATAATGAGATATCCCAAGGCTTTTAAAACAACCCTATCGATCATTAATGTTCAATGTTACTACGCAAATAACAACTTAGTTTGCCCATGACCCATTTTATATAAATTACACTTTAGTGAGACTTAATTAAAACCATTTAACTGAACCTTCATAATTTAGTCAGGTTCTTGTTTGTTAGGATAAGCTTTCAGTTTCATGAATTTTCTATTGTTTCCCTACTTGGTATACCTAATTAATAACTTATTATTTTTACACAATCCGCCCCATGTATACTGATATGGAGAAATGAGGTGTGGTGTTCCTCCATTGAAAAGGGAGGTTCCTCCGACCAGACAAGGTGGTCAGCCTGGCGGGCCGAAGCCCGATGGTTAATATCGGACATTCGTAAATCTGTTAGAATCGTTGTAAATTCTCATAGTGCGATTCAGGATTTGTTGTTGTCGCTTCACTCCGATAGATGGCGCTTTACTTTTTGTCATGTTGCGAGTAGTAGTCGCTACACAGAAATACATTAATTTAAAAAAAAAATGAAGTCACGAAGAACGGACTTATTTCTTCATTAATATTCACAAGCATCCGTATTCCATAAAATCCATAAGAAAGGCACAGTTACTACCTATTTGGATCACTTTACTCCATCCAAATTAGTTAAAGCTAACCTGCCATAAAAAAATGCTAGGCCCAGCATTTTATTCAGCTGGGTACAAAGTATTACAAACACTAAAGCGACGAAACAACGAAACTGAGAGAGTAAATTGACCTCTATGATGTGTAACTAGACATGATTTGGTCACAATAAGCTATTCAATTATGTGGACACAGTTACTGGACCCTTATTATTGCTAGATGGGAAATAATTGGCATAAGGGCCGCGGGGTATTGGAGACAATTTATTTTCTGTTCAATCAATTTGTTTTCTGGTTGTATGTACTAGAAAATTGAGTCCGTGTTCGTTAGTGATAACAGTGTATGTGTCGTGATAATAATCCCTAAGTGGCCTTTCATCCTCGTGATGCAGTCCCATGGGAAATTAAAGATGGTGTATGCGTGCTATCCACACATTTGAATCCAAGCAAGAAAGTGTATATGTTACGCTCAAAAACCCAAAACGCTCATTAAGCGAAAAAACAGCTCACATAGTGTTGTGGTCATAGCGCGTGTGAGTATAGCATGATAGCCACGACGCGAATTTCGCTATATGGTCTTTCTGTGATTCCCAAAACGCGTTATGGGCGTTTTTATAAGAGCCATAACATGAATTTCGCGATGTGGTGTGTTTTACAGTGACCACAACGCGTTGTGAACTGATTTTTCGCTCAATGAGCGTTCTCTGTTTTTGAGCGTAACATTTATATACATATGTACCGATCAGTACCTACTTCACACATCAGATTTAAAAGAACAAATAATAATTTTAAACTCTTCTGAAATATAAATACCTAAACATAAATAAATATATATTATCACTAATATAATATACATATTTAAAAGGCACATCGATCAAGCAGGCGCTGTATGTAGTCCGAACATTGACATGCGCGATCATTTCGTTCAATTATATTTCGCGTAAAAAAAAATGTCTGGAGCTATCGCGGGTTTTTAACCTTTGGACCTCCAGACTCCAGACGATTAAAGTTCAGGTTTAGATAGACTCATGTCTTTCTCAGGTTTTGGGAGCTAACAATCACGCATTTATAATCATTTGGATAAGCAGTGACTTCAGTTATAATGTAAAGTAGGTACGTTTACCAATTATTTTTCTCGTTTAGTTCAGTGCTGGAAATTCAAAACACAGGTTTTGTATCTAAAACAGGATCTTAATATCCTCGTTGACGTTTATGGACCATCAACACATTCAATAATGTTAATTTGTATTTGTTTTATTAAACAAACATGCAATAGTAAGCAAATGTTTACGCCAATGACTTCCAACCAATTTTTCATACTGAAACCATCTCAAAACAAAAACATTGACACCACACCACCTCAGTATCGCCTCATTCCAATGACTCACTAATGAGTAATGTGTAAAACAATGCAAACCAGAAACGAGGACGATGTCTGATGAATATTTTGGGTGATTCCGAGCATTTCCGAATGATGCCAGATAACAACCGGCGCGGGTCGGAACAGAACACTTTGTTCTTGCACTGCGGTCAATTTATGGTTGTGACGTCATTTGTGCTATATCTAGAAAATTTTATTTATGTATTTGGTACACGTAATTTCTGCTTCTGGTTTTGGGAGGCACGGTTGGAATTGATGGATATTATTCATTGTCTGATCTCAAAACTCTTTTGAATTTTCTTCCGATTTGAACTTCGATACGAACGAGCCACCATCTTTCTTTATGACGTGTAAAGAATAGTCGTTTCAAATTCTAGCTGTGACCACTTTCGACTAGAATAGAATGAAATTTCTACTCGAAATAATTTGACAGCATCACACGTATTTTCTTTGCAATATCCTTGGAGGAATATTTCAAAAGATATGTACATTATGACTGCTACAGGCTGTTTAGAAAACATCCAGTTCAATTCTTGTTTAAAAATCGAAAACAAAATCAAAGTTCGTTAACTCATTTTCTTTGGTACGCACAGAATGACAGGCGTGTGCCAAGAAACGTATTGATGAACTTGGTGTATTGCTCCAAATGAATCTAACGCGTGCCAGCTACTTGTTATCATAGAGTTGATTAATTAGTTACTAGTTATCAGACAATCAGTGTCGTCATCATTAAGGCCGTGGAGATTACGTCACATCGTAAATTATAGTAGAGTAGTGTACGAGGCTGGTAAAATTGTATCGTCTGAGCATAAGGTTTAATATTCATTTCCTAAAAATGTCTATTGATAGAATTTTTTATTTAAACTAGGAGACCTGCGCGACTTCGTTCGCATTAGGAACAACACTACACTACACAACGCTACAAAAAAAAAATGATTTCCTCAATAAAAACCTTCCCTGGATTTCCACAAATATTCCACAACCAAAATTAGCCAAATCGGTTCAGCCGTTCTCGAGTTTTAGCGAGACTAACGAACAGCAATTTATTTTTATATGTATAGATAGATTAAGTTTGTCTTTTTCAGACGACCTATTACAGATCACTAAAGCTAAAAAGACATTTTTCTGTACCTCTATTACGAGTTTTTTACTATTTACTTTCATAGTAAATGTAAATTTTCATGCAAGCGATTTTAGTTCTTAACTTGGTTACATTAGGGATTAGAGTCGCTAACATGACATCTCTATAATATAGTAAATAGTAAATCAAAACTTAACTATGACACATATGTCACATAAGCGACTCTAATCCCTAATGTAACCAAGTTAAGAACTAAAATCGCTATCATGAAAATAAACTTTACTATGTTAGTAAATAGTAAGAAAACTCGTGATAGAGGTACTGATCTTAGTAGAGCAACGGTCGACAACCTCTACAATTTTTTTAGAATCTCTTGGCAAGATATGATGGCCATATCAGTTGGATACATGTGTAATAAGTCGTTAACCGTACATTATGATATTGTTTGTGATCTCATAGGATGACCACGTGCAATGAAATCGATTGTTATCTAGTGCGTTGTCTTCACTGATAAAGCGGGCATTGTGTAAGCAGATATGCAGATATGGTATAATCTTGAGCTCAGATAGTTTTAGTTTCCAAAATATGCCATAGATGTCCACACGGGACAAAACTAGGGGTGGGGTAGCCCATTACTATAACCGCTACAACTATATCTGCAAACCCGGTCCGCACCTCTGATTTTTCGGAGTAATGTTTGGTTCAGAATTTGATTATCACCTGTGTTAACCGTGAAGGAAACAACGTGAGGAAACCTGAGTGGGCTCCATAAAGTTCTCGATGGTGTGTGTAGTTCGTCAACCCGCACCGGGCCAGCGTGGTGGAATAAAGCCCTAAACCTTTAGCCCAGCTGTGGGACTGCAATGGGCTCAATTTATTTATTTATTAGGTATTTATAGATGTTATCTTTGGGAGCAATATATCTGCAGTCATCTCGACGGTGGCGAAAACGTTAACATCGTATCGTCTATCGACTCTACCATAGTACGAGATCGGTATTCAAGATTAATGATACGATAAAATATGGTCATGTGGATTGGATTTTTCAGTCGCTCCATGTAACAAAGAGAATATTCAGCCGTATTTTTATAAATTAGAAATCAACTTGAGGTTGCCTTTGCCTAATGGCATTGCAAGTTCGATTTAAGCGGCAACCTTTATTACCTACCTATAGCCAGACTAGACACATACATGTAAAAATAACACATTATTAGAAATTCATGAAAAAAACATGTTAGTCATGAACCAATACGTCTGAAACGAGTTCAATAGCGTGTTTCGTGGAAAGATTATAAAAGCGTCCGTCGGTACAGTCGATATGGATACATCTATTGCCGTATGTTTTTTTGTAAATTCTCTTAGTGTCGATCGTAAGTCGTTCATAAAACATACTTATTATTTTGTATTAGTTAAAGCCACCATTGACAATATCGAGACAATGACATGTACACGCATCTTTTGCTTACACAAATTTATATTCAATTGTTATCTACTTATTCCTCGGCAGCAAAGTCCAGAATGATGTTTTTTTTTTTAGTTTTTTTTTTAAAAAAAAAAGCCCCACACTAGGAATAATTCCTGTATCGTGGGTGCGTTTACAAACACATATATTCACATACACAAACGCCCAGACCCGAAACAATTATCTGTAGATCATACAAATATTTGTTCCGTGCGGGGATCGAACCCGCGACACTTAGCGCAGAAAGCTAATCGCTTAGCCACTACGCCAACCGTGTCGTCAATGTTGATAGGTACAATGTCATACTTTTTATTGCAGAGCGTGAAAAACCATCATCAGTGTTGTTAGAGAAGCAGCGTGAGGCGCTCGTCAAGAGCGTCGAGGTCGATACGGATCGAGGCCGGGATGAAGGCCAACATGAGAGAGGGGCGGAGGCCGATCCGGCCGGGCCCAGCGTGGGCCGCTGGGGTGCCGAGTGGCCGAGTTGACTCAGCAAGGAGGCGCCCGAAACCGACGCCGGGCCGGGCCGCGACGTGACCAGACCGGGCCGCGACCTGACCCGCCGGCCGCCGCTGCCTCGCGCGCGCTGGGCCGCGCCGCGCCGCCCGCTCGACCTGTCGCTGCCGCGCCACGAGGAGCTCGCCACTCGCGCCGAGGCCGCGCTGCGCCGCCTGCTCATCACTGACAACTATGACTCCGTCAGCAACTTCATCTCGCTGTACGACGCGTTCGAGCGCGGTGCCGAATCTCTGTACGAGGTGTACGAGCGGTACGCGCCGCCCATCCGCGCGCACAAGCACACCTGTGTGGGCTTGGGCCTGGAGCTGATGCGGCAATGGCGCGGCCTCGAGCGGGAGTTCAGCGGCATCAACCGAGCCACGGCGCTGTTGTCGTGCGAGGAGGCCGTGGTGGACGTAAGCGAGTACGTCACGTGCGGCGACGGGCCGGCCGCCGTGCAAGCCGCGGAGAAGGAGCACGTCATGGTGGGCATACAGATCCGCGTGGAGGGCCGGCCCGGTGTCATGCTGGCCGACCCCGGCTACCACGTGCCCAGGATCGTCACCGTCATGCAGGATCGGAACTATCCGCACACTGGTAAGTACAGATAGAAAAAAGAAGCAAACGTTTCACTCCGAAACCACAAACCTAGTTCTTTTTCTGATGTTATCGTTATCACACAGGTTGGTTCGTGCAGTCAGATGAGGCGCACTGCCGCAAAGAGTACAGCTACACTTTCAACGTACTCAACGGGGGATACATCGAGTGGCACGAGCGGGAGACGCGCGGGGAAGAAGTCAAATGTCAGACATCACTGGTCTACGCTGGACGACCCTACCTAGACGGCGTCAACGTCACCGAGAGGAGGAACCTCGTCTACAACTTTAGGTTAGTCACCATATTTGGAACCCTTAACCGAAAAGCACACAACAAACAACATTTTCTTTTTTTTTCTTATCTTCACATTTTCTATTCTGAATAATTAAATTAAGGTCTCCAATTCCAAGACATTAAATTAGTTTGTATATGCTCGGTTTGTCTTCGGTGATCATTGTAGGATGCTGGCTTACAGGACTAATCGTTTTAATAATGTCTAAAACTAGAGATACCTACAAAGTATTTCGATGCACTTAAGTCCATTATCAAGACTGCTTATTGTGTATCACATTGAACCATTTGCTATCTTTAATGCGTTATGCTATTGGATAATGCCTGCATTGTTTGTCAGACCTCCTCTGTTTATCGATAAGGTGAATATTTCGAGGTCATACGCCAGAGCAGTAGCTAACTAATGAGTTAATGATATCAATCTAATCTATCGTCCTTGTTTTAAGACTGTTGACTTTTGTCTTTCACTTTATTTTATTTCTAACTAGCTTTCGCCCGCGGCTTCGCATGCACTGATTACGAACCCGTGCATTTTTCGGGTCACATGTACCGCCATCTAGCGTCGTAAAACAATTGTGACCGTCGAAAGTTATTGTTCTTTCCCTCGGGAACAATACTTTTTCTGGATGAAAGGTACCCTATGTCCTTTTCTGTACCCCTGACAACTTAGATGCAAAATTTCGTGATGATCGGTTCAGTGGTATAGGCGTGAAAACAAACAAACAAACAAACTTACTTTCGCATTTACAATATTAAAAAGTTATGATATTTTCAAAATACCTAATGACTTTTACTGACTAGATTCCAATATTCTCGTAGTTTATCTAATGCTAAGACTACGCTACACTCACTTTCACGTTTGTGGATTTATAAATGATTTTAATTTCCAGGAGTCTCCTGTCCCGCGACCAGAAGGGCCACCTGATGGCCGGCCTGTACTTCCCGGTGGGTGCTCGCGGCAAGGACGCGCAGTTCACTCTCTTCCTGAACGATGGGCCAGATAAGAGGAAGACCAAGTACAAGTTCAGCATCTTCGCTGACCCAAATAACGTGAGTAATTGCATACTTACTTTATTTCTAACTAATTAGCGTATCGCATTCCACCGCTTGAGCAGTAAACAGGTTTACAGTGAAACATTTCCTATTTTTAGACCGTTTTACTAAATTAGACACGCCGATTGGTGACCACAAAATATGTAACGTAACTTTCATAATATCTGTCCGTTCCGTAGATCCCTACGTACTTAATATGATTTCGTTAAGCTCATTTTATAGGGATAAAATGTCCGGTTTAAAAATATCATTAAAAGAGCATTCAATCCTTACATATGAACCCATAAATGTAAATAACAATCGAATCACATACAGCAGTGACCGACCGTGACCGGTGAAGGTTATATACCTATACAAAATAATGCTTTCCGGTCTGCAAGCTGAGCCACTCGAGCTGGGGACGTTTATAAACCAAACAGAGGAGAAACAATGCGTGTTGCCCGACTTTGTCGTCTAAACATTGCTAATTATTTAAATATAACCTTTGTCTACATTGTTTCAAGTTGCTTTTAGGGATGTAAATTTGTTTGTAGGGCCTACCTCAAAAATTACCGAACTGATTATAGAAATTCAACGCATGTGAATATTTGATGTAAATCATGAATTTAAGCGGATGTGTTAGGTTTAATATTGACGGAACATAGCTACGCATCAACAGCCAGCCTCAAAAAGCTAATTTTAGAGGAAATAGTGATTGAAATCCTACCCAATTCTACACATAGCATCTGCAGAATCGGATACGTAACAATACATAAGCATAAATTTTATGATTTTAAAGCAACACTTTTCCAAGAATAAGCATTTGAATTTCGCTACATAGGGGTGCTTCGGTTACTTCTGTGAATAATGGCCACCTAATTCAATGCTATTCCGTATCCGTCAGCACAACTGTGGCTTCTGCTGGTATACATTTTTGACATGGTTGGCGCAGTGACTAAGCGATTAGCTTTCTGCGCTACGTGTTCCGCGTCCGATTCCCGCACGGAACTATACTCTATAGGGCACGGATTTATAATCTAATAGAAAGTAGGTAAAATGGCTTCGGATCTGAGTATGTGTGCATGTGACATCTATGTCTGTAATCATAGGATAAATCCTCAGTTAAAAAAAAGAAAATTCTACAACGTAAGAATCAAGATACATTATTTGCTTTACGTACGTCAAAACGTCCTGTAATTTCATGTGTTTATACCTTGAATTAGAAATGACAATTGCTTACCTCATTTGCATACTTGAGCAGGTAATGAGAGGTTTTACGTAGGCAATTATGGGAAATAGACCATGCTACACTGTACAATATTAATGGGTAGGTAGAGCTGGAAAGATGTGAGGTCTCTTATAAAAATAGAGTTTCATTCACATTTGCAAACCTAATCGAATTGATTGTTGCATTTTTGATATTTAATTTCACACTATTAAAATAATCTCAAAAGCCGAAACGTTGAAAAAGGACTTTGGTGCCTACCTTAACCTACCTACATTTAAAAAACTCAAGTTCTAAAATCGTATGATCTCTTTGTCCTCAGATTCCAGAACAGATCTCTGAAGAAATCCAGCTCTGTAACGCTAAGATGAACTACAACCATGGCGAATTACTCTCGATCATCTGCAAGGTTGCCCAAGTGATGGCCGACCAGCCCTTCATCGACCAAATGCTCGAGATCAACGAGGACATCTGTCGCATGTGCCTCTGACATCAAGATGGCGTCCTCGACAAAATGGCGGACGCCACTGACGAAGGCAGTAAAGCCGAAACATCTTTAAAAGAATCTTAAGTTTTATTCACCTATCCATTTAATTTGTAATTCTTACATTGTGTATGATGTTATTCGTTTTTGAATTATGTATTATTGGGGTAAAGGTTTTTTTTTACTTTGTCGTAGTTGCTAAGATTACGTTAAATTAATAATGTTTAATTTGGAATTGGGTTATTGGATTTTATTCATTTAATTACTTAACTTTCTTAATAAATTTTATTATTTTATTTGGTGTGTTTCTTTTTAAACCCATTGCAAAAGGAATGCTTATCTTCTCGCGTCTTTAAGAAGCTCCACACACCGAAAGCGGTGCGGGTTGGAGCGGAGACCTCGGCTGCCGAATTTTATATACTAGACTAGCTTCCGCCCGCGGTTTCGCCCTTGTTTACGAACCCGTACATTATCCGGGAATAAAAGTAGCATATGTGCTATTCCAGACTATAATCTATCTGTGCCAAATTTCATCTAGATCCGTTCAGCCGTTCTGGCGTGATTGAGTAACAAATATCCATCCATCATCACAAACTTTCACATTTATAATATTAGTAGGAAGTAGGATAGGATAGAATACATACAAAATTCGATTAGAAACAATGCACACCAAACGCTGCGCGGTTCCAGACAGTAAATAGTCTAATACAGAAGCCACGGTCGCCACCCACCGTGTTCGGTGTGTAGGAGTTCCTAAGTACACAGCATCTTTTATCTGGATAGAATGATAACACAAAATAAAAATCATCAAGTACATAAGAGAATTCACTACTTTATTATCTCACACAAGTCATAAAATATTAGCTAACATCAAAATTATGTCTAAAAATATTTTACCTAGTATAAAAATGGATGCAAACTAAACGGGAGACAAAATAAAACAAAAATAAATAAATAAAATATTTACTTTATTTGAAGGAATGAGCGATTCATAGCGTCCAGCACCGTCGTACTTTTGTGCAGAACAGTTTTATGATAGTCAAACGAAAATGGGAAGAAAACGGAGGTAAAAATACGGCCAATGTCCATTAAGACCTGTCATATTTGACACATGGCAATTGACAACCAACTAAGCGTCTGTCAAAAAACTACGTTCTTAGGCTGGCCGAGTATTGGAGACAATCGCGCAACTGTTGGCTTGTACTTGCTCCGTATATGAACGGGAACAGCGTGTATCGGTAATGGTCTTTAGCTACCGACAAATGACAGCAACTATCGCTTAAGTGACTATTTGCGTAAGTCCGGCCAGCCTTATTTTTGCTAGCTGCAAACAACAGGGTTAAACAGGTCTTAATGGCCAATGATACTTAGTCTAAATAACTATCTTATAATATTTGTGAACTAATGGCTGCCTTCACAGAAATCTGTAAACGCAAAACCTCTAAGATCTATGAAAACTGTTGATATTGTAGTCAAATATAATTTTATTGAAATCGACAAATAAATAAATGAATTATTTACCAGACATTTATCAGTTGACTTCTATAACTAATACGTACTTAAAGAATTTTCCGCAAACCTTATAAGTACAATACTTAACATTAATGAGTTATAATTAATCATAATCTTATTTACGATATCGGAACATAAAATTTTCGAGAAGTCTAGTCTAAATGGGAGTGTGCATTACAATATATATTTTTAAATGATAACCCATACGTCAGTTATATGTCAGTATGCAAGGTTTTTATTGATATTAATTTCAAAAATATTTATTGGTGTTCAAGTTTAAAATCCATGTCAATTAGTTGGTATTCATCGCATCACTTAGGTGACGTCATACAAACAAATATTCGACAATTATCCTACTTATTACAATTATTTTGTGTGAGCAGTGGCGTTGCTAGGAAATACATGTCAGGTATTTTATTTCATCAAGTTCATCACAACTCAACTATTCACGTGTATATTTAACTTTAAGGAAGACTGGTGTTATGTTTTTGGGGCAATTACATAAGAGCAATTGGGCCTAGTTACGCCACTGTATGAAACGTCGAGATAAGATTTAATATCAGACTATTTCTAATAGATAGTATGATTGTCAGGTGGGCGGCAGGTACAGCGCATGGAATGTTGAACGAAGCACACGAACCACGAACAATAAAAAATAAAGTATATCATAAAAAAATCATTAGTTATATCATAAAAGTTAAAGAAAACTAAAATAAATATTTACGCGGTCATTTCTTTTTTTTTGTGTAATCTGTCTAAATAATGCCATGGGACTGGAATTACTTTGTACGGTTAAAACCTCAAACCTAAACGAGAATAATTATAAAAAAAAAAAACATGAACTTTAAATAAATTAACAGGCGCCATCTTGTGAAACTGCCCGCCATTTTGTCGTGGCTGTGTGCTGCGTCCAATCAAAGGAGGTTTTACACTAAGTGGCGCGGGAACAACGTCAAATATAGGTCCTACACTTTAATACATTAACTAGGTTCTACGTCCCAAATCATTAGACGGTAAGGTTCACAATACAAGGCGATGTATCACGAGGCGTGTTCAACGGCAGCGACGAACGACTTAGTAAAACGAAACGAACCGAGCTAGAGATCAATACATTATAATAGTAGCCCCAAAATATAGAGTAATTAACGAATTTTATGGCCTAGCTAGGTCATCGGTAAACTTACAGGTGTTTATAATTAAATCTGCTGCTTAGCGGAAGGAAAATATAATAGTTAACGGCTGTTTTAATTTTAAACATCTGTTTATTTATACTTGGCCGTTAGTATAGATTCTTCGGCAAGGCAACAAGACCTCTAAAATGCATAATTAGAAATAGGAATACACTTTGATATATTTTGGCAATAATTGCGTCGCTACGGTTCGTTTTATTCAATCGCCAGCAAGAGGTTACACATTAAAAGTTAAAAATAACGCACAGATTTTAATCGGTCAAAATCTTGCAAAATTAATTATAGGTACACAAATCAGAAAAATCGATGTTCTTAAAATTACTTACAGGAAGAGAGAGAGGAATAATGTGATATGTAAAAAAATAGACTGCTTGGAGACTTTCTATCTTGCTTGGGAAAACGAGATTTCCAAATATTCTATAATTCTCAAACTTAAATCTTAATCGAAAATTAAGCCAAAAACTCACATTCCACCACCTAAATGGTACACAATAAAACTCAAACCATAAAAAATTGATGTACATAATGTGATATTAAATTACGTCAAGAACGAAACATACTTTAGTAATATGAAATGAGCGTCAATAAAGCCAAAATGAGGAAACGAAAGTAACACCCGTAAAACTAACAATAATAGTCAGAAATCATACTAACTCATCAAATTATCAATCAGTGGCAGAGGTCGTCAAAATATATCATATGTCCAGTAAAACATTCGAGCAAAAAGTTGATTTAAATAGAATTTCCAAACAACGTAAACAAACCATTAGTGTTATTGTCCGATTATAATAACAAATTTCAGTCAGTCAATTGCTGGGAAGTGAGCTCCACGACAAAAGCTATTTACCAATTAAGCAAGCTGTTATAATCACCAATAATTTACGTTCTGAAACTCAATTAAGTGAACATTCACAAAACTTGCTTATTTCATCGTTTCAATCAGAAAATGTGTCAATATAGGTCTGTTTACATTCTCGAACAGTTCTACCGAAATCAATTATAAATAGTGATGTGTAACCGTGATGTCGCTACCGCCATCTGTCGGTCGGTCAGTTTAGTTGTCGGCGGGCGAGTGTCGGTGCGAGGACTTGTGGTGCTTGTGCCTGTGGTGGCGCTGAGGGTGAGAACCGCCGTACACCTCGCGCACGCTCGGGCTGCAACGATAAAACCAATGTTATAAGCAAGAACACGTGAATATCTTGCAAGAATAAAAGTAACTAAGTGTCTTGCAAGAATAAAAGTAACTAAGTGTCTTGCAACATACGATAGTTATAATATTAAACTTGCAAATGAGCTGTGTTTTGCTTGCGTTCCACAGTAAAACTCAAGCAGAACGCAGCATGACCGAAATGTAGTTACTTTATATCTTACAACGATATCATCAATTTTGTTATTGCAAGAATGCAATGTTAATAAAAAGATGAATGTGAAGCTTATCTTCAAAAACATCGACACGCCGTTCATATGTCAAAAAAAGGTTGTTTGAGGTAACTCCACTTTTTGTCTCGCAATGATGAAAAATGTTTGTGATCCGATTTTTTTACGTTACGCGTCCCCAGGTTTATTGGTACGCTTTCTTACATGTATTTATATGTAGTCTGCTATAGAAACTGGATAAATGTTCTTCTATTCTATTGTAAACAAACTCTATCAAAAATAAATGCATGCACATAGGGCAATAAAAAAATACAAAATTTAATCCCCACTTAACGTGCCTTGATATACAAATATACACATTTTGATTTAAATATTTGACACTATCCTTACAAAACACTGAGATATTTACAATTTAACGAGATAATATCACCAAACAAGAATCCAAGCAGATATCATGCAAGAATACCGATAGCTAATATTTAAGATGTACATGCTAAAATTGGAAATATAGCAAATAAAATTAAAATTACAGTATTGCCATAGCAAACGTATATATAGCAATAATAATAGCCACAAATATATAATATATTTAATACGTTTTTACGATTTAATAGTAGTAACGCCTTCTCCACAATCTGGAACTGATTGGAAAAATTTGGAATAAGTTTTTGGAAGGTTACCACTTAAAAAAAAAACAGATTTGTTATAAAGGCCCCAAATTGTTAGGTATGTGTGTAAGTAAGCTAAATTAATATTTGGACTTGGCTATGCTCGCAGTCCTATTTTGCTTTACAAAATCAGCAAATTTTTAAGGTTTTCTTTTTTATCTTTAGAGTGCTTTATATTTTCTGTCTACGTAAGGAAAAAATTGAAGAGTTTAGAAAGACATTCTTTCCAAAAACGGCAACTTTTAATATCACTATCATATTTTTCTTTTCAAGCTTCGCCAAGGTAGGATATAATATTCACCAAATTAAAAAAAAAAACCTGAAGTAAACTATGAGAAGTATACCAGTCTTCATAACTGACTATCGGACTAGCCACTCGGAGAAATGTGTCATAGACCTCAACTGCGTTGCGAGTCACTGAGGTCCTCTGAACTACTAGTGACTTAAAAGGAAACCTCAAATTAATCCCCAAACTTGCCATGTTTGTGTCAAAATAACCTATGTCAATGTTACAAAAGGCTAAAACGATTGCTGTCACAGTATTTACCATATGTATAAATTATACGTACTGTGCGAAGAGTACCGGTGTGACTTATGGCTGTAGTAAAACTTGTATTATGTGTAAAGGGCATCCAGCTTATTGGTACAAAACAAGTTGCGGAGCCGAACATAACGTCATTTCCAATATACGGACAGCTCAAACTGTTGCTATGGATTTAATTAACACTATAAAGCATTCCACAGCTGTTTCGATTAGTTTGATAACCTCAAATGAGATTGGATCATTTATTAATGATAATATTTTGAATATACCACATTGACATTGTTCTTCAGTTCTCAGCTATATTTAAAGGTTCAAGTCACATCGGGAAGTTAGAAGAAAAAAAATAAAAATAAAAACAGACAAACAAGAAAGTTAAGCTGAATCTCTTTCGAAAAACGATAGGTCCGGCCACACAACTGTTTTCTACCAAGAATGTATGAAAATTTCCTGATATATCCTTTGTCGAAATTCGACGGTAACGTTGTAAAGCTGCAGTTAATTTACCTGGTGGGTAGCGTGAGGGGGCTGGCGGCAGTTCGTATGGGGCGGCGCGACGTGGGCCGCAGCGAGCTGTGGCGGCGACCCTCACTACTTGTACTGCAACGGATACCATGCGAACTAACTACCCGGCGAAGAGGCGGGTACACTGATATTAAGGTAATTGGGGGTAGGACACACGATTCTATATTCAAATTTTTGTACATGGGATTCTAATTTCAAATGTTTCAATTTTCAAAATTGATTTTCAAACTCTTTTTTGATTTATAAAGAGACTTCACAAATAGGTTCAGACATTCAAATAGGTACTTTATACTTTTATATACATTACCACCGCTTTGCAACCAAGAACTCAACTTTGATTTAGCCGAGGAGAACTGGTGAATAATCCTTACCAACACATTCCGAAGGATTAAAGAAATAATATTCTATCTAAATTGAAGTGTATAAAATAGAAAACTTTCGTGTTTGTACTTGAAGTTTGCATTTTTGTAAATGATAGTGACGATAACTATTGTCATGGAGTGCTGTTTCTAAAGTAGATACTCCAAATGTGAGATTGTGGTATTGTGACGTCAATCTAACCGCCTCTTCACAAATAAAAATAATAATGAAAAATAAATACAAAATAAGTAAAGAAGCCAAAATAAACCGAAGTAATAGGCACACATACATGCTAGCGACTACGTGGATAGCAGTGTACTACGCCTAATATAACAGTACTACTAGAAATAATACAAACAATAAGATGTATTTCAACATTGACTACAGATAATCATATAAAAGCTATGCCTTATTTATGTTTTAATTGGAAGTCAGTATAATTATTTACAGAAACACTAACTTTTGAATTAATTAGTTGTCAAGTGTTGTGCTCCTTTTGTATATATCGTCCCCGTAGAGAGAAAATTAACTCACATTTGTAGAATTGAGATACGGCTTTGGTTTGTTTCAAAAACAAGAAAATGTCATTTATTTTTTATATTGATATATTATTAAAGATGTTTGCGTGAATTTCATTAAGAAATTAGTATTTTTTTCCTTGTTTTTGAAACAAAAAACGGCCATATATCAAAAATCTACAAATTATAGTTCGTTAATTTTCGCTCTACGGGGACGATATGGTAATAATTTATTACTATAGCAATACAATGCATTTTGGATAAAATAATATAATATTTTATGACAATTTGATTCCTTTTCTCAAGGACAAATTGATAATTTTCAATACCGAAAGAATTCCTAGTGCACCCTTCACCAATACATTCTTGTACTTAAGCTGGGAACCAAATTCAAAAATTGTGCTTCAAATTTGAACTCTGCACATGTGTCTTACTATGTATAATTAAATAACTGAGATTGCCTCAAGATTTTCAGCAAATCTTGCTGACAAAGACTAACGTAATACCGAACTGAAGTAAATTTAGTTTTTTTTTTATGTTTTTAATATATTTCAATCTGACTTTCAATTTTCAGTACAATATTCGCTTGTATCACATGTCATGAAGAATGTATTTCACGTGACCTGTGTAACTCATGATGTGCTATTTAGGATTCTACTGGTAGATAATATAATGGTTGTGATAGTTGTACTCACTTGGGCACCTGCAGCGCGGGCGGCGGTGCGGGCAGCGCGAGGCGCGGCGGCTCGCGCCGGGCGGCCTGCAGCGCGCCGCGTGGCCGAACGCTGCCCGACCCTGACTTGTACTGGAACTCCCTGCAACATACACACGCCGTGACAATCATCAGCAGCCAGACAGGGAAGAACCTGCTCCAGTAACGACCCATGTTTCACTTCAATTATCTCCTGACGTTGTTCACATACTGTTTCATACATTGTATACCTTATTTCTCATTAAATAAAGTGTATAATCACCTGTCAAAGTCTTCGGCTTCTTCTTCCTCCAGATTTATAAACTCCTGGTGCTCTTCGGCGTCGCCTGTATAGTAGTTTTGTTCACGCTCAATCACGTGCGCCCTTTCGCCGATGTGATGACCTGAACAAAGAATACATTTTTTATTGAAAAAAAAAAAAAAAAAAACAAGAAAACAAGAGAACATAGAAATATTGTTATTTATTCGTCGTCCGATATATTTTTGTGATACTTGATCGACTTTTGCCTAAAATAGCACTGTTCGTGGAGAGGCTAAGCCACTGGCTTTCTGTGTTACTGGTCAAGCGTTCGATATCCACATGGATCGTATATTCCGGATCAAAGTATGTGTGGACGCACGATACAAGAGGAATATTAGTGTTTTATGGTTATTCTACTATTAAGGTATATGTAGAGGTATTACATAATATACAAACTATCTGTGTGTACACTTCTAATTGCATTCGTAAACAAAATTCGGTCAAGGGTAACCTGCCTCAACCCTCGCCAAAACCGAACTTAACTACTAAGACTGAAGGGAATTGCGGATGTACAAAATGTTCAGCCACTTGTACCCAGTGCGCCGTACATCACAATGAACTCACGTGGGTCGCATGCCTGCTGACAATGGTGCTGAATGATTTAAATGTTCCTTGTTCAGCCGACGGCATCATACATAATATAGCGTTACATAATAGATTTTGACTCATTGCACAGTAGACTAGAATATTTTTTTAAAACACAATTATGTTCTTAAACTGCCTCATTCGTCCAGTGGTCGCAAGTGCAACTGGCGAACGTAAAAGCGTTATTGTGTTTTTGTATCGCATTATTTTATTATATATATATATATATATATATATATATATATTCTCAGTAGCATGGAGTTTGGAACCGTGCCCGGTTGATGCCGATAGTTTCGCCCCTTATTAAATGTGCGCGGTGCAAAATAGTACACATTGCCCCACACTTCGAGGATACAGGCGTGATGCAATGTTATGTTCGCAATTAATCATTTTGAGGAAACCCATTCGTTCAAAGTTCAGTTTCTTTTTTATATTTCAAAGCTGTCTCTCATCACTACATATTATAAAACAAAGTCCCCCGCCGCGTCTGTCTGTCTGTTCGCGATAAGCTCAAAAACTACTGAACGGATTTTCATGCGGGTTTCACCAATAGACAGAGTGGTTCATGAGGAAGGTTTAAGTGTATAAATTGTTAAGGTTTTGTGTAAATTGGCTGAAATATGACGTTGATAGTTGAAGATGTCGGAAAAAATCATGCCGACTGGGAGCTTTACTGGCGTGCGCCGAGTAAATGCTCGACGTCACAGGCTGATACGACACTAAGACAGAAAAATATGAAGGCGTATATGCTCTGCTACGCGTGCGAAGCCGGGGCGGGTCGCTAGTTTTAAAATATGTGCTGCTAGTCACTCAGAAGTCAAAACAAACTGCTAGATGAACATCATTTGAGTCACGGAGTAAATACAAAGAGGAGATGTTGTGATTAGATTTCCCTATGAAATATTGCGTGACATTTTGCGGGGTGAGGGGGTATTAGATCCCGCCCACTTCTTTATTTTCCATCTACCGGTCTATAGCGAAACTACTCGCTCGTTCTGTCGATTTTACTTTGTAGTTATATAACTATCTCACGCTAGATGTCACTAAGTGCAAGATGCAACAGGGTCGTACTCATAATTTTCGTACCAAGGAGTAAACTGTTTTTATTTTTAATTAATTTGGCGAACCATCTTGATGCGTATTTTTTTATTCAAATAGTGATATTATTATGAAAAAAAAAAAATGTTAGAATAAAAAGGTTTTTGATGAACGTCGAATAAAGATTATTAGAGTTTTTCTTATTTTTGAATGACTTATTTTGTTAAAAAGACATCAAGATTGTTTAGAAAAAAAAAACACTTCCCCTTTACATGACAATCCATTTGAAACCATTAATGTCAAATAAATAAGTAATACCAAACTAAATCAAAAGTCGCATGACGCGAAGGAAGGTTCATACTTAACATGACTCTTTTGATATGATCAAGTAGGTAAAACTAATTTCAGAGGTAGAATAAATAATAGACATATAATAACGAAAAAAAATTAGTAGCGCAATACACTTTCATGCAAGAAAACTGATTTTTAAAAATAACTGATAATTACGGCCCTGTCTTTTTGTTATGTTTATATTTGTTGTTCATAGATGACGATAGATGGCAGCCTGTTTACAAAATTATATAAAATCTACAAAAATAATATTTTGGCGATTAAAGGATCTTTAGTAATGAATGTTGAACAAATTTCAGTACATATCATTATTAATATATATTAATATTGAGCTCTACGTACCTACATACTGTTAGTTCCCATGACACAAAGTGTCGCCATCTAATGTCGGATAGAATTATATTCGGAAACGCCGACGCTAAGAGATTTTTCTAGAACTATTTATAATAAATTACGCATAAAATTATTTACAAATGAAATGTGATGCCATCCATAGCATCAGAACGTCTATCCGAGTAGTTTTTACAAGATAAATCACAATATTTCATTCTTTTTTTCTTCTAGCGCGAATATGCTGTAAAATGGGGACGTTTACAAAGTTGTGCACAGGACGAACGCCAACAATACACTGACTAAGGCCACGCCTACTTGATGACGTCAGGACCTAGTTGAGAGTCACAGTGCACAGTTGCTTAGGCCGTCTCCTCTTTGTATTTGCTCCGTGATTTGAGTCATGCGGCATACTTCATCGTTTATTTAACGAACGATTATACAAGACATAACGAAAAGATAAACCATCAATCGACACTAGTTGAATATTAAGTAGATACTATAGTATTGTAAAAATATCTTAGGTATATCACTTTGCTCAACGAGGTTTCCAAAACAATCATGAAGGAAAACAAACAAAAAGATGGAAAGTTTTTTTTAAACTTTTATGTATTGTTGGTAATGGTGGTTGACTGGATGCGGAAGGCAGATGACCGTGGTGTGGCGCAACTTGTGAGCGACCTATATTCAGCAGTGGAATACGATACACTGATTAAACAGTGAATGGGAATAATATACATAAGTGAGATCTAATCTGCGGCAAACATAAACACTCAAAAACGAACAGACTGACATACAAATATCTTCGATATGAAACCGCAAAGATAAAAAAACGACCTCTACTATATCAGCTCTCCAATGGAATTTTCTGTAGTGCAAACATTTAATTGACGGAAAATACTCCAAGTACATGCGGGACTACCGAACATCGTAACTTTTAACGACGCTGACGGGTTAAGAGAACTAAAGAGCATCATTCTCAGACGGAAGATACACGAAAATTTCACGAAATTATGATTAACAGGGTGCTAGGCAAATGCTAGCCCATGATTTACATCCAGACGACTGGGATTCCTAGCGAAACCCTAGCTGTGTTCAGCTATGTACTCGTTTTACAAGCCGTTATCACGATGATGACAACTATGTAGTTAAATTATACGTAAAAAAAAGTAATATCTACACCTTTTTGTTTCACGAATCCATAATCGTTTCATTCAGACTAGACACACCAAATTCCGCAGACGTACGCAAAAAATCCACCCACGCTTATTTTAGCCGCGATCAAAGTGTACCCACTAGTTTACTGAATAAACAGTAGAAAAAAACCGATTGCGTCACCCGTGTCTAATAATATAGAGATGAATGACTTCAGCCGGACGCGCGGAGGTGCAACTCGAAGAATACAGGTAAAAACCAGACAGGTCCAGAAGAACCAGACTGATGCGTGAAGTCATCCAATTTCCTCAAACTTCAACCACAAGTGCACCCGGTAAATGGACCCTGGCGTCTTGCCGGTTAACCCGGGAATATTATCCATACTTTCCTGCCTCGACAGCTTCCATCAAACTACTTCCTACATCGACAAGATTTGTGTGCACAAGTACAACTATACCTAACACTCTAAGAAATACAGGCATGATGATAAGTATTTGCGTACCTAAATGCACAAAGCGGGTTAGAAAGAATATTTTATTGCAACATAACTAGCTTACAAAATAATAAATAAGTGGATAATAAAATAAACAAAAAAGTATTCATTGCACGCCGTAGCTGCGACAACGAGGCTAACACTCAGCATGATGTTGTGTTGTGACGTGAGCCTCAACACAACGCTGGTTTTCAGTTCTAACCTCAAGTAACGGCCATCAAGATCCATAATATGTCGGACATGCATGATGACTACCGATTCAACCCTATCTCATGTTATTAAGAAGATATCAGCTGCAATGAGCTATGTATGAGCGCCTGAGTGGATTTCATATGTCTTTAACATGGGCCTTCTTACATTCTTGTTCAGTGCTGCAGGTGGAAAATTCTTTGGCGCGTGGAAGATATTTTGCGCGCCAAAATGCACGTATGTTGGATTCAACTGTTCCGGGAATGAGAACAACGCGATGTTATTTTATATTTGTGCTATTTTTACTTTCGTTTAGCGGAATTATTGGAATTCCAATCAGTAGTACGAGCCACAAGCACTGTGAGAATTATAGTAAAATTTAATATTACGTTACTGAACATCCGTGACTTTGTCTGACTAAATAGCTTTTTATATACGCAATGGTAATCTGAACAATGGACGGATAATTAATTAACTCTTGGTTTCTACAAAGAATGTGACTGTAATTTGTTTATTTGAAGTTAAAACTATTATTTTGTAATGGCAAGTCCAATTTTAAGAAACTCACGTTGTATACGAGTGTCATTAGAGATTATATTCCATTCTATTTTCTGCGCCTCCCAGTTTTGGACTAGCTTAGAAACACTATACGCTAATGACGCAGTAAATAATATTAGCATTGCTTAAGGCCATTTCACACTTCAGAACCAAGATCCCTCCCACCGTTATCCGAAAATCTTTTTAGCCTTATCCCGAATATTAATAAGTAAGTACATATTGCGGTGGTTACCACTTCAAAAAATCCTGCTGAATATTTTTACACCGGGAGATTGCAGTGTACCATCGTGCGAACAATGGATAAAACCGGCAGACTCATATGAAATTACAAAATCAAACGTTTTTAGAAGGTCTAACTGCAATTTAAATCTGCGATTTAAAATTACAAGATTGAAAATTCTAGAGCATCCCTCTTGAGAGAGCCCGGCAACATTCTGCGCGTTACCTACTGGAGTAGTATTGCTAATACAGCATGATTTTTTACAGTGCCGTAATCATGTGAGTAGAGCCTAACAGGAGTTATATTTACTCCAGAGTGAAGAAGCGTGGGTGACTAATGTTCAAAAATTAGACACTTCTGACAAATGACCGAGCGATTAGCGACAAGCGAGCACGGTGATCCAACAATAGAGTAATAATAGATATTATAGAAAATAATAATCTTGAACAAATACTCTTTTCAGATGAAAATTTTACTGTTATTTTGTGAGACTTGTATGTTTGCTAATTTTGTTAAGCTCAGCCTCCTGGGACTGGCAGCGAAGCATTTTGAATAAAATAAGCACACTTTAAGCCCAGTTTATTAAACAAATTAAGAGTATTTATATCTTACTGTATCTTAAAAAATAAACTATAAATATGTATACTAACACTTCTTGTTTCAAAGCCGCATTTTACATACTTAAACAGGCACGGTAAACATTCTGGTTAAATTAAAGCACGTATTTTGATAGGAAGAACTCTTTTCACTAAATCGTTAGCCGCTGCTACCAAGCCGCTATTTAGCAGCGCTATAAAACAATTTGCACATATCCTAAAAGGTTATTACAACACGCATGTAATAACACAAGCCTTGGAATAGGTGCGTACCGTGTACACATTTTTATAATGTGATGAATTCGATTTTTTTATTATAGAACTACAAATCAATAAGCACGCATTCAAGGATTTTACGTCACTCACATAGAGTGTGTATCAGTTAAGTTATTGGAACCGTGTAAAAAACAACCAAACTGACTTGTTATTACTAAATAGCTTGTTAATTGAGATGGTTGAGTATCTTATAGAGGACTCGCTCATCTCTATTAGGTAAATGTGTAGTGTAACAAGGGGTTTAGTACATATTTCTGAAATTAAATTGATCTAGAGTATACAGGCCCAAAGGCCAAAAAATAGCAATAACTTTTGAAATTTCACAATCCAATGTCAATTTAGATAAATTAATTCAAACTAGCCTTGCTAGAATTGATTGAATACAATAAAGTTTTATGCCAAAATCCGTTTGTGATATTGCTTTTTACACAGTCATAATTCAATTTCGAAATCAATGTGGTCTTTCCCATTGTAACAATTTTCAGATTAAAAACTACAACAAATAAGATTGCTATATAATTATTTAAACACCCTTCTGCATGTATAGGCCTTACAAAAACTTGTTTCGTACGGATATTCAATCCTAACCCATTGCACAGAAAGCTAATCGCCTGAAAAAGGCACTGCGCCAATCGAGCCATCTCAACACGTTTTACTTCTTCAAGAGTAACGAGTTCAGTCAGCCTCGATACTACCAATGCTGGGTGGCTAATCTTACTACTGCATAAGCAATCACCGTCATAGCTTGTGCTGACGATTAGATTCGATTTTACAAGACCATTGAAGTGATTGCTCCACCGACAAAAGCTCACCTCTTAAATTAAAGGAAATAGTTTTAATTTCTAAATCAACTAGACACCACCAGTTTTTATTGAAATCGTGTTTAAAATCATAAACAGAACAAAAATCTAACGCCATAACTCGAAACAACATTTCTTATAATAACAAAATAATGCTTCCATTGCTATTAATAGCAATAAGATGTGGTCAAACTAACACTTACCTATGGCCATCTTCTTGGTGCCAGTTCGAGAGTCTTGCATTGTCTTGCATGTCTCCTTGATGCCATGAGGTCCGATTTTTGTGCTGCTTGATGAGCTGTAGACCTAGAAAATAATGTTTTCCGTCAACATATTCAGTCATCATTAGAGTTTCATGTTACGGCCTTGACTGGACCTGGGCTACACGCAATCAATCGAGGTGCCTCACACGGATACATCCCGTCTGAGTCAGCCCTCGGATGCTGCTTATTTTGACTGCACATGTTTATCACTTCTATACAACCAACAACATCCAACATTTCCAAATTAAAGCCATAAGTAACACATAAAGATTTCTTTGTCTGTATGTATATTTTATGTACATCGATGGCAAGCTACTGTCAAATGTTTCAATGTGACATAATTCTCACATTAACATTGAAAAAGTAAAACAGCAAACTTCTGTTACACAAAGTTCATCAAATTAGGTCAAAACATAATTACAAATAAATTTAGATGTTAGCTAACCTACATTTTGGTGTATTTTGTATAGATTGGTTCCAAAAGTTATACATACATCTACCTACATAATATAAGACTTCTGTACTATGATACTGTGCCTAATATAGTTCAAATTTCTTCTTAAAATTACATATTATACAATTTTTAGACAGTTTTGTTAATGTACATGTACATATTGTTTCCTCTGATGAAGTATGTGAGCCTAAAATATATCATACCAACCAATCTGTATAATGTGCCATACTTTAAATAAATTTATTCAGTTTAATTTCTGGTTTGCTCTCAGCATTTACAAACCTGTGGCTTGCCATTAGGTCCGCTGGACATAACGACCGTGCTGCTGCTGTAGGAGCTTCCAGCATGATGCATGTTGCCTCCATCCAGATCTACGAAGAAATAAAGTAAGTGAGATGATCAAAATGTCGTGCATTTGCTAGTCGCTGGTATGGATGATGTTCATCATCCACAGTTTGATTATAAATGTATGTTATTGGTTTGCTAGAAGAAATTAATTGCCTGAGATGGTATGGTTAAAGGAAACTCACAATCTTAATGTAACATTGTAATTACTACTCATAGTTGGTTTTCGTTTTCGTTTTTATTTTAAACTTTGACCCACACTAGGATTTTCTCCCGTATCGTGGGTACAGTTTACAAACATACATGTCACATGCACACACAACCAGACCCGAAACAACTATCTGTAGATCATACAAATATTTGTTCCGTGCGGGGATAGAACCCGTGACACTTAGCGCAGAAAGCTAATCGCTTAGCCACTGCACCAACCGTGCTGACAAGTCATAAATTTACTTTCGTTTCATTAATTATCATGGTTAAAAATTTTAGATATTAAAGAGATATATGTAGGTATGTGCATAGAGGTTTTATAGAAAATGTTTGATAGTACATCTTTCTATAAAGGGTTGGCAATGATACTAAAGCTAGAGGTCATTTTATGATGTCTGAATAATTATAGCAAAATAATATCATAATCATAGCATACACCTGTAGTCTCCACATTTAGCAAATGATGTTATTTATAAATATAGTTTAAATTAATTGTTTTAGTTAGGATTAGCAGTGACAGTACACACAGCACTCTGTTCACTTTTTACATGAATCTTAATAACATCATTTGCTAATGTGGAGAATAGCCTGAATTTTCCACCCTCCTAAGAAATGATAGCATCATACTATGACCCGAGAATCAAATGCACATCAATAAGTCGGTTATAAAATATTTAAACTGTGTAGTAGAGCAAAATATTTAATTAGGCCTTTAACACCTTGTAGGACTTTTTGTATTAGTGTTCCAGTTCAGCATGCCGGAATGTGTTAAACCAGAATTGGAGAGTGGCAACTGACAAACAAATAATTACTTATCAATTGTGTCTACTTGGCATCACTTGACCAGTTAATTGGTTGCGGTTTCGCAGAGTCATAATTAAGGCAACAGACACATAAATAGTGTCTGACTGGATTATGAAACTCAAATAAAAATGAATATTCATATACTCATGTTTTTCCAAGACTACCTACGATTTTTTTAACAATGTTTCTCACAGCCACTATAATTGTATTGCCAAAGAAACTTACCAGTAAAGAGCCTGTTCAGTGTCGGCATCTGAGGCATGAAGGGCATCATCGCATTGCCGTGGTGTGGGCCCATTATAGCCAGTGGCCCATCGCCCCCGAGCATGCCGAACGGGTCAGAGAACAACGAGTTCATCATGTTGTTCATCTGACGCATGTGGCGCATGTGGGACCTACAAAACGTTGCATAAAAAGACCATGTTAGAAAATCATAAGTAATCTGTCAATGTTTCACGCGCAGTAAAACGAGAGAATTTCGTTTTCGTACTCTCAATTTGCAAATATTAGGTGTTTGTCGTCATACAATAGAGGATTTAAGTGAAATATGAAGTAAAATTTGAAAAACTTACCCGAAAAACGGATCGTCCTCCACGTCGCCCATCAATGATCCAAATAGTGACATCGTTCTGCACTCACAAAGGAACAAGCACTGATCAGAATTAATGCAAAAACACTAGAAAAATAAACAACTGCGTCAAAGATACAAATTTTCGCTGTTCACTCGCTAGATCGTGCAAAAATTATATCGAAATCTCTGGCAAATCGCGGACTCGACGATATTTCAACACTCAACAAACAAAACTGTTTTTTTTTTCTTGGATGTTTTGTGCAATGTGAAGCATAGCTAGTCCAAAGAGTACTCCATGACTTTGTGTCAGTCAGTATCGATTTTTACATACGTGAGCAATATTTAGTCGATTATCAAATTAAAATTATATCTTCTACTTGTTACCGAAAATGCAAGACTTTTACACGGAGCTCTCATAAACATTAGTAAAAACTACCAATATACCTCATGATTCGTCCCTATCAATATAGTATCGTAAATCGTAATTCGTATTCCTTAATTTTGGAATTCGTCATATCTGATCCTTATCATTTCCCCATGGGGATAACATTATGATTGAGGAGCCTCATTTAGATTAAAAAACTGACCTTATCGACTGGTGCCATAAAATTCAGTTATTTTCCGCATTTAGAATGGTTCATTTCCCGGGACAGGCTAATATAACATTTTGAAAAGTTTGGTTGATTTTAAAAGATTGTTTCGGACAAGGCCTGCTTCAACTTTTCACCGTATTATTAAAACACAGAAATTGACATTTTTATTTACTATTCTGTTTTATTTTCCTGTATTTTAAACAAATAACACTTCATTAACGATTCACTAATCGCTCAATTTCCTTCACCGATCACCAAAACATTTTAACAACAATTTACAAACAATTATTTCAAACGCATCACATTGAAAATAAGAAATGATTTTTGAATAAAATTTGTCTTAAATTTGCATCTACATTCAAAAACATCAGTTACGCCTTATGTCGAAAACGATATGCTGTAGAAAACGGTGCAGGAGTGGCTCCATGAAACGTCCAAGAAGCTGGTGAAGCATACGAAGTGTATGTCATATCTTGTAAGCCATTTCGGATCTTAGAGTTATTTACGGGTCTCTGTAAGAAAGTATTACAAATTGATTTGTATAAATTATTGTCAAATTGTAGACGTACTTTATGTTATACTGAAAAAATTAAACGATTAGCTTTACCTTTTCTTCATTACTTATGGGCTTATTAACAGCGGGAACATCTCCAACTTGGCCAGGCATTTGCTCTACTTTATACGCCACAGCATTATTTATCGCATTATTAGCTGCAGTATCTCCACCAACTCTCTCAATTGGTGCGTGACGCAGTGCGTTGCCTTGAGGAACATTCAGGTGACCCTCAGAATATGAAGCTCCATTATCGGGTGGTTTTATATTCTGTTGCGTATATGATTGGGAGCCTTTATATTGATTATAGATGTGTTGCAACTGTGCTCTACTAGGAGTTCTACCAACAGGCTTACTACCCATTAGAGAAGTCTTGCTAATAGTGGCCTTAACATTGCTATATCTCGTTGGATCGTCCCTTACTTTACTCTGTGCTGGTTGAGGAGATAATGTTTGTGGCAGGTTAGGCTTTTCGGAATGGTAGGAACTTGCTGGCAGCATCTCAACTGGTTGACCCAGGGTATTATAGTGATAATATTTTTCAGGTTTATGATTCATATGAGAAAGTGGCATATGCCTAGAAGTATCTGCGGGAAATATAGGCTCCATAAACATTTGTTGTCCAGGTGTGTTTGCCGGGGCTGGTTGAGTGGGCGGTGATCCGTCCTGCCTTACATTAGGATCCCCTGATCCTTCATAAACTGTTGGAAGACTACCAGTTACAATAGCTCCTGTGTTCGGATTTACAATCTGTTGTTTTGATTGTTGATAATGAGCCTGATACTGTTGTTGGTATTGTTGCTGTTGTGGGGGTATTCCTTGTTGTGACACTTGTTGTTGATTTATGGATGGAGTTCCAGTGAGAGCAGTATATACTTGCTGTTGCGGGACCTGGTTATATTGAGCAGGAACCGCTCCTGCGTTGGTTCCTGGTAATTGCTGCTGCACTGTTGTAGGAACCATATTTTGCTGAGCTGGAGGCTGATTCGTTGGCAGCTGGTTAGACCGAGCTAAGCTCGCTACCGCTGCATTTGTGCCATTCATAACAGGCTGCATTGCATTGCTCCTATTGATTCCTTCACCATTACTCATCATCATTTTTTGCATAGTATCCATGGCAGCCCTTTGTTGATTAGCAGGATTCATCTGTATAGCAATAGCCATTGGGTCGAATCCTAAATCTCCTTGCATTACACCAGGAAACATTTCATTGAATTTGGCAATACCCGCGCTGTGCTGGCCATAAGGATTAGCAGCGATCTGCTGTTGAGGTGGGCTTGCACTCATGGTTCTCATTTGCTGAGTGCCAGGATTCATTTGACTCATATTACCAGTCATTGGGTTTCCTTGCGGGTTCGAATTGGCCCCGGCGTACATGTTAGGTTGTGTCATGTACTGCGTGGTAGGGTTCTGAATTGAACCTGGATTTCCTTGTCCCATGTTATTCATTCCCATATTACCCGTATTATACTGTCCCGGATTGTTACCAGGCATATTTGACGCATTGTATTGTCCCTGGGCAGCGCCGCCAATATTCGCTGTCATTTCAGGCGACTGCGGTGCATTGTTGCCCATTACACCTGCTTGTGGACCACCTTGATTTGGTTTACTACCTCTAGAACCAGCATCACCCATCATCATATTCACTATATTAGGTCCCATTCCTCCCATATGCCCCATTGGTTGGCCCATTTGTTGTTGGTTAGGATTACCCATTTGCATGGTATTGACACTGTTTGTATTATCCATGTTGGTATTACCAAAGCGGACATTAGGTCCGTGGTGACTATTCGACATAGCATTTTGATTTCCCATCGCACCTCCAGGCATTTGATTTTGGGCCATCATATTCCCCATATTGCCTCCCGTGTTTCCTGCTCCTATGAAATTTGGATTGTTTCCCTGCGACAAGCCCATCTGAGCCGCCATTGGATTGTTCATCATAGTATTAGCTGGTGTAATCGTTTTTAGATCGTCATACACTTCTTTAACAACAGGCTGCATAAGATTTTGATTTAAATAGCTGTAAGTATCGGCGTAGAGTTTGGGTGGGTTACAAAAACCCATACATTGTCGATTGCCAGAGCATGGTTCGCCCGCACCTGCTGCGTTATACCCGTGGCAACCGTGACCACAGCCGTGTCCGTGGCAATAGCCTGGGCTGGCCATAGCGTTTGGGTTTGCTTGATTGGAATTCGAGAACAATTTACCCATGCAACCGCTAGAATGTAAAATAAAAAATGAATAATAAGGTAAGTAATGTACCCAAAGTCGAGGTCATGAGGCTTGACATTGACTTACCAATCAGCACTCTGCAGTTGATTTACAACATTACCTAACTCGTTTAAAATTTTCTGCTTATCCAAAGCCATTTTAATCGAGAATCAGCCTCTAATACGTTATTTGTATACTTTAAATTTTAATATAATAAATTACTCGTAAATATAACTTAAATTTTGGACATCACAAATGCTATAATGACAAAAAATGTTTTGTTTTTCTTGAGTTGAATATAAGACGATCGAATTTTAAAATGTCTATGTAATGCCAGTTTTTTTGTGTTACACAAGGAGTTACTAATCTTTTAGATTACGGGGAGGCTGATGAAGTAATAATAATAATTTTCCACGATTTATACGAACACTCCATCCTTACCCTAACCCATTTTCGTAGCTCGGCAAGCTGCGCTATCGCGATAGCTAAGGAGCTTAGAGAATAATAGACCAATATGGAGGCACTCAATTGACGAGACACTCGAGACTGAATAAAGGTCTCGTTTTTAAAGATATTTAGAAACGACAGAGGATTGGCCTGTCCTTCGCTCAAAGTATCAGCAATGCCAGTCACAGGGCCTACCTATTGCTGATACTTTAGGTTAAAAGAAAATAAACTAGGGTGTATGTTTCTTTTTGACAATCACTACCTATTTTAGGCATGGCTAATGGTAGCGCATCGAGATGGTTAAAATAAACTTATACTAAAGCCTCGGACGCTGCCAGAGTAATTTGACTGATTTTTAATACCAACATAAATTTCACTTTTGCAACACTCGATAATGTATCACTTGTCACTGTCATGACTATCGCCGTCATCGGTCACGTGACCAATTGTGAATCTTCGTCGTTCAAGAATGGAGAGTTGTTGAACAGTTGAACTTGACCAAGTTGGACTTTGTCATCCGTTCGCCTCCTCGGTGTTGTGTACCTGTACTCAGGGTTATTAGTTTTATCTGTTGATAAAATTATCAGCACTTGTTATTCCATAATTTGTTATCTGCATATTTTAGAATTACGTTTGTCATTTCACTGTGAACGCTGCAGTCCGAGTCAGCTGTCGTCTTTGTCTTGAGGTAATTATAACTTTCCAAAATGCCTAGAAAAGTGTTCGTTGTTGGCGTCGGTATGACGAAGTTCATCAAGCCGAGCACGGGCCCCGACTACCCTGAGCTAGGGAAGGAGGCAGTGCTGGCGGCGCTGGACGATGCCCGCATCAAATACGACGATATCCAACAAGCAGTGTGCGGCTACGTGTTCGGTGACTCCACCTGCGGTCAGCGCGTGCTGTACCAGGTTGGCATGACCGGCATCCCCATTTTTAACGTCAACAACAACTGCTCAACCGGCTCTAACGCGCTATTTCTCGCCAAACAACTTATCGAAGGTGGTACCGCAGACGTCATGTTAGCTGTAGGCTTCGAGAAAATGGCGCCCGGCGCGCTCGCTTCTGGCACCTTCAATGACAGAACCAACCCCATGGACAGACATACACTCAAAATGGCAGAGATGGCAGACTTAACAGGCGCTCCTATGACTGCTCAGTACTTTGGTAATGCTGCCGCTGAGCACATGAAGAAGTATGGCACAACAGAAGTTCACCTTGCTAAGATTGCGGCAAAGAATCACCGTCATGGAGTGAAGAATCCACGTGCTCAGGGTAAGAGGGAGTACACTGTCGAGGAAGTATTAAAATCTAGAAGGATCTATGGTCCTCTAACAAAGCTGGAGTGTTGCCCCACAAGTGACGGAGCTGGTGCTGCTGTTCTCATGTCAGAGGATGCTGTCATCCGTTATGGCTTACAATCTAAGGCAGTTGAAATCATTGGTATGGAAATGGCTACTGACACACCTGCTGTTTTTACTGAGAACAGTTTAATGAAAGTTGCTGGCTATGACATGACTGCTTTGGCTGCTAACCGACTTTACCAAAAAACTGGAATATCACCAAAGCAGGTAGATGTGGTTGAACTGCATGACTGTTTTGCTGCCAATGAAATGATAACATACGAAGGCCTTCAATTATGTGGGGTGGGTGAAGCTGGCAAGTTCATTGATGCTGGTGACAACACCTATGGTGGCCGAGTAGTTGTGAACCCAAGTGGAGGTTTGATAGCCAAGGGCCATCCTCTGGGAGCAACTGGGTTGGCTCAGTGTGCTGAACTGGTCTGGCAACTTCGTGGCGAAGCCGGAGATAGACAGGTTGGTTAAAACAGGTTCTAATTGCTTGGGGTAATCATTGCATCGGATAAATGTGGCTATGCTACACTTTGTTATGTTGCACAACACAACAGGTATTCCAAATTCTGCAGGTAATCTTAAACTTCATCAGCATTGTTAAAATTATAAAAAATCATGAAGAATGAATTGCTAAAATTAACTAAGAAATATTCCTCTTGTATGAAAATTACATGACATGTGTTGTTTGCCATCATAATTATAAAAATTTGACATTCAAAATTAAGAATTTTCAATAAACTTATTATTAACTAAACAATGAGACAAAAAAGAAAGAACACAAATGACTTACAATATAATTGTGAAACAAGTTTCTTAATTAATTATAATAGACATAAGTATTGTTCTTATCCACAGGTGTCCATTTTGCATGAATTTATTTTGAAACTTTCTAGTCCTTATGCAACTTATCTGAAGTAAAGAAAGTTATATACCATATTTGGCATATAAAGATATTTTCATGCTTTCACTTGGTGCCTTTATTTTGGTAATGTGGATGAGTCTTGTTATTTTAGTGTTGGTGGTGAATGTTGGTACATGCATATAGTGTGTTGTGTAAGTACTTGTGGCCTGTTTAATATGTTTGTGTTAGTCTTTCTTTGCCCCTAACGATCTTCTTTTACTTGTATAGGTTTTGGTATATAGTTTCTCCATAACAAAAGTGTACTGTGGCTATAAAAATGGTTCTCGATCTAATGCAAATTTAGGGTATAACTAGTTCAACCTGATTAATATAGGGTTAGCCACAGCAATACTCTACCTTTTACAGCTATAAGATGCTCGACATAGGGCTACAGGATACAGCAACAATCGGCTCTGTATTACTCCTAAACCACTGTTGAACATGAGCGCCTAGTTGACCACTGAATATTGCCCTCTTTGCTGTCATATACAGACAACCATTGTTATCTTCGCCAGGAACTATTCTGATAATTATCAATTCAAAACGGTAGTTTATTCGTTTGCCCCCAAACATCAGGCTCAGATGAAGACAGGGCATAAAACTTAGTTTATTGTTGTTATTCTCATATTATAAATGTTCAAGTGTTTGACGTAATTGTTATCTCAATTATTATTCCTCTAATGTTTATCATGTTTTCATATGGTCGTTGCTCCGGTTACATGATACATATTATATTATGTAGTTGTGATAGGTACATACTAAATACATTTGTTCTTTGTACTATTACTATCATGACTAGTTCATTGATCTTGTGTATTTCAAGCGCTTCTGCTGTGCGTCAGGTCAAAGTAACTTGGGCGTCCTGCAATGCCCGGGTCGGGCGTGTTATTGGTTTTACTGTATGAAAATTCTTAATAGCACATGAGTCTGAGTTTGCACCTGTTAGATGATAGGCTTCCAAGATTATGGGAGACTCGTAGCCATATAGTCACCGCGGAGATCGGGCGAACTGCGAAATTAAGCAGCGCTTGCTATAGGTGACTGTTCTTTACACATTAAGGCCCCTCCGTGCCTCGGAAAGCACGCTTAGCAGTTGGTCCTGGCTGTCATACGAATACGTATGACAGTCGTAGTCGTTAGAGATATAAGCGGGACAAAAAGTCTGATAACCGGTCAAACCTTAGAGTATCAGTGTCTCCTAGTAATTGGGTGGTGGAGGTCAGATAGCAGTCGCTCCGTGTAAAATATTGATATTCAGCGGTTAAATAGAAGCAGATCCTGACGTAGTTGCGAAAAGACTAGGCGGATAACATGATGTTAGGCTCCCATCGCTATTACATGGGAGTCAATGATATTGGCGAAATATGAGCTTACAATACACAAATGCCTAACTCTTTGGAGAATACAAGCGTGATGCTATAGTATGTTACAGTGCCGCTTTACCTATGGTGCAGGGTGTGCAGTGCACATGGGCGAAGGGCCTTAGGGCCGAGCGCCGCTCGCGAGACTTAGATACAAAAACAGCGCATTGTTCTAATTTAGAAAATAAACTGTATGGGTTCGTAAACCACGCGGGCGAAGCCGCGGGCGGAAGCTAGTCATTTATAATTGCACCATTTTCACCCGAATTATGATGACATTTTGTTCGCGCGCCTACTAGAGGGCGCCAGGGTATTTTATGCAACCGAGCGCTACGTGGGCTAGAGCCGCCTGTTATGTTATATTTATTATACTATCTTGTTTAGATAACATACATAGTAGCCAGCAGGGGTACATACATAGGTGTATCTCAGGTATTTACAATGCATTTTCAATCATTTTATCTTATGTAATTTTTACAACAATGTTGTTATTGCGTTGACATGGAAAGTCCAAAAGTTGTTCATTCTAAACTATCATGTACATATCAAAGATAATTTTATTGGAATTTATATGTTTACCTATACGAAGCAATACATTATCAGAATTGAATTAAGCCGTACCATTATCTTTCGTTGTTTTTATCATGTTGCTTAATGATAATAAATTCTATTTATTGCATTATAAAAAGTGCCGTTTGCAAAATTATAATAATAATAATAATAATGTACTGGGATCGGTCTATCATCACTGACAGGACTATTGTAGCCAATAAGCCTGATATAGTGGTGATAGATCGATTAGCGCGCCGCACGATGATAATCGATATCGCCATTCCGCATGACGAGAATCTCGTGAAAGCTGAGAAAGAGAAACAAATGAAGTATCTCGACTTGGCGCACGAGGTTGTCGACATGTGGAATGTCGATTCGGCTATCGTCGTGCCGATTGTTGTGACGGCCAATGGCCTGATGGCCAAGAGCCTCGACCAACATCTCAAGAGGCTCTCGTTGGGCGGCTGGGTCAAGGGACTGATTCAGAAAGCGGTACTCCTTGATACGGCACGTATTGTGAGGAGGTTTCTGTCTCTGGAGTCCTAACCACCGGTAGCTTGGACCCTGTTCCCGATACCGGTTGGTCCCTATTTTTTATATTTATAAATGTATTTTTTTATTATATATATTTATAAATTTAAAAAGATATGTTATTAAATAAATAAAGGAGATAATAATAATATACTCTTTATTGTACACCAAAAGAAATTAACAAAAGGAGTCATCGTAGACAATGTACAAGGGGCGGCCTTATCGCTTAAAGCGATCTTATTAATTATTAATAGAATTATTTTAAGCTACATGGTAGTATAAAATAATTCAACCATTTACAAATGGTGCTATTACTCTCCTACTTATATATCAAAAATCTTTATCAACATGATATATTCTTTCCCTATGGGGGAACGAGTTATGTTGATCCAAAAGAGCTTCTGTTGCAGACACCCGCGATGCAACATCAATGCATTTTGCAACATATTTGCTAAAAAAATCCAATTTCATTTTTACTCCTTCACGAATTCTTTAGTTGGTTTAGTACGTTATATTAGCATAAACATAGACTCTTAAGTTCGACACAAAAACTACTGCGAACTGGTTATCCGCGAGCGTCATCCGTTGGTTCATGGTCATTTAGCGTAAGCGTAAACCTAGTCTATGGTCGTTTTAATAAATTTTTTGACGTTACTTTGTCTGTTTTATGTATTTTCTGTTGTATGAGCGAGAATAACAGCCTGTTGTACTTTGCACCTTTTTCACCTTTACACTAGCGGGTTAGAATATACCTTTGATTGCGTTCGTGTGTTCTAAACTTGATTTGTTTCTCTATAGACACAGTATCTTGTGTACTAACTTCAATACATTTTGAGCATAATTATTGTACTTGAGTGGGATCTTAAATATTCTGTCTGGTGTCATCTAGTGCAAGTGAGTATAGCCTACATAATGAACTGATGTGATTTTCGTTATTAGGTAATATGAATTATCTTGTTTCACTTGAATAAGTCATTCTCATCACTAACACCAATAAAAGTGTAAATATAGGCAACGGCAAGTATAAATTTGGACAGGGTAGCCAGAAAACTTTAAAAGCTTACTTACCAATAATACCTACTGCATGTTGATTTTGGTTTGTCGTCTTGTCGATTAAGTAATGATGTATGTGATTTGCCACCTCAAATATCTTATAATAAATATTTATCTGAGTTATGTAGGGTAGTTAGGCAGTGTCTTTTTGTCTTTATGAACCACACGCCACTGTATATAGGTACTATAATTGTATGTACTTCTCTACAAATATGAAATAAAAATAGGTACCTTGCAATATTATTTTCAGTGGCGTTTCTTTAACGAAAACTGAGGATACTCCAACCCACCCGTTGTTAAATGTCACTTTAAATTATTTATTGTATTAGGTATTAGCTTTTGCCCGCGATTTCGTACGCGTGGAATTTAGAATCTTATGTTTCCCTGCGGTAAAATGGAGCCTATATTTTAAGTTAGACCTCTAGCAATACAGCGGTGGAAACTGCATTCAGTTCTATGCAGTAGGTTTTGCTCGCGACTTCGTATGCGTGGAATTAAGAATCTGATATTTCCCTGCGGTAAAATGGAGCCTATATTTTAAGTTCGACCTCTAGAAATACATTGGTGAATTCCATGTAGTATAGTATAGTATGCGTGATGCGTATACAGACAAAAATTCTAAAAACTGTTGTTTTGACTTCTGTTGCTCTAATAAAGACCCCCCATATTAGTTTTTCTCCAATATCTATGGTGTACAGACATCGGCCTGTGTTATCACAGGCCGATATTGATGACATCTATACATATAATTAAATTATTTTTATTATATGTATAGATGTCACCAATATCTGAATATGTATGCATCATCCATCGATCGGTGTTCAAGTTTCGCTTTCAAGATAAGAGCATAATCTTGTCGAGTCATATCCACACGATTTCATAAACATTTTCATCTGTGTTTTAGCACTGAACTGTTCATTGTTTCCAATGATAACAATATGGCGGCCGGGCAGCCCTCAGATAATTGCGTGATAATAACAGATAATAGGATAATAATACGCGGGTTTTAATAAGTGCTGTCTGACCTTTAAATGGTTTAAACGAAGTCTATTTTATTTTCTCTAGGCACTCGACCACTTTTTAATAAAGCAGTCAAACTGAAAGTTTAAGGCAATATTGGGCTTAGAAAGTATCCTATTATCATGTTGCTGATGCCTATTTTGAAACATCCTAGTCAAAAAACCAGTCATGGCAAATTCCTTGTATTAACGAAAATGTAGTGATAGCCTAGGTTGAACACTTGCCTTCTATGCAGGAGGGTCTGATTTCAAACCCGGCCCGCAGCTCTGACTTTTCGGAATCATGTGCGGATCAGAATTTTGTTTGTTTACGGTGAACGGGAAATCATCGTGAAGAAACTTGCACACCTGAGAGCGCTTAGAGTTTTCAATGGTGTGTGTAGTCCGCTAACACGTACCCGGCCAGTAAGGTTCTCATTCTGAGAAGAGGCCCTTGCCCACAGTGGGACAGTAATAGGTTAAATTTATTACTATTAACATAGAAAATCTATTATTTCTTGTTGCCGGGCGCCTCCTGTGTCTTAATGAGTTATGTATGTTTTACATTATTTCACTAGAATTCCTGGTGGCGCAAGTACAATAACCAACTCTCGCGTATAATCTTCAGTTACATTTGCAAATGCCCATGAGGTGGTTACTTCGTAGCTTCATAGTTAAACGTGATTTCCTTGACCCGGCGTGGAAGCATGAATGTGAACCTCGTTTTAACGGTAACTAGCTTATTTTGCAACTAAAATACGAGTACATGCACTCGATTAAAACTCGTCGTCGTTTTCGTTCGTTTTGTGGCTCTTATTGATTTATACTTTACCTTATAGTGGCGTTAGATGTTTACTTCGGATAGCCTTAAAGCTAGATAAAATAGACACCTTTAAGGAAATACTCGTAGAAATACCGTACAGCTACTTCTTTCCTTCTACATCGTCAATAACAAATCAAATGAATCGTGCTGAAAAGTGGCTAACTTGACATTAAATCTAAGAATTCTGCCTGCATTTGTTGATTTATTAAGCATTTATAACAGTTCGCCCCGGTTTTCATACAAATATGGTCTATATGGACAATGGGTATAGAAAAAATGTGGTCATAATTTATCATCCTCATCATCAGCCAGAAGACGTCCACTGCTGAACGAAGGCCTCCCCCAAGAGGGGGGTTGCTATAATCCCCACGCTTGGCAGGCGGCTTGGGCATCGCAGTGGCTCACCGATTAGTGAGAGGATGCTGCTGCCCATCCTCCGGTGTCTGGCCGCAGTTTTAAGACATACCCCCGGGTATGTCTTAAAACTGCGGCCTAATGCGGTCTAATAATGTCATAATTTATAGAATTAATGATTTATTTATTTTTGTCGTCGAAGCCGATGGTAAAATAAATCGGTGTTTGAGGAATTCATCAGATTTAAACGTTAACCTCATTTTAAACTCTGTCCCCCTAATCACAGTACAAGAATTTAGACTGGCTCATTTTTGTGTTAAACCTTATAACAATAAGGTTTAATACAAAAATGAGCCAGTCGAAATATAGTTTATAAATAACTTTTTCAATGAAGTTTTATACATATAACTAGGTTCCGCTCGCGGCTTTGTCCGCGTATAACGAACCCATGCATTTGTTTAGATTAAAAGCAGCCTACATACTTCTTCAATAAATAGGCTATGACATGCAAAAATAACACAAAACTGACAACTTAGTCCGGTAATGAGTTGACAGTTTTGGATTATAAACTTTAATTTTAGTCAGAATAAAGTTTTAATTCAAAAACTGAGTCGAAGGTTATAAAGCCGTGTAAGTCGTTCGTAAAATCTATCCAGTAGTATCCAGCCTTTGAACCTTTGTTTAACAAAATGAAGTGATTAATGCACGTTCATTAATTGCTGCGTAACTTGAAGCAGACAATGACTCTACACTTTATTACAGACGTCTGTTTAATATACTACATAAGTACATATATGTAATCAACGAGGGCAAAAGGTCCGATGTTATCGAAATTTAAACCACGTCATAACCAACAGAATACTTTGAATAGTTCTCTGTGTATATTGGCGTTTTATTCAAATATTTCGACCATTTTTGAGGTATTGACTGCTTCAAAGTCTAGTGGTCGCGTGCGACAGCTGTGCGTGAGGTCCTGAGTTTGATTCCCAGGTTGGGCAGTTTTATTGGGTTTATTTTTTGTATGAAAATTCTCAGTAGCAGCACGGAGTCTGGAACTGTGCCCGGTAGATGGCAATAGGCTCGCCCCTCTATTAAAATGTGGGTGTACAGTATTACATCTCTCCCGAACCCTTCGGGGTATACAGGCGTGATGTTGTCTCATGTCGAAGTCGAAATAGTATAAATCAAAACAACGTTCCAGAGAAATGTTGCGAAAAAACGGCGATAAAGAAAATATATATAATTTACGCATTCGACGTGTCTTTACATTAAATAATTTTTAAGTACTTTCGACACATAAATAGAATGCGATCAAAATGTGTTGTTTGTTGGCCAGTCGGATGGTTTTCAGTGTTGATGGCACTTAAATGAATGTTGGATGTTGGCTTTTATTTTAAATTTCTTATTCTGCAAAATATTGGTGGTCATCGCAAATATGTTTCCATATTTAGATCCAGTTTTGTTATGCGATGATTATCGATGATTAGTCTCTAGTTCTATGAATTGATTTGTAAATACGGTACAAAAATACAGGTAGAAAAATAACATTACTAATGAAGTTATATATAACTTGCTTCGACCCGGGTACGTCTTAAAATTGCGACCAGACACCGGAGGACGGGCAGCAGCGTCCTCTCACTAATCGGTGAGCCACTGCGATCCCCAAGCCGCCTGCCAAGCGTGGGGATTATGGCAAACCCCCCCACTTGGGGGAGGCCTTCGTTCAGCAGTGGACGTCTTCTGGCTGATGATGATAACTAGCTTCTACCCGCGGCTTCGCCCGCGTGGATAACGAACCCGTGCATTTTTTAAGATTAAAAGCAGCCTACATCCTTCTTCAATAAATAGGCTATGACATGCAAAAATATTTTTTCAAATTGGACTGGTAGTTCCAGAGATTAGCGCGTTCAAACAAACAAAAAAAGGTTACAATCTCTTCAGCTTTAAAATATTAGTATAGTTGGCTGCACCCTGCGGTATGTTATTTATTTCGTACTAAAAATATAGATATAAAGAATATTTACATCCCAAACTTGAGAAATGATTGGTTCCCCATACAAACCTGCATCCCCTATTTCGCCCCTTCAAGTTTTATTCGCGAGAAAAAGTAGCCTATGTCCTTCTCCAAGGTCTCTATATCAAAATTTATCAGAATCGGTTCAGTGATCTAGGCGTAACAGACAGAGTTACTTTCGCATTTATAATATGGATGTTTGTCGTAATATGTGGGCGTAATAGAAATATATTATACGTTTCCACTAAACTTTTTGCTCATACAAGTAAAAAAGTATTTTATTTATAAATAAAACAACCTTTGATCAAATCTTGTGTGCAACTAAGTTAAGCAATCGTTTATTATTCGCTATTTCTCAACCGTTCACATTCAAAACAGGCTTAACATCACAAAGTTAATAATTAATTAGTAATGTGTCATAAGTACGGCTCAGTATTTCTTTTCCCGTCATTGTTATCACACGTGTCGCTGGAAGTTAATTACTTAATATTAATTACTTCAGGTGCCGCGCGCCAAGATCGCTCTACAACACAACCTTGGACTCGGAGGAGCAGTCGTCGTCACCATGTACCGCAAGGGATTCGCTGACATTACCCCCCGAGCAGTCGCCGCTGCCGGGAACCCTGAGGACTTCAAGGTCTTCAAATACATGAAGATCCTAGAAGAGGCGATGGAGAATGACACCGACAACCTCATCGAAAAAGTGAGAGGCATCTACGGCTTCAAAGTGAGGAATGGTCCCAACGGCGCGGAAGGCTACTGGGTCATTAACGCCAAGGAAGGCAAAGGCAAAGTATCCTACAACGGCTCTGATAAACCCGACGTCACCTTCACCATCAGCGACGAGGATGTAGTAGACCTAATTTCTGGCAAACTGAACCCACAGAAAGCTTTCTTCCAAGGCAAGATCAAGATCCAAGGCAACATGGGTCTGGCCATGAAATTGACGGATCTGCAAAGACAAGCTGCCGGCAGAATCGACGCGATTCGCTCGAAACTGTAAACTTGGCACTGGTTAGAAACTGGTATTAGTTTATATTATCGTGGTTATGGACTTGAGGTAGGGGTATTTTTATACTTAACGATCACACTAACTTGCTCAGCATGATGTTGGGAAACGCAAAAGGTCACAGGTGCAATACCTAAAGGTTCAATACTATATGTACCTTTAAGAGTAACGTTTTATATGTTGTATTTACCGTTATTTGATCATTCCAAATGATATTTATAAATGAATTGCACTATTATTGTTATTAAATCAGATTTTTGTATAAAAACGTTTTTCTTTTTAATTTCGTTTACATATTTCTAAGTTTTAATCAGCAGCTACAATTTAAAATAGATCTAAATGGACGGCCACAATTATTTGCAACGATTTCATTACGCCGAAAGTTTATTTATTCAAGGCCAAGATAAAACGTTGAATAATATTTATGAAGTACGCTGCATATACTTATTTTGTTTCCAGGCGAACTAATGTAGATATAATATGTAAGTAGGTGTTGTTATCTAATTAATATGATAAAAAAAAACAGTAACGTATGTATCTGAGTACGTACTTAGGTATAGTGGTCAATAACAATCATGTAGGGAAATGCCTACTTGTTATATATAGCAAACTAAAATATTGGTTAAGATGCTGTAAAGGTATTTCGATGTTCCCTACATACATTATTGAAACTGAAAATTTGCGATTTTTTTTTATTGCATAAAGTGAAAATAATTAAAATAAAAAAATAGCAAATTTTCAGTTTCAATACTGTATGTAGGGAACATCGATTTGTGTTTTCACATAGTAAAAATAATTTATTTAATTTGTATGGATAGGTCCCTAAAGCTTAGCTATAGAAATTATCATTGGTCGACTGCTGACGGCGTGCGGTCCTGCGTTTGATTCGGTCAGGTGCGTTTGATTTTTCAGTATGGAAATTCTCAGCAGCTCAGAGTTCTGAAATTTGCCTGATAGATGACAATGGGCTCGCTACCAACATGGGACATATGGATAAAACTATGCCTAACCTGTCGGGGAATACAGGCGTGATGCTATGTCATATTAATTTAATGGACTGTTCTAATCAAATAAAGTCAGACTACAAATTGAAATAATTGTGAAGAATAATACTGAGGAGGATATCTTTATTTTTTGTAAAAGACAAATTTTAATATCCCATCGATGTTTATCTACGAGATTTGAAGTCGTAAGCGCCATCTATATGTTAAGCAGCGTATCTACAGCGAATCTTTACTAATTACTAAAATATCCGAAAGATGGCTCTGTTATGTACACTCTGACCGAAGGTCAGTTATAGATACCATCTTCAGAATTTCTGATGGGAAGCATATCAGAGTCACAAACTATTGCTGTTCTGAAATATTCAAATGATACTTGTTTGTTTTAATATCACCTTCCTTATATTATTGTGAGACTTACTGTTATATTTAAGCTTCATATAAAAAAATCCGAGGTGCGTGTGTTCGTAATTCTTCTTCTAAACGGCTTGACCGATTTTGATGATTTTTTTTTTGTACTATTGGGTCACCCGTATGTTTCTTAGCTATAGTTGGACCCGGTAGGTGGCGCTGTTGCAGAGATACAGAAAGGGTCCGCTAGTTATTAGATAAATATTGGAGAAAATCATTAAAAGAAAATAATATGAAATAAAACACTCATTGGAAATCATTTCATTTTATTGCTCCACAAGGTAGGTACTTATAAGCTTTTTTATTTTCAAGTAAAAACACACTTACGAAACCACATGTTACGAACATGTGTGTGCATAACAGAACTTTATTTTTTATTTATTTATAATCTTATATCTCTAATCTATCAGGTACTTTACAATATACAATGTTTTTTCACTGTTCAATATTAAGAAAAACTGTTTTTGCATAATCCACAAAACATACAAATAGGAATGTTTCGATGGATTAGAGGTTTTCGAGCCGCAACATTAACTTTTTTTCTGATATAAACACACACTATTCATAATCAGGCCGTTTCTCTAAGACATGTGGCCTAAAGTAATACAGTCGCAAATTATGATAAATATATGTTACAAACAATATACTACTTCACATCCCTGTAAATAATAAAGTTTATAATATAAACATTTATGTTTTATTTGCAATACCAAAATTGGTCATAAAATAAAAATACAGTATATAAACGGGCAAGACAATAATAATTAATCAAGAAGTTATATCGTTTGTAACTTTATTTAGGGTACGTTTGAGATTATAAATCTCATTTATACAAAAACTGAAACATCATAAATCCGTTAACGATTAAGTTATCGGGATGTTGGTTGATGATGTAATCTCATTGATGTTAAAAGCTAAAAATGGCGCCAATATATTTTTAATTTTTAAAACTTGAGGATGAAAAAAATACAGGTTATAAACGTTATAATAGAGACATCAGGGGTAATTATTGTGAAGATTTATTGCAGCCATAATAACAGCTGTATTAAAATCGGATTACTTAGAAATATGTATGTATATTATGAAGAAAAGTAGGTTTAGTGTATTTTGATTTCTAAATTATTTTACATACATCTTGCCATTCCTATGAGCATAACTCGGTGCACCTTACAACATTAATTGGCACAAAACAAAACATCATTCGTACTTTTAAAATATTATTATTTATTTATATCTATTGTGTTTGAGTCGTATTTAATTAATTAACTTTTTGCCACCTTTTCATCTTATTTTCAAGTAGGAATAGCAATAAATGTATTAAAAAAAGAAAATATAGTAAGATAAAAATATAGTGTAGGTAAGTAGTAATTAAAACCAAATACAGAAGTCAGAGGAAACAATCAATTCAGCGCCATCTAGTGAAACAAAACATTACTATGCATATGAATCAATATAATATATATTTTTGATACTTAGATTTTGCGACTTTCACAATAACGTATTTATAAACTGATGTATAACAATCATACATGAGATCACAGAGTACGTGAATACCCTGGCAAATCACCAATTACGCGGAAAACTTTGTCTCATTCCTCTATCGAAGCCAAAGCTGCCAAAGAAAAGGAGACATAGTTTATAGCGTCAAATTCAAGTATTTTATAGTTTACAACAGCCTGGCATTCATCCATAGCTTCGTACCATACGATAAAACAAATATTTACATTATCATTACTCTCACTGCCTTTATTAAATATGAGACTTACTAAAAAAATAACAACTCTCTTTAGAAATGAAAAAGAATACAACCTACTGAGTGTGTCTTTAGAAATAGAATATATATAGCCACGTGTTGTCCTTTAGCACCATCCATATATAAAAATTTTGCAATATACATGTGTAAGACAGTGAGAGATTAATTTGAAACTTTTCCATCGATACAATATAATATTACCTACGCTAATAATTAAAGCGTTATTTAAGGTTAAAAATGGCTTAGCCACATTTAATTTTTTTCATATCGCGAAACCAAAATAGATTTTCAATTTGAACAACTCTTTTTTTTAAGTAATTTAAAATCAATAATATTAGTAGAACCAAAATATTTGCCAATAAATATTAAAATATATACAATTAATCACTAAGTTAGCCAAGCCAAAACATTGTAGCACCAAAATTATCCAACACAAGTACTGACAGAAAAGTTTCATTAAATATATATGAGGTACCTTATTATAAAATATAATGACATGCAGTCCATTTCTAATGTACACTATTAAATGTTTAAAACAATAAGTTACTCTTATTACACTCGCTTACGGTACCTATATTGAATAATATATATTAATAAGTAAATGGTAATTTATTTTTTTCAAAGTGTCTCTGACTAGAGATATAACCTATTCTAAAACTGAAATCTTATTCTATAACAACTAACTACGTAACATAGCACTCTTCGAAGGAAAAAATATCATCAAAAGGAAAATCGTTTCGATTTTTTCTTTTTATACAATTTGAGCTTTGCCAAAGTCACTTAGTGAAATCATATTTCACAATTCATTTCATTTGTTGTTTATTTTTTCTGTAAATCGACCTCGGCAGTGTTTAGCTAGCGAATTGAAGATATATAAAAAATCGGAACTTGCTCGACTCTGAAATTGCTTGAAAATATTTATTCACGAAACGATTTCTTTATCAAGACCGATGATCGAGAGACTTAGAAATTGTGAAGTTATCTTGCTTTTGCTTATATTTTCAGTTCGCTAGCTGGCATCAAACAGAAAATATAATTGTAATTTATTAATTGAATAGTTGCTTCAAATCTGGTACAATCATTATGATTATCACAAAGTGATTATTATTATCATTACAATTCAAACAATAGAAGCAAACACAACACCAATTATGTTTAAAGTAAATAGGTGTAGAGACCGATATTGATTTTTATGAAAATATCAACCTCAAATTAATTATATTTATCTAAAATGATATACCAATCAGGTATTTTTGATTTTCTAGAAATCAACTGTGATATCTGTAATTTATATGTTAATCCAAAGTTAATCAAAGAATTTAATAACCGCTGGATAATTTTAATGTTCGTACCTGTTAAAAAATAAATAACTTGAGGCGCCCATGAGGTCATAGCTTAAAATCACACATGTTCAAATGTTAATTATTCGAACCAGTGTCCGGAGACACAAGTTTAATACATAAATAATAATTGCTCAGTCACAAAAAATATGCACTAAATTAAAATGCACTGTTACTGGCAAAGGCTAAAAACGCGTGACTCAAATTTATTACAAAACGTATATTACACATTATATAAAAGTCCGTCAGCCGCTTTTCGGTCATTGACAATAACTAACTAAATAATATTTTCACGTTGTTAAAAATATTTTAAGAACGTGTTACTCGTGAAACTTTTGTTTAAGACGTAAAAAAATCACAAGTTTTCGAATAAATTAAAATGCTACGGAAAGACATAGGTATATATGTCTTACAATAAAATTGAAAACATCAAATCTTGTGATGACAATGTTAAAATTACAATAATTAATTTTAATACCTATCGACCGAATCAATTAGGAATTAATTTCACGGTGTGTCTCTGTGTTGTTGTTAAAAGTATTTTACTAAATGGACATTACACAGCGTCCATGTCATGTACAAACCACAGAGAACATCACCAAACACCACATTGTTGACAACCAATCATTATTTTGGAAAATACAAAACCTAACACATTGATAAGAATCAGGCAGTGATTAATTCACCATTTAACAAATTATTGCTCGATAAAAAAGAATCTAAATGAGAATCAGTGTCTTACATAGTTTTTCTTAATTTAGACCAATACATTTTTATGTACAATGAGGTAGACTGCGGGATACACCCTTATAAAGATAATTTTGTTGGCCTGGACTCTACTAAAGTAGCTATAACTTATGAAGACATGGAACTGTCCCACTAGCCGTTAGATGTTTTAAATACAACAATACTAGATCTACACATTCATCATCTGGGAAGAAAATTATAATTAACTATTTTGGCTGTATACTGCAACTGGAAATAACGCGAGATTTTAAAAAACAATCCCATATAACAGCTGGAAGACGTCCTCTATATGGCCATAGACAACCGTATGTTAAGAATTATAAATTATTTGCATTTCTTCCACAATTCATTTTAGTGGGACAGATGAATTTAGAAAAGTGTTCACGTAGACCTGACACAACAAAATGTTTACGAGTTAACAATATTAACATTACAAATGTGCCTCTTTTCTTCTACGATTGGCTTGTGTCTGTAAACAAATATAAACTTATTTCCACATGTGTTTCATACAACCTTTAACATATAAGAGGTATGATGCATGTATTGTGTGTGAAATATTATTACTATTTGGTATGGCTGAGGTTTTATACAGAGTTATTTATTCAAACGAATTACGTAAAGTAGATGTCAAGCAAATTGTTTAACAAGGCAGGCCGATATTACACTATCATTTTTTTTAATGATTTACGTAATGGTTCTATTATATCGCGTGTAGAATGAGCTTTATAAGTAATAATAACATGATTATGACGTGATTTATAGTGTAACACCGCCCACTGATGGTATCTACGTAGGTTGTTACTATTCCGGAATATGTAGTTTATATTAAGTTTATGTATACTACACAAGTAGAAGTTAACTTAAAACGTTGTTATTGCTTATTGTATGTACACAGATATTGCAAAAAAATCTTAAAAATAACCCTGTATAAATTATGCTTATGGTTGTAGTTATATAACTATTTTACTATATAATATTATATGTGAGTATTTTGTTAATAAGGTATTGAAAAAGCACAGAGGTTGAGGTTATATGAAAAGGTAACAGACGTACCCTCAGAATGGCACACGTTGAAGAGACTACAAGAAAAACTGTATATTGTACAAAAAACTAATTTCATAAAACTGTACTTGATATGATTATGTACAACTATTTTATCTGCATCGTGCTACTGTATATTCTGTGGTAAAAATCGATCCTCTCATCGAACCTGCACACTGCGGCAACAACGAAACCGGTGTCGCCACATAAAATTATTCAAAACAGTATAAATAGAAAGAAGTCTCAATAGACTCGGTTTCAAAGATCAACAATATCCAAGTAGAGAAAAAATATTTACACGGTGCCGCGTACGGGAAAGTACATCATGATTGGTTCAGCACCTCGTGGTTTTGTACTGTAGAGACGCAATGTCACTGAGCGTTCATCGCGAGTCACTGTTAGCGCAACCTGGTGATGACGCGCGTTGGTCAACATGGCGGCGGTTCCGCTTCCTCCTGCTTGGGGGGCGAGGAGTTGGGCGAGGGTCTGTCGTCGTGCATGCTTTGCTCCCGTCGCGCGATGTCGGCCTCTCGCTGGTCGAGGCGTGCTTCTCGCCGCACCAGCTCTGCCTCGCGTTCGTCGAGCAGACGAGCGCGCTCCGCGAGCCGTGCCTCGGCGTCGAGCAGGCGCGCGGCTAGTTCGGAGTCGCTGTGCGGCGGCGGCGAGGTGGACGACGTGACATCGTCGATGGGCGGCGTCAGCGGCTTGAGCGCGACGTTCGGCTGGTAGTCGCGCTCGAATGAGGTGCAGTCGGCGACGCGCACCACCCGCTCGGGATTTTGCAGCACTGGCTCCCGCTTGTCCCATGGCCGGAACGCCGACAACGCTCGGTAGTGCAACGCATAGGGGTCTAGGAGCAACGCGTACGTGGTATAGTCCTCACTGCGCGCTTTCTTTGGAGGGGATTCCGGCGGCTCTGGCTTACACACCACTGTTTCCACCACCTGGAATTAAAAGAAAAAACTCAATTAGCGTTATGGACACATGAAAGTAGTCGATGTGGTACATAAGATGGTAGCAACCTAACGTCACGTTAAAACTCTTCATTACTAAGTTTAGCATTACTTCGCTAGAAATAAAAGGGAGGGTTCGGCAGATTCTCAGAAACTCTTGCTTATTTTGCATCCTTTAAGATAAATCTGTTACAACATCTTTAGCTAAAGACTTATCTGGAACCCTGTAATACTATGAGGGTCCGGATATAATCCGAAATCATTATAATCTTGAGCTCGTACTCGGTAACTATAAAATAAACATATTTTAGAAACTAGCTAGTAGAATCTTTAAAAGTTAATCAAAATTGAGACAATTTGACAATGCTAAAATTTCATTTTCCAAATCCGTCGACTGATTGTAGGTACAATAGGGCGCAAATGACAAATAGAAAACAACGCCGCAACTCTCCGTCGAAGTAGTCTTGTGTCTGCGACAGTGGATGTACGTAAATATGTACATTAATGTCAAAGGGTCACATTACTGACGTCAATAGCTTATCTGTTAATAGTGGAGAACCAAGGAACGACAAGAACTGCTCTCAAAACCTTTGCGACATGAATCTACGTCTAAACAGAAAATGATTCCTTCAGAACTTCTATTTTTAGTAGGTAGAACTAAATTATATCATCGCTTCATAGCTCTTCCTATAATCGTCTTCCTATAATATCCTTGATCGAAAATAGAACAAAGGAAATGTATTTCTGACGTCCCTGAGAAGAAAATTCTCTTCAAATTTTTACTCAACATCAATTGTATTGGGACACTTTTAAGTTACAGGTTATCTCATGGGCCCTGATAGAGCAAAGAACGTCATTCCTGTTTCAATGAGCAGAGCCTGCACAGCTCACCACACCGCTATCAGCATAACACATTCGTCTTACATAACGCAGGTGCGAGGGGAGGGGGCAGACGGCGCGCGTCATCGCCGCCCTCGCTCCCCCTGCGCTGGGGTGAGGCGCGGATGTAGGTCGTGGCCAGGCCGCAGACGACCCCCAGACGCCAACCTCGCCCTGCCCTGACGCACCAAACACTCACACCCCACCTCACACAGGCGTAAATGTTAATGCTGCTAACGATTTTGCCTTCAGCAACTATTTAGAAACAAAAAACTGTCAGCAACAAGAATTTTCAGCTTTCCTTTTTTTATAGAGGCAAAGTCATTATTTAATGCTTCCTACATTTCGTATGAATCAAAGCGATACGCCGCCAAAACTATGCTTAGTTCGTTATCGAATTCTTTGAACGAATAACAGCACGAAAAATGTGGGAGAAATAACATGCCGATATGTTATCAACATACTCATCATTCAATCTACAACTTTGTATTGTTTATTTGACGACGCGATTGATTCTAGACCTTATATCGAGGAGATAAACAGCACATTACTATCTAACAGGCGCGTCAAAATGGCGTCGGGCGCGTTCAAAACACTGGCTCCAAAACAATGTACGTAATGAGAGAACGGCGGGGTTTCCGTCGAGACTCATCTACGGAACGTGTGCCAAGATAACTGGTGTAAGTGGAGCTTCCTCGGCGCTCCTTGCCTTGTACGTCACTCACTTGTAAGGGCCCGAGGTAGGTAGGTCAATGGGCTTTCTAGGCTCAACGTAAGATGGGCGCGTGGGCGCGGTCCAACTAACATATTTCGGCCTACTTGCAATTTAGCAACTGTTTTTCGGCCGGCACGTGCCTACGTACGTCCTACGATGCGTGCTATTAATACATTTTTCCTTGAACAACCCCGATCCCTCACGTTTTAGTTTATCGTCAAAATAACTCCGTAACTTAGGAATTGTCAATAAAATGCTGGTATAGCGAAAAACTACGCGAACTCATGAAGTAGAAGGTCGCAATAACTTTAGCATCTATTACATAGATTAATGTGTTGTTGCCATGCAATAGTGTGTCATATTGAAGCTTTGCGACTTTGAACAAAAGTGGAGTAAGTACAAATAGAAGGAATGAAGAAATCGTGAATGTGTTGCTCATTCTTCCATATTGTCACATAGATCTGTAACGGGCTCTGTATCGTTAAAATTCGTCTAATAATTGAGATGAGTGTACAAACAGGTGAAATTATAAATGTGCTTTATGCTTGTTATAATCAGTTCAATAAAAAAAATGATAGTCGAAGACACCGCTTAACTTCATAGTTCAAGAAAACTGGCGCGGTTCCTTATGCCTTGTGAATTGAACTCAAAAAAATAGATCCAGAAAAATTTAAACGCCGGACAACATTGAAAAGGACTATAATATTATGGAAATACTCATAAGTGTTGCTCAGATTAAAAACTTCTTTATGTTATTAAAGGAACTCTGACCTCTTTGTTACAACCACACCATAGATAATTAGATATTTTGAAATAAGAACCGTCTATTCTGAAAAATACATCATCCAGTTCATGCCTACGAGCTATTTCCCACTTGAGTCATACAACTTACGGACTTGTATACCTATGTACGTCTAATATAGATAAAACTACGTTTTTCTATGTAATGCTGATCAGGTTTATGTTTACTGTGGGATAATTTTAAGTTTACATGCCAGTGAAAATGGGCAATGAACTAATGAAGTAGGTATCCAGGGTTGTCTCGCTTCTGTTTTATCAAACGTAATAACTTTATATTGTTATAAAGCTATATTGTTCGTTACAAGTGCATGTGTACTCTAGTGCACTAGTCAATGTACCGAAGTAATTGCTTGCACTAATCATAATGTAAACAGGCTTTTATTTATTAGCATCGAGCGGGGGAGACGCATCAACGACCATTACTAATAAATTAAAATGAGAAAACAATTTTATCATATCACTAGCATTTGCCTGCAACTTCGTCCGCATGTTTTTCAGTACTCACAGTATGATAATAATCCACCAAGATTTGGAACCGTTCACAGGGTGCACCTATAATCTTAACGATTCAAAAAATACCTGCAAGAACACAGCACAGTCCAAACGGCATAAACTAGATACTTTTTTTATGACGTAGGGTGCCACTGGATTTTATTGTTTATTGTAGCAGCAAGGAGTCTGGAAATATGCCCGGTAGATGGCAATAGGCTCGTCCCATATGACATGGAACTTTATAACGGCATCAGCGAAGTGTGGGTCAACATAGTACGCCTCTGCCTAAACCTTCAGGGAATACAGGTGTGATGCTATGTTTCTTTCTATTTGTTGTTTCGAGTGCTGTGCTGGCAAAGTTAGTGTCTCATAAACCATCTTTAAACACTTATGAAAGGTCACAGACTAGGTAGGGTAGGTAGGTAAGGTATTTGGCAACCTATAGTTGTGTACCTACTTTTAATTCTTCTACATTGATGCACCTTTAAATAAAGTAATTAAAATATTATTTAAAATTAAAAATGAAGGGTAAAGAATGTTCATTTTAACAAACCGTTGCCCCACTATCCATTATTCCTGTATCGTGAACAACAAATCTTCACATGCATAGACACCCAGATCAAGAATAATTATATCTGTAGGCCCAACAAAATTATGGTTTCGTGAGGGAAACGAACCCGCGACGAGCGTCAAACAGTGGATCGGTAAACCAAATAGCGGATACTAATTACTAGGTGAATTATGCAAGTCGTCTATGCAAGATTTTCATGTTGTTATCCTTAAAATAAATGGAGCTGATAAAATGCAAATATTTAAAACAATAGCAGGCGTTCAAGGCAATTGATATCTAATCTGTTCCGTGTTGATAGGCAGACATTGCAATCTTCCCACACAGTGGAGTTGTTTGCGAATTTTCCCGACCATACAGAATGTATGCGTACGAGTTTTGTTTTTCAATAACATGTTAGTTAGCTGCGCAATTTAATTTACTATCTACAGATCAAAATAAACATGTAGCCTCGCTGATTTCATAATAAATGTATTCTTTACTATCCTACTGGTAACCACGAGCTTCTTCTCATAATAACAATCAGCCGTAGTCCGCCAATCTGGTTTAAGAATGGTTGGCGGACCACAGAAAATAGAAAACTTATGGAGGCTTCTCAGGTGTGCAGTTTTACCCATTATGGTTTCCTTTACCGTTAAATAAATTCAATATCAATTCTTAATACTTTCCCTAATTTACAAGGGTTCCTTGACGACCAATTTCGCGAGTACTTTTATTTGTCCCATAATGAGCTCAGAATTTGATTATCATTTGCGTTAAAGGTGAAGGATAACATCGTGCGGAAACCTGCACACCTGAGAGGGCTCCATAAAGTTCTTAATGGTGTGTGTAGTTCGCCAACCCGCACCGGGCTAGCGGGATCAACTAAGGCCTTACCCTTCTCGATTTGAGAAGAGGCATTATATAATGAGCTATGGGGGTATAGGTACCGTTAACACAAGGCTTGGCAGACACTCCAGTTTTAAGAACTCATTTGAAACAAATGAACACAACCCCAGCATATTCAGCTACAGTTTCTACAGATCGACCTTGTGTTTCTTGGTTTGGCGTATGCGCCAACCCTATGGCATCTTAGCCGTCAATGGACGGAGGATTGTTTAGACAAGGCGCGCAAGACATCGCACGCCTCCGAATAGTGAATCAACTTCGTAGAAAACGTTAGAAAATATTTTATTGCAGCATTCCATTTCGTAATCAGGCTAAGAATGCGCAAGGCCGTATGTACTGGAGAATACAACAAAATAGAGTAGAATACAAAAGAACAAGCAAGAAGACTAATCTGCTTACGTCAAATATAGGTGTGTATCTTGATATGACTTGAAGATTTTATTGGGGAATAGCTTCTAGACTCATCAAGGTTAAGTGGCAATTTCTATAGAAAGACCAATGACCGCTGAATCAAACGAACACCTGAACAAGTGGATCGGCAAACGTAATGGCAAAAACTCTAGAAGACCTGAAGAAGGCAGCTGGATTAGGACGCACAAGCTGGTAGATGAACTGCGACAGGCTAAATTGATAGCCATCCAGAACCACTGAACTTGAACCCACAGAACACGATATATTCTGTGTTCATTCTTATAAACAGACCATTTTGTAAAAGACGAACCTATCGTGTTTTATGTTCAATTTAAACATACATTGTAGTCAGTAAACTACGAACGCCAGACTGTTGACTTAAGATCTTGAATGAGCATGCCAGTTTTAGTGTGTGCTGTGCTGTTAAAATTCTATATTAAATTAATTGATGGTTAATGTCTAAGTGTACACAACACAGTAACTGGCTAATAATAGGCCAATTGTCCTTTACGAATCAAATGCTGCCGCGAGCTCAGAATAGTGAACCTCTTTTTTATATTCTGTGATTGCGAGCATAGCAACTACGCGATTATGTAAAGGGCAGCAGCAGCATATAAATTAATCTATTCCTCAAAACACTTATTTAGCTAAAGAGAAGACAAAATAAAGTGATTTATTTCTCCAAAAGTCAAAGTTAACTGGCATTGCTAATAAATCATCATGAAATTAAATTTAAAAGTTGTGCCCAACTGGTATGATATAAATAATAGCTTGTGCGAATATGATAATAATATATATAATCTCTCCGAATTGATAATGATCGCAGGGTTGGTACTTGTAGTTATAAACCAATGTTATGTTCCCTGGTTACTAAGCCGTGTTCATAAAAGATCAGTTCATAAGAAAATGCTATGTTATGTTTCCAGGATTCAATGTAACGTTGCAATTATGAAATATTAAAAAAAAATGTTCTGGTATCACGTTGGATTATCTAGCTTTATGCTTAAACATTCCAAAACGACAAATGCCCAGTACTTACAGCCTGAAATTATGACATTAACCAAAAAGGCATAATTTTTTCAAATTAATGTTAGCCATAGACAAAAAAGAACGAATTATATTTTTAATGATGATAGCCCTAGGCAAAGGAGCATAACTCATCGCGACTTTTATGCTAATGCCGCATGATTTATCGTATCAAACGGTTATCTAGACAATTTATCTCTTTATAAAGTATCATTCGACTATCTCCGACCTTCGTCTGTCATTGTTTTCTGGCAACATTTTATCTTATAATGGTAATATCTTTAGTTTGATAAGTTTTTAGCGTTCTTTAGTATTTTATTAAAAATATGTTTAATGTTATACAGGTTTATCTGATAATCTTGATCAAACTAGCTCCATAAAATACTTAACCTTAGCTCTTAAAAAATTACTTCAGAACACCGAGAAGCACCTCAACGGACTTGCTGACTCTGTACTGTCTTTTGAGACTTATTATCTAAACAATAGTGGTTTTTCTGTATCTTTTTTCAATTAAAATGAACTGCATAAACATGATCCACGTAACATGAAGGAGACAATGTAGAATGGGGCCCTCGATCATTGTCTGTTGTTTTTGATCAGACAGCAGGTTAGACGGACAGTAATAGGTACTGATTATTATAATCAGTACTTAGTTATATTATACTTATTATTCACTTGTATTATAAATTTTATTGTTCAACAATTCATGTTTTGCGCACCCAGTTGCTATTTGACGTCAGCCAGATTAGGGAATAATAGAGATTATACATTATCAGATTGATACGTGGAAACAGAGCTTTATTTCACAATAATACTATCGTGCGATAAGGATTTTTTATTGTTAAAAAATGCCAGAATGTCTCCATGTCTCTTAGCTTTTTTGTACCTATTAGAAGATACATAAAAAATAAGTAAGTAACGTTATAGCTGTGCAATGTCGTCCAGCTTTTTTGCCCGTTGTAGACGGACCTAAGCATTATTTTCGCGAATTTACGTCCATAGGACTACAAAGCTATCGCATACAATCTGTCGCATGGAAATCCTGCTATACATACGTCAGTCATGTTACCATGACAACTAAGCAAATTTACTGACTGAACATGTAAAAATATCTATTACGCAAGCCGCCGACGCATCGCCCCCAGGGGGTGGAGGGCCAGACGCCACCTTGGAACACCCCTCGACCGACCAAGGTCAACCAGCAGTCTACGAAACACTTGCTAACCTAAATCCGACTATATTCCGGACGTCTCAAGATTCAATTTCAGTCACTGACTGCGTCCTAATGTTGTTCATTCAATTTTGTCTTCTTACATCTTTATATAAGGTTGAATTTAGCTCATGTTACGCCGGGGCGTGAATGTAGAGGTTGTAGTACTAGTGTAGTGTAGTCCGACGGCAATCAATGAGTTTCAGCCTTGTTGTATGAATTATGTATAGGAACGGGCTCGCTTACGTGACATTTTAGTTGAAAACAAGCTCTGTGCGGTGTTGACGGAAACCAGGACACCGTGTCCTTTACGACGTCGAACCTGGTTTAAAATACATTATTACTCAACAGCAAGTCTATAAAAGCTTTTGCCCGCAATCCTTGATAGTCAAGTTAAATACCCTTTATCGAGAATGAAACGTTTTATTGAATGGAATTTCCTTTTATTAGAAACTTGAATACTTGTAATATCAATATACTATCAGAACATATTACATAGTCATTAGCAAATTCATATTATTATTCAAATCGTGTTCATGACTAGACATCATTATGAATTAATATTCAAAACCTATTATTAATTCGCCACACACAGCAATCAGTATTAATGCGATATACACTGGTTAAATGTAAAACAAAACACGTTTAAATTCCGTTACTTAGAACTATTCAATAAAAGATTTTGCTATAATTATTTATATCTATACTAATATTATAGACAGGTAAAATTTGTTTGTATGTAGGCGGTAATGTCCGAATTTAATAATCCGAATCTGTAAATTCTTTCACCGATATATAGCTACATTATCCCCGAGTGCTATAGGTTAATTATATAGGTAGATCACGCGGACGAAGTCGCGGGCTGAAGCTATCCACTATAAACATCAACATACAATAACAAATAATTTAGGAATGATCCAAAAAAAATGTGTATAAGGTTAAAAAAAACTAAATTCAAAAAGCACGTTCCAATTTTAAATAATTCTTTAATGCAGCCGTCACGAATTTCTCGGGCAAAAAAAAAGATGGCGACTGCATTTTGCTGTGAATTTAGAATTAATCTGTGAGAAACGAGTTTACGGCTATGGTCACCCTTCGTTTGTTATCTGCATCAGTGAGCTAATGGTGATTTAGCGACCGTGGACAATCGCCGTGAGAGCTTAGTTACTTGATCTGACCGGTACCGTACAGCACAGAGCAAACCAAATAAATAGAACGAATAAAAAGATTATATTTTTTTTAAATTGTACACATTATTGCCTCCTGTATTTCCATCCCATTTTAAGTACTGATGCTTTCACTTCAATGGTCAAACAAGTATAAAATTATGTTTATGCCTTCCAGAATATCGCGCATAAGTTTCAATCTCCTATAGTACTTCTACTAACAAATGATACGTGTTTAAATCCCGAGCTAAAAACGAGACTCCTATTGCAATTAATTGTAAGATGAAAAAAAAAAGATTTTGTCCGCTGCTTTTCTGAAAAGCGATGACTCGATTTAGAGAATTCACTGAACGCTTCCTGTCGACTACTGTATATTTTTTTCTGCCGGCGTTCAATTTGCTTAGGTTGTCTTGTTTTTAAATAAAATTGGATAAGGAAAGCCAGACTTTCGAGCAGTAGTTTTAGATTATATTTTTCCACGAAGAATTTTATGTACACACTTTGTGTATTTTGTAGTTCTAGTATACAACCATATTTAGTACAAAACTACATATTATTTATATTCTGTGGTTATAGTGACAGGTAGTGATGATCAGGCACGGATTGCTCATTACATTATTAATCGAAGTGTGAATATGACACGACACGATTAAAAACTAATGCATATACGCAAATGTCAAGACTTTCACATGGCCATAATGTACACTTTTTTTTTGAATGCCACTCATGCTATGGCACTGATATCGATCAATCTAATGGATTTGAGATTATTAATGATCGCTACCGAAATGACCGTAGGAAGAGATGAAAGTTTCGATGTATTTCCTTCACCTATATCGCTTTTGCTCCAGATTAATAGGAATTAATAGGAAGAACCTTGGAATACAATCTATTTTTGAAATAGATGACGTCAGATAAGAGACCGTTGCAACATGTATGAAAATAGATTACATAAAAGTTCCTTCTAGGAATAATAACGTAGATATTTATATTGGTTTGTTAACCCCTGCACGCGACTTCGCACGTTTTAATGGCCATCTGTTAAAGGATAGTCGACGAGCCCAGCGATTATTATGTAAAACAGGCATACGCCGATTTGTTTAGGAAGTGTACCGCCAATAACTTGTGTCCGTATTGGAACTGTACTTGCTGTATGTACGCGAATATTAATGCTTCTGTCAGCGGCCTGTGCAGAGGAGGCGCTTCCCTCGAATTGAATCCATACAAATTGCGACGTCCTATCATTGCCAAGCGTATATACATATACTACTGGCAACATTAAGAGGGCCGAGGGCCGGATCGTTCTCGGAAGCCGATTACGAACTCTCGCAACCGGGGGCATCATCACGACACTTCTCGGAAGGTAGCGAGCAAATCATTGAGGAAGCGTCGCTATTAAGGTTTCACTTACTCATGTAATTGAACTTTTTACACGATACTGATGTGTTAGGACCCGTAAAATCGTAAATGTCAACGCAATTTGTTTCGGTAAATGTCAGTGCGTTGCCCTGTTAGTAGAGACGGTTTCGATTAATTCGTTGTTTGTGTTAAACTCGAGGTTTTGGCCCTTAAGGTGTAAGGCTTTGGGTTTCCGTTGGCTGGAGAATGTTAAGTGCCGGATTGGGCGTGACATTTACAATGTGATCTGTGATCGCAATAGTTAAAGTTTAGGTTAGGTTTCATGAATCGCTAAGAATATACCGAAATGCAATGAACTTATGTAGGTAATATTCTAATAATTCATCGCGGTTTACTCGAATTCTACCCAGAAACTACCTCATTTACCCGGATAAAAAATATCATGAGTTAATCTGTAATATGGTCTATGTGTGCGCCAAATATCATCCAAATCGGTTCAGCCGTGCGCGATTGAGTAACAAACATTGTCTAAGATTCATAAAACCTAATATTTATTAAAATGGAGCTATTCAGACGAGCGTTTACAATGAGCCTTTGACTCCAGAAATATACCCATAAACCTCTAGGCTAAAGGACAAATCTATCAGAAAATATAAAACGCGTCAATTTTACAATTTCTACGAACTGTCATAGTGTACGAGTATAGTAAGCGAATACAAGATTCTACAGATCATGAATAATGAGTTTTCCAATCTGATATATCACCTAACACTAACCTTTTTGGCTCCTTTCTACCTACATTATTCACGAGTAGAAGATGACAGTCACATAATAAAATACGTTTATTTCTATTCCAAGAAGCCGGTGAGTCAGCCAATCAGGAATTAGCAATAATAACCAGAGATACTGTCATTGGTGGCATAACGAAAACAAACATGGACACTGAACCGTTCACGTGTCGACATAATTATCGCGGTAAACTGACTCTCGAGTTCAATTTTTATAGCGCCATATTTTGCATACGACTCCATAGAATGTTTATCGTCTTGTTTTGATGTTCAGGCAGTATCGTATGTTGTCGTGGCGTGATTTTGACGGGTGAGTTCCTTATTAGAGTAGGACAAATGAACGACGTTGTCTCCGTCATTTGACACTGGCAATGCACTCATTGTGAGCAATATTATGGGTCCGTATAATTTCAACTTCTTTTGTTCCCCTTACAAAACGTGCCACCTGAGTATTTTAATCCATTATCAATGACGGGGTGTTGACAGTGGCGTGCACAGAGTTTTTAGACAGGGTAGGCAGACAATTTTAAAAGCTTACTTACCAAAAATACCTATTGCATGTTGGTATTGGCTCGTCGTCTTGTCGATTAAGTAATGATGTATGTGATTTGCCACCTCAGATATCTTATAGTAAATATTTATTCGTGTTATGTAGGATAGGCAGTGTCGTTTTGTCTTGATGAACCGCACTCCACTGGGTGTTCAAGTGTGTAAGGAAGATAGCGTAGCGTATACGGGAGCCATTACAATTTCATGAGCCAATGAATCGTGCGAATGATATTGTGTCTGTTTTGTTTTTAATACTAACTGAAAACAAGTGAATTTCTATTAGTATGTAGACTTATAAAAATCTACATATAAAAACGTTCATTTTTTTTTTGGCAAGAAAATTATTTGTTTGGCCGTCCATGAAGCGGTAAAGTGTGAACAGTCTCTAAGTTTAATTCGTAACTTAATATTTGAATGTTTTGTTTACAAGCTGCGGAGTGACGGATAGAGTTACCGGAACAGCATTACGGCTGTCTTTAACGATCAACTTCGTGGGATTTTCTATTAGCAACGTTACGTGTTATGACGGATCTAGTCACATATTCGTAACAGGGAATTTTCCCACGAAAAGTAAGAACTACTTGTAGTTAACATAAAATGTTCCATTAATCATGGTTGTCCCTTGTAATTTTTCTAGGACCATCAGAGCAACGATTTTAATAATGAAACTGCGTTTACTGGTTTACAGATCACTTTTAAAATGTCACGCTATTCAAATATGGAAAGAAATTACGAAAGAACCTGGTTTCACGAAACGATATTAAAATTATGTAATTTCGTTTCATACACAGATACGCATGCGTGATCGTGAACTTGAATTATAGTAACAAGGTCGAATTTTATGTTTACAACAAAAAGTAATCTCGTTAAACGGATAACGTGTACCAATCATGGTATATACTGTACATATTCACATAATATACATGATATATGTCATGTATTACCGCCTCATTGCGTAATTGGGGAAAATAATGTGATTTAATTAATTCACGTTTATAAAACCACGCGATCAAAGGAACTATAAATTGGAAAATGGAAAACAAGAAACATTGAATAATTTAAGTAATTTCTCTCCTGCGAAGTTCGTGAGATTTTCAAAGACAATTTTTTTTACAAAGTCTGCTAATGAAAGGTAGGGCCCGTGTTCCTAGAACCGCTATTTTGTTGTGTTAGGTGAACGACCGAGGCTAGCAACTGAACGAAAAAGTTTTTATATCACGTATTTTATTCAGTACTAGCTGTGCCCGCGACTTCGTTCGCGTGGATGTCGGAACTTAACAATGTATTTTTTAGTGAGACCAAATGCACTTAACCTTATTTTTTTCTAAAATAAAAGAATTTTTCTAAAATAAAAGTAGCCTAAGTTACTCCTTATTACATCAGCTACCTGCCAATAAAAGTCCCGTCAAAATCGGTCCAGCCATTTCAGAGATTAGCCTATACAAACAGACAGACAGAAAGACAGACAGACAGACAAAAATTGTAAAAAATGTTATTTTGGTGTATGTACCGTATATATATTCATATGCATTTAGTAAAAAACGGTTATTTCAATATTACAAACAGACACTCCAATTTTATTTATATGTATAGATTTTGGGTGAATAATCAATAAATTATAAACTAAAAATTTCATGTGTTGGTTGCCTACTCTATCGGAAATACTATAAACATAGACAGTTTAAAATAAATGGTTTGAATTTATGTGTGTTGACAAAAAATATAGGAAAATAAAACTACTGAAATTCTTGTGAGATGATTAATATCATCATGGGATATTTTCCTGTTATCTTCAATGATCTCAGAAACCATGAATACTCTTTAGAGAATTTGCGTTACCAATTAGTAAATATTTCGTTTCCCAACTTCCTCTGAAGAGTAGGTGATAAATAATCATTTTTGATCAATTGCCAATACACAAATGGGTGACAGCCACAAAGAGCACTGGTAACGCGCCCGCGCCGCGCCGGTGTCAATAAGGCTGGCCGCATGTTTTGCTCGCGTTCAACGAAATCAAAGGATTTTTGAACAGAGATTCTTAAAAAATATCATCATTTTAGCTTTTGCCTGTGGTGTTGTATTGTTTAAATTTAAAATTTGTTAAAACTTAGATCCGCATATTGAGTATTATTATGTCAAATAAATTATATCTCAACATCCGTTCTTAAAAACGCATTTACGTGCTAAGTGTCATTAGTATGTAAAAATAATCTGGCTTGTATGACGTCATAAGAAACGTCTTAAAATACTAATGCATATTCTTCCCTAAGTAAAATCCAAAAATATAACCAGCAGCAGGTTATTTGTTATTTGTAGTCAATATTTCAATCAATTAATCTGTCGTTTCACCACTACTCTTCCAAAGAATTTTTATGGAATCGCATTATTTTTTTTTAAATTTTACATGCCTGATAATATTATTTACATATTTCAATAATACGGGTGCCAAAACGTGCGTAATGAATTCATGAATTAAAAGTATGTGTGTTATGCGAGAATGTCAGGCAAGAATTTATAAGGAAATCTACTATTTATGTTTTTACATTTGCTTATAATTAAAGCACTTAGCTTTCTAGGCTTTGGAATCCGGTGTTAAACTGAAAAAGGGAGTAGAAGAACATTTAATATCTTATGTTTCTCTTCGAAAGCCATCGTTAACGCCTGAAGTCAGCGGAGCTAGGTGGCCACAAACGTGTGGAATAGGGACATAAACAGAAATGTCAAATCAGGGATTTCCACGTACAACTAAACGACTTTTAGAGGCAACCCTAGTGTAACGCTAACTCGGTTTTTGCCAAGGTTTTCTGAAGCCATTATTTTATATTCGAACCAATTCATAGTAAATCGAGTTACATAATAATATGCAGACTTTCTGTTTCAGGAATTAGCTGTGGTCTCGGTTTTCTATAGCTATCAGTCGATAAATTACTGCATAGTTTTAGTTTAGGCATTCGCGTAATGTTTCCAAGGTATTTGATATTGAAATTCTTTGGGAAGTTCAAATTGAATTTTCAAGTTTCCAATACCGCTATTAGGTACTTACTGAAACATTTCCGAAAATCAGACAAGAATTTTTGATCGATTTTCTTTATGTTAAAACATGGAAATTTACAACATCGGTATTCATGTTTATTTGTTCGTGTTATATCACTCGTAAAATATTAGAAAGCTTACAATATAATGGGTTACAGTCAATGTTAGTTTTCCATCAATTTATGCAATAGCTGCGCAAGTCATAATCGTTACCATGGTCTTTTGTATCGATTTTTCTAAATCGATTACACGTGTACGAAGTCTATCATAACAATCTATCGTAAAGATACACAATACGACGAACGTTTGAATTTCGAATGCAATTTAAATATTCTATTATGATACGGGAAGACAGAGGCCGTTCACAATAGTACACAATGGTACATGAACGTGTGTGAACGTCAATGAACTCAATGCTATATGGTTTTGGTTTTATATAATATAGAGAATGACATAATTGTCTTTTACACGTGGCGTCGACCGCTTCCTGTGCAATAGAAGGTGATTAGATGACGAGTCTTAAGAGATTTTAAGAGTACTGTTTCCACATGTCATTGTTCATTATTATAAAGTAGGGTTGCCATCCCCAGATTCTGAAAACCAGGATTTGGAAGTGGAATTGCCAGGACATTTCGGTTAAAAAACAGGACGCAGTATGAGAAAAGTATAAGAAAACAGTGTCAATGAAACTGAATTAATAGCAATTACAATGTTTTATGAAATTATTTTCAATTAAATTATATAATATAAGAAATTAAATGGAAGATTAAATTATAAAATAATACTGATCATTAAACTTAAGATAGGCAGTAGTGGCGCGCGAATAATAAAACACAGGATTTTACGAGGACTCTTTAAGAAATAGGACGCTACTAAATAACTATCCAGGACAATCCAGGACACCCCAAAAAGCAGGACATGTCCTGGGAAAACAGGACGGTTGGCAAACCTATTATAAAGTAACCTGTTTTAAATATAAAATACTATTTATATATGTACTTTAACAGTTTCAGACGAAAATGAAATCATTAACTATCTGTAACTACTGAAAAAGATTTATTCTGTCTCGCCTCTTCTGCAAATTACATTTTCAGGAGCCCGTGCATACACCATAGGCGCAGCGAATAAAATAAATATCTAACCTCCTTTCATACGCATTTACGGTGATAATAATGAAGTGAATTACGATTTTCCTTGTCAACACAGGTAGTTAGTCGCGACGGACTCATAACCTTGTACTACGTCTAGCCTGCAGCCTAGACTTGACTTGTTTATTATCATAATTACTGCATTGTTTCACTAGCGCAATGCTTTGATTTTATTACACGAGGATAAGAATGTTTTTGCTCGCCTTTTGAAACGAATGAAAGTGTTCTAAACTAGAAATTATGCAGGTGCTAATCGTTGGGTCTGTTGCCATCGGGACTACAGAAGCCAGGGTCGTGGATTTATAATTATAGCCCAGAAGCCAAGGAAAAGTCAGTTCTCGGTGTCCGAAGGGCATTATATCCCTTCGAAAACTGAGAACTGATTTTTCTTTGTGAAATCCTTCCCTATTAATTTTATAGCTTTTGCATCGTTAAGTAAATAAACCACGGAAGAATTTAAGTATATTTAATGGAAATTAAGCACAGACATCGCCTTAGAAGACTTAAGTTTAATTTCTTGATGCTTTATTTTAATACCAGGACGACGACATCGCCACTAGCTTGAAGCACTCAACTCGTTCAACAACCGTTTGCCGTCTGTCATGAGTGTCAACTTGACAGCTCTGACTCATTCTTAATGTCACACGGCGAGTGCTGCGATAACGTGACATGCAGGGCCGTGACAGTTGCGCAACACTATTGTGTGACACGTGTGGCGGGGACACACTGTCTAGACGAACAATAGGTATGTTAGATAATGTGTTTTATAATTGACTTGATACGTGTTTATGTTCTACTAGTGCTGTAGGTAATACTTACACGTTTTCCGAAAGAAAACATGGAAAGTTGTTTATTATCCGTTGTTAGTTAGCTAACTCTGCGAACATTTTTTCTAGCGTATAGAATGGTACCCATATTTTTACAAACGAGACTGTAGCCCAGCAGGTAGGTTTAGGGCAACTGGCTACTGGTTCGCAATGTGTGGATTTTGTGCATGTGACTTTTATGTTTGTTAACTATACTCACGAGACAGGAGAAATCTTAAGAGTGGATTAACATTTCTTCAAAAGAAAAAGAGGAAGAATTAGTCGCTAAATGTGCAATTTTATCAATGTTAATGTTTGCCAACAACATGGTAGTTACCACATGAAGCTAAACGTGCTTCTAAGACTTGATTAGCACTAATTAAACTTTGCTTAACGCCAGGCATAATAAGCTCGGTTTAATGTATGTGTTCGCTGTAGTTTAGCTTATATGTAGATGTGTTCAAACGTTTGCGGATCGTGATCGTGAATAGTTCAGTGCCCCGACTATAAATCCTTTCTTGGAAGTGGTGTGCTGCGAGCCTACGATCCACAGACAAATGCTAATCATGAAAATGGTAGGAAATCACTGTTGTTTGACGTTTCAAATTCTTACAATGCTCACGACAAGACAATCAATTCTGAGTTCAGTTGAATTCAGTGTCATATAATTTCAGTACGTGCCGTGTGGTCCTCGGTTACCAACGATTATGGGCACCCTCTCAGTTCTATGAAAGTCCTAAATGATTTGTACAGTATGGTTTTGGTAACTTTGAGAAGGAATCTTATATTTAAATACTTAATTGACGGAAGGTAATAACCAAATTTCCCCACTCAAACGGTGTTGTGAAGCTTCATATTAGCTCCTTTCCAGCTCTATATTCAAACATCGAAGTGTTCAAAAGTTACCATCCATGAAATGAAATTATTTATTTTGCAATTTCTATTTTTCAATTACTTTTACACGTCTTATTTAAACTAGATGGAGTCGGCATTTCCTATGACTATCCCTGACAAGAAACGCCGAAACAAACTCAGGGGTCAAGGTGTATTTTAAAGGTGGTGGTGGCAAGGTAACCACTTGAAATTTATTTATCAAAATAAAGTATGATTCTCTTTTCAGGTTGCCAGGTGAAATATATTTTAAAGAAATTTGAGGTCGCCAACATCTACACGTCGATGACGCAAAGGACCGAGTCGATTACGCTAATTACGGTGATGTTGTGGGACTTGCCAAAAGATTTCTTAACATTAATAGAAATTACCCGCGTAAACGGTGCGCGCGCATATCTGCGAAAACTTTTGTTAGTGAAAGCTTTCAAACGTCATAATGTCAGTTGGCAACTTACGAGAAAATAGATTATTAGCCAATTGTTAGAAAAGTAGTACTCGCTAATAACTAGAGCGAAATGTATATAGAAAGATATATAAATTAGCTGTGCTCCGCAATTATACGGTCGTTAAAACAGGAATCCATTGCTCTATGAAGATTGAAAATTGTGACTAATACGTGTTCGTGTATTCTGAATTTTAGATGAAATTGACTGTGAAATCGAATATTATGTGCACATAATTTGGTCATTTGAATATACGTCGCACTAAATTACGCACTGTCAAAAATAATTTCAATTCGGCCATTTTTGCCACTGCAGACTAGAGTTGGGCAGAGGAGCAGAGGGGTCCATTCGCATCAATCAACTACTATACCAAACTACAGGCTACACTGAGATACACATATACCCAATAACACTTTTCCCGATCCAGAAATCGAACCCAGGACTACTTGTGACCAACGAAGCAGCTACTCACTAAGCAGACGGCTGTCGTAAAAGCAACATTTAGAGCTAAAATGTAGCGAATACTAAAGTATTCACACACCTAAATGTGCACAGATAATTGTTCAAAACCCTCTTAAACCAAAGAACCTAAGAGCTCCGCTAATGTACCAGTTGAAAGTAGTAGACCCTTTGCAAATGGGAAACTCGCGGGAAAGCTACGAATAATACTATAAATATCATCATAACTCATAAGCTAACATCATCAAGACGCACTAAGGAAATCAGTATTTCAGTTATAACAAACGGCTGATAAACAATAATTGGCGCCTCTTCCACATAACAGAGATTCCTTAACACAAACTCATAGTCATATACTTCGATCAGATCAAGAGTAATTTAAATGAGCATATTGTTTACTACAAATATTTGGCAAGAGCACTTTCGTTTTATAATGAATCAGTTTGTCGCGTGCCCGGCGCGCGGGGAATCTCGCACAGGAATGTTGGCAGCACTGCCAACGTGACACTAAAAGTAAAAACCTTTGAGCGCAAAAAGGACGATCCAGCTCAACAATTTTGCGAGACCGAAAAGGATTTTTTCACTCGGATAACACTATCACATTTGGTATAATAAAAGTTTTCAGGAAAATGGTAGATTTTTCTTGATAAGGCAACAATCAAAATTCATGATAATTTCACTGAACAATTAAAATAGTCTTTCAAAAATGGAATTAATCATCAAATACTTTTTTTTTATTCTACTCATTTCAATTTATTGCGCTAGAGCCAAATGTCTTTCCAATACAAATCCAATGGGAACGTACCTAGCCATTACCACCACGCTCAGTGCAATGGTAATGGCACGTGCTGCTATTAGCATATAGGTGGATGTTGTTGGCAATTGTACTGATGATTCCTTAATAGGCGCTTCTCACAAAACTCGCGAGCGAGAGAGATGATTTATTTGTAGCTGACCATACACAACAAAGTTATTTTCTACCAGTTTCGAATATCAAGTCGTCAAAAAATCAATGCAATACCTAATCTATATAAATAAAAATGAATCGCCAAATGTGTTGCTAACTTCCGAACGGCTGCACTTATTTGGCTAATTCTTTTTTTTTGTGTTTGTAATTTTCAGGAGAAGGTTTTTAGGTAAGATTTTTTTTTGAAAATCCACCGGTTGGTCGGAAATTTGAATGGTATTTTTGTATGAAATTTTTGATTTTGTTCATTAGTAAATTGCACACGTGCGAAGCCGGGGCGGATCGCTAACAATTAATTGAAATCAAGGTCTGCTCATCAGTGGAATGTGACAGGCTAACAGTAAACAGTAAACCTAATAGCAGTTGGTCTGGAGACTAAAATATGTTCTCAACTTTCGAACGGAACGAACGGTTAAGGTTAGAATCTAAGAGTTGATTGATAGCAATATTTAATCGGTCTCGGAATTAAATATTGCCCTGATTCTAATGAATCATAGGACCCAGAAAGGGCCAAGCAAGTGGAAGTATATCAAGCTTATACGCAGAACTAGACCCTGATCCCTCATGATAAGTACTCTATTTATCTAAGAGTGAGTGAATTTTTGATTTGGTATGAAAAGCGAAAGAAGCAGGATATTTTTGTCAAAAAAAAAAATGCCTGCCAGTACAATTATACTGTGTATAGTTTTGAATTTGGAAGCCAGAGTACTAGTTATTCCAGGAACCTATCGTATTGTCAGTCGCGTGCCGGCAACGTCGGGTAACGAACCGATCTGCGCATTTCGCACCCGAGCCAAATGTCCCGCGCGTGCCTTCATTCCTCAACGATGACATATTTTTATATACTTTTTATTTTGGATCAGGAATTTGCGTATTACGAATGTCGGATAAAGCTTTAGATAATGTCTGAAAGTGATGTATTATATTATTGATAGTATAGGATAATAGACTAGGATAAATCCTCCGTGCCTAAAGCATCATCGATGATTTCTTTTTATTATAGTATTAATATTTAATTTGCGTAGGAATTGCAATCTTTTGATAATGTTCTTTTATCAAAATGATATTCTATAATGATTAGATACTATTTGTTTTTATATGACTCGAAAATGGAAACATTTAATTTTAGTCCATAGAACAAATCTATGAACTTCGCTTGTCTATCTTGGGGTATTTGACGCGCTGCCACCAGACTGACGCAAGACACGCAACCAGAATTTAAGTTAGACTTTCAGACTTCTTTTTCTGACTGTCCTGGTCTAACGTGAAGGCTTTGGGACGTACTTTCTAAGAAGAGAACTTTGCATATCATTCGAGGAAGATAAGCGGTTGACACTTGTTGCTTTGTTCGGCATGGAAACGTTACTGAGAATTTAAGCTGAAGCGACAATTATTTCTTACTAAAAATAAATATACCTAATTATCGCTACATAAGTGGTATACCTAAATCCCCAGACATCAAGGAGGATCAGATAAATTTCGTATATCTTATCTTATCATAGCTCGTTGGGGTTTTGTTCATCAAATCATCTGATAAATGGCTGCTTTATCTAAATTAGCTAAATTCTACACGCGAAGGACGGAAGGTCAAAAACCTTTGCGTACACGCAAGTTTTTTTTAGAACACTTTAGGACAAAGTGTTTAATTGCTTATTACTACATCAATTTTTTATTGCAAATGAGACAACGACGTGGAAAAAATAAGTTATCAGACTGAATAACCACGACAAAAAAAAAAGTCTTTAGTTAATGTGCTTTTTTCCGGACATATTGGTCATATTAAATTTAGTAAAATGTTCGATAAAATTGTATATACATTTTACTTAATCCGTCCGGATAAAAAGCCATAGTATGTATGAAATTTACATGAAATAACCCTACTAACTAATATTTGAAAGTATACTCGACACATATAATTTAATAAAAATTTATTTACCGACAATCAAAATATCATTAAAGTCACTGAATTGCCTTTGTCCGTCATGGAATCATTATCATTACGAGAAACGACCCGAAGAATAACATTGTTCATCGGTTCAACTATAAAAGATTCTTGTCGAAACATTCATCACTGAGTAATTAGTCATGGACCATCAACGTGAATCGTAAAATAGGAACGATCCCATTAAAACTGAATATAATTCAGGTGGCAAAATGACTCAGTGCGGGCCGCGTGTGCCAAGACTAACATTAACAAAAACAAACACTCCACCATGTTGCGTAAAACTATTAATTTAATATATTCCTTTTATGTGTCTAGTTTTTTATTTTGCTATAGACAGTGATAGTACATCTTTTACTTCGTAACTTCTATGCAATATTTTCTCTTAGTTCGCTGGCCTTCAATGCAGGCGGGTGGCTAGACATTCATGTGTGAATCTGAATTGGATTATCATAGGCGATAATGTTTAATGAAATTGACTTGAAGAAACCTAATGTATATATTCCACAAACTCGCACTAAGTCTATCCACCCTCTGTTATCTCGAAGGAGTTAGGATGAAAATATACGGAATTGAATGGTTAATTTTTACTTTTCTTACGAAATGGTGTGACTATTTACGATATACGGATACCTACGTTTATTTTCGTCCTAATATTTTACTAAGCCTACCTAGTGCATCGCATTTATCCGTTTGACATTTCATATTTCACCATAATCATCGTCCCAACAAAGCATCGCACTTTGATCTAAAACCGTATACTTGCGAAACAAAACGAAATAATCGCCATTGCGAATATAACAAATGGTTTTATTTCAAATCACCTGCCGTTCATCCATTACCTTTCGCGCTGCAACACGGTGCTGGTGATTAAGCGCAGAGGGGGAGTCTTTATGTCCTTGTGATAGGGGTTATATTGCGTGCATAGATAATGTGGGCGATGCGTGCATTTGTAATAATAGTTGGGAGAGCAGCTGGACGGTTGCCAATGCAGCGGGTACCGACCCCGTGCGAGGACCGCACACACTGACGCGTTATGTCACACAATTATAAAACTTGTACGCGTTTATGACCAGTGGTCGTGTACCCTAATTAAATGGTCGTTAAAAATTGTAACACATCATTTTTTTATATTTCGCAGTATGCAAATTTTCAGAAAAAACCATTTCAAGTCAAAATATGAAATCATAAAAGTGTATAAAAAAAGGAAAAAATGAAAATGAGTTTCTGTAGCTCATATAAAAATGATAATCAATTACAATAATTACAGTAATTTCATGCTACGCCTTAGTTGATACGATTCTTTAGAAACGACGACGCGACGACACGCAAATTTCTAAATATATGTACATAATTACTTTTATTAAACACCGATATTTTATTTCTTAAACAATGAAAGATATAAACATTTAAATTTCTTGATAGATGCGGGTTCTTAAACTCTTAAACCATAAGAACACCCCCGAACTGAAGGTGGAAGGGCACTATCACATCAAGTCAAACTTTGAGCAGCTACAAATTAGATAGAGGTTGGTACTCTTTATGCAAACTGAGTACGTCTTGATTTAGTGCCATTGCGTCGTGTAAACGGGGGAGAAAATTCACGGTGGTGGAATATTCCAATTCCTAATCAGGATTAACGTTAAAGACTCGTGACTAAATTGAATTCGGAATTTAACTGGTACTTCGTGTATTCTAATTTGTAAATCCGGTGATTGCTACTCTCGCTCAAAATTGGTACTTTTAAGTAGGAGTAGTAAGAGATATGTTAAGCTAAGTGTATTGTTGATACCAAGATTTCGACCATAGTTAACATAAGCCATAAATAATATAAGCCGTAAGTCTACGATAATATGAGATCACTCAAATGCGCGCGCGCAGCTTTATCATACATTAGCTTCCGCCCGCGGCTTCGGCCGCGTGGATTACGAATCCGTGCATTTTTTGCGTGGAACCCTAACTCTCGTAAAATAAAAGTAGTAACTCTTTATAACATCAGCTATCTGCCAGTGAAAGTCCCGTTAAAATCGATCCACCCGTTCCGGAGATTAGCCGGAACATTATTATTAGTTTGGGTTTTTTTTTATACGTTCCGTATATGCATTTAGTAATAATGTTTTGACATTACAAAGACACTCCAATTTTATTTATTTGTATGTAGTAGATATGTATGTATGTATAGAGAGGTTTTTGGATTAAACAGTAATGCCGATCGAGGACAAGGAAAACTCGTACTAGGCCTCCTGTACCTCTATCACGAGTTTTCTAACTATTTACTATCATAGTAAAGTAAATTTTCATGATAGCGATTTTAGTTCTTAACTTGGTTACATTAGGGATTAGAGTCGCTTATGTGACATATGTGTCATAGTTAAGTTTTGATTTACTATTTACGATATTATAGAGATGTCATGTTAGCGACTCTCATCCCTAATGTAACTAAGTTAAGAACTAAAATCGCTTGCATAAAAATTTACATTTACTATGAAAGTAAATAGTGAAAAACTCGTAATAGAGGTACTGTTCTAATTCTGTTTTTGCTTTCGTACAAACGTCGAAGGACAAATATAATTTAAAACTGTCAAACGAGTGTACGCTTGTCATTTGAGGAAAAACATACGCGACCTATTATAAATTCACGATGATAACAAGCAAGTGAACTAGTTCGATATGACTAAAATCTTCCATCCTTTTGTCATGTTCTTTGTTAGAAAGAGATATAAATAGATTGAATTAGTTTAGTTTTTTTTAAACAACAGGATCAACGGCATTACTTAACCGTAGCTGTAGCTTTTTATATAGGTACAGATATAAAGAACATAACATAACATCACGCTTGTATTCCCCGAAGAGTTAGGCAGAGGTGTACAATGTACAGCCACAATTGCCGATGCCGTTTTTGAGTCTCATGTAATAGGAGCCTATAGCCATCTATTGGGCACAGTTACGGACTTCGTGCTGCTAATGAGAATTACCATACAGAAAAATCCAATAACACTTCGTCCGACTCGGGAATCGAACCCAATACTTCACGCTCAGCAGTCGTGCATGCAGCCACCAGACCAATGAGGCAGTCAGACCGATATAAAGAAAAAATATAGAAATCCCTTGTAAATGTACCGAAGCCATAACGGGGCAAACAGACAAAATAATCTGTAGTGTAATAATATCTTACAGTCATAATTTAACGTGTAATCTTGGTGCGAGTACATTCCCAGTTGCATAACAGCCAGTAAGAGGCGAAGCGATGGGCTATCAAGCTGTCAATATTTGTGCATTATTGCAGTCTTTAAACATAGCTAACTACAGTCATATAACTGAAGAAGCAGTAACACACGTCATTTGCATTTCGTTTACTGACGCGCGATTTTAGCGTTCGGCTATCTTCGTTTTTATTCGGTCGTTGGAAACTACCTGACATAAAAACAATAGTTATGAACTTTTCTCTATGCTTCGCTCTCTATATATATATCTAAAAGGTGTTTTTTGTGCTAATTGACTGACGGTATGCAATGCTAGAATTCATAAACTCCAATATGCTGTCAGTCCTCACGCACCAATCAACAATATAGTCCGTCAACAACTCATTTAAAATAATATTGCAGTGCTTTCCAAGGTTCCTTGACTTCGAAACGTGCGAGAGGTCCAAAAATACATTGTCAAACAAAATAGAACAAGTGACAAACAACGCCGGCGGTATTTGCGGTAAGAAGACATTGTCAGATAAAGCCGGCGGGAAAATATTTGCGGTTAGCTTAGGTTTTTGCACGGAAAAAAATAGGCATTCCATTTTAGATCGTTCTTTAGTACCGAAAAAATATTAGACAATAAAGTGGATTTAGAAAAACTCAAAAGAAAATTTAAAGTCATTGGTCTTAAAAAAATATGCTTCTATGGTCTTCTATTTAAGCCAAATCTTGACTACCATAAACATGCAAACAGTAAAATCATGTACAAAATCCTGTGAATGCCCGAACACATGTAAACGTTCAAAACAACACTAAACGAAGAAAGTGCGAATATCTAAAATAAGCCGGGCAGGAGAAAATGTCAAGTGGAATTAAAGCTGCTGCGAATAGATGGCAATAAGAACAAGCACACGGTACGGTACGGATTTATCCTGGAAGTGAAGGACCACCGAGCTACGAAGCGAAGTTGGATAAAGGGATTTACTGTGAAATAATGTACGATTGGCCAATGTTTTAGCGAACCTTTATAGAGAAGGACAAAGGTAGCAATATGTTTTATACAGTGGCGTGCGGTTCATAAAGACAAAAAGACACTGCCTACCTTACAAAACTCAGATAAATATTTATTATATTTGAGGTGGCAAATTACATACATCATTATTTAATCGACAAGACGACGAACCAATACCAACATGCAGTAGGTATTTTTGGTAAGAAAGCTTTTAAAATTTTCTGCCTACCCTGTCTAAAAACTCTGTGCACGCCGCTGGTCTTATATATTGCAAGCAATTACTAGTGTATAATAATTTAAAAAAACAAATTGAACAACATTTATATTATTTTTTTAAATTAATATGACGAGTCTAAACGCATTTCCTAAACAAATCACTTTTACTGTTGTTGTATTATTTATTTTTTTATCCCATCTCTACATTATTTGGACACAGTCACACACATTGCAGTCGGAACATTTATATTCTGATGATGGTGAACGTGTTTCACCAGTTTATATGCCTCTTATATGTAAACACTCGATCTATACAATACCTATCATCCAATATAATCGTATACAAATAGAGCGCACTGCATCTTTGGTATCGTGGTGTTATTGGGGCGCGATAGATGGGTCGTAGGTCAGCGCGCGCGCCGGCTATTGAACTCTGTGCATACACATATTGCCACAAACAAAAAGGGTTCAGAAAATCTACTCCTAACAACATGAAAAGAGAACACACTTATAATAATCGCAACGGTTTTTGATAATAGTAGTGGAAATAATTAGTAGTCACTTTGATTTCGCCTGCAATGGATTTGAACATTAAATCAACCAGCATACTACTACGTCACAAGCATCTTTACCCAGTGACGTTATGCTATACTACAGAAGCACTGTTATCAAAAGTGTATTACTGGCTGAGCTCTGATCAATAGAAGCTACCTGATATATCTCTGGTCTACAGGCCGCGTGTGTTCCAATATATTCCCTTTGGCGTCAATACGTGAGCTTATTATCGAGCATTGTAAAAAGTTTAACTTCTCCATATATCTGTACTGTGATCTACGACGCATTTGAGTAACTTTGGGCGATAAATCTATGCGACAACAGGATTTATTAACACTTAGTATTCAATTATGTTAGCAATTAGGTTTCAGAGTTATCAGAACAATAAATACAGATACTGCTAAACTAAACAGTCATGCGTAATCGTTGTGACATTTAACAAACTCGGTTCTATTATCCAAAAACTGACGGTTTTGCTTGTTTGCTATAAACGAAGATAAACTAAAAAATATCCTGGGAGTATTCATTACAAGTCCAAGCGTAGGCTACGGCTACGCAGCGTTTACGCTTCAGCTAAGCTACGACAACGCCACATACGCTACGGCTACGTTTCAGCTAAGTTGCTACGGCTATACTACGGCAACGCTACAGTTACGCTACGGCTACGCTATGAAGACTACGCTTTATATTATTTGTAACAGACAGAGTTATAGTTCTTACGAATCTTCGCATGAACTTGCCCATAGGGATATTTAAAAACTGATTCGTAAGTCGTAGAAATTAGGCTATTGTAACGCGTTTCCCAAATTATATCTAAAAAAATCTTTTTTTTTTTTCTTTTTTTTATAAACAAATTCTAGCAATACTTTAACACTAAATCCTAAACAGCAATTGTGTGATAACTCGACACATATAATTAACTTTCAATATTAATTTAATTATCGTATTAATAATATGATAAGTGGACTCTCGTAGCTTATTTATTAAACCAATTAATATCCATTATTTGTTGTAAACAAGGTAAATAATGATTATTCTATTGACGTTATTGTATACATAATGAAGGAGTGATAACTCCAGTTCTCCACAAGACCGATACAGTAAATAGGTCGTCAGTAACGAAAACATTTTGTGATGTTTCCATAAAACGTGATAATTAATTGCTTACATATTTATCACGTTTTTGAAGCGCTTTAAAACTATAACTTTTAAAGCACTATAAACTTTTCTTACTGTGTCGGTATAATTTCTTGAAACGCCCGTTGGAAAGAGTAAAACTCATTTATAATTTAATTATTATATTGCATAAGGACTCGACTATGAACTGGCAAGTGGTACTATCTCATTTTTGACAATATTACAGGATTAAGAAGAAACTCACGTTGTGCATACAACGCGGTCGATGTTAGTACAAATTGAATGAATTCGATTTTGGCGTCTAATTTTGATTGAAGTAAAATATACTTTTTGCAGCGCTGCCGGGTATGAAATAGTTTATAATGGTATAACCAAAAAAATATCCTCTTAAAATCGAGGTAGGACATGTTGCCAGTTCACAGTCGATGTGTTTATTGGATAAGGAAATTCTCATCAAAATGCCTTTATCTATAAGGAAGGAAACGCCTGGTGAAATTAGCTATATTTATAAACGCACTTTCAAAACTGAATCTGTACAAAGCATTTCTTTGGCTTTTCATTAAGTTCTATTTGTATTTTCAAATACGAACATGACAAAATTGTTAGTCCTACGTCCTTAGAATCGCTAATTGATCTACTTTATCAGGCCGTAGACAAGAAGAGAAGAATTTAAGCCATGTACAATACATAATGTATACGTAGATTTAAATTAAAATAATTATACTTAATCCGTAAACAGAACGAAGCTATTGTGTTGCCCTATAGAGGGATCTGAAATGGAAATTAATTAGTCCCGGTTGGTTCAGACAAATTCAAAGTGCTTTATAGAGATATTACCTAGCTCAAACATAACAAAAGCTATTAAACCGTTTAGAATAAGATATGTATATTATGTATAAAAACTATAATGTAGCTTTATTGTAACGAATGTTCTTACATATTCACGAAATTTCAGTAAGTATGACATTAAAACTTGAAATTGACAGGTAGGTTCTTTTTAAGGTAGAGAGAGACATCTGCTAAAATCGGAATCTCCTAAATTCAACTCCTATGAAGGTGAAACGAGGTTTCAACAAAGTTAGTATGAAACTTTGTTGAAACCTCGTTCCTAAGCAGACTGAGTCGCGATAACAGCTAGTCTAGTTTCACGTAATGTTCCGTTGAATTCTGACATGGCTCCATCATCGTGATCTTCGGGAATGACAATGCTGTTTTGCAGGAATAAATAAAAATACAAGATAACTGAAGGTGGAAGGTTAAGTATTGTAGTTTTATTGTAGTATCAGTGTGCCGAGAGCAAATGTACCTACTCCGATATGATAAGTCACACGTGGTAAGTAAGAAGGGTCTTTGAAGTACACGCTCCATGTGAAAGATGAATTATTTATATATAATTATTAATAATAAATATATATATGAATATTAATAAATAAAATTAATATAAATCTACACAATAATAATACCTACTTAAATATCTAAATATCAGATTTTCTTCCTTTATTTCAATATATTATGTTTTAAAAAGCGCTCTTCATCCTCTCCTCTAAAAACTAACTTGCTGTGCCCGACAGGGTCCATAATTGTTTCTCTTTAATTTTTACCCACCAGCCTTTGTATACATTATGGGATGCAATAAAGTTATTGAGTATTGATGGTTTGAACGATCCAGAAATCCTGATAAGATAGAGCCAGAAGCCAAGTTGGAAAGAAAATAATTACCAAATCTCCCTGTTTTGGTATTTATATTCCATGTATACCCAAATAAGGTCCATTTTAGCTAGATAGTGAACAGATATAACTAACGTATTCGCCTGCAGCAGAGGGATTCATCATCATAACACTTTAATGGTTTTATGAATCTTAACGGTCAATCAAGATGAACTGAAACTATTCTTGATGAGAAGGTAAAAAATATATTCGTACTTTATTGGGCTACTTTTCTTGGTATTATTAATAATGTGTTAATAGGATCTAATTATAATTTTATGTACCGTAGTAAATTGTTTTTTTTTTTTTTTTATAGTTTGTCGAGTCTTTGGAAGGCTTGTATTGATGATTTGTTCTGACTAGATGTAATCTCTCTATATACAGTGTGCAGCTGCGTGTACAGAGTTTTTAGACAGCGTAAGCAGAAAATTTTAAAAACTTAGATATTTACCAATAATACCTTCTGCATGTTGGTATTGGTTCGTCGTCTTGTCGATTAAATAATTATGTATGTGATTTGCCACCTCAAATATCTTATAATAAATATTTATCTGAGTTATGTAGGGTAGGCAGTGTGTTTTTGTCTTTATAAACCGCACGCCACTGACAGTGTCTTATTAGTTAGTTTTAAAGAGGTCCATCAAATCTGAACACAAAATAGGACTTCGGTTACCTTGAACATCAAACTTTTCCAGCTTATCGGTCAAAGTTCAGACGACGTTTCTGGAGTTGAATGTTATTGACCTATGCGTATCCTCTGCTGTCACACCCCGAATATTTTTGTTTCCCAGATCAGTTTGAAACTTAACACTACATAAACATGTCTGGCTATACATATATTCAGAATGTTGAGTGTACAATTGATATTCAAAAGTATCTCTCACGTCTGTTTATTTTCAAACATTGTCTTCACACGTATGCACATTGTTTGAAAATAAACAGAGTCAATCAGCGATGCATGTATGCAGTAGCCAGCGTGCAAACGCATCCTGCCGCCCCGCGATCAATATTCAGCTCGGGTACCCGGACACAGCGCAATCGCGTCTACACTTCAATAGAAACGCTATCTAGCAGCCGCCAGCGTATCGAATATAAATTATACAAAATTATAGTAGACGCATAAAATCCGCGGTACGTGCCGCCATCGCGCGTCGCCATTTTGAAATTTAAACGCTCATCGGCGCGGCGTGCGTTCTGAAACCTGGTGCGCCGACCCCGTGACCGCGCGCACATATTAATGCGCTGACCGCCCACGGTCACGCATATACCGCCCGAGTTTATTGTGGCGCGCGCGACGCTCAGCACTCGAGACGCAACGTTTTTGGGGTCGCACCGGTCACTCGTGTTACCAGACTAGCCGCCCATCCGAAGCCGACGCGGACGTCTGTCGCTGGCGTCGGTTGTAGACGCGTTTATTGTCCAATTAACACTTTTTTTGGTGTTTACGAGTCAATGTAAGGTCGCCGCGCGTCCTTTTTGGATTTCATTTCTTTTTATGACTTCATGAGTACCAATGTATCTGTTCGCTCTTGTACATTTCGAAATGTTAATGCCCTTCGTTTAATGCAAATACTTGCCAAACACGCTTGGCTTCTTTTAAATAAACAGAGATCTCATTACAATCGGTAAACACCTACTGGGCTATCAATAAAAGTATAATCGTGACCTAAATACTACAGCAAAAAGGTTTCGAGCATGTCTTAGAACATAACGCAGGATTTAGACATTGCGATTAGATAGGTAGTACGATAAGATTTTGGCTTGTAGGTTAGATATGTGCGAATTTTCTAACTAATAAAAACTAAGCATTATCTACTACTGCGGTGAGCAGACAGGGCAAATACTAAAATACAAGAACCTACGATCAGAAAGCGGTGTGCTCGAGTAATGACAGCTATAACATGAAATACGCGCGAGCAACACGAAACTAATACCACTATGTTAATAGCGTTTCGCAAAATAACGTTTCGTAGGTAGTATTGATCGTGCTCGCAGAAACGTGAATGTCGCACGATCTAGCCTTCCATTCTGACCCTTACCTTCACAATTAACTACCTACAAAGGGCTACAATTACTATTTCATATGTAAATACGTAAATTCCTTAATTTTGAATACCTATCAGTAAGCTGTTTATGCGTAAAAAAAACATAACACCGCGTATGATGTAATACGATCTAAGCATTCAAATTTCAAAAATGGAATGCCACCCGATTCGTCAGCAGAGGACCTTCGTGGTGGCTAGGCAGTCGGTCCGCAGTCGGTAAGAGCGTACCAAGGTCAACTTTACAACTGGGTCTGCGGCCATCATTGATTTCACGACGTGACGCAAGACGGCGACGCGCCGCCGCCGCCGCCGACGATGTCCGACACGGAACATGCATTATACAACTTTTTGCTTCCCCATAGACCGTAGGCGTTACGAGATTAGACGTATTAACCATATGCTTGATTTGATGACGGGTAATGATACGTTTTTAGACGAAAACAATACGATACTATGTGTATAGTACCCATTAGAAGTGAGTAGGACCCGCATTCTGTAATCTTTACTCACAATGTGAGCGTAGACAATTCAGTAATCGATATGGAAATTCGAAGATTGGAATCTACTTCGATCGGATCAAGGAAACTGGCATATTCAGCCAATGATATTTATCTGATAAGCCATATTGATGTCTCGTGTGGTTCTGAACTTTTACTATGTTACTTTCGACCCATAAATTTATACATTCTATTGGCCAACGATGCGATTCAGTGTTGCTTATTATACGGGACCTAACGTAGAACTAAGCAGGACCATAGTGAGTTAAGGCACTCACGATAACACAACAGATGTCATAAAAGAAGACTCGAAGGGTAAGGGAGAAGTGTACTATTGTACACCCACATTTCACCGATGCCGTTATTGAGTCCCATGAGTAATAGTAGGTGAACCTATTGCCATCTTTCGGGCAGAGTTCCAGACTCCGTGCTGCTACTGATAATTTCCATAAAGAAAACCCAATAACACTTTTCCCGACCCGAGAATCGAACCCAGTACCTCATGCATAGCAGTCGCGCTTGCAACCACTAGACTAATGAGGCAATCAATCAGTGAATAACATGAGATTTTAATTTTCACGGTACGATAACCTTTCGTTGCAAATGTGTCTGAATGAATAAAACTAAGCAACAGCCTACTATAAACCTATATATACAAGCAGAATATAAATAACTTGTGCAATTTGACACTAAACCAATGAACGCAACGATTCATTCAAGTTAAAAAATACTATGTGTTCCTAGAAATTACTACAGCGTAACTTAATTCAAAAATCATGAAAAATTCCCAGAAAATACACTATTCTATTCTTAATTCTACACGTTCTTCATTAGGGCCGTGGGGTCCGAATGCTCATCGGGTTTTCCGTGAAATCAGCAAACAGTTAGTCGACTCTTCACATGACAAGAGGGCTGGCCTCTACTTCGATCAGAGAATCAGCATTGCCATAACGTTGCAATGCCGCCAGCGTTCTGGGCACTTTTCCCGTTGACAGCGATATGGACGAATTTTACGATGCCCTATGATTTCTTCCCCTCCCCGTTTTTAACATCTTATACTTTTATTTATATATTTCTAGCTTGTAACTTTCCTAATATTTATTTTAGATAGATAGATGTAATATAGGTTGTTAAATAAATAAATATACAAAGGTAAAATCTATATAAATAAATAAAATTCTATAGAATCTGCAATTCCTAGTTATCCTGTTTTAACGCGAAGACTGTTTTTATTGCCACTAAATCAGCATCACCATAGTCATTGAGCATTTGACAAGGGAAAAATATTTATTACTTCTATTACCTTTGAGAACAGCAAAACAAACAAACCTAAAATTATGGTAAATTATTGCAATAATACACCATAATAACTACCACAATTATTGCTATTATTTTTTTGTGTAGCCCATAAAAAATATTGCTCTTGGTAAGTGTATCATTTATTGAGATTACTTTTCTAGCTCGTAAAACAGTCGATGTAAACTGGGCAAAGGTTAAAGGAGTACTTTGATGAGATTGCGGTCGAGTAGAGCGTTAAATTGCATTATTTTTTGGTTGAACAAATGACAGAGTGTAATGCACGATAGAAATTAAAGTTGTACTTTTCGAAATACGTACATGTCTATGCCAAAAGGAGTTCTAATAACGAAGCATTTATACGCTGAGAGTGTCGGTTCTAATTTAGTCACCCGAACCAATCTCATCGGCTGAAATCATGCCGGATTAACATCTTGAACTGCGCGGATAAAATGCGCGTATTACGTAAGCCTTCGATTTGCTCCTAGCTCCAAGCTTCTGGAAAGATTCCGACATCCTTGCCTACCTTTTTTCAAATCCTAATGGAATCCCTTCGTACTGGGGAAGGCAAAGGTTGTTTCGGCCGGCCTATGGCTCGGCGTAAGATTTATCTACGCACTCACTAAACGTGAATACCCAGTAATTTTTGTCTTCTTAGATGACTTTACTTCTAGGAATTTTTATTTACCTGAAAAGAAAAGAAAGTTCATTTTAATTACGTCAAAATAATATTACGCATTTGAATTTTGGATAAAATTGTTTGTGTTTAGAAATTATGTGATTTGTAATAAGGTGCTAATTGTATTGATTATGGCAATGCAACACAAAACAATAAGAATAACATTTTGTTCTTGAAGAATCGGTGAAAATCACAGACATTTTAATATTAAAATTCCAGTGGTGAAATCACAACAAAAAATATTAATGAAAATATAATTATTACATTTTGACTTTTAACACTTCACATAATATCCAGGCATATGAATGAAAACAAAACAAATAGATGGTGACACCCCCAAGTTTTTGGATCTCATATTTGTATTCAATTTGTAAATGAATTTAAATTAAAGAAAAAAATTAGGACGTGAGCTCTTGGCATGCTGCACAGTTGCCAAAAACAAAACTCGCTCGGTCCAGTTCTGTCAAACGTGTCTCAAAAGTAATGGCCGCTTATTTTTGGCGGGAATACACAAATATCATTGGCTTCGTTATGAAGAAATTATAGCTTGAGGTAAAACCTCGGCTATCAATCTTTTCATGCTCCGATAAATTTGATTTAAAACGATTTAGTTATGAAAGAGCTTTTTTTAAAATGGACGAAGCATAATATTTTGTTTCTTAATTCAACATTTATTTGATGGCTTCACCACTAATACATGAACAAAGTTCGGCTTCATATAAGTATTATGAAAGTCCCGTTCCATTAAATCTAGTGAATGTGAATATAGAATTCTGTGAAGAAGAAACCTACTGGCGTCAGAGGTATGTAAAGTAACTAGGGGGAGATTGAACAAAAGATGAGTAACTTAAAAACTTTCATGCACAGCGTTATGTAGATTGAAAGCACTCTACTTTCAGCAAAGAACCGGGAAATTACGTAGACAGGACTTTTATTATTTATTTCAACTTTCTTGGAAACTTGTTAAGTTTGCTACTAGCTGCATTGATAATATGACAATTTCAGCATGCCTACTTGTTCTGTGTGATGAAAACGTTTAAGTAATTCAGAATGTATATGACACATCCCGATGACACCAGCTCATTAATAAAATTTGAACCAAGACAACGTAAGAATGCCAAATCATTGTGACGCAGAAACCTGAAATTCTTCATATTTTATTCGTAACATTGAGAACTGCATTTTAAATTCCTTTGATATTTTTGAAGTCTTTGAAGTCATACAAATGTTTTTTTTTATAACGATCGTTTCCGGAAAATACTGTAAATATCAGTATTTCGAGTGTATTGTAGGCAATTTGGTGACGAGCGTGACGTCTGTAGCTGCCTTGAAACGATACATACATCCACCCATCTTGCCGAATACTCCGCATTTTTCGTAGAAATAAGAATGTTATTATACATACTTTATACTCGCGTGGATCTCTTAAAACTTAACCAAACTAGATACACCAGTTTTTTAAGAATGATCTACAGGTATTATCGAAGTATACGCTGGTGCAAATGATGTAAAATCAAAATTTACAATATATATGTAATTACACATACATATTGTGACGACTTAAAAAAGATATCACGCTGCATAAATAGAGACAGGTTGCCAAACCACCGCCCACACGTGTCTAAATAACATTTATGTTAGTTGACTTTACGGTTAACGAAGGCATATGACCATGTGATATGTTAATTTTCCATTTCCTTCGTTACCAAATCAGTTTCAGCGAAATCAATAAATCAGACCTGACTTTGTATAGTCTATGAATGTCGTTTGTATGTCATGTGTAGGCAAGTGAAATCACGCAGCAGGGGAGTCATACATAATAAGGGATTGCGAACGCACCCTAAGCACATAGGGGCGCGTTCAGAATGGCAGGAGCAATTAACGCAACGCACTTGAATGTTTGAAATTTAGAACCCGCTTGGGGGATGAAAGTACTTCAAAATAATGAGCATCGGCTATACGTAGAGGTAGTTATGGAACGCATAGACTCAAGTAGCATCAGATACGACAATTTCCATTTCTTTATCATGAAAACTATTTAAAGTATTTGTCCCTTTACACATGAGATCACGAAAACACTAAATGGTACAAAAACAAAATAGTATATAATTCATTCCTACGGCAACATCGGTCAACCCTTAAATTCAAGATACGAATAATATCATGATAATAAATTCTCTGTCTTCCTATGTATACACAGTGTATTTTATGTTGTATTTGATGTAACTTGCAGTTGTTTTCTCATCTTATTCAATATTGGTGTAAAATGTCAATTCCACATAGCTATAAATCCTGAAAATCGCACAAATAGTATGTATCAGTGTATCTATCTTTTTGGCGTCGATTAATTTTAATCGAGCGATCAATATAATTTAGTTGTATAATTTACGTTTAACACTTGCGTCTCATAAAATAGACATATATAGATAATGGACCGAGTAATGGGGAACTATAGAAAACTATGGCGCCTGTATTATTAAAATTAAATATGTCCAGATACTTACTTCTTCATAAGCTTGTTAACTCATGTTATAGTGAAAATAACTCAGAATAATATATTTTTAATAATTTATGAACTATATTGATAAACTCCAACTAGAAATAGACACGAGATAGCAACAGAAAAATAATATAGCAAATAGTTACCACAAAAAATATTTTGATACACCTTTAGGCACGGACTCTCACAGCAAGTGGTCTTATGGCCGTTAACAATTTTTGCTGCCATCATGTTTTAAGAGCACGTCCATTGCTTCTATCACTCGCCTATGTGTAAGTTATATCTATAACAGACTAGCAATGTACGCAAATTATTTACATGAAACCATCGTATTGAGAACGCCATTCGCTTCGGCATTTATTGTGTGACAGCGGGTTACACCAGACGATGTTAAATAGCGTACTAGAAAGGTATCTCGACTCAACGGACGATCGTCAAATACTTAAAAAATATACAAAGAGATTTTACTGTACTATCAATTATATGCGCTCATTTATACCTGTACTATATATAAACGTCTAATAGAGTTTTTGTTTAAAAGTCCAATTCAAAAAGTTGCTAAGTTCTGTAATATTTTATATTTGTCCAGTTATCTCTTTTCTTTTCTTTATAAAACGTCCCATAATAATTAATAATAATTCAATCCATTACTGTCCCACTGCTGGGCAAGGGTCTCTTCTCAGAATGAGAAGGGTTAGGCCTTAATCTACCACGCTGGCCCGGTGCGGGTTGGCGGACTACACACACCGTTAAGAACTTTATGGAGGCCTCTCAGGTGTGCAAGTTACCTCACGATGTTTTCCTTCACCGTAAACGCAAGAGATAATCAAATTCTGATCCGCACATGATTCCGAAAAGTCAGAGGTGCGGGCCGGGTTTGAACTCAGACCCTCCTGCATGGAAGGCAAGCGTTCAACCGCTAGGCTATCACTGCCATTACAAAACGTCCCATACTTGTTATAATTCCTGTATCATGGATGAGCTTACAAACATAAATATTCACATGCACAAGTTGAAATAAAGTTATTACGTCCCTATTACAGTACGACGCTCAGCAGTAATGTAATTCTTGAGCGCAGAGTTTGGATTTCATACGAATACGTTCCTCAAACGCTGCTCAAGTAGACATCATCTCTGAGCGTCACGTCATTCTATAATACGCCCTTTATGCATCTGTCGTCAGTGTCTGGCTTTGTTTCCTTATCATAGTCACACTCACACCTTCCAAAGGTTGTATTACCTAGTAAGTTTCTTATATGCCAATAAAACTGGAAATGTCATAACATAGCATTACGCCTGTATTCCCCGAAGGGTTAGGCAGAGATGTACATAGTACACCCACATTTCGCCGATGCCGTTATTAAGTCCCATGTAATAGGGGACAAGCCAAATTCTACCGGGCACAGTTCCAGACTTCGTGCTGCTACTGAAAATTTTCATACAGAAAAACCCAATAAAATTGCCTGACCCGGGAATCGAACCCAGGACACGCTCAGCAGTTGCGCTTGCAACCACTAGACTAATGAGGCAGTCTAAAGCTGGAAATAAACTACAGTAATGTGAAGACCAAGAAGAATTCGAATATTGGAAAAAGGATATCTTTTTACTGTAAATGGGTATTCCTAAATTGTTCGTTGCAATATTTAGTTTCGGGCCAAAACGTATCCGATACACGATTTGCACGTTAGACGCAGTTCTAAGGCCTTATGTGGCCGATACTGCCATTTGTGACATTATTTACCAAGTAAAGACAAAATTATTTGGACGACCGTTGGCATAAATATTGCACGACGACGCATGAATTGGTGTACTTACATGTTTAAAAGGATTTAGTAGTATTGTCGTTGCTTTTAAACGTACACTCTATAGCGACTATCAAGAACTTATGTATGTATATAATGTTATATATTATGTAAACTTATAATTTTCCCTTACGCAGTTATTACTCCGATTACGTAACTAACAGGACAAGTCAAGTATATGGCGTCACATTTGGTAGTACTTTGAACACATCCGCAAAATACATAAACAAACAATTTATCCTATTTAACAGTAGGTAATTTAATGCATCAAGTCATCAACCTTTGCACTCTGGTGAATAAATAAATAAATTTAGCTAATTACTGTCCTACAACTGGGCAAGGGCCTCTATTCTGAATGAGAAGGGGTCGGCCTTAGTCCACCACACTGGCCCGGTCCAGATTCTGATCCGAACATCATGAAAAGTCTAAGATTCGGGCCGGATTTGAACTCATACCTTCCTGCTTGGAAGGCAAGATCACTGCTCTGGCGAATATAAACAGAACATCAAGCTGTACAAGTTATAAATCTAGAAACTAATCAAAAGTCAGATACGACTCGAGACCATGAAGTCCACCTTACTGCAGACAGACTAAGAGACGATCTTCAATTATTTTCTGACGAACGTAACATTATACCTACATGATTTCAAAGATTTAAAATGTAAGGAAAATAAAGTGGAGGCTGCCTTTGTATATTATGTATATCAAGTTGCAACTTGACAACGCGAAGTTAAAAATAACATCAAACAATACAAAGTTCGTTGCACCAGGCTCCGGTGAATATTGACCAACAGATACATAATAAACGCATTGAGGTGAAACTTACAAATACCTGACTTCAAATAATATATGATATTCTTTCTGCTTCTTGGTATTTTAGTTTGTTACCCAGGATATGCATTAGAAATATTGTATTCGCATTGAACATACGAGTACATTCCGAAAAAATATCTGCATACGTTATGTTTTAGTTATGATTTTGGCGCTTCACAGAGACTTAGTATGAAGACTCACGTTATGGAGTCATCATTAAAATAAAAATAATAGGTCTTCCGTGCAGATGCAATAAAATAAAAAGATCTTTTTAACTTATCGTCCCACGCAGACTGACTCAAACGACGAACTCGGTGACTTAATGGTACTTGTAAGCAAACGGACAGTACATAACGTTTGCCTACTGTTACTAGTTGATCCTTTACATTTTTTAAATCAAGATTTCTTAACTAATAATGTTCACGACGAGGCAGAAGTTGACATACTGAGCCAACTGCGTTGGCAAAAAACTCAACTGATGGAAGTTCCAACGACCACAGTCACACGAAAAAATAAAATAAGAATACCGAGTACTACCATGAGCATCTTCTTCCCTTTGAGTAAGTGTGGAAGAGTGGACGAGTCGTTTCAGTAATAGGAACCCAATCAAAAATATCCCAATTTCAAATTACGAACTACCGATAATAGTTGATACTACCCGACGCGACGCTGTAGAATCCCCCGAAACTGGCAAGGTCATACAAATGAAGTCGGTTTAATTTATTTAGTTTTATTCGTTACTGCATCGCGGTGCACTGAACCCCGTTGTTCCTTTATTGTATTTTATTATGCACTGAATGACCTCACCAATTAGTACCGAGATGAATTTTTATTATACAAATTACAAAAAATAACCCTTTTTAAGGTTTACGATGCTCCACTAAATAGCAACCTATTTAGTGTGGTTATGTTTCCGTATAGTTTATGGTTCGTTAGTTTAGTATAAATGTGGCAGGTTTAGTAATGGGTTGAATTAATATGTTAGTTTAACTTATTTTTAATATTGATTAATTGGATTTTTTTTCTGTCATTTTGATGGAAAGGTATGAAATTTGAGATCTTAGCAGAATCTATACAGATTTTAATTCTATCTTCTATCAAGGAAAAATACTTTGCCAATTTGTCAAAACTGTTACTGATTTGATTATTTAGCGACTCGGATTGTTCTTTAATGGTACCAGTACACAAAAGAATATTCTGAACGCAGTTAAATGGCAATTGGTGCATTACTAACTGAATTGTTGGACCTCTTTCTTGTACGAGCAATTGACAGACATTAAAGTGCATCCCATATGCGTGGTAAATGGAAATCAGTCAACATAAAGTCCTAAGAAATAGGATATCTGGCTTAATGAAAACTAATAAGACTCTTCTTAGAAAGAAGACTCGTGTGTGGTTTATGGGAAGGTTATAATATTATGGAGGAACGAGGTATAATGTTCCTCCGACCAGGCAATGTGGTTAGCCTGGCGGGCCGAAACCCGACGGTTGATGTCGGATATTCGTATATGTATTAGAATCGTTGTAAACTCTCATAGTGCGATTCAGGGTTTGTTGTTGTAGTTTCACTCTGATAGATGGCGCTTTACTTTTTGCCATGATGCGAGTTGTTGTCGCTACAATATCAACCAGGTTACTAGTTGATAGAAATGCTTTAGCTAGATACCGATTTACAGCCTGGTTACTCACACTACTTAAGCCAAGAAATATAGTTCAAGTTAGTCACATTCAAACATCACTATACTCCGAAACTAAACAATAACATGAATGTACGGCGAAAATAATGTATATGTATACATAAACATTATATGTATACAGAACCCATAAAAAGTAAGGCAATGGCATTCATAAAACAAAACAACATACATCCTGAAAACTCCGGTCCTCCCATACAAATCCATCACAGTTTACGTGAAAGTTTAATAGGTAGGAGTAAGGTTTCGTCGGGCTCTCCCTGAGGTCGTCGCCCTCTTAACAGCTGACGGGAAAGAGGTACGCCCCTCGGACAATGAACTTAGAGCCATATTATCTACAATTTATATAGGATACTTGAATTTCCTGGGATACATATAAAGCCTTTTAGCAACGTAACAATATTAACGGTAATGGAGAAAACTGATATTTGGGTTGATGTAAATTATGAAGATAAAGTATGGAATGATTTATTTAAATGCCGTGAATTCATTCTTCCTTGGGACATTAAAATGTTAAGCTCCTTCCTTAAGTACATATCTGTGCTCAATTTTGGAATCGCGCGTGTAAAAGTAAAGTTATTACCGGCAAACTCAAATGGTCGAAAGATCTTGGCAAGCACAAAATATTTTTAGGAAGTCTGCAAATTTAAAGACACTGTATACAGATTTTCTCAAAATTTTCAAGGCTAGGCTTTATATCTTAACACGTAATTCTCTTTGCGTAACCAGAGTTTGGTACGAAACTGATAAATATTTCAGTCCGATCAGTCGTTAGTCATTCACCTTGTTATACAGTGTGAACATTAAATTATGAATCAGGAGCGTCCACTAATACCGAGTGGGACTCGTTTCATTCAACAACTCTAGGTGGGAAGCGCTACATGCGCGAAAGTTTCGTTTTGATAACAATAGTCTGTTATTTCGAACAGCTAGAGACTATCTGCGAGAACGTTATTCGTACTCAATAATATCTATTAGTAAATATTCAAAAAATTCGGACTAAATCGACGTTTCCATTAGTGGTTTGTTTATTATGTAGATGAGAGACTGTGTGTCTGTGTATAAACTTACGTATGTGTGTATTTAACGACCTACATTTTGCGTATTGCTAAAAGAACTACAATTCAAGGTCATTACCCCTGCCACAACAACAAACGTCTCAACCACATTATTACATTACAAAGCGAATTTAAAAACATTTAAATAAATAAGAGAAGAAACCTTTCTTGCACAAACAACTTTGTTCCAATACCGGTTGCTTTGTTCGTGTCTCGCTCGCGCCTCTGATGACTAATTGGTGCGAGCGAGACGGAGCGACAAGGTCACTGGTCAGCCGTTCTCCGTCAGACAGCGGGACGCGAGGGGCGGGGGCGTGCGCGGGCGCAGACGGCGCAACGACATGGCGGTGGCGGCGGCCGCGGTAGACGTGACGTCACTCACACCAGGTCACGAACGAACTTGCACGGAACCCCTCATGCGTAGGAAAACTGGATGCATTCACGACACGATAAAAAGCGTAATGTGTAACTATAGAGCGTTAACGTTGCGGAAGACATCGACGGAAAGTTTCGTATCAGGATGCTTCTGTCGACAGTTTGGCACTAGAGGCGAAACGTGACGACGCTGATGTTTACGTTGATGAGGTTATTCAATCGTTATGGCAGTATATAATTACAGTGTACATTAAACTGTCTAAGAGGTCACAGAAGGATTTTTTGATGCCATGAATGATCTCACGTATATAAAGCCGACAGGATAAAGCTGTAAATTGAAGTAATGATTGCAGCTATGTAATATTCTTAGACATCATTAAATTAATCAATCAACGAATCAAGTGATTCGAAATCATATCCACATGGCATACATTTGTCCAAGCAATCCTAGCTTTTTTTAAACATAACATAACATAGCATCACGCCTGTATTCCCCGAAGGGTTAGGCAGAGGTGTACTATTGTACACCCACATTTCGCCGATGCTGTTATTGAGTCCCATGTAATAGGGGGCGAGCCTATTGCCACCTTCCGGGCACAATTCCAGACTCCGTGCTGCTACTAAGAATTTCAATACAGAAAAACCCAATAACACTTTGCCCGACCCGGGAATCGAACCCAGGACCTCACGCTCAGCAGTCGCGTTTACGACCACTAGACCAATGAGGCAGTCAATGAGGCTTTTTTTAAAGTATTTGCTAAATGCGTTTCCACTTTTTAATATTATATTTCAAATGAAACAGTTTTCAGGATACGTACATTTATTTAATTTATGTGGTACTTACAATAGTGTCTTAAAACAATACGAAATGTTTATACATAATAATTTGATTTTCTATGAACATAGAACGGCGTTTATTAAAAAGATAGTTTCTCTGCCCGGATATTTAATATCGTTATTATTTCTTTTAGTTTTAGGTGAATAGAACGTAGCGATTCTACTAACTAGAGTAATTATTTATCAACTCGGAAAGATTGATAGGCAGTGGTGTTCAGTTGCGTAGCCGGTAGCGTGTTGCAAGCACACAATGTTGGTCATTTTACACTGCCCACTGGTTTTCCGTTAGTTTATTTACGTATGCGAGTGGGGAGTAGTTTGTCACAGCGCCAAATTTTATAATTAGGCAGTTGTCGAACTCCACTTGCCTTCAACACATTTGAATTGCGTAACATAGTTCGTTTTTGGATTTAAATGCAAATCATTAATTTCAAAGTCAATCAACCATTTAGCTTTCAAACACAAATAATCGTCGGGAGCTTTGTGTTCGGGTATTGTAAACATATTTTATGTGTTCTGAGAAGATATTAATGGGAGAGATTCTCGTATGTACGCTTGTTAAACATGTGGCAAATCTGTTAACCATTGGCTGTCAAGTATTAAAAGACTAGAAGACTACTAAAGTATTAACTACAGCAATTGTGGTTAAAATTAAGCGTCTGTTTCATAGCATTATTTTATGAAATGTAATTAATAAACAATATGTAATGTTTAACAGAAATACGTTGGCTTTCTGTGAAACTTTTGTAATGGCAAATTAAATATGGTACAAATAACCACGCGTAGTGTAGAGTTACAAAACGACCATAATTAGCAAGTTTTTTTCACGGCTGTTAACAGAATCTCGTCAACAACGGTGTGAGAGAAACATGTGAAAAAAAAAAAACAGCCGTGCCCTAGTCTAGTTGACCCAAATAGAACGTTTCATCTCGCAGGCTCTGACGCGAGTCATTTTCTCAGTGTGTCCACAAGCCACGAGAGATCATCGTGTCGAACCTTTTTGGTCTTCAAAGTTCTGTTTAATTTCCAACTCCGTCCGCATTTCGCATTCTCTTTACATAATAGTGGGACACTTGTTTTTGTAAAGACGCCATTTTTGAGCTCGCTTAATGTTTTTTGCGCTCCCTTGTTCTTGCCGTCTCACACCAATTTAGTTGCGAGTGCCATGAATATTTAACACGAACTGCAGAAAATTCACAATGTAAATGTAAAAAGAACAAGTCATTAATTTTAGCATAATGGAATCTTTTTATAGTTCTAAAAGAGGATGTTGAAAAAGAAAACCTCAGTGTGTATCACAGATATAAAACTTAGTTTTGAGTGCTAGTAAATATGCGATGTAGGGTGAGCCTATTCGCTCGTCACTCGTATCCTGTGCCCTCCCACCCCACTCCCATTTAGTGAAACCGGGCCAGTGGGGGCAGGGGGGCAACCCGGGAATAATAATTTTAGCTCGGCGCGGTGGCATGGAAATGAAAAATGTCATACTGCTCCCGACACACACCTTGTATAAATGCTTTCACCTGCGATGGGATGGGCCGATACGGTTGTGTGAAACTACCATAAAATAGCCCCATGATGTATAGACTACTTTTTTCGATGAATTATATCGTTATATCACCGCCACGCTGTGTGAATAACGTCTGTTTATTTATTGTGTGTTTGTAAGCGTCTATATGAATTTATTGTCTGGTCCATTTTTCGTTTGTGGTTTATAGGATTCCTGAACAGAGACGATAAATACCTAGTATACGTTATTTTTCGTGTGGTTACTAAACAGTAGACCCTTCAAAATCTATAGCTCCGTTATTCCGCACGAGAAGTATCCTCTTTACATTAAATTAAATACATGAATGGCCGTTGAACATTGCCCATTGGGTCATGTCTTTTTTTATTAATTTTCTTGTGTATTCATAAAATTAAAACATTTTGAATGCTGCCTATTTGAGCATGACCATAAAAGATCCAAAAGGATTCAATAAAATCACAAAGTACGCATAAATTAGCTCTCAATATCTCTTGAGGATGAACAGAGAAAATGAAAGAACCGATAGACTGATTCCACGGTCACACGTTCAAAATAATATTGAAGCTTTCATCATCCAAGCCTCCTATTTGTTCCAAGACTAAAATTTATCTGGTTATGCTGTCGAACGTACTTGGTAACTCATTAGACCAAAGTTGTCGGTACTTCGCAATAGCATTGTTGGACTAATAAGGAATAATGTTGCGTAAACTTCGGACGAGAACTATTAAGTGAAGCATAGACATTTTGTACTAAAAAGTTTCACGTCATTAATACTAATAAGTACATACGAGTAATTATAAAAAGTTATACTTACACTGTTTCATATGAAAATTTTGATGCACCGCTCCAAGAAATCATTGGGGAACATGTTTTGATAATCACATGTTTAGTAGGCGACTCAGTAATCACAATAAATATGATATTATTGTTACTCGTGGATGATTGATATAGTTATTAATCATTCTTTAATTATAACTCGTATTACCTTCAGGAAGATACACTGATGCCGTATTTAGCCATGGAGCACACGATTATTACCGATGTAAGACAAATAGGAACTCGTAATTGATTGCAAACAGAAAAGAGTATAATTTGTAAGAAAATCGTCCCTTCAAATATGTACAGTCGCCAAATAAATACTTCACGGCATTTTTTCCCTTTGAATTTTGTGCAAATGGCAGACATTTTGGGAAAAATATTGGCCGTTCGGGTCCAGTTATTGATGTCAGAATTGAAACGTAACTATAGACGTGGTAATCAACCGATTTGTATTCTAAGTATTGGAATAACAAAAGGGAACGCACTTTTATTCAGGATATTCAAAGGAAAATGTGTGTACTCAAGTAAAACTTCGGAGTTAAAAATTAATGGCTGTGTTACCGTTTTAGAAACACGTTTTTATTGCAAGCAAGGGTTCGCAAGGAATAAGAACGTGGCTTCCCTACTTACTTATTATAAACGATTGTGACAGACAGACGGAATCGTGGGTGATCTTATAAGGCTTCGGTTATGTCATTTCGACGTAAAGGATAATTATAAAACATTGTAGGTATTTAACTAAGTATACAATGCGTAGTATCTCTTCTTTAGTCTGTGAAGCAAACGTTATTGAACAGTTTTAATGGGCGATAAAATGCGAAAAATCAGGAGATATCTTGCTATAATCCACTTGGAGGCCAAAAGTTATACAACACTATCGCAAAGTACCATTGCGATGCTCTTTTTTAACCAGACGTCAGATATCACTTTCATCAAATGGACTGAAAAATAAATAAAAACATGCATTCTTTTGTTTTGCAGTTGAAAGCAGCCCCCGTTGGGTGGCGATACGAGCGCTGAAAAGGTTATTTTTAACTTTTATTCAGTGAATGAACACGATTTTCCTATTAAAATTGTTACTTTTCACGTGTGCCCACGCCATCGCCATTAGCATGACATTTTCAATGTACGTTTGGAGTAGCAACACTTTGACGTGAAACTTACAAAGAAATATAATGTTTATGACACATCAAAAAAAAAAAAACAACTCTGTTAAACATGGCAGGAGCCTCAGCGGATTATACATATTATAACGAGCTTCCGCGCGCGGCTTCGTCCGCGTGGTTTACGAACCCGTGCATTTTTCCGGGATAAAAAGTAGCCTATGTGCTATTCCAGACTATAATCTATCTCTATGCCAAATTTCATCCAGATCCGTTCAGCCGTTTTGGCGTGAAAGAGTAACAAAGATCCATCCATCCGTCCTCACAAAAATTCACATTTATAATATTAGTAGGATAGGATAGGGAAGGATAGGATAGTGAAGTGTTCTAATTGTATGATTATAATGAACACAGTTTACGTAACGATCCACATTATCTTTATCTTATAAATAAACTCATACAAAACTTATCTACATAGATAACTTTACAAATTTTGGGAAAACCCAGATCCAGTACGATTTTTAGATTATTATTACACTTTTTATCAACGCTTGGACTGTACGGGCAATAAACTTATTTAGGTACATCTACCTACTAACTATCTTAATTAGCCTGTGCGTGTCCAATTACTAAGGTTTCCGAATTAAATAAATTAATCATTCTCTTAAACATATTCCCGACAAGAATATAGCTGCACATATAAATGATAAAAGCGAGACGTTAACAAATCAGTCTTCACACGCTAAATAAACTCTTGACGTATTAAAAAATAACGATGTATTAAAGCTTATTAATATTATGCTTGAAAAAACTACAATTTGTGTCAATTTACTCAAAGACGAGTTTGCCAATAAAGACTTCAGTGAATGAATCAGTCTATAATGTTTTACGAGATCATGTTCAATGGACGTTCAATTGCTGCTGATGAATTGTTTGCAATCTTTGTATCGCAAATATTCATCGTCATCCTTACTACAGATATTTATTTATTTACGTAATACACTACATTACACAAAACAATACAGTTTGGCTACACAGGTCATTTAAAAAAATAAAGACTGAATGCAGAATGCCTATGGTATAGTATGTTGATAATTACACCATTACACCACACACACAGTGCCTAAGCCACATTTTTGATAGACTTGCGCGTCGTAACTTGTAGTTTAAATTTAAATGAATCCTTATCGTGTCAATTACTAAACGCGCAAATACTACTTGAGCCCCCATTTTATTGAAACAGTTAAAAACGTTTATATTTAGAATGCTACATTAAACCCGAGTTCGGTATATTAATACTATTTTATGTTCAATTTAGTTTGTGAGGTTTAAGAAACCTTAGATGTAATAAATTGGTGTGCTTGTAGTTATATAATTACTTTAAATAAGCCATTATATGTACAAACCAAATGCGACGAAAAAATGGCCATTTTAAACTGCGCGTCGAGAGTCATACATGCGAGATTTCGTATCTGATCTAAAAAAGCTATTATGTGTCTTTTTTATTTTATATTAAGTAATTTTGTAACCAGAACGCTCATTTAGACAAATTTAAAAGACGATTGCTTGAAGACGTATTTTGGTGTGCTAAACTACTAACATATACTATAGGCGTCTCCTGTCATCAAAACCTTGGAAAAAATGTATCATTCTTTTGTTTATTCAGCTTTACTTCTTCTTCAACTGGAAATAGAAAATTAGGATCGGCAGCTCCAAATCTATTTATATGGATTTAAAAGAAAAATTGCAGCATGAAAACAAGACATCTCATAATCTCAGACATAAAGACAGACCAAATCGTCTAAATGAAACATCACCCAGCGGCAACTGTTGCGTTAATGCCTCATTATTCTGACAAGGTACCTTTATAAGAATCCGACGCATATAAAAATTAACATGAAAACGTAGTTTATGTTAATGTTACCGCACATAATACAGTGATAATTACGATTCTAATTAGTTATTATAAACAGCTGGTCTCATATCGCTGACAAAACTTTACAAAGGCGGATATTTTGTAAAACCATCAGCCCATGTCGCGGTGTATTTATTATATTACATTTTTCAGTTTTATTATTTACTCATTTAAAGAAAAGTCACGATGTGTGACTAATTACATTCAGTCATATCACTTTGGTTATGTAAATTAAGTAGGTACAGTCAAAATAAATGGAATATTTCAAAGTTTATGTGCGGTAATTTTAATCTGACAACTAGAGAGCATGTTATGAAAATGTTAATATTATATCACATACGAGTACTTATACAGCCTAAAATCACGCCCCCGAATTCGGCTCCGATTCCGATATATCAAAACGGAGGTATATATCGGATTTACAAGTTATGACTTAGTATCGCTGCAGCGCTACCGAGCGCTTTCTACGTGGCACTGACAACTGCCGGAGTATATGTGTTCTGTGCAACTGATGAACGAAGAGTGAACGAATTGCGACAAGTTTCTTCTTTCTTATTTATTTACATTTTACATTCGTAGATTTGCTCCGACTCCGATTCACCTCCGACTCGAGTCACTACGAGAACCTCCGACTGCGATTCCGCCTCCGATAAATCCACCTCCGTAACATCCCTAGTATAGATGTAAAAGTGGAGCAGTTTAGGATAATGTATATATTATTTTATACGTACGCCTTAATTAAAAATTGTTTGATTTAGCTTTATAATAATAATTTTAAAATGTAAGTATCTTTCAACCTAAATTATTAATCACTTCTTGTCCTAAATAAAATTATCTATAATTTGAATCTAGATCAAAACAAGATGCATTTTCCATAATTACCAGAACTTTCTTGACGTGTTTACAACTACTGCGGTTAACACTTATTTTTCTAATTTATACAAGTAGAACCTGTTAAACAAGTTGTTGTCAACTTGGTAAATAATTCGCACAATAGCGCAAACTGTGGCTTATTGCCTCCACTACCATAAATATTATAGCAACTCGAATAACCGAAGGTTTCTTTTATCGACTAATCGCAAACTCACATTTTGAGCAAACAATAAAACCCGAAAAATATTGTTTAGAAATTGTAATTTACTACAAACAAACTAAAAGTAGGACAGTTCTTTAATTGCTTGTAAATGATTTCCCGCTAATAGTAACAACGGTGCCACGTGCCGAAATTCAGGTGTATAGTGGAAGTGCTAAACAATTGGTCACAGCACGCAATTAAGGTCCAATGAACTCCAAACAGCTAGGTTTCGCGCCTTTTTAGAAAAGGATGTGAATTCAATTCAGACGAAACATTTCTATGATTTTTTTGGTGGTGCCTAAGAAAAGGATTACTCTAATATGTCGGCTACCTCAATGCTGAGTAGCAAGCTGATGAGTTATTTATAATGTACAAGATTTTTATGACCGTAAATATATAGTTATGTGTGTTTCATTGGTCAATTTGGCACCTCGTTGCACGACGCCATAAACGAAACGTGTTCGGTTTAAAATTCGCACTGTATTGTGAGTTTAATTTGATAAAGTATTCAGAACTTATCTTTGTACCTTGTTTCTCGTTTAGACGGAAAGAACGGAATGCCATTTTACTCTACGCACACTTCCTCTTCCTTTTTGGAGTTAAATTGTATTTGGCAATGCGTGGAAAAATATAAGGTTTGGCACGCGTAATGTACTTTGTATTTGTATGTCAGCGTTAATTAAAAATAAACCCTAGATACATTTAAATAGGGAACAATGGGGATTACTAGCGATGCACTGGCAACAATTCTCCTCTTACCCAGTGTTTACTCGATTTATTTACCCTTTTCCCTTGTTACGTTGCTTACTCTACGCTTCATTCTAAGAGTTGCGTGCGTCTACCTTAATTAAGTACCAGAGCAAAACATTGTAAGCCTTATAATTTACAAGGGCAAGGCGTTGTGATAGGAGCCTAACCTACACCTAGGAACCTACACCTCCATAATCCACCCTCCGACCTAGAAAACAGAAACTTCGTGACATAACGACAGTGGTCTTGAAGCTAACTCGCAGAATTTATAGGTTTCTAAATGGCAGTAATTACGCCGGTGATAATGTTAGAAATATTTTCACCGAACACTTTTTCCGCTATGTATAAAAACTGAAACCACTCCGGTCTGCTTGTCGCCCTCGCACGTCTATAAACAAGCATATCTACAAATCCACACGGCCGCTGTTGCTAGGCGAGCTAGCCGGCAAAATTACGGAGGCGTCTATTTCAAAGCTAGCATTCCGACTTCTAGCCTTTCTACACTGGTCATCAAAAAAATCGACCCACCCACTTTTTGTTTAATATTTATCGATTGTTTCACTGATAAGCTGTTTCACACATTTGTTTTTATTTTGAGGGTCGGATATGATCTTTGACATGTTGTTTGTCGTAAATCTTATTGCACTTGAAGGTATTTAACAATTTTTTAAACAGAAATACTGTTGAGTGCTGATTTGATTGTTTTACGTCGGAACAAATTCGAACCTTTCTTTCAGTCCGAAACAGACTTTTGTAGGGATTTCTTGTTAATACCGTTAAGTTTATTTACTGAGGCTGTAGTTTTGATTAGTTTGTCTTAAAATAATGGACACTACTGAAGCTGAGGCGGCCCAAGTTGTGGCTTTGCTGCAACAAGGCTTAAGTCAACGTGTCGTGGCCAGGAGGTTGAATCTGAGCCGTTCTGCAGTGCGGCGAGTTTACCAAAGGTTTCTGGAGACTGGGCAGTATCGAAGAAGATCTGGATCTGGAAGACATAGGGTGACAACTCAAAGGGATGACCGCTTTATATTGGTATCAGCTCTACGAAATCGACACCTATCTGGTGTTGATCTCCAGCGACGCTTACGTGAAGATCGGGGTGTGGCTATAAGTGACAGTACTGTAAGAAGGAGACTTCGTGAGCAGAATTTAAGACCTCACAAGCCAGCAACAGGACCACAATTGACCACAGCTCATCGACAAGCCAGACTTCAATTTGCGCGTAATCACATCAACTGGACTATAGGCCAATGGGAGTCAGTTCTTTTTAGTGATGAGAGTCGAATGACTTTATACGGTTCTGATGAACGCCGTCATGTCATGCGACGGCCAGGTGAACGATATACCCAGTGTTGCATAAGAGAAACTGTCAGTTATGGTGGGGGCTCTGTAATGTTTTGGGCTGGGATATCTTTGACTGGACGCACGGAGCTGGTTTTCATACGAAGAGGTGCTTTAACTGCAGCACGCTACATCACAGAGATCTTAGAAGACCATGTGGTGCCATATGCCGGCTATATTGGAGAGAACTTTGAATTGATGCATGATAACGCACGACCACACGTAGCGCGCATTACCACCGATTACCTTGAAGAGGTCGGCATTCGGGTTATGTCGTGGCCAGCAAGAAGCCCAGATCTCAACCCTATAGAGCACATATGGGACACCCTAAAACAAAAGGTTAGAGCCCGTAATCCAGTCCCTACCACATTAGGAGACCTCGAAACCGCCATTAGGGAAGAATGGAACCGAATCCCTCAAGAGACCATCAAAATCCTGATAAGGTCATTAAAACGGCGAATGCAGGCCGTCATTCGAGCAAGAGGAGGAAATACGCAATATTAAATTGCAAAAATTGGGTACATAACATTTAAAACATAAAAATTAGAGTGCATTTTAAGTAAATCAAAAAATCATGTAAAATTAAGGATTTTGATTTTTAAATCAAAATGACTTGCAAAAAATCATTTTGATGTTTTAACTGTGATTAAATCGGTGTAAATAAACAAGTTAAATAAAACATTTCGGTACTAAAACATTTTGTTTGGTTTTGCTTAAGAAAAACGTGATTTGCGGTAAAAAAGCAGGTGGGCCGATTTTTTTGATGACCAGTGTATTTAGTCGTGATATGTATAACGCGCGTAATCCGACCAAGTTTTATAGATTTATGTGAACGTTAAATAGTGGGCGCACGATGGATTCTCAAACCGGTCGGGTTATGCAAAGTAAATGTACCGCGCGTTCATATGCTTCGCATACAATTTGCATGCTTTCAAGTGTAGGGTTGGCATACTAAATAGAGACTATTTTTAACTTTAGATATATTTGCGCTTTTGACCTCGGCCGTGTGGGAAACCACTTCGCACATTATGTTGAGTAATATACTATTGTGTTATTGAGATAGGAGATAATATAAGCAGGTAAGTAAACTATTAATAACGTTCGTGATATGGTACTTGTTTATAAATATAACCACTATTCTTAATATACCTTACGTTAATTGAACTACGATAATCACAAATTTAAATGTGACTGACTTTACAATTAGTAATACCAAACGTGAATAAAAAAAGGAATGGTAGAAAAAATATTGATAATAAAAGGCGTTTGGTGTAAATATTAATGCGGTTTATGAGTTTATAAAAATACTGAGAATAAAATCAGCTGTATAGTACAGTGTCATTTAATATTCGCATTAATGAGGTAGCGAGTCGGTGAGTAATAATACATATTCTGAATAGTTTGTTTTGCAGGCTGTACACTACTGAACGCGTTAGTCCCCCGCGGTGCCTACAGTACTCTCAACTGTAGAGGGCTTGCACAATACATAGGGCCCCATCGTAATATGCACGACGCGATGGAGCCGGTGGTACCATACCTACTCATTACACGCCGTGATAATCATTGAAGACTTACACAGATTTTATGCACAGAGAATTTGCAATCCAGAATCTCATAACTTGTAGAGATTTGTAGCAATCTTATGAAGTAAGATTGAGGACATGATTCCGATTTTAATAAACCGAAATCAAATCATCTTAGGTTTCTAGAACATTCCGAAAATATAATCTAAGTGAAATCAAACATAAGATATTGCGTGCTTACGCCAGATGTTAATAAACGTTTTTAGGAATAAAATTGACTTTGTTCATTTCGCTCAAGATTGCCAAACCCTGAAACTTAATAAGGATCAATTTACAATTTATACGTAAGAAGTTTAGGGCTTGAAGACTTCGAATTGAGTTCCAGACAGTTTACTACCCTCCCAGGGTGCCGACCTCGTCAATTTCTGGGAGGCAGCGGGAAGGGAGGGTAAGTCGATTACTTACACGCGCGTTTTAGGGACTCCGGGAGAGTGTAGGCGCTAAGCCGACGGACAAAGGCCCCAACAATTGCGTAGGATATTTGGAGATTAAGCGACAATGTTGTTAGGTATAGAAACGTTTTTATAAATCACCCACTCAGTAAGCCTTCAATTAGACGAAGAACAAGAAACTACGGCCGCACGGTGAGGTACTTACGTGCGTTTAAATAATTCCTTTATTGCTCCTGGAACAATGAATTCTCGCGGAAAAGCCTTCGTTTGATCTACCATTATAGTTTGCGACCTTCAGCGCTAACGTGGCAATTTCCAAAAATCGCATGATTTGTACAGTCGTGATGAAAACAGAATACGTTTGCGTAGTTTAGTTACAAGGTGGATCAAGAACCGTTCATCCAAGTCGGTAATTACATGCAGCTCACAGAACATTGACCAAGTAATCGTGGAAGGTGAGGTGCGTCGCTCGCGATTGGCTCACGCGGCAGGCGCGGCTCCGTTCACTTCGCGTGACATTCACAGCACTTAGTCGCAGTCCAATACGCCAAGGTACAGAAGGTGCACTATATAGAACATGCTCGATAATTCACTCAAATAAACAGAACCAGAACTAAACAAAAATATCGCTAAGTGTAAAGATCGTGATATCGGATTGTATTATTTTACGGATATCGTAGAGATGTTTTAACCTTTTGCGCATTGTGAAGAGCTAACCTTCTTTAGAATACATTTTTGTGTGCTTGAAGCTCCAGTCAATCTACGATACACGCGTACGAATCTACAGCGATAGTTTACTTAGAATCAGGTTTTAAACGTGGTTATCTTCAGTTGAAACACCGTTTTTCAGGCTCATTACTTAGGATTTCGTTCGGGCTATTGTGGGCTCTTTTCTCTTTCACTTTGAGACAATAACTTTCACCTGCCTTTTATCGTTTTTGTTTCGAGTTTGCCACCATATTTGGATAATAAGCCATAGAAATAAGCTCCGTTCATGCTGTGGTGTAACAATAAGTCAATGTGGACTTTGCCCAATAAAGTAGCCGACTGCCCAGACATGATTCCCCTACGAATATTTATAAAAAACAACCGCAAAATAATAAACAAATATGTATACTATTCCAGTTGTGTCTATTTTCTGAATCGAAACGCAATCATCAGTTTCTTAGAAGCGATGAACAAACAATTACACGAGACTCGAGAGTTGTGGCTAGATACGTGTGGACCGGCCTGCAATGTACGTAATAACCGTGCAGTGTCGGCGTGTTCAATAAATAAATAACAGCGCAGGCAACACATACGAAAGTACAGAAGGACAATTGCACACGCTATAGGAAACTGAAAAAGCTTCTTCTTCGTAAAGCAGATTACAGCGAAGGGGCAATAGATCTATCCGTCATTAGTATATTAAAAGAATTGAAATTAGTTCAGTATGATAAATTCAAGAATCTACATAACGTAGTACTCTTTAAAATCCGCTTGATGGATAAGAACAACGCATTGAATATTCTTGAACTGTCAAAGATGAAGCGATTCCGATTACGAGGGTGTATCGTAATTATAAATCCTGAAGCACGATCAAACCTTTCATCACCCCTCATTACCCTGTCCTCTGTTTTGTCTGTTTCTTCTCATTATTGAATAAATGTGATACTGCGCCATTATTGTGTAAAGATGGGCACTGTATTATGTGGACCTTTTGAATTTCTATTTCGTGAAGCGTTAGGGGCGCAACCACATTTGACTAAATGATTACAAATGGTAAGGAGGTGAATTGTTTTACGTTGATTGCGGAACACACCCGTCTCGGTTACATTACAATGAAATGTATGTAGGACCGAAGAATAATGTAGCCAGATATGTTGTTTCCATCAATTGAAGCGTTTGTTGAGTTTTTAGACAAGTTTAATGAAATGTAAATGACTAAAATACGGTTTGATCAATATATTGACTATACATATCAGAATAGGACAGGACACCGTTCGTGGAAATCTACGCCAATCTGCATTTTTAGTTAGCATCCTCTTCGGCAAAACCTTTTTCTAGAATTGGACTGCGGTCGACAGAAATAAAACTTTCGTAATACTTTAAAACAGCAATGCCACATGGACAGCACACTTGCTAATATTACTTGAAAGATAATGCGCTCATGCATCGTTTACGAGCTGCGCATGACATGCTCTCGTAATTACACCCTGCGCCTGAGTGGAACGCAGACGGACTGTAAAACGAGCCGGCCATTGTTTAGCACGGCTCTCGATAACGTATTGTTGGACCTGAGGGGCGAATTTTTGTCCTGGGGGATGAATTGAAGGGCAGCAGTTTTGAACCGAAGTTTGATGTAAATTCTTTTTGTGTGATATTTAAAACATTGAATAAAGCTGCTCGGTAAGTATGTACGTCAGGGTCGATATTAACAAATTACACCGTGCCTGAGTGCATGCAACAGAGGGTAAAGCGAGATGACCATATTGACCATTGTTAGGCCGGGTTTTTGATAACCTATTGTTGATAGATACTGAGGGGCGAATACTTGGGCTTTTCTTCGCTTTGACTCTGGTTTTGTTGACACACGACACGTATTCCGTCCAATCTAAATAGGACGGAATCTACATGTACTACACTAAAGCCTTCAGAGTTTACAGACGTTGTGAATATATGTATTTTGTGTAGATAATAGTATTTCCGCCATGTATGTCGGCTTATGCTGCGTGCGGGTGCAGTTACAGCCACTTAAGATAACCGTAACTCGTTTCTATATCGTTGATGGAAGCTATCGAATCGTAATTTGCTACCGTAATATCGATGGAGTATCGGTTTTGGATCGAGGAAATTATAGGCTGTAATTTGTATCTTTGGGGTAGTTATTACTGATAAGAATACATTCACGACATAATCGATAATTTTCCTAGATATTACTAGTTTATTTACGCTTCGTGTTATGGACTACTAAGTCTTCTGGGTTTGAATGATCTCTGGACCCCGTTGTAATCCTTTAAAAGTGGTCCGCATAGTTAAATCGTATAACAACAGAAAGACTGTTCTATATTGTTAGTCCTGTTATCTCACTAAGTATTCTGAGGGGCTCGCGAGCTGAGGGACTAGCTACATAGCTACCGCGCAGATCGGTCGATCTGCGAAGTTAAGCAGCGTTTGACGCGGTCAGTCTTTGGATAGGTGACCATTTTCACATATCGAGACCCCTTAGTGCCTCGGAAAGCACGTTAAGCAGTTGGTTCCTGATCTCATACGAAGACCTATGACAGTCGTTATGGGTGTCAGTAGCCCCAAAGTCTGAAAACCAGTCTAACCTTAGAGTATCAGTGTCTCCTAGTAATTGGGTGGCGGACTCCAGAAGCCAATCGCTCTGTGTAAAATACTAATATTCAGCCGCAATCGGTTAGATTGGGAGCTAACCCCTATGTAATTGGGAAAAGGCTAGGCTGACGATGATCCCTCTACGAGTATTCTCCCTGTTAAGACATTAAACATATCTTTGTAGCTAGCAAAATATTCACAACTCGTGTACCTCAGTACGCAACCAGTGTGTCAACTGGAAACAGGTCTGTCTGAAAGATACAAACGAGCTGATTACCATCTTTAAATTGAACAATTTACGTAATGTGTGTTAGTTCAACCTTCTTGCCACTTCCTTAATGTATTATACCTGCGTAAGGATATGTATGAGTTGAAACGTTAAATTATTGTTCCTCTTTTGTTACTATTATATGTAGGGTGAACGGAGTTTCTTGCCTGTTCAACTCCATAGTAAGTCAACGCTATGGAAGGTATCCCCTTTAAATTTGCGTCCTTTGAAGGTAGATTTCAATGGGTATAGTGGAACAATTTCTAAGATCAAGCATTGCTTCATGAAAGACATGTAGAAGCTCTTCAAAATGCTGCGAAGTCCATGCTAGCGACAACACAATCTATCATCGGTTGTACATAATTTAACAGACACGTGCAAAAACACCACTAATTTGTAGTTACATTGTTTAGCTTAATGCCAACACAATGATTTCATTAACTGTTTAAAAGTAAAAAGTAATATTACCCTTTGGTCTATCTATGGAGTATTTTGGAATGTCTGACTTCAATTGCTGTACCTTAAATAATATTTCTAGAAACGCAAGTATCATAGGCGTCTATGCACAGTCGACGCAACTCACGCGCAGCTATCTTTTCGAGGTGCCGTGCAGTGCTGTTGACGCGCGTTGACTGCGCGTAATGTATATGTAAATGTTCTCGTGTACAAAAAAAGAGACCGACAAACTTAACTAACTATAAATAATTACCATTACTATCAGCTTCGCTTTTTTTTACCTTTTAAACTATGTCATAATATGTAGGGATACGAAATTTCAACTGAAATGCAATATGATTTCCATAAGCAATATCTGCGGTCTTTTCAAACGGAAAATTCAATCATAAAGCGGAATCTGGCAATAAGCCTGTCTATAATCGGCCATATTCTATAAATATCCATTAGTTGTCTTGATAATTAGACAAAGAACACCAACATATCCGGATTATTACGTAACCGGGAACGCCCAACTTGTTAACAAATTAGCTAATTAAGGCTGAACAATGTAAATGTTATCAGTGATGACTGCTGTAGAGTTTTTTAATATAGCCAGCGTAATAGCTAATTAGCTCAATTTGTCTTCAATAATTAGTAATAAGCTAGGGAGAACAATCAAAATCAAGGAAATGTAAGTAAGAATAATTTCCCTAACAGAATGTAAATACGAGTATTATGTAAACATTATCAAATTCTCAATTCAAAATACCACATTATTCATTGTTAACTCATTCTAAAGACGCAATAACAAAAATCTAGTGCAATCAAAACATTGGTGTGAGGTAGCTCGCGAAAACCGACTCTAGCTGACTGAAACTGATAAACACTATAAACCATTTTAACAACATCAATGTGTTATCTGACAACAACTTATAAGCTTGTTTTTGCAAAAACCATGATAATATAGAGATAATTTATAAATACACTGATAGAGACAAAACAAAAAGCCCGATTGCGAAAATACCTTATCATGTTTGGGAACATCATGTTTTATCGCAAAATTGGACAAAAGTCATGTATTCTGTCAAAAATGTACACATTCGTTTATTTTTTTGTAGCTCTAGATTGAAACTAGGTCATGTTTGTGCATCAGGAAGGAAAATACTAGTCAGTGATAATAATAGCAAGGTCAAAACATGTTCAGTATGTCTACTAGTTCGTAGGTATTCATTGCGGTTTAAGCTTCCGAATAACAACATTGCTTTTCAGTCTATAACGTATATTATGTCACGCCTCTTGAAGACAGGTGCCATCGAAACTTATCGTATTTTTATAATTTAAAAACAAATTCTGTTGTGATGTATGTACAGAGCTAGTGGTTAGAGTCCCTTTTTTAATCGAAAGGGTGGTCCATTGATCCGTGTTTTTTCTCTAATATCAAAGGGGTGTCCTATCACGTTAACAGTGATCTAAAGCTTGTTTAAACTGTTAGTTGCTGATAATTTGTAGATACTATAAACACCAAGGCAGGAGAGATTTGTCAGTTATTAAAATGGTATTATTATTTTTATCTATGGAACAGAATAATTTCGTAATGAATTTGTCCGCTACGTATCATAATAATATGAATATAAATAATGACGTTCTGAAAATATAAGCGAACATGTCCGCCTTTGCTTCCGGTTACATGGTTGTTTCATGATGAAAAACTATAAAATACAAAATGATTACTTCTTACTTACATATCATAAGGTCATAAGTCCTAGGTCATAAGCACTACTATGTCGTAAACGGTGTATATAAACGTTGATATATTGTGCGAGAATGCCTAATTTGCCAAATGGCCTATTCTCAAAAGGACCAATTCGGAAAATAGCTCTCTTGTACAAGTGACTTGTGCCTCGACAGTATTCTTGCGACAAAACAAAGAAAATATTTATGGGTTTCATTGAAGTTAGAAATAATAATCCTCATAAAAGGATTACGATTAATTTAAAATGTTCCAACACGTGCACCTTACAACTTAAAACGATATGTACGACATTTTATAAATAAATCCTCTAATTGCATAATTATGTTGCGGTTATAGTTTAGGTACAATGAGTAAAAACTGCAAGTAGGTATTGACTTGCACATGTTAACGTGACACTGGCCAGGCTGATAACACTATTTATCTCGTAAATACATGGCACAGTAGGTATTTGTGATAATGATCAGTAGGTATAGGCACAATGGTTGCGGAAATGTGTTGTCATCTAAATGGACGATGCAGCTGAATTATTAGCGCTTTCGGTAGCCTCAATGACTGTTGTGCCTTTGTCAGGTTCTGTTGTCAAATGAATACCTATATTTACCTACTCAGAAGACTGTTTTAATCGTGCATTCGATGCGGTTTTTTGATCAATCAACATGCTACTTGTTCCATAATTGTTGTTCTATAAACAGCAAGTAGGAATCTAATACAGGCCCATCCCTAAAAAGATTTATATTTCCGTACAAGGCCAGTGATGTCAGTTACCTCTGTCTACAATTAGGTATTTTAAAATCATCTAAAACTATTACGTTTATCCTTTCTTCTGTGTATGTCCTTTGTGATAAAGTTAGCTGAATGCTGTGATGGCTCTTATCAGATTCCTGTAAGCGAGCAACTAGTCTCTTACATGAATATCAGATCGGATAGGAAGACTTTCTAATGAGATTCCAACAATATTTGCAGTAATTTACATTGCCCGAGAAAACACAATATCTTCTGTAAGAAGGAATTAAGTAGCTACCTGGGCAGCATCGACGAGGAAGTCGAAGAATCATGCTAAACCTTTAGGTAATTAAATAGTAAACATTGTAAGCATAATATTCAGATACAGGGTGAATATAATCATACCTGTTTTCTTTTCAACGGCAGCTGCTGTTTGAGTGCGACAGACGGCAGAGTCGCCGGCGAGTCCCGCGCGGCGAGATCATCCAGCAGCGCGCCGCACTTCTCCTTGTCCAATTCCTCCTCCGCCACCAGCAGGAAGCGGCGCCACCGCGACGAGTCGAAGCCCCAGTGGCACGTGCGGTGCTCCGACTCGTGCGAGTGGCACACAAAGCGTCGTGGCGTGTATAGCGCGCGGCACTCCAAACACTGCACTAAGTTCAGGTCGACCGCGCACACGCCTCGCGCGCCGCCAAAACACTCATGGTACACCCGGAACCCCGGCAGCTTGTGCGGGCGCGACGCGGCTGGCGCGTGCAGCAACGCCGCGCACAGCCGTTCCGCGTCCGTTTGCGTGATAAGCCCACACGAGGGCGCCGATTTGGGCAGTACCCCCGTCGACTTCAACTCGTGCAGCTGCTCTGGCGTACACCGCGAGCAGTAGATCTGGAGCTCGTCACACACGCGGTTGATCTGCTCCAACGTGAAATCCGTCAGCACCGACGTCAAGATCTGCGGCAGGCACAGCCGCCGCTCGCCACCCACACTGAAGCACGAGATAGGCTCGCCCTCCAGCAGCGTCTCGCCACGCTCGCCCAGCACGGTGTCGGGCGCGAGCAGGATCGGCGGCGCGGCGGGCGGCGGCAGCGGCGGCGGCGCGTCGCCGCACGGCTCGGCGCGCCCGCAACCTGGGCCCTGCAGGCTGCGCGGCGCGCTCGCCTGGTATGTCTTCAGCACGGAGGTGATGTGTGGCGTCACTACATCCATGTTCGATCACCCCCACCGTCGCTGTGGCTCGGCAGGCGCATGTCACGAGCGAGCCTACGCGCCGGCACGCACGACGCGCTCCGGCCGCGACCGAAACATGTCTGCCGAGCCGAGTGTGCCGTCGCGACGGCCCGGCCGAGCGCGCGCCGCTCGCCGCCGGCGTCTCCGCCCCGTCGCCGCACGCACACCCGTGCAAAAAATACGCAAATAACCTCAGTTTATCACAAAACACATATACTTTTTCACAAAAAATTGGTACTATATACACTATAGACGTAAGATCTGTAGAATATTGGAAGAATACATTCAAAAAGATCGCGTAGCATCGGAACAAAGTCGTACGTAATAGATGCGGACGCGTGAGACTGGGGCGTGGATTCCGGCGACCGGCCGCAGTCAAAGCAGCAGACGGATGGCTCGGCTACTGGAGAGTCTAGCCGGCGCCCCGCGACCCGCGCCCGCGCCCGCCGCCATGTCACGTGACCGACCTTCCCGTCAAAATATCCAGAATGGCGGCGCGAGCCGCGGACCGCCCGCCACATAGACTATGAATCTATGATAGACCAGATAGCTCATAGGGCAATTCTCCTTTCCATATGATTTTCATGTTGGTTTTTATCGTACCTGAATGAAATTGGTTTTTAGTATGTAGTTAAAGTATGAGACTTCAGAAAATCTCATTCATTGCGCGTGCATTGCATGAATCTTTTAGTCTATAGAGACTAAAAGTGTCGTTCGTCTGCCATTATTTAAATTATGAGTGCTTTAGATAATATATCTTTTGATGTTTTATGAAAATGACTGAATACGAGACTTAAACTTGCTTATTGTTTTTATGGCCCTATGAGCCCACTGATCAAAATCCTGCCAATTTAATGTCAAGGAGGATTTATCCTGATAAAATTAATCGTAAACTAGCCAGTATACGTCTCTCCACCGTAAATCTACAGTTAAGATTCACCAATCAACGGTTAAAACTGTCGCCTTCAGAAGTTGTAGACAAGAAGATTTGGTAAAGTTTGCCGAATAATGAACAGTCCAACTAGATAATTAAGTCGATTACTTCTCAAAGTTATATGTATCAAGATAAAAGACCTGGTCAGGTGGATGCGAACCATTAGATATTATTTTGTGTTGAAGATAACGACTGATAGCGACTGTCATCTCGTCTCTACGATTTTATTGCTGCTACACTGTATTGTACTAATACTTGAATACGATGAACGTCCCCCTAAGGTCTGCATTGGATGTATGTATTTTGTTAAACGCCTTGCCGGAATGTATGGAAATATCGAAAGCAGAGCACCTTAATAGAAACCAAAATCAACATGATCATCAACAACAATGAATTGATAAAAGTAGTATGGATGGGATTGGTCCCTTTTAGTCTGTCGTTAATAAGATAATAGTTTTTACAACAATAATGCTCCAATTGTAATGGTTCCAATTGTAGAACATTATAGGTAAAAAGAGCAAAGACATAAGTAAAAAAAATTTTTTTTTTCTTTACTCATGCTATCGTGTGGTCATAGATAATATAATGCTATATGTGCAGCGTTAAGGTATTACTACTCACTTTATTCAGATTAAACTTGAAGAGGCAGTATAAGTAAAGGCAAAAAGTCGAAAGAATAACAACTAGTCTGTAGAGCCTATCTATTCTTTGGCATCGCGACACGCGCGGGGTGTGCGAGGTGTGCGGGGAGCGTAAGCGCGGGGTGCGGGGAGGGCGGGGCAGCTGCGTCTACTCCGCTCGCTCACAGAGCTCCGTGAAAACTGCTTTTATCGCTACAAATATCATCCATTCAAAATACAACCTTACCACCATGGCGTTGAGTCCATTTTCAATACTATACTGAAAAGTTATGCTATAACTTACACAGATGATAATCAAACTTCAACTTTATTATAATGAATGAAGGTCGGTTTGTGTACGTCTATATTTGTGCGATATCTTTCTAAGTTTATTTAGGAATTTAATATAAAAATGGAAAACTAAATATTATTCATAATTTAATTACCTACATGCTAATAAATAGTAAATTACAAGACCCTTATATCTAGCTGTGTCCTAATTAGGTATGTTGGTGCCGGGAGAACAAGTCTTACCAGATTCAGCTAAAAGAAAGGTCAGGTCATCAATATTTTACACAGAGAGCAACCATCTGACCTACTAATCGTATGTCTGGAACCAACTGCTAACGGTTTTTTACGAAGAGTCACTACCTGTTAACAGTCATCATCCACGGACCTAACACATCAACCGATCTGGAGGGTATTTATGTAGCGAATAGTACCCTGTTTTTCTGTATGGAAATTCTCACAGCCAGTGTATGTAGTGTGTGTCCGGTAGATGGCACTAGGATCTCTCTATACGGCAATACTCAAAGTACGGCATTGGTGAAACGTGTGAGTGTAAGGTAGCTACTGCAAATAGTGACCTAGTAAATAAAACTATTAGATACAAGCTATATAGCACGCGATTTCGTTCGCGTGGAAAAATAAGGCTCGTAGTTTTAGTACTTTGAGTTAATGACGTTGTTCGATAAATGTTTAGTAACTCAACCAAAGCTCGAAAGGGCGCTAGCATACAATTATCTGTATAACAAAAATTAACTCGTCATATAATTATTTAAACTAAACCGCGTAACGAAACCATAGCGCGATTCAGAAACAGTGTAAGACGCCATCATCATCATTCATGCTTCTTCCTTCAAAAGTGACGAACTTTCCATATAATGCCGATATTCGTGTACTTTTATATCTAACCAGAAACAGGTATATGAAATTTCTTGCTTCTTATTTCGAAAATGACGGACTTCCATACAACCGTTGAACCCTTATTTTACCCCCTTAGGAGTGAAATTTCAAAAATCCTTCCTTAGTGGATGCTTAGAACATAAAAGGCATCAACTGCCAAAATTTCAAGTTTGTAGCCCCAGCGGTTTAAGCTCTGCGTTGATAAATCAATCAGTCAGGACAAGTAATTATTAATATATATACATATATGTAGATATAAAATGTGATACAGGTTCGATGGAAGTGAGTGCTTGACAACAGCTGTCGTCTTGGACGCAGCTGATGTTCCCGGGGACACTTGAATGACGATTGATATGCTTTTACAAAGAAAATAAAGGTGCGGAAGCCTATGGGAGACTTTTGCACTGCTGTGGGAGATTACAGAATGTACATCGGTACTACGTAAGGAATAAATAAAGTTCTTATCAATGCGTCCACAAATAAGTCCAGTATTCGAAGTCTTCATCATCCTCATCAGCCAGAAGACGTCCACTGCTGAAGCTGCGGAGGCCTCCCCCAAGGGGGGGGGGGGGTTTGCCATAATCCCCACGCTTGGCATGCGGCTTGGGGATCGCAGTGGCTCACCGATTAGGGAGAGGACGCTGTTGCCCATCCTCCGGTGTCTGGCCGCAGTTTTAAGACGTACCCGGGTCTGATTGAATTTGAAGTCTTAGGGGCGGAGTAAATTAATTTAAATACCTTTTTATGGTACCGTGTGCTAGCGAATAACTCGCTTTTAAATCCTAATATTGGTAATATGATGATCTATAAGATCATCAATAGGACCCTGTATTCCCTTAGATACGGCAGAAGTGTACTATTTGTACACCGACATTTCGCTAATCCCGCTATTAAGTTCCAGATAAGGAGTGAGTCTATTGCTATCTATCGGGCACAATTAAAAAATCAGTGTTGTTATTGAGGATGTCATAACAGAGAAACACAAGAACACGGACCTGGATCGAACGAAAGACTTCACGCTCAGCAGTTGCGCTTGCGACTAAGACCACAAGGCAGTTCACAAAATATGTAAGCAATAACACTACACTACTAGCTCAGTATAATAGTATTATTAATATGCGACTACTGAAATCCTATACATACTCACATATAAGTTTTAATGTAAAGTTTATGATAAATGCTGGTTGCTGATCGAAACTGCGGGCAAAATAAGCTTTCATCAATGTTTTGTTTCATGATTTACGTTCAAATTATTTTAAAATATAATTTGCATCGTATTTTGTGAAAATTAACTTACGAGATAAGAGTGAAGAGTAACCATCGATAGGGAAATCCTTATTTCACTCTAGATCGTCAATAAAAGTAATGGGACGAAGGAATATTATTATTTAACACAAATAACATAAGGAATAGGTAGGTACACATGTGTATTATGATAATGTTGGAGTGTTTATTAAATACTTACGTTCGGTTTTCAATTTCCTGTTAAAAGTTTTAAAGCTGTTCTTTTGGAAACGTTTTTGTATAGACTTAACAGAGGAATTAACTTCCGAATTCTTTAAAGCTATTGAAAAATATGCTCTGATATGTATTGAAGTCTCAGAACAATAATGTTCTGTGATTAAAATATTCCCGCCATAACTTGATTTAATGTTACCAAAGTACAAAAAAAAAAGTTACAACAAACGTGTTGCATTAGAATAAATTAAATTTAAAAAAAATTAAAAGCTATTTATAAATAAATATGAACTATTTTCATTGAATTTCTTAAAAATCTGATTATATTCCTAGGTTAACTGATCGACTACAATGTAAATTAGTGTAAATTATAAGTTTTTAGACTGGCAGTATGTAAAACGTCTAAAATTGTCTCTGGAATCTACGATTTCCAGATTACAATAATAAGTCCAGAGAATTTTTGTCTCAGTGGGTTAAATAAAAAAATTAATTATTTTTTCTTATTTTTATAAACAAAGGATACAAAATAATCTTAAAGATATTGTGATTACTTCGATGTAAATATTTAAGAGTTTACCTGGCCCACGAATTTACACAAAGTGATTTTTTCATAAATTTTCGTGTAAATATAATAAATTTCATGCCTCGTAAGTAAGTCTTCGTATATTGGAACGTTTTTTAATTGTCATGTCATTCATTGATTCGGATTGGTTTTGTCTGTCATGTCAGGCTTCTCTCGGTTGGAAATATTCTTTCAATAAAAATACCTATTATTTTTTGTACAAAATCTTTCCCAACATCGTTAAATTAATTATTAGGCGTTCAGCCTACGTTTAAGTAAGTTGAATTAGAAAATAATTCTTATTTCATGTTGCTAAGTTAGAGTAAAGTGATCACCAGTAAATATTATTGTAGTAAAAAGCTATTGGTGCGTATTATTTGCAGTTTGATGGATCCTTGGGGCAGTGAAGTTGATAATTCTGTGGTTGTTTCGGAGTTTGAAGATAATTTCCAGCCAACCTCTGTGGCCGATAAACTCTCGGATTCTGAACAGTATCTCGCTATTTTAGGTACTTATTCCTCTAATCACATTTTAACGATTGATTGAATGTTGTCATTTGTCTATTTTGTTACACAATATGATTTAATGTGGGGCAGTTACGAAATGTATTGAGTATAGTAGAGCTCAGCACATTCACTAGTCGTCGCGCAGTTGTACGGTCACTGTTGTAAGGTCGCGCGTGCTCACGGAGGCGTTAAAGTTACTCATTTCGTACTATTTTAGCACATGCTAATGTGCTCTTTATTGTACCAAGTTAAATATCAGTTTCACACACATAACTTATTTTTTCCTTTGGTAATTCAAGTTAATTTCTTAGTGAAACTAGAATAATCTTTTTTAATATTATATGGCAATTTTAAATATTAAAACGATAAATTCTCATTTTCAGAACGCAAACTAAAGGCGATCCGATCCAAGAGCAAAGTGGTTGAGGACCTTGCAGCATACAGAGCCGATTGTATTGATCGGTTGATGCGTGAAGGCTGCGACCTAGACCCTGTTGTAGGAGACACTGAGGCCGAAAAACTGTTGCAGGAGTAACTTCTCAAATAACAAAAGACCATTGTAAGTAATCATGGCATCATCTACTAATATTGATTTGTCAGGAGCTACCTACTGCATACTTACGGGGGCCTCCCAGGGTATTGGGCGGGCTATTGCAGTTGAACTCTCAAAATACCTTGGTCCAAAATCTCTAATGTTACTACTGGCACGTAACAAAAATGAACTAGCCAATACAGCTGAACTGTGCAAATCAGATAATATCAAAATTGTGTATGAGTCAATGGACCTATCTAAAGCATCTGCAACGGAGATGTTAGAGGCAATGAAGCGTTCCCTAGAGGGGTATAAAGTGACCGATTTTGCTGCTAGTGTGATCTTCCATAATGTTGGGTCATTGGGCAACTTATCAGTGGAGACGGAACGCATGGAAAATGTGGAGGAAATGAGACAGTACTATGATCTGAACGTATTTAATGTAATTAAACTGAATACTCAATTTCTTAAGATCTTTGAGGAGATTGAAGATAGAGTTATAATTGTGAATGTAACATCTCTGTGTGCCATTAAGCCAATGAGTGGTATGGCCAGCTACTGCAGTGGTAAGGCTGCAAGGGAAATGTACTTCAAGGTGCTGGCTGAAGAGAAAAAGCACATTAGAGTGCTGAATTATTCTCCTGGGCCAGTTGAAACTTCTATGATTGACTATGTCTTGGCTGAAACAGTGAATGCCAATTTGAAAGATGTCTTTCTGTCGTTCAAGTCTCAAGGCGCGTTACTTAAGCCGGAGGTTACGGCTAAGAAATGTTTGAAAGTTCTGCTACAGGGCAAGTTTAGTCCGGGTGGCCATGTCGATTATTTTGATGATGAGTAAAAGTCTTTGACTATCTAGAAGTAGCTTTCTTACTTGAATATTTGCCAAACAATCGAATTGATTATAAATTATTAGCTTCTAAATACTAATGTATTTAATGTAATCTAGATAATTTCATATCAATCTATGTTACTAACTAAGGCTGTTTCACGGTTTTGAAAACTATTTAGAACATGAATGTGTACGACCCTTAAACCCCATAGCACTGTTATGTAGTGTGCTCCTCTTGCTGTGACTAACAATAACATGAATTTTTGTACTTTATCACTTATGTAAAACATGTTACACTTTTTTGTTCTTCACTATTGTCACTTGGTAGATTGTTTAGAAGGTTTCAGGCAAAATATTTACGAATAGTTATTTTAACACTCATTGGTTTTTATGACTGTTTTTTTTTCTTATTTAGTAATAAGTTTTGTATTTAAAAAGGTCTGCAATTCGCACAAAAGTTGATATTCGAGATATAGTATTCTGTTTCTTTTTTGGAATTAAAACATTATTTATATGGGTTTAAATATATACACTGTTATTTATTTAAGAAAATTGCCAATTGTGTAATAAATATTGAAAATATTTTGTCTCAAACTGCATTATGTGACTATCATTGTACAACACTCATTCAGCGGGATCTCTATATGATTATTACCTGAATAAAACTTAAAACCTAATGTTGATTGTACCATGATGGTGTGAAATGAAGCAATCGTAGTATAGTAACATAGTTCCTAACATTCCATAACATTAACATGTATCCAGTAGTGTATGAATGCAATTCATATTACAATAAATGCTTGAAATAAAACTTGTTTTTGTTACCCTCACCTTATCTTTATTATTTCATGATATAATATGAGTTACATTCATATTTTTTTTCTAGAATACTTTATCACTTATCTCTTTGAACTTTTAACCCTTCACATTCCGTCCGTGGATGTTGATTCGTTCTTAAGTTTACATTAGAACCCTTTGGAAGTTATATTCAACAGACAATTAAAGGTTATCGTTGAATAAACATTGCGCAAGTATAAAACTTTATACTAGGCAGAAATTAAAATCGTAATTGTTTGCTGAAAATCGAAACCAGGATTTCGTTAGCGTTTCCGATTCGAGGTTGTGGTAAATGAAGCAATAGTAGGTATACAATTTCGATTAGGAAATCGCGAGCTAATATTAATTATTTATACTATACCAATTATAGTGGTCGCATACGCGGCTTGAGCTTCAAAAGTTGGGTTCCATTCCCCAGCTTTTCTTAAATTCTCAGCAACAAGCTGTAATGAATAATTTTGCCCGGTAGATGGCAATAGGCTCGCCCCCTATTAATTAAGACATCAACGGCACCGGCGATTATAGTATGTTTACAATATTTAGTGGTTAAGAGAGATAATGATAATAATAGTGATAGCAGTTGGAACTTGTGTGAATTCAACAGAACAAGACTCTGCACACCAATTTTGCCGAGTAGGGTATTAACTCCTATGTTGATAAGCCTTCTACGCCTACCTTTACTTATGATCATAGCCTAGAAAGTTCTAGGAAGGTCGAATATGTAAGAACTTAATGTTAGTAATCGGCGCGCAGAACGCGGTCGTACACTAAAGTCAAGATTATTAAAACAAACATAGGTAATCTACAGTAGGGCCGCAGGCCTGGCCCATCCTATAGTTTGGTTGTGAAGTCCGGAAACCTACTCTAAAATTTTTGGTAAAGAGATGTTGGAGACCACATGTTTGATTTTATACAATTACACATATTTCACAATATTTTTAGACCCGGATACAAAGGAACCATAATTATTATACTATGGCGAAGGTCATGGTCGGTGACTACTGAATATGAGATATTATTATTCAATTCATTGATAAGGGCTATGATGTTAATTAAATAATACATTATCTTTAATGTACTTAAGTTTATGAAGTGGTCAATTGACAGTCATTGTTACGTAATTTGATAAAAACATGGTAATTGGCAATTAAAAAAATATCAGTAAAAAATTAGAAATCGGCATTACAAGATAACCATTACATATAAAATCATAACGACTGTATTCCTCAAGCGGTTAGGCAGAGATGTCGTATTTTTATTTATTAAACTCAAATAAAACACAAATATTCACATGGACATACACCCAAACCCGGAACAGCTATCTGCAGATCTTACAAACATTTGTTTCGTGCGGGAATCGAACTTTTGATACGTAGCGCAGCAAACGGCGCCGTCAACAGTTTAACGTTTTATCTCCATTTCGTAATATAACTGACGACCGGAGAAATCTCAAAACTTCGGGCTGGTACAGAGAATTTCATGACAAAAATTCCAACAACAACCAATCGAAGCGAAAATCTCACGTTCAAAACCCGTACTTGCGACCACTAAACCAGTGAAGCTGACTTATCTATATAACAGTCTGACTACCCGAAGGGTTCTGTATCGTTTAAGCCGATCGTTCAGAGGCCCTAGTATAAGTTTCTTTCGACAAATTCGATTTACTACATCGAACGCGTCCGGCGTTCCGATTGGTGGAGAGCACGAAACGTACCAATCGGAGCGCCGAACGCATTCGATATAGTAAATCGAATTTGTCGAAAGAAACTTACACTAGGGCCTCTGATCCGAATCATTAAATAATACACCTACATTTCGCTGGAGATGGAAAGGCGAGGCTATTGCTTATCAGAGGGGGCAACAGAGTATAACCTGATGTTAAGCCAGCGAAGTCTAATCCTACGATTAAATAAAGTACAGTCATGGTTGAAGACCTTGGAACAGCTAAGGTGTTCAAATGAAGCTAATTTGAAAGTTTGAGCTCCCTGAATAGGGTCGAGCTACACGATTTCTGATGCGTGCTTGCCATCTGTCGGGACAGGTCAGCTCAAACTGTTATGGCACTCCCTCTAAAAACCATTCCAGACAATACCCTATATTATTATAGCATAAAGCTACGAAGTTTTGTCTGGACTTTAAAAGAGACCTTGACCCCTGAGTTCCTTTCGACGTTTCTTCTCAGAAGTAGTCATAGGAAACGCCGGCGCCATCTTGCTTTATATAAAAATGCCTTGGAAAAGTGATTGAAAAGTCTAATTGCAAAAATAAATCATTTCATATCATTAGCAAAACATCTTCGACTCAACAACAAGTAGATATTTAAATATAGTGGAACAGAATTGTCGTGATCATATTATATTATGTACTAGCGACCCGCCCCGGTTTCGCACGGGTAGCAGAGCATATATGCTTTCATTTTTTTTCTATCGTAGTGTCGCACCATCCTATTATGTCGATCATCATCATTTACTCGGCGCACGCCAGTAAAGCTCCCAGTCGACATGATTTTTTCTGACATCTTCAACTATCATCCTCATATTTCAGTCAATTTACACAAAACCTTTACAAGTTACACACCTAAACCTTCCTCATGAATCACTCTGTCTATTGGTGAAAACCGCATGAAAATCCATTCAGTAGTTTTTGAGTTTATCGTGAACAGACAGACAGTTTGACGTGGCGGCGGACTTTATTTTATAATATGTTGTTTTATAATATGTAGTGATATGCATAATATCGTAGCCATCGTAACCTTTAACCGAAAACCTTATACCCTCTACAGTACAGTCTGCATCAAAAATATAGGAAAACTATTGGTTAAAATCATAAAATTTAAATGATTATGTATTTTTATGTATCCGCAGATACTATGTGTAAAATTGGTAAAGATTTCAATCGCTACTTCCTCTAAAAATAGCTTTTGATTTTTTTTAAGTATATACATCTTTTTGATGGTGTCTGTACCTACGACCGTATCGTTTCATTGTGAGGTATACTAGAACCCTGAATGTGTACAACAGCGTGAGATTCTTCTTTTCGTGACGATAGCTAATCTCAAAACATGGCCAAATATGAGAAACTTTTTTTTATTACTAAAATGATTGCCTTTGGCTGCACTTCACCTGATGGTGAGTGACAATGCTGCTGAGGATGGATCACGCAAGTTCAAATAATGCCTATTCACTCTCGCCTTGAAGATTCCTAAGTTATACGAATCGGGGAATATAGACGCCGGCAGAGAATTCCATTCCCTAGCCGTTCGCATAAGAAACGATGAAGCAAATGAAACAAACAAACTGGCCAGTTAGACTGCTCTTGGTATGGCCTCCACGAGATCGCTTGATAACTCAAGCCATTTCTGAGAAAAAAGACCCTGACACACGGACGGACACATTGTTACTATAAGGATTCTGGTTTTTATATTAATCGTACCGAACCCTTAAATAAAATAAAATAAATAAATTATAGCGATCAATATTAAAGTAGTCAATTCAACAATGGTGATTGGATAACATTATTGTATGTATATATTTTTTTTTTGCAGGTATGATGAGTAAGCAGTAATGACTGGACGCAAGAGTCTGTTCATTTTTCTGATGGGGCTGGCGTGGAAGTGTCGGTTCAGTATGCCACTGCTGCTGAGCGGTACGGTCGCCGTGCTCGGCAGGGCCTGGATGTTCCAGATCAGAGTGCATACTGTTCACCGACTGCATGAAAATGAGGCGAGTCAAATTCTATGCTTTACATACATACCTAGTACCTACATAATGTCTTGCCTTTTTCCCATGGAAAAATATTCCTTTTTTACTATGGAACGCCACGTGCGACGTTCCTTACATTCTTCAATGTTTTATTCACATTATTATGTACAATATTAATCCATCTTCGTGGTTCGTAACACGTGGATATAGGGATTATGCCAGTGATGGGCAGTTGTCAATTTTTTCTACAGTTGCACAATTGGTAACTGATAATCCTACCTTGTTGAAGCATTAAATTCATAAAACCAGCTCTATATTCATAAATCTCGACCTCAATAACCTGACATTTGGCTAATTCTTTGCTACGTGTATGATGTTTGCCAGGAGGGAGGGCAGCACTCATCGAATAATTTGTTCACTGTGCGATTATGAGCAGTATTCGTTCATAGACTGAGGGGCTCGTAGCTATATAGCTACTGCGAAGATCGGTCGATCTTCGAGGTTAAGCAGTGCTTGACGCGGTCAGTCCTTGGATGGCTAACCATTTTTCACAAATCGAGACCCCTCCGTGCCTCGGAAAGCACGTTAAGCAGTTGATCCCGGATGGCATACTAAGCCTATGACAGTCGTTACGGGTGTCAGACTAACCTTAGAGTATCAGTATTTCTCAGTTACTGGGAGGCGGAGGTCAGAAGGCAGTCGCTCCGTTTAAAATACTGATAGTTGTAACCGGTTAGATTGAAAGCCGACCCCAATGCAGTTGGGAAAAGTCTATGTAGATGATGATGATGTTCATAGACTGATAAATTATCTTGTATAGTAAGCCTCCGAATAACCATAGTTATATGCCAAAAATTTCGGTAGATATGAGGCGTAGCGTCGTGTTCCTTCATCATCATCATCATCATCAGCCAGAAGACGTCCACTGCTGAACGAAGGCCTCCCTCAAGGGGGGGTTTGCCATAATCCCCACGCTTGGCAGGCGGCTTGGGGATCGCAGTGGCTCACCGATTAGTGACAGGACGCTGCTACCCGTCCTCCGGTGTCTGGTCGCAGTTTTAAGACGTACCCGTGTTCCTTCAAACCTCCCTAATCCGCGTCGTTCAGAGTAGTAGCAATATTATCTATTGGAAATGCTAGTGCCTTGTTTTTCTTGATACGGAACCCAAAGTTCGCGCAGCTCTCAAGCTGTTTGGAATGAAACATGGCATCCGCTAATTAAGGATTTTAAAACCAACCCTTAAAAGGTTGAAATTGATATTTTTACGAGAATAGAATCGCTTGCGCAGCTAGTAATGATATATGTAGTTCATCGGTAGGTACATGATACAAATCGGATCACCAGCAATGCTTAGTCATTGTTTAGAGTAAGTACCTACCTATTCAACGAATAGATTATCTGATTGACCTTGCAAACATTAAGTCTACGCAAGTCTAATGCGATTACTGCAGTCAGTCGTATTTTATTACAACTAGGTACTTCTGGAAACTAATACTATTAACGAGTGCATCACGCTTTCACGCCTTTCTTTTGTTATATTGTTACGATATTATAATACAGAATTTTCATCAACGGGATCAGGTTTATTTTTCTTAGCGCTGATGTTTCAATAATTCGATAAATGTCAGATAAGTTATTCCTCTGAAAAACCCAAACAAAAGACTGTTCTAATTTCAAACATTTATTTATCATTAACTGCGTCATTGGTCTAGGGGTTGCAAGCGACTGCTGCGCTTGAGGACGTGGGTTCGATTCCCGCATCGGTGAAAGTCGTCTTTGGGTTTTTCTGTATGGAAATTTTCAGTAGCAGCACAGAGTCTAAAACTATACCCGGTAGATAAGCTCGCCCCCTATTACATGGGACTCAATAAAGGCATAGATGAAATGCGGCTGTACAATAGTAACCCTAATCCTTCGGGGAATAAGGGCGTGATGCTATGTTATCTACGTATATTTATTAAAAATACGGTCTCTAATTATAGAATTTTTAAAATCACTTATAAATATTGTTGTTTGGTTTCCAGTTGGCATACTACGATGAGGATGAGGAGCAGGACGAGGACGACGGCTCCTGGGAGACAGAATCCACTGACTCCTGGGAGACTATCGTAGAAGAGGTGGCTTACGGCTGACGTCATACCACGTATCATACCTATTAGTTATCGCGTATCAACGTTAGACCTGGGCCCTTATTACCTATGGCATAACTCGGACACGAAACGATATGAACACCACTGTTATAGGAAATAAGGACCCAGCTTTTAATATCTAAATTATGACAAATATGAGCTCAGCTAGGATGCGGTAGCATTTATTATTTTGCATTATAAAAAAAATTAACATTTTGTGGACACCTTGGACCCGACTGAAATTGATAGTCCATAGGCCTCCTAAGCGCCACAGGAGATTCAATTGATTTATCCTCAAAACAATCTTGTCTGTGCCCAAATTGCTTGTATCTAGGCTATTATCTTTTATCGGTGTTGGTTTATAAATTTAGAGACTTTTAAGATGATGTGAAACATGTTTGTCATGCGCGTATACTAGACGCATTCCTCCAGGTTCATGGTCCTGGTCCTGGATTTCGACTTATGCGCGTCGCTGTATGCGCACGATTAATTTGTTTAGTTACGCGCGTGTATGTAGTCTTAACGGGGCTTTCCAGATGGCGTGAAATAATTTATTGTAGGGGAGATTACCCAAAATGTATATCCCGGCATCTGAAGAGCCTCTTTTAAAACTCACTTTAAATTGGTGTGAGATCTTAGTGCGCTGCCGTACTCTCTGTGCTGTGAATACTTAATATAACTTCAAAATGAGAAGTTTAAAAAATATACTAGCCCTGTGATTTGATATACTACCTACATAATTAAAATATTGAATGATAGGTGTTATAATTATTAATGTTTGACAATCAAAGGTTATGGTATGGTTATGGTGTTAAGTTATCTCATTCTTGAACCCTTCCTCAAAACGGTTTTGGGTTGAATTGTATTTATTCCTAGAATTTTTCTACTGTATCTCCAGAAATCTGAATAAATTCCTCACTTATGTGACATGCGTGAATTTTTATTTTTCGACAACTACACATTCAATAAGCCAATCGCATTAGAGATCGTTAAAAATGTGTATCCGCGGATACGGATACGGATCATTAGTGTCTAGATCCGCGAATACAGATACGGATCTCAACTTTTTGACACAATCGGTGTCGGTACACGTGATGTTAAAACGATTGTTAAATGTCATGTTTCAACTTACACTGTGCGGGTTTCTTTTTTTGTTTATAAATAGTGTGACACGGGGCAATATAGATTACGTTTGTGTATGTGATACTAATAGTATCTCATGGCTACCTATATTTAGAATTTTATATACGTAATGAAACTTAATAATGTAAAAGATCCGTTCAAGATCCGCCAAAAAATAAGGGATACAGATCTTTTTCTCTCTCGGATATCCGCGGATACGGATACGGATACAGATATCCGGCACATCACTAAATCGCATGACTTTCCCATATTCTTACCGTACGTAGTTTTTGTTTATAGACATGCATGGATGTTCGATGGTAGGTATTGCGCAGGTCCGGATCTACCATAGGTCGAACGGAGCGAACACTCCAGGCACCGATTCCAGGGTGCGCCGGACGCCTCAGTGGTAATAGAAGAAGAAAAACACGCTATTTTTGGAGACATAAGTTGTTGTCGAAATATTCCTAGTTCCTTGCTTGTACGCATAACTGGTATATATTAGGGAGTAAGGGGGGCGCCATTATTGGATCTCGCTCCACCCTAAACCTTCGGGCCGGCACTGGTATATTGCGCTACAGGTCAAAGATTTTGTCTAGAGGGCCATAACGCCCCTCCAAAAAATAATTGTCATATCTGGCACGGCGGGACCATCCGACCAAATACTTGGCTAATAAAAAAAAAAATTGCGACATGTTAAATAAATCCTAAACTTATGTTATTTGGGTCTCGTTGTTTGTGCATGTGACATGTATGTTTGTAAACTGTACCCACGATACAGGAGAAATCCAAGTGTGGGGCAATGTTTAGAAAAAAAAAAGAAAAAAATAGAATTTGGGGGTTGAGTGATAGGCAATTTATGACAAATTACTAATTAAAACATTACATTATTCACACATATCTTTTATTTCCTTAGTTATAAACTTAAATACATTTACTGTTACCTGAGATAAAATGAGGTCAATTCCACTGGGGATTCACAATATAAGAAACATATTTCTGAGTAAAATAAATAATTATATATTATGCACTGATAACTTATTCTGACAGAAAGGATCTCTTTTAAAAGATTGTGCGAAATTTGATAGTGATATTGTAGACATTAAAAAATAAGATAGTTTAAGTATAGATATTGATGTAATAGATTTAAAAATAAAAAGCATAGAAAAAATATAAAGTGTTTTATATAAGTGAGACAACCATAGGAGCTTTCTATGTCTGCCGATGCCGGTTCCAAATTTAAGAAATTATCCAAATAGAAAAAAAAAATGAAAGGTCCACAGATAAGCTTATAAAAAATAAATATTTAATCCATTCGACCTTCATTATTGGGACAGCTTATAGTTTAAAAACGCGTTATTTTATTACAAGTGATAGAGTATTATAGTATTTCTATAGCGTGTGTAACAAATTTTAAATTAAATATGTTTTTACCGTTATTTTCAAATTTCTATCACTTCGTAATCGGAAGATAATTAACTTAATATTTTCACGATTTTCTTGGAGAACCTCGAGTACGAGAATAAATTAAAAAAATTATAGGCACCTGATCCATGACTGATTTCAGAGAACCTTTGGAGAATAGATTATGAAATTGAAATTAAATGGACTATAAATGAATGCCGAGAAATTATAGGGATACCGGGATCGGCATTAAAAACTAATTCCATGGATTATCTCTTCGTGACGGAGATTTTCACTTAAATATACATGATATTGTGTTCAAATGGTCTGTGTGTAACTGCAACATCCACCGACTCCCACGGCATGCTGAGCTGTTAGCTTTTTTAATAAGGACATGCTAGACATCACAATTTAAATTATTATAGAAAAAAAGTGGGTTTTTTGTTTACTTTCTTTTTCAATTTTTTTCGTGTGTCCTCGCATGTTCTTTATCATATGAATATATAATATTATATTCTTCTAGATCAAAGCAGCTCAGTCTTATATGGACACTAATAAATTAGATGACGTATTTGAAATACAAGGCGTTGAGTTGCTCGAGAAAAACAAAAATTAGTATGGTCATGGGACCAATTTTCGCATAAGTTGGTACGAAGCCGGTCCACAACATACTGACACCCTCCGACTTGATGACATTCTTAAGCACTTCTATTTGGGACTCGCCCTTTGCTGCGTACTGTACTCTAAAATAATGAATAAATATGTGCATTAGTAGACAAGCATATATAGATACATATATTATGATTTTCACTCAAACCACTCTTGTAGGAATCTTATATGCATAGCTAGTCACAACATCAATCACTTAGGCACTGTGTCGTAACGTCTAGCTACATTTAGCCTCTGTGAGGTAGACCTGTTGTGCTAGATTATTATTAATGCTAATGTAGTACCTTGTCTTGACGATGTCAACAGGCAATGAAGCGGCGGTTGTAACTAAGCCAGCGATCATAGCGGCACACGAATGAAGTGGAAAGCCGTCGCCGAAAAATGGCAACAAAACTTCTCGAGCCTGAATTTAAAAAAATAACACAGTTTTATAACCATCTAACGAACCGCCCCGGCTTCGCACGGCAATTTACTAATGAACAAAATCAAAAATTTCATTCAAATTTCAGACGTTTCCGGTGGGAATTCCAAAAAATTTTTTTACATAAAATCCTTATCCTGACAATTACATACACAACAAAAAAAGAATTAGCCAAATAAGTGCAGCCGTTCGGAAGTTATGCGCTTAGCAACAGATTTGGCGATTCATTTTTATTTATATAGATTTCGGAGTGGTTACAAACGATGCTGTTGCTGAATATTCACAAACTCTTACCAGCTGCGGGTTATAGAGCGTTAAATATTATCTATACAAATAAATAAAATTGAAGTATCTGTTTGTAATGTCAAAATAACAGCTTTTTACTAAATGCATATGAAAGTACCTACGGTAATTAAAACAAAAATATCAATTTTAAAAATTTATCTTTCCGTCTCTCCGTTTGTTCCGTCTAATCTCCGAAACGGCTGGATCGATTTTGACGGAAATGTCACTGGCAGATAGCCGATGTTATAACTTAAGCTACTTTTATTTAAAAAAATACGTTTTTTATTATTTTATTATGAAAATTTGGCCAATCTATTCTTTTTTCAAAAATGTAGTCTGTGTCAGATTTACCTCCTATAGCAGCTGATTAACGCAATCCTGTATACAAGACAAACCTGCGAATAGGAGCCCAGTTGCGCGCCGTTTACCACTAAAGCTCTGCCGACAGTGGCGGTCGCGCCCCTCCATAACGTTGTTATGCCCTCTTCACGGGTTATCCTGCCAATATAGCGTCAGATAAAACAAAGTTACCATTACCATACCATACCATACCATACTACATGCTGACATGCACCGAATGTTCGGTCCAATATTCGCATTCGGTGTGTTCGGCGTATTTTATTATGTTCGTATTCGGCCGAATATTCGGATAGTTTGCCGAATAATTACCGAATATGTAAATAGTATTATTTTAAGATTTAAATATTTTAAAAATGTTTTATTCTGTGAACTGTAAATAGTATTACATTTGTAAATGAAACAAACACGACTTTGTGTAATTAACATTACATCCGCAAAAAAAAACAACAAATTTCAAATTTTATTTAAAATAAACCTGTTTGTTGCGTTAAAATTAACCGAATAATTCGGCCGAATATTCGGTTCGGTACATTTTCGACCAAACATTCGACCGAATATTCGTATTCGGTTGATCACATATTCGGCACACCTCTACTACATGTTCTTCCTCTAAGAAGATTGCCAAATGTAATGTCATTTGTAGTTTGACTTTTTAGAAGTTTCTCAGTTGAAGAAAATATAGCATCACGACTATACCTACTCCCTGAAGGGTTCAAAGGGAATCGCACCCAGCACCTCACATAGTCAATTTATTTTTAACCCGTTAACCGCCAACGACGATTTAAAGCGTCAATCACGCTTGAAAGCGGGATTGGCGTCTGGATTGAAATCGTGATTGACGCTTTAAATCATCGTTGGCGGTTAAAGGGTTAGATACTATTGTTTCTCATTTTTTAGCAATCCAGTCTATTTAAAATCTTAAGATCATTCATCATAGCGGTTTAGAATCAATGCACGTGTTGAGCTGTGATTTACGCTGAAAGATTATGAACATCATGACGACACGCTTGGTTCAGTGGTCGATTGCTGCACCACGTGTCATGAGTTCGATTCCCGCACGGAACAAATACTTGTACAATATACAGATAGTAGTTCCGGGTCTGGGTGTATTTGAATAATTTCGGAAGGAATTACTCCTAGAAAGGGGCAACTTTTTTAATAAAAGGAAAGGAAAGGTTCATTTCAAGTACCTAGCTAGAGCGTTGAACACGTTCCTGTAGTTCCTCCTTTCCGCCGGCGGCAGTTTGCCGTCTGCCGTCATCCGGATGAGCGCGACTTCAGCCGGAGTACCGATGTATGCACCGATGCCGCCCGCTACCATACCCATCATTATCTTCACCGGAAATGTAGGAACACCATACTTACTGGAAAACGTGAACAAGAAGAACTGATAATGAATAAGACAATGACAATTGGTAACTTGAAAACGCCAGCGAAACAAGGCTGTATGTTTTTTTTTTTAAATTAGTTTTTAGCAATCCAAGGATGATTCTGTCTCGTTAGTATTTATTTGACGAAACCTACATTGTTCTCCCATACTTTTTCCACATTATGTTCATGGCAAGATTGTTAAAAGAGACTTTAAAAGAGTATCCATGGAGTTTCTTGCGGTTTCTTCTCCATAGGATCAACTTTTTGGAACCGTGCAACTAGAGTCCTATAACGTTTCATAAGTGCGTGTATTAGGTTTATTTGAAATAAAAACAATTCTATCTATCTATCTATGTCTTCATTCATTATAGATGACTAGTGTTTAGTAGTAATAATTTTAAACTCCATATAAATAGTTATCTGAATAATATAGAAGTATTATTGTATGTCTATATGTAGAAGGGATGGTTCTCCTATCTGTGTTACATACCTAGTTATCTTAGTAATACACGTTAGAGATATTATCGGTAACTTTGTTAAAAGTTTGTGTTTACATATTCGTGCCTGTACACGTAGCAGTTAAACAGTATCCCGCCTATATTTTGTATACTGAACACCTACATTTTGCCAATTCCGTTATTGAGTCCAAGGCACAGTTCTAAACTCCGTGCTGCTACTGAGAATTTTCATACAAAAAAACCCAATAACACTGTCCGAACCGGGAATCGAACCCAGGGTCTCACGCTCAACAGTCGCGCTTGCGCACACTTCACTAATAATGCAGTCAATGCTCGCCGACCTATACCTTATCCATTTAATATAACAATAGAAAGAAGAAAACGGGCCGCCAAGGCAGAAATATTGTTTGAAGCATTCGATTCTTTCAAGTAGAATTTCAACTCATCTTGCTGTGTTTCATAAACCATTAAACTGTGTTGAACCTCTGCTGGCAAACAGAAACACCTCTATTATTATGTATGTAAAGTAGAGAATGTAATCTATACATATAAATAAAATTGGAGTGTCTGTTTGTAATATTGAAATAAACGTTTTTTACTACATGCATATGAATATATATACGGTACATACACCAAAATATTTTTTTTTCAATTTTTGTCTGTCTGTCTGTTTGTATAGGCTAATCTCTGAAATGGTTGGACCGATTTTGACGGGACTTTTATTGGCAGGTATCTGATGTAATAAGGAGTAACTTAGGCTACTTTTATTTTAGAAAAATTATTTTATTTTAGAAAAAATAGGGTTAAGTGTATTTGGTCTCACTAAAAAATACATTGTTAAGTTCCGACATCCACGCGAACGAAGTCGCAGGCACAGCTAGTACTTAAATAATAACTAAACGACTTACCTAAACAACAGCGCTATGGCAATCTATTTCTTTGGAAACAAGTGGAAAGAATAGGAAAATACTCACGCTTTGTACATATCGAACATTCCATGAAAACAGCCGAGCCTGCCGGTGCCGTAGGTAGCCTGCCGAAACAGAGCGGCAGTGAGGCCAACGTAGAAGCCGCGGACTCCCTCTTTCTTCACTATGTCCCTACCCACGCCTATAAATGTCATGTGTTTTCCAGCCTTGCCCATCAACTGCATACGTGTCTTTAAGAGGTCTGCTGGCTGGACGAGACTTATCGCCATCATTCTGGTAAGGCAACATACGTTAGCATCACGCCTGTATACCTCGAAGGTTTAGGTTTAGATTCAGCCGATCGTCACTCTTCGTGACTGGACCTGGAGCTGTTTATTTTTCTTTGACTACATTTACGACACGTTTGACGCAGTGGTGGAGAGGTCGACTGCTGCGCTACGTGTCGCGGGTTCGATTCCCGCATGGAACAAATATTTGTATGATCTACAGATTGTTCTTTTGGGTCTGGGTCTTTGTGTATATGAATACACATAGTGCCTCGGAAAGCACGTAAAGCCGTTGGTCCTGCGCCTGATCTCTCTCCGGTCGTGTCGGATTGCCGTCCCATCGGACTATGAGAGTGAAGGAATAGAGAAAGCACCTGTGTTTGCGCACACACTTGTGCTCTATAATATCTACTACGTAGTTGGCTAATCTCTGGTGAGACTGGCCGCCGTGACCGAAATTTACACATTACTTCTTGTATGGTAGTTAGTTTTTTTATACTAGCGGGTCTAGCGCGTTACCCCGGTGCTCTTGAATAAAACATTCTGGCAATGAATTACAACACAAAATCAGGAGCCTTAAGTTAGATCATGACGATCATTCTCGAACAACATTACGATTAGGAAATAATCTACTCGGTAATACTTTACTGGCGTAACGCGGTGGGCCCGCTGATCTGTTAGCAAGAATACTCACCCGCTTAAGCCTCCTATGATGAAATTCATATATCTGGGCATAACCTTTTTGGGAGCTACCTTGTCCTTCTCGCTGGCCATTTTTACAGATATTGGTTTACTTTGGGGAAAATAATGGTTTGTTTTTTTTTTAGTTTGTTTTCTTCATTTTTATAAAAAACGGTGATGGAAATCCATGTTCCTGCTTGTTTGACTGTTGTGTGATGTTTTCATTTGACAATCGGTGTCTCGTAGAAGTTTAGTTAATTTTTTCTTCTGCATAGTTCTACGTTTACGGCCAGAACAAAGAACGGGTTTAGTGAGGAATGAACTGACCGTCCAAATGAGGTATTAAGCTTGATGAGGTCGGTGAAGCAAAGCCTGTGTCGGACGTTCGTAATATGCGCTAGTGTTGTTGTAAACTTTAATAGCGCAATACGTGAATTGCCCCCTAGATTTGGCCCGCATCCGCTTATTCATCTTAAACGTTTTCGTTCGATTCAATAGAATGGAATGTAGATACATTCTATGACAATTGAATTCACGAATCTTTTGTACTATAAGCTCCATGCTTTTTAGCAGGATTTATGTAGCAGTCCACCTATTCTCTAAGCAGCCATTCATCATTCTCCTGCCCATATTATTTGGGGTCGGCGCAATATGTCTTTTTCTTCCATTCATTTATATCAGACGTCATCTCAGAGTTCACATTCTTGTACACCATGTCACTTTTCACACAATCCATCCATTTTTTCTTGGGTCTACCGCTTTCCTTGTATCCATCCACATTCATACTGATAACCCTTCTAGTGACATGTTTCTCATCCCTCCTCATCACATGTCCATACCGCGACAAACGATTGCTTCTTACGTTTTCTGTCACCGGTGCCACTTTCATACATCCTCTGATATACCCATTCCTAATCCTGTCCATTCTTGTCACACCACACTTACCTCTTAGTATTCGCATCTTCGCAGCATGTAATTGCCTTTCGTTCGTCCCTTTCATAGTCCAACATTCTAATCCATACAAGACAGCAGGCCTTATCATGGTCTTGTAAATTTTCCCCTTTAATTTAAGGGGAACTTGGAATTCCCTAAGCAGCCCATTCTCGCCAATATTTAATCACACCTGCGAACCATTTCAGTAATTAGTAAAGCCGTGCATTTTTATGATTCTAAATCGAAGCCGCGACCCGGCCCACAGGTTCTATTTTTTTTATTTTTATTGTTACAGTTCTCGTACGCGGATTTTATGACTATAATACTTTTTATATTTGTACCTATATATGTATTTGAGGTCTTAGTATTCACTAGTTAAGACCTAGCGGCCATATTAATAACCCAAGAATATTTTAAATTTTAAGATTAATGATCGAGGAACTTTCTACTTCTGTTGCTGTCATTTGCTTGAGAACAAAAATGGGTAGAACACCTTTTAAGCTCAGTCATTCACGCATTACTCTCGTCGCGTGGGATATTACAAGTTTGTTCCCGACTTTAGTGTTCAAATGTTTCCACACATCTCAAACCATATACTATGACGTTATATGAAATAAAATACAAATAAATTACGTTAACAATTTATTTAAGTCAGTTCTCAAAAATGAGTTAGTGTATCACCACTGCCACTCTTCGGTAAAATCTTCGTCCACTGGGAAGTGCCTCCTGTAACGAATATTAAAATGTTTTATGATATAATGAATAGAACACTGGTCTAAACTGAGAAGTCCAGTAAAGAGACAAAAAAAACACAAGCATCATCTAGATCAAGTGTTCCGCAAAGTGTGTGCCGCGGCACACTGGTGTACCGTGGTCATTAGTAGGTGTGCCTCTGAAAAATAAGGTTAATTAAGAGATTAATAATATATGTTGATTAATATTATGTAAAATTGATCTTTCATTTATGGTGTACCTGCAAAATTTTCCGATTTCCTAGATGTACCTTGAACACAAAAAGTTTGCGGAACATCGATCTAGATCACCTTATCATAAGACGCAATTAGGAAAATACTTTTTTTGGGTTTTGGTAACGTGTGACAAATTAAGACATTTAAGACGAGCAAATTTTGACGACGCGGTTGGCGCAGTGGCTAAGCGATTAGCTTTCTGCGCTACGTGTCGCGGATTCGATCCTCGCACGGAACAAATATTTGTTTGATCTACCGATGTTTGTTTCGGGTCTAGTTGTGTGTGCATGTAACATGTATGTTTGTAAACTACAGTTTACAAACATACATGTCACATGCACACAATTGGAATCGGAATTTCTCCTGTATCGGGTACACCCGATAAATTCCCGAGAAATTCTAGTGTTTAAAGGGCAACATTTTTTAAAGAACAAATATATCTTGACGTTACTATAGTTGGTGGGTTGTCTTGGAGTGTATCATGACTATGTGTATGCCCTATGACTATATACTGGATTTATCAATTCGGGTGTATAATTACTTCTATCCCTACATAGCGACCCTGCCAACGAGTAAGCCGCGCGTAATTAACACTATCGCGTTGCTATAGTCATCATTTTTTAATGTCTGATTTGTATTATCAAAAGAACAGGCAATATGTGTCAATCTAACCAGATTAAAGAGGAGGGTTTTCTGGTGCAAAATGCAGCAGTGCTGGAAATTATACAAATTTGCGAGATATTGGGGTCTTGATTAGATATGTAAGAAAATCTGACAGTCACAACGACCAAAAAGTGTATCTCTTTCTCGCTTATACATTTTTTTTTATAAAAGGTTACGCAATAGCATGTTTCAGCATTAGGAATATTAAAAGTAATTTGATGATGAATGAGATGAAGGCCTCGGATTGTGTGTAGAAAACGTAGTATAAGTACCAGAAATGCCAATGAGTTGAAGTGAAACTGGAGAATATCATTAACATTGTTGTTTAATGAGATACCTTGACGAAATCGTAGAGGGAACCTTTGCATTAATATAATATAGGTCCTCAAATTACCAAACTAATATTGTGTAGTTTCTCTATTAATTTGTGGTCTTATTCAAGCAGTAGAGTCTACCTTCCTGTGTGTTGTAATAGTCTATCAGAGGAAGGCTATAATTTATTTAGTTTCCTCACCTCCTGTGCGTCGGCGTGGCGGGGGAAGCGGGCGAGGCGCGCCCGGAGCGGCGCGGGGGCGTGTGCGTGCGCGGCGAACCCGGCGTGCGGCGCGCCACCTCGCCTAACAGGGACAGGCACGAACGAGACAAACGCTGGCTGAAGTTCTGTTAACATACAGGTAAATTCTTAGGGACAGCGTCTAAAATTAGTACAGTGAGTGCCACCCAGCAGACACAATATAAAATCTATTGTTCGCGGTCACCGGTGACTGCAGCGGCGCTCAAAAGGTTAACGGGTCATCCATGGCCGCATGACAATACCCTTATAGCAGAACAATATCCTATCTTCCCGAAAATATGTCTGTCCTGGGATTCGAACCCAAAACTGTAAGCTCAGCAACCATGCTTGCAACCACTAGACCAAGAACTCAGCTATATACCGGTATTATACTCTAAATACATTCAACTTAATGTAGCAAAAGGCTTGTGTTAAAACTACATTATATAATAAATAAGACGAAAATACAAATAAATACCGGGAGACAGGAGCCCTTCATCTCACGGAGGTCGATCTTCCTGAAGAGCTCACACAGCAACAGCTCATGTAGACTGGGAGTGCGAGGACCAAAGATTTGCTCGATGATTTCGACCACCTAGATTAAAGAAATATTTAATGGTTGAAAAAATCCCATTCGATATTAATAGTACTAGCGTGTTACGCTACCATATCTTTTTATGTAATATTTTACTACGTAGGTGCGTAGAGCTATAAATCAAAAGCCAATCTGTACTATATCTAAAAAAAAAAAAACCAATGGCACTTTCGGGGCATCATCATCACTTGATATACATATGCATAATTATAATATTATTGTATATTTGCCTTTCCTCTATTTGAATGAGAAAGCCGCTACGCTGCGTAGACCTCTGCGTAGCAAAGTCTACGAAACTGCTCATGCAGTTTTTGATCAAGTACGTATCTACTTTTTGTTACAGTGTAGGTTTTGGATTTATTACAAGATTAACTTATCGATTAGTATTAAAGACATTATTGTAAAGCAACAAAAAATGTAATTTAGTTATTGTGTTCAGTCAAAAAATATTATCCGACGGTGTCTGAAATTGATTCTACTAGATAGATCATAATTTACTCACATTAGGATAGTTTGGCAGTAAATCCGGCAACAAAGAGAGGTCGATTTCGGCGCCGGCGCACATCTCGAAGAGCACGTGTCCTAGAGACAATGCCTCCACGTGCTCCAACTGAGCAGCCAGAGCTATTGGACACCGCGGCTGAGCCCCGATTAAGGTGTTTTCTAGACCACATATCCTAGGACAATGTTCATGAACGTGATTTAATTAATTGGGATGTATTTAAAGAAAAAAGTAACAAATGTAAAAGTTATGGTATAGTCTTAAATCTCTTTAAAATGATAATTTGATTCGGTTTATAATATTCAACTAATCAAACCGTATACCAGATTATTCATGAAAACTTCTGGCAAAAATACTTGTTACAGTAATCCCAACATGGGCGCCATTAATCACTAATGACACCCAAACTGGGACTATTTTACTTACCGCGCCACGCCATTCTGCACGACGACATTGCCTGAATGCAAGTGGCGGAAAGGCGGGAACCCTTTTTCTTTGAGAAACAGAAGTCCTTCTAGCATTTGGCGACCGAATCTTGCAACCTGCCACGCTGGGAGACCTGTGCCCACTGATCCGTATTTTCGTGAGTATTCTTCGTTCCAGGTACTCTGTATAACATAGAATTTCAGTCATATATCTGACACATACTGAAAAGAAAGAATACACATTTCATAAATCTTTGAAGCAGCCAGCGTTGGCGTGTGACTCCCACGTACTGGATTTTCCTATGTGATACGATTAAATAAGCTTCTGGTCCACTCTGCAAAGTAGGTTAGCGCATGCGTAAAGCTACTTAAGCAATTGGACTAATTTCTATATCCAGTACCTTATAAATTAGATCCTTTAAACTCCCTCTTGCGTTAAATGGTAGGACAGTGAGGGCATGACCGTTGCATAGTTCTAAGTCTAAAACAGGGTATATATATGGATGGTGGAGAGCACGAAACAGTTCCATGATCAGACTCTTAGAACGTTCGCCTTGCTCGATGAGGCATTTGGTCAACGGCATCTGAAATAAGAATATTATACCGTCATCCAAAAATTGAATATAGCTATATTTTCCCTAGAAGTAATGATTATAATGATACTCTGAAAATCAATGCTCAATTTTTATTTATAGACAAGTTTTACTTTATCTGTGGTAGTATTTTAAAATGCCAAATATACAATTTGAGGAAAATCAAATATGATCCAAGAATGCCAATCGCATATGCTCCTAAGAACTACTATATCAGTAATGACTGAAGCTAACATGTCCTTTTATACGCTTAATATAAGGGGGTTTTATATGGAACTTACCAGTGTAAGAAGTCTGTCAGTTTTAATGGAGTTGTCGTGTATAGCGAACCAGTGTTTGTTGAGTCGGCAGCCGATCGCACCCAATGCAGATAGCAAATCGTATCTGAAAACATGGCTTAAGATAGGATATCAGGATTATCTACAAGACTACTTTCTATATAATGTCCTACCTTTCTAGCTTTCCTTTCCCGGTTCCTTTAATGGCTTTTTAAATCATCATTACGAACAACTTTTAATATGGGATCAACCAACAATCGTGAAAAATAATCATCTGTTCCATACTAAAATTCTATTTTAGGTACTCGACTTAATGTATTTAACTTAGCTTAGCTTAGCTTTTTTTCGCGATTTCAGGGTTGTGCCCATTGTAATCCTTTTTCATATTGATTACAATAAAGGGACCCCTCGCCCCCTATTACATGGACATCGACGAAATGTGGGTGTACAATAGTACATCTCTTCGGGGAATACAGTCGTGATGCTATGTTATGTTACAATAAAGGGATCATGACTAGAAAGGTAGGACGTTGTCCAACATTATTATTAGTACATATATACTAAACCTGAAAGTAGTTTGTTCAGAATCAGTAACGGAACCGATTGTAATATTTTTTATACTATGTTATATTTTGTCCAAATAATATTCAAAAATTGTTTAATTGACTGAATTATCATACGCGCGTGCCAAAGGCGCATGGCTAAACATGTGACACAGCGGCATGCGCCAGCGCACTCACCCCTCTACCCTACGCTGCCCTAGTCGCTCGGAAACTAGGGATGACCGTGTTTATAGGAGGACAACGAGGCAACACAACAAGCTTGTAACTTTGTGAGTATTCATTATACGTTTTTTTTTTACTGTCTCTAAATCTATAAATCAAAATATTTGACACGTGTTTCTGCGAACGCGAAACGCGACTTATTGAGTGTGCCAAGAACAACAGACTGCCAAACAAGCGCCAAGAGTTACTGCAAAAGCAAATATGACTGTTCATCGTAGCTACATATATAGATAGCGTGACGATGAATGAGGAACGTACCTGGAGGACTGTGATAAATATTCAGTGCAGATAGCCAAAGCGGCCGAGCTCTCCATCGAACGGTCTCCGACTCTACAAGAAAATATTTTTTTTCTTTGTATTATAATTACCTAAGAATTAAAAGATACATAATATGTTCAGTAATCGCGGTGGGAAAATATTTCTAAGAGGGCACAAGGATGAAGATTTTTTATTTTATAATATTGATATACCTATGACTGTCTCAATGGTCTAAGTGGTCGCAACCGCGACTGCTGAGCGTGAGATCCTGAGTTCGATTCTCGAGTCGGGCAAAGTGTTTGGAACTGTACCCGGTAGATGGTAAAAGGCTCGCCCCTTATTACACGACTTAATAACAGCATCAGCGAAATGTGGATGTACAAAAAGTAGTGTATGACCGACAAGAAATTACTAGGACAATATTGTTGTAAGCCTTCTTCGAAATTCTTCATTCTGTCCTATTTTTATTCAGTTAAACCGGCTCTTTAAATCCAGTTTTTTCCCTATTTGAAGAATTAGTTCGAAAGTAAAGTCATGGTTTATATATGATGCGATTTTTTTCGTCACTATTGTTGAATTGTAACTATATTAATATTAGGAACATTAGTTTACCTTGGAGACGCAGGTGGTTCTAAGGGAGATGACTTCCCTGAGCCGGTGCCGATGAGTGACTTGTTGAACAGCAACTTAGCTAGAGAGTCTATCTTCTGAGCGACCAGGGGGGCGCGCTCTGAGTATTCCTCTAAAAAGTTTCATTGTATTAAGAAACTACACAAAGCAACATGAAGGTCAAAAAAGATGTTATAATGAAATTGTGTAAATTTAAAGGAGTAAAATAATGTAAAAATATTGGTATTAAAGCTAAAAATATAAAAGAGACTATTGGACTATATATACTAGACTATATAAAAGGGGCTTCAATAACAAATCTTGTACGATTCAAAATAATAATAATTTAACAAGAAAATGAATAGGTACTTGAACTACAAGCGCACGATGATCCTTCGCCATCGTCTTGCCTCCATCCATCTTGCGTTAGCGAAACATAAAACGGATATTTAAACTAAAAGTGACAAACACACAAAAAGACCACCGTACGCCTCAAGCACGAGATGATGTAGAGAGTTTAGAAGAAGAATGGCAAAGTTCAAATAGAACTAAGTGGCAAATGAATGGGAGAGGTAGCATTCTGTTTTCCATATCTATATCTTATATATCTAATGAATATCACCGAGAAAGCTTTAGCGTAAATGAAGTGTAAAGTCGAAAATCTTCACACGTACGTCAAGAGTTCTTTCTATTTCAATGTTATTAAAAATTATTTAAATATCTTAAGCTAGCAACATTAAATGTTCACTAACCTTCACTTTCTTCTCTATCGGTAGACACCGATCGTATTCTGAACGCATTGCGTTTGTTGGCTGCAGCGATTGATTCCGGGTTCAGTTCAGCCGCGGACTGCGCCCTCCTACACGCCCCACGACGTTTTTTCTTCCTATAACTAGTTCGTGGACGTTCCTGGTAGAACCTGTCGTGGCCCGTTGTCTCCGGCTCTTTCTGCTCCTTGCCTTCATTATTGGCTTTCATATGCTGGTACAAATTGAACATCTTCCCTGATTTCTTTAGAACGCACAATCTTAGCTTCTCGAACGTATGTTTCATCAATGTCTATATTAGTATGTTTGACTCGGAACATTCATCACGCAATCACTTTAATAGAATCACTTGAAACTCGATTTAGATCACACTGCGTCTATGTTGATGATCAAATTCGTTTTATAGAATTAATTTTTATAATAAACTAGGTCTTAACTCATTTCCACAAACATTAAATATGTGTGGAATAGGAGACAGTTACGCTGTGACTCCATGAACTATGTCAATAGTGACTAATTGAAGTCCCACAAGTGCGGTATTAGCCGACAACTGGGCCCACGTCGATATTTATTACTCCGATGCTAGTCTTTTACGTTGTGATCTATGAGTTTCATGTATTTAATCCAATACGTGTTAAAACTTACATAATATACATAGATATTACGTGTAATTTTAGTTAATCAATTCGTACCGTTTCGTATACCTGACTAGTAATTCAATAAAACACGTGGTGACTTATTTTTTGGTCTCATTTGCACGTTTATTCAGGTACTTATAGGGTATGCCAAAATTTTAATATAATTTGCAGAATTGAAGTAAGAAAGGCCAAGAAATAAATAAAACTACAGTTTATATCACAATGATATAATCATATTTCATCGGAGCTTTAACTTAATACTATGTTTTTTTTTTACATTCTGCTAACATTTCATAGGTAATATTAAAAATATAAACGGTACAAAACAAACAAAAAGGACTGTTAACGAATCTTATCATCAAGTATAAGATTATATAAACTATCTTTTCATTTATTTTGTTTACAAGATACAAAGCAGTACAAAATGTATTATCAAAAATATAGAAATATAATTAAACTTTTTAAAAATAAAGTTTTGCTTTTTTTTTTATTATCTCTACGAGAATTCAGACTTCATTTTTATGGAGAGTTCCTATGATTAAGGTTGCCAGGTTTCTAGGATTGTTGAAATTGACCCGGAATAAGATGGCCATATTCAAGATTTAATCAGATAGTCTCGGAAATGCAAAGAATATAGTTATAGGTGTATACCCCATACCCCAAAAAATAGACAACGTAGAATTTGTAATTTTAATTCAAAAATATTGCAAACACAAAATGTCCTTGACAGATATATTCGGTGACCGCTCTGTGGCCTGAACTGATGAACCGATTTTTGTGACATTTCATAACTGATTTTTTGTTTAAAATTGATCTTAATAATAAAATTGTTTCTTTTTAGAAATATTATGTAGTTTTCGAGGCCGTGTCGTTTTTTATACAGTTTAAATTCACAGTATATATACGAATTAATTTTGCAAAGTACACATTCTGAATGAAAGATAATTTAATTTAAGTTCATGTAATATGAACTAGAATGGTCACATAACAGATATGCGCGTGCAAAAATAATCTTAAACACAGTATTGTACACATTAGTACAATGGCAACGGCCCCGATTTAATTAACTTCTATTGTAAATAATATAGTATATTGCTTGCAAATGTCTGATCCTCTAAATGAAAGCGGTGACGTTAGAAATGCTGACGTTCCTGCGCCGTTATATATGTTCTGAATAAATTTGTTATAAAATATTTTTCAGCACGTGCTTCAATAAAATTAACTTATGTATGAGAATTATGTACTTTGCAGTTTGATTTCAATGCATGCCTTATAATCCCGGACTTGCAGATCTTATACATCAACCTTTATTTATATAATGTCGCTTAGGTTTATATGGCTTATTGCCAATAATTAGATCCATTAAATAAAATGTTACTAGTGTATTTACTGTCAACCTTATGAAATAAGGAGTGAATCCTCTCCACATTCCTGCAGGACCAGCTTCATGTCGATACCAGAGATAATGGTCCCACATGTGCGCGAAATTTACTAATTGGAATCTACAAAAAGATAAAAGAATTATAGACTATAAGTTGCGGATAGAAATATTACATAATAATATCCTGTGTGAGAAGACCTCATTGGTCTAATGATTGGAAGCGGAATGTTCTTGTATTAGGCTAGATGACGGCTTCAAAAATAAATTCTGAAATATTGTATGGTAAATAGTTTTCCTTCTAAAAACTCAGTAAAATTTAATATCTTGCTTATCTTTGGCGTTTTTAATTTTTTATTTATCAAAATCACACAAAATATATTATGTCAATGGCAATGAAAAACTTATGTCCACCTCCTCAAAATAGTCTCTTGGCATTCCTTTACTACATGGCCGCCAAGTAAGACGATAGTATATTATTATTTGCAGAAAACGGCTCGGCACGGTTCGCCGTCATTACTTTTCTAACATTAGCTGAAAATTTCCTATTTGTACAAAAACTTAATTACTCTCTACCCAAGACAGGAATCGAATAACCGACCTTATCAATGCTTAAAATCAGTACACCAAAAGGTGTTCTATTTATGAACAACAGACTATCCCTATTTATAATTTCGCATGCCGGTCAAACTAGCTCAACCTTTACCGTGATCGCTGAAAGAACTTAACGCTCTCCTAGACTTACCTAAGTCAATGATTGGAAGATATTATTGTCAGAATATTTTTAGTTTGCGAGGCGGATTTGATCTCCCGTTGTACTTTAAACAAAAAACACGTTGCTCTAATCTAGGAGTAATTCCTGTACCGTGGGTGCGTTTAAGAACACATATATTCACAAACACAAAGACCCAGATCCGAAACAACTATCTATAGATCATATTATATTCAAATTCAGATCACGTTATAGTTTTGTCTGATTATTTTATGTTGTATCTGAATAGTGTAATTGGTTTCGGCCGTTCTATTTCATGTAAATAAATAAGTGAATTATAATTCCAAGGGTTTGTTACCTCGTCTTTATGGTGTCGAAGGGTAATGACACGGCAGTACCCACGAGGCTTGAAGCCATTGAGATGTACAGGTACACGTTGAACCCTGACGCCAAATTATTCTCCACCATGTAGTTTTTGACGTCGTTGAACTAAAGTTGACATACACAAAATATATTGGAAAACGTAGATAGGTGGTTAATGTAGAGGCTTCATGTAAAAGGTTAGGTCTTTTCTACGAACACTGGTAAGCGGTTTAAGAACAAGGATTTAATAGGCTGATTATAAAGATTATTATTGAGGAATTTTCCTGTTTTCATTCTTTTTAAAAACGTTGCCCCACACTAGGAATAATTCCTGTATCGTGGGTGCGTTTACAAACACATATATTCACATACACAAACATCCAGTACCGAAACAATTATCTGTAGATCATACAAATATTTGCTTCGTGCGGGGATCGAACCCGCGACACTTAGCGCAGAAGCTAATCGCTTAGCCACTGCGCCAACCGTGTCGTCATTAGATTGGGTTTGCTCGTCCGAACAATACAGAGGCCCTAGTGTAAGTTTCTTTCGACAAATTCGATTTACTACATCGAACGCGTTCGGCGTTCCGATTGGTGGAGAGCACGAAACGGACCAATCGGAGCGCCGAACGCGTTCGATGTAGTAAATCGAATTCGTATATTATAATTCTCGAATTTGTATATAATAATTAAAACTCTGGGTATATTATAATTGCAGTTTGATTTTAAAATCATCCCCGAACATCGCATTAAGCAGAACTTGTGATAGGTGACCCAGACCATCGAGATCGCTCCGTGTTTCAGAAAATCTGTTAAGCAGTTGGTCTCGGTTGTCATATAAATATCTATAACAGTCGTTACGGGCATTTAACTGCCCAAAATGTCTGACAAACAGTTTAACCTTCAGAGGTCGCAGATCGCAGTCGTTCCGTATAATTACTGATATTCAGCCGCATTTAATTAATTGGGAAAAGTAAGATTTTATCTGACCTGCGTGATACTAAATATGTATTAAAGCAAAATTGTTCAACCAACATGTTCAATTTTACTCTCATACATATCGTATGCTTACGGCTAAAAACTAATAAGTGCATTTTGACTTTAAGTGCACTTATTACTGTTTAGCCGTAAGCAGACGATATTTTGAGCAAAATTGAACATGTTGGTTAGCTAGCATGATGAACAAAAATAATGATGATGAACTGACCATGGCGTAGGTTCCCATTTGAATTGTGGTGACGATGACTGATCGCATACAGTTCAGGACGCTGCCTCGCCATAGATTGCGCACGCCCTCTTCGCTACATATCCTGAAGGAAACAAAACAATAAGTAATAAATGATTTTTTCTTTTAAAATCAACTGACGGAAATATTAAAATCAATTGCCACATGTATGACGGAGCATTACTTGAGAACGGCTCGACCGATTTGGTTGATTATTTTTGTTGGGTTCGTGATTGACAGAGCCGGACAATTATAATTGTTCCGATGTTTATGCGTAGGTCATACAAATATTTGTTCCGTGCGGTAACCGAACCCGCGACATGTTGCGCAACAGTCGATCGCACAGCTTAAGTTCTTCTCATTATATATTTCCCTTCATATTATATGATGATTAATTAAATGGTGAAAAAATCTTGCTTCAGCTGATACATAAATAATAATAAACCAATAAAATATATTTTTATTCATATCGACCAGTTAAAGGCACTTACGAATAATCAGACTCAAGTTGCTACTCCCTAACTCTAGTTTATACAATGCTATTTAAAAATATGAACTGTACGAGTTCTTACTTGTTCATAGCATCGACGACACCCGTATATCGCTTGTAAGGGTCCAAGGGTCCGTCGGCGGCCATGCGCACAAAGATGATCTCAAACGGACACCCTACGAAAGCTCCTGCCAGCCCAGCGTATACGCCGTAATGTAGCTTATCCATGAACGTTGGAAGTGAACCGTGCGTTCTGTCAAATATTAAGATTTGATGCATCAATATATATATTTTTTTTCTTTTTTTTAAAAAGAAAACATTGCCCCACTCTAGTATTTCTTCGGTATCGTGGGTACAGTTTACAAACATACATATCACATGCACACAAAACCAGACCCGAAACAACTGTCTGTAGATCATACAAATATTTGTTCCGTGCGAGGATCGAACCCGCGACACGTAGCGCAGAAAGCTAATCGCATAGCCATTGCGCCAACCGTGTCGTCATATATATATCGAATCGTCGTCGTATATATATGTATATTATATAAAAATAATATTAAATTTCAATACAAACTTTTTGTGATACTCATGGAAGCAGTAATAAGTGCCGAGCCTTGAAGTGGTGAAGGTGACATGACGCATGATACCGGCGGCCAAACCCGTGTAGGGCGCTCGGATGCCCTCATTACGCAGCATTTCTCGGATCAGGTTTGTACTTCGCGCCCTAGGGAGCTGCTGCAGACGTACTTTGAACACGTCCAAAGGATGCAGTAGTGGACTTGTTAGCATGCTGAAAGTATTGGGTTGCTACATATAGAGTAAAACTTAACATAGCTACACGCCTGTATTCCGTAAGGGTAAGGCAGAGGTGTATTATTGTGCATTCAAATTTCATCGATGCCGTTATTCAGTCCCATTTATTAGGGGCAAGCTTATTGCCACCAACCGGGCACAGTTCCATACTCCGTGTGCTTTGCCCGAGAATCGAATCCAGGATTTCACGCTCAGCCGTCGCGCTTGCGACCACTAGACTAATAAGTCAGTCAGAGTAACATTTTCACAACATTTTGACAAACTAGAGATGGGGCAATAGGGTCATTACTTGGTAATACTATTATTAAATATAACGCTTTACTAGTCAAATAATAGTTTACTAATATAATTTTAATAGTTTCAATATTCGTTACCCAATAATATCGTCATAGTCGTAGAATAACGACGGATTAAAAAAATTGCTATTACCTTTTTTATTTTTTTTGCCTTAATTTGCCGAGTGATAATGCACCTGGCATTATCACTCGGCAAATTTAATTTGCAAATATTTATCGAGTGATAATGAACTTTTTTAAGACATTTTATGATAATATATAGCAATAGTAATATATATAAGAAAATAGCATATTTTTTAATCCGTCATTATTCTACGACTATGACGATATATATTATTCATTTAACGTACTCATTCGTATGATTACACTATTATCGATACCGACTAACATATTAACGCGAAACGGTCATTAAAATTTCCTTCATACTTTTACAGACTTAAGACTACGAACTAAACAACGTTGACAACGTTGTTTAGTTCGTTGGCGTATTTAAAAGTTTAATCACCGTTATGTACATTGGTTCTTGATTCGTTTTTACTAGAATAGTTATTTGACTATTACTGAGTAACACTATTACTGCAGATTTGAATAATCTATTATCATATTAATACTTAATATTATGTTACCAGTAACTATTATGATTATATTAGTGACACTTCTATGACAAACTGTAATAATGTTGTTGTTCTCTCTTCGTCGTTACGCCAGTCATACTTACTCATACTCTAGCATCTCGTATCCTAACAGAACACCGGAGCCCAGGAGTAGACTTTCAGTTTGATATGAAAAAAGAAAAAAATGTAATTGTGTGTGTTGACGTAACTGAACAAACTTATTCATTAAGGATGATCTGAAAGAAAACAATAGGTAATTGAATTCTGATTAAGACTCTTTGACGGCACAGTTGGCGCAGTGGTTGAGAGATCTGCTGAGCTTCGTGTCGCGGGTTCGATTCCCGCACGGAACAAATATTTGTACGATCTACAGATAGTTGTTTCGGGTCTGGGTCTTTGTGTATATGAATACACACCGTGCCTCGGAAAGCACAAAGCCGTTGGTCCTGCGCCTGATCTTTCTCCGGTCGTATCGGATTGCCGTCCCATCGGACTATGAGAGTGAAGGAATAGAGAGAGCACCTGTGTTTGCGCACACACTTGTGCTCTATAATATCTCCTGCGTAGTTGGCTAATCTCCGGTGAGATTGGCCGCCGTGACCGAAATCGGTCAGGAGGACATTATTATAAGACTCCTTATCAGAATTTAACCTGAACAATAAATCTACAAAACTCTCTTCTTAATTTAAGAGGAAAGTTTTGTAGATTTGATTTTCATGATTCACGCAAAATCTGCTTGTCCGATTGACAAACAACTTATACTGTCGTATAATAGCTTGTAGGTACAATAATACCCCGAACTTACGCGATTCGCGGGACTAAGCGATAACCGCGTAAGTCGAATTCGCGTAAGTCGAGGTGTAATTTCAACAAGCACTCATTCCGTAGATCAGAAATAAATAACACAAAATTAATTATAGTTAAACGTCGATTCCGCGCGACACGTATACAATAATGAGGGGGGGAATTGTGTAGCACTCAAAAAACATAAAATACAACCGAATTGAGAAAGAACCTCTTCCTTTTTGGGAAGGCGGTTAACAAAAGTCGAATCAACGAGATTTGAAAACCGCGTAACTCCAGGTTCGCGTATGTCGGGTTAGCGTAAGTCGAGGTATTACTGTACATTTCAAATGGTCATAATAATATGCTATTACAGGCTTCCGTCACAATACAGTTAAGGGCTCGCTATTGAAGAGCGCTTTTCCAGCTGCGATGAGCTTCCAAATGACGCTACAATTTAAGTTTTCACCATCACAACTGTCTGACCGTACCCACTTGTTGGAGAAACACCAAAAGAATTACTTAACGATTAAAAGATGATTTATGTTAGACCGTGGCGGGTGCGACCCGTGCTTCGGACGAGACGCGGGACAGGCAGGAATTTAAAACTTTACTAACATTAGTATGAAGCTGTTTATGCTGCCGTATGGCACCGCCCCTGGGCGTTTAAAAGAGGCACGATTCGCGCTCACCAACCGCCAGGGTCTAGCATTCTAAAGGTACGATTCCCAAGTTCGGAAAAAACCGCAGACTGCAGCGGCAGATCTCAGTAACACTACTAGTCTCCACAATTTTAAAAAATCTAGATTGTACCGAAGTATAGTACCGGAATGCAGTGCACTCGTGAGTCAAGTAAAAGTATACGAATAAATAATTTAATCTTTACGCTTGTCCTTTATTGTTTCTTACAAAATGTAACGAAAACAGATTAATATAATTATAAATCTAAAAGTAACTGTCTGTTTGTTACCTCACGACTAAAACACTGATCCAATTAAATTCAAATTCAAAATCGTTTTTTTTTTAATCGATCGTAATGATATTTTACAAAGAGATAGCTTGGAGACTTGGAGAAGGATATAGGCTAATTTTTACTATTGCAGCAAAACACGAGTTAAATAATAAATACACGCAGACGAAAACTCGGGCCACAGCTAGTAATATATAACTACTTTGAGAGATGTTAGGTAGCGATTACTGAAGCTGAAAACTTCAGTCTGCAGTCGCCGTCGGAATCATACCTTTAACTTCACTCCCCAAGCGTGATAATTTCAACATACCCAGATAATCCGCCAATTATTACTTTTGTTGCTAGTGGTACCGTCTTGACCACAGGTAAATGAGTCTTCTGAGCCATGACTGTACAGTTTCACTATGTCTTCCGGGTCATTACAAGAATTTAGTTAGATGATGAGATTGTGGACTGGAAAAGGCTGATTGATTGATAAATAACGGATTTTGATTCAAAACATCTTGTTGAGGATGGGTTTTGTCATTTTTATTATGAATTTGTGACGTTTACAGTCATCTTTCATGTTCATGTCTGTCTTTGGATAAATTATTTCCATTAGATTTCTATGGTCTTTGAATTCAAGGTTGGTTAGGTATAACAAGAAGGTTAACTTATATTCATGCAGATTCATGGTTACACATTACATGAGACTCAATATCGGCATCGCCAAAACGTGGGTTTACAATATTGTCATCCGTAACAGTTCTAAAGTCCATCCTGCTGCTGTGATTTTCCATACAGAAATACCCGATAACATCTTGTCCAACTTGGCAATCGAATGCAGGACTTCACGCTCAAAAGTTGTGCTTGCGACTTCTAAAACCAATTAGGCAACTATGTCTCAAAGCTTTGCAGTTAAAGCCCAATAAGGATTTATATATAAATACAATAAGGATTTATGCGAGACAAATATAGGGTGAAATGACCTTTTGAAGACCTATCGTGAGAATTAATGAAATTAAGAGTGTTCAGCCTAGATCTCACTCACATTTATAATGTATAGCGGTTATATATAAAAGATCATTTAAATTTAATTGAAATTACAATATCCAAATAATGAAGTTAATATTAATGGCAGATTGTATATAAAAAAAAAAGAAAAGGCTATAGAGGCGCTCAATCCCAAGCGTTTTTGTCATCTAAATAGTCCGAAATTTTATAGTATCCTTTTTTATAAAGTTTAGATTTAATTACAATTTTAAACTCATTAGCTGCTAACTTCAAATTTAGATATGATTAGTGTGCCCTAAGACCAATATTGTTTTGCCTCTCTCTAGGAATAATTCTTGTATCGTAGCTGCATTTACAAACACAAATATTCACATGGACAAACGGCCCAGACCCGAAACAACTATCTGTAGATCATACAAATATTTTTACAAGAATCGAAAATCCTTCACCGATCCGCCTTTTTCGGAGATTGCCTTATCAAGACGTTGGTCTACCGAGAATAAAGAGGGCTGGGGTCTGGGGCAGATTCTTAAAGAGCTAGTGAGCCTTTAAAAGACAACTCAGCTGAAGAACCCCGAAGAACTACAGAATAAAAAATCATATAAAATAAAACGACAACTTTCCATAATTATATAATCATAATTTAATAAATCAAGCTTCAACTTAAATTACTATGATGACAAATTATAATTATCACTATAAACATTTCACAGAAGTACAAAATAAAAATATGTAAGTATCAGACTTTTCACGAAAAAACTTTTTTAATCGAGAGTTCGGTTTTTTAATTTTCATGGAGTTTAAAACTAAATAAAATATTTCAGAGACGTTTGTTTAAAAATTCTTATGGTGTATGTTGAAGATCCATAGTTTTTTAATTTATAATGCATTGTATTAGGTTACGATGATATTTTATGCACCGCTATTTTTGCTTCTTTGTAGATACAGTTTAAATTCACAGTATTTGTTCTGCAAAGTACAAACTCCGAATAAAGAGTTTAATTAAAGTTCATATACAAAATATGAAAAAAAAATCTCATTATTTAATTCAGATTCATACTTTTCTTTAGTACTTACATTCTGTGAATCGAATGCACGCAAATTGATAATAATCGTTGTCATTCACAGATCGCCACAGTGTAGAAACGCTACGACATATGTATTGAAGGAACATTTAAACCTATTGAACTGGATGTATTGAACAGTCACCTGATCCGTAAATGTCAAAATCTGAATGAGTTTATTAATAATAAATATAGGAATCGTCAAGTAACTTGATGGAACACTTTTGATGGAAGAGAAGCGGCATAAGTTTTTGGAAACTAACTTTAGAATATATTCTCAACTAAAAGCCTTAATCAGTCAAAAGTACTTAAATATATTTTCTTAATAATTTTAATCTGCTATAGATAAGAATATATCTGCGATGTTCCATTACGACGGCTCCTACGTATACTGGTGCAAGTGCAAAAACACAACTTTACAAGAGATTAATTTAAAGAGTTTGAAGCTTGTAACTATAAAAATTATTCATATTATTCATATGTTAAACTTGTATTTTATTGGAAAAGAACTGCATAAATATGTTTGTAATATTTATCTAAATTTTAGAAAAAAGCACATCTTGCATTTGTTTAGCATGTTTTCCTAAACGTATTGAAACACGAAAACTGGTATAAGTGACCACTTGTACCAGATCAGAGTGGACTGTTTTGTTTTTTAATTTTTTAAGTTAAGCTCCACAGAAAGAAAAAACTTTATATATAAATTACTAAAAATTGATTGTTATTGATTATCATTAATAATGAACACAAACAAAAATCTGATAACGAAGTGTATGTAGTTTTTAATAATGGAATAAGCAAACTGAAAGTCGTTGCTGTTATATCATTGTTGGACGAGCGCGTCATAACAACGCCGCGCATGTACTGAGTTGACCATCACTTGCCACCGCGTGCCGCATGAATCGCAACTACCTGCACTGGTGCAGTTACTTACACCCGTGTAGACAGTTGTTTGGCGTAAAATGATGTCATTTACACCAATTTACAAGCTTTTATTTTCGAAACTAATTAATATTATGAAGTAAACTTTACAGGATACAAAATATAGGTTATTTTAATGCGTTTAATGCAAAAAAATAGATTTCGCCATGTTGAGGGTTGCACCAGTATACGTGGGACCTGTCGACTAAATATATGAAATACCAATACAAGCAAAAGGCATCCATATCATTTACATTGCATTATGCGATGTTATTGATTATTATACAGTGCATAGAACTTGTTTTTATTTGAGTTGATTAAATTCTTCGATAAAAATGGCGGCAATACCTAGCCACCATTCTTATGATTAAGATTTTCGTTTGTCTCCAATACAATTATCAAGTATCTCCAATAAATATATTGTTATTAATGTATGAAATGTCAGCCTTATGTAATAAGGAGAGAATCCTCTCCAATATCCACAACGGCCATGTTCATTTCGGAACTTTTCCATTGAATCACAGAGGGTCCCAGAACTTTCTGCTTGGTGCCTACAAAAAATAGCGAGTTAAAGAAAATACGAAAATAAGAAGAAAATCGAAACATGTGGTATGCTGTTCAATGATCATATACGCACTTTATGAAAAGTAACATATGCGATATGTTCTTGTACAGTTAGCATCAATAAGATGTATAAACTTAATGAAATTCAAAAGCGATTTTCAGAGGAAATTGTGATTGTAATCTTGACAAATTCTACAGATAGTAGCTGCGGATATATAAAAATACATAGTCATTTAAATCTTATTATTTTAACCATTTTCATCAATAGTTTTCAATGAATAAGCGTTTGAACTTCGCTACTTGTACCTTTACATATTTTTGATGCTGCGTACATGAAGTAGTGGTAAGCAGAGTGACACATGCATCATAATTTTATTCAACAATGCTGTAATGGTATCGAGTTATTTAGTTTAGGAGAGCTCTCTGTCACTTAGAAGCGTAGGTTACCGCTGTATAATGATAGAAGCATAATAGACGATGTGTCACAGACCAATCTCCTCCAAATGGTCCCTTACTGCCTTTTCTTCATTTACAGGAAGAATGGTGATAGTTTATTATTCGCCTGAAACCGAACTGCCCACTATTACGGTTCCTGATTTTTATTGCGAATTTCATAATAACACAAATTTTTATAAGTATGTCCAGGCCGTACGGACCGGTAGTGGCGCTTCAGATCACTTGATCAATTAGATCAAACAGCCTACAATGACATTTTCGAAAATAATCTGGTCGGCAGTTATTCAATTTGTGTCAAATTACACCTTCACTAGCGCCACATTTGTTTAATTTGGAGATCAGCGTATATTTATGGAACTAAAATACATTGGATTGGGATTGACACTGAATTATTTTCGAAAATAATCCACCATTAATATAAAAAATATGTAATTCCCAGTGTTACCTTGTTTTTATTGTGTCTATAGGCAATGTTAATGCAGCAATCACGAAGCTTGAAGCCATTGAAACGTAGAGGTCCGTTTGGAAGCCTGTGTCCAGGTGTTTCTCTAGCAGCAATTTTCGGCTCGATTTATACTAAATTAGACATACATGACAGATAATTAGGAATTTCAACAGTAGTTGTAGGGTACTATTTCTACTAATATGTGCTTTATTAATTAATTTACTTTTGTTTAACAAACAAATATCTTTTTACTCGAAAATTTTATTATGAAATGTTAATTAATTATATTTTATGATCATATAATTATAGTACTGGTGCTTTTATGTCATGTAATGTATTGTAATATTGCATTGTAAGACTATTCTTTTTTTTTTAATTTTTATTGTACTACCACTTTTATTTTTGTAAACCAATATTTTGAAAAGAGCGTCCATGGAGTTTCTTGCCGGTCTCTTCTCCATAGGACCGACCCTCTTTTAAATCGTGCACCAAGATTCATTACGTTTTAAAAGTGCCTGCAAAATACTATTTAAAATAAAAACCTTTGAAAGTCAAAGACTTTGACTTTGAACGAAATGTAAATAAATGATAGCTAGACTCCACCTTTATGCTTTGTTACTTTCTGGGTAGGATAGTGAATGATATGACTTACTGTACTATAAGTTACTATTTGACACAGAGTGATGATGACTGATCGCAGCATGGAAGGTATGACGCCTCGCAAAAATCCCCTGAACAAACCCTCTTGGCTCTTTATCCTGAAACAAGATACAGTAGCATAATAAGAAATGCGTTTCTGTGAACTTTGGAAAAAAACCTTTTCAATTAAGTACTATGTATTTACTAAAATAGCAAAAAAATGGAATTAAAATTAGAATAGATTTTGATTCAGAAGATCTAGAAAGAGGAAAACTTCTGCTTATTTCGTCAGTCTCAAAAAGAAAAACTATGTTTTTGGTACGAATCGCTGATAGCGAGCATGACTCGTTAGACCCGCTTTTTCTTAAAAGTCTGTGAGCAAAGGTTGTTTGAAATAATAATAAGTTTAATTATCCCTGAGAGTGGCTTACAATTATATAGCCATAACCAGCTCCCTAGACAAGCAGGACTTACAGTCGCCACAGAATAGAAACACCAGAAAAATGTATGGGATTAACACGTACGCGTCATTCGACAACGCTTATGAATTGAATACATATTGTAGCTCTAGCGATTATAAATGGTGCACGTGTTTACATAACAGTTACAGGGAACAAAGAAAATACACGCGAATTGCTACATTACTTGGTATAATTATATTCAAATCTATACAAATATATAAAATTTAAGTGTCTGTTTGTAATGTCAAAATAAACAGCTTTTGACTAAATGCATATGACAGTACGGAATTAAAACAAAAATTAATTTTTTTTGTCTTTCTGACTATTTGTTCCTAATCTCCGAAACGGCTGAACTGATTTTGACGGGACTTAAGCAAATAGTTGATGTTATAAGGAGTAACTTAGGATACTTTTATGTTAGAAAACGAATTAGGGTACCGCACAAAAAAATTTAAACCCATGAAATTTTGAACGAAATCCGATTTAAATATGGAAGTATTATATATATGTAGGTTGTAGGCTGCTTTTTGAAAAAATGCACGGGTTCGTAATCCACGCGGACGGAGCCGCGGGCGGAAGCCAGCTGATTAATGACATGTATGATGATATCAATTATCCAGAAACCGTCTTCTACCACTATTTCCTACATCTGTCCGGTGTGTCGCTTATCTACTTTGATTGTGATACGTGCTTACTTGGTAAAGGCGTGGATGCATCCCTCATACCGCCTGAAAGGAGGAGCGTACCCGTGGTACCGTCTGAAAGGAGTAGCGCGTCCGTCAGACGCCAGGCGCACCAGTATGAGCTCTGTGGGACACTCTACGATGGCCGCCAATACCGCCGCATTAACGCCGAACGCCATCTGCTCCGGAAAGCTTGGCAGTTTGTCGTAAGAACTGTCCAACATATTAGAAAGTAAATTCATTCAACTGTATTACCGTAACGTACTTCTATTTTCGCTCTATACTTAGTTCTGATGTATAGCTATCCAAATAAGCGTCACCAAGGAGACCTCACGCCACAGTCAAAACTAAATCATGTCAACCTGTGTAACAGCCCGTCGATGTAAGCTGAACTTAGGTCTCTGAGTAGACAGTCACAGCTTGTTTATGATTCTTTCATTTTATAAAGGACACCTGGCAAGGCGTGGTGATAACAGATGAAACAAAGCTGTAACCGAATGGCGGCCAAGGACTGGGAGAAGGAATCTCGGTCGTCCCGCGGCGAGATGGGCGGACGATATTGTTGCCATCGAGGGTCATACATGGATGAGACTGGCGCAAGAGCGTAGAAACTGGCACTTTCAAAGAGAGGCCTATGCCCAGCAGTGAGTGAAGTCGGGCTGTGGATGATGCCAATAAATATCACGCCAGCAACACGATCGTGATAAAATGAATACGTATAAAAACACGCAGCTAGAATGTTATTTGCGTAAATTTTTGACATGCCGATTGCCTAATTGGCCTAGTGGTTGCAAGGGCGAATGCTGAGCGTGAGGTACTAAGATCGTTTCCCGGGTCGGACAGTATTATTGGGTTTTTCTGTATAGAAATCCTCAATAGCAGCACGGTATCTGGTACTGTGCCTAATAGATGGCAATACACTCGCCGCCTATACCCACCCAATGACGGCATCGGCGAAATGGGGTTGTATCTAATAGTACGCCTAACCCTTCGGGGAATACAAGCGTGAAGACATGGCATAGCGATATAGCCAAACTGATCTAGGTCCAAAATATCTTTAACCTTTTATGGTGCGCATATTGGAGGTAGTAAGTGCTGAGTCTTGTACATGTATAGGCGGTTTGTCGTAAAAGACCAGTGCTCAGGCCTGTGTACAATGACGGCCGTAACCCCTCGAAATGCAGCATGTTGATGATCACAGTCCACCTAGAGAACATCGGGAACGCCTGCAGACGCATTCTGACCATATCGCAAGGGTGAAGCAGCATTGTTGCTACGAAGCTGAAAATATTTTAATTACAAATAAGTGAGGCGGAAATCCATTTAAAAATCATTTTGATTTGATTATTATTATTGAAAATCGTGATTTTGCTTATTGTCTGGATGTCAGTATTTTCTTAGGTAATCATGAGGATCAGCGGATCACACGCATCAAACGTTCCAGTGTGATATCCGCCTAATAATAATAAAAAATAATTGTTGATGTTACCATCCCTCATGACGAGAATCTCGTGAAAGCCGAGAAAGATAAACAAATTAAATATTTTGACCTGGCACACGAGGTTGTCGACATGTGGGATGTGGACTCAGCGGTCATAGTGCCAATAGTCGTTTCGGCCAATGGCAAACCAACATCTTCAAAGGCTCTCGTTGGGAGGCTGGATCAAGGGCTTGATACAGAGGGCGGTACTCCTTGATACGGCTCGCATTATGAGGAGGTTCCTCTCTCTGGAGCCCTAACCGCCAGTAGCTTGGACCCTGTACCCGATAACGGTTGGTCTCTATTTTTTATATATTTATAAATGTATTTTTTTTAATATATATTTATAAATTTAAATTAGATAAGAATTATAAGATGAATAAAGGAGATAATAATAATAAGCATTTATTTTCTCTTCCACAAAGGTGCCTTAAAGTTACGTTTACAATAACTAATGCACAATTTAATGCTTTGTGGGAGACTGGTATCTGCACTAGGAAACCCTGTCAAACAGATTACCAGCCCCCCCCCCCCCAGAACCGCGTACATACATACAAATTTTGAAACCTTTGGCAAAAGAACAAAATAAAATGTTTCATTTCGGTTAAGCCCTTAAGTCGTCAAAACTTTTTTCTACTGTTATATCAACTGTATAACTATATATGACTGCGGGCTACGAGACTGCCTCACTGGGCTAATGGTCGCGGCGTGAGCACGACTACTAAGCATAAGGTTTTATTCCCGGGTTCGATTCCCGGGTCGGACAGTGTTATTGGATCTTCTGTATGGAAATTCTCAGTAGCAGCACCAACTCTAATGAACTGTTCCCGGTAGATGGCAATAGGCTCGCCCCCCATTACATGGGAACGGTATCGGCGAAATGTGGGTGTACTACTCTGCGTAATCCTTCAGGCATAACAGGCGTTACGCGTTATGCTATGTAGCTATATTATATAAGTAGGTTGTATGATGTCATACTTACTCATAGGCCACCACTTTGTATCCGAACAGTGCACACGAGCCCAGGGCAATACTTTTCAGTGTAATATGAAAAAAACATATTCAATTAAATTGTTTACATAAATTTATTACAAATAATAAAGTACTAACAAGCTTAAGGGTTTCAATGAAAATATAATATAACTAGCTTTTGTTTGCGACTTCGTTTGCGTGTTCAATTTTCCAGGTAATTTTCCCAAACTGTCTCTCTCTTTAAAAACCTTATTCGGATTTAAAAGGAAATATTTCGAAAAAAAAAAAAAACGTCATATTTGCCTAGCCGTTTTCACCGCAAGTGACGCGCTCACCAAGGAACAGCATTTAATTTCTATTTATATAGATAGTGATGATGAGATATCGATTAGCGCTCCAATTTCGTCAAACTACATCATTGGTATTATAAAGAAATATTCAAGCATCCAATGAACATGACGCTAAATGAAATTTTAGGGTCCTATTGCTTTACACATTTGGAACATGACTTCAATATATCTGTTACTTCACTAAGATCATAAAACAAAGTCCCCCCGCCGCGTCTGTCCGTCTGCATGAACGCGATAAACTTAAAAACTACTGGATCTTCATACGGTTTACACCAATGGATGGAGTGATTCATGAGAAAGGTTTAGGTGTATAATTCATTAAGGTTTTGTGTAAATTGGCTGAAATATAACGATGATTGTTGAAGATGTCGAAAAAATCATGCCGACCGAGAGCTTTACTGGCGTACGCCGCGTAAACTAATAGGGATATATATCCTTATTAAATTAAATTAGACCATCGTTTGAGAAAAATGTATGCGTATATGCTCTGCTACCCGTGTGAAGCCGGGGCGGGTCGCTGGTAACCAATATAATAATTATACTGTACACTCGGATATCTATATGGCATGGTATTATAGTACTTACCCAGAATATCCGCCTAATATTGCCTTTGTATGAAGCGGCAGACTCGTTATCTCGTACATATGAATCTTGTGAGTCATGATTGAGGAGTTTTGATGATGAAGGTGTCATTCCAACAATTTAGTTATATAAATTGATTTATTGATGACTGATAAAATATTATACTCAAAACAATTTGATAAATCCGCAATTTTGTTGTGTAATAGAACGTTATATTTGTCAATTTTGTATTGAGCGAAATTCTAAGTCTATGATTGTAATTTTGTTTGACGTACAGACATATCTGACTTCTATCATAATACTAGTGAACCGCCCCGGCTCGCACGGGTGCAATTTACTAATGAAATCATACAAAAATGCCATCCAAATTTCCGACATTTCGACGATTTTCCAAAAAAAATATTTTATACAAATCTTATTCTGACAATTACAGACACAAAAAAATCAGCCAAATCGGTCGAGCCGTTCTCGAGTGAACCTTTCATACATATGGCAATCCATTTTTATTTATATATAGATATATTTGGAGGGTGACATTCACGATTCGCTTTTTCCGATCCTATGTAAATCCAATTCTTTATCATATCGATACAGAATTTACATATTTTAGGATCGGAGGATCAAGGCATGTTTCATCTTTATTGGTTGTATAAATCCTGAAATACAGCTTGACCCGTCAATTGTAGGCAATCCCACACAAACGAGAGGTCATGATTGAATAGTACTGTGGGGGAACGAGGTATACGGCTCATACGTGACCACGAAGATCACGTCGGGGTCACCACTATGGGTAACGATGTGTTCCTATATTGAAAAGGGAGGATCCTCCGACCAGGCAAGGTGGTTAGCCTGGCGGGCCGAAGCCCGACGGTTGATGTCGGACATTCTTATATGTGTTAGAATCGATGTAAACTCTCATAGTGTGGTTCAGGGTTTGCTGTTTTAGCTTCACTACGATAGATGGCGCTTTACTTTTTGCCATGTAGCGAGTAGTAGTCGCTACTTAAAACTTATTGTTACTTTAAATTGATGATAAAACAAAATAGTACAATCCGATAAAAAATAACAGCTCTTTACAATCCCACTGCTGGGCAAGGGTACAGTTTACAAACATACATGTTACATGCACACACAACCAGACCCGAAAAAACGATGTGTAGATCATACAAATAGGTATTCGTTCCGTGAGGGAATCGAAACCGCGACACGTAGCGCTAAAGCAAATCGCTTAGCCTCTGCACCAACCGCGCCGTCATGTCCCAGAAGTCCATGAGTGGCGGAGATCCCTTGTTATCACGTTCTTTTACTCTACCATAAAATAAAACTATGAATAAACTAGCTTCCGCCCGCGGCTTCGCCCGTGTGGTTAACGAAACCGTACATTTTCCCGGGATAAAAAGTAGACTATGTACTATTTCAGACTATAATCCAGTCTATAATCCATTCCTCTGCCAAATTTCATCCAGATCCGTTCAGCCGTTCTGGCGTGAAAGAGAACATCCATCCATCCTCACAAACTTTCACATTTATAATATTAGTAAGAAGTAAGATAGTAGGAAGTAGGATAAATAAAATACTACATTTATCAAATTAAGTATAAGATCGTATTTTAATAATCAACGAAGCTTCATCTTATTTCTATAGCATTTTATATTCAGCTAACATTGTTATTCGTTTGAACGTTATAAAATTTATAAAAAACAAATCAAAACAGTACAAAATAAACAAAAATAGGACTTGTTTCACGAATCCTATCATAAAAGATAAGATTCTATCGTCAATCATTTCATTTATTTTGTATTTAACGAGACACAACACCGCACTTAATATAACAAAAATATATGACTGTTTTGAAAACTGTCAGTCACATAATTTATTATTTTATTTAACTAACATTTTACACTTTTTTTTTTGTAAATAACTCACTAAGAATTCAATTTTCAATTTTTATGGCGGGTTTCTTATGGCTCTCGTGTACGTCATAAAGTAATTCCAATAAATAAAAGGTAATTAATGTATGGATGGTCAACCTCACGTAGTAAGGAGTGAACCCTCTCCAGAATCCCAAAAGACCAGTTTCCTGTCGAAACCTATTGTATACTTCCATGTGAGACGCTTGACTTACTACCTGGTACCTAGAAGAAGAATTATGAATTAAAGTAGGTGATACAAAAAAAGCGATATGTTTCGTAAGCAAACCTTATTGGTTTTGGGGTAATCCTACAATGGCACCGAGTCAGGCACTTGGTGGCAAACTCGCAAGTGGCTGACGCTGTGCGACGGAAAGAAAAAAAAGATAGTGAATAATTTTTGTGTACTCAGGAATTGTGTCGGAAAATGATACTAACGCTAATTTCGGAATTGGATTTAGGTTAGAGACAATCTACGTATAAATCTTTATTAAAAATTTCTTGCCTTGTCTTGAATGTGTCCAAAGGCAGTGTTGCTATAGCAGTAACCAGGCTCGAAACCATGGAGGTGTACAGGTGGAGCAGGAAGCCTTTGGCTTTCTTTTTCTCCGCCAGGAAACTTCGGGCCTGCATTTGGTATATTAATTATTGATCAGTTACTTTTATTGCACCAGATGGCCTATCAAACCTTTTTTGAATTTTGTTACTGTGAAAGGTTACGAGAAACAGTTCATATACGACGTTAGAGGTATCCGGTCATTTTTTTAAAAAAAAGCTCCTCTCCATTCGCCCGAACAATCGCATCTGCTAAATTTTTACTATGCATTTTAAATTGACAAAATTTGGCATGTATAGTCATAATATTGATTTAAGGTTTTAATGCCCTCGGCGTGGAAATAAAGGGTTAACTTCGTCATTAGTGATGGAGCATATAAGTTCATTCTACGACTGAGAAGCATGACAACTGGGATGATTAGAAATAATGATGATGATGAATGAAATTGACCCACCTCGGCATATGTTCCTATTTGAGCAACACTGATGACGACTGATCGCGACATGGTGAGGAGGGCGCCTCGCCACAATGTGGAGATACCCTCTTGAAGCCGTATCCTTAAGGAAAATAGTATATGGTTACCACTCCATTAACATACGGTAAGGTTTTAATTAACAACTTTGGTACCAGGGCTTTTGATAACAAAAAAGAAACCTTAGAAAACCTAAGTTACCGATTACCTTGTACAGTTTATAACGAAAGCTTTTTCTCATTTCCAAAAGTCGGAGAGCGATAAATGTTTGTTACACTGGATGTGTTTGTAGAGACACTAGAGACGTATTAATTTGGACATAGTCAGGCACATGACTGCATCAGGTCAGGTGCACCACAGCAGTCGCCTTCCCGCGTAGTTTTTGATTACTAAGAAACCATATACATAACTCCTCGATTAAATGTCTTTTGTTAAAAATTTGCTTTTAATTTAGATTTTTTACATTTGATTTTATGGAGGAACAAAGTATGGTGTTCCTTTAAGAAAAACGCGACCAGACGAGGTGGTGTGACTGGCGTGGGGAAGAGGTTGGACTTTTGCGTCAACCACTATCACCACAACACTTTGGATAGTCTGATGGGATGTTTATCGTTGTGACTTTCTTCCCTGGGGTCCATAGCTTTGACCGTAAGGACTAATATTTGCATGGCTGACAACACGGTAGGTGACTACAAACATCTGAGTTACTTTTTAAGAATTGTCAAAAACCACATTTAGTTCTAAAAATGTTTTGAATACTAAGGCGTGACGTCATAGCTTTTCATTGCCGTTAACATACTTATTGTGTGATTTTGATTAATTAAAAATTAAAAACGCCAAAGATAAGCAAGAGATTAAGTTTTACTGAGTTTTTAAAAGGAAAACTATTTATCAAACAAGAATTCAGAATTTATTTTTGATGCAGTCATCTAGCCTAGTGTACCCACGATACAGAAGAAATACACGTGTGGGTAGCGTAGCGGTACCGTTATAAAAAAGAAGCAAACCAACAAACAACACGTGTTCTTACGTGGTAAAGGCGTGGAACAGTCCTTTATACCGCCGGTAGGGGTCTACAGGTCCGTCCGCCATCATGCGGATGAGTATCACCTCGGAGGGACACCCCACAAGAGCTCCCACCAGCCCCGCATACACGCCGATAGCTATCTTCTCCGAAAGGCTCGGGGGTTTCCCATAAGAACTGTCGAACACATTTGAAACATTATATATCAACCACTCGCTTGTATTCCCGGAGAGGGCAGACCGCTGTAAATCCTACAGCCACTGTAATCGTGATAGCGTGGATTTCATGTAAAAATCAAGCTTGGATTTAATGTAGCACAAGCATCGTGTCTATGAAGAAAAACATCGTGGATATGGATCAGACATATTCACAAGTTAAAATAATTTAAACCATCATGTTCTAGAAACAAAAATTCGCAGACTTGCGACATCCACCGCACTGGACCCGCTTCTGGGGTAACTCCCCCATTCATCGCTTAAAGACGAAGACGTTCCAAAGTAGGAGCATTAATAAGCTGAGGAAAAATAGACTAAGTATATTTCTACTCAAAACGCATACTCTAGATTTTACTATACTTTTTTTTTCACAGTACTCACGTGCTTGTATCGGATCGGATCGGGTATTTGAGACGCAATGAAGTTAGCTAAGAAGTAAGCTTGGTGTTACGTCACAAAAAATTGCCCAGTCTAGACTAGTACGGACTAGGATTAGTATTAAACTAACTCCTTATTCAATCACAAGGAGCTTATTCACGTTTCTTAGTTCGTTAGTAAAGGTTTCTTAGTAAAGGTCCAGTTATCTCACAAACCTTTTAAGTTGTTCATACAGGCAGTAGTAGGTACCGAGCCTTGAAGTCGTGTAAGTGGTTTGTCGCAGGATGCCGGCGGACAGTCCCGTGTAGGGCGCCTTGAAGCCCTCGCATTTCATCATGTTGGTGAACAAACTGACACCCCAGATCTCCGGGTACAGCTGCAGACGCACTTTCATCACGTCCAGAGGATGCAGCATCGTCGTCGCTATTATACTGAAAGCGTACATAAGTACATTGGATTTAGATAAACACACGGGATCAGGTTATTAAGTTAAGGGGAAAAGAACTAGTGGGACACCTGATATTAACCAATCACTGCGCAGAACATCCACAACCTAAATATTACTAAGTTGTCCGATAAATTATTGCACCTGGTTGTTACTAAGTATTGGTACTTAGCGCTGAGGCCCTAGTGTAAGTTTCTTTTGCCGAATTCGATTTAACGCAACGAAAGAAACTTACAATAGGGCCTCAGGTACCTTTCACCTAGAATACAACTGCACATGCACGTAGTCGTAATAATCTTTCAAATGTCACATGAAACTATTAACATTAACAGCTCATTGCAGGACAAGGGTTTCTAATTGTCTGCTGCAATTATGAAATTGAAATTCGATGATGAGGTTATGTGGAGCATATTTTTTAACGTACCCAGATAATCCGCCAAGTAGTACCTTCGTTCGCTGCGGTACCCGCTTGCCGTCATGGTGATGATGTTCCTTATGTTTGTGTGTCATTACTGATGTATATGTATTGTATTATACGTAAAACAATGTTTTACGGTCGTATAATAATAAATATGTACAACGATTTAGATAAATTTTTCGACAAATATACGTCAATCTACTCAAATCATTTTGTCAAGGATAGCTGTTTTGACAATGACGTTGGCAGTCATCGATGGCTTCTATTATTTTAATTCGCTCTAAAAAGTCTCTACCTAAATACTCCTGAGTCACGTCTACTGGTAGTTCTTAAGTCGATAAATCAGTAGTTACTACAGAGTTTGTCCGTAAATATAAAGTATAAAATAAATAAATAAATTCAACCCATTACTGTCTCACTGCTGGGCAAAGCTCTCTTCTCAGAATGATGTTTTCCTTCACCGTAAACGCAAGTGATGTGGATGTACAATAGTACCTTCGCCTATCCCTTCAGGGAATACAGGCGTGATGCTATATTATGTTTCCGTCACTGAAAAAACTGACTAGTTATGTGGTATCTATAAGGTTAGTGTGTTTGTAACGTAACATCGCGTCGAGTCAAATACGCCCAGACTGTAAGCACCTTGATTGTTTAAATTAGAACCCGATATTTTGAGTGATATATTTGTATGGGAATCTCGGGAAACATCACGTAACTGACACTAGAAATGTAGCTGTAAAGCGTAAAAGAAACAGTGATTTTATCCTTTCATTTATTTACTGAAATAAAGCCGCATGTGGTGTGATTTCAAGAAGAAAAGCAAATGCCTCTGTTACCCTACCCCACACCTTTAAAGGTGAATACGGAATTATTAAGGCTGATTTACATTGATCCAGTAGCTGGATCCAGCGTCACTGGATTCCAGCGCTCGATTGGCGCTGAAATAATGTAAACATGTTTCAATCTAGAACAGCGTCCATTATCAATGCAGCGCTGGATCGGAATAGAGCACTTTCCTATTTTTCAATCCAGTGTCCGCCCCCCGCACGCCGCGCACACCGTGCCAGTGGCACTGGATCCATGTAAACGCGATGCGCCAGTCGCTGCCATGTATCTTTGCCCGGTTAAGCAGTAAAAGCTTCCTGAGCTAACTGCGAGAGACATCTCTAAAAAAAAACTGCCACGTAATCGTATAGTGACCACGTATCTGTCTGGTGCACCGTTTATCAAAAATGTCGTCTAAAAAGTGGTCTGATGATGAAAATATTAGGTTTGTAAAAATTTTGGTGTCATCCTCAAAGCTAATCTGTATTCCTTGGAATCTTCTGTCCTTAGTTGGTTCATAAGTAAAACAGGGTCTGTCCAGAACTCTCTCTGTCACAATTTTTTCACCCAAATTCGCTTGTCCTTTGACAGTTCTTCCTCAAACATGTCGGACAGCTCGTCGCGTAGTATTCGCAAAGTTTTTTTGACAATATCTTTAATTGCCTACTTTGTAAAAGGCGAAATACTCATTCTTGCTACGAACGTGTTATCACCTCAACAAAGTAAGAATGTTTACTAGACGAATGTAACCGGTCTGATTCAGTACCCAATGTCAAACCATCGCTGGAATCCAGTGACGCTGGATTCAGCTACTGGATCAATGTAAATCAGCCCTTACATCATGATTTGCAGCAGCATCAACCACTGCACAAATAACAATATTACGATCACAAATCGTAGGTAGGTACTATACGTTTCATGTGAAAAAATAGGTGAACGGCGGCCATTTTGTGAAAAGTCACTATGCATTGGAAAAGTGAACTGAGCAGATATTTTCATAATAACAGGTCTCCTATCCTCTTTGTTTTTGACTTTTGCATTGTACGGTAAGCAACAAAAATAAGATATTTAATGTTTTTTTTTTCAATCAGTTAAATTCAGTAAAAATATTAATTTGTTCTTGAGTGAACGTGAAGCTTTGATGTCATGTAAATATCAGAATGATGTAATGATAAAATTATTCTGTTTTAAAATATTCATAGGAGAAATTCAACTGTTAATCAACTTTTCTCGCTGATTGTACGATACAATAGGTAACTTCATACGGCAATCTACTTATCGAAATACAGATTGGTTACAAAAATCAGGTATTTTTCTTGTCTCGCGGGTTCGTACCCGCGTGTCTGCCTTACCCGGGTTAGCGCATGGCGTGCCACACTCATGACACTGTTGGTGAACCTTTCTCACTGGCGAATATATACATCACAGGAAAAGTATGGATGAAAAGATAGTATTTGGGCGACGAGCATGCGGGAACAAATATCCGCGTGATAGGAAAGAGGTCCTAAGATTATGTAAAATGCTTGTGTACCTGGTCGTCATGGCGTCAAAAGGCCACCTGTTCGAAGCGTTTACCATGCCAGCCGCTATGTAATCGTAAATGTGAGATCGTAGACCCTTCGTCAGTGTTGCCAAGAGAGTATGCATTTGAGCGTTCTTTTTCTCAGCTTCATAATTACGGCGCTGTAAAAAATACCATATTAAAAAGGTGCGTGATTATATAAATTCATTATTACAAACGGCCTCTCATAATAGATTTTATAGTGTGTTAAATTTGCGTCTCTAGACGGCTTAACCCGTCGAATGTTGCAAATGGGACACAGTACAAAACCTATTGTATGCCGGTTGCCGCAAGTGTTTTAATGAATTAATGACAGTTTTATCTATAATTTAATACCGACTTTTAGAAAAACGGCTTTCTCGTTGTTCATAATAGAAATTTGATTCTAAAATAAAAAGATATTATAGAATGAAATTTAACATTAAAGCTTCTTATATAATGTTTATGAAAAAATATTGTTTCTAAATCGCGGTATGGTATCGTTTCGCGGCTTAGTGTATATGACGAGTTAATTTTTGTTATACAGATATTATAGCTGGCGCCATCTTTTGAGCTTTGGTTGAGTTAGTAAACATTAATCACATAATTACATCAAGCAAATTATTTTCACTCATTCATGGATTACTTAGATAATAGCTCAGTTTTTATTCTATGTGGTTATTTTCAAATAATTATTTCGTCTATGATTACTGGTAAATAATAGTAATCTGTACATGAGAGGTTATTTGAAAAAATAAATAAAGTGATAGTATGGCTGTGGAACGTCTGAATGTAAATAGCATTATGACGCTCTACATCATCGTTCCTATCATTGGCAACGGAGCTTGCCTGTTTAAGGCAATATCTTTTGTGTTATATGACCTTCAAGTCATGTGTGCAGAGCTGCGGGAAGAGATATATCCACGCGAGCGAAGCCGCGGGCAACAGCTATTACATAATATAAATCTGTCATTGCCATATGTAAAACTGATAGGATAACAAATACCTACTTAGTAGTTATAATGATGAAGTAAACTGACCTGCGCAAAGGTTCCTATTTGATCGACGTTCATGATAATAGGGCGCCTAGTTAACAAGTAGAGGTTATTAGATAAAGGAGGCAACTTCTTCTCCTTGCAGCTCCTTGGGAAATCATTATTATTAGTATTAAAATCTCATTAATATAAAATATAATATAGTAGCATCACATCTTTACACCTCGAAGAACGAGAGGAAGTATTACACGAAAAATATTATTTGGCACTCCGCGTCTCCTGCTTCCACATAGATACGTGCAACCTCTGTCGCCCGAAAGCAAAAGGCACTCAGTCGCAAAAGTATCGTATAAGTACCAACAGCTTCAGTGTTCGGCTTCGGTATGGTCTCCATAAAGTTCTGGAGGCCCTCCATCAGGTCTCAAATTGGACCATCTTGGTGATTTTAACTGGTAAGAGCTTGGCACACCCCTAATATCCTCCGCCCATGAAAATTCTCACAACGCAAAAAGCACAAAGCAAAAAAAAAAACCCACCAACAAGAAGCATTAGCAACGACTTCTGTTGGTCGGGCTAAGAAGAGTATTACTAATATGCAAAGCTATCCATATTTCTGCTAATTTTTAATTAGGACCTCTTACATTCGCAGCAATGTGGATTCAGAATCCCCACTGTGACACCTCTGACTAAACCTTCGAGGAAAGTAGACGTGATGTTATGTGATGCAGGAACCATTTTACATACTTTTGATGAGCTTGATATCGACAGTAGTAGTGGCCCCATCTTATTGAACCGAAACTCCTTCTTTGCAGCATGTCGGCAGTCAGTATCGTGTATGGCCCCCCGCAGCCCTTGCAGTTGACCATTTTACGGAACATGCTCACATACCACGCGTCGGGGTACAAGAGCCGCACTGATATCACATCCAGGGGCAGCAACAATGACGTTGCTATTATACTGAAAGTTAGGTATAGTAAATAATACATAAAATAATTAGATATTGTATAGTTATTAGTCCGGCTACCGGCCATCTTTAAAAAGCATCTGGCTCAGCCTAACAGATAAAACAGCTTGTTCATCTGAACATGCACTGGAACATCTGAACTGGCTTATTTAGGCCAGTTTACACGTGAGGCGAGTAGCGCATATCTATCGACTTGCGCGATTGCCCGCCGATTGATCAGGCGACTCTCTATAAAAGGTAGAAACCAGACGTCATATTCATCCTTCGCACAACTTCTCGGCAAGTATTGTTTACCACGACGTGCTTCCACTGTATCTGACACAAGTGGCAAAGGTCTCTGCTCTCTAAAATATTGCCATTAAAAATATTCAGCTAGTTCCAGTAGCCTGTAGTTAGTGTTCCAAGGGGCTTTCAATTTGGACCACGGGGCAGTCGAGAACGACGCGCACGCGCTGTCTTGACGAAAAACTGAAAGCTGGACTGGCATCTCACTGACCGTGACTATCACGGTCATCTAGCAAATTAGTGAGGTTAATTAGCCTAAATTGGAATTGGACGCCTGTGCCTGAGGCACTCAGTTATATTGTTACCGTAAAGACCTACACGAGACCAGTATAGCCTCAAACCTTTACAGATTATCATATTAACATTAATATACCTACCGAGACAACCCGCTGAGGATCAGTTGCCTATGACCCGGGATTCTCTTGGCATTCTGATCATCTTCTTTGATTGCCTTGGCCATGGTTAATGTGTAACTCTATAAAGTCTGCTGTATCAAAAGCATCAATCAGCACATTGCACATTATTTTTTTAATTTTTACTCTAAGAATTTTACTAGTAAATTTGAGATTATGTTTCTATTATTTTTGCACTTATAATTTAATTTTTGATAAAATACAGTGTCACCGTAGTTTTTGTAACATTTCTTAGTAGATTGATTTTGTTTGAGTGACGTTGGGACGGCTGTGGCGTTGGTAGTCAGTTTGTCATATCGTTTTTCTTCTAGCAGACTGAAGGAGGTCGAGGTTTCAGACAAATACGTTTAAAGTTATATAGATATTCCCTAATATCTTTATAGACCTTACATCTGGGAGAATGCACCAATATCTAAGCTTTAGACCGCTAGAAATGATTTTTAGCGAATCACGAATTTATCAATATTAAAATATATATAATACAGAATCTGATTATTACTTGCACACCTGAGAAGGCTCCATAAAGTTCCTGATGGTGTATGTAGTCGGCCAAACCAGACCAGCGTGGTGAACTAAGGCCTTACCCTCATTGTGAGAAGTAACTCTTGTACAGCAGTGGAACAGTAATGGCTTGAATTTATTATATTATTTTTTATTATAGTATATTATATACACCTACCTTACATTTCCGATACCTCGGCTCACTTATGCAAAGCAATGGCGAAATGGACCGGGCTGTCAAGCACAGAATAAACGCAGAGTGGAAATGGCGGCAGGTCACGGGAACAACATGCGATTCCCAAGTTCCCCTTAAATTAAAGGGGAAAACTTACAAGACCATGATAAGGCCTGCTGTCTTGTATGGATTAGAATGTTGGACTATGAAAAGGACGAACGAAAGGCAATTACATGCTGCGGAGATGCGAATGCTAAGAGGTATGTGTGGTGTGACAAGAATGGACAGGATTAGGAATGAGTATATCAGAGGATGTATGAAAGTGGCTCCGGTGACAGAAAAGGTAAAAAGCAATTGTTTGTCGTGGTATGGACATGTGATGAGGAGGGATGAGAAACATGTCACTAGAAGGGTTATCAGTATGAATGTGGATGGATACAAGGGAAGCGGTAGACCCAAGAAATTATGGATGGATTGTGGGAAAAGTGACATGGTGTACAAGAATGTGCACTCTGAGATGACGTCTGATAGAGATGAATGGAAGAAAAAGACATATTGCGCCGACCCCAAATAATATGGGATAAGGGCAGAAGAATGATGATGAATGATGATACATCGAGCTTAAAATCTCCGTGGCGATTTCAAAGGCTGTTCAATATATTTGGCTCGGGAGTATTATGTAAGGCTTGTATGTCTTCATCGCTTCATACAGTTCGTGATAGACTGGAACAAGTAAGGTGGCCAAACAAATTTAAACATGTCAGGCACTCACATCTTTATATTGGAAAAAGTTATTTAATTATAGTGGAACAATTTTTGGTATTTCAGCAATTAAACGGAAATATCTTAACCGTTACTTACGTCTTACATAGCGACACGCATGTGTACCTCGAAGGGTTAGGTAGAGGCGAACCTATTGTCATCAATCGGGCAGTTTTAAAAGATTTTTTATACAGAAAAACCCAATTACTCTTTAGAATCGGGAATCGCACCCAGGATGTCACATTCACCAGTTGCGCTTGCCACCAATGAGTAAGTTAGCATAAATAAAACAAGAAAAATCGAAACAATGTTCTTTATTAACCTATAACAACATTGCTTTGCATGTTAGTCACAAATCATAAAGAGCTTATATAAAAATATATAATTTATAATGACAGCATTTTATCACAATATACCGTTTTTAAAAGTATACAGGCTGTGGCTTTGGGAACAAATGCAACTTCATAAGATGGTCATATGTTTATTAAAATTAGTCTTAGTAACTAAGGTCCGCGTTAAGAATTAAACTGACGTGTCAAATGTCAAATTACACTGTGGAACCATAGACTTAAAATTTCGCTCCCCACTCGACACTGGCCAGAATAGTCGTCATCGGCTTAGTGGCCATTACATAAAAAAAAATCGCTAATATTTGGAACGCAATAATTAAGTATTCACTTTTAGAGTTATGAAAAAGATATTATTTTTTTGATGGCATTGTTAAATGGAGCATTTTCAAAAATCTTTCAGTTCACTTTTTAATGATGTTGTGTTTAGTTATTGAACACAGTTTTCGTTTAAAAAGGTGGTTAATACAAAATGTATTTTACAGTATGAATTAATATTTTGGTAAATATTAATTGAGTGTATTTTGAGCAGTTTTGCGATATTAGCGTTTTCTCTTTTATTTTTTATTGAATAATAATGATAATTTTTATTGCTTCACCCGATTGGGTAGGCTGTTGATACCATAGATTTAGAATTAGCGTAAGTGAAATTCCAAGTCTATGGTTGATACCAAATATTTAAAACCTATGTATACAGTCCAAGCAATAAACACTTTTATCGTTATTATATTGTATTAAACATTTGACATATAAATATAATTTTGTATGTAGACTATAAAACACGTTGTTTTTGTTTATCGTCGACAACCAATCTTGTACGATATTCTTGTATTACATCATCCTTATCCTTAAGTCAATCAAAAAATAAAAAAGCTTTATATAATTACATCGACTTCAGAAAGTCAGAATTGAATAAATATATAAATTTTGAATAGCTATGACCAATGATGTCACCGATTGAAAAATAATATAAACTAATAAAGTGCTAGTAATTAATCTCCGTCGTATTTTTTACTAGTAAATAACGTTTTTTTTAAATATATCATAATTTAAGTATGGCGTATAAAAAGTTATACATGAATAAAAATAATATATTTTTAAAAATTATACTTTATTGAATCTTATCAGAAATATATGTAGCAAATAAATTTGTACATTTACATTACTCAAAATCATTTCTCCGAGAACATAAACTTTGCACTGGTCAACAAAAACATTTAGAAAATAAAAAGAAACATCAAAAATAATTTGTACTTACATCTAATGATTGAAATGTAAAAGTAATGTTGTAAACAAAATTAATTAACAAATGGACTTAATGCTTATATCATTGACGGAAGAAGGAACCATTATATAAATTGGCACAAAACAATATGCACTTTAAATAATAAATACATTGACAACTCAAGCACACAAGCCAATTTTTGCAACAAAAACGCGCATTTTCGCGTTTGTTGGTACATTTTGTATGTAAATAGGTGCACTTTTTATACGCAACTAATGTGCCCACCAATGTTACATAAAATTCATTCGCCACTCACTGGTAAACATAAGTAAACTTCATATATGTGACAAATTTATATAGTCAAGTAATTTAATAGCTATTGTACAGTCAACATTAAAAGTAAATGATGATCATACGAATTCTTTAATTACAGAACTATTAATTAAACACGTGATTTTATGGTTTTGACATTGAGTGTTCATCGCTTACTTTTGTTGACGACTGTACATTGTTGCCTGGTAGGCAATGTATATGTACCTTTGTACACAGGTGATACTTATGTGATGAATTAATTTGGCCGTTAAAGTGTCCAAATTTATAATTAGAAAAAGCATTTTATAACTTTAATTTGTAAAGACAACAAGCGAAAGATAGCTTTTTATTGGTATAGTTTATTATATAATTTACTAGCGACCCGTCTCGGCTACGCACGGGTACCAGAGCATGTACGCCTACATTTTTTATTTATTCCTTGTTACTCGGCGCACGCTGGTAAAGCTTCCAATAGGCATGATTTTTTCCGACATCTTCAACAATCACCGACATATTTCAGTCAATTTATATAAAACCATAATGAATTATACACCTAAACCTGTCTATTAGTGAGAACTGCATGAAAATCCGTTCAGTATTTTTTGATTTTATCGCGAACAGACAGACAGACGCGGCAGGAGACTTTGTTTTATAATATGTAGTGATAGTTTCATATTTTGATGTTAAAATATACTTAGACATACAGTGACAAAGCTTCATGAAAATGCCACTATCGGTAATCTGACATATCAATGGTAACACTCAATTTATCCTCAATTTGATCGGCAGATAAATGTGGAGTGGCAATTTCACATAGATCAACGAGAGTGGTACTTATCGCCAAAGATTAGATAAGTTAACGGAGTACACAGGCTTTTAAAATTATAGTACCAACCGTCGCGAATGATATACGATTAGGCGGATGAAGTGTGAAAATATCTATTTTCACATTTCATCCGCCTAATCTATGACTCGTAAGCAATTGCTGTATCTGAATCACTTGAAAACCTTTACATTTTATTTCCAAAATCCTGTTTATTCAACTAATTAAGAGTTCGAAAGCAAAAATTTAACAACCGCTCGTTCTGTTAAAAAATATATCGTGTCGATTTACTGAAAAACATTTCGTCACTTCTTACTATCTTTAATCGCGTTCTCGCGTAAAATGACGTAATGTGTTGACAGTGATGACGTCAGAACGTGCTAAACATTACACAATCTGTGTTATCTGTACTGTCATTAACACGATGTTGTACGCAATCAGTTACTAGCCGGCCGGTATAAAATTATATCAAATTTTAACATTAGGTACCCGAGGCCCTAATGTAAGTTTCTTTTGACAAATTCGATTTCCTACATCGAACGCGTTCGGCGCTCCGATTGGTCTGTTTCGTGCTCTCCACCAATCGGAGCGCCGAACGCGTTCGATGTAGTAAATCGAATTTTTCGAAAGAAATTTACACTAGGGCCTCCGGCCATCACACACGGTGAAGATTATAATTAGTTAAATTATTTGATTGTTGAATGAATGATTCGGACAGAACCCTCACCGCATATTTGAATGGCCCAAGGGATGTTGAATATTGGATATTTATCTTAGAGTATCTTAAGATAATAAAATGCGAAAGACAAATTAATATACCGTAAGTCATCTTATACTGAAATACGTCTGAAGAAAATGCATGAAACTGATTTTAATGCAACAATCACTTATGGTCTTATCCTAGCCGTGTGTGGATGGTTATATTGTATCTATGCTGTAATATAGGCACAGGTGTAATGGACAAAGGGTTCTCACACACTAGTAGTCGCAACCTGTGGCTTGGACAGGGTATGCGTCTTAATCTATACTTATAATAGCGGACCCGACAGACGTTGTCCTGCTCGAACCTGTTTTAGAACTCGATCGCCACCTACCGGTTCCAATTGTGTTTTCAGAACCATCCAGGAACCCATTGAAATATACACAAAAAATTTCATCCGAATCGGTTCAGCCGTTTATGAGGAGTTAGGTGACAAACATACGTACAGAAGAATTATATGTATTAAGATTATACAGAGGTAAAATTTGTTTGTTTGTATGTAGGGGGTAATCTCCGGAATTAACGATTCGAATCTGAAAATTCTTTCACCGATTGATAGCTACATTATCTCCAAGTAGATATAGTAGTCTGGTATTAGATAAATGTAATGTTTGGGCTATACGATGTAGTACCTACGTAATGTGCGAGAACCCATTAAGGTACAAATTCATTAGGAATATAAAACTCTAAACGACATGTTAAATTAAAATGACTGCATTTTCACTTTTCCTTGACACGCTTTTTCATTAAATACGTTATGAAATGTATGTGTATCATCATCGATTTTTTTCTTTTTAAATAATAATGATTTTGCGAAAAATGGATAAAATATATAATCGAGTATTGATTATAAATTCATTTTGTACATAATATGATGATCGAAATATAACATTTACTGCGATATTCTATGATAAGCATGTTGAGTCCATTGCGTTATTACTGTGTTATCGACCGTAAATATTTACAATACTCTCTATTTATCTGATTACCTATATATTATATACAGCGACCATTAAAAATATTAATTGTTATGATTTAACTTAGACAGATGTCGCTAGTTAGGCTGACTTGATTCTGCAACTCTCATATCAAGGCTCTTATTCGATAAATTCTAGAGCGAAAATCACCCGGCGATAATTGGCGTACACTAGGGTTGCCATTCTCAAATTTTGTAAACCAGGATTTGAAACTAGAAATGCCAGGGCATTTCGGTTTAAAAACAGGACGCAGTATGAGAAAAAATAAGAAAACAGTGAATAGCAATTATATTTTTTTATGAAATTATCTTCAATTAAATGATATAAGAAAAGGCCGATGATTAAAAGTAAGGTTCGAGACAGTAGTGGCGTGCGAATAATAAAACACAGGATCTTACGAGGACTCTTTAAAAAACCCAGGACTCCAAAAAGACACTCCAAAAAGCAGGACATGTCCTGGGAAAACAGGACGGTTGGCGACCCTAGCGTACACAGAGAAACAATTAATCGATCAAAGTGGAACAATTGCCTTCGATACGACTTTAGATGAACATTGACTCGCATCAATACATAGATAGGTGGCAACAAAATTATGTTGCTTTACCGAAGAAACACAGTCTTAATTATTGCATATTGTATCTAGTATAAATTCGTATTCTTATATAATTCACAGTTCATCTTTTTCATTCATTGATATATAACCTTAGACGTCGTTTTTCTCTGTCTATTTCTGACGGTGTTGCTATCTACGTTTTCGTATTAACATTATTCAAGTGTTGCCAGAGTAATCAATTTTAATCGCCGTTTAAGCCAAATTTGTCCACACCAGACGTTTAGGACAAAATCAACCGTCAAACATGAACTTGTAGGTACGAGTATATTGGTCGGTTTAATTTTAAACACTTGTTAAATCTATAGTTGTGTGTATAATCACAATGGACTTACCTAAACAGCTTACCGTTCTAAATGTTAAGTTACGTCATTCGGAAGTAAGCGGCGTTCATCTGCTCGAGGAAGATGAACGTGAGGACGGTGTGGGGCCCCAGGCGTGCGTAGTACGGCAGGAAGCCCTTCCACAGAGACAACACGCCCTCGTTCTTCAGGAGGTTCGACACTACTGCCATTTGACTCTGGCCCTTCGCCGCGTTTTGTATCCTATAAATGATAACAAGATGTTTTTAAAGAGAGTAACACTGGATATCCATCCTAGCAATGAATTTTAAGAAGAAAATAAGAGGCTTAAGTTTGAGTTACGCTGTAAAAAAATAACTGGTCTTAACGATCACTTCCTACCGACATGATTGGGAAAAGTGTTACAAAATATTTATATATGACGACCCGGTTGGCGCAGTGGCTAAGCGATTAGCTTTCTGCGCTAGGTGTCGCGGGTTCGATCCCCGCACGGAACAAATATTTTTATGATCTACAGGTAGTTGTTTCGGGTCTGGTTGTCTGTGTATGTGACATGTATGTTTGTAAACTGTACCCACGATACAAGAGAAATCCTAGTGTTTTTTTAAAAAACGTCAACGTCAAATCAAAGTTTTTTTAAAAAAAGAAAGAAAGTAGAATATGTTAAACGACCACTTGTCGTTCACGTGAATAACTTTCTTTCTCAATACCTATACATAGAAAACATTAAGAAATAATGTGACACATTTAATCTACATCACTATACGCGTTATATTTTAGATGTCATTGATTGTGACACTGACCTAATTTGAAATTAGATTTGTTGTGAGAAATGAAAGCTTGTCGAAATAACATGATCATTTTACGGCACGGTTGACACATTGGCTGTGCGATGGGGTTTCTGCGTTATGTGTCGCAGGTTTGATCCCCGCACCTAACCAAATCTTTTAGGAAATTAAATCTATTCTACCGCCATCCGCCCGAAAAATTTATTTAAATAAATTTGTTACGTTACCTAGTTTTGATGATGTCCACAGGCATGGAGGCGATGGTGGTGATGAGGCCGGACACCATGGACGCGCAGAAGTGCAGCAAGATACCGTCCGGAACGTACCCTGTGAATATCTCGCGCGCCTGCAACAAAACACGGAACGATTCGTACAGAACCCCAATCTGTTTGGGAACAGGTTACAATGCTGAAAACTATTAAGGTTAGGGCTTCCAATCCCGGAATACCGAGATCTCGGTATTACGAGATCCCGCATCCACGGGATTTGCGGGACTGGAAAGAAGCATGCACACGATACTATAATTAAACATAAAAATGTCAAGATCAGTGCAATATAGTGACTTTTCATGTAATTCTTATGTTTGGGAGCATTTTCTCAAATCTAATGATGGGTTAACTGCAAAATGTAAACTGTGCAATATTATATTTAAAACCACTGCTAGGTCGATCAAAGGATTACACGTTCATTTGAAATCTAAGCATCATATAGAGGATTTAAGCAAGAAATAAAAAATAGAAAATATTAATACGAATCGAAAATTCCTAGTCCCGCCAATACCGAGATTGAATACAGGCTGCGGGATTGGAAGCCCTAATTAAGGTTCAGTAGGACACAATTAAAAATTCGCATCGGGAAACTTCGTGAACCCGAAGACTTCCGAACTGAATTCAAGACGACGAATGTTTATTAGTACTGGAGTAAAACATGATCTTTACGCTTGCGCAATAAGTCGTAAACATTGTAAAGTAGCGACTGTCCATTGAGTACTGTGCCAGTGATTGTCCGATCAGCTGCTTGGTCAGGTAAGAAAAAATTAACAGCCATGGTAACCAACAAACAGTACATCCCTTTCACGCTTGTATATGTTTTAATAAGAGGAAACGGTATAGCATGATTAAATAGCGACAGCAACCGTCACATTGTTTTTACGTAATACGGATACGATGTAATTTATTAGTCGTGTTTAATATTAATAATTAATATTTGCCGCTTTAATGTAGACAATGTATAGATGTCCTATGATGTAATTTATATCTATTGTTCTGTTTGGCCCATATTGATAATACAGAAAGCTGTAAGCCCCACTTTATAAAATTAAATATTTTAACATTACCATCCATTTACATACATGACATTTGCAAGTTTGTATTCAAAAATAGTAACATTTTTACAAAGGTCAAAGATACTCATAATTTAAACACGCGCCATAGAAATAGATTATACCTCCCACTATCCCGAATCAAAATGCTAAATCATAGCCCATACTACATGGCAATAAAAATCTTTAACAAACTTCCGCAGCAAATTAAACAAGAGTCCAATTTTATTTCATTTAATAAAAAGTTAAAATCATATTTAATACAAAACTCCTTTTACTCAGTTCTAGAATATTTCGAAAGAAATAAATAAATTTATTGAAAAATTATTGATATTTCCCACCGTAACAACCGATGTACAAAATAAACGAGATTAATTTCTTAAAACATAAAATAAATGCAGGAAAAATAATGTCTATTACCTACCTATTATTATAAATTAATTATTAAAATTAAAATGCTTGTCAACAAATTATGTGATATTATTATGTTGCTGTACCCTTACTGGGTTTCATGTTGAATCCTATTTTAAAATGTAACATCTATGTAACACATGAATGCACAATAAAGAACTTGAACTTGAACTTGAACCTCTTTCTCTCTCTGTTTTCCCGACTGTGGACACATAATGGTGGGGTCAGCTTTCCTAATATATATATTTTTTTTTATGCGATAGGCGGCATGCGAGCAGACGGATCGCCTGATGGTAAGCGATTACCGTCGCCCATGGACACCCGCAACACCGGAGGAGTCACAAGTGCGTTGCCGGCCTTTTAAAAAGGAGTATGCTCTTTTCTTGAAGGTTTGAAGGTCGTATTGGTCCGGAAATACCGCAGGCGACAGTTCATTCCACAGTTTTGATGTGCGAGGCAGAAAGTTTCGCGAGAAACGCACAGTTGTGGACTGTCAACCATCTAAATGATGGTGATGGAACTGCTGTCGCGTAGAACGATGATGGATTTCTCCTCCACTTTGCTCTTCTTCTATCCTTGATATTGGTCTCAGACCTTGCATGTCACCATATTTCTATTACTACATCTATCCGCATGGTTAAAGTCATCTTTGCGATTAAAGTGCCCTTTTTTAAATACCTAATGTGATTATTTTCAAAAGTATTGTTTGAAGTTAATGAATATTATACAAACGAAGAAATTCACCTTGAATTTTGCATACAGAGGTGATTTATATAACTGAAATAATCGATCATTTTTGTCTTTTCCCAAATATGTCGTCAGTTTCGTCCAAAAATATGTATCAGATTTTCGAGGCTCCGGGACCGGGTGTTCCATCATATTAGGTGCCAGTGTATATTGAATACTACTATACGTCATCAACATCAATAGATACAACGTTAACGTAACAAAAAACATGTTTTTGTACCAATATATTATACATTTTTTATTGGTACGGATAATACCTGGGAGTATGTGCTGAGTTGCGCGGCGTTGACCACCATGGCTCGTCCAACGGTGGGCATGGCGCCCCGCCATAGCTTCAGAACGCCCTCCTCTCTTACTATCCTGTGGGAAGAATGCAATGTCTTAAACACTAGCACTTGAAGCACTTGAAGCTCTTGAAGTTAGACCCTTAACACACTAGCCATTCTCCAGATCGCTTGTGTGGTCCTCCTCCAGATCGCTTCGAAGTTGAGCCAAAACATACCTATGTACATATATTGACTGTACTATATAGGTACCCATCTTTACTGAATCTGACTAAGGGATAATTTTGTAATTAAAAGATTTTATATTTCACCAATATATACATTAATAAAATTCCTACACAATTTGGATATGTGAGCTCTCCAGTAATGGCTTAAGTGTCTCCTATGTGATATCTAGAGAATCTTCGTTCTAGTAATAGCATAGATATATCTATTGCGTTCAAAACATTGTAAGTTTTTTTTTTATCGTATTATAATAAAACAAATGAGTGCAACTGCAAACCCACAATAATTAAGAGTTTAAAAAGGAACAAATTGATAATAACACGGCTATGAAAGGAGGTTAAAAACAAAAGAATTCCACTATCAAAAACATTACACAGCCATTGAACCTTCCTTACCTGATTAAAGCGTCAGCAACATTCTTGTAGTTTCTCCGCTGTTCTTTGGGCAACCTGCCGTCAGCAGTCATACGGATAAGCGCAACTTCGGCTGGGGTACCTCCGAATGCACCTATGGAGCCAGCTGCCACTCCCAGCAGCGTTTTGGTCCCGAAGCTCGGCGCTGCTCCATCGTTTCGCCTGGCAATGTCATTCCAATTATCTTTAAATGCTAGAAGGTTCGGGCTTTCCAGAATTATACTAGTGACACTGTATGATGGCCTGTGACAGCTTACACACGCTCATGAATTCCGTAAATATTGACAGTTTAGCGTGAGGAAACAAATTCCATACTTCATCATTGTGGGCGTCGCAGTAGTGAGACGCTAAAAATAATATGGATCATATTTTGCAACACAATAACACCACTTGTCAGCTGTAACAAGGCATCGAACAGCCGCTAGTTTGGACTCTGGAGTTAATTGATTGACTCTTTATTAATGAATGGTACTATGATTAATGAGCTGAAGTGAAAAAGTGTAAATTAAATTTAAAAAATAAGGTATAATGTATTTTAAGAACGACACTCAGCGGTGATCTTTACTTGAGAACAAAATAGAGTATTCTAATAATACAATAAATGTGAAAGTTTGTAAAGATATTCTGATGTTTGTTACTCAATGACGCCTAAACCGTTGAACGGATTTGGATGAAACTTGACACAAAAATAGACCATGTCTTGGATTATGCATGGGATAATTTTAAGCTTTTTATCCTCTGATTTTACGAAATAATTTAGTTTACCGACCACCACGCGGGTGGAACCACGGGCAACAGCTAGTTACATATAAATACTTCACTCAGAGGTTGCTCTTGTATAAATAAGGGCTGAGAGTCGTTCTGTAATACCGACTCAAAGTATGTTTGATTAAATACCAACTGTAAACTACAGACTAAAATTCAAAATAGTTTGTAAGATGATCGTTTAAATATTTAACACTTCTAATTATTCGTTTATAAATATATCAACATAATAGGACTATTGTAAACCGTATATACTATGCTATACTCGGTTTGTTTAGGTACTTAACTAAAGGTAAACAATCTTGATGTGTCTTTTTAATATTTTTTGTTTAAAAACTCAGTTTAAAAATAGATCGCGACAAAAAACAAATGTAAAACAACAATAACGATTACCAAATCAATTGGACCACTAGTTTAAGCAGTAGTTTATTTGTTTAATATGTGTTTGTGTAAAAAGTCACATCAAGAGTGTTTACCTTTAGTTAAGTACCTAAACAAACTGAGTATACGTGTACATAATACAACACTACATAATAAATCTACCCTGTATATGCACGTTTCATAACACTATGCTACTAGAACAAAATATCAATCTATCACCAATATGCCTGTTAGCGCGGTTTCCATTCCTGAGCATCAAACACTTTAAACGGAGGAGGGACGAATGAACTTCAACCTTCTGGAAAATCAATGACCAACTGTTGAAAAAGAAATATAAAAAACCTCCATTGTCAATTGATAATTATTATTTTTAACCCGTCAAGTGATCCAAATGAGACAAAAAAGAAAATCTACTGTGTCGCTTTACCGAGCGCCGCGTGTTTCTTAATGAACTTCGAAGAATCTCGTATTAAATGCTCTTTCTTGTAGAGACACAAAATAGAGAAAAGTATGATTTGGTTTGGTCATGTGGGGAGAATGAATACGGGGCGATTAACGAAGAGGATTTATACTGCGAATGTAGAAATGATGGGAGGGAATGTAGATGAAGCGGAAGGGATATGTAAGGATCGTAGCACGTGGGGTTCTGTAGAAGGCAAAGGAGCGATGTTATGTTATGTTATTATATATGCCATTTCTCAATATGGTGGTGACTCCCCGTGGTTGTGAGCCACGATAATCCAAGATTTCATTATTCTATCTGATATTATCAATTGATACAACAGAGACGTATGGGTGAGCAAGCTTTCTGGGCCTCACAGGTTTAACGCTGTTTTTGACCAGGGAAGTTGCCTCCAAAAACCTGGACCTAAGAAAAAATCCCGATAGAAAACGCTAGGATGTTAGAATACGCCCATATTTTGGTATTTATACAACAGCTAGTGTTGTTACTCTGCTGCCATTCGGACGCCCCGGAGCGTGATATCTTTCAGCACGTTTTTTTAGTAGATATTAAAATTCCCCCGTAAGTAGTGATAGTCTAATGGTTGAACGTTTGCCTTCTTTTCAACTGACTATTCGGAATCATGTGCGGATCAGAATTTGATTACAACTTGCGTTATCGGTGAAAGAAAACATCGTGAGGAAACCTGCACACCCGAGAGGGCTCCATAAAGTTCTCGATGGTGTGTGTAGTCCGCCAACTCGCACTGGGCCAGCGTGGTGTAAGACCTAAACCTTCTCATTCTGAGAAGAGCGACAGCAATGGTCTGAATTTATTGATTTTATTTATTAAAATTCACCGTTGCAGAGCCATGAAAGGGATGAGTAGTTATTATTAGCTACCCATTAGGTCGATGAAGCTAATTATTTTTTTATTCTTCCTTTATTTTGCGATTGCTACCTGCACTTTGCTTATGTACTCAGTTGAGAGAAAAACAATAAACACAAAATCTTATTCTCAGATCAGACAGACGTTGCCCAGGCACTAAATAATGTTTTCGTCGAAAAGTATTTTTTTTTTGAGAACTACAAATAGTTTGAAACTTTCCGACATTGACGTGGCTGCACGTGGCAAACGTTCATCTCGACGACTGTCACTTTTTTGCATCAACACTTACATACTTTACTATCATTTTTTTTTTTTTTTTCTCTTTTGATAAAACGTTGCCCCTCACTAGGATTTTCTCCTGTATCGAGGGTACAGTTTACAAACATATATGTCACATGCACACACAACCATCATTAAAAGTTACTTGTTGCATAAGAACTGTAGTCTATTTTAAAATCATATTTTTCTACTCCCGTCATATCATAAACGCATATATGTATTATACGGGGGTAATACAAATTGTCCTCAATCTCGATCGTCCAAAGATGTATGAAAATGTGCCCGCGTTCGATAAGAGTTCACTCAATTGCACGCGCACGATTTTTTCATACATTCTTAGATTAACAGTGAGAATGATCGAGGTCAAGTCAAAGTCAAAGTTTTTTTCCGTTACGGACACTTTTAAAAAGTTGACACCCTAGGTGCTCGGTTCCAAAAGAGACTCGTGCTAGACTCAGGTAATGGCTATTATCAAACAAGTTACCCGTAGGGTTCCCAACTTTTTATACGAGGAATAAAGTACATATATTAAGGTACTATGAAAATGAACAGTATTTTATTTTTTTGACGTTTTAAAAACATATTTTTTAGAACTTCTTGCAAAATTTAACAATTTATTATCATTTTTAAAATATTACTTTTTTATATAGGTTTTATGGCTCCAAATACCAGCGGTCATAAAAACAGTATTTTGTATACTTTTTTTTTGTAGAACAGTAAAAAGTATTAACGAGAGAAAAAACTGTTCGAAAAAACGAGAGAAAATTCTGTTTTTAACAGAATGGTTGGGAACCCTAGTTACCCGTGTGATAATCTATGTATATTGAACACTGGAGTCCTATTCCAGACAGAGGCAGCTTTCCAGCTCGCACTAGCGACCCCTAGTCCAATACAATTAACGGAAAATCATCTCGTATGTCTAGTCGTTCGAATAGGAAGGTTATTGCTTTTAGTTCTATTATTATCTGGACAGCCCAAGGGTTAGCGACCTTTGTTTACATAATTACAAGTCTTATCAAATGCATACATGCAGAAGGAAATCAAGTCGTCGCTGATCTATAGATATAATATAATTATAACAGGCCGATGTCTGTACATTATAGATATTGGAGAAAAACTAATATGGGGGATCTTTATTTCTCTCTTATTAGAGCAACAGAAGCCAAAACAACAGTTTTTAGAATTTCTGTCTGTCTGTATTTTTGTGCACGTATTACGCAATAACTACCGTATGGAATTGAATGCAGTTTTTACATATAAAATATAGGCTCAATTTTACTGCAGGAAAATATCAGATTCTAAATTCCACGCGTATGAATTCGCGCGGAAAAGCTAGTTTTTAATATTAACATAGAAATCAAAATAAATAAACATAGCATCATTATTATGTGTATTAAAGACAATTATTTGCATTTAAAAACATAACTTTGTAATTTCGAAATAAACCACTTCTTACTTAAAATAACATAGCATCACGCCTGTATACCCCGAAGGGTTAGGCAGAGGTGTACTATACCGACATTTCGCCGATGCCGTTATAAAGTCCCATGTAACCCGGGAATGGTAGAAAGTGGATGCGGAGAGCCGAAGACCGGGCTCAGTGGCGCTTACTAGGAGAGGCCTATGTCCAGCAGTGGACGAATATGGGCTGATGATGATGATGATGATGATGATGATGAACCCGGGAATCGAATCCAGACATTATGCTCAGCAGTCGTGCTTGCGACCATTGGCCTAATGAAGCAGTCCACTTTTTACACAAAAGAAAATCCTGGAAAGTCTGCAATAGCTCGAAAGATTGGTCACGTCATGACTGAGATGCAAGATGTGACTACAGAGGTCGTGACGACAAATTGAAGGTCGAATGCAATCATTTCGTTGCTTGTTTCAGTTGAATAAACCTTGTACGGCACCATAATATGTGCACACACCATATTATCACACAATGCCACATTATGTGTAGTGTAAACACAAGATCAATAGGTCGAGTCAATGTACTCAACTATATTCCCTATCTTTATTATGAAATATGGAACTTTTCGGAATGTGCAATCTTGCTAAATTTGTATCTGTAAAGGCATTCAAACGTTTTGGTGACCACGGAACTGTTTCTAAACAATATCATACGACCATTAAAGTAACGAAAATGTTTTATTATACTACTATTCAGCTCTGCTTATATAAAAATTGTCCAGCTCGAAAGACGACATATTACGACTACGAATATTTTATACCGTGACGTCACTTTAACTGAGCAATTCAAGCCCGGAAACATGACTGAACGGAACTTTAAATATTGGTGCTAAAATTACTCTCAATTAACAGCTCTGCACGGAATAATTTAGATCGTCACACAAATTGACGACACGGTTGGCGCAGTGGCTAAACGATTAACTTTCTGTGCTAAGTGTCGCGGGTTCTATGTCGTGGAAATTGTATGATCTACAGATAATTGTTTCGGTTCTGGGTGTTTGTGTATGTGAATATATGTGTTTGTAAACGCACCCACGATACAGGAATTATTCCTAGTGAGGGGCAACGTTTTTTTAAATAAAGAAAGAAATTCTCGATTATTCTTTACGTCTACATCATGTGAGAGACATCACGCCAATATGTAGTATTGAATAGATTGTTTTCTTGTTGCATTGTTCTTTCTTGTGATTGTTGTTGCATTGTTCCAAAAAGTTGGTCCATTTTTAAAATAAATGTGAACTCGTGAGATCAAGATAAGAAATAACTCGTGAGAGAATTATGAGGGAGATATAGGTAATTGTAAAATGTAACGCGGTAGAGACGTGTTTTTTTGTCGTAGTTTTCTTATCGCGTTCACGTTACTTGCATGATATTGTTTCACGGACAAGTCATTTTTTATTCATGATTTTGCACATGCACCTCATGATAGGCTGACCCGTAACCCGATGGCCTATTAAATCAGTCGCAAAAACACAACGCAGCTTACTCTGACGTGAACTTAGGCACGTGTATAAACCTACACACAGTTCAATCATTCAGACATTCAATATCATTTAATTTCAAATGAAACACAATACTTGCATTGTAGAATTAATACAAAGAACTCATAACAAATTATCATGACAATACTCACTCTTTATAAGCATCAAATAGGTAATTGTAGACTCCAAGACGAGTAGTGGTGTAAGTGGCTTGTCGCAGCAGGCCAGCTGAGAGGCCGGTGTATAGAGACACGAATCCCTCCCGAGCCACGATCTCCCCTGCTACAGCGAACGAGGTCCGACCTCCGCCGCTCAGTTGCATCCGAGTTTTGATCAAATCTAAAGGCTGAACGACGCATGTCGCGGCCATTCTAGAAAAGACAAATTCACATTATGGTTTGCTTGACTCTATGAGTCATCGGTCATCGCTCACCCCATCAAATTATGCTAATTATACACCTGAGGACGTGGCTACGATTAACACATACTTTTTTCTTATTTATTAAAAAAAATATATTGCCTCTAAAGGTGTCCTTGCACAATTTTAGCTTTCCTGTATCATGGGCCAATGACCCGCAACCTATAGCTAGGCTAGCTACTACATCCACCTGGCCATCATATTGTAATAATTTTCATCAAAGATTAAGTAAGATTACAAGCAGTCTGGCTAGCGATAACAGTTGGTATTAATCAGATATATAACTTTTATTGTATTTGTATATAACAAATAACTATGACAAAATTAGTATGTATGATGGTAGATTAAGTTTTAATTTGTCACTGTCATGTGAATTTCATACATGTCATATCCTGAAGGTGATATGTGATATAGTAGGTAACTTATTATATTGTACAAATAACATTTTTTTTATGCCCTGAAGTGGCAATCATGCAGGTGGTCCACCTGACGGTAAGTGGTCACAGCTGCCTATTGACATCTTCTAAACCAGCGATACCACAGGTGCATTGCCTACCTGTGTTGAAATTGACATTCAAACAAAAGTAAGAATTTTTGTTTGAATGTCTTTACACGGGAAGACCTCAGGAGGGAGCTCATTCCACATGTTGGAGGTACATGGTAGAAACAATTGTAAGAAATGGGTTGTGTGGGATTACCACTTATAATGATCTCTATGTTGCAAACAAATGTTTAAAGAAAACCCAGATGAATTTGAGTTGGGGGAATGTGCACTGTAGGTGTGCATTAAGAAACAGTAGAAAACTACTGAGGGTTGCTTTTTTGAATTGTATTTATTCAGCATAACAGCCTTATCATGTTCACTACTGAACATTTCTGTCTTGAATGACCTAGCCATTTGCGTCCAATGACACCTTGTAATTTAGGTTAAAAACTTCTAAATATTTATAATTTTTTGCAACAAAACTACACAAAATTGTAGTTTTTCAACCTCTTCAACCTGAATGTGTAATATTAATTTAACGAAAATAGCAAATTCCATCATAATTGTTACATCATTCGTTCAATCTATTGAACTAAATGGAGAAAACCATAAAACATAACATAGAAACAAAATGTAGATTCTAAATAACTGCCTATTGAACTTGATAAGAGACAAATGAAAAACTGTATGTACTGGGCAAATAACTTCAATATTAATTACATAATCACATGCATGCTACTGTGTTGATATGAACTCAATTATTAACCTATAGATCACGAAAGAGATCGAATTCGTTAGTCAATGTTTAGCACAGATTTGTTAAGGAGGACAAGGTCTTTAAAAGTTATCGAGTTTTCGATGTCATTAATGGTATACTAGAGACAATAAATAATTGAAAACGTAAATAAATACACAATAAACATTTTTGCAGCAACGATCATGACATTGACTTTAATAAAGGACAAATAATCTTAAAATAAATCATAGATTTGTACCCGGCAAGGCCGCCGAACGCGAATTTAAGCGCGTTCGGTACATAGCGCTCCTTCGGTGGTGCTGCGGCTGATTGTGCCATTTTCATTGAATATTTTAAAGTTAGTCACAGCCACAAATACTTTGTGCAACACTTGTTACAGTAATAAAAGTAACTTAATATATATTCTAGAATAAAATTAATCGAAACGTGTGCACTTCTCAGCTCTTTACAGCTGGATTTGACAACTGACTGTCAGAAACTCAGAATTGATAAGGTGATAATATTGTCAACTGTCAAAGAAACATTTTAATTTATATTACCTAACTCTGAGCCTTTTAGTCAAAGAAAATCTTTTCACTATGAGCGATTCCCATGTAATAGGTCGATGTCGAAACGAAAGAAATCAAATGTGACCGGAACTGGGCTGGGTTGGGTCCAATCCACTCATTAATTTCAGTACCTTACTGAAAGCACGATGCAATAAACTTTTACTGTGCACAGTTCAGTTTATGTTAACGTTTAATAACAACATTTGAGGCAAATGCACAGATTTACAGCACAATTTCCGGATCATTACCGGTATTGTTCCATATGAAATAAGAAAATAAGGACCTATTGCAGTCTACAAAGCACAAATTCAAATTCCCCAATGCTACTGAGAAACAACCTAACACTGGCCGACTGCGACACGGGAATTGAAGGAACCTCACGCTCAACAGGCGTGCTTCCGCCTACTGAATCAATCGGGCAGTCCAGCTGCTCCAGCAAAATGCTTACAGAAAGGCCGACATACTGTTACTTATTACTTTTTTAGTCTCTAATGCAAAGGGTGTTAGAATTGACTATTCTATGGCCAGTGAAAAAATTAAAACAAATGTTAATGATTTTATTATAAAAAAATATAAAGTCGCTATATTTGCGCACATATATGCTACGGCAACATAAACCTGAAGTGCTTTCAAAAATAGTAGTGTTCCATAAATTTGTTCTTAAGCAGCTTTATCCAAATTTTGCCACATATACCTATTATTTACACTTTAACACTAATGTGCCGTAATATCAAAGGTACCATTAATTTGGTCGAAAGTAATACACTGCCTATAATCTGTCATTTTCGATTTTACGACATGACATATTGTATTTTTTTTATTCTTATTATTTTCTGTTTTCTAAGTCTGCATTTCTTCGGTTGCTTCCTTGTATTGCTCGCACCAATGGTCGGCACCTTTTTCGAAAGCCTGAAAAAAGGTACAGGATTGAATAATAAATAGACGCGGGATTAAAGATTGGAATCACAAATGCCAATGCGATTTCCGTATCGTTTGTGCAGCATTTATGTAAGAGAGAAGTAAATACATATAGACTAGAGCAGGGGTGGCCAACCAGTAGATTGTTGACAAGAAAAAATATAATTTTAATATGTGTTGTGAATATATACATATATGTGAAGAAGTACTGATTATTTAATTGGTAAATCGCAGTAGATCTTGAGTCTAATCGAGTTGGCTACCCCTGAAGTAGAGCATTAATTATGTTCAGAAATGGAAATAAAACAGGTTACAGTGTAGTAATGTTATTGACTTGGACAGTGGCGCCATAAAACTATTATCCCTTATATAATAATAATATAGCTTTGTCGGTATAAAATATTTTTCCATGTAAGGTACATTTTTAATATTAAAAGAAAATTAAATGTATAAAGGTTTATATGAATAAAAACTAGGGACCCGCCTCCGTGTAGCCAGCGGCGTGCACAGAGTTTTTAGACAGGGTAGGCAGAAAATTTTAAAAGTTTATTTACTTAAAAATACCTAGTTCATTTTGGTATTGGTTCGTCGTCTTGTCGATTAAATAATGATGTATGTGATTTGCCACCTCAAATATCTTATAATAAATATTTGTCTGAGTTATGTAGGGTAGGCAGTGTCTTTTTGTCTTTATGAACCGCACGCCACTGCGTGTAGCAGAGCACTGTCTAATTTAATAAGGATATGTAACTCTATTGGTTTATGCGGCGCACGCCAGTAAAACTCCCAGTTGGCATGATTTTTTCCGACATCTTCGACAATCATCGTCACATTTCAGTAAATTTATACAAAACCTTAATGAATTGCACACCTAAACTTTCCTCATGAATCATTCCGTCCATTGGTGAAAATCCGTTTAGCAGTTTTTCGCTAAACTCAAACGTTCGGACAGACAGACGCGGCGAGGAGACTTTGTTTTATAATATTTAGTGATATCTATTCTGCTTAGTCTTGGTCTTGCTTTGAATTTCAAATAACAAAGCCGTAGATAGAAGGCAATTTATGAACATCTGCTCATTTCACTTGACTGAACTGAACGCCGGATTCCACGAAGGGTTAGGGAGAGATGTACTATTGAACACCCACATTTCGCCGATGCCGTTATCGAGTCCCATGTAATAGGAGGCGAGCCTATTGCTATCTGCCGGGCATACTTCCAGATTCCGAGCTGCTACTGAGAATTATCATACAGAAAAACCCAACTATACATAACAATAATACTTGCCCAACCCGGAAATCGAACCGAGGACCTCACGCTCAGCAGTCCAGCTTGCGACCACTAGACCAACGAGACAGTCTTAAAAACACATTACCTATATTAAATAACAATATAAAAGACTTGCGTAAATATAGAATTATATTATGGAGTTATTCTTTCATTCATTCTTCTTTCTTTCTTTTTTTAAAAACAACACTAGGATTTCTCCTGTGTCGTGGGTACAGTCTACAAACATACATGTCACATGCACACACAACCAGACCCGAAACAACTATCTGTAGATCATACAAATATTTGTTCCGTGCGGGGATCGAACCCGCGACACATAGCGTAGAAAGCTAATCGCTAACTACTGCGCCAACCGTGTCGTCTAAGTTGTTATAGTTGTTTCCAGTAACATTTTAAACCATTTAAATACCTCGGCCATTTTATTAAGCAGGAATATTTTTGGCACTTCCTCAATAGCCCTTTGACCCCATAGGAAGACATTTCTTGCCAGATCACCTTCCCCAACCTGAAAAATTACAGTTATCATGATTTCACTTTTTTTTATTGCATGTGTTCTCAATAGATTGACGACACGGTTGGCGCAGTGGCTAAGCGATTAGCTTTCTGCGCTACGTGTCGCGGGTTCGATCCCCGCTCGGAATAAATATTTTTATGATCATGATAATTGATATTGAATTGATTATGATAATTGTTTCGGGTCTGGGTGTTTATGTATGTGTATATGTGTTTTTAAACGCACCCACGATACAGGAATTATTCCTAGAGGGGGAAAGGTTTTTTTTTTTAATTACCTATAGCCTAAGTGCAGTCTTTTGTAACTTTTACAGCGCAGGAGCACCATCGATTTAACAAAATATCACACCTGCTGTATTCCCCTAACTGACTGCCTCTTTGATCTAGTGGTCGCGAGCCCAACTGGTGAGCGTGAGGTCTTGGGTTCGATTCCCGGGTCGGGCAGTTTTATTGGGTTTTTCTGTATACAAATTCTCAGTGGCAGCACGGAGTCTGGAACTGTGTCCGGGACTTAATAACAGCATCGGCGAAAAGTGGGAGTACAACAGTACACTTCTGCCTAAACCTTCGGGGAAAACAGGCGTGATGATATGCTATGTTATGCTGTATTCCCCAAAGGGTCAGCTAGAGCTCTACAGCCATGGGCGAGCCTATGCAAAGCGCCGGCCCTAACCCTTGATCAGAGTAGAGGGAAATCCTCTTTGAGCGCCCTTTGATCGACGCATTCACATCACATAAATTGTATTTCCGTTTATTTTAATAATAATTACCAACTTTTTCAAAAATAAACTCTATTGAAAAAGTCATCACATATTGAATTTAAATTAAGTAGCTCAAATTTTATTACACGGCTGCTTGATAAACATAAGCAGTTGTGTAGTTCCGCGCCTCTCAAAAGGCGTCATTACAAATTTATTTTTCCCTTCGAAATATCTTTTCGCACTTTCTACTATACAGTAAAACCCAATAACAGTTTACTCCGAGAAGCGAACCCAGCACATCTCTCTCAGTAGTCAGCAGTCACGCTTACAACCACTAATCATATATAATAAATCAGCAGTTATGAAATTTGATAAATTATTTAACTATATTTTAATTTTCAAATAGTTGACTTTGTCTGATGGTGGTACTAAACATGTTCTGGTAATAAAGTTTGAAAACTAGAGAATGACACTACAATCAGGTGAGGTCGCAGCCAAAGACTGGGGGGGTCATATTAACAGTAAAGTGATTTGGGGGGGGGGGGGGGGGGGGGGGTTGGTCATGACCCCACGTCCTGTCCTCCCCCCCCCCGGACCACCACTGACTACAATGCCTATATTGAAATCAAATTGTAAATAATAATAATTATATAAGCCTCACTTGAGACTTATCTCAGCATATTACCTTGGAAAATTGTAAATACATTTGTCTAGTAAATGTGGTCGTGAGCAGCTTTCGTCCTGAATGATCATTTTCTTCTAATAAACCCGCTTCTGTCAGGAATTTCCACATTTCCTCTGAAAAATATTACATTAAAAATATTAATGGGTGGTAAAAGCAAAAATATAAAAGTTGTGCAATGGATACTATTCTTGCAATGAAATAGAAGTAGAATATGCAGGAAGTCTGTACATTCGTTACTCAATATCGGGGTTACTTCCAGTTCCAGTTTTTCAGTATTTCCCAGTTATTGGGTGGTGGAGGTTAGAAGGTAGTTGCTCCATATAAAATACTGATATTAAGCCGACCCCAATGTAGTTGGGAGTAAGGCAAAAAGGCTTGGCAGATGATGAATATCGGGGATACTTCCCCCTTACTTACTTAGAATGCCCCTTGATAAACGCTTTTGAAGCCGAAGGCATAACAAGAGGCATTCAATAACATTATTTACAATATTGAATAAAAAAATGTTTAACCTTCTTTAACTGGTGCTCCACTCATGAAGATGTGTGTAAGTGCAGCAATTAGTAGCTTCCGGTGCTGCCCATCGGTAACTGATGATGGTAATGATTCACATTGCTCGGTTAGCACCACAATGTACTGTATACCACTCTTGGCTTCAACTTGAACCAGTTTGTAGCCATAAACCTGGAGTGTGACAAAACAAGTACATGAAATTAAATAACTTATGTCTATAATATACTGTAGAATTACCACTATTCACTTCCAATGGCCGATTTAAGTTTCTTATTATTAATAGTATTATGCAATGTTTCTTAGAATCTCGATTTTGATGGTATGGTTGGTAAGCTGCAACAATCACTACAGTCGAGTCTGGGTGTATGTTTATGTGGATATTTGTATTTGTAAATGGCTCATGATTCAGGAATTAAGTCCAATGTGGCGCAAGGTTTTTCAAAAGAAGAATCAATAGCTGAAGCCTGGTGAACTGTACTCATCTTAGTATACCCATATTCACATTATTCTGCTCAGCTTCACTGCACTATTTGTAACTACATGTTCAAAATGAAATTCATCTTTGCGAGTCATACAAGGGCACATGAGCAAAGAGTGATTGCCGAGAATTGAAAGGGTGTCTCCGTCTACAGATACGTCTTGGAGGATGTCATCATCATCATCAATATTTCAAACCATACTTGAAGTAAAGTTTCAGCTCATTTTAATTGACTAAAGACTCATAAAAGCATTATACTGTGTTGAATGCTTGCTGAGAGCAAATACATTTTTAACTAGTCAAGTGACTGTTGTGATCATAAATAACAATTTATGATCACAACAAATATTATATTGTGTCTTGTTGCTGAGCTCCGCATATCTGAATGGATTAATTCTATACATTTCCTTGCTACAATGGGTCTGAGGTCTGGCTATTATTGTATGAAATTGAGTACTTATAGATTAAGTTAGCATTAGATCGGAAATCAAATTTACCTAGTGCATTAGGTATTTCGAATTTCAGCAGGATGTTAGAATTGAAAGTAAATTAGATTTCAAGTCTCATGTGTTGCCATAAAGACTTAGTTATCATTATCAGTGTTTCACACAACATTAAAATAATTACTGTTGACAAATCATTTAGTAAAACGTTTAAATTTATTTACAGTTTCAACTTATAATAGCTTAGCTAACTTCTTTAAAAAAATAGAAACACTGTATGCTTAATATACTGACCCGCTTTAATACTTTATTGGCTTCAATGATTACTGTGTTAACTTGATTTGTAGCCGTTTGACAAGTTGTGTTAAGATGTTTGATGATTTCACCGCGTTTTATTGGTATTTTGCTGCCTTCTCTACAAACGATATATCGAACACACTCTTTTATAGAGTTTTCGAGCTCAGAAATATCTGTTTCTGCATTAGTAGTCCTGTTGCCGCGCCTTTGACTCATATTTGAAGTTTCTAATGTTTTATTGTAATACTAAGACAAACTTTACCGACACAAAACAACAATCAATATCACGACGTGAACTGTAATTCTAATAAGTGTCACTGCCACTTCTTTTTTTTTTGGTTTTGGCCACTTATGACACTTGTCAGTTGTATCCGATAGCGTGTGTCCAATGATATCAATGATCATAGATTTAGAACGTAAACGAAATTCTAAAGTCTATGTAAGTAAGACAAATATCTTTATGATAATAGTAATGAATGTGAACTTATAATTGAAAAAAAAAGAAGATATATTTTTTAATTTGACATTAATTCACTTTCACAGAGTATTGCATTATCCTCCTGTCGTCAGTGGACCAACACAATTCGATAGATTTCAGAAAAAGATTCAATTCATATTTGAATAGACTATTACCTAATTATTTTTTAAGAAGTTGTATACACACTGTTTGGCACATATTGCTTATTTATTATCACAAATATATTTATTGTTTGAATATCATTGAAAGTATTTACTATTTGTGCTGTCACTTACTGGTTAAATACATTATTTTAAATAATATAGATGAGCTTTATCAGCCATAAGGTCTACACTTGGTCTACAGTCTGCAATCTTAAAGAATCTGAAGTAGGAACTCGCAAGGCTATCAACTCTGCTTAGCCATTATTAATGACCCTCTGAGTGGGGGTAGCAATTTGCCACCCGTGTTTGCTGATTTTCTATAAATGCATTAGTTTTGAGGTTCTGATCAAATATTAATGTAATCACTAATCGTATACATACTTAAAATATGAATACTGGCTCTTAACTGTGAACCAGCGAACGAGTGATTTGTGTCTTAAATGTTATGAAGAATAAAGTCTTGAATCTTGAATAGGTAATTTTTTTTATCTGTTTTTACATTTTTCCCTTTTGACATTCAACAGATGATACATCTCTTTTTTTCTAAAACAAAAGAATGTTTCTTTTTAAAAACAAAGGAGCACTTTTATGATGAATTATTAAAATATTTTTTTTATTAGAACTATTTACTTTCATTTAACCTTATTATGATTAGAGAATATACAAACTAATTATATTTAATAAAATGTCGCTTGTCTAGTGAAATGACATGAAAATGAGCTTTTCTAAGCATTTAAAAATATCTAACTGGCAACATCGTGTTTATGGCATGGGGATTTTTCTTGGAACTGAATTCTATGTTGTTTTTGAAAGTAGCTTACCCCAATCTCGAGTTTAGTACTTCCTCTGTCCTCATAATCAGCCATTTTCACTTTAGTTAGTCATCGTTGTTACACGGTGGATTAGGTGTTATATTATTCTCTGCGAACGAACAAGCTTTTCAAGTTTCTAACTTCAACTAACTACAAGTGATTATTTAACCTCTTTTTGTAATATACATTGAAGTGCTGTGGTAATCTGTTTAAAATGCTTCACTTACTACATATCGACCGGTGTCCTGGCGTAGACAGGGTTTACATGGCAATGCGCAGTAATGACTTGTCGGATTGTGTCGTAACTGCACTAGAACTTTTGAAAAAAAATAAGATGTTGCCTTTTTTCAATGAACATGCGAAATCTACTTCTAAATCTCTTGAGCATGAAGCAAAGGGTAAAAAAGCCTTCAGTGAAGGTAACTACCCGGTGGCTATGATGGAATACAATATTGCTCTTCAGCAAGCACCAACAAATTCTGACATAATGAGGTCAATATATTTCAACAGAGCAGAAGTTTTTTTAAAAATGAATTTGTTCTTAGCTTGCTTAAAGGATATAGAACTTTGCCTTGCACTGGACTGTCCAGAAAAAATGGTCAATGAGCTGAAAAAGATGAAAGAAGAGGCTAGCAAACACTCATGGATTGAAAAATATTTACTTGAGCATAAGTAAGTACCTACATATATAACAGTTTTTATTTTTAATATCCAACCACCCTCTCATTATGAAATTTGATCGAAGGCCAAAAAATAAATTTTAGTACCTCAAAGGTTGAACTAAGTACTTACCTGCTTAATTATTTTTCTGATTTAACTCATTCTTCTGTTGTCTGTCTATCTGTCTGTTCTATCACATGAGAATCAGCCATGCCTCATTAAAGTGGGTGTCTTTAGACAGATCCTCTAGTTTTTATTTTCCTCCCTACATACCTACATAAATTTCATAACACTGTCTATTATGGGAACTGAGTAGTGTAATCAGTGGCATAGCTAGGTAACCAAAAGCCCTAGGGCAAAAAATAAACTAGGGCCCCAACTAAACTATTTAAAATTGTTTGTTCCGTATTTGTTGTGTTCCGAATTCGACGTACCTCCAGATTTGTTGTAATCCAGATTCGTTGTAATACAGTTGACTACATAATAAAATTAAAAACCAAATACAAATTGTAACTTATTTGAATTAACTAATTAAAACTATCTTATGAAAATAAAACAAAATATCTACCTGTTACTGTTAAAAAAATACAGTCTCGTGACAGACACACAGACAGCGGAGGCACGTTAGTAGGGTCCCGTTGAGCACCCTTTGGGTACCAAGTTTTAATCAAAGATGTTTGAGACTTGTTGGGAATTCCCCTGTATTTTTTCAAATAAGTTGCTATTATTAAAGTCGAATTCCTGGAATTTGGTTTATTTATATTCCGAATGTAGGAGAAATTTTCACTAGTTCAATTTATAGTTTATAAGTCAGATTCCGAGGGGCCCCCTGAGCTTGGGGGCCCCGGGGCACTGCCCCGTCTAGCCCTCTGGTAGCTGCTATTTTTTCTGTATGTGTAAAGCTTGATATGAAGTGTAATTGCCTGATTAGTCTATTGATTGCAAATGTGTGTGAGGTCAGCGAACTCTGCCTATACACTCAGGGATTGCAAGCGTAATGTTAAAATATATTATGTTATGTTTATTTTTCAGAAAAACTATGACTGCTGATGATTTTTTTAAACTCAAAGGAGAGTGTAACTCCGACATACCATGTGCCAGCTCAGACATAAAAGTCATTATGGAATCACGAAAACCTAAAGTTGTTGCTGCAAGGGATATACCAGTTGGTACTATCTTGGCATTAGAAACATCATTTATCAATTATTCTGTTTTAAGAAATAAGCAGTTTGAATGCCACTATTGCAAAAAATTGTCCTTGAATTTAATACCTTGTGATGAATGTATTGAGGTTTTATTCTGTGATAAAAACTGCAGGGAACTTAGCATGCGAGAAGGCCATAATATTGAATGCAAAATTATACATCTTTTTACGGTTGAACATTATTCACGTAAACTGGCCATTTTAGCTGTTCTAAAATTCCGACAGATGTCTAAATCATGGGATGAGTTGATCACTGCTTCTCACAATTTGGGCAGTCAGAGAACTAGAAACAGTTCAATCGCTGATATTTTTGGTGCGGATAAGTTCTCCTTATTAAATTTCGATGATGACAAACATTTCATACATGGTGCAATGTTTTACAGCAGTTTTTATTTTGCACATATCATACATATTTTGGATACACGGACATCATTTCTGCCAAGCTCTCCTCTTGAAAAAAATTCTGCAATTCGCGCAATTTCTAGAATAATGATGCATCTCTCTTTGAATTCTATTGGTGTACCGATTGCACAATGCACTCGAGTGGTCACTTGGAGTCAGATAGCATTTTTCCAAGGCCAAAATAGTGGTTATTTTCCATTCATTAGTAAACTGAGTCGTGCCTGTCTGGCTAATACATATGTGGCAGGGCTAGGGAATGGTGCAGCATTGGTGACATGTATGCCAATCAAACAAGGAGCTGAAATAACCATCCCATATCTGTAAGTATTTTCGTTCTTTTATTAGCCTATTAATTACAGGAAATGTTGATAAGAGAGGTAGGTATCACAGTACTTAGGTAATTAGTAAAATATATGTGGAAGTAACTGTTGCCAGCGACTTCGGCTGCCTGTATTTTGTATTTATTATCTAATTTGTGATTTGCTGCAATATTAAAATTAAGCCTATGTCCTACTCTAAGGTTCAAGCTAACTTATTGTGAAATTTCATTACCCTCATATCAGTGGTTTAGAGGAGGTACTCGTAACAAACAGACAGAAAGGGTTACTATCGATGACGTATCTTCGAAATACTTGAAGCAATTTTTTACTTTACCACTAAAAAAATAAAGTTGTAGCTGCACCGCACCTACGAGAAGCATACGCATCCGCACGCTGCGACGTCAGGCGCTCCACTGGCCGTTCGGTTTTTTTTTTTTTTTTTTGATTTTTCTCGCAGTTAGCTTAGGGAGCTTTTACTGCTTAACCGGGCAAGTGGCGAGACCAGAAGGGCCTCCAGCCGAGCAAATTAAATAATACTAAGCAACACTGCTAAGGGTGTCCCATAGTGGGACTCGAACCTCGGCTTAGGGCGTTGCTGGGGGGCAGACAAGAGAGGACTTGCTGGATCTGATTGTGATTATTTAGGGACATTTGATTTATTACTACTGGCTCAGCGCGGGCTGGCTCGAGCAAGGGTCGGGGTGGAGAATGAACGGGTCTTCGCGACGGGCCTCGCCGGCGAGGACGGTACGACGGTCGGTTGTGTGTAGTGTTGGTAGGGCGCTCGGCTCTGGCGCCGACATATTTATACTCGGTCGGCACCGCAGCCCGACGTCTTGCGCGCCCTCTGCTGCGACACGTGCGTACTAATTTAGTTATTAGAATTGTGTACATAATATAAGATGATGTGTAATTATAAATGGTAACTTCTTAAAAGAGTTTATGTACCTATTCATATTCCGTTCGTTACCATCCGGAGCTGATGGCACTTTCACTGTCATTTTACTGAAATCTTGGAATTATCTATCTATCTAAAACTAGGTATTTTAAACGAACAATTCCTGTATTTATGCAGGATGATTTTTAAATCACCATCCATATTTTTTCTGTGCCCTATGTATATCATCCAGTGACTTCATTTTTGAAAAAAGTAATTTGACCATATCACAAATAAATAATTTGCTCAAAAAAAAAAATCAATTTAGTGTATTTACTCATTAAATTTTGAAATATTATACTTGTCACGCCTGTACCCCTATTGTAAGTTTCTTTTGACAAATTCGATTTACTACATCGAACGCGTTCGGCGCTCCGATTGGTCCATTCGTGCTCTCCACCAATACTAATAAACCCCCGTTGCGCCATCTATTGTCACTTTTTAAATTAGCTAAACCTAGTTGAGGTTTTTAAATAAGTTACTTAACAACAGATGGCACAACATGACGCTACCTAAGGGTTTGGATGAAAAATTGTGTATAATTAATTACTTAATTTATAGTTCTGCTTATCAAATTTATATTTTTACAAAATAAAAATAAAAACAAGATGGCGAGAGAAGGCCCAGGTACATTTGACCAGGTATAAATTTAACTGTTACTATTTTCATTTTTATTTACAGATGCCATTGGTTAGATTCGGTGAAAGAAATTGATCAACGTGCTTTTCAAATATGCAATTACTATAATATCATATGTAATTGTATTATTTGTAGCGGCGATGAGATATTGGGTAAGCAGCCACTCAATGATATCCAAAAGAAAGTGTTTCAAAAATTTAAAGCGGATGAAGCTGTGAAGAAATTCCCTGAAGAAATTAATTTGATTTATAAGAAAACATGTAAAACACTGGCTCTGTTGAGCGAGGTACCTTATTCCAAAGAATATAGTGAAGTTTTCAATATATATGTTATGTGCCTTATGTATTACTTAGATTGCAAACTACAAAATACCATTTTGTAAAATTAAATCTGCGTAGTAATTTTATACATTTACATAACATACTTAATTTTACAAAATACCTTCAGTATCATTTTTTTTTTCAATTATCTTTAGAATCGTCAGTGTTTGCTGTTTTAGTTTAGTCCTTTTTTTCTATTATCTTATTCGTGGGAAAATAATTCACTCTAAATAATGATTAGGTTTACATGTCAAATGATATTGGAAATTTTATAATATTTAATATTATTGTTATTACCCACAACATTATTTTTAGTTTATACGAAAGTCGAAATACATGTCAAATATTTTCATTTATAGTCTGTTTAAAAAACATCAAAAATGTATAACGAAAATCACAAAAAGACAAGCTTGTTGTGTTGTCCCGTTATCCTCCCATAAACATGGTGATCCGTAGTTTCCTAAACTACTACTATTTATAAAATACGATCGAAAATATAAAAGTAAATACTTGAGTTCATATAAATATTTATAATGAAATGGCTTTAATCAACATTTTGAATTTTCATGACTACGATGGGCGAAAATTACTAGAAAGTTTACCCACCTCCTTTGTTTTCCTTTATATTTTTAGATATTGGGTACCTATGTAAAGGTATTTTTGAAACTTATATAATTATTGTGAGAGTTATAACCGGTATATAAAAATCTTACTGAAATACTACCTACGTAACCATGATGCAATTTACTTTAAAATAGAAACGCCAGCAATTCTAATTAGAGTTTTAATTTAATGGCTCCATCGTGGTGTGACAACGATTATGCCATCAAGATTGAGAATAACAGGAACATGACAAAATTTTGAGGATGGACGGTAAAATGACGTAGCTAAACGTCATCAAAATGTTTGACATAGTGTCGAATACACACATCATTCGTAAATGTCAATTTAGTACATTTTGCTGGCGTTTCTATTCTCTATCGATTGTTATTAAACTGTCTAGAGGCAAGCTGTCAATGTACAATGCGCCCGCGCCGTGCTGAAGGAATATGTATAACGATAAGTACATGAAGCGTCACTTTATTTGACCTTCTCCTTTTATTTTTCTCCTTTGTTATTTCTACTATTCAATTATTATGCTAAGTCTATTTAACATACCTTGTTATATTTAAGCGTTACTTGTTCATACAGCGATAAGTCCCCGTAAATCCTTATTACTAGCTTAATAAATAGTTATACAAAATTGTATTGTCGATATTATCAAAATATAAGCGTAATCTATTTTTAATTAGATTATTAAAATTTGATACGATACTATACTTACTCTTTTTTTATTAAATGGTAATCTGTAATATTGTCTTTTTATTTTTACTCTGTATTTGCTGTGGCCCGCGACGTCGTCTGTCGAGGTCATTTATATATAAATATCCTCCAATCCAAAGTCCCTCCGGCGCGTTTGTCTGTCTGAACGCGATAAACTTAAAAACTACTGGGGCCCAAGTGTAAGTTTCTTTTGACAAATTCGATTTACTATATCGAACGCGATCGGCGCTCCGATTGGTCCGTTTCGTGCTCTCCACCAATCGGAGCGCCGAACGCGTTCGATGTAGTAAATCGAATTTGTCGAAAGAAACTTACACTAGGCGTTCTGAACGGATTTTCATACGGTTTTCACCAATGGACGTAGTGATTCATGAGGAAAGTTTTATGTAAATTCTATTGTGTGAGTGGTATACCCGTACATAGCTCCCAACTCCGTGCAGTTACACCGAATTTCTTAACAGAAAAGCTTAATTATATTGCAGTATTACTGGGTTCTCTGATAATAAATACGGGGATCGAAACCAGATCTCTTTAAGCAGCCGCTGTTCAGTGTTCACAAGACAAATGAGACAATCGTTCAATGATTGGTAATCAAAGTATTTCCATAATCACTGCTTTCATGCATCTTTGCACTGTAGCAAACTATTTGGGATGCGTCTGCATAGGTAACTAGGTAACATAACACACGCATCACGCCTGTTTTCCCCGAAGGGTTAGGCAGAAGTATACTATTGTAGGTAGGTAAACCCACATTAAGCATATGCTGTTATTGAGTCCCATGTAATAGGGGGCGTGTCTCTTGCCATCTACCGGGCACATTTCCAGATTCCGTGCTGATACAGAGAATTTCTAAACAGAAAAACCCTATAACACTGCCCGACGCGGGAATCGAACCCAGGACACGAACACTTGCGACCACTAGACCAGTGAGGCAGTAAGTAATGTGGTTACGGGAGGCAGACCTGCCAACCGCCTTCTGTGATGCCAATATTAGGCAGTGCCGGATAAACCACGTAGCAGAGTAGCAATTGCTACGGGGCCCGCGCAAAAGGGAGCCCCGCTTATCCAAACCCTGTGAAACTTATTAAGACGTGGTATATTGAATTTACTTGATGTCACAAAACGTGAAATGTTACACCTGTTTTCCGACTAAGACAATCCACGTCAGACAATCGGTAACCTATTATTTTGTTGGCGAAAATAAAATACAGAATTAATAAATGCACAAGTTCTACAAAAAGTCACTGAGCCCATAGCAGATCAAGGGTCCCTCGATAAAATTTGCTACGGGCCGCGCGCTAGCTTAAGTAGTAGCAAAAAATGAGGTTATGGGAGGCAGTCCTGCCATGCGCCTTCTGTGACGCTAACAGAAGTGACTTCTACGGCGAAGGTCTCTCTATCGTTGTGGAAATTACCAGCCACAAGCCATCTGAAAGTTTCTTGAAAACAATCTTGATATGGAGTTATCTATTTTTATAAGCAATTATGTATACCGAATTATATAAAAAAATATCTCTTATTATCAGAAATGATAAAATTCCATGGTACTTATTAGCAAATTTTAAAAATATTTTGCATAACCTCAAATTGATAGGTTATCGAAAACATTAACAGCATCTTTAATGAGATCGTAAAAAATAAGTTAACCAAACACCATGCTAATTAGGTATTAATTATAAAAAACATTATTTGTATCTATAGCTGACCACACGATGAATAAATCCGAATGATCTTCTCTCTACAACGAAGTTCATTGGTCCATTAGTGACTGCTTTAGTTAACCAACCGTATACCAAAGCAGTAATGAATAACATACAACCAGTGGAAGGGCGTTTTAACCTTTCATGGTGACGATGTTAAAGTTAGCGGAATGACACCAGCGAACCACAGTATGGGTATTTTAGCAGTAGGTAGACTTATTTGATTTCTATACAAATTATTATATATTATATTATAATAAAATTATAATAGGCCGATGTCTGTACATTATAGATATTGGAGAAAAACTAATAGGTATTTATTAGAGCAACAGAAGCCAAAACAACAGTTTTTAGAATTTTTGTCTATCTGTTTGTACACGCATTACGCAAAAACGACTGCATGGAATTAAATATAGTTTTCACCGATGTATTGCTAGAGGTCTAACTTAAAATATTTAATCCATTTTACCGCAGAAAAATATCTTCCTAATTCCGACAGGCGCAGGCGTACAGATGACTTTCTCTCACCCGAGTTTTAAGTGATAAGTGTTCAGACGGGCAGGCAACTTGAGAGTTTTATCATATAGATTGTGAACGGTAGATAATAGCTTAAGGGTTAGGTGGAAGAGAAATAGACAAGTTGGATGAGAAATATTGTGAATTTCTGATAGTAGGTACTACATTTGGAATTGTATAATTATTAAATATATTATGTGCTCTGTGTTAGTAATTTGCCTCGTAAATCACCCCATCATAAGCGTCATGAACATGTTACGATGACTCGGCATTATTGTCAGACATTTAACGCGAGCTTTGTTCGTATCGAGTGACCTTGAAACCAATCGGTTGGGGGAAACCAAAAATAGATTGATAAAACTCATCTCCAAATTACAAGATTATAAAAATAAGAGCTGATCAACAAGTTTAACATATATCAACCTGAGCGAAAGGATTAAACTTGGAATTTCACTACGAGTTACAACCGTCAAAAGTCAGTATCTACTTTGAAACTAGAAATCTTAGTAAATAATTGTGACACGTTGTGAAATGTTGCTCTATCCTTTTTTGTCCTCAAACTAATGATAATGACAGAAGTATTGGACCGTTGACACTAAGATGATCTCGGTATAAGAAGATGTCTTTCATCAGCTAACATGTTTGTGGCCTCCGAACTTACAACAATGATGTTTTAAACATCAAAATCTTTAACCTAAAAAATAACTACTGCTTGAATAGTAGAAGTATACAAGAAAATACCTAAAAAGATTACATACTGATTAATTGAAGTATTTTATCAGTCTGTGCGATGGCGTAGTTTGTTTTGAACCGAGGGCGACGACTACACTACATCTACCGGCCGGCGAGCGGCAAAACTTTAGTATTCGTGCGGTCGCGCTAGTGTTAACACTCCTCTCGACACTCAAATCAATATTGTAAGTATTTCTATAAGTACTTATGCTGGTAAAACTGTTTCATTAACATGATTACACAATTTCATTGGTTTTCCAAATGTTATCATGCTTTTGTGTGAGAAATTGTCGATTTTAATTGTATTTATTTGGCTTTTTTGTTGATTTTACCGGTTGGTTTGGCTGAAGGTCGGCGGATAGCTATGCGACATGTGTTCTCAACATTATTTTGACCGTTATAACACTTATAGTTATAACATATTGAGACGTGATGTAAGCAATTTTCTCTTTATATTAGGATTGATGCTTATTATGATGATGATTATTAAGAGAAAGTAAAAGAATATTATGAAAAAAGCATATATGTACTATAGGGACCGGGAATAAAACTGCTGTTAAAATATTAAACACTGTATTTAATGCAACGAGCTCCTAAATAAAATTTCTTATTATTTTTATTCAACGTCCATCACTCAATATATAAATATTGACGTTCCTTCAAATACATTCTTTTTCATCGGTCACCATATCAAATACTGTATCTTAATATATAAAACCTTTACAATACTTAAGCAGCAAGTTATGTATAAATGTTTTTAAGTAAGATTCTTTGTAAATAGAATGTATAACGTTTGTTAAATTTTCTCACTGATTTTTTCTCAGCTTGTCGTCGTCACCTTTTGTGGTGGCATATAAATATTGTATCTAGGTATTAATTGCTTTTCCTACAAGACAATGGACGTAATCTGCAAGGTCTCTTGAAGTAGGTATTTTTATTAGAAGCTGACCGACTTTTATTAATATTATCTAAAGTAAAGGTACTTGTACAGTGTTATTCAGTATCAGATAAGAGAATACACCTGTATTCCCCAAAAAGAGAGCAGAGATATATGTACGTCTCTACTATATGGGACTGACCCATATAGTAGGAACGAGTTCATCTCAGTAGAACCGTTTTGAATGTTTTGTAGCGGTGGGCTGTAGCATCTTTTTTGGATAACGAAACGCAACTGTCTATCGGATATCAATAACGGTTATTAAAACGCGCTATCCTGCTATCCTGCTATTGGTCGCTAGATAGCGGGATAGCGCGTTGCACATCAATGAGCAACACGTAATATGATAGTGAGGTTTTGATGACCTTTTTTTTTTAGCTTATTTCGCGAATTGTCGTTGTTGTTCCAACATAAGCAAGAATGAATGGATTTTGGTGGCCCCGTAAGATTTTGATGAACTTTTTTTTTTTTTTAGCTTCCCTATTTACTCAAAATTCCCGAAAATTGTTGTTCTTTGTCGTCTCTTGGCGAGGATTAATGAACGACTCCGTGAAGTTTTGATGAGCTTTTTTTTTTTTTAGCTTCATTGATGCACTTCCATTTCATTGGATAACGAAACGCAACTGTAATCGGATTCTTTGGATGTTAGCTACTTTAACGTTAGCATGTTAGCAGATTAGCAGGTTAACAGGTTTTTCAAATAACCTGCTAACCGTTATTATGACGGTAGCTCGTTTCAATAACGTTTAAGTTGCGCAACGACCACCGCTAATGTTTTGGATATTCGAGATACCAATAATATATGTACAATTCTTTTTGTCATAAAAATCTATTTGACTCATCAAGTTCAAATAGATTTTTGTTACAAAATTCTTACTTGTTTTTGTCTAAAATACGAAAGGGTCTATTATAAACTTCCGAACTAACTTTTTTTTTGCTTTTCATATCCGTATACCTATACACCTTGAACAACTATCTGTGGGCCATATCGACAAATAATAGTTCTGTGCGAGAATCGAACCTAGAAATGGGGTAATAGGGTCATTAGTTGGTAATACTATTATTAAATATAACGCTTTACTTATATTATATTATTGTAACTATTACTCGGTAATAGTCAAAAAATAGTTTATGGATTCATTATTCGTCACCCAATAATATATATTATTCATTTAACGTATGATTACACTATTATCGATACCGACTAACATATTACGCGAAACGGTCATTAAAATTTCCTTCATACTTTTACAGGCTTAGGCCTACGAACTAAACAACGTTGTTTAGTTCTTTTGCGTATTTAAAAGTTTAATCACCGTTATGTACATTGATTCTTGATTCGTTTTTATTAGAATAGTTATTTGACTATTACTGAGTAACACTATTACTGCAGATTTGAATAATCTATTATCTTATTAATACTTAATATTATGTTACCAGTAACTATTATGATTATATTAGTGACACCTCTAATCGAACCTGCGCAACGAAGCTTAGAAAGCCAAGCGCTTATATTAAAATGCAATTATGCCGTCAATATGTTGTGTTACCATGACTAGGGCCTACATTCCTAAGATATAATTTTTTTCCAGAATCATGCCGAAGGTTGTTTTCTACTACTTCCCCGTCAAGGCTCTGGGTGAAGCCTGCCGCCTGCTGCTGGCGTACGGTGGCCAGGAGTTCGAAGACCGCCGAGTCTCTCCCGATGACTGGCCCGCGTTCAAGCCCCGTGAGTACCCTGCAAACATTTGTCTTAGGCTCTTGGGGAAAGAGCCTCTACTATAGACGATCCCTATGTGCATCTCCAGAGTACCGGCCGTACGAACTTTGCTTACTGGCCAATCTTTCTACTTCGGTATGCTCTTGCAGATTTTTATGAGACCAGTCAGACAGGACCGAAGAGTAACTTTCTAGGCGCAAGAAAATTGACGTGCCCTATGTCCAGGAGTGCATAGATTTTGGGGACTTAACGTCAACTACTAGCAACGGATAGCTTTTAGTTTGGTCGAGTACATATTTTTTCTGATCGTTCTGACATTGACTCTTTCGGCACATTATATTGGCTTAAAAGGGTCCAACTCTGTAAAGAATATTTGTACGACTTACAAACCCATTTTTATTAAAATAACTAGTTGTTGCCCGCGGATTCAGCTGCATGTATTTTGCATTTATTATAGCAGTAATAGTTTTACAAATATTTACATTTAAAACTCCTGAATTCTGCAAGATATCGAAATGAACATACACGAAAAATTTAGTTAGAATTCCTATTTTAATCCTTAAATTTTTCGTTTAAATCCGTAGAGCCGTATCGTATCTTATTTGAGACAAATTTTCAGACGAACAAATAGACAGACAAACATTCTAAAAACGGTCAGATTACGAGTATTTTGTAGATATAATTGTTTAATTATGTAACACACGAATATTAAATATTCGTTCAAATTAATTGTTCCTGACGTTCGGAATATGGATGTTGTTCTCCTTTAAATATTTTTAACAGAATTAAAATAAATATGATTTCAACTTTAATAGATATGAATGCAACAAAAATTATTATTATAGATGTCATATCACCAGACTGTTGCCCTTCTTTAATAAGTACAATACATTGTCAGAATTTGTTTTGATATGGTCTTACATCAAAATATAGTTACATCATTTGCGGCCACTTGTGACGTACAAATTTTAGCACTTGTATGTTTATTTGGACTGTACAGTCAGTTGACAGCTCCACGTCCGCCAAAATTTAAAGGCATTAGAATATTTACATAACTAACAAGACCGAATTGGAATATTATTTTTTAAAACCTGTTTATCAATAACCGACAGCATAATAATTGTAAAAATAGCGACAGCAACGCAACAGCCACGCGACAACAACCTCACTGATACATTTATATAAGACTTAAAAATTACGTTTGACATGAGATATCGCGCGATCTACGTCAATCGCAAACTGTTTGTCAATCGGTAATTTGGGCAGCGTATATCTATCGTTGTAGATAACGGAGTTTAACATAAAAAATAATAAGACGCATCACGCAGTCAGCGCGATGTTCAGCAAAGAAGGACAATATTAGGCTGATATCATAATCTGCCGGGCCCCTCAGTAACGGACTGATGTGTGATTACTTTTAAGTATTTGATAGTAATATAGGCACTGAAAAGATAAAGTATCGGTGATTTTGGTAGTTTTCCTTACATACATATGTATATTTCCTTAGACACATATCAGATAGATAGATAGATCATACAGAGCTATTTACACGTAATATGTGTAAATAGCTTTGTATGATCTTAGTAGTGATCTTAGCGAGTAAAGTCGTTTATATATTTGTCTATATACTAGCAAAGTTGATTTAACATATTTGTATCGTGTATTTTTGGTCGTAGTTCCGCGTCTTGTCTTTGTATGTTTTTTAATTAGAAATATATGTAATATAAAAATATTTCTTCCGTGCGGGAATCGAACCCGCGACACGTAGCGCAACAGTCGATTTCTCAAACACTACGCCAACCGTGTCGTCTAATGTAGGTTGAGTTCCGTTTATAATATTATTAATATCCTTTCTCAATGTCCTATAAATAAATAAATTCAACCCATTACTGTCCTACTGCTGGGCAAGGGTCTCTTCTCAGAATGAGAAGGGTTAAGCCTAGTCCACCACGCTGGCCTGTTGCGGGTTAGCGGACTACACACACAATCGACAACTTTATGGAACCCTCTCAGGTGTGCAGGTTTCCTCACGATGTTTTCCTTCACCGTTAACGCAACTGATAATGAAATTCTGATCTGCACATGATTCCGAAAAGTCAGAGGTGCGGGTCGAGTTTGACCAGACCCTCTTGTATGAAAGGCAAACGTTTAACCTTTAGGCCATCACTGCCTTCTAAAGTCCTATAAAACTTAATAAAATGATGGGCAACTGGCACTAAACGCCAAGCTATCAATGGTCCTGTGAGAGTAACCACCTAACAATAGTGTGTACTGTGTGTGTTGTTAATATCTTCATAAAGAAAGTAGTAACTGGTTGGCAACCGAGCCAGAACAAACAGTTATTGTGTACAGCAAGTTCACCAGTTATCAACATCCTCCGCTATCAGTAACAACACAATGCTCCAGCGAGCCATGTTTGTGGGACTGTGTTTGTGAGGTGATACACAACACTCACTGATATTCGTTGTTGTTCCAGATAATACTCGTATTATCTCTTTTCTTGAGTTCAGTAATATGTATTCATTGAATGGGTCCTGTCTACGTACTTTGATAGACCTTTATATAATAATCCTACTTAGTATCCTACAAATATTATAAATGTGAAAGTTTGTGAGGATGGATTGATGGATGGATGGATCTTTGTTACTCTTTCACGCCAGAACAGTAGAATGGATCTGAATGAAATATGGCACAGGGATAGATTATAGTCTGGAATAGCACATAGGATACTTTTTATCCCGGAAAAATGTACGGATTCGTAAACCACGCGGGCGAAGCCGCGAGCTTAAGCTAGTATAACATAATATAGCAACACGCCTGTATTCTACGAAGGGTTAGGCAGAGGTGTATACTTACATTTCACTGATGCCGTTATTGAATCTCATGTAATAGGCGAGCCTAATGCTATGTACCGAGCCGAAACCCAATAACAATATGCCCGACCCGGGAAACAAACACAGGACCTTACGCTAACCAACGAAGCATTCAACCTTTATATTATAAATAACAATACACCAGGTTGCTGTACTGTTGGCTTTAGCCACGCTGGCCAAGTGTGGCGGAGCCCTCTGTCTAGGTTCTTTTTTTAATCCAATGATTCAGATCTGTACATGAACTCGAACAGTTTTTACTTTAGGTTTTAATGGGCATAATATTATGTGATTAGATAAGTTCCAAGTCTGTTTGGACAGTTCAGCCTAACGTCGCGATGTAGATTATAGAGGTACTAACTATTAGTCGTATAAATATTCGGTTTTTTGCTTGTTGTCATGTTTGATATGTCGACTATATCGTGGCATATCTCACACATGATAATTTTATTACGCAATCTACGTGGATCATTGACTATAGTGATTAGATTAATATCCCTATATGACCAATATGATAACTGATTTTTAGATACACATAGGTCATCGACATTGAGCGCGTTGAATCAGGGGGTCGTTATAATCCACCCAAAATAGTATGAAAAAATTGTGCGCGCGCTTTTGAGTGAACTGCTATTTGAGTGTAAAGCCTCGCACATTATTTCATATAATTTGGCTTACGTTAACTATGGTATGAAAGTCGGTGCCCTACATTTCCTGACCCCCCTAGAATTTACTATATAATGTCTAGGGGGGTCAGGTAATGGGCACCGACTGTACTAGCCCTCCAGATTTTTAACAAAAACTCAAAATTAAATCAAATCTAAACCTGATTGTTGAAGTCGGCTTCCAGTGTAATCAAAACCTGTAAACAAATATTTCAATGTACAATCGTCAGAGCAACAGAAACCCCACAAAAAATGTTCTTTATAAGCTGTCGATGGACAAAATAAAGTCAATATCAAAAAGTCAGAAGTGTTAGTAAATGCGCGTGACACTTTGCTGCGTATGAGCAAATTATAAGTATTGCAGTACAACAACAAATCATCGAGAGCGTGTGTGGAAAGATATGACATATTTGCACAGGATATTGTATTCGATGCAAAGGATATGACGCAAATCGATACGCGTTGGACCGACACATAAAATGTAGTAGATAGCGATTATATTGATTCACCATTTTAGCTTTCTGTTTTCCGAGTACCTTTGGAAGTTTGATCATGACCTGGGAAAACATGAATTATTTCGAATGCAAAGCACATCAACGAGAAGATACATATAGGAGGTATACACTAGTGTTGTAAGAAACTCGAGTCTTATAAATAAAACTTAAAGCTCAAATCCTTCAGAATTTGGAGTCTTTTGTAAAAAGACTTGAGTCCTGTCAAAAAGAACTCAAAGACTGAGTCTTTTTAAAAGAACTCATGACTGAGTCCTCTAAAGCCATAGCTGTAGTTTGAAGTAAATAAAATAGCAATGGACAAATTATTGATTTATTAGGTACGTATATATATATATATATTTATATTATTTGAATATTATATTATTTTAGTATCTTGAGACACGAAAACAGGCAAATAAATATGGATGACGATATAAAATCACCCAGTATTACCTATTATAATACACCAACTCAAGTTCATGACTCAGTCTAGCTCAAAGAACTTAAAAGACTCGAAAGGACTCAGAAGACTCAAAGGACTCGGACTCATGTGACTAACGAGTCCTAATCTTGAAAATCTACTCAAGTCTCGAAATGAAGACTAAAAGACTCGAGTTTCTTACAACACTAGCACACACTATGAATGACTGTTAAATCCGTGCAGTAACTGCGTAATCGTTTCATACATCTATTAGGTAGGTACAATAGCACCAGTGTAGTTGGATAGCCGTTTTTCCAATTATACAGCAAGTGTGATTGTATGTGGTATGTCCCGATGTATTAAATAGCATCAATTTACGTCTCAAGGACGTTCGCTCGAGTTCGAGAAAAGTATTGCGTATTACATTTTAACCAAGTGTGTATTGTAAAACTTAAAAACATCATTTGCAAGTATTCAATATAACATATCTGTATATATATCATTCTTCTGTATGTCAGTGAACTCCTTCTAAACGGGTGGACCGATTTTGATGATTTTTATTGAGGATGCCCTGGATGGTTTAGATTACCAATTGGACCTTAGGCCCTAGTGTAAGTTTCTTTCGAACAACTCGATTTAATGCATCGAATGCGTTCGGCGCTCCAATTGGTGGAGATCACGAAACGGAACAATCGAAGCGCGCCGAACGCGTTCGATGCGTTAAATCCAGTTTGTCGAAATAAACTTACACTAGGGCCTTTGGTAGGTGACGCTGCGATCGCGTTCTAGGACAGGTTCGAGCAGGACAACGTCTGTCGGGTCCTCTAGTATTAGGGTTTTTACCCGTACTATATTATACAGTACTATGCTAATTTTATAATTGTACTATATATTCTGCAGTTTTTTGAAAAAGTACTTTTTATATTCAAAAATTATGGCAATCCTACCTATTGTATAAATAAATATATTACATGTACCGTCATCCGCTGTTGATTTTGTATTCGGCGCTCTTGATGTGTGCCTAACGACTGTTTGATTGTTTTTCGTATCGGACCGGCTATCAGTTTTTGTTTGACCTCGGCCGCAGTTTTTATGTATTACTTCGATTGTTCCTACCATCTAAGCGTCGAATGTGCAAATTAAGAATGAGTAACCATGAATGCTGATGACAGATGGGTATTTAAGTCCACTGGACATCTTTAGTGTTTACACCTTTTTTCTTTTGTGACAGATTATGAAAATGTAAGCTGCTAGTTTTTCAGTATTTGTGTAATAATACGAAACTGCATTTCGGCATTCGCTCGAGTTAATTCAGAATTTGACAATCAATTCGGGTTGTACTCTGCTTGCAAAAGACGTGGCGCCATCTATTATCAGAAGAACGTTATTGTTGTTTTCCTCGGAAACAGTACTTTTTCGGGATGAAAGGTATCCTATGTCCGTTTTAGTACACCTGCCAACGTATATGCAAAATTTCAGGATTATCAGTTCAGTGGTTTAGGCTTGAAAAGGTAACAAACAAACAAACAAACTTACTTTCGCATTTATAATATTAGTTAGGATTAAGATTCTAGATTTGAATAGAAATATACTAGTCGTTTTAATAGTGGCGGTTAATAGAAATATACTAGTCGTTTTAATGTGTAGTTATTTTTTGTTATGAAAATCATTAAAATAAGCTACAATAGGTAAAATAGAATTGCGTAGTCTTCAAAATGCTTAACGAGATTTACTCTTCCGATTCAAATAACTCGCTTATTTTTCTATCTATTACTATCCTTATAATATAGATCCCTATCATGGTCCTATGTTCAGCAGTATTCATACTCCACTGCATATTCAACAAAAAAGCTTCTTTTTCGGGATGGACATAAATTATTTTTTAATGTTTCAGAAACTCTATTCGGCCAGATGCCAATTTTGGAGATCGACGGCAAGCAATACGCGCAGAGCCAAGCTATCAGCCGGTACCTCGGCCGCCAGTACGGGCTCGCCGGAGACACCGACCTGGAAGCCCTGGAGATCGACCAGAACGTTGACTTCCTGAACGACATCCGTGCCAGTAAGTGCTCTAACTTTGTTTTACACAAATTGGTGACGAAATTCAGTGCCGGATTAAGCAAGCACGGAGCCCTTAGCAAATTCTATCGAGGGACCCTTGATCTGCTATAGGCTCTTAAGTATAAAGTGACTGTGCAGAACTTGTGCGTTTACCGTATGAAATTCTGTGTTTTATTTTCGCCAGCAAAATAATCGGTTACCGATTGTCTGACCTGGATTGTCTTTGTCGGAAAATAGGGGTAACGCCGTGTGGAGGTGGGCGGGTTTCGATACGCAGGGCCCTCTTTAGCGCAGGGCCCGTATCAATTGCTACTCTTGCTACGTGGTAAATCGGGACATTACGACGTTAATTCAAACCATATTCTGAGAAACGCGTAAGGAGTTCCTACACCGAAAAATATCAAATTATATTCAAACGTATAGTCACAGATTTTAAGTATTTGTCCCTGAACTTTATTAATAAGAAACTTTTGACAGACACGTTTGACTGCCTCATCGGTCTAGTGGTTGCAAGTGCGACCGCGGAGCGTGAGGTCCTGGGTTCGATTCCCGGGTCGGGCAAAGTGTTATTAGGTTTTAGTGTATGACAATTCTCAGTAGCAGCACAGTCTGCGTTCGATAGATGGCAATAGGCTCGCCCCCTCAAACATGTGACTCAATTACGGCATTGGCGAAATGTGGGTGTACAATAGCAAATCTGCCTAACCTTACGTGGACAACAGGCGTGGATAGTGAAGTAAAAAATTATTCGTTTATTATTCCAGAGTCTGCGAGTGTGCACTATGAGGCTGACGAGGCGGTGAAGGCGAAGAAACACGCCGAATTCGCCAAGGAGGTGTACCCAGACATGCTGGAGAAACTTAATGCCATCATCGTGAAGAATAACGGTCACGTTGCTGTTGGAAAGGTAACAAACCACATCTCATTTCAGTTGAATTCCATGAGTTTACTGGGGAGGAACTACAGTCCGACTTATTTTTAAAAACGCCCCCTACTAGGTATTATTTCTGTATCATGGGTGCGTTTACAAACACAAGTATTCAAAAATCAATACGGAATTAATCCGCATTCTGTCTACATTTTGACATTCAGCAACTGTTTTATTAATTTTAATTTTAGGCATTCTTATTGGCGCGTCTACAATAATTGTTAAAATTATAAGTCGGCTGTTACACCAAGGGGCAAATCTTTTATACAACGCAATGCATATTGTTGAACTTCCCAGTGTCAGATTTTGATGCCCAATTACAAACGTATATCGTGATTTCAAATCTAGCATCTCTTTCCGAAGCTGTTATCGCATCAGTAAAGAAATAAATACAACTGCTTTTTATTTTTCCAGTTGACCTGGGCTGACTTTGCCTTCGCGGGTATGTTCGACTACCTGAAGACCATGCTGCAGATGCCCAACCTCGAGGAGAAGTACCCTGCCTTCAAGAAAGTCCTCGACAACGTGTACTCCATCCCCAAGGTCAAGGCCTACGCCGACCAGGCTCCTGCATCAGTCTTTGGCTTCTAAGTTTACTCTCAAGTGTGTAAACGGCATTTAAATTATGACAATTATGAATTCAAATAACTGATTATTGTAGAATTATGAATGGAAAGATTGCATTTAAAGGCGTGTTGTATTTATTTAGTTGGTTTTTCATGCATCAAGATTTGGGGGAACAGGGTACCAACCAACCAAGTACTCAATAAAACGAGCATAGTAAGATTTTGGTATTAAAACCACCTGAATTTTCTCATCCCGCTAGGAAGTAAGATAATTAAAATTGCATTCACAGAAAATAAGAACTAATTTATATCAGTATCGAGTGCATAATTGGTTGGCATAACAATTGTCAATTTTAATTGCTATTTTCGCACAAACAACGTATAAAGATGTATTTTTTATCATTTATCACAAAAACAACATTTTACGTTTATTGTTATATCATGTTATTATGATATTTGTAACTTTAGATATTAAGAATTTAAACAATAAATATTTGTTTTTATATTTTGGATTTTTTTTTTGTTATAAAAAAGTAAAAAGACCACAATTTGAAAAACTTTATTATATATTAAAATATAAAAAAATTATATGTTACTGACAACAGTTTCCATAGAACAATCTATATTTTGTCCTCTCTTTGTGTCTATCCTAACCCTATCACTCGCTTCTACTTGCTTGATGGTGTCAAAGAGAGGCATGCCTTTGGTCTCGGGGGTCAAGCAGAGGAGTATGCCAGCTAAGATAGCGGAGCATCCAAAGAAGGTTGATGGTAGGGCCGTTGATACCGTGTTCTGCAAGAGGTAACATGGCTTAAATGAAGAAGAAAGAAAGGCGTTTTATTCAGCATGGGGAGAGTGATAACATGCTTTTGTTATGTAAAGCATATACATATAAAAAGCCAATTTATTGAGTGGTGAACGGATCAATGTGAACGAGAACGATGACATGTCTACATTTCGTCAATTTTGGTGCAAAAAGCCATGAGAACTCCACGAGTCGTACACTCAGCCTGCCCCCATTGCTCACTGGCTAATCTTTCCAATTATGCTTGAGCGATTCCCATACGATCCCGAGAGCTCGTGGCGACACGAACGAAAAACTAAAGCAAATCAAGACACCTTAATTAGAAAAATATGTTGGCATGTGATATGTTGATAGGTGCTGTTTTGTGTTTTGTTTTTACCAGAATAGGAGAGAGTGGTGCCAACATGCCGCCGAGCCTGGACGCGAAGGCGCCGAGCCCTAGCAGCGTGCCGCGGACGCTGGTGGGGAACAGCTCCATGGTGTACGTGATGGCGCCCGTGAAACACGCTGAGATTATGACCTTGCCCAACAGGTACAGCGTGATCTTCGCCCACATGTAAGCTGGAAACACATTATCGAGTTAACATCTAAATTCTAATATAAAAGAGACCACAAATACCACATTTTACGAATTTCGTACGAGTATTACGAGAATCGAACTCGAAGTGACTGCTTCATTGGTCTAGTGATCGAAAGCGCAACTGCTGAGCGTGAACTTCTGGGTTAGATTCCCGGGTCGGGCCAAATGTTGATGTTGATGGCAAGAGGCTCGGCCCCTATTACATGGGACTCAATAACGGCATCGGCGAAATGTAGGTATACAATAGTACTCTGCTTAACCCTTCGGGGAATACAGGCGTGATGCTATTGTTTTGTTATGAATTCAAGTCTTCACACCAGACTAAGATGCGCTTGACACCACTAGTTCAATCATATGACCGGTATATATAAAAAATATGATTTAATTTTACTTACTATCAGGAATGATCGCCGAAACAACACACACTACGCCACAGACCGTGTACCCAGCCATCAGCGGCACCTTCCTCCCATACTTGTTCATCAGGTACAAACATATCATCTCGCCAGGAAACGACATCACGGTGGACAGCAGGAAGTTCACGTACTTATCCCCCGGCAGCCACACCGAGTTGATCATCAACCCATAGTAAACAAAACTGGATGTGAACCTGCACACTCCTACGACTAACAACCTCTTCAGTATCGCTTTGGATGTAAAAATATCTTTATAACTCTCTTTGATTTGAACACCTCTGATATCAAACTTCTCTTTAAGCTCAACATCACTTATCTCCGCCAGTTCTTTATAATTGATATTAATTTTATTCATTTCTGCTATCCGTTTCATTGATTTTTTCGCTTTATCCAGTTTCCCATTAACTATTTGCCATCTAGGGCTTTCTTGGACGAGGAAAATGTAGGATATAAAAAAGATCAGCGGACCGTTTATGATGCGTATGAGTGTCTTCCAGTAAGGCACGAACATCCCAATGCATGCGAACAAGCATTCGCCGACGTAGATCGCGTACGCGAATAGGACTCCTGACAGCAATCTATGCTTTGTGCTCGCAATCTCTAACACTGAAAAGAGAATTTGAAAATAATTTTAGTTATTGAGTACTCGATCACAAATTTATTTTTAAGGTCGTCATAGTGTCTCTCTTACAATCTGTCAGACAGAAAGACAGTCAAGTGAATCTGGAAGCAGTGGAAGTCCGAGGGAGGGGATAAATCAAATTGACTAACCTCCTAAAATAGGCAATTCACGAAAATGTTAAATAAATTATTCGGTTCCTGCTTAAAACGTCTAAATAACTAAATCAAAAAAAAAATCCGAAATAAATTCTAATTTTCTCAACTTTAATATTAACCTCCCCCCCCACTAAGTCATTTTACTATTAATATGAACCCCTCAAAGTCTTCGGTAGCGACCGCGCCTGTTTGAAAGTTAAAATGGGGTTTGGTGGTTAGGCTTTATTTATAACAAGTGAAAAGTTAAAGGCGCTCGAAGCTTCAAAGATTTGCTGCGGTCACGTCCAACTGCTATTCTTGATAAGAAGAAAGGTTTTAATTAACTGACAAGAGAAAGCAGACAAAAAATCCTCAATAGTGTGTGTAGACAGCCAACCAGGATCAGGTCAGTTTGATGAACTAAGGCCTTTACCCTGCTCATATTAAAAAGAGCCCCTTGTCGAGCGCTGGAGCGTTGACGGGCTAAATTATTAAAAGGCGGTCGATACTTAGTAGAGGTGTCGGATGGTGACGTACATATGACCATAGCAGCAGCATAGGAACCGCCTGTGACAGCTGCTTCCAGGAATTCGATGATGACGTACACGTAGTATGTGGTCGCGAACGTCTTCAGGTGGCCGATGGTGCCGCCAACCACACAGAATATTAGCGTAGGCTTGCGGCCGAACCTGAAAGATAATGTTTATGAATACAAAAGGACCATAAGTTGTTCTTTCTTTCTTTCTTCCACAAAGAAAAATGTCACGCAGAACTCACTTGTACTGAACTTGTAGACATCGATGCATGCATAACCGGTGTCCTTGCATCGATGCCTACAAGTATAAAACGATGCAAAATGTTTGAAAACTAAATTATCCGATTTTTTGTTTGTTTGATGTAATTTGCATTACACTAAGATTTCTCCTGTACCGTGAATACAGTCTTTAAACATGCATGTCACATACACATTACATGCGGGTATCGAACCCGCAACACCGCAGTGCCGTCGGTAGTTAGTAGTTTTATGCAATGGAAGATCAACTATATATGTTTTGTAGTTTTTACCTATCTCTATGGGAAATAGTCGTGATAATGAGATTGACGGCACGGTTGGCGCAGTGTGTTGAGAGATCGACTGCTGCGCTAGGTGTCGCGGGTTCGATTCCCGCACGGAACAAATATTTGTATGATCTACTGATAGTTGTTTCGGGTCTGGTTGTGTGTGTATGTGACATGTATGTTTGTAAACTGTACCCACGACACAGGAGAAATCCTAGAGTGGGGCAATGTTTAAAAAAAAAAAAATCGCTTTATAAGGCAAATTTCACGGTCCCCTTACTTAGGTCTTTAAAGATTTCGTCGTCCCCAGTTTCGTTACAGAATATGGAATAAAAAGTTCCGTGCTCATTCTAATCGGTTCGAATTGTAGAGTGCGACATAAATATGAAATGAAATTGTTCAAATATTTATAAGATATAGGTATTGTTATTATTATTTATTGTGAAATGATGTCGCCCCCTAAAAGGTTTGTAGTAGGAGAATCTAAAAAACAATAGTCGCAACTGCAATCATAATAATCAATACCCCAAGTGGAAGTTTTGGTCTCGACCGTAAGTAGCCGTCAAGTCACACACAAGTCGTATATCTTTAACGGCGGCTTTGAGCCACTGTTTAACAGTAGATATTCAAAGCCATTCAAAGAATATGTATCATTTGAAACCGTACTTCATCCTCACTTATTTTCTGTGGTGGTCGAATGGAAGCTAACCAGGAATAAAAGGCTCAGATCACCTGTCCGACATCCAGCCCGACACCACCATGGACACCAGCATGCCCGTGCTGTGGATGGTGCCAATCAAGTTTGACTTCCACGGTTGGCAGGCTAGGTCCAGCTGGAAAATATATTATCCAAATATTAATTACTAGCTGGTATCCGGCGCATCGATACCGCAGAAGAAATAATTGTGGAATTGCAGAAATGCTCTTTCAAATACATTTTCCGGTCTGACACGCGCGCCACCTACTGTAAGTTAATTGTACTATAACTATAACCTAAGCGCAAGTGCAAGCAATAACAAACAAACATCGATTTTTATATATTAGATTATAATGTCCTCCTGACCGATTTCAGTCACGGCGGCCAATCTCACCAGAGATTAGCCAAGCACGCAGGAGATATTATAGAGCACAAGTGTGTGCGCAAACACAGGTGCTCTCTCTATTCCTCTACTCTCATAGTCCGATGGGACGGCAATCCGACACGACCGGAGAGAGATCAGCAGGACCAACGGCTTTACGTGCTTTTTGAGGTTAGATTAGCAATTAGTGGTGTACATAATCTATGTACTTGGTACATTCTTATATCTTTTTTTTTTAAACATATAACATGAATTCCCCTAAAGGTTAGTCAGGGTTGTAATGTTATACTTCGAAATTGCGCCGTTTGCCGGTATTAAGTCCCTTAAAATAGGCCAAGCATTCGAATTTCCGTCCTGCAAAAACCCAATAATACATTTTCCCGACCAGTATTCGAACTTAGGGCCAGTGAGGCAGTCTTGTACTAAAATCGGGAATGTCAGTATAGATTATACAATACAATAACTTTCTTGAAACATTCTGAAAAGGACGTTTGTAACGATATTATCGGTATGATAATTTAAAAGGTAGGCTTACCCACTACCGTACTTAATTATGTAGGCACATTTGAGTAATCACCGATATCAAAGTACTTATTAACTGCGCAGGCAAAAAGTAAGACGCTTATCTTCATAGTTAATGATTCTAGTTAATTCATGTTATTTACGTGGCTAATACCATGAAACTAATTGCTCGGATTATAACGGGGTATTTTGCCTTGCTATTATCAACGTTAGGATTGAGACATAGGTGTCAAATTTGGGTAGCATCATCACCATCGCGACCATCATCCATACGATGATGGTAAAAAATTAAATCCAGTGAGGAATTTCTGTAGATTTTAACAAAATTTTAATTAAGTGATAACTCCCTCATCGGTCTAGTGGTAGCAAGCGCTACTGCTGAGCTTGAGGTCTTGGCTTCGATTTCCAGGTCAGGCAAAGTGTTATTGGATTTTTCTGTATTGACATTCTCAGTAGCAGCACGGAGTCTGGAACTGTGCTTGGTAGATGGCTATACGCCCGCCTCCTATTACATGGAACTGGCATCGGCTAATTGTAGGTGTACTAGTACACTTCTGCCTATCACTTCGAGGAATATAGGCGTGATGCTATGTTATGTTAATTAAGAGAATTGGATTCTGATTTTCCGCCCACTACAGAGCATCGTGGTCGATCGCTTGTGGCATCGACATACTCGTTGATCGTAGATTCAAATCCAAGCGAGGACAAAGCGAGGAACCATATGTCGTTTGATCAAATCCAACCAAAATGTCACCTATCAAACCACACTGATCTCATAAAAGGGTCTTGCTTACAGAACCACCTATAGACAGCACGCCTATGTCCCAGCTAAAGAAGAAGCTATAACACTACTCAGAAAAGTCAAATATTCACCGCAGCAATAATAGTGTTGTTGTTTTCATAAATCCAGTTGGTGCATGTCGTTTGGTGGTCAGTGAAGCTGGTATTCGTGCAGACTTGCTGGCCAGCTTGTTTGAGCACTGGTGATGAGCATCTGTCCATGGTTGAGTTCGGCCACCAGCTGGGATAGAACTCTGTTGAGTTTTCACCTTCGCATTCGTCGATACGGCATCTAAAAAAATATAATAAAACTTATATATACAAAAATGAATCCTTATTTCCCTTGGTCACGCCATAACTTGACAACGACTTTACCGATTTCATTAATCTTTTTTTTTTTAATTTTCTAATACTTTACAGAAGGATTTCTGACGGATTTTTTTAAGAAATTTGGAATATTTCAGATAACTTAAAGACTTTTTTAACTTCGCGCGTTTGACAGTTCGCGCGTTTGATGAATGTGAACTTAGCAGACAGCTGTTTTTTTTTTTTTAAGACAAGACAGTACAACGTCTTTCTTACAAAATATATGATTGAAGAGACACAGTGAGAACAGTCAGAGCAAGTAGGCACTGTCGATTATTGAAGTGTTTAAGGGGAAAGTTCGAAGAGGCCAACAAACACTTTTAAAGGCCTTGACTTGGTCGCGAATCATGAAAGATCAACATCAATATGGTCAAAATCTGATGTTTAAAATTTCTATTGGGTATTGATCCGATTTCGTAAAACACCGCTCGTCATTATTGTTATCATAGGCTTTTTCATCTCCACCGAATATAGGTCTCTCCCATAGATTTCTATGATTAAATAAGCTGTCCGTCCTTCACTCCGTTTTCTGATTTGGGAGGGCCACTTGAGAACCTTTTTCCTCCAATAGTCTTCAGCCGATGAGCGATGTAAAAGAATTGTGACATGATGTCACTTGCCTACTGCCACTACAGCTTGCTTAATTCTGAGAGCTATGTTATAAATATATGCACTTTGGTTCTTCTACGGATATTATTACGTCGAGAAATATTAAGCATAGCTCTTTAAATAGCTCATTGAGTCACACTGCAGAATACTGTTATGTATATAAAGACCCCCTCAATCTACTCTAGAAGATGGGTAGGGTGGGCTAATCCGAGTTGATTTTCATTAAGACTTTTTCACTAGACGTCAGACCGAATTGAAATTAAGGTTTAATTTTATACTTACCTGTAATTAATATCTCCAGCAACAAATATGTAATTAATATTGATCATAGTGACGAATACTGCCGGCAAACATATTAAAGTGTACTGAATTATTTGATACTTCCCAAAAGTTTCCATAATGTTCGATACATCACAAATTTTCTTCTCTTCACTTTTTTTAACCGCCATTTTTAAATATTTTCAATAAATCCTAGTTTGGTCAAGTTTTATATATTTTGTGCTTGTTCGAAGGTATTTTTTTTTTAATATAACAACACTTCGTTTTATTTAAATATTCCTTTGTCACATACTATTTTTGACGGATTTCTGATCGCCTTTTTACATCTTTCGTTCTATTTTGATTATTATAATATTTATTTATTACTTATGACATTGCGTATTTTGCAATGAGAGTGAGATTCCAGTAGACGTATAACAATGAATCTACTAAATGGTGATAATTATCACCATGTGATTTACTTTTGTCTCGCTACATTTAAATTATTACTTTGGTTTGTTGGTATGTTCATGTGAGAATATGATATTTATGATAAATAATACATTTGTCAAAGGTTTCAAGTTTGGAAATCCACAATGATTAAACGAATATTTGATAGTAGAGAATACAAACAAAAGAAAACGGCCGGAATCCCGGCCGTTTTCTAACTCCGAAAATCCCGGGACGGTAATCTCGGGATTTTCGGTAGAAGCAAGCAAGCGGTCAATAGAAGCAGTTTTATTAGCTAGTATTGCCTGGAGAACGAGGTCAATGAAAAGGTGTTCGAATCAGCTGGAAATTCGATCTATACGATCTTACCCGATGGCCGATCTTACCCGAACTTCTATAAATATTTGAACCATTTCATTTCATATTTATGTCGCACATACAATTCGGACCGATTAAAATGATCTCGGAACTTTTTATTCCTTATTTTGTCATGAAACCGGGGAATCCCCTTTCTTTAAAGACCTAGACAAGGGGGCGTCGAAATTTGCCTGCGACCCGCGCGGTTGAAACCTACGCTACGCTACTGGCTCTCGGTTTTAAATTCCATATGAAATTGATATTTTCTTTTAAACGAAGCCACGGCATTAACTTAGTTAATGTCTTGTTTGTACGTCAGTTACGACGTTAACGAGATAACATCAACATTGTATTTGATTTAGTGATAAACGAATATCATTTTTGCATATTACATAATTATAAATTTGATTTAATAAAACGAAAATGTTACAAAATAACGGCGATTACTTATCTAGGGTACCTAAGTAATTTAAACGTGCTTATGTTTTCTTGTATAAGATTTTTGTTTGTAGAGAAATCCTAAAAAGCATTTCTACTATTATAAGTACATCCACATTTCGCCAATACCGTTGTTGGGTTCTTTGTAATAGGGGTCGAGCCTATTGCCGTCTACCGGGCACAGTTCCAGACTCCGTGCTGCTATTGAGAATTTCCATAACTACAGATAAACCCAATAACACTGCCCGACTCGAGAATCGAGCCCAGGACCTCACGCCGAGTAGTCTGCATCACCTATCTTTGTTGGAATGTACATTAAAGTAGATACCTAACATCGGTGTATATACTGCCTAACACTTTGGGAAATACAGGCGTGATGATATGTTATGTTATAGATGAAATGTTACTGAAGATATATTTTTTGAAATAGAACTTAAATAAAAACAGAATTCATTTGACGATACGGTTGGTTCAGTGGCTAAGCAATTAAGCTTTCTGCGCTGCGTGTCGCGGGTTCGATCCCCGCACGGAACAAATATTTGTATGATCTACAGATAGTTGTTTCGGATCTGTTTGTGTGTGCATGTGACATGACTGTATGTTTATAAACTGTACCCACGATACAGGAGAAATCCTAGTGTGGGGCAAAGTTTAATAAAAAAAAAACGTATATTTCAAGTACGTCCGATAATTATATAACTTATGTATATCCGATGCATACATCCTATCTGGTAACCTTGCATACTTATTATTATTAAAATATTCAAATGCATTGTTATTCTTATCCTATAACGAATTAACAATTAGCTGTTCAATTCGCTTCTTCGCCCTGCTTATTAATATTTTAATACTGATATGGACTTTTAGACCCGGGTACGTCTTAAAACTGCGGCCAGACACCGGAGGACGGGCAGCAGCGTCCTCTCACTAATCGGTGAGCCACTGCGATCCCCAAGCCGCCTGCCAAGCGTGGGGATTATGGCAACCCCCCCCCCCCCCCACCCTGGGGAAGGCCTTCGTTCAGCAGTGGACGTTTTCTGGCTGATGATGATGATGATGATGATGGACTTTTAGAACACGAATTACACCAAGCAGATAGTTTGGTGTAATTGTGTTCTATCATTTTCGTTTAAGTTTAAACTGTGTAAAGTGGTTTAGCACAGAATCTCTAGGTAGGTAATTATGTAAAGGGGTTTTTGCTCAATATTTTTTCCCGTATGGTCCGTCATCGGTTCCCTGCAAAATGGTTGAGCTGAATGACGCTGACACATACGTCATACTCGTGAACGGGTGCCGTCTGCTGGGACTGGTCAGCTCATAACTGTCATGGCAGTATTATCAGAAATTTCCAGATATTATAGTTATCAGTTTGTTTAGTCTAGACCTAGTACCTACTACATTTTCCTTACATAACGTTGAGGGAACAATGTATTCATAATACTTATTATGAAATGTTATACAATCGGACTTTAAAAGAGTAACCATGGAGTTTCTTGCCCGTTCTTCTCCATAGGAAAACAACACTTTGGAACAAGGTAACTAGAGTCAGACTATTCCTAAGTTTTCCTATTAATAAGTGCCTTTAACTGGTCTACATGAATAAAAATATATTTTATTTATTTATTATTTATTTATGGCTGCAAAAGAAGGCAGTTTTCTACACTGAGCCGTCTCCAGGGACAGCCCTGAAAAGTCCAGAAACTGCAAACTCAAAGTAAGTATCTAGTTACTTCATTTTTCATGATCTGCAATTCGGTACTTGTCTGATTGCACATTATATATATAATAATTTAGCCCATTATTGTTCTGTGCCTCTTATTAGACTGACAAGAGTTAGCCCTTAGTTCCCCATCCTGGCCTGGTGAGGGTTGTCGGATTAGCATAGTATCAAATACGGATCAAGACCTTCATAGAACACTGCAAGGTTTCCTAACGATGTTTTAATAATCAAATTCTGATCTCGAATTACGATTTCAAAAAGACCGAGGTGCTCGCCGTGTTCGTACTCAGACCTTCCTGCATCGAAGGCAAGCATGCGACCACTAAGCTGTAACTGCTCTTAGTCTGGTACCATTAATTAAATCTGTCTAACTATATGTCCATGTTCAGTAACAGACAGGATATTGATAAACCGAATAAGTTACACAAACAATATGCAGGAAAATAATATCAATATAAATACATATATATTTATCAATATTTATGTGCAATATTGTAATACTTCGTCATAGTGTAAGCTCTAGCCGGGCTGTGTGCACCAAAACAATTCAAACAAGATATTATAACACGAGAGTTTAAATACCAAATATTAATATGAAATATTGTGAGTATTACTTTTTGTATTTGTTGCCTGCGTAGTTTTTGACAAGTAATAAATCTACTCAAGTGGCCTAAAAAAAGAGGAGTGAGTGTAGCCATACTCAGCAAAGGGTAGACGTGGATTAAATAGATAGATAGATATAATTAATCTCTATCTATAACATTGATATTTTATTCTTATTTTTTATTAGATCAACTAGACTAGTTAATGGAACTTAATACTAACTACTTATTTTTGCTCTGCACACTAAAATAGTCTTCCATCCTTCTTATGAGGATGAAAGATTCTTATTTCGTGATCACTACAACAAGTGGCGTGCGGTTCATAAAGACACTGCCTACTTAACTCAGATAAATATTTATTATAAGATATTTGAAGTGGCAAATCACATATATCATTATTTAATCGACAAGATTACGAACCAATACCAACATGCAGTAGGTACATATTTTTGGTAAGTAAGCTATTAAAATTTTCTGCCTACCCTGTCTAAAAACTCTGTGCACACCGCTGAATACAACCAAATTTTTAAGACAAGTATCTATGCGTGAAAATTGTAAAGGCTCCTCGGGCGGAGCTGACGGGAGCGCAAGCTTTCTATCGAACTAACGCCATACCGGATCGACGCTTTGTTTCCCTTATATTATGCTGTATTTCAAGTGAAGTCGATTATTTTAATTATCATCGCCTTCGTGGCGACCGAGACAGGACGCCTGCACAAGATTGAACTGGTATTTTCTTCTGGTTTTCGGACTACATCATGTGCTACACAGAGGGTGGTCAAATTGTAGGTACTGCGTTTGACCAATACAAAAGGTTCAAAACATTTAACTTAATCAAGCTTTTTAGGGTGCCCCAATAAATCCATACCAATATAAAATTAATCGCGTATTTTTTACAGTAGCAGCATTGCTCCTCCTCTCAGTAGCGTCAGCTGCGCCTGGGCAAGGCTTGAGCTCCATTGACTTGAGCTCCTGCCCCGAGTGCCAAGGGTCGCTGTCTCCAGTCTGCGCGTCAGATGGCAAGACCTACTGGAATGAAGAGTGCGCACACTGTTTCAACCCTCAACTTACCATCAGCCGCAAGGGGTTCTGTCCAAGACTTGACTTAGAATTTGAGGGCTAACATTTGAAGAATAACATTATAAGCAAATATTTATCATTTTATTAGGATTTGAATATTTTGATTTTATATTAACCAACTGTAGGAGTATTATTTTTAACGTTAAAAAAAACTATTATTTCTCGTTTCTATATCTTCGAAATGCGACACATTACCAAGTTTGCTAACAATATTTCTTATGAGCCCAAAACATCGTCTGTGTGTATTTTGCTTTCTCGATCTTGACAACAGAGCCACCTACCGGGTCCAACTTAGCTAAGAACCATCCAGGTGCAACCAAAAATACAAAAAAAATACATCAAAATCAATCAAGCCGTTTGGGAAGAGAAGAATTACAAACACACACACACCGGAATTTTACATATAGAAAATATACGAAGACGCCATTTTGAAAATAATAAAATATGGCCAACTGTTTGTTAATCTTCAAACCCTTTCATATAACAACTTTGTAATGAAACGCATGTTAAGCGTCATTCGCAATTAAATAACATTGTTCCACTGTGTGTGTAAATAAATAGTAATAAAATAATAAAGTAGATACCTAATAAAATAAAGCAGATCAAACAGCAGACTACAGGAGTACAAGATCATTCTGTGTTTGTTTGTCAAAGGTCCACAATACAACAAAGTATTCATACAGTATAAAGTACATATATAGGTACAGTCCTACCAATATTATAAATGTGAAAGTTTGTGAGAATGGATGGATGGACGGATATTTGTTCTTCAATCACGCCAGAACGGCTGAACGGATCTGGATGAAATTTGGCACAGAAATAGATTATAGCCTGGAATAGCACATAGGCTTTTTATCCCGAAAAAATGTATGGGTTCATAAACCACGCGGACGGAAGTTAGTTGTCTATGTCTAGACCTGACAATATGATTATAATAGTTGTGCAAACTGTACCTACTCATAATGCATCACTACAATACTGCTTTATTGGTCTAGTGGTGGCAAGAAACTGCTGAGCGTGAAGTCCTGGGTTCGATGCCCGGGTCGGGCAAAGTGTTATTGGGTTTTTCTGTATGGAAATTCTCGTATATAGGCGTGATGCTAAATTACATAACATAATATAGCATCACAGCCTTATTCCCCGAAGGCTAAGGCAGAGGTGTACTATTTTACACCCACATTTCGCCAATGCCGTTATTAAGTCCCATGTAATACCCATAATATTACATGGAACTTCATAAGCGAGCCTAATATTGCCATCTACCGGGCATAGTTCAGTTGCTATATTATATTATTATAAACTGACTTCATGTTATTGCTGATTGTTTTTGCTGTCTAAACTTTGTAATTAGACCTTTAATAATATAACTCCCTGAATGTAATCACCGCGTAATACAGTAGTCTAAATCAATAAAAAGAAGTATTTTTATAAAAAGTTTATTCATAGATTTAAAAAAAATGTCAGCATACAATAAATCTATTTAAGTAACAGATTACAATAATTATGTTCATCAATAATGTTTAAAGTGACACATTTAAAATAATACTTTGACATTAATGAAAGGTGTGTGTTATCTACCTACCTAGTTACATAGATTACTTAAACTAACAATACATAGGAAATGGTTTTATGCAAAGATTAACTCCCATAGTAATATTTTTTAAGGCTTTTAAGACTTTAGTGAGTACAAGTCAATCACACGGTTGTGAATAAGAGAGAAAACCTTTAAAGACAAATTTTTCAACAACTCTTTTGGCAATAATCAATTAAAATTATATAAAATATGTATACAGAACATAGTACATAGTACATAATAGTAGCAACTATTTTTCAAGTCTCACATCTTATATTCTGTGTAATTTTTATAATCAATACTAGCGACCCGCCCCGGCTTCGCACGGGTGCAATTTATTAATGAACAAAATCAAAAATTTCATACAAAAATACCATTCAAATTTCCGACGATTCCGGTGGATTTTCCAAAAAAAATCTTACATAAAAAACTCCTCCTGACAATTACAAACACAACAAAAAAAGAATTAGCCAAATAAGTGCAGCCGTTTGGAAGTTATGCGCTTAGCAACACATTTGGCAATTCATTTTTATTTATATAGATTGTACGACTTACGTATACATATATTTATTTGGAAATTGGTAATATCGTTTTCCATATCTCTACACATTTTGTACCTAATTCTGGTACTTTTAAATAAGCCACTGCAACCACTTTACTAAATCAAAATTTAAAAACTTTTTAAGTAACTAAAATCAGGGTTTAATGAGAAAATGACGATGAAAAAAATTCGTTATGATCAAGGCGTAAGAACGTTTAAAACAAAACAATATCAGGGAATGAAACAAAAAATATGTATTCTAATATATTCAAATAAAAATAAACTAAAATAATCCTGTAAAATGTAATCGACATGTAAATACTCGTTGGATATTTTTCAATTTGTACTTGAAACGCGACAATTCATATTCTAATAAAAAGAGATTAAATTTAATTTTTGCAACTATAGCAATTAGTTCATAAGTATTGACCGAGTATCACAACTGTCATTTACAACTGAAAATACAAACACACAGACATAAAGATCCACTAATTATTAAGCACCTTTGATTCAGCGACGCCACACTTATCAATTATTTGTTAGTTTAATGTATTAGCCGTGACTTCTATTATAGCTAGCGTAAATGACATACAGGGTGTAAAAAGAACCGTTAACGAAGCCAAAACACATGCATACTGTACATAAAACTATTGTGTCAAAATCGGGGGTAAAATGGTAACTAATAGGACCTCGATACGGTGAGAAGGCGTCGGGGCAGCCAACGAATGAGATGGCGGGACAGCTTGATAAATCAAATAATTAATGGGACGCACGTGGCTCTAGCCAGAAAGGTTTTTCAGAGGGAGGCTTTTCCCCATCTGTGCGATGATGCAGGCTTACAATATAGACTGTAACAGTGTACAATGGGACGGTTGGGCGTGGAAGTAAAAGCGCGGAAGAAAGTCTAATAAAATTAACAAAATATAGACTATATCAAATGGGCAAAAAAAAGGTTAAAGAAATGTATGACTTACAGCGTACCCCATTAACCTATATATTTGTGATTTCCCTTACTAGCGATAGGAATCTGACATAATTTGTTTAAATCCCATGTCAAACATCTATCTCTCGTACGGAAATACATAAATAGGTTATAGGATCCGCCGTTAGACATTCAATATTTTATAACCTAGTTTGTAACTAAATAGGGCCCATTACAAAATAAGTTTTATAACCTACTTTGTGACGAAATATGGCCCAATAAGAATACATGGCTCTCGGCTTCGTAAAGATCCTATTTCATCCCGTAATTCATAAAAATATAATGTCCTCATAATATAAGTCAGCAGATGAATGATATTTACTTCTATAATTATTTCGAGGCTCTAAGCATCATGCTATAAACTATGGCACACTTTAACAAATTTAGGCGTAAAACACTTAAAACTAACGTTTTTGGCACATTTAGAATTCACTTGTTCTTTGGGATTATGTTTAAATTAGTAAATAAATCTTATAATTAATTTGGCATGATAATGCCGTAAGCACATTGGCAGATAAGTAGGTAACATTATATTAGTTATGCGTCCTTTGTTTTTATAATTATAGGAAATATATAATTATGGATATTTTAAAAATAATAAGAAAATCTATAATTTATTTAACTCAAATTTAGATCAAAAATCATATAAATCGTTCTTATAGAATCCCTAACATTAAATGGCATTTCAGGAGTAGGTGTCATAAAAATTAGTTTCAATTGGGTTTAATTACACTCGTGCTAATAAATCCTTTTGCGTTTCCAAAAACCATTCCACTTGGATTTTTTGTTTGACGCATCCGTTATTCTTACGATTAGTTGAAAGCTGCCTAACACATTACCTCAACCAAATATGAGCCATATATTTTTTTCTGTATGGTAAGTTCGTTTACAAACACAAATATTCACAGGCATAAATACACATACCCGGAACAACTATCTGTAGTTCATACAAATATTTGTTCTATACCCCTAGAGTAAGTTTCTTTTGACAAATTCGATTTACTACATCGAACGCGTTCGGCGCTCCGATTGATGGAGAGCACGAAACGGACCAATCGGAGCGCCGAACGCGTTCGATTCGATTAGTAAATCGAATTTGTCAAAAGAAACTTACACTAGGGGTACTGAGCAAGAGTCGAACCCGCGACACGCAGCGCAGCAGTCGATCGCTCAACCACTACCATAAGAAACATAATATAATGCCGGAAAGTGTACAAATTGCACTAGTGTAATTACAACCATTCGTCTTATAAGTCAAAATACATTACCTACTTGTTTTGCAATAAAAATAATGTTAATTATAATATTTTCTTATATATAATGTTGAATATAATTACCAATAATCTAGGGTTAGTTAATCACCGTAGACCATAATATACATTGCAAAAATTGTTAACAAGACAAAACGCATTTTTAGTAACATTTGATAAAACTTGGCATAATCTCATAATGGCGTATTATAGGTAATATATCTATAATAAGGCACATACAAATGTCTAAATATACATATAAAAATCTGTAAGTCACTGTCATGCCATTTGGAGTATATATTTATGGTAAATTCGGTTACAAATTGTTGCAATATTTGAATATGGTGCACGAATTCAAATCGCCGCTTATAAAAATTCAAGGAATGCAAATGACATTACGATGATTATTTTCTTGTTTACGCAATGCAGAGCACATTAAGGTGAACAAATGAAAAGCGATAAAATTGAAAATGATGCAAATGGAGACAATTTAAACCCCGGGTTGCTACTAAGGAATTCACAGAGAAAACAATAAGTATAAAATATTTTTATTTGACCTGGATATATTTATTATTGGTGCACTAAAATCTTAATACTTATTCGCAATTTGTAACCGTATTTAAACTTATTTTATAAGTAAAACGTAAGATAAAAATATGTTTGAATAAAACCTTCGAAATATACATTTCACTATCTTAAATCTTATAACTAAATGTAAGTATAAAGAAACTTAGTTTTAACGTAATCAGAAATGTGTTTTTCTGTGTCATTACAAAACTTATACCACATGCGTTTTCATTGGTATCATGCGCTATTGAAAGATGGACGCTGTATAACGCACTACTACGACGCGGCCATGAATTAGCGCTTGCGACGCGGCCTAAGTTGAAAAAGAGTGACGAATCATTCTGTATTAATCCTTTTAAGGTAATATATATCATAATTTTAGAATATCACTGGTGTTGGTGATCATAATTACCAACATAGAACAGACATCAAAGTGATTAGTAACGCCATCTATGATCATGTTTGGAACTGAATATGGATTAAAAATGAAATTATCAAACCATCTCTTGCCGCGTGGCAGCGTTATGTTTCACAGACAATGGGTTCATTCAGTATTCCCTGCGGCAGTAGTAGCCGAGGGAGCGACACTTCTGGCACAGGTGCTGAGGATGGATCTTGGACTGGTCGCTGACGTCCAACCCATCTGGCTTCTCCAACGGCCTCTGAAATTATTGGATGGCAATGAGGCTTCGATTTCGTAGTATTCGACGCATTGCGATATATTTGTTGATCGTTTCAAATAGTCATCATTCTTTCCAGTCGGATAGCCTCCCGACTGACGATTACTTAATTCATAACCTACATCTGAAACTCTGGCCAGCCAGACCCGTTATGATCCTTGCTGGCTGAGTAGCTAGTTGTTATATGATAGAAGGAAAAGTCTTGCTTAGTCCACGGCCCACTATAAACCCTCACAGCGTACCTGCCTATACGTACAACCTACCTGTCTATACGTACAACCTACCTGTTTATGTGGGAACACATTGATGCGACACTTGATGCACTCCTGACCGTTGTTTGCCCAGGAGTTGCCACTCATCCACTTGCGCTTACACTTGGGACACTTGTACTCGCCGAAACACCTCTTCTTGCCCTGGTATGGAGTTAAACCCTCGCCTTTTGGACGAGCCTGAAAAAAATAAAACGCATATTATTGCATTGGTAGATAGGTAGTGTTAGAATCTATCTATATAAATAAAAATCAATTGTCACGTGTATGACGGAGCATCACTTGAGAACGGCTCCACCGATTTGGCTGTTTTCTGTTTGTTGTGTTCTTAATTGCCAGGACAAGGCTTTATAAAAGAAAAAATTAGGAAATCCCACCGCTATTCTCATTTCTTTATTATTAGTTTCTTTGTTCGTCGCTAGTTTAAAATATAATAGATTTTTATGTGCGAAAAAATCCTAGTAAAATTATTAATTCCTGGCTGCTGCCCACGACCAGTGGCGTGCGGTTCATAAAGACAAAAAGACACTGCCTACCCTAATTAACTCAGATAAATATTTATTATAAGATATTTGAGGTGGCAAATCACATAAATCATTATTTAATCGACAAGACGACGAACCAAAATCAACATGCAGTAGGTATTATTGGTAAGTAAACTTTTAAAATTTTCTGCATAAAAACTCTGTGCACACCGCTGCCCACGACCTCCTACATGTATTTTGCTGCAATAGTAAAAATAAGTCTATTTCCATCTCCAGCTCCCAAGCTACCTGTTTTTTTTAATTTCGTTACGATCTGTTCAGTCGTGTTGAGGCTTCGATGACTTTTGATTTTTTTTCGATTGCCTCGGCACAATTTATTTATCTAAGAATAAGAAATGGTGGTATCGAAGCTGACTGCCCAGGGTCCGTCAGACGGTCAAAGAAATCGTAATTTAGGAATTGTATACATATTTCTAGTAACATTCATATTTCAATCTTTAATACATGCTCTTAACACAAAGAGGTCGTTGGGTCACCAAAGCACAAGTAGATTACAATTTGTACACACATATTATTATATTGTACCTACACTTATCAATTTCTAAGAACTGATATATCTCCAACGTTTCCTGACTAAGCATTCGCTTTTTGTTTATATGCTTAAACATACCTATGTATATGGGTACTTAATGTTCATGTTAATAAATGGTGGTAGTTCAAGGACGATGGTACGGTTAGTGTCGTGGTTGAGCGATTGACTGCTACGCAAGGTGTCGCTGGTTCGATTTCCACACGAAACAAATATTTGTATCGCCATGTTAATGTTCCTGGTCTGGGTATGTATGCATGTAAACATATGTGTTTATTCGTAAACGCACCCACGAATAGTGGAATAAATAATAATAAAAATACTTTTAAATATAGGTTAGGCAGACGCGTACGTGTCGCCGATGCTGTTATCAAATCTCATGTAACAGGTTGATTCTATTATTATCTACCAGCGGTGATATTGTAACAAAAAACCCAAATAACACTTTGCCTGACCTGGAAATCGAAACCAGGACTGCACGCTCATTATCTGCGCTTTGCAACCACTAAACCAATTAGGCAGCTTTTTGGCAAGTTTACATATGTATCCAGTTACAATATTTGGTCTGAAACGATTGATTTTCAACACCTAAAACTTCTAGAACTACTAAATCAAACTCCGGCAGTGTAAACGAGTTTTTATCGCCCATCCGTCGAGTTCAAAGCTCTCACAGAGCTAGCTTTGTAATATAAAACCGATAGCATAACACTCGTACGAGTACACGCGTGAGTTACTGCCAAACACGAACGTTCCCAGAATTAGGGGCGAAGAGAACGCTGCCATTGTTTGGCTTAGAACATTGTACTGATTTGGTTTCTGTGATAAAAATGAAACTTTTGATATTGTTGTGTCGCTTATATTAAGAATAAGGTATATTAGAAGAGTAAATCATTTAATTTATTTCTTGTTTATTATTTTGTGAAACGACCTCTAACAGAATATCTCGAAAATTTTAAGGCAACAGGAATTTAAGTTTGGAAACTTTCAAAATTAATTTGGACATTGTTAAATAGTCAGCTATATCTAAAAAAGAAAAACCTTCGCTGTTACGATGATCCTTTGACATAGTTTGCTTTAAAAATACAATATTCCGTTTCCCCAAAAGATCATGACACGACGACGTCCCGTAATTTTTCTATAGAAGTAAAAAATTAAAAATAAATCGTGTGAATAATTTGGCAATGAGCCCAAAGACATGAGACGATCTCACTGTTTGAATTCGGAAATATCGTTTGGGAGACAATTAATTGATTCTAGAAGATTTTTGTCGGTTAAATTGAACATCGTTGAGATTCATCGTTTTAGGATCTTAATTTTCCAATCTAATGATTTTGTTTACAAGGAAACTTGCCAAAAACAGTAATTATAGTGTGGTCTTTTGAAATTATGATGAAAAGGTGGCATTAGATGTTGCAAATTGCTGTTAAATGAAAACCGACAGTACTGGTTCTACGGTTACTGTTAGTTGCCAATTTCCGTGAGTACTGTGAATAAAACAGAAAGACCTTTCATCTAGGATATCTTGCCTTTAGGAGAGGTATATATCGGACGGTAGGAACTTTTTAAAATTTACTTTCTTAATGTCTTACTTGAGGACAGTCTCCAATGTAATGTCCCTTCTTGAAGCACAGATGGCACATATACGCCGGTGGTGGGGGACGTGGTGGTCGTCGCAGAGACAGCGCTGCCAACTGCTCCGCCAGAGAGCTGTTGTCGTCGGCTGGTGGCGCCGCAGACCCTGGCGTCGCGGTCGGCAGCGGACCCCATACTGATCCTGGTACCCACTGGAAATTAAGGAAAGATTTCTTTAAACGTTTTAAAATATTTAATAAATTGAGTATGCTGGTGTGGTTTAAGTTTGTGAATTGAAACTTTCTCAGATGTTGGTTAAATTTTGAGACTAGACATATACGAATATGTCATCATACTTCATACTTAGATATGTGTCCGGCTCATAGGACCAAAATGCTCTTGCATCTAATGAAGCGTCCGGTGGCACTAAATTACGGTCTTACAAGCCGAATTTAGAGTTGACACTCAATTCAAACTGTTGAACACAGACATGTTGAACATGATAAGTTTTCAGAAGACAGGAAGACACGTTAAGTTACAATAATAAAGTAAGTTATAATTTATTAATTTCATAAGTTCACATTATTTACTTATGAAATTATTTTACCTTAGAACCCAAATATACTGAATTGTTTAAAAGCTGGAAACTACGTAACACATTACGTAAAAAAGGCATAATAAACAATTAATAGATCATCTGAACTAACCATCAAATCATTCCAGAAGGCCATTGAGCTACCACGACATTCCTAGACGTCCTTAATCACGACCAATATGCGGGAACGATTAGACAAATGAAATTGCAGTAAACAATGGACCACGCGCAGCGATTGGTCGAAGGAGGCGCGCACGCGCATCTGTTCAACGAATTATTGAGCCCGCGCACCCGTTCCAATTTCGAACGTGAGTTGACGCTCTGAATCACGCGCGGACACAAATGGGTTAAATGGTAATGCGTGTTTTGAACGTAGATTATTTTTTGTATTTATCATCAATCAGAAGACTTTGATATAAGAGTTTCTTTCAAGTTCTAAGCCAATAAATTGTTTGTTTGATTGATGGAGAATTCCGTTTTTTACAAGGATAATCGTTGAGCACTACGACTTGAACACGAGTCGAGTAATCAAGTTTATATGTAAAATCTCTGCCGGATTAACTATGTAGCAAGAGTAGCAATTGCTACGGGCCTCGCGCAAAATGGGGCCCCGCGTATCCAAACCTCCGCCTCAGCGTAACTTTTTGGGTGAAACTTATTAAGAAAATATAACACAGATTTTCATACGGTAAACGTACAAGTTCTACAAAAATTCAGTTTATACTTAAGAGGCCATAGCAAGCAGATCAAGTACCCTCGATAGAATTTGATATGGGCCCCGCGCTTGCTTAATCTGGTACTGTCTACCACTACTAAACGTCTTGGAACACCGTTTTTTCATTTCTTACTCATTCAGCTTAAACCTTCACCAATTTTGTCCAGGCGCCCAATGTTACAGAATGGTTACAATTATTCGATATTTTGCCTGACCTTTGCTATTAACGTAACCGTAAATAATAGCGTAAGGATCAGCCATTCGCCATCGCAAGTGACGAAACGAGATTGTCGTACACACTCTTGGTAATCAGCCTTGATACCACCATTGCCAACTGGCTAATCTTTTCAATACAGAATGGGCGATTCCCATATGATAGGCCGTGCTGAATGAACAGAAGAAAATGAAGTACCGTAAATAGGGTATTTCGGAAGCGCGGGGCTAATTGAAATTTAGTAAAGGGATCATTATGTGTGCTTCTCATGGAGTAGTAACTGCTTTTAAACAGCGGTAGTGTAGGATGCTTTCAATGACAAAGGAAATTTTGATTTAGTTTAGAATATATGTCAAAATTTCTAAAAACAAATGTTAGTCCCAAATTGTCCCGCGTTTCCCAAATAGCCCCATTTTACGGTACTTAATCAGACTATGTCAGTCTTCAAGTTGTCTTGAATTGGACCAGAAAGCCTTTTTTCCACGAAAAAAATTAGATATTGAAATTGATAGCGCGATCGGCGCAGTAGTTGAGTGATCAACTGCTGTGCTACGTGTCTTGGGTTCGATTCCCGCACGCGCACGGAACTAATACGTATTTGTATAATCTACAGAGAGTTATTCCGAGTTTGGGTATTTGTGCAGGTAAATATGTGTTTGTAAACGCACTCACGATAGGTACAGGGGTAAATAATGTGGCGCAACGTTGAAAAAAAAGTCTTATAATTTGCGTTGGTAAAAATTGTCTGTAGCAAAATTATAGCCAGCAAGCAAATCAATTATAATGTTTGCTCGACGTTATCTTAAGTGATATGACATAATTGCACCGTCTGGATGCTATTCACTTAATTACAATCATTGGACGGAAAATTATCTAAATTAGAGCAAATATTAGATGAACACATACGTTGGTCTGATAATATTAAAACCAGATACAACGTTACTTCTTTTACCTTAAGCTAAAAAAAATATACAAAATGACGCTCATTTGTTTACATTATGATAACTTGATCATGGGTTTTCCCTTTTTATTTATAGAGTGTTAAGATAATTTAGTTTTTACCACGTGGTATTCAGCACATGTTAATTAAAAATTAAGTACCTCGTGACCCGAGGAACGTCTGGCCAAATTCCTGTCTCACTGCTCTAGCTTAGAGTTCTATTATATAAGTTTAGGCAACATGTATGCTGTTTGTCTAACGCATAGCATTAAGATCGAGCTACTGATTACGAGTGATCGTTATAAGCAAGAACATTTTATGGTGATACATCATCATCGTATGATGTTCATGTATCGATAATACATGAACATCATACGGTGGCTTATTACCTCTTTGCCACTTTGTACATAATAATTTCAGTTGAGAATATTTTCTTTTCTCATACTTTTTAGGGCGTGATTTTTCAGAAGTCGGGTTTATTGATGAATATTTCAGCTATTTGAAATTCGGCTGAACATCGCTTGCTTTAGATGCTAAGTACATCGACACTTGATTCTTAGAGCTTAATAATACATTACCTTTTATCGCATGAGAAGTCTGACTATATTGCAATTATGTACTTTTTAAAGAAACCCATATATTCACTGGTGTACCTTGTTTAGTGAGAAGTTGGATAATAATTTCAAAGTCAAATGTTTTTATTTCAAATAGGCCTTTGCAGGCACTTTTAAAAAGTTAAGAATTTAGGTGCGCGGTTCCAAAGTGTGTGTTGGTCTTATGGAGAAGAGACCGGCGAGAAACTCCATTGATACTCCTTTCAAAATATTGGTTTACAATATAATAAATTCAACCTATTAGGTACTGTCCCACGGCTGGGCAAGGTTCTCTTCTCAGAATGAGAAGGGTTAGGCCTAGTCCACAATAAGCAAAGTTATTTTTAAGGACATGTAGATATTGATAAAAGAATACTCTTACATTGAAAATATACAATATAACATATAATATTACATTACATGAGACAGTCCAATAATTATATTTCACAATAAAATGTTCAAGAAATAAATAATTTCATGAAGAATAGATGTTTTCGTGTGATAATTTTACTAAACATTTATTATTCACGTAAATAATGTTTTTACACCCTCATTATACCTGCAGAGTTAGTTATCAATGTCATACTGAAGAGTTGGCACTCATCATATCCGTGCTGTTGGCTGTTAATCTTCAGGTACTTTACCTACTTGAAATCTATGACTTTAAAGTTTGGCAAAATATCCTGCTCATACCAGAGATCCACTAGAAAACAACATACAGACACGAACGCAAAAAATTGATCAATATAGCTTTAATTATTATGAACTGGTTTGGATGGCGAAAGCGTCGTTCGCCATTGATCGCGTAAAATTCTCCATAAACAAATCAGAACTCATACTGTATGTTGTTTTAAATATACCATATTGTGTATATCCAGATAAGTATCTATCTACTTAATAATGTATCTTCATTCTTTGTTAAAATAAATCCGTATAAATATTTGTTCTGTTCAGGAATCGGATATGCGACGAAGTAGAAAGCCAAAACTTAAACACTACGCAAATCTTACTGTTTTTCTTTTTTAATTATTCTTTATGTTAGTTAGAAAAAAGCGCGTAATTGAAGACGATGGTACGATCATGAGAAAGCATACATCCAACGATTGACAGTTACAGGTTCAAGAAGTAGAAATTATAAGTTTATTTAAAAAAAGGGGAAGTATAGTAAAATCCATGCATGAATATGAGGACAAACGGCCATTTCATTTAGTAACTCGTTGATATAAAGACACACATAATATTGCACATTTGTTTATTCCAGATATAAATACCGCCGGAGTGGTGGGTGGAGTCATTTTTGGATAATTGGTCAACAGCCGTTGGAAAAACCTATGGAAGTTTTTAGCAAAGCTTTCGGTACGAACTCGGAATAAAGGCACTGGCCGATATCATATTAATTTCCAATTTTGAATTTTTGGGCTTCATAAAATAGTGTTGATTATACCATTTTATCAAAATATTATAAGTGATTATATTACTGAGTTATATTTAAGCGATGATTGTATTGTCACCGAAATGATGAAAAATCAAATTAAAATGATTTATTTTTATTCAAATTTTATTGTTGTCATTTAACCTATTCCATGTTAATACAAAATATTTTTTCTTTTATATGTACAAATTTTTCTACGTTAATTAATGTAATTGGTGTCTTACTGTTTTGGGGTATAAATAAATAAATGATGAAGCTTTTTGTACACTATAATTATTCGGACGTCCAATGGGTATTATTTTTAAGAATAGGATAGTAATGTTTTAGTTTAACGATCCTTCAATGCAGCCAAGCATATTTTATTGCAGTCAAAAAGTTCAGAATTCTGTTACCATCATCGGTTAACGGTTAACTGACTCTCTCACTTTCAGACACGATACCTATATCGAGTCAATTAATGTTGTTCTGGAAGATTCTACAGTAAGTTCCTTTATTTACTGCGCGGCCCAATCAAAGAAGCTATACTTTTTATACGGCAGTTGTTTTAGGTTACTCGTATTATTATGATTATTATAAGATTGTCGGTGACTGTGCCAGGTGTCACGTTGCTTTTATGATGACATCCTGTGGCAGCTTTGATCTCCTTGATGCCTCGTATAGTACGGCTCATTGTTACCGCTAATTACTATGGCATCATAAGTGTAAGACCATTAATAACATCGCTTCACGCCTGTATTCCTTGAAGTGTTAGACAGAGCTATACGCTTTTATTTTGCCGATGCAGTTATTTTGTTCCACGTAATAGGGAGAAACCCAATAACACTGCCTGACACGGGGATCGAACCCAGGGAGATCTAGCTCAACAGCTGCGCTTGCGACCACTAGACCTATGTGAATAAACGGTGTTGGGTAGGGTACGACTGACTAATCAGACGAATGAATTAAAAAGTCAACAGTAAACAATACATCTATGAATATAATTAAACCATTTACAAAATAAAATAATTTATTATTTATTTCCAAACCACAATGTGAATGTTACAAAAAATCCCAACGACTAAACCGCGCAATAATGATTAGGCTTACGAAAATTTAAGATAAACTTGTCTTCCCTCCTTTTAACCCAGGAGGAAGTACCTTCGTACAGTCTAGTAGGTAATCTAACGGACCTCTGTAACTGTTGATAATGGCTAAATAGGGTTATGTTAATATTTAATAAAATATTTGTGTCCAAACTGGACTTCCGTACAAAAGGACCAGAAAATAAACAAGCTCCTTGTGCAACATACCAGAGTTACATTTACGCATTCCTGTACACAATTAAGGTAGGGTGCATGGTGCCGTCTTACCATAACTCTATAATTAGACCACAGCTACCTGTCTGGTTTCTATCACTCGGTTTGTCAGTGGACTCTTTTAGACGCGCGCTTTCCCGTTTACCGGGACACTGAAGATAAGTTGGGGACTTTTAATGTAATTACTAATTACAGTCGTCAGACCATTCATTTCGTGATTAAGGTATTACAAAATTATTTTTAGAACCGGTGTTTAAGAAAACTTTTAATCACTATAAATTATATTCAAATTAACGTCAGATTGTTTTTTTTTTTTTAGAAAGAGTTGCCTTGCTCTCGAATAAAGTTCAGATAATTTACACGTAAATAATATAAAACATGAGAAAAATGTAGGGCAACGGCATGAATGGCCTTTTGCAGAATGTGTCAGTTTCAGGGTTGTTTGAGTTGACATAACCTGACAGATGATACGCGGATCTCTTTTATAAATTCTACTAATGTCGTACTTATTATACGATTTTTTTTTATCAGAATCTATTGAAATATAAACCATTGACTCAGTTCAGTAGAGATCTAAGACACTCAAAAAATATTACAAACAGTTACAGCGCTGGCAAAATTAAATATGCAGCAGTAACACAGATATTTATTATCTTTCGAATATAAAAATTAAGAGAGCAATAATAATAAAGTCTGGTCTGTCATTCATTACTGTTCCACTGTTAAGCAAGGGCCTCTTCTCAAGAGAGCAAAAATGGAATATTATTGAATTATAATTACTATCTAATGCTATTATATTAATGAGAGTTATAATAATAATAACTTATTATAATAATAATAAGTAAATCACTACCTCATTGGTCTAATAGTCGCAAGTGCGACTACTGAGCATGAGGTCCTGGGTTGAATTTCCGGGTCGGACAAAGTGTTATTGGGATGTTCTGTAGGGAAATTCTCAGTAGCAGCACGGAGTCTGAAACTGTGCCCGGTAGATGGCAATAAGCTCGCCCCTTATTACATGGGACTCAATAACGGCATCGGCAAAACGTGAGTGTACAATAGTACACCTATGCCTAGCCCTTCGGGGGATACAGGCATGATACTATCTTATGTAATAATAACAACGTACAAAATATTCACAAGAAAATTAAGTGTGTTGGTCAGAGGGTCGTCTTAGGTGTTAGTATGAATAATGCAAGTATTTTATTTGTTTTCTGTTTTGTTCTGTTGTGCGACAATTTATTTGTTATTATTTTTCTACGAATGTATCCTTATATCGATGATAAAAATTGTTAGTTGTGTCGTCTCAAAAGCTTATTTAATATAAAAGCTATTTATTATCTAGCTATTAAGATTCATTCTTACCGCATAGGATCACAATATTACATCTAATAATATATAATTGGTTTTGATGTCGGCAAGCCAGTTTCACATATTTGATTTACCAGAGGCAGATAAAAGTTCTCTAAACGCGTACACATAAACAGACGTGACTGCTTTTATTTATTTCATTGAACAAATCATGGTTTGTAACAGTTTTTTAGAACATTTTCAGGATACGTGCCACATCTGCGAATCCATTATTTAGCTAGATGAATATGATGAATGATGATTATGATTACGATGGAAATTTAGAAGATAGGTGTGTTAATCAAAAGGAGGAAAATAAATATCTATATCAACTGAATTTAAAATAGAAAATTGAACGCAGTAAGTATTGAAATAAATTAAGATAATATTGACAGCACTGTCGTTTAAGCAATTCGGTTTCTGCGGATCACTGGTTCGATTCCTGCACGGAACAAATTTGTATCAACAAGATAGTTGTTCCGGGTTTTGGTGTGTGTAATTGTGAGATTTTGGTGCGTGTTTTCCCATGCCTACAATACAGGAGAAATCCTCGAGCGGGGGCATTGGTACGAAAATATCCAGGTGATCTTTCCTCAAATTTAGAGATAAGAATACAAAATAAACATTCTATAGATAACATCAGCTGAAGCCAAACGAATCCATATGAGTACATCCATTGAATTAAACTGTGCCAATTAATCGCCTTACCAGTCACATGGGCATGGAATATGCGTAAATACAGCGTAATAAGTTTTTATGTCAATGACCTGCTGATGCGGGATTAGGCGCGATTTGTACCGGGTATATGTTGTACTATTTTGATCGCGGTACCAACCATACTTTGGTGCAATATTGAACTTCTGTTATTAGAGATACATGCACTTGAACTTTGGGTACTGTAAAAATGTGCATAGTAGGACCAAACGCTCGATTTTAAAACTCTGTACCTATTTAAATATAAAAGCAAAAAATATTTTACTTGCTGTCTACCTTTTATCTGTTTTGGATAAGAAGGTTGTGCTAAATTATATATTAAAACGATTTAAAGTTAATTTTCAGTAAAATCGGTGCTATCAATCAGTTTGTATAAGGAATAATGAACGTTAAGCGCATGCTTATATAGCGTGACCCAACATATTAGTAACATAAGGACCAACTTAGTCTTTTTATCTAAATCTATTATATACTATAACCTTACACTAGTTCGAACAACTTATATCGTAATCTTATGAAACTATTGAAGTAATGAACCGTTGACTCACACTATGAAAACGTTAGATTTATTTTGCTACATCGTGACGTCACAACGCTATATGGATCAGGGAGAAATGGCTAATACATCAGTATAGATAATTGACTATGCAACGCCACGACTGACTTTGTAAATTTCTGTTTATCTAGATCTGTACTAAGAAATTCAGTGTTTCGCAGTATCAAACATTTTAAACGCAGCAATATTTTTATAAAAATTGAAAATATATTCTATTTTTGAACTAATTAAGAGCTGATGGCAAGATTTTTGCTTTTAGGACTGGAAGAGGATGGCTAAGATTCCTGAATATACATAGACAAAATGTTATTACCTGGTCGTTCTGGTCATGAGTCAAGTACAGCCATCCGAGCAGTGCTTGAGGACAGCCCTCGGTCTTGCCGCACCACTGGGGCAGGTCGGCGCCGATTGCAGTCGGCGACATAGCACCATAACACAATCACAACACTACGTATATCACAATACTAAGACCAGTTATAATTTTGATATTCTTTGTTTGGTACGTCAGGCCATCGCGTCGGCCGGGTCGGCTGGTATTTTTGGATCGCGCTCGGTTCCACGGGATGCGCTCGCGCCGGCTACGTTGTGACTAGCGGTCGCCGCCGCTCCTTAAGACGGGAGATGTGGCGATTAGGGACGCGGGTTTGTTAGAATAAAGCTTCGTTATCGATTGTTTAAAATATTGAAAGTTTTGTATGGACGTAAGCTCATTTATGGAACATAAATTTCAACTTTTTACATGCAGAGTAATGCCCAAAACACATACACGTACTTCTAACATGGACAAACATCTTTAAAATATTTGAACGCAGTCTGAGCAGAGAAAATGAGATGGGAGTACTCAATAAGCTTTGGAAAACCGAATGCGAAGAGAAACTATCATGTGTAAAGTAAATTGCGGCAGATGCATTCGATAGTTTCACAAAAAGTTATTATAAAATAATGTAGGACTAGGGTGTTAATTTGCAGAACAAAGATGGTAAATTTAGATAATTCCCTACTAACATAGTTCTACTCTGAGTATAATTAGCTGAATTATATATAGAAGTTAACGCGATCAGAGTTATTGTATATCAGGCATGTCCAGTAAGTGTCCAGTAAGTAGTCCTTAGAAAATACAGTGGTTCGGATATCGATACTGGTGACATCACTAGTGGCGAGCATGTGGGCGCACCCGTCCGCGCCGGGGACGGCCAGGAGAGCAATATTTTGGTTCACCCCGCACCATATCACTACGAAACGATACAACACCGTCGTAGAACTACATGGTACCAGTAATACCAATCGCAATTGTTTGACCAAAAATAAGCTTACATAAATCCTAAATGCACTGTTAGTCAATGATAAAAATCGTTACTAAATTTAAAGTTGAAGACATCTAAGTACTAGTTACCGTTGTGCGGGTTAGTGCATGCAGTGTTTATCTCACAATAATTTATTTTATAACATTTTTTGGTAAACCGATAAATAAATAATTTCTACTAAAGAATTGTTAGTTGCTACTTTCGTCTTACAATTTTAGAACACCGGAGCTAACTCAGTGTTTTGGTAGGCAAAAATTTAATTGAAACACTTAACAGGAATCGATCTCAGCACTTATAACTACCGTCTAAATTAAGATAAATATTAACGGTCATCAGAAATTTAATACTAGTGACGTGGGGTTCCTAAGTTCACGTATAAAGAGTATGTAGTAAGAAACGCTGATTATACATCAGCTCATCTAAGACCCCCCGCTTTGTTCCCCTCTCAAACAAAAGTAGGTCGATATAGAATCATTTGCTTCAGATTTGGGACTGCAATGTATTTTAAAGTATGAGTAGTGTGACTTAATAGAGAGTTTATGTCCCCATTCAGTTAAGAATTATAAGAATTTAATTTATAAATGCTTTAATGTTGCGCTTCTTACAATTCTTGAATGTATCTTTATAACATCAGGGTGATTATTAAATTTGAATGGGTTCTGCTACGATTTCTATATATATATTTTTCAGTTTTGTTCCATTTGATATAATTCATGCTACATATGCGTTAGAAGATTTTTTTCTAATTTACACATTTTTTTTTAATGTTGAGGCAAAATCAACAAAAATAAATCTTTCCCAATTGTATTTGGTTAATAATTGGGCCAAGTCTCATACAAAATTGCCGATATTTTTTGCCACAGCAAAATATACTTATAAAAGCCACACGTTTTCACTTTTGAAACCATAGAAATCACTCTTAATATTTTTTAATATATATTTTCAATAAATGGTTTACATAAACAACACATAGTGGAGGGCCCTTGATAATATTTCTTGGCTCTCAACTTTAACTCGTCGGGACTCAAGTGTGAAATAAATTACGAAACATTTTTATCGCAAGGGTCTTTCTGAGTACCTATTACCATAATAGGCTGAACTGCATACATTATTTATGGAGTAAACATTTTTGTGCATAAGTATGGGTCACGGTTGGTGACATCTAGAGTGAGGACTTTAAACAAACAAAAACATCTAAAGACCAAGAGACCATTATTGGTCCTTTGGCCCTGATATTATCAACGGAATTGAAATTCCTAACACTGATTGAAAATTCTTTGACGTTTAAAAAATACCATGAATATATCATAGTTAAATACTCATACCTTAGTCCGAACATTAGATTGAACCCAAGACTTCTTATTTAACAGCATCAATAGCATCAGCCATACTTAAGTATGTACTCTATTTCGATACACCCGGAAGATATGGGCATTCTACTGAGAATCATGCTCCCACATTCACCCAATAAACTTTCCTAAGAATATTCCAGTGTCGTAGAAGTTACATACGGCCATAAGAATTTCCTGTAAACTTGATCTAAAAACACCACTTTTCATTGCATTCCTATTTGCTTATAGCCTAGTGATCGACGTTCACTCATGCGCAATGGGCGTATGTTTTATAAATGGTTTTTATTTACACTGCTGTATTTATTATATATATAAAGTTTATTTATTTATATATTTCTTCTTGTATACGTTTAGTTATTTCACTATAAAACATTTAATGTATAACTAGTATACAAATGAATATTATATAATATGAAGGATTTTTGTAAGAATATTTATCCTAAGCTTTTATCGTAAGTTACTGTCACATTTTAACTTTAGAGGCACTGGTACGTACATAGATACAAACTCTGTTCAAACTAATATTGTGATTTTTTTCCTAATATTTTCCTTTTACAACTAACTCCTTATTTTTAAGGAACCTTTGGCAGTTGGTAAGATCGCGTACGTTATACGACAAACGACCTAATGTTTTATACCTATGTGTTCTTTAGGCTAAATAATCAAAAGATTCATAATCATTATGATAATATCAAATACTTACGTAATATCAATGCCATAAAAAAAATGCATTAAAATCACGAATAAAGTGGTCAACTCTAGTTATCAATATCTATTGTAGACTCCACATTACACTACCAAATTAAAAAGTTCCATCATCGACATGGTTCTAGTACCAAATCCCCAATATTGGCCACACACCGCAATCCATTACTTCTTTGTTCAACAAGCCGTACATTCATTTACTCAGTCATGCACCAATGTATGTACAATACGAGCCAATATTGGTCCTTCAAAAAGAGCAGTTAAACATTTGTTTGTTTCAAATTGACGTTTCAAATTGTCAGTGTCATTTGATTGGATGGTTGTCTATTGTCGTCAATTAAGGCCCGTCATGCACTCCAATTGAGTTTATTACGATACCCAAGCGTTTGTATGAACTGTTAATAAAACTACAATTTATACAATATGCTTCATACTTCAACAATTCTACAGCTCCAGTGTTTTCTGTGGTGTTCTTATAACATAAAGTTTCTTAAGCATGACAAAATCGCTTTATAAATAAGGTGCTTATAGTCACTGATATATTATGAAGGTCAGAATAAATAATTAGACATAACATAACATAGTATCACGACTGTATCCCCGAAGGATTAGGCAGAGGTGTACTATTGCGCCCTCTCACTTCGCCGATGGTGTTAAGTCCCATGTAATAGAGGACAAACCTATTTCCATCTACCGGGCACAGTTCTAGACTCTGCTGTTACTGACAATTTCCATACAAAAAAACCCAATAACACCTTGCCCAACCCGAGAACCAAACCCCAGTGACCAGTGAGGCAGTGATAAATAACCTCTTCCCTTTATAATGTAGGGAATACTTGTTTTTAGATGCAATTGCATTATTAACTTTGCAATTTGTTTATTAATATGGTAAGCAGAGTCACAATTTAGATGACATCCCCCATAAGTGACGATATGCAAACATTCGTATTATTGAAATACGTTTATAACTTATTGTCCGTTTAATGGCGATGGGTTACGATCCGTAACAGATATTTTCACAAAAAATATTCACAACAGTTCCGCGCGCTTAAAAAAAAACTACTAGACTACCTACTGCGCTACTAAAACAACAATATTTGTAATAGCAGACTTCTTCTTCTATCGTGTCGGCACGGACTATAACGTAAGAATAGTCCATGCCGTAGTAGAAAGATAAGTCAGTTAGCAATGTCGAATATCAAGTCAGTCAGTCAGAACATCGAGGCTGAATGCTCAGGGCTCACCAGACTATCTCTTGTTTCGTCACTCGTGGAAGCTAATAGCAGATTAATCCACTATTAATATTAACTTTTTATGAAAAAAAAAAAAGCAATATGTATCATAACGTAAGTACCTAACAATTGGTCCTTATGAACACGGCTGCCGGTCCTTCTAGACGTGAGATCGACTTTTATTCGTATTTATATCTTTGAAACCAACCAACCACACATTGCATGCATTGTATACATAAAAATGAGGAAGGAGAATTGATGGGACTAATGTCTCCAAATATGTTCTAAATAGTAATAAAGCTTTCTAAAGAGATCCCAACACGTGTTGTGACCGTTCATTTGATTTTGGTGACGCCATTGTTTTTTTTTTTTATTTTGTGCAACATGTGTTTCGGTCTGACCATTAAAACACAAAGCTTGAAGCAACAGAACTAAACTTTCTAAGATTTTTTATTGTTTTTTAAAAGTGTTATTGATTCTAAAAATGCAACGCATTTATGTTTTTTTATTTTTTTATTTGCCCCACACAATGAATAATTCCTGTATTGTTTAAACACATTACCGACACAAATATTCACATGCACAAAAACCCAAACCCGGAACAACTATTTGTAGGTCATACAAATATTTGTTCCGTGCGGGAATTGAATCGTCGACATGTATCATAACAGTCGATTATTTAACCACTGCGTCAATCGTGCCGTCGAAGGTTGTAGGAACTTACTTTGACAAGGATTAAAAGCGAATAATTTGTCACTATTTGAGAAATGGTTTGTTCGCTTCATATTAGAATTTTGCAACGCTTAAATTTTTTTATATACTTATTCCTACTTTTAATTAAAACAAGACGCCCACAATTTGTTCGTCTATATAGCTAACGGTGATTCATCATCATCATCATCAGCCTGTATCAGTCCACTGCTGGACATAGGCCTCTCCCAATGCACGCCACTGAGCCCGATCCTCGGCTATCCTCTTCCAACCGCCACCAGCCACCTTGCGTATATCGTCGCTCCACCTAGCTCGAGGACGTCCTGCATTACGTTTGCCAAGTCGCGGTCTCCACTCAAGAACATGTCTACCCCAGCGGTTATCGGTTCTGCGGCAAATATGACCAGCCCACTGCCACTTCAGCTTACTTATCCTTTGGGCTATGTCGATAACTTTGGTTCTCTGTCGGATCACCTCGTTCCTGATATGATCCTTCAGAGAGACTCCGAGCATAGCCCTCTCCATAGCTCGCTGAGCGACTTTAAATTGGTGGACTAGTCGTACCGTGAGTGTCCACGTCTCAGCACCGTAAGTCATAACAGGCAGAACGCATTCATTGAAGACTTTCGTCTTAAGGCTTTGTGGTATTGGCGACGAAAAGACCCGACGAAGTTTTCCAAATGCTGCCCAACCTAGCCGTATTCTTCGACAAACCTCTCTCTCGAAGTTGTTTCCACCCAGTTGCAATGTTTGCCCGAGGTAGACATACTCCTTAACAACTTCGAGGACGACCCCATTGACAGTGATCGGTCCCGGGTCAACATGTTCGTTGAACATGACCTTTGTTTTGTCCAGGTTCATCCGAAGACCGATACGATGGGAAGAATCAGCCAGGTCGTCCAGCATCCGTTGCAAGTCCTGCAGCGTTTCAGCCATGATGACGATATCGTCTGCGAATCTTAAGTGTGAGATGTACTCGCCGTTGATGTTTATGCCGCGTCCTGTCCAATCCAGAGTCTTAAACATATCCTCCAAAGCATTATTAAATAATTTCGGGGATATAACGTCACCTTGTCGCACTCCTCGATGTAAGGAGATAGGTTCAGACTGATGCTGGTTCTGGAGTTTGACGGTCATAGTTGCGGCGTTGTATAGACATCTCAACACTTGGACGTATCGCCAGTCGACTTGGCTTCGCTGCAAAGACTCCAGAACAGACCAGATTTCGATAGAGTCAAAAGCCTTCTCATAGTCCTCAAATGCTAAGCACAGGGGCTGATTATACTCTTCGGTCTTCTGTATTATCTGCCGCACTGTGTGGATGTGGTCTATGGTGCTATATCCTCCTCGGAATCCGGCCTGCTCGGGGGGTTGGAATTCGTCGAGTCGACGCGTGAGACGATTCATGATGACTCTTGAAAACAGCTTATAGACGTGGCTTAAGAGCGAAATAGGGCGATAATTCTTCAAAAGTGTTTTATTACCCTTTTTGTAGAAGAGAACGACAATGCTCCCACTCCACGCCTCTGGAGTTCTCCCAGTAAAGAGGATGGAATTAAAAATTCGCTGAAGCTGTTTGAGCGGAGGAGTACCTCCCGCCTTCAGGAGCTCCGTGGTAATTCCATCCTCCCCAGGGGCCTTTCCATTTTTAAGCTGTTTAAGAGCCATCACGATTTCATCTAAGCTTACCTCTGGTAGCTCTTCTGTATCGTGGCGGGTTAAAGTGGCTCTGGAATCCTCAGTTTCGGGTACAGGACGGGACGCGTGTGATGTGTATAAGCGACCGTAGAAATCCTCAACTTCCGCAAGAATCTCCGGCTTAGAAACAACTACGTTCCCGCTTGATGTGGTCAACTTCGTCAGGTGGCTTCGGCCTAACTGCTTCACGAAGACTTTTGACCCCCGGTTTTGCTCAATGGCTTGCTGTATGCACTATGTGTTGGAGCTACGGAGGTCTCGCCTTACCAGCTTCGTGATTTTTTTATTCAAAGCCCGTTGTTCTGACGAAGTGACTGCGGGGTCGTCGCGCCGTTTTTGTATCAGCTGCAGAGATTCTCCCGAGAGCTTAGACCTCTTACCGGTGCGCTGCGTCTTATAGAATTTTGTCCCTTCTTCCCGGAGGACTTTCACCACGTTGTCGAGCTCCAGATCAACATTATCCACATCAATTGTGGTTTCCAGAGCAGCAAATCGGTTTTCCAGTTTCAACTGGAACGTTTCAGAACCAATCACGGTTTGGAACATATTTGGTCGGAGCGTGGACCTCATTAAGCGGACACGTTCAAGTTTAAAATCGATATTGAGAGTGCCTCGGACAAGTCTGTGATCACTTCCGGTTTTAAACCTAGTGATCACTGAGACATCTCTAAATATACGCTTTTTGTCCGTCATAATGAAGTCTATCTCATTTTTTGTCATAGCGTCGGGGCTTTGCCACGTCCACTTACGTTGGGACTGTTTCTTAAAGAAAGAGTTCATTAAGAAAAGCCCCTCTTTCTCCAGGAAGTTGACGAGCATTTGCCCCCTATGATTTCTCCTGCCAAACCCGTGAGGTCCTACTACCGATTCGCTGCATGTTTGTACACCCACTTTAGCGTTAAAGTCACCCATGACAACGTTGTAGTGCGCCCCAGAAGTGTTATATAAGGCTCGGGAGATATCTTCGTACATGCTTTCCACCTCATCGTCCGAGTATGTCGAAGTCGGTGCGTAAACCTGGATAACCTTGAGGCTATACCTCTCGGTTAATTTTATTATGAGGTACGCGACCCTTGACGACACACTGGAGATTTCTACAACGTTGTCACAGATAACCTTATTGACTAGGAACCCGACTCCACCTTGGGATGGTTGGTCTCCCTCTCTGAAATACATAAGATGGCCCGATTCTAAGTTTATGGTGTCCTCTCCCTCTCTTCGGACTTCGCATAGTCCGAGAATGTGCCATCTTATGTTTCTCAGCTCCTCTTCGAGTTGTACCAAGTGTTCATCTAGCCGTAGCGTGCGTCCGTTATACGTAGCCAGGGTCAGTTTGGTTTTGTTTTGGCGGCCTACCGTAGCCCGGAGATTCTTAGCACCCCCTGCTCCACCTAAACCCTGATCGCCACCTTGGACAGGTATAGTGGAGCTACCGGGAACTGGGGGCCGTTTTTTATGTGTGCTGTGCATTAAAAGGAAATGCCCATAATCACCACGCTGGGCAGGCGGGTTGGCGATCGCAGAGCGTAGCGCCTCGCACTAGTCATGCTGCTGCCCATGACTAATCTGGAATTTAACTACGCTCTTTTTTTTGTTAAAATGGTTATACCGCCATTTGTCGGTTTGGAGAAGCACGAGGTGAAATGTGGCTTTATACTACGCTCATTGGGTATTTGAGCATTTATCCCTTAGTCGCCTTCTACGACATCCACGGGAAGACATGGAGCGGTCCTATTCTAAAGCCGGGACGGCACGGGCTACGGCTAACGGTGATTAAAGTGGATTAATAAATAATGCTAGTTACTTAATAATTATGTCCCTCAGTACTAAAGCCTTTCAGGTTTTGAGATCATACCGAATAAGACTGTGACGTTTGCGTGTTTAGGAAAAGGTAAAAAATTTTCTAGACTTCTAACGGTCTAAGATGCAATGGATGATTAGACGTGTTAAGTAAATAAGTACTTAGTTATAATAAAGTTGAAGTATTTTATTACATAACATAGCTTCACACCTATAATAGAAAATCTAAGGATTAGGCAGAGGTATCTATTGTACGTACGTCTTAAAACTGCGGCCAGACACCGGAGGACGGGCAGCAGCGTCCTCTCATTAATCGGTGAGCCACTGCGATCCCCAAGCCGCCTGCCAAGCGTGGGGATTATGGCAAACCCCCCCTTGAGGCAGGCCTTCGTTCGAGCAGTGGACATCTTCTGGCTGATGATAATGATGATGATCTATTGTACAACCTCTCACCGGTGCCGTTATCAAGTCCTGTGTAAAAGGGGGCAAGCCTGCCGGGGACATTTCCAAACTCCAGACTGCTGCTCAGAGTTTTTTAACACAAAAACCCAAAAATACTGCCTGACCCGGGATCGAATCTAGGACTTCGCAGTCGGCAGCCACGCTTGCGATCAGTAGACCAACTATCCAAATAAGTAAATACCTATTTTATTTAAATGTTCTAGATCTATGTGATTGTTTCTCGTCTGGGGAGGTGAAGGTTTTTCCCCCATCCGCAAAATGGCGACTAACCATCATTCTTTATTCAAATAAGTCTAATTTTTATCATAAAGATCCAGATATCTTAATCTCCCTCATTTAAAGAGGTCGAACCTTAAAGTATCAGAATATTTATTATTTATATTTTTAATATTTTCGAAATGCTGGCCAGACACAAACATTCTAAAACCATCAACGCACGAAGAAAAAATACAAGTTTTTGACAAACGAAATAAAAATGTTCCAAAATTGACAGTAGTTATTTGACACGTCGTGTTTCTGTTTGTTACAAGATTATATTCGAAGTGTAAAAACATATCGCAATATTTAACTGATCCGTTTCATTCTGAAGGACAACTTCCATTTATTGGTAAACCAGCATATATTTTTCCAGGTAAGTTTTTTGATTTTCGTTTGACTTGCATTTGACATTGTGACTTTTCAGCTGCGTGATAGGAAACCGGTGATCTGTCCTGATTGGGGCATGGGAACCAAGACATTTTAATAATCTGATAAAATAATTCGACATTGATATTATAATTGTATTTTAATTATAACAAGTCAGGGTGTCTTAACATTGGGAATCCGGAACTACATAATAATACATACATATAAATCAATCAGTATAAACACTCCAACTTTAGAGCCTGTATATAGATAGTGATAATTAATGCATATATTAGTACACAGACCATATCCCTCTTTATTTTCTTCCATGATTCATTTCCTTGCATTGGCTATCTATCTAATGATACTATACCCCGGTGATAGCCTAGTGGTTAAACGCTTGCCTTCCATGCAAGAAGGTCTGAGTTCAAACTCGGCACGCACCTCTGATTTTTCGGAATTATGTACGGATCAGAATTTGATTATCATATGCGTTAACGGTGAAGGAAAACATCGTGAGGAAACCTGCAAACCTGAGAGGGCTCCATAAAGTTCTCGATGGTGTGTGTAGTCCACCAACCTGCACCGGGCCAGCGTGGTGGACTAAGGCCTGACCCTTCTCATTCTGAGAAGAGGCCCTTGCCCAACAGTGGGACAGTAATGGGGATCACACAACAAGCCATTCAGACCAAGACAGCTCTACCAAGATTCACGCATTTAAACGCACGAAGACAATATTAAATTTTTATTTATCATAATTATACAGTGTGTTCGGAAGTAGGGTGTCTCCACTGCAGGGTAACCGCGACTTCCTCCGGTCATGTAGGTCAGCGTGCTGCTATGGCATACTGTTGTTTTTGCGTGTTTTGATTACTTTATTATGTGTTACGTGTGTCATGCTGGTAACTCGGTCACTAACACTATGCCTATGTAAAAGCTTTTTGTGTTAAGCTTTCCTGCTGAAGTATTAAACATACAATACATATGTGTGTACAATGTTTGAATATGTAATTTTTCCATTTTGCTTATTTTCCATGAACTTTTTTTGCTTTTTTTAAATACATTGCCCTACATAAGGATATCTCCTGTATCGTGAGTACTGTTTACAAACATACATGTCACATACACACATAACCAGACCCGTAACAACTACCTGTAGATCATACAAATATTTGTTCCGTGAGGGAATCGAACCCGCGAAACCTAGCGCAGGAAGCTAATCACTTAGTCACTGCGCCAACAATGTCGTGCCAAATACATGATTTATTAATGATATTTTTTAAATTCAACCGTTGCTGTCCCACTGCTGGGCAAAGATCTCCCCCGTAGCCTTCCATTCCTGTCTTTATGTTGCCTTCTCTGGCCAGTTCTCTATGAACGCATCCATTTCGTCACGCTAAGGTTTCCTAGGTCTGCCTCGGCGACAGCACCTTTTGTCAGGCACCCGCTGCGTGTTGATCCTGGCCCATCTGTCCCGGTGTAGCCTGCAAATATCGTCATAATTAATTATATTTTTGATTTTCCAACTGAAGCCGTCTCCGATCAAGTAAGTATCTCCAAATTCCATCATATCTAGAACATAATAATAATATTAATTATTACCTACCTAAAAACTAAGCATAAAGGGAGACTTTATCATTACAAATCATAAGTATGATGTATACGCGTATTAGGCTAGACGTATCATTAAAACTTCGTTACAAAATAAAGTCGAATGTGTAACGACGCGTAATAAAGCAACTGAAAAAGTGTGAACCGTGTAATCTAGATCTAGGCGCAGGAGCCATGGTTAGAGGCACCAGGTTTATGAAAATTTTAGGTTAATAACTGTATTATTTTAAAAATTCAAGTAAAAGACCACGAAAGGTCACGCCAAGATAGAGGCATACCGGAAAATCGTATCCCTCGCGTTACACCCATCTCGACGTTACTTGGATGCATTCGAGATTTTGCCCGACCGTGGATTCGAACCAGACCCTCATCTTCAGCAGCCACTCATGCGACCCCTGTGCCGATGAGGCAGATTGATTTCGTGATGTTTTATAAACGGAGTGATTGTTAAAACGGACTTATATTGAATTAAAGTCGCACTTGAATTTGTCACCCTGCCTAAAAAGTTGTTGAATAGGTCTATTTAATCTCAATGTCCTCCATGGATATTTAGACAGGCACAGAATTTAAAGACACAGTTTTTTTTTTAAACATTGCCCACACTATGCTTTCTCCTGTGTCGTGTGTACAATTTTACAAACATACATGTCACACACATGCACATACAACCAGACCCGAAACATCAACTATCTGTAGATCATACAAATATTTGTTCCGTGCGGGAATCGAACCCGCGATTCCTAGGGCAGAAAGCTAATCACTTAGCCACTGCGCCAACCGTGTCGTCAAAGTTCAAACAAATATTTCTTTTTTTTTTGTCGAAAACTATAAAATAGAAATTTGACATATCCATATTAGTGACTAACAGATGGTGACCCTACACCGATGCTATCGTGGATTATCAAAATAATTGAACTAAATTACGGGCGTAGAGGTTTGCTGCCGTCAGGCCAAAGTAGGTGAATGTTTAGGAACGAATGTCTTGGGGTAGTTTAGGGGATAATATTGTGCTTCGACGGTGACAGGGAACCGGCTGACTTTAACTTCAGCAGCGAAGTTTAAAGGAGGTTTAATTTGTAACTTGCAGGTTGAAATTATCATATTTTTTGCCACTGTTTCATCGCGTAGTTATGATCGAACGTATGAAATTCGGATGTTTGGATCAGTTTGATTTATAACTTAGCATCACGCCTGTTTTTGTCAAACGGTTAGGCAGAGGTGTTATTAATTTTTGTACACCTACATTTCGCCATTTTTAAAAGCTTTATTATTAACTTTATGCCTACAAATCCAAACTTAAACTTGCCACTGGCAATTTCCTAACAAAATACCCACTAAACCTTAGAATCAAAATCCAAGACCTCACTTAAAGCAATCTTTCTTAACCACTATACCAAACTTGCAGTTTAAATTGGTATTAAAGATATCATAGTAATAAAATAATAACTTATTCTGCAAAACTGCGGGCCACCTTTCACAGAAGCCTTCATCAGCTGCCGTGGGCAAAACAGTTCGTTTTCTGTACTAGGAATTGATAAAGATTGCGCTGTGTCAGCTCGTGGCGAGGTGTTTAGACTTACTCGATTTGGTTTTAAGTTACAATGCTGATTGTTCAACTGATTTGCTATACGTACTTTCATTGTAAATATATGAGTATGATACTCGTGTTTACATATCTACATCAACTACCTCATTTGTCTATTGCTAGAAAGGGAGATTGCTGGGTTCTATTCCTGGGTAGGGCAAAGTGACATTGGGTTTTTTTCGGTAAGAGTCTGGAGTTTGGTATTAATTCCGGTTGATAGCAATAGACTATAGACAATAGACTAATAGAGAGAAAAAAACAAAGACTCGCCTCCTGTTACGGGAATTTAAAAAACGGCGTTGGTGAAATGTGGGTATACATATACATATGTAATACACTTTTACCAAACTTTCGGTGAATACAGTTGTGACGTAACTAAGTACGTAACTATAGTACGGTTTTGATTGACGAGTTTGATTGACGAGTAGTTTTCTTGATCCAGTTGTTTTTCCGAAATTTACGAAATGTACAGTCATCAATAGTAATTACTCAACTATTATTTAATTATATTCATCATCCTAACTTTATTAATATTATAAATGCGAAAGTAAGTTTGTTTGTTTGTTACCTTTTCACGCCTAAACTACTGAACCGATCATTATGAAATTTTGCATATACGTTGTCAGGGGTACAGAAAAGGACATAGAGTCCCTTTCGTCCAGAAAAAAGTATTGTTCCTGGGGGAAAGAACAATAACTTTTGACGGTCACAATTGCTTTAGGACGCTAGATGGCGCTACGTATGACTCGAAAAAATGCATGCGAAGCCGCGGGCGGTAGCTAGTTTATTGTATACTATAGGGGTAAAAGCACCTTTGAAGTTACATATTATTAAGCTAGGTCCAGATGATATAAAAATATATACGCTCCAAAATGAGATTTTCCTTTGTTGGTTAACAATAAATATATATTAACCGAGCTATGGGTCATTACAAGTCGCCGACTGCAGCGAATGATCACGGAGACAGGCAGCTGGGCAGCTTGCCAAGTGGATCAGTGATAAGGGTGATACCTAGGCAAACAAAAAATAATTCTCGCTTAAGCATGGTCGTTGAAACTTTCTAATCTCTCGGGGAAATCTGTTCGCGTGTACAAAAAATAACGTAACGAAATCATTAAAGCGGTTATACCTTAACAATTTGCAAGCAAGCTATTGCTGCTAATGTTATTTAGCTGAATTGGCAAGGGAAAAACACAATTGTTTTAGTGATAGATATTTGATATTGAAATATGACTCAGTTATATTTACAATCGCAATAGCACCGATTTGAATGGACGATTAACCAGCTTACAACAAGGTAGTACCGACTGTGAACTGGCAACTAGTACTATCTCATTAAGATTAAGAAGAAACTATCGACCACGTTGTGCATACAACGGGGTCGAAAGTTACTTTATAGTTTTTAAAATATATATTGGCGTCTAATTTTAATTGAAGTAAAATATGCTTTTTGCAGCGCTGCCGGGTATGAAATAACCGATCCGTTCAGCCGTCCTCGCGTGAAAGAGTAACAAAGATCCATCTATCCATCCATCCATCCTCACAAACTTTCACATTTATAATATTAGTAGGATTTGTGCGGTAAAACTTTATTATGGCATGACATCTGTCGGCGACTGTAGTTCTTTACTATTTGTTCAGGTACTTGAATCACAGCCATAGCGCGGTACACTCGACGACACAATATTTACGGTCACGTGATTCAGATTCATGTTTTTGTATTCAAATTTTATTACGAGAACTTCTTTAGTTTTTACATTTTGAATCGATAAGTTTAAGGAAATGTCTTTACTATTTGATTGTTTAAACAAATGTAAAAACATAATGGCGATAGGCAAGCTTTCTAAGCAGACTCAATTGACAAAAAACAGGTACATAAACAGACGTAACAGACTCTAAAAGCATAAATAGCTATGTAAATTGTATGAATCCTATCGATTTATTTTTTCAACCCACACCGTCCTACTGCTGGGCAAAGCCTCCTCAAGTTCATCTATACATCTCTTTCCTGCGCGAGCTTAAAAATGCTAAGATAAAAATAGAAAATAAGAAAAATAAAGACGATTCTTTTTTATTCCAGCTGCTAATAAAACACACTATACCTAACCTTTTAGTTTATAAAAAATCACGGCAACTCGAAACAAACACTAAAGTGAAATGAAATCGGGATTCGTCCACCGTTAGTGGTACACCACAAACGACGTCACAACCACATAAAGTTAGTTTTACGAGTCTGCTCGACAGTTTTAATGTCCTTGCCATTTGCTTTGGAAATGTGGACGATGGAGTTTTATCTAGGACTTTTCCTGTAGGTCCATAGATCCGTTTTGTCGTGTGGTACCTGGAAAATCAGTTATATGTACTATTTATTTCGAGTGCTACAAATTTTTTAGATGTTATTTGAATAAGTAGTGACATCTAAAGCACCATTAGTACAATATCTCAAATGGTTTCATAAACTTTACTGGGAACTCAGTCACACTACAATTTTATTCTATCCATGAAGTTTCTTCTCACTAACACGCTTTGGACCCATTCATCTGCATTGCATTTAACGTCCGTTAATTTTATTTTTGTTATCATAATAAATTGATAGCATTTTTATCCAAACTTGCGCAACATATACAGAAAGACTCGAAACAAACACCACTGTAGAGCATATTGTTGATGAAGTTTAAAATGTTATGAATGAAAGAAATAAATCCAAAAGCTTACTGTTCTGAAGCTATAGGCAAAGAAGTTACTCTACAATAATTAGAGAAATTATTGTACCAGTTCCTTGTATTTTTTTTTAATAAATGTAATAACACGTGGCGCGGCCGTTGTTCTCCTCGACTCCATCCATGATAAACCTTATCGCTCCACTTAATCATAGTTCAGGACTTCAGGCTATGCTTTAACACCATACTCTTGACATGACGCAATTTATTATATTATTTCTACACCCACTTGGAACTACTTGAAAATTTTGGAAAAAAGTCGTTAAGAGTGCAAAAATCATATTGACGTCATATAAAGATGTTTTGAATTGTGCAGTTTTGTTTTTATGAAGACTGTTGAACGAAATAAAAAAAAAATTGCTAATAAATTCGTTGATTGATGCACCACTTGTAGTGTGGTGACATATAATAAGTCAATTTTAAATAAAGAATCCAACTTAATATTATAAATGGGAAAGTTTGTGAAGATGGATGGATGGATGTATCTTTGTTACTCTTCACGCCAAAACGGCTGAACGGCGCGGCGGCTTAATTACGTAGAAAAGCGACAGCAACGCGACAGAAATCTCACTGTCAGTCAATTTGTATGACATAAAAATTACGTTTGACAGAAGCTATCGCGCGATCTACGCCTGTCGCTACATCGGTAATTAGGCTGCGGATTTGGATGAAATTTGGCACAGCGATAGATTATAGTCTGGAATAGTACATAGGCTAGTTTTTATCCCGGAAAATGTACGTGTTCGTAAACCATGCGGGCGAAGCCGTGGACGGAAGCTAGTACGATAATATTCTTGACGACCCTTAAAAATAATCTCTTTTCTCTCATACACGTCTACAAGTATCTACACACATGTTGGTTCAACTACATTCCTATTTAAATATCAATTGTCAGTGACATTCGACATTACAATTTCAATGTGCAAGCATTAGGCTTGCACAAATATGCAGGTACGTGTGTGGCAACTTTTCTATGAAGGCGTTGCGTAGACTTGTGCAATATGTGTGCATTTTTCTTCTAATACGCTTATTAAGTCCATTCTATTATATTATTCGAACGCTGCTGTCCACTGTTACTGTACTGTCCACCAGTAGTTAGTAATGTATAAATCCTTCCCATAGATCATATCAAACTGCCCTACACCTTGCATTCTCCCCATGTTCCCACTGAAAATTTCACCGCAAGTAAATAATACCTTCCTATACTTCACGACGGCCGCTACTCTGGCCACCCCCTTGACCGCTACACGCGAGGGGTCGACGACCTCGTCACGTGGTCAGACCAGCGTCTGTAATTACCAGTTATGCGTAATATGCTTTTTAACAATAACTACTCATGTTTGCATGCAAATGTTAAGGAAAAAGTGCAGTGAACTGCCTTCGTTATGCCTTTTTCTGGTCAGAGAATGTTTATAGGCTGGAACACGTAGCGATTTATTATATTTAAAAAATAATCATGGCAGTTTACTGACGTGAACGTTTTGTTCTGAAAGAAATTACAGTGACATCTTTATTTATTTAATTCTCAGTGGAGTTACACCTAGGATCAGTCTTGGATCGTTAATATTATTAATATATGTAGTTAAATTAAACTTATTATTAAGACTGTTTATGTGCCCGTTCTGTGATTTGTAGTAAAAAAGTAACTATTCGTTATATTGACGACACGGTTGGCGCAGTGGCTAAGCGATTAGCTTTCTGCGCTACGTGTCGCGGGTTTGATCCCCGCACGGAAAAAATATTTGTATGATCTACAGATAATTGATTCGGTTGAATAGTGTGTGTATGTGACATGTATGTTTGTAAACTGTACCCACGATACACGAGAAATCGTAGTGAGGGGCAAAGTTTAAAAAAAAGAGATATTAGCTTTATGTCTGTGATAAAAGGTGAATTGAGTGTTATGATAGTGCGTGGTGGCAGTGAACACCCCCTTTCGTAGTTTCATTTTCGACAAAATGACTACAACCATCGGCCATTCGGCATAAATCGGCATTTGCAAAATGCGACTGTATCTTGTTCCGAATTTTCTCGAAATCTCCCGCAATTTTCTGTAAATACCAATTGCGTGTTATTGACGATATTTCAGCTATTGCAAACTTGTCATGGTTTCTATATGACAAGATATTGCTAACTAATCTTTTTTACTTTTCGAATTGTTTCTTTTACTTTCGATATATATAGAATATAGATAGATCTTTTAATTTAGTCATTGCAACATCTGGTTATGCTGATCGTTGTCATTACTTTACCTGACTTATGGCCGATTTTTCAATAGTCAGTTAACTTATAGCCGAAGAATAAATATGGCGGTTTGACATTTTCTATACAATAGCTGTCAGATCGCAATATTAATTCCTCGGTTAATAGTTATCTGAGGATTGAAAAATCAACCCTAAAACAATTTTCTTACATTTCTGTTTAGTCTGTTTAAAATGGAGTGTACTACAGTGAGTATAAGTGGGTAATATTATGAATATTTAACGATACATAGAGTGATAATTATTAAAAAGTTGTATGAATGTAGGTCGCACCGTCGACGGTACGTGAGACACACAGCCTGTCTGTTAACTATTCATATCATTATGCCGTATTTCAGTAGGTCAATGATATTAATAAAAAAGTTAACAAATAATAGATCATAGGATTGTTTTTTGTTGGTATGTATTTATTATCACCATTCACAAAAGTAACTTCAACTAATTCAGAAATTAATGATAATGTAGTGACTACTACTCGCAACATGGCAAAAAGTAAAGCGTCATCTATCGCAGTGAAGCTACAACAACAAACCCTGAATCGCACTATGAGAGTTTACAACGATTCTAACACATACGAATGTCCAACATCAATCGTCGGGCTTCGGCCCGCCAGACTAACCACCTTGCCTGGTCGGAGGATTCTCCCTTTTCAATGGAGGAATACTATAACTCGTTCCTCCATAATAATAAGCTGTCCCATTCCTGGGTAAAAGCCTCCCTCGCTTTCCACCGTTTCACGCGATCCCGCGCTATATCTGGCCACTCTGCACAATATAATAAACGTTTAAAAGTCCATGCTGTACACTCCCACGCAAATATCTCCCCCTTTGCTCCACTTCTCGTGATCCCATAATATACATATAGAAATATATTATTTGCAAAAGTTTTTGCGCATGTACCAAAAGCGGGATCAACGACCTTTTTAACTTCAGTAAATCCATGATTATTAAGTTTATTCCGAACAAGTTATTTCGTATTGCACGACAAACAAGTTTTTTCAGACTTTTGTTCAGTTTCCGCGATAAAGTACTTTGTGGAATATTATTGGTCTGTCATCGTAGTTACGGCACATTGCAGAAACATGGTCTTTATTATATTATTGATAAAGATATGCCTCGGTACTAAGTCGGGTCCTAATGTGAGCGAATATAGTTTTGTGCCTTACTTGGTTCATGTTTTATCTAGGTTTTTGTTTGTTTTAAGATCTGTTATTGAAAATTTGACGAAATGGCTTTGCCATTATATTTTCTTATAGTAATTTTCTCAGATTAAAAAGTGAGCCAAGCTCTACTTTTCTCAAACAGTTTGTTAATTCATTAAGACACATGCGGCACCCGGTAAACAGACTCAATAGATTTTCTATTGTCTTATTTGCATCACTTGATGGGTTAATTATTTTCTCCAACTTGGTATCTTCATGATTTACTTTAAAGGGCAAAACAGATCAAGTGATCTCGTTTTAAAAAATATAGGTACTATAGTTTTCTGATAGCCTGCAGCGTATGAGCGAACTCACGAGTCTTCATTTGTCGTATCGGCACCAGCATATCGGAATCGCTCGTACCGTAGTGGAAAGATTAGCCATTTAGCAAGTGGTATCGAGGCTGACAGCCCAGGGCGTGCCAGACGATCTCAGGTTTCATTACGTCGTGGAGGCTCTTGTCTTTTATTTATTTATTTGAGAAAACAAACAGTGACACATTACATAATAAAAAAAAAATGATCACAAAGGGTAAATAAATGTGTAACCAACAACATTTTCCACAGAATATAAATTAAGATATACTATTTTAAACATCATGCGATTATAATATTTTAATACGTTAACTCCAGATATTTGCAAGACTAACTATTAAATAAAAAAAAGCAAAAGGATATCAAATAATACTAATCATGAATTGTTTCAATAATTTTGTTTTTAAATGTACTAGAAGAAAGAGCAAAGATATCAATATGATTAAAGCATTTGTTGTAGTTCTTCGTAAGTGTCCTTAGAGGTGCCCGCAAGCCTGCATTGGTACGACAGGAGGTGACAGCAAACAAAGGACGTGCGCGCCTCACGACATATAGTAGTTCTAGGCACTATGTAACTTATTCTATTTCGAATGTTAATACAGTCGTAAACATTGCTACACAGATCGAACAAAACGGTCTTGTACGGAGAGTAGAATTTCTTTAAAGGAAGTTACCCGCCCGCAGTGGGACCAACCCTCCACACTTCCCGTATACCGCTCGGATCGCTGCAGATTGCGTTTGTCGTGTTGTCGTGCGCGCCGTGATTTACGATCCCGCGATTCGGTACCCGTGTCTGTGTGCGTCGTACCGCTGGGAACTTGCCTGACTAGATATTGACTCAGTAATGATATTGCCCGCAATTTTATTGCTAATTAGGGGGATTGGTTAAGCAGTGACATAGTTTTATTGTTTGAAAGATTTAATATTCACATAGAATAATATTTATAGTTTAATAACGATAATGTTTGTCGTATACATTTGGTAAGGGAAATATTTACCTAACATTTTGCTTTTAACGCTTATCAAATTTAACCTTGAAACTACACGAGACCAACTTTAGCGTCCCCTACGCAATAAAACAAACTCAAAAGTACATTATATAAAAAAATATGACAGTCGCGTTATATCCGGTTGGGGTTTGTCGCACCGGCACGCGCCACAACACTGGCCGAACCGACCCTATCCGTCAGTGTAGGCCTCCGCGCGACCGTAGCCGCCCGCTCCGTAGCGCTACGCCGTAACCGCTACGAACATACACGTGATTGGAAAAATAAGTTTGATTGTTTAATTTTTAACTGTTTAGTTTCGTTTTTAATTAAAGTTCCTTGTTATAACATGGATTTTAATGTTATGGATCTGTTTTATCACAAAATGGGGTAAGTTTTGTATAATATAACTTTTACAGCTTTGTTTTTCATGAGTTATGTTCTAATTATCGGTCTGTGGATCGTCATTTTTATGGTTTTCTAATTTGCAAATTATTGAGGACGAATTTTACTGTTATGGTTTTCAAAGGTATAAAGTTAAAGAAAAAGACTGTTGGGTAACATGGCATTTGAACTTTTTATTGAAATATTTGTTAATGTTTGTATCATTAGGATATCTAGTCGGTTATGACTAATAAACATTACCGTAAATTATAACTTAAAATTAATTGTATGAAAAAAAAACCATATTTATTCAGTTAATATAATCTTACAGTATACACCAAAACGCTCATATGTAAGAAAAACGTAAACATGTCGACATGTTATCTGATCATTAACTTAGTTTACTACTTCTAAGTATAAAAACTACAGTTTTATCTATATAATTAATTTAATAAACAAGACAACCCATGAAAAAATAATAGCAAGCTTATTAAAACGTTTTTAACAAAACATAGTGAAAAAACTGGCACGTCATGGAATTTCGAAGACCTGTGACATTTAATCTGCACTGGGCCTTCGTACTGGATTTCGGCCAGTTTCTCTATAAAAAAAAAAAACTTGAATGCCTCGAAGAGCTAGGAAGATGTGGTGTACCGTTTGCTGTAGATCCACATTTCAATTAAGTCCTAGCACAATTTCAACCACCAGTCTGCTACTGAGAATTTCTTTTCATAAAAACTTAATAACACTTTGCCCGACTCGGAGCCATGCTTGCGATGAGTAGACCAATGAATCAGTTATGTGATAGTATATGATAATTTAATTATTCAGTCGCGGGTTGGATTCCCGCACAGATCAAATATTTTTATCTATAGACAGTTGTATCGGGTCTGGTTGTGTGCATGACGTGTATTTTTGTAAACTGTACCCACGACACAGGAAAATCCTAGTTTAGGGGAAAATTATCTTTTTCATTAATGATAAAGATGATATTGGCAGATCAGTCTCATTTTGATAAATATGCGAGACAGTCGACAATGATGAACATTTAAACAGTTTATCTTACGCAAAATGAGCGACATGAACTGATTCAAAGTAAAAGATTTTTATTTCAAGCGTTTTTAAAACGTTCCAAAAGTGGTTTGGTCTTAAGAAACTCCATGGATACTCTTTTCAAATAAGATGATTAATCTCTTCAATCCCATAATTAGTAATTACAGACAATATTTTAATCGTGTCTCGCGAAGATCAGGGTTTTTGAAAACCAGGGGAAATGTATGATCTCTTGATCAGGAAATCGTCAGTCGTTTATTTTAAATCGATTTTTTCTTTACGACGCTCGTCTTTCAGTGACATTCAGTTTACAACGGTAATTTTTTTAGCATGCACATGTATCATAACCTTTATATCGATACCCCGAAAGGTCACGTATCGACATTATCTAATAGTTCGTGTGTACCAGTGTTCACGGCATTTTTAGGGGTTTGACATCGAATGGAGAAACTTCATAACCTCATCAATTATGGGAAAAGTTGAGGAGATTTATGTGATTATGTTAAATCTTATATGAAACCAATATATTTTGCTGTTGTTTCTATTTTCTTCTACATTTGATTTCAACTTGTCTAGAGACAGGTCTCATAACATAGCATCATGCCTGTATTCCCCGAAGGTTTAGGCAGAGATGTGCTACTTACTATACACTCACATTTCGCCGATGCCATTATTGAGTCCCACGTTATAGGGGGCGAGCCTATTGCTGTCGACAGGGCACAGTTCCGTCTCCGTGCTTCTACTGAAAATTTCTATAATTTCATTTGCGCGACCCGGGAATCGAACCTGGGATATCACGTTCAGCAGTCGCCCTTGCGACCACTAAACTAATGGTCAGTTGACAGACCTAATTTAATTACTAATCGTTATAATTATTATTATGTATGTCTCCTCTTTGCACGGGACTACAGAGTCCCGGACGTTCGGAAGGCGCGCGTGGGGCCGAAGCCAACACGTAGAGGCCCTTTAACAGCTTTAATGAAATTGTTATGGTGACATACCCAACGATTATCCCTGTATGCACTATATAAATGCACCCAAGGACCTGGGTTTGCAGGACTATTGCAGAACATGTGGAGAAAAACTACTTGGGCTATTATGGTGGGATGTTAGTGACCTAGGTTATGGGGAACTATAGGAATATATGGCGCCTGCCGAAACAATGTCATATTATGTACATGTAAAAATGGCAGACGGAGACTCGCCAACTCACTAACTGGCCCCCCAAAAATAGTTGCTAGGGTCGCAACAAGGGGGCAACAGAGACGTGAGAGGCTGAAGGTTGACGCACAAGGTGACGCACAGCATTCATCCTACGAGCAGAGCTCTACTCTGATGACTCCACTCTGGCCGGCCAATGTAGGCAACCCAGAGGCAGGAGACTTGTTCCTCGTCAGTGTTCACTCCAGCCAGCTAATGAAGGCAAGCCGTAAGTGAGGAACGGTGACTTGTCCCTGGAGCACTCTGATACCGCGAGGTCGCTATTCCCCGTCAGCTTGCCTCAAGGTGCCCTGCGGATTTATTATTATTAGGTATTAAGTATTGTGGAATTAATTCCCCTCAAATTCACTTAAATATCTCAAAAATATTCAAGTTCATCAGACGGTACTGATAGACGAGGACATCCATATCAAAACATGACATCTTTTCAAACGTGTTTGTTTTATCAAGGCTGTCTGAAACTGCCTGTTAAGGCACATAGTTACATTTCAACGCCTCACATATATTTTTATTTGTAGTAGACTTCCATATTACTAACTCGACTGGTGTGTTACTAACGGTCCTACGTATTTCACACACCGTAATAACTCTTTAGAAGCGTAGTTCTCTTCTGGGTAAAATATGAATGGATGAAGGCAGAAGGCCTTAATTGAAGGCCCTCGTGAGTATAATCTACAAACATTATGTCACATACATACACTTCCAGTTTCGAGAAAACTGTCTGCCACTGCGCCAACCGTGTTGTCACAGTGGCTAAGCGATTAGCTTTCTGCGCTAGATGTCACAGGTTAGATCCCCGCACGGAACAAATATTTATATGATCTACAGATAATTGTTTCGGGTCTGGTTGTGTGTGCATGTGACATGTATGTTTGATCATATTTTTGATGCTGACTGTACATGTTAAGGGCCATATAGTTATGTAATGAATTAATTGCATTATTATACTTATTTAGTCAGCCATGGTCATGTCTGTTACAAGTCCTCGGAAATATGTCACAAAGAGACATTATCGGTACGCCTACGATGCCTCAATGTTGATAGCGATATATTGTCACCATGTATTATGCACCCAAAGACGTTGGTCAATGAACATATTTATTTTTAATTTGTGCTGTGACGAGAATGGCTTTTGGGTCATTCTTCGAGCAGGATTCTTTACGTCAGTTTCGTGACAAATTTATTTTTTTTATATTTTTTGAAACTACCTACATAATATTAAAATGAACTCTTATAACAGTTTGCCATATGTCATTACGTTTCAGAATTGAGATCTTGGATTCGATTCCCGGATCGGGATAAGGCTTATTGGGTTTTTCTCTATGGAATTCCCAATAGCAGCACAGAGTCTGGAACTGTGTCCGGTAGATGGCAAAGTAGATGGTTATTATATCGGTGAAATATGGGTGTACAATTGTACACCCCTGCCTAAGTCTTCGGGGAACACAAGCATGATGTTATGTTATAATCATTTGACGTTTTGTGAATCACTTCGAATTGTTTCTCAGAAATGCCGTCAAACATAATTTTCATGCTAATAGCCAAACAACTCATAGCTTGTTAGCTAACGCTTGCCTAATTTGGTGCCTATAACACGAAATGGTATGCTCAAATGCTTACGATTGTTCACATTAAGTCATGATGTGAACAAATTTATTTATTTTTAAACGTATTTTCACTTTGTACTATTTCCTTTGACGTACAATTAAAATATTCCATCTATCTAAACAGTACAGCAGGTGGTTAAATCAGATCTTATCCATCAGAACACTAATATTATAAATGCGAAAGTAAGTTTGTTTGTTTGTTACCTTTTCACGCCTAAAACACTGAACCGATCATCATGAAATTTTGCATATAAGTTGTCAGAAGTACAGAAAAGGATATAGATACCTTTTATCAAGAAAAAAAAATATGTGAAAACTATCTACAATATATCAAATTTGTAGGCTGAATACCTAATACCTGATATTTCGTGATTAAAAAGTTGTTTCGCTTTAATAGTCATTTCTTGCAACTCTTGCCAAGAGTTAGCTTTCTGAATAAATTCTTCAAGTCTCCAGTCAAATTGTTGCCGGTACCTTGGGCAATATTGGGCATTGTCAGCGTTAATATTGCCCGTTTCTAGATAGAAATAGCTAATGCTGTACCAGTGAATTTCACTGCCTCAATGGTCTAGTGGTTGCAAGTTCAATTTCCCGGGTCGGGCAAAGTGTTATTGGGGTTCTGTATGGAAATTCTCAGTAGCAGCACAGAGTCTGCATAATCTGCATATAAGCTCGCTCCCTATTACCTACATGGGACTTAATAATAGCATCGGCGAAATTAATAATACAGGCGTGATGCTATGATGATGCAGTGAATGTCATTGTTTCAATTTACCCTATACCAATTAACTACGGGCCTCTACCAAGTTCCACCATAGCACTTGGTCTTTCGCCCTGCACCCAGTATAACCCAATACGTATAACCTATTAACCCACCACTTACAGCAACCATAAAAATAAACTGCATAGAGGCCCCAGGAACCATATAAAACGGTCATATCAAAACTCTAAATTTTAATACCTATACAAGGTGGAGTTTTATCAAACCTTACCCCCATCTCGGTCACAAAAGAAACTGCCACATTGTCACGTGACATGCCGTGACTAACCAATCTCATAATGATATTTGCTTTAGCTTCACCAAACGGGCACCGCGGACTTATTAAGTTATTTAGTTAAACAAAAAAAAAGGGGAGACTCAGAAATGAGGCCGGCATGACAGCGCGTGCCTTGATCGTGAATTATGGACGGGAGATAGATAATTACAGACATTGAACGAAAAGATATCGGGGGAAAGAAAGAATTTGCTGAAGTATTTGAGTTTTTTGTGGTATGGGAGTATAAATATTTGTGGCATGAATATGAAACAGGTTTAAATGCAACTCGACAACACTATTGTAACCAATGGCGTATTATCCTTAATGCAAACTAGGAACGTGCCTAGAGGCGCTAGATTTCAAGGGGCACGCGCGGCAATTTGAAAGAAAATTATTTATGCCTTAAAATTACTACTAGTCAGTGTTTCTAGTCATAATAGACAGATTTTTGGCTGAACTTAAAAAAAGACGTCTTTTTTCTCATTATTCTTAAAACTATGTTCGATTACAATGATTACGAATGCAAGAGTAATCAGTGTGCTCTTGGAGTGATAATCTATATAAATAAAAATGAATCGCCAAATGTGTGGCTAAGCGCATAATTTCAGAACGGCTGCATCTTTGTGGCAAATTATTTTTTTGTTATATTCCTAATTGTCAGGACAAGGTTTTTATAAAAGAAAATTTAAGGAAAATCGGAAATTTGAAATTGTAAATTGCACCCGTGCGAAGCCGGAGCGGGTCGCTATTAATATATATTTTTATTCATGTAGACCAGTTATAGGCTCTTAAGAATAATTAGACTCTAGTTGCGATGTTCCAAAGTGTTAGTTTTCCAATGGAGAAAAACGTGCAAAAAACTCCATGGTTACTCTTTTAAATTCGGATTGCCTATTGTCAATGTTATCGATACCTATTTGGTAAATTTTACTGATTTTCTCGATTTTTATATTCATTGAAACCGCAAATGCGCTCAAAGAGGGAAAGAAAGCATGAAGCAATTCAGTTACGATGATTTTTCGATATACTTAATCGGAGATTTTTAGAGATTGACCGGGTTGATACCTCTATTACATATAAGCAAATATTAGATCGTTATGACCCCTAAAATATTTTTATACATAACCCAATTCTTGTAGAAAATATCCGGCGCTAAATCAAGATGAAAACTTCAAGTTTCAACAAACGAGAAAAAAGTTTTCAAATTACGATTATAATCAGTAATTTCGATAGCAAGTACTGCAATTTTCCGACCTTCATAACGGAAAATGTAAAAAGTTTGTAAGGGCGGCCCGCTTGGGACCCAAACAAAATGCTGGTCGCGTGCGGCCCGCGATTTGTGTGCGATGTAACGAATTACTAATCAATAACATGCTTGTTTGCCGCAACTATGCAACTTGAGAGCGTTTTGACGTTTCATATTCTGTAGAATAAAATAGATAAGATCATTCGTGATCATAAAAGTCTAAACGGCAAAATTTTCCAATAGGATTCAATTTATTTCAATTTATTTTACTGAACATAGATAAATACAATACATTTGTATGTATTGTATTTATCTATGTTCAGTGGTGACAGATGTTTCTCCTTGTTCTACTTATATAAATGTATCATGTCTACTGTAAACACAGTGGGTCCCAAACGACAGTGTGGCAGACCCAACAAGAGTTGGCGAGATGAATTATACTCCTATACAAGGGATTGGCCCCAAATCGCAATGGACTGGGATAAACGAAAAGAGGGGAGGGAGGCCTTCGCCCTGCAGTGGGACACAGCAGGTTCATAATAATAGTATGTCACCATAATATTTCATTAAAGCTGTCTTAAAGGGCCTCTACGTGTTGGCTTCGGTCTCACGAATAATAGGTAATAATAATAAATATCGACTGAAAGAATATTCTTATACGATATATCGATATTCCGTTTGTCGCATAGCTGCACTGGCGTGCATTTACTTCGTATTCCGCGTCATAGATTTTCAATATCAATATTCAGAATTCGTTCTAGTTGCTCTTCCATAAAAGGCGGTGATCAATGGTGTTCACCAGAATATTCCCTTATAATGAGCATTCTATCCAATGCTATCAACTAAATGCTCACACAATATACCCATTTGGTTGCACAAGAGCATTTGAGCGAACCAAAAATTTGCTTCAAACATTTTTTGCCAAGTAATTCTAATTGTTCCGCCGAAGCGTTTCCTAGAATGATCTGACTGACGAAATATTTGTACCAACGTTTGGTTTCAAATGTGGAATAAAAGTGAAAAAAAAAGGCGTATGCTCATTGTTCTGTTACAAGGTATCTATATGGAGAGTAGCGTCAAATAATCATCTTCTTTTCTATTCAGTCGCCTTTAACAGCGCGTTGTTTACGTTGTGACAAATTACAAATCGATACGTAATGAGTTTGTTCTGCAACTTCGCAATTTCTTTGTCACGAACACAGATTTATTATTGAATAGGTTGAATCAAAGCATTGATTTTTCAATTACTGTGAAACCTACGTTCATTGCTTGTTGTCTTGAAATTAAGTAGCATTAAGGATTTAATTAGTACTTAATATTAATCTATAATATTTGAATACTTATCTAATGTTTTACAATTACAATGCAAACTTTATTACTTAATCTAGAACTCGCGGCATAAAGCAAAGTTCAAAGCACTCTGATTTAAAACTGATTAGTAAGTAACATACTATCTATTTAAAATTATTATGTTTGTAATTTGATCGTAAACGTCTACTTTAAAACGTCTACTTTAAAACGATCAAAATATTTTTTATACGCCTTAATATTGGCGTCACGAATGGAAATTTATTAAAAAGTGCTCATCTTTGGCACCCAAGAAAACAGCTCTTAAATCACGGAGGATACCTTTGCCCAGCTGTGGGATGCGGCTAGATAAGAATAAATTAAATGTTAAATGGAGGATGTTAAGGAGTAGGTCAACGACGTACTATTTACTGGTGATGGGCCCCTATATAAACAATGTCAGTCTTGCTGGTCTGTCTGAACATCTGCACAAAAGAAGACCTCAACTTGGTCACACCTAACATCAATGGACCACATTTTTTTCGAGAACTATTTTAATGTCTTACCATTGACTCGATAGAAGAACTACAGGATGTTTGTTTTTTGTCTCACCCCTACGAGTGCCTGACATTGGCCTAAGGTTCACCCGACACAATCAATACAACTAGTAAAATAGATGATTTTTAAGACCTTCGTTTTATGTCTTTTAAAGATCTACAGTATAAGTAATAAAGGAATCAGTGTAATGCATGTAAAAATGTACTTGAAACGCCTGTAAAAACCATATTGATAGAGGAACTTACTTTATCCGCTTTTAATATGAATGTAGCAGTGATAGCCTAGCGGTTGAACACTTGCCTTCCATGCAGGAAGGTCTGAGTTCAAACCCGGCTCGCACCTCTGACTTTTCGGAATCATGTGCGGATCAGAATTTGATTATCTCTTGCGTTTACGGTGAAGGAAAACATCTTGAGGAAACCTGCACACCTGAGAGGGCTCCATAAAGTTCTTGATGGTGTGTGTAGTCCGCCAATCTGCACCGGGCCAGTGTGGTGGACTAAGGCCTAATCCTTCTCATTCTGAGAAGAGACCCTTGCCCAGCAGTGGTACAGTATTGGGTTGAATTTATTTATTTATGTTGCTTATCTGTGGCGTGTCTCAACAACCTGTTATTAATAGAAAGTTCCACTATCAGATGGCCTTAATGATCATTTATTTCCATGGTCAAAGGTAAACCATAGCATCACGCTAGTATTCTCTAAGGATTTGGCAGAGATGTGGTTACCGTTGATCACCATATAATAGGGAGCGAGCCTATTGCCATCTTTCAGACACAATGCCAACGTCTGGGCTGCTAGTCGCAATTTCTGGATAGGAAAACCCAATAACACTGCTCGACCTAGGAATAGACACCAAGACCTCACGCTGAAGTGCTTGCGATCACTAAACCTGTTAGGAAGTCTAAAATTTACATGCATCAAAAATAAAATCTGAAATTTTGTTTGGTAAATAGTTTACATTCTAAAAACTCAGTAAAATTTAATCTCTTGCTCATCTTTGGCGTTTCCAATTTTTAATTTATCAAAATACAATAATTACGTCAATAGCAATGAAAAACTATGACGTCACGCCTCAGTATTCCAAACATTTTTAGAACAAAATGTGAAATAACCTTACGTGTTACCCGCAGTTTAATAATGATTACCTGGGTAAATTAATTAACCGTAAATAAGGCTCTGTTGTCATTGAAGTCAATCATCATTATCATGGACAGTTGGTATACGCCCAATAGGTAAGTACACCCTGTCCTGTACACCGCTAATGAAGAAGTACTCAGAATGTAATACCATAGATACGTTATAATTTATAGAGAAAGAGTTTTAGTACTTATATCCTACTAATCCTATCCTATCCTATCCTACTATCCTATCCTACTTTCTATCCTACTTAATATTATAAATGTGAAAGTTTGTGAGGATGGATGGATATTTGTTACTCAATCACGCAAGAACGGCTGAACGGATCTGCATGAAATTTGGCACAGGGATAGATTATAGTCTGGAACAGCACATAGGCTACTTTTTATTCCGGAAAAATGTACGGGTTCGTAAACCACGTGGGCGAAGCCGCGGGCGGAAGCTAGTGACATAACATAACATAGCATCACGCATTGTACACCCACATTTTGCCGATGCCGTTATGCAGTCCCATTTAATAGGGGGCGAGCCTACTGTCATCTACCGGGCACAGTTCCAGATTCTGTGCTGTTACTGAGAATTTACACATAGAAAAACTTAATAACACTCTGCCCGAATCGGGAATCGAACCTAGGACCTCACGCTTGGCAGTCGCACTTGCGACCACTAGACCATGGAGGCAAACGCAGTGTGACGACTTCATATCGTTCGCATAAGGCTCATATTCAACAATCATCTCTATGACTGTTACTGTGTAGGGTCGTAGACAAATTACTCAAAGTAGCCGTTTCAGGCATAACTATTTATAAGCACAATACAAAACAAAAATTCAATTAAATTGAACCAACACCGCTCGCGAGCCTTTCAAAATACTATTAATTATGTAGGTAATAAATTTAATTATTCAGGTTAAACTTCAATTATAGCCGTGTCACCAGGGCCATTGGATACACAATAAATGAAGAACACCGTTGACATTGAACCGGCCGCCATTAAGCGCACGAAACCACACATGGTTAATTCAGCTTTTTATAGCCGTTCCAATGTCACCTGAGTTATAGCCGATAGGTTGTTTGCTTAGTGGCTTCGTTAACATGTTAATTTGACGTGGCATGTGGTACGTCACACTCATGTAAGATTCTTTATTCGTGCTCCTGAAAAGGATTCATTCAAGAGCGTCTGCGATTCGTGAGGAAAGAGACTATACGCGTTTTAACTGCTATTGAGCATGATTTTGTTAATAAAAGTTGCCCCTGTTGCCCCAATGTTGTTACAGTTTGCAAAAAACTATCTGCCACACACACACACACACATCTGAAACGATTATCTGTAGATCATACAAAATTGAAATACATAAAGGGTATTTGTGTATGTGAACATACGTGTTTGTAAACGCACCCACGATACAGGAATTTATTCCTAGTGTGGGGCAATGTTTTTTTAAAAACAAACAAAAAAAAAAAGTTCTGCTTCCCCACAACAAACTTCAGCTTGTTGCACACATGATCACATAAACTGGGTCCCATCAAAATTAGCCAATCAAAAGATATTGTAATTGATAATTTCAATTACGGGAGTCCATTCACTCTCAAAAACTATTTGCCTCTTGACTTCGGGGGTTTTCCAAACAGATAATGCCAATCAACTAAATGCCACAACATGATAAAGAAAACAGATCACTATCGCGTGTCTATGCCCTTCCACAATTTTGTCTTTTAACTCCCTAATTACCACTACGTTTTAATTAGTTAAAATAAAATGATACACCGTCACGCCACCCAGGGTCACGGTCGCAATAGTTGTTAGTTGATACAATATTACACTCTAATGATGATAGATTTGTAAGGCTAAACTAAATTATGGTCTGTCGCACAACACGACAGTTTGTGTAAACGTTTTGTTAGGTAAACGGTTAACAAATAAAGTTAGGGTCGTGGAATAAGGATATTTATGGAAATTGAACATTTATTTTTCATGTATCACATGTACAAGGTGATGAAGACGCAACGAAATTAATAAAATAACTATTGGTACAAAAAGAACAAGTTCTTGCGTTTATGAGTTTGTACCGAATACTACTCGCATTCTATCGGACTGTAGCGACCACGGAAAATCCCAAATCGCACTATGACAGTTTACAACGATTGTAACACATACATATATACACGAATATGTACGAATGTCTGACATCAACCGTCGGGCTTCGACCCGCCAGGCTAACCACCTTGTTTAGTCAGAGGATCCTTCCTGTTCAATAGAGCAACACCATACCCCGTTCCTCCATAAGTTTAACGGCACAGTTCGCACAGTGGCTGAGCGACTAACTTGCTGCGCTAACCGTGCCGTAACAGATTTAAGTTTCTATATGTCTATTTTTACGCCGCTTCACGTGAAAATATTATATTCCTATGTATATTAAACATGATATCACGAAACATATCCAATCATTGCCAAGGTCACCCATATTGGCCCATTATCTACATGCTATTAGTTACAACCTTTGTTTTAGTTTGATTGGTTTACGGTGCGTGAGATAGAAATCCAAATATATAATTATCTTTTTACATATTATGCATATTAGTACTAACAGTACAGGAGAACCCGGTGCAAATATCTGATTTTTTTAAATTCATGTGGATAAATTTGAAATCACTTGAGATAACAGTGAAGGAAAACATCGTGGGGCACCTTCACAAGTGCACACCTGAAAAGGCTCCATAAAGTTTGCAGATGGTATCTGAAGCTGAACTTGCACCAGGCAAACGTGGTAGACTACGGCCTAATCGTATTCTGAGAAGACATCCATACCCAGCAGAGAGAGAGAGTGATGGGCCTATATTATTTACATAAATAACAATCTAGCGTTGCAGTCAAGAGGAACGCAGTGTTAAGACTGGAAGAAGGGACTGGTGATTGATTATTCCACGTCTTCTTCTTCTATGGAGTTGGCACGAACTATCACATCAGAATCGCACATACTGTAGTGGAAAGATTAGCCAGTCAGCAATGGTGGTATCGATGCTGATTGTCCATGGTGCGCCAGACCATCTCAAGAAGAGACTCTATCCTAACAAACTAACGAATGAAGTCCACTTTTTTTAAACTAGTCATCGATTTTTTGTGTTATTTTATTCAGATACTTCAGTAACATTGACATGTCACACTCGTCGAATGTGTCCATGATATAATATTAAAATGGAAAGTCCAGACTAGGGTATTTTACCGTGTGAATTTGTTCCACCAGTCAACAGACCAGCAATTTAAAAGCGGAGGCGATTAACACTGCTTTTCAACATCGTGCCATCAGAACCAACAATTCCTTGTTTGTGTTTAGGGAGACAATGTTAATTTTGTTAGGAGCAATATGAGACTGCATAGATCATAGATATGTCATCAAGAAATCTGTAACGTCTGAAAAATCTGCAGGCTACACAACGCCAGCATTTTTTTTTGGCGTCGTTTCTTTTTTTTCTAGCATTGTACAATTGTCTACAGGTACTGGATATTGATAATTTAGATATGATTGAAACGGTACACCGCCGGGAAAGTTTTGGTTTACAGTTCAATGTACTTACAAGCTATATTCTGTACTCCTTTTTTTTTTACATTTGGAAATGCTCATGCATACCCGCCGCCCTGGGGATGGCCACGGGTGATGTCAGACTTTTACCGACTAAAACACAGTGTTCCTGCGGCATACCTGTAGCACTGGAGATATGGGATTCGCTCGCGCATTCACCGCACCCCCGGCAGGTACCAACCCGCCAGTGGATGACCTGGCAGGCTCCGTCCCACTGTGCAGCTAATCTATAGCTGCACATCTTCCTAGAGAGGCGCGCATGGAACACTACACTCGCGCCGCCGTCTCAGGCCTGCTGCTGCTCGAGTGACGGACCGCCCCAAATCCGCCAGCCGCAGGCCGGATATTCTGTACCCCTAATGTAAGTTTGTTTTAACAAATTCGATTTACTACATCGAACGCGTTAGGCGCTCTGATTGGTCCGTTTTGTGCTCTCCACCAATAGGAGTGCCGAACGCGTTCAATGTAGTAAATAGAATTTGTCGAAAGAAACTTACACTGGGGCCTCTGTACAAAATTCTTGCGGTGGTTCTATTCAATGGAATGTTCAAGTGAAATGTAAGGTTCCCTATCAGCAAAGACTTGAAAGCTGAAACAGTGCGTACGCAGTGAATGCCGAGTCTTTTGTAACTTGAACCGCAGTAAGCATTAATTTCTTAGCAGTGACAATCTGGATCGAACGTCCCAGCCCTGTTATTTTCTAAACTGTCTTCGTTGTACGACTGTGCCGCAATTATAAGTTATTAGTTGGAACTGCTACCGTTAAATGAAACGTTTTATGGCACATATGTTTAAATTATTCAGTATTCTGTCTTACAATTTGTAATCGTTTCACGGAACTTGGTTTAATAATAAAGTCTCTTTGATGTGTACAAGGTTGTATGCAATATTATGATATTGTGTATTTTGATCCAAAAACCCCATACTATTATAACAAAAATACATAATGGTCACTGAACTTCCTAACGTTGTCCCTGACTTACGGCCAGAGCTAGTATTCCGGCTAATTCTCCTTTGTCCAATTATATCGTCGGTTAGTGGCAAAGTAAAACACCTATAGTTTGAATGAATTCGTCTTACATCTAAACCATCATCTTTAACAGCCTAATCGTATACTCTCCAAGTATTTCTACTATTATAATTAATAATCCAACCATTACTACTCCTCTGCAGATACTGGTCTCTATCCAAAATGAAAAGGGTTACGCCTTAGTCCATCAAGCTGTGGTGTAAGTTGGCGGACTACGCACACCATCAAGATTTTTTTTCGTACAGTCGAAGTCTGAACTCCGTGGCACTTACTGAGAAAGGCCTACGTCCAGTAGTGGACGAATATTGGCTGATAATGAATCATACTCCTTTTTAAAAGGCCGGCAACGCACTTGTGACTCCTCCGGTGTTGCGGGTGTCCATGGGCGACGGGAATCGCTTACCATCAGGCGATACTTCCGCTCGTATGCCGCCTATCAAATAAAAAAAAAGTTTCAAATATGTATAATATTTCAATATTATTGTTCCAGGTGTTTAATAGTGATCTGTTGAAGATGCCTGTGTTCCACTGTGATGTTGGTCAGAATGGATCGGTGCTCGACGCTGTCGCCCTCCACGCCTAGCAGCCGCGGCATGGACAAGTACGAGCAGCTGGCGGTGGTCAGTCAACACGTTTATATTATATTATTATATGCGCCTGCGATTCTGTTCGCATATAATGTTTTTTCATACAAAATTTAAAACACTATTTCACCTCCTTATAGGTTGAATTTTGGAAAATGTCATATATTCTTATAGAATATCTGACATTTTATAAATACGTTCTTGCCGAATTTCAAGTTTCTGGATTTTATAATTTCTGAACTTTGGTATTCGGTGACATTTCACTTTATTAATAAACTAATCCTTGTTCGACATTGTCACTCTAGATTTTTTATTGACATTTCATAAAAGATAACTTTTTGGGTTTAATATGTATTTGGTGTCTATCTAATCCACATCCTGACGCCATATATCCTTTTTGATGGTACAGTCTTGGTTTAGCCAAAGGCACGTGTATGTATAATTTTTAACATGTCGATAGACTTCAATTGAAAGACTTCAATTGGTTAATTACCTACGATCTTTATATTCGCTTATCAGAAATACATATTTACTTATAAAGTGCAATCGATGCAATAGCAACTCAAATAATAAAAAAAAAACATCCAACGGTGAATGTTTCTTAGTAAAGAACTTGTTCAAAGGCATGACGTCAGTAACAGTCGGTGTCAGGCCCAGTTGGACTAACTTTGTAAGGATGCTACGCTATTTGTTACTACTAGTAATCCGTGCAACTAATCTATCAATTCTATTATTAGAACATCGTTATTACTATTAGAGGTTACACTATAGTAAAAAATGTGTTCTGGGTGAATAAAATTTGTATGCTCACTTTCTATGAGTAAAGGCGCAAACAGATTTCTTATATGTTAATGGTTCAGACTTTCACAGTATATCAACACGAAATTTTATCACTTGTACAGCATTATCGGCAGCTTTACTGATATCTTCCCTAATGCCAACTGATTGGGCTTCTGTTACGTGACGCCTTGTGATCGCATTTTAGTGACGGGAACTGACTGGAATTTTGTAATGCCACGTTACATTGTTTGACATAAAGTGAGTTACTCCACTTAAACCACGATAGGCAGTGACGTCGTGGTTATTTCTCTGTTGCCCGTCTAGTGTCGCAGTATGAATCAAAAAAAATATTACATATATAATTAGTACTTAGTTTCGCTCACATCAGTAACTCACATGTCAAAGAAATGTAATTTTAGTGACAGCTTAACGAAGAATTTTAAACCTAATGCTTTTATAATATTACGTTCAAAAGAACACTGTGGCAAGATGTTAATGGATTCAGACGATTAATAAAAAAGAGCACCATAAAATGGTACTTAAACGTTTAAATAAACCTATAGGAACAAGAGAGAGTCATAAAGGAATTTAGTAAAAAGTACATAAAACATGTTTTAAATTTTTAGTATTTCAATTTAATAAATCGTTTTTGGGGAAAAATTAACAAGTTTTGTGATTATCTTCATTGTAATCTCTTTTGTGTTTATATGCTGTTGCATAATCACTCTACTCATTAACAGATTGTGTTTGATTTGGGATGGTAACAGAGTTGTTTGAGTTTCTCTTTGATTAAGAGTGAAGGAGAATTCTACATCTGATTGCAATGTAACAGAAGGCGATGAAAATCGCGAATGTATGATTAGAGATGATGGACGAGTTTCTTGAGTTGGCTTTACTGTTTGGGTAACAATAAAGGATGAGGCAGCATGTCATGTAACAGAAGATGATCAGCACCAGATCAAAGATGCAATGGATGGATAGAATGAGTTGGCTGCGGTAGGATTGTTTGCGCATGAAAAGAGAAAAGGTGTTTCTGTTTTATTGGCGTTCTAGTTCTCGGATTTCGACATCGTGTATTGCCTTGTACAAATCCATTTTTATTCGGGCTTGATCTAGCTTAGGTAACTTTTTTAAACTCTTGCTCATACATAAAAAAAAGGTATCCGTCTCATCCATTTGCTTTGATGTATTCTTTTGTTCCTGTGATGATTTTATCAAATCAAGGATTTCTTTGAGATCACTACTATTTTGATGTAGCTTCTTTTTCTTATTTGGCTGGACTGTTTCTGTGTCATTCGAAGATATAGATGAATCGTTGTCTTGTGTTGGCAGATTATAAATTGATCTTTTCGAATCTGAAGTACCGGGTTTATTGGTTGAAGGTTGTCGACTGCCCATAAAAGGAATCAAGAAGGACATTTGGTTTTCATATCGCCAGGGAGGGATAGGTTCTGCCGCTAGCCCATAATTTTTCGCCCGCCTACGTTTTAAGGCATTCGTGTGACAGTTCCTTAATTTTGTCCATATAGATTTGCATTCTTCAACTGAAAATTAAATGTCTTTATTAATTATCTATATAACTTTATTTGCCGATTCTTAGATAGGTACGGAAAATTAGTTTCGGTCATTAGGTTTCAATACAGTACGCAAAATCGTTGAGTCAGAAATGCCAAAAAAATTGCTTTACCATTTAAATGTCAATGTTAAAACCGGTCAAGTACGATTTTGAATCTCGTGCCAAGATTTCAATACCGTATTATCAGGCGAATAAGCGCAGGTATTCATATTCATGTTATTATGGTATTATTTAAACTAATATAAATTTGTGTAAATGGAATTAAAAAGAACACCAAAATGCCAGTAATGTATTGCTATCAAAAATCAGATTTTTTCCAACTAGGTGTCCACGTTAGGTACGGGTAATTTTGGGCATACCTATGTATATACGCTTAGCTATTTGACAAACATATTTTACTGTTTAACCAAGCTTCCTGTTTTGATTGGACCGCCTGTAAGTTTCTCGCTGAATGTTCTTATGTAGTTACGTAGTTTCTTATTGTAAAGCTAGATGTCGCTACAAGTTAAACAATGGCCGTATTCACTTAATGATTCACGAGACAAAGAAACGATTAATATTCAACTTACTTCGATAACACGATTCCTAGTCTAGCACTTGGAAAGTAAGACATAAAATGATTAAAATTCATTCATTTACTATAGCCAGCAGTCTAGCCGCAGCGAGCGGATAGTGTTGCATGAGTACGTTTTGCCTCGTTTTTTGCACTCAGGTGTCAGGTATACACGGTAATATTCCTAGTTTTTTTTAATTTCATAATTACACTCTTCCTTTCTATTTAGGTAGGACTCTAAATGTAAATATAATTCCACATATAAATATACCTAAAAGTATAGTAATTATTTACTTTGTATTTCGATAATTTTTACAATTCAATATTTTTGTTCAGCAGCCATGACTCGATGAGTTGTCAGTATAGCCATAAAATGAAATTATTTGTTCGAAATAATATTTATTCAGTCATATCTCATCAAGTGACGAAACGTAGTTAGTAGGGTCACGTGAAGTCTTGCACAACTTTTTTATTTTTTACTCAAATATCTTATCTTTTAATAAGTATCTAAACTTTATTCTACATTAGTTTCTCGTTTCAATATTTTCCCCACATCATAGGGTAATTCTTTTGATGGTATCCCTTATAGATCACGCCTACATACACAAATTGAAATGATAACACGACTGGTTACGCACACATAAATCTCATATCAGACGGCTTTACAAGGTGAACGACGCGCTATAGATGTTTTAAAAATATGTAGGTAAATCGAATTTGATAAGTGATAAATGGCAATATGTTACACCCTGTATGTATTAAAACATTTACATGAAAATTGTTGGAAAATAAAATACTTTTGTTTACTTACTTGGTTTGTTTTCAATCGCAGATATTTCTTCCCATGCGTTGTTTCTAATGCCTTGGTCTCTGTATTCGGGGCATATCGGGTTATACAAACATTCGTAGCTTCTGATCAATTCAATAAATCGCTCTGACATAGCGTATGATCGTTGACAAGTTATCATCGGACGAAAACTGCGGACGGACTGACGCGTGGTGTATGTACGTCAGATCGCGTGTGTACACTCAATACACGCGCGCTGATACACACACACGTTCCGCGTAACGGTAATCGAAAGTGTCAGCGGCCTAACATTAGACCAGCATGTTTCTATACTATATTAGTTCGTAAAAATATTTTACATGAAAGCTGCTGGCTTCTGATGCACATATCGTCACGTACGTCGCGTCACAAACTCAAGATTACACTGTGTGCGCCTTGAATTATTTCGAAATTATCTTCTGATTTACAGAAGCTAATCGAGTGGTCAATCAATCAAAAATTTCCAATTTGCTCAACTTATACAAGTTGTCCGGAAAATTGTAAAATTCGGTATAAACTGAAAGTGCTTTTTTCTATGGGACTTTTGTATGAACTCAAAACCAGGAAGACAGGACAACGTATTAAACGCTGGGTCCACTTTGCTTTCTTGAGTCTTGGAGTCATCGAATCAACGGAATTGTAGAACGATAATTAAGTTCTCTTGACGATTTCTCACTTAGGTGGGCGAGGGCTCGTACGGCGTGGTGTTAAAATGCCGGCGCCGTGACACGGGCCAGCTCGTTGCCATCAAGAAGTTCTTGGAGACGGAGGAGGATGCGGCTGTCAGAAAGATGGCGCTCAGGGAGATTCGAATGCTCAAGGTATCTTTATCATTATCATAATAAGCTTCTTCATACATCGCTGCAATAACGAAAGACGGTGACACACATAAGATTGGAAAATGGTTTTATCATCGTCATTTTTCAACAATCGAACTGCCAAACACAAAACGCAGCTAAATAGACATCGGTAGACCCATGGCATTAGTTCTTGGAACAACTTACCGCAAATTATATAATCTATTGTTGCAATCCCCAGACAAATAAGCCAAGGTGATGTTTTCTTTCTAGCCTACGTACTGCCGTATGTTTAGTTGCTAGCCTAAATGTTCTTTTTGACTTATCTCTTCCAGAAACTTCGTCACGACCACTTGGTGAACATGATAGAAGTGTTTCGGCGCAAGCGACGCTTCTATCTCGTGTTCGAGTACCTGGACCATACATTGCTGGATGAGTTGGAGGCTGCACCCGGTGGGCTAGGGGAAGACACTGCCAAGAAACATCTGTACCAACTGCTGAAGGGCATTGACTACTGTCATCAGAATTCTGTGAGTTTGCTCGTAGTTACTGCGCATGATCGAAATCCGTAGAGGCCCGAAGTACCTAGATCTTATGTTGTCATGAAAATCGCTCATTCTATGGAACAGATTAGCAAGTCAGCAAGCTTTGTAATGGGGGTGATTGCCCAGGATGTGCTTATTCCAGCCCCCTGAATCTACAATTAAAATTTAGGTATAGTAAAATGTATAGGAAAAATTTATTCGCAGATAATTCATCGCGACGTGAAGCCAGAGAACGTGCTGGTGTCAAATACGGGTATCGTGAAGCTGTGCGACCTGGGGTTCGCTCGAGCACTAGCGGCCCCCGGGGAACCATACACGGAGTATGTCGCCACACGGTGGTACCGCGCGCCTGAACTGCTCGTCGCTGAGCACAGGTCAGTAGCTTGATAGATCTAACAAGACTAAGAGCCTGATGTAGCACTTGCTGGTTAACTAACTGATTACCTATCCAAAGCTAAAATATTTATTTATTTATCTCTCTGACATCTGACAGAATTCGTTTAAACTTCTTTTTCACAAGTGTCTAGTTTTTGTCTAGTATTATTATTTGTTAGATAACTATCAGGCATTTTACCAGAAAGTGGTGAAACAGGTCTTTAACTTTACATGGAGTGATATCGTGAGTTCCTTCAGAACTTAATATGAACGTATCATATTAAGTTCTGAAGATGCTACGTGCCTTGATTTTGTACTTACAACAAATATAATGAAATTTGTTCACCAGGTACGGTCCTGAGGTGGACATCTGGGCGATCGGGTGCTTGTTCGCAGAAATGCTGACTGGCGACCCGCTGTTCCCTGGAGACTCCGACATCGACCAGCTCGCGCTGATCATTAAGACTGTCGGTTAGTTTGCGTAAATAATCTAAGGCTGGTGATAAATTGTTGGACAGTCATAGAGTCCAACGAACTCAGATGGGGAAAATATTTGGGAAATATATTCATTAGGGAAAATAAAATTTTGTTTGAAAAGGCTTCTTCTGTCTTGTAGAAAAGTTTAACCAGCATTGTGGCCAAGGTGCAGCGGATATGTAAGGGATTTTTGATGCATCCTATATAACTCAATATTTTCAGGCAAGCTGGCGCCGCGACACCAACAAGTGGTGTCCCGGCTGGCGGGCGGCGCGGCGCTCAGTGGAGCGGCCTCAGTGCGCGCGTCGCTCCCGGGTGCGGGGCTGGCGCGCGACCTGCTGGCCGCGTGCCTGCGTACCGAGCCGCGCGCACGCCCGGCCGCTCAGGCGCTGCTCAGACATAAGTAAGACTTGAGACCTTCAGACTTTGACTGACCGGATAGGAGTCTAAACCATGTATACGTAAGACCTCAAAACTAAGCAATAAAACAAAACCGATGCGACCGAACCGTAGTTTGTGACAAAATTTCGACGCCATGATAAGAGGAGTTAATACCTTTAGAAATTATATAATATCAATAACGCGGAAGATTGTGTCGCACGCTCATAATAGGTTTGATTGACTTGTTGGTACAGACTCTTCCAATAGGCTTTCCTATGGATGGTGCTTTTAGATCGATGCTCTTCTGTAAGGCCAGCCGATAAGTACCTTCATCCATTTTCCAATTCATCCAAATTATATTTTTATTTCTATTCCAGATACTTCAGTACGGACAGTTTTGCGGAAAACTTCAACGCTGAACTCAGAAAGAAATTAGGCAAAGAGATTGAGGTAGGCCCTATCCACTTCTTGGGGCAATACACTGTTTATTTTTACTACTTTCTTATGTATCTACTATATTATATTATATATGCATTTGATATTATCGAATATATAGAAATATCTTCTTTATTACTAACCAGACTCCGCCGTCGCAGCAAGGCACAGCACGAGTGGCTGGCAAGCCGCGGCAGCAATGGACACTCAACATTATACCTGTAAGTACCTATATTATTACCGTTATTGCCTTCTCACTTTTTTGCAATATAGCCTGGTAGAAAATAATATAAAATCCTGTAATTGGTCTCCAGAAACAGATGCAGCTAAATGCCACTATTTTGCTTAAACGAACTTCTGATATTCTAAACGCAAAATTGGATGTGCTAGTACTTACAGAGGATATGTTTAGACGGGATAAGATTTTTACGGGTATCAGACCTTTGAGACAACTTGGACCGACCGCTTAACAGCCTCTGCCCTTTGAAGCTGGTTCCGAAGTGTTAAGTTTTACCCATACGTATAAGCTATGACCGCGACATGCGGGTCTTATCCTACCATATAAATTTATCTGCCCCCTTAAACAATCTCCAATCGTAACACAATACAAACACCACCAAAATGAATATATTTGACGTAACCGCTTGACAGCTTGACAGCGTATGTCATTTCAGTACAATATGCTAGCGTTTCTACCCTCTAGCCATAGAAGATTGACTCCTTGTATACAGACAAGCTTTACTTGTAAATACGTTGATTTAATTCTGGACAATCAAACAGGATCACAGCAGATCAAGGACGGACAGTACGGTGGGCGAGTCGCTCATCGACTACAACTATACACCAAGTAAGCTCTTATTTAATATGTAAATAACATATCATAACATAGCATCATCTGCCTAGCCTTTTCCGAACTACATTAGGGTCGGATTCCAATCTAATCGGTTGCGGCTGAATATCAGTATTTTACACGGAGGGACTGCCATCTGACCTCCGCCACCCAATTACTTGGAGACACTGATACTCTAAGGTTAGGCTGGTTGTCAGACTTTTGGGCAACTGACACTCGTAACGACTGTCATAGGTCTCCGTATGCGACCCGAGACTATCTGCTTAACGTGCTTTCCGAGGCACGGAGGGGTCTCGATACATGAAAATGGTCACCCATCCAAGGACTGACCGCGTCAATAGCTGCTTAACCTCGCAGATCAATCAATCTGCGCGACAGCTATATAGCTACGAGCCCCTCTTAAATATCATAACATAACATTACACTAATATTCCCCGAATAGTTAGGCAGAAGTACTATTAACACCCACATTTCGCCGTTGCTGTTAGTCCCATGGACTAAGGGGCGAGCCTATTGCCATCTACCCGGCACTTTTCTGAAGTCCGTGCTGCTACTGAGAATTTCCATGCAGAAAAACCCAATAACACTTAGCCCAACCTAGGTATCGAACACAAGACCTAACGTTCAGTAGCCCAATCAAGACCAAAGAGGCAGATTATATAAGCCTCTAAACACAGTTACAAAATGGGCCTCTGAGACCCATACTTGCGTTCAAAGAACATAATAGATATTGTCAAAAAACACTACTTTTGACAACTGAACTTGTAGTCATCGATCACAGTATGGAGTCAGTAGCGCACAAGTAGATACAGTCCAACCTTCTGACGCTCTTCTGACAATGATTTAGTCCTATATAACTTTTTCCCTCTGTAATTTTTACCAAGATTCGGAAGTCCAAATGGAGACGAGTCCAATTGAGAAGAAGCCGTCGCAGCCGATCCGAAATATTTGTGACCCGACGCACGACACCACAGAGGTAACTGATTTATAACCACCAAGCTTCTTTTGTATATACACGGCTTTAGAGACTAGTGTAGTCTTATAAGAGTCTTTAATTAGCATAACATAACAGCGTTACGCCTGTATCCCCACAGAACTAGCCAGTGGTGTACTATTGTGCACCCACATTTCACCAATGCTGTTAATAAGTCCCATGTTATGGACGAGCCTATTGCCATCAACCGGACACAGTTCCAAACTCCGTACTGCTACTGAGAATTTCTATATACAAAAACCTAATAACACTTTGCCTGACACCGGGATCGAAACCAGGACCTCAAATTCAGCAGTTGCTCTTGCGGCCCTTAGACCATGTATTATGTTCCTAAATTATTACTGTTAAAAGCACAGTTAAAAAATAACACCCTCAACTGATTAGCACACGTATTCATCGCCATAAGGTTTTCTAAAGTTTCGTGCTCTGCAGCACGTGGCTCCTCCCTGCATCGCTGCATTACCGCCGGCGTCGAGGCCTGCCGCGCCGCGTTCACTCGCGCGAGCCATCAACGACACGTTCCAAGTGAGAAACAACACTCTTATCTCCTTATTTATACTTTAGCTCTGAAGAATTATGTATACTAAGGACTTTAAACCCTTGCAGACGTTTCCAGTACCAGTGAACACGTACCCGAGGACGCCGTATATTAAAAAGTAAGTTACAGAAACTGCATATTTTTGTAGGTCATCGTCTAAAAAGATTAGCATAACTGTGCCAAGACCAAGACTGTTTGATTTTCTGTTCTTTGTATCTCATATTTATCCTATAACATATTATATCCTGTTAACTCCAGCAGTTTTCTGGAGAAAATAAAGGATCTATATCTAGCAGTGCCAAAAATCTAGGTTGATGATTAAGGAGCCTGCCTCAGCCCTGCAGCATTCGGTGGAAAAATTGTATGATTATCCCAGCTGTCGTATATAATCAATAGGTGACATTGTAGCTAAACGGAAATAATATTCTTTTGCTACTAATTGTTACGAGATATCTCCGCACCGTACCGCATTGATGGAAACCAGGACTTGTGTGAAATGCTGGATTCGGTGTGTATCTCGTACCTTAACACCACCTATATTCGAAAAATCTCTTGTATGCTGAGATTAGACAACCGAGCACACCATTTGATTGTGACATGTGGTGACTCTAGGGTAAACAACAAGCTAGTTATGGACGAAGAGTTGCTGCGCGGTCGAGCGGCCGCTAAGAAGGGAAACAAGAAGACCGTGCCGGAACTGTCACTGCCGTACGTGCCGGGAGGTAAGCAGCAGTGTAGGACTGGCGGGACGAGAGGTAGGTTCAGTCTTTATGATCTTTGCATGTTCGTGAATTCCTCTTGTGTCGATTGTAAACTGATGAACTTCATCATCACACTTTAGCAATTATTAAGTCATGGCGCAAAAGCAGGGGTTTAAAAAGGCCGGTTTAATTGAATTTTAATTTGACATTTCATTTTTATTGGGGTTATTAATGGGAATAGTCCTATCCACGAGCACAGGAATACCTATCAGTACCTCACCCTCATTAAATCTGCTATACAATATCTATGCACCTATTCAGCCCACGTCTACCCACTGGTCCACAGCTAATCTCATCCACAGTCACCCCACGATCTTCATGTTACAATATACAAAATTAAAATTTCCAGCGAGCAACAGCCCGGTGAAGAAGGTGAAGAAGCCGCTGCCCGTCCACCACTCAGTATCCAAGGCATATGACAACTGGGACGGTATTGTGAGTAATTTTTTTTACTTAAACTACATTGTGCCTAGACTGTTATGACTTCACAGAGGGAGGTTCTGTACGCATCCACTTCGCGGGATCAGGGATGGGTAGATGTCACAACTCTTTGTGTTTTCGCTTGTACAAACAGCGTTAGGTGACTGACCCCGATTATACATTACTGTTTCTGTTAGCCTGTCCATCCCGCTGGGCAAAGGCCTCCCCCTTGATTTCCAAGCTGTTCTGTGTTGTGCCAAAGATGATCAGTCTTTGCGTGAAATATGTCCAGTACACCTAGTGTAAGTTTATTTCGACAAATTTGATTTACTACATCCGAACGCTTTCGGCGCTCCGATTGGTGGAGAGCACGAAACGGACCAATCGGAGCGCCGAACGCATTAGATGTAATAAATCGATTTTGTCGAAAGAAACTTACACTAGGGCCTCTGTTCGCCTCGCCATATCTTTCGCGGTCTATCGCGCCGCCGTTTTGCTGTGTCAGGGCTCACTGCGTGGTTAATTTGTTTGTTATTGTTGATTATACATTAGAACAGCTAAATCTTTGCTGACTGTACGGCCAGTTACGCTGTTTTCCTTCACTATTAATGATAATGAATAGTGTAAATAGGTTCTCAACGTAATGTTTCTTAGTAAAGCAGGTAAGTTGTTTATTTAATGTTTTTGCGTACAGCGTAGCGGTATGGAGTTGACAACGAGTGCTCGATCACCGACCAACTTGCCGTACATGTGACTGTACCAGGGGTACTGGTGGACCCGCTACCAGTAACCTCCCTGCGAACTCATTCACCACGCGAACTTTAAAGACTGCTGTTATAGTGTGCATTGACGTTACACATACTAAGTTTAATAAATCTATAGTGTTATATTATATTATTTAATATATCTGTTTATTTACAAAATTTATAAGTCGATATTCAATCGATAACAAACTATTTAACTAGATAAACGTGCTAGTTAAACAACAATTTTGAATTCAACGAACTTTGTAAATTAGGCGTTGTATTTGTGAATATGGAGCGAAATGATTGGTTTATTTGCTAGATAGATTTTGATGATACAGATTTTCTGTGCGATTGATAATAATCGATTGTTTGTGTCGATTGACTTATCGATATATTTTATAAAATTGATATTAGTTTTCGCTATAAACATAAAACATAGTGTACACATAGTCATAATTTCCGTTAAATTTAATTTATAAATTGTTCAATTAATTAAATATGGTTGAAAAGGATCGTATTGTCACAAACAGACATGCCAAAGGGATTTTTAGAGGATAGAATTTTGTTATTTTGACGAGTTTTGCCGCGGCGACGTGCGGCGACTAACAACGTTATTTGTAAATATGTATAGTGTTACATTTTATTACACGCGATATTAATAAACACTTTATATAAATATTGTCTGTTTGAATTTCCTTTTATAAAACATTCCTTAGAATAGGTTCAGTAAGTAGGCATTCAGCACACCTCCTGACTTCTTTCATATTTATGTATATATACTAACTTTTTCAGGTCTTTTGGCCAACTTGGCCTGTGTAAGGCCAAGTCGTCGTTCAATCGTCCGTCTTCATAAGTTAGCATCACGCCTGTATTCCCTAAAGGATAGGAAAAGGTGTACTATTGTACCCCCACATTTCGTCGATGTCGTTGTTTCGCCATGTTATATGAGGCGAGCCCATAGCCATCTACCGGGTACAGTTCCAGACTACGTGCTGCTACTAAGAATTTCCTTACAGACAAACCCAATAACCCTCCGAACGTCCCAGGAATCGAACACACAGCAGTCGCGCTTGCAACCACTAAACCACCCATATTCATAGTGCGGTAAAAATATTTACGGGCTTGTAGGTAGAGGTACGCGCATGGTTCGGCGTAGCGCTACGCGAACTGTCACTGTGACAGCCGTGACAGAAACAGGTACTTGGGAAAAAAAGGAAAAAATATTTTTATATAATTATATTATTATTCTAGTTGGCAGTTAATGACTAAAGTACAATAATATCATAGAGTACGTCACCTATGAACAATACAAATGGCATACAAATTGCTATAAAATACCTAACAGCTTAACATGAAGGCTCCGATTTCTGCTTTGAAGTTAACTTTGGCTTAATTTATCAGAATTCGGACTTACATTACACGAAAACATATTCAGCTTACGTTACCACGTGACGTAGGTGATACTTCTACCTATTATTATAAAGGTTTTTAGGTATCTTACATAAACTTTTAAATGATTATTTCTGTATTTTAGGTATGTATTTACAAACCACTCTCAAAATAGCCGTTGTAAACATACATAATGTTATATTAATTCAACTTAAGAAATGTTTAATAATCGAATTAACAAGTTATTAAAATATCTTAAGCTCTATATTTGATTTAACTAGGTCTGAACTGTATGTCCTCTACCTAAATGTTACTTGTGGTGACATAAGCTCTAATATACTTTCGTTTTCAAGCAGTAATACTGAAGCGTTATATATTTGAAGGACTGGTAATATCACATTAGCCTACACGACAATTAACTTACAATTTTGTTCATTAATTAGTTACTGCTAACGAAATGCATGTTTTAAATATAAAGAGTTTTTCGAACTATCGAGATCAACTTAATTAATACAATCGTAATTAGCACCAATGTTGCATTAAATCTAACGCAAAATATTAAGGCATATTTTTTTTAAAGTTCTCCCTCGCTCATATTGTCACAGTGTAAAATTGGTCAGTGAAACAAAATGTGTCGTCGTATGAAACGACTTGCACACTTATGGAATGTTTTTACACTATGTGAAAACTGTATAGCTTTTAAAATGTGCCTCGACATTTACGAACATTTTTGCAGATTACGCACTGGGCAAAAAATTGCCGTAGCTTGAACGAACTACTTAGTGCACTTTTCACCCCAAAAATTACAAAGTTGCCGTTGCAAAAAGAGACCATTTGCGAGAATATAGTACAAAACGTGTACGATTATGATTTTTTCTTACTATATTTACAAAATATACAATCATAATGTAAGTTTTGCCAAATAAAAAATAACTTAGTTTACAATAACATTCAGCTTAGTACGAAGTACATTTTTACGAAAAGCACGGGCGTATCACTTATTTATACTAGTATAGCGTTGGTTACCAGGGTCCAATCCAATGTTACCGTGGACCTGACCGCCGAATGCGTAAAACATACTTTCCAACTATCATTTGACAACGGCAACAATTCAGTAATATTTAGCTTACAAGCTAAGTGAGTGTTACGTGTTTAATGTGACGTCACAGCACGCCGCGTATGCTCAAGATGGCGCCGTTAGATAGCCGGGGTGGCGCTGGTGGCGCGCGGAAAACACGTGACATCATAAGCTCTGTGTTCAAGAGGGCGGTGCGCACAAGATTTCAGGCGTTTGCGCAGGCGGACACGCAGTTATTAGCAACTCGCCGCCAGTCTCCGTGATCGGCACTGTCTTGTGGTAGTTTATGAGATCAGCTGCAAGTTGAAATTGTAATACTATTATTTTCAAGTGAAGGAAGATCTATAAAAATAGAATTTTATTTCTATTGGATTTAAACCTTTTGGAAAAAGATTCAAAATAAAATATTCTTGATGAATCATATGGCTGAGGGTCTTGAAAAAAATTATTTCGCCTTTCCAAGTTCTCTAAAATAGCGTAAAAATCTGGCATCTTAAGTATCGTGCCTATAGTGACGTATAGTGACGTCACCCATCTAGAATCTGCGCTAAATAAACGGCTTCGAAATGAACCATTATCATAAGCAGTACATACCGAGCGTGTCGTGCGCCACTTGTGCGGTGGGCAGCAGTCGGTAGGCGCGCGCCGCCTCCACCAGGTAGTGCTTGCAGCGCTGCGCCGCGCGGTACGTGATGGCGTACCCCCACACGCGCTCCGACACGCGCACCAGGAAGCTGCCCGCCGCGCAGCCTGACAGCGCCGCTTCGGCTTCTGACCGACTGATCAGACCTATAAGACCAATTCATCATTATTATAGAACTGGAACCTTTCTTAAGTTATTACAAATTGAGCCTAATTGAACTCTTATTTTTTTTTATGCGATAGGCGGTAAGCGAGCAGACGGATCGCCTGATGGTAAGCGATTAACGTCGCCCATGGACACCCGCAACACCGGAGGAGTCACAAGTGCGTTGCCGGCCTTTTAAAAAGGAGTACGCTCTTTTCTTGAAGGTTTGAAGGTCGTATTGGTCCGGAAATACCGCAGGCGACAGTTCATTCCACAGTTTTGTTGTGCGAGGCAGAAAGTTTCGCGAGAAACACACAGTTGTGGACTGCCAACCATTTGGCGGCAGGGATCAGTCCGAACAATTCCTCGGAGCACTCCCCATAATATAGGCGATAGAAGACGCATAGGAAGGCCACATCTCTACAAGTTTAAACATGTCTGTTTATAGAGCAAGTCTCACCATGAAACCAGTCTACGGGCTTATTGTTCTCATCGAGTCCTACGCCGCGTTTCAGCTCGTTCGTCTGGAACCATTCCACCACCGCTTCCCGGCTCGGTGGCTTGCCCGCTGCAACAATGTGTGATTCTATAGTTCAATGATGTACTTGTTTCTAGATAAATAGCAATTGGCTCAAAAGACTTAGTGGCCAGTTAAAATATTATTTAGTAAAAAGATTTTTTGGCGGTAGTTTGTTGACGCTTTCGTTGGATCTGAGGGTTCGATTAATATTTGTATACGTAAAAATATCGCACGCTAATAGTTGAGTTCTTCGCCGATTCGTTATTGGCTCACGCTATAGTTTCTCTTTCCCAATATGTTTTTTTTTTTAGAAAATACTTTTACAATGTGTTACTCCCACCTTCGCACACTGCCTTATCGTACAAGCATCAAACTTTGACAAAATAGTTTACATTTTCTACGAACGATCATATTTCTTTGAAACTATGAACTTATAAGTAAGTGTGACTGTGTAAGTAATCTCGTGACCCCGCAAGGAAAACGGTTTTTAAGTATCTAGTGATGTGAAGATGTGTATGATGTGAATGGAGTGTGGGTGGTTATACGGCGGCATCATACCGTAGCAAAAAAGGTCAGTGCAAACAAATTACATTTTGGTTAGATATCGATACTTTTTCGTGAATTTATCGACCAGCTAATCACGGCGATCGGCAATTATTTCGTGTTCTAAAAGTATTTCATTCACGCGGATTGAATCAACGGAATCGATGAACATTAGGTAGGTATTTTATCAACGATTACCTTTATTAAGCAAAAACAATATCTGAAACGAGTTCGAAACACAGGTGTCCCAAACAACAAGTTCATTACAAAAGTGTTTGGTAAAGTTGAGTCTATGAATAGGTAAAGAGAAAAAAACTATACATGGAAATAATATGTTCTGTGAAACAACTTCTACATAACAACTCTCTTTCTCACCAAGAATGAAGAATGCATGCAGTTCATACTTGTCTCGATTTCTCGTGAAAGGCAAGGAAGCTTTGCTTACCTTGCGTGGTGTCAGGCGGCGCGGCGAGGTGTGCGCTGCGTCGGTGTGCTTCTCTTGCTGCGCGGGCGATCTCACGCATACTCGCCTCCGCTTCTTTCGCTTTGCGCTCTGAAAGGAACAGACAACATTTATACCTATAAATTTTCACTTATTCTCTTATTCCTAGCTCGTTCTCTCATATGTTATAAAATTTCTTCCCAGTTTCACTGATCTCCAACAGATGACACTCACCTATCATATGATATGAAATAAAATAAAAAACTTATTAGGTACGTACTTTGGCCCGCCCTCACCCACTCAGCTCTCAATCCTAGCAGTATATCACCCGCTGTCTAGGCTGTATAACACCAAGTATGTACACACCCTGGTCGCGCCAGGCAGCGTCATGTGTCTGCGCGGCATGGTGCGCGAGTCTCATGGCCCGCGCGCGCTTGGCCCTCAGCCCGCGCAGTATGTCTCCTGCTCTCGCGGCGGCCACCCGTCTCTCCCAGGCCGCCACCAGCACGCTGACGCCGTCACCACCAGCTCCCACGCCCATATCCTGAACACATAGTTCCGTCTTTGGAAAGGACTCTCGTGCAAACCTCAGAAAGTCCATAGCGGGAGTAGAAGGAACCAATAGCATTTTGAGATTAGTATCCCGAAATTAAGCACAGAAAAGAAGGAGAGAGACAGTATAGTGTGTTTAGCACAGAATAGACGAAGGCCTTCTTGTCTTTGATGATAACTGCTGCTAATGTCAAACAATCCCCTATAATATAAAAATATATTGATTTAATGAAATTGTGTGATTTGTGGATGGAGGAACTGAACATTTTTATGAATTAAGCTGCATCCACCTAATTATTGAATACCTGATAGTTTGATTAGTAATATTAATATTAATTAATATGAGTGGTTATTATATCAATATCCCCTTTTAATGACTAATTTTGTGGCAGCTTCTAGGAGAAAGGTCATCTTTGTCAATAGTCATTTTACCAGCTGTCGTCATTTCAAAATAGTGGTATGGTATGAAAAATGTTTATGATAATGCCATGTGATTATGTTTTATATTGGCAGGGATATTATTCATTAAAACGACAGTACTTTGTTTTACAAAAAACTATAATGAATCATTATATTTATTTAATCGTTATCATTACAAATAATATACACAAGGTTTCCTTATAAGACAATGTATTACAAAAATATTTTACACATTGTAAGACTATGCTTATAGTTGGCTGTTTTCTTAAACGTACATCTGATCTAATCCTATTTCAGCTTAGAGTAGAGAGAAATTGAAAGAGGCTAGATAAACGAGTACAAGAGAAAATATCCAAACTAAAACTAAATTGTATCTGGACAATAAACTCATAACACAGAGATAAAAACAAATACAAGTGAAGTTTTCGTAATTTTATTAGAAGAGACTGCTGTATCAGCATATACTTTACTGGCTCAGATTCTGCAAGTTTGTCTAACAGCTATTTTAATTTGGCCTTCCTACATCCTTCAGACTTTCAACTGACCTGCAGCACGTCTCTCTTGCCCTCAATAAAGTTAAAGTGCAGCGTGTTCTTGTTGAGTTCTATCTTCAAAGCGTCATTAAAGTCCGCCTTATCCCCCAACTTATCCACCAGCTCGTCTCGCAGGTCAGGCTCCAGCTTCACGTCGGGCTCCAGCGCCTCGATCCTCTGTCGCAACTCATCCACCGTACAGTAGATCTCCAGTGTGTCTTCTAAAGGGTCTATCGTTTTCGGAGATAGGTCGAATTTCTGGAAATTTACAGTTGATTTCTTTTTAAAATTGTGATTTGTTAGGTTAGATTCAAAGCTAAGTTTTATTATCAATTCTAGTGTGATTTCTGTTACACTTCGAAGGATGAGATTTTTTGGTCTATCGTAGGTCAAAAACTGAATGACGCTTTTGTAAGGTTTGTGATCAAATTAAAACCATTAGAGCATAGCCCTAAATGAGCTTTGTATGGAGTCCTATCCAGCAGCAATTTATTGTACATATGGAGAAACGAAAATTAGAATTTTGAACTGAATTAGATTGAATGTTTATTTATTCCCAGATTTTTGTCTACTGATACAAGGTTTCCAGATTTACTCTTCAGATTCTCTCTGAATACCTTTATTTATTTACTTTTTTAAAATATTTAGAGTTCTAAACTAAGAACCATGTAAAATGTAACTACCTGTTCCAAATCATCGAGTGGTTTATATTCAATGAGCTGCGTGAGCTCCTTCTCGACGGACTTCCTGAGCTGCTGCACCTCCTGCCGCGCCTGCGCTATAGCCTTCTCCCGCGCCTCCTCCGCCAGGATTGACTCTATTGACTTGTCGTCTGGATGCTCACCCATCACCCACACCTGGAACATTTCAATTTAGCGTTAAATAAGCAAAAATTTGGTAACGTTTAAGTCGTGTTTGATGAGTAAGGAAAGAAAAGATATTCAGATCGTTTAATAGCCACCAGCACTGATGATCTGAATCTTGCTGGGGCATTCTAGATGTGAAAGGAGGAGAACCAAAGATTGTAGCGCAAGTAAATACATAGAAATGTTTTATCTATAACCTTAATAATGCACCTTTATTATATTAATTTTGTAAACCGATATACATAACATTTTTTGAGTCAATACAGTCATTTTCATTCATTGAATTCATGAATCATATAACTAACAAAGATACAAAGCAATTAACAAATAAAAAATATTTCCTTTCGGTAAAATCAAAATAAATCACTCGACGAAACAAAATTGATGACGATAGTATTGTCAAAATGGTCGTAAGGTGAGCATTGTCTGCAAAGGTCGAATGTTTGACCGAACAATGGACGAAACCTTCAAACATTGGAAGTAAATTATCAGTTTGAAGGTCTACCAATAAGCTATCGAATAACGCGGATGTTAATAAATTGCCATTTAAATCTAAACGTTACCATATACAAAAACTTATTGTTATCAAAGCATTCAGCATGTTATTGCCTATAAGCCATTTCTTTCCTAGACACAGCAAGATCAAAAAATCTTAGAATTGGCGGCCAAACATGAACGCGACATTAATTTACATTCGTATTATCTCAATATTTTTCCCTTTTCGTGTTATGACGAGAAAATTCTGGCCGACCAGTTTAGGTGCGAAAACTGCCTTCCGAAACCCAACGAGCTGATTAACTGTCAATAAATGTACACTGTTGCCGCAGTGTCTAAGCGATTAACTTTCTGCGCTTCGTGTCGCAGTTTCGATTCCCACACGGAAGAAATATTTGTATGATGTCCAGAGTGTCGTTTCAGGTCTGGTTGCGTGTGTGTATCTGACATGTACGTTTATAAACTGTAACCACGACACAGGAGAAATATTAGTGGGGCAACGTTTTTTAAAAAGAAATAAAGAATATAAGTTCTGATTGCTCCGTAAACCTATAGGTAAACTACACATGCTTTCCAATACACGTAGAGTATGCATTTGTAAACCAGTTGGCCATCCAAGGCTGGACTGCGGTAACATCGCCGAGCCTCGTAACTCGAACCATGCGGTAGTCATTACAGGTCTCAGTCACTTCTGGTACTACAACGTGATCATTACATAGAAAGATACTGTTTCTATAATTATGATGATTATGTACGAGAGAAATGTAAATGCGTAGTTTCCGACATAGCGTAGGGTATCTGGGACTATTTCCAAAACAAAGACATACACTTTTGCTTATGAAAAAATAGGTTTTTACAGTAGCGTCTCTATGTTTTATAATGAAATAATAAACATAATAATTATGATGATCTCCAATTCGTATGTAGTCGAACATAAACATAGGTATACACTATACAGGGTAAATACATGAAGTTTTTAAATGCTCATTTTTAATTAAATAGGGTTTTCCCGAAGGGTTAGACTGATGTGTATTTTGTATACCATCATTTCGCCGATGCCGTTATTAAGTCTTATGTGATGTCTACACACTATTGTATAGATGGCAATAGTTGCGTAGTGAACAATAGTTGTGTTGTGTAGTGAAGTGATAGTTGTGTAGTAAATAGCACAATTCTAAACTCCGAGCTACTACTGAGAATTTCAAAAAATTCCAATAACACTGCAATGCCTGGGAATTGAATCCAGGACCACTAGACCAATGAAGCAAATTTTTATAATATAACTCGAAGGTAACTATAATTTCACAAAAAAAAAAAACATATTTTATATCTGGTGACGTTTTTTACTTAACTTTATGTTTGTCTGTGAAGTCTTAAAGAGATTTTTTTACGCGACGCTACTTATTGGCTTTAATATACATATTTCTACAAAAACATTCATGAACATTTTCTTACCCATGGTTCTCCGTCTTCTCCCGTGAGGAACTGCACTTGTTTCTTGCCGTTCTTCTGGAACTTGGGCTGCTCATCTTCTTTGCCAACCTTCTCGTCCCAGATCTGCCAGCGACGCACCTGGAAATAGAAATTGTACATTATTAGTATTTTTAGGTTCACCAGTGGCGCGACCTATCGTCTGGCGCACCCTGGGTAATCTGCCAGAATGCCTTTGCTGACTGGCTAATTTTTCCACTATGGCGTTGCCGCTTCCGACGGGATTCCGGAGAGGGAGCGAGTCGATTGCCAAGAACAAACTCCAGACAACTATTTTCTGCACATGTGCAGCCTGGCCATCCGTTGTATTTTCTAGTTCTATTCTAAATTAGATACGCTTCAAATATCTCGTCATTCTTATCATTATGTTGTTCCTTGAACACAAGTACTTCATTGTTATACCTGACTTTTTATCTCTTTATAACTGGTATTGTATAACGCGCATCGTGTTATGTAACGGGTTGATATATTTATTTTATTTTTAAATAACACATTAATTGCTGTTGTAAAGGAGTATCCATGGAGTTTCTCGTCTATATCGGACCAACCCTCTATTTGAACCAGGTACCTAAAGCCTCGACTTTTTATAAGTGCCTGCAAAGGCCCAGTTGAAATAAAAAATCTTCGATTTGACTGCTGCTGGCGAAAAGCCAAATACTTTGTCTGACACGGAGATCGGAACCAGAACATCACTCTCACCAGCCGCGCCACTAGGCCATAAGACAGTAAATGATAATTCTACCTCATCAAAGTTACGATGACTAAGTTGAATAATGATAATGTAAGTAACAAAAAAATGCAATAAGTTTATTACTTAATTTTAATAGTATCTCAGTTAAATATGATTATTGTTAGATGAAATCTATGGCGTCACGAATCGCCTGTCCGTTCAGCACAGGAGGTGAACAAAAAACGACCTTGTATCAAATTGAAAGTCTGACAAGTGCCGCTTACGATAGAAGTTAGAACAAGTCCGGTTACATGGCTCAAGAGATATAAATAAAAGAATCTTTAGGATATTTTGTACAGTTAATACCAAAAAAAGCTATGGTTACTCGAATTTCAACATTAATGATATATTCATTAAAGTTAATGTAACTCATGGTTTACCAATGTTGCCATCAGACAGATAATCGTTTATTATTGATGTTAACTGTACCTACTGAAATATACTGCTTCTTCTTCTTAGCGAGTCGATGGCAATCTAGATAGTTTCAGCCCAGAAGTTAGCTACTAGGACTGCGCTATCAGTGGCATCCATTAATTCTTCCGGCGCACAGGTGTGGGGACACGCCGGGCATGATATTAAGTTTGCGGGACCATACCGCACTCACACATTAAGTTGGATTCATCTACAATCCGCATATAATGCTATGATGAGATTACAGTACCTAACGGTTAAACTAATATCTATTAGTTATATGACACTACTAAATCCGAGATTCAGTGAATCAACTGGGCCTGTTCTTCACGGCTGGACAGTTGCCTTTTCCAAGACTAGGCAGTCTACTGAGGGTTCAGTTTAGCCACGAGCCACGAGCTGACTCTGCGCCCCTAGTCTAATATTTTGGCCAATAGGAGTTCAACATAAACTTTTGCTTTCCCTAAGGCAAAAGGTAGGTACTCCATCTCCATCCATGATGATTTCAGTACTATAAAAAAGGGAGTCAGTTCTAGCGTGGATCTTTCTCCACCCAGATAGACCTGAAGAGAGTATCTGGTGCCTGGATGAGGGATTTAAACTTAATAAATAGTATGTAGTAAACATGACGAGGAATTATTTCCTCGTCATGATTAAATGAATCAATTTAAGCGTTCGGTTGTCAATGATTATAGTTTATAGAAAGTTTCCTGTTATTTTTTTAGTATTATGATAATATATCTGGTTTAAGATTTATTTCTCAAAAAAGAATACAATTCACTTATCATCCGGTACATGCGTGCCATTGGACGGAGGCTTCACCGTCTACTAGCTTACCCTAATGACTGGCGCTCACCTCAAGCCAGCAATAGTCCAACCGCCAAAGCAATCGATTTGATAAATAAATTTGTTGATAGTTGCCCGGATGCCGACATATTTGCGGGAAAAATTAATGTACTTAAAACTAAAATAGTGTTTTTTCTTAATAGTACTTTTAACATGTAACCTAGCCTGTAAGATTATTCGTAATTTTTTGTATTAATTATTGTATTTTGTTTTCTTTAGCATATAAGCGTTTTGGTGTTTAACTGTAAGCTTATATTGTAATGAATTAATAAATAAATAAATAAAGATTGAGAAAACATGGTAAACTTTAAACTAATAGCCAAATGTGAGCAAGCGAGCGATACAAATATATGTATAGACGACATAATAAAAACTTTTAGAATAAAATAATAGTGTGGGTAACAGAAAAAAAACACAAGATCCGGTATTACATATCGGTTACTGTTAGCAACTCAATAGCAATTAGCTAAAGATATATGAAACACAAAGTAGATTATATGATAATAATATACATAGTGATGTAATCGTTTTTCTAAACGATTTCATTTGCATGTTAAAAATAATTTAACCGGAAATAAATTGGTTCGTATAAAACGTTTATTATAATAATGATAGAGTATAGTATAATGTATTATTAATATAGTTGTTTTTTTTTTATAAAAGTATTACAAATCTGTGGTAAAAGGCATATACATTGTGTGAGATAATATTCAGGCCCGTACTATAATGAGACGCAAAAACACTTGTAAAAAACGTAAACAAAGGCTTTGTTCCAAGTTCGAATTATTGCGTGTTGTTCCATTTCGAAACGCTTTGTAATAGTCGATTTTTCATTGTTTTTTCCACTCCGGCGCATGACGATGACGGCAGGGAAATCGTATCCTGAAGAAAATTGTATATTTCTGTCTCTTTGACCATAAATAGAGACATTCACTTATTACATCAGATGTATGTATTTATAAACAGATTCAAATAAATAAATAATATAATAAAATAGTTATATCTCAGTAACTTAAGATTAGTGTACAGTCATGCATTATGGGATGCCCTTTTAAGCAAGAAGAATGCTTGTGATAGGGCAATCCGCTCTTCCACTAGTTGGTCGCTTACAATTTTAAGCCGTTGAAAAGAAACATTTATCTGATGAACAAAAGATAGGAGAAACGAAAAGATGAGCATGCGCAAAGCAAGTATTGAACCGAAAAGTAGCCGGAATTAACATTTTATCACAAAAAGATTTTACTTTAGACTTAAAGTTATGACAAACAAATACTCGTAAATCCAAAAGTTCATTAAAAAAATAAACTTTGACCGGTTTCAAACAAACGCTGCGGATATAAAGTTATACTATATGTATGACATGGCTGGCGAAGTGGTTGTGCGATCCACTGCTATGCCATGTCACGGGATCGATTCCCGCACGGAACAAATATTTGTATAAACTACAGATAGTTGTTTCGGGTCTGGGTGTTTGTGTATGTGAATATATGTGTCTGGGTCTTTATAGTGTGGGGCAAAGTTTAAAAAAAAATGTTATTCAAAGCTTATAATCCCACAAAATCCATACCTAGTTTTAAGGCATTATAAGATAGTCATAACTTTATACGTTTCTTAGTAAGATACCTAACCACCCAACGTATACGATTTTAGTCTAAATTGTTTCACATTTATATTAGCAGGCACCTATCTCTCTCGGTAATCTAACTAGTTTTATGATAGGATACCTAAACAAATCGTGTTGTGGTCAGTCTCAAAGTGGAATGCACCAAGGTTACACTGAGTTAACCTCTGCCGTAACCTTTAGGCCACATTCATTAGTAGGGTCAGTAATATTGAATGTAATAACATGAGATATTTTCACTCCTTTGAAATAGGAGGAAAAATGTCTAACTGCCTCATTGGTCTGCCCGACTGCTAAGCGTGAAATCCTGGGTTCGATTCCCAGGTCGGGCAAAGTGGTGAAGTTCTCAGTAGCAGCACGTAATCTGAAACTGTACCCGGTAGGTAGACTCAATATCGGTATCGGCGAAATGTGGGTGTACAATAGTACACCTCTGCCTAACCCTTCGGGAAATATAGGCGTGATGCTATGTTATGGAAATATCTGTGTATGATAGCACGGATGTATCCTCAGGGGAATCAAGAAGGTTTGACAGAAGAGTATTTAGATTTCGAAGTTCATCGAAGACAATAAAAAAATCTTCATCTTGCCATTGTCATTGGTATATTTTAAATTCTGGTACCATAATATAACTTTACCTTACATGAGAATCGAACCCAAAATTTCATATACAGTAGTTGCGATTGAGAACTTGCACAAAGGCGGCTGTTTAAGATTAATATACAATTTAAAATTGTCAATGTCTCGATCAATCGGAATCAATCAATTTTTTCACATCGTCGTTCATAGAAAAGTAAAACTTGGAAAAGAACAAATCTATTTATTCAACAACTTCCAGAAAAAATCACTAATAAGCCTATCGAAGATGACTAGTCAGTTTTGGAGTCAGTCACACGAGAACGCGGAACTCTCGAGGTGTGACCAAACCGATTTACGATATCCTACCAGATTTCACGGCCGATTCTTTTAGGTTCAAAAATATATTTGCATATCAAATTGTCTTGCATTCTTTAACAGAAGTGCATTTGTTGCGATTAAGCCGATAATGTTAAATAAAGGTAAATACCTTTCATGCAGAATAATAATAAAATGTACGTTTGATAAAGAATAAGTTCAAGTTCAAGATTAGGCTACTTTTGCAACTGTTACACCTGCTGTTATAGCTCAAGACACACATAGGATGGCCAGAAATTATCTGTATCTTTACTATCGCGTCATAGTTAACAATATATCCTTACCAGAATGATATTTTGACGTCGTGGTTGTGTGAGATTACAGAAACCCGACAGTATCCCGTAGATAGGTATAGGTATAAACGGGCTGATTTCCGCAAATCCATGCTTAAGCGCAGTTTTTGCGTCGGGATGGGAATAATGCAAGTTTATTCGATCCACCCCAGTTCTTCGAGAAAAAGAGAGTATCGCGTAGATATCTTTGGGATACGGTCGTGTCGGGAGAGGTGCAGTTTCACACGTGAATGACGACGGACTGACTATGAACATAGTTTTCATTTCACAAAATATTGTTGGACGTTATAAACACAAATCTACTCAAAATTCAACGCTAAACTAAAATCTGTCATAGCTTTAATACCGATTGATCGGAATTATTTCAAGGGAAACAAGGAGGCAGGCTTGTAGTTGTTCCAAAAATTCTCTATCATTCTTCAACCATGATATTGGGTGTTGAAGTCAAAATTCATTCATTTACAATTATATAATCTGATATGTTACAGTAATACTTTTTTTTACCGTTGGTTATTATATATTTACCACTTATCTATTCTATATTCCGTTACAACCGCACATCGAACGCGAATTATAACCTAGCCCCAAAGGCCATTAACAGACTGATGATGATGACACTTTCATTGCCGACTCCTCACCTAATAAAACAAATATTTCCACGAAGCCAACCACTTCAGTAGTTCATGGCAACTGACTCAACGTATAGGAATACCTATTTGTTCATTGTCACCATGCGTGGCACACCCAAACTCGTAAACTAATGGAAGCGAAGGCGTGTCGAATGACAGGCATTAACTGGAACTGGACGACTGTTATTGGAGATAAGCTAGTAAATGAATTCTAAGTAATATATTGTTTGTTTTGATTAAGAGTTGTGTGATAGACCGTGATGTTTGATTAGTGGACACGTTTGCAATTCCTTACAAGGGAAGATTGTAGATAGATTGGTTTGTATGTCTGTTTATATTAAGGTTGAAATGAAAGGATCATTAAGGAAAGAGGAAGGGCATCGTCTTTTGCAAGTAACATAATATTATTAAAGAAGAAATATATTTGATACTACTGTTGTAATTTGAGCGAAAGAGTCACATTTGATCAAACCTGCCTATCATAAGTGTCACTAAATCCACAATCCAAATACAAATTCTTCATAAGAATAGAAGTATTCAGATTCTTCTTTCTATTAGTCACAATGCTGTTAAAAAGCCTTGGCAAATTAATTCACTTTTTTATTCTATCATTTACCTGTTCCTCCCTCATCTTGCAGAAGAGGGTCTGCTTCTGCGTCTCGTCGAGCTCGGCCAGGATCTCGGGGTCCACCCACATGTCGCGCAGGATCTGCTGCAACATGATGCTGGCCCTGGAGACAATAAAAAATCAAATATGTAGTAAATTCTAAAAAAATATATATAAGTACCTACTCAGCACGACGCCTAAATTGCTCAAACGGTAAAGCAGAAGTGTATTAATTTACACGTATATTTCACCGATCGATCGATGTAGCGAACCTATTGCTATATACCTGGCAGAATTGATGACGACACGATTGACGCAGTGGCTAAGCGATTAGCTTTCTGCGCTACGTGTCGCGGGTTCGATCCCCGCACGGAACAAATATTTGTATGATCTACAGATAGTTGTTTCGGGTCTGGTTGTTTGTGCATGTGACATGTATGTTTGTAAACTGTACCCACGATACAGGAGAAATCCTAGTGTGGGGCAATGTTTTAAAAAAAAAAAAAAAAAAAAAAAAAGAATTCTAAACTCCAGGAAGATAAAGAGTAACCACACCGAACCCGGAGCAAACCCAGGACCTCTAGACCAATTAGACGTAAAAATAAATAATGTCAAGTTGCAATGTAAATAAACGGTATGTAAATAAACCACTATCACTAAAAACGTACAGGGAATGAACAATCGTACTGTAGTTGACAACCCATCTCCAATGCTAACCCAATCTTACAATGGACAAGCGCAGCATACCATAAAAGTTATAATATATAGAATAGAATATATCTTTATTTCATGTAAACCAAATTCAAGCACTTATGAAATGTCGAAACTATAGGCGCACGGTTTCAAATAGTAGGTCCTATGGAGAAGAACCGTTAAGAAACTCCAAGCAAACTCCTTTAAAATAAATCAATCCTACAATCATGTTTCTTACACTGTTGTGGTAAGAGAATGCGAGAATAATGTAGTTCAATGTGTAAAAACAAAAAGACTAGGAAAAACAAAACATATAAGATTGCTTCTGAATAAGATTTCCATGGCAGTCGACATTACAAGTCGACCAGTCCCGGCAGACGGCACCCGTTCACGAGCATGACGCATGCGTCAGGATCGCTAAGCTCAACCACTATGCGGGGAACTCGGCGACACAACACGCCACGTATAAATAGATACTTACTACGGCACACTATAAAAGAGCAAAAGTATCCGGCAGAATGCAGGTGATAACAGTAACATAGACTATTTTATTTTGTTTTTTCAAGAATTTATATTATACAAAGCGGGTGTGCTAAATTTTTTATTGCCTTTGAACATGGTCGAACCACAAACTCGTGTGTTAAGCATGACACTCGTAATTTTGGATATACTAAAAATAACAACCAAATTATTATAACCTAGAATTTATGCAACTATTTTTTTACTGTTTGCTTAATTTGGCAATTGAAGTCATGATTCAGAAGTTAATGGGTTCAATAAAGAAGTTGTGATCAAAGAAAGCAAAAGTTATGACGATTACTTTGATTATAAAAATGACTAGAGCTTTCTCCTTGTGATAATATTTATGTTTATCATCATAATTATGGATGCGGTAGATGACTACTAGTCATCTGAGTTACTTTTTATGAACTGTCAAAAACGACATTTTGTTCTAAATATGTTTGGAATAAAAAAGCGTGACGTCATGGTTTTGCATTGCCATTCACATACTTATTGATTGATTTTGATAAATTGATAATTGAAAACGCCAAAGATAAGCAAGATATTAAATTTTACTGAGTTTTTAGAAGGAAAACTTTTTATCAAACAAGATTTCAGAATTTTTTGATGCAGTCATCTAGCCTATTCTCGTCATATCACGGATAACCCATAAATAACAAAAGTACAATATATTCATGTTATGAATTTAAGTAATAATAACTGAAGTAACGCCACTGACGGTAAAAGAAATAAACTTGGTGAAGAAAAAGATGAAACAAAAGGACTTAAACAAAGTGAAGTGAACTTGAAGACATGATCCAAGAGACAAAGTGCTCCAAAACAGCATTTTCCATGCACTTTGTCCCCTGATAGTAGGGAGATGAAGTAAAAACTTCTCACATTCTTGTTTCTTATGATACCGAGCATAATCACACCTGATCAAGCGATCCGTAGCTTGTTGCATCTGATATCAGAATAAAATCGGATCGCGCAATCAGAGGCCCTAGTGTAAGTTTTTTTTGACAAACTCGATTTAACGCATCGAACGCGTTCGGCGCTCCGATTGGTCCGTTTCGTGCTCTTCACTTACACTAGGGCGTCAGCTGATAACATTCCGGCAGTATTAGTTCCAAAATTACAAGCTATTGATAGTGAAAGCACAGTGTGGGTACCTAATTACACTATTTCCTATTATTGCCGGTCGAGCAGACAATGTGATGACCTGCAATGTCTTTAACTACACGTGATTTCCGCATGTCAATACTAGTCGACCTTACTATAATAGTAAATGTAAACTTTAGAAGTAAACAAAGCAGATAAATAGACAGAGTTACATTATAAAGAAACGAGTGAGGAAACTCACAAGCTAATAGATACATAATTGATTGTAAAGCTTGATAAAGATGACGTCATTTGTCGCTTTGGAAATGTATTACTGATTCAATGAGTTATGTTAAGTTGGCTACACCATAATAATGACTTGTGTATGAGAAGCTGATTGCGCATGCGTACTGTTTTATATTCTTTACAGAATGCGTGGATTCCTTACATTTTTTGTTCTGTTATATTTCGATATCTAATTGGATACAAAATTCATAAAGTGCATTGGGGCAAGTTCGTCAATGTGGTAAGATCGTACCGACCGAATTTCCGGCTGATTCGAACACCTTCTTATTGAACTTGTTCTCTAGCTAATAAAACTGCTTCTATTGACTGGAAAACAACATATAATTAGTAGTCGAATCAGCCGGAAATTCGATCGGTACGATCTTACCCCATTGCCGATCTTACCCCAACGCATCTTACTCTAAATACTGTCGTATCAGTAATTTGTAACCTTGCAATGTTACACAATACTAATGTTACCTTAACTAAATGTTCTAACCACGACTCCTGAACACAATGTCTCGAAACGAAATCAATAAACTGAATTAAATGGTTTTCGTAACATATTTCGTAACAACACTATTCATTTTTAAAGATTTAAGTTAATTTTCAGTTTTTTTGCACTTGTGTCCAAAAGATTTATCTAATACTAGCAGACCCGACAGACGTTGTCCTACCCGAACCTGATTTAAAACTCGATCGCAGCGCCACCTACCGGGTCCAATTCTGTTTTCACACCATCCAGGAACCCATTGAAATATACACATAATCCGCCGTTTAGGAGGAGTTAGGTGACAAACACACGTACAGAAGAATTATATATATATATATATATATATACATATATATATATGTATTAATATATAAAAATTAATGTTTCTTCGTATTTTTCGCCGTTCATCTGATTGTGATAAAACTGTCAACTTATTGCTAGCACTTGCGCGAAGGTTATAGGCATAGTACAATGAATTTACAATAGATGGCGCTAATTCTTTTAAATTTCAAACGATATTTCCACCATTATTTCTTCTGCGACAGCAACGCGCCGTATACCAACTAGTAACAAATAAAATATATGTGACGAGTGTTTTTATAACTTGTTAAGACGGCACGGCAGTGATTGAGAGATCGACTGCTGCGGTACGTGTCGCGGGTTCAATTCCCGCACGGAACAAATATTTGTATGATCTACAGATAGTTGTTTCGGGTCTGGGGGTTTGTGTATGTGAATGCACACCGTGCCTCGGAAAGCAAGTAAAGCCGTTGGTCCTGCGCCTGATCTCTCTCCGGTCGTGTCGGATTGCCGTCCCATCGGACTATGAGAGTGAAGGAATAGAGATAGCACATGTGTATGCGCACACACTTGTGCTCTATAATATCTCCTGCGTAGTTGGCTAATCTCCGATGAGATTGGCCGCCGTGACAGAAATTCGGTCAGGAGGACATTAACTAGTTAAATCCGATTCCTTAACCTACAATTAATAATTACTTCTCAACCACGTAGGTATTATAGGGACCGGGAATAAAACTGCTGTTAGAATATTTAATACTGTATTGAATGCTAAGAGCTCCGAAATACAATTTTTTATTATTATAATTCAACGTCCATCACTCAATTACAAATATTGACGTTCCTTCAAATACTTATTCTTTTTTCATGGGTCACCAGTCTTTGTACCAAAGATTGTATCCTGATATATAAAACCTCTACAGTACACAGAATTAATCATTTGATGTGTAAATCCACGTTCTTTTAAAACATTAAGATTCAAGACACTTAGGTAATAAAGTTAATAGGAACAGATTACGAGTATGTGATAAAGATCTCAACATACGAAAATAACCCACTTCCTCATAAAATGGCTCTCACAACACCAAGATTGATATAACTTAGGCCTATTCTTTTGTTTCTTATCAAAGAACACCGGAAATCTACCAAATTGTCTTTAGATTATCAGAAAATTATCTAAAGCACGAATTAACTGATTGCCTAAACGATGAAGTGTTTAATTCAACAATCTTTGAAAACCAGAATTTTACCCGTAAAGTGATGCAGAGTAGTGTTGAAGAATGTTTCTTGCAGTTAGCTCAGGGAGCTTTTACTGCTTAACCGGGCTAAAATGACGCAGAGTAAACCAATAAAAAAAACTATAATAACTGTTGCCCGCGAAATCTAAAAGGTCATTAATATTGCAGCAAAATACTAATCTAATTCGTATTTTGCTTATATTAATGACCTTCTGCAAGACCCTGGCTACCTCTTTGTAAAGTTTCATTAAGATTGGTTCAGTGTTTTAGTCGTGATGACGTAACAAACATACAGACAGAGTTACTTTCGCATTTATAACAGTGTGGATGTAACGTATCATATGTAGCATAAAGTACGATGTAATGTAATTAGTATTACACAGTTTCAGCTTAACATTTAATTTCTTTATAGCTTCCAAACTTAAGACGTAATCGGACAACATATTCTTACTCAAAAACCAAATCTTAACTAAACATTTACTCAAACAAAACCAACATTAAGATATTCGGAAAATTCCAACGTTTCCTAAATCCTGTTAACAAGAATGCGTTTCTTTGAGCAACAGACAGAACTATTATCAACAAATCTTATCACGCATTGTTTGCTATTCATAGTAACCGCTGGGTGGCCTGGACCAAGTACTTTTATTTCCAAACATGCTTTAATGCTCTGCATACGTTTAAAGATAAGGGGGCCCGGAATAAACGTGATTGTAGTTGCTTACGAAAGAGTTGATGTTATTTTTTGTTCTCTTCTAATTCATAACCGTGTTCTAAACATATAATAATGAATACTTATAGCTTTAAAATCTATTCTCATCTCCGAAGAGTTAGGTAGAGGTATAATATTGTACCCCACATTTCACCAATGGCGTTACTGAGTCCCATGTAATAGGGGGCGAGCCTAATGCCATCTATCGGGTATAGTTCCAGATTCCGTGCTGCTAATGAGAATTTCCATACAGAAAAACCCAATAACACTTTGCCTGACCCGGGAATTGAACCGCCCAGCAGTCGCGCTTGCGTTGTCACAAGACCAATGTCTCTTTTAATTTATATAAAAGTAGCAATGACAGATATAATTTATTATGAGTTTGTAGAATGTTAGTTTTATGATTATGGGGATATAATGAAATCAAGACTTGATTCACATATTTCTTAAGTAACAGGAGTCTCAGTAAACCAGTCTTAAAGCCACATCTTATCACAATATATTTACAAGAAAACGCCATCATGATGAATACTGGAACTGTGGTACTGAAGACTTGTATGGATGAAAAATAACTTAAGTTGCTGGATACTAGTTCCCAAATTTTTTCTATCCGACGAAATCTTCAGTACCACGTAAGTTCTAGAATTCTCTCTAATACAAAGGTCTTTGCTACCATTCGTAAAGCTATCACACTCATACCATGAAAACTATTATCATGCAAAATCCATACAACAGCCGTTACCAAACGTGATGGAGCGGTGCTTTTAGCGTCGTTCCCGGCAACGAGAACAAAGAGTGAATATTGCAAAGTGGTCGTGCGTCCGCGACGCATATCAATCGCGATACACGCGCGACTTACATTATGCATGCGCCTGCGCATACGGGAGAGCCGAGCATGCAGTGCGTTGATACAGGTATTCAGAAGGTTCAGGCACATGCATACACCATCAGCAGACATCATCATCTTACCTCTTCCGTTGGGCGTCAGCTATCTATCTCACCAGATGCGTATGCGAAATATATTGCGAAATATTTACTGAAAGTCACTGCCGAAGTTTACAACTATTAAAGACCGCATTTGCACTACAGAAAATCTCAATGTACTAGAGCTCACCACCAAGACGGTGATGAGCTTGTTACTCCTAATAAGCCATTGTTGTAAATAAAAAAAGTCTTAGGAGGAGTTCTAAGCCTTCTCTTATTTACCTGCATTACTTGTGAGTTCTGACGCCTGCGTACTACGTATCTATACTAATTGCATCTGCAAACCTTATCCAGTACAAAATATTGTCTACTGTTCCGATAATGGTTGGCGAGAAATTAAAAGAGTTGCCGGCTATGGAGAGATGACGGGCGACTTTATAATGGGAGCCGGCAAAGGAGGCAGAGGTGGAAAATGAGTCCTGTTCCTAAGAACTTTAAGTCGAAATCTGAAGGTTGACTTGCATAAATTATTATCTGTTTGTACGATTATACAACCGTCGGGATTCGGCCCGCCAGTCTAACCACCCTGCCTGGTCGGAGGATCCTCTCTTTACAATGGAGGAACACCAAACCTCGTTCCTCCATAAGTATATAGTTTTGAAGAAATTCTTTTACAAGATCTAACTTGTGAATTCAGACCAAGAACAGAGTACTTCATTTGACCGAAAGATAGGTCCGTCAATCAGCTTTGGAAATGCAACAAAAGTCAGAAGAAGACATAGAAAAATCGTCTGGTAAGCAACAATATTCATATTTAGTAGCACACAGCAAGCTCGCATAAGACACTGACAAAGGACTCGTGACGAGTGGTTGCGAAACACTCGTGATAGATATAACTGCAAGTACGCTATAGTTCAAAAGTGAAGGTGACGCAAATGCCAGAGCTTTGGGCTTTACGAGTAACTCAGCTGTATTGTTGCGAATATCTTCTATTATAAAGTCGTCTACTGACTTGTAACGAAGGTATTTTGCATGATGATATAGATATTTCAAAAAGCCTAATATACATATGTTAGGTACTCCTCTACTTCAGGCCAATAACTATAGTGCTCCAGCGATTCATATCGCCGATTTAAACTCAATTAACGGAAAAGACTTTAATGATAAAATCTTAAATCTTCAACCAGCTAACTCAGCTTACTTATTCCGATACATTCTTAAGCATAAGGTGACAGACCCTCACCAAAGAGGTAATATAAAAACGAGTTTTGCGCAAATAGTTCAACAATAAAGAGGTATTGCTTGTCGTGGGACGTTGCACTAGTAACCTGTCAATGTAAATCGTAATCTTCAATTCCGAACACGGTAAGCTACCGGTATTGAGACACCTGGCTTCACAGGTCTCAACGTGGACCTAAATATTCATATACGAAATCCGCATAGCATTGCAACAAGTCTTTGCCTATTACTTATTCTGTGTCTTTGTTAAGTGTACAGTGCTTTACGGAACACAAGATAAGATCAACGGAAACTAAATTAGGTTTACGATCACGATAGATCATTGATAGATAGACATGTATAATAGCAGCTTTCAGAAGGGTTATTTAACTATTAGTATGAATTCTAAGAATTCTAGGAATTCTAATATATTTTAATGGTTAGTGCAAACTTTAATCTCTAAGATCCACTGGCATTTGAAGAAGGTGATGTTGAACTTACATAAATGGTAAAGGACACTAAAATATACCAAACTAAGTACTATGTTATGCTTCCTATTCTATTTTGCGACGCTAATGCTCCGACAAAAGGTCAACCCTGCAAAGCCTAAACTTCGTATAAACTTAAATTAAAATGGATATAAAATATACTTAAATACATAAGTGCATATTAAAACATAATTACCGAACATATCACCTTGATTGAAACCATTGCGTCATATTAACCTTCGATGAGTGCAACAAGCACAAGATCCCTGCTCAATGAAGAAGAAAGTATGCGCGGACGCAGCGAGTAGGCGTGACCGCGCGCGAGGTCAAGGATAGAGCTTCGTGAGCTTTGCCTGTAGCGGTTGAGTGAGCAATGAACAGGCTTTATTATTATTCATGTAGAATAATTGTGCTATTAAGCCATATCTGTTGGACTGGACGCTACCCTGAACAAGTTAGAAAAAGGACAGGTATATTCAAACAAAAATGAAACTTAGCAACATACCTATTAAGCAAAAGTTAAGAAGTCTTCTTTTCAATATTTAAAAAAAGTTTTTGCCCGCAGTTTTTTGCAACACAAACAAACCTTTTATAATTAACCCAGAAGAGTTTCTAACATGATTAAAATTAACGGCAATTTAAATCATCCAAGTCTTTATCGAGTGGCAAAAGCTTCATTTAAATGACCAACTAATCCATTATTCTTAATTTCAACAACGGTGACAGGTCAGCAAACCAATTCACCAACCAATTGTAAGGCAATTTGACGCAACCCAGTTCACAAATATTGATGTCAATTAACACTACGACCGCTATGCCTTTGTCTTTGTGAGGAATATTCGGAAACCTTTGGAACTGAACATAAACACTAAAATTCACACAAAGAACAGTGAAGAGAAATTAGTTAATTAGCAATAACTGTACCTCTATTATGAGTTTTTTACTATTTACTCTCATACTAAATGTAAATTTTCATGCAAGCGATTTTAGTTCTTAACTTGATCACATTAGGGATTAGAGCCACTAACATGACATCTCTTTAATATAGTAAATAGTAAATCAAAACTTTACTATGACACATATGTCACATAAGCGACTCTAAAACCTAATGTAACCAAGTTAATAACTAAAATCGCTATCATGAAAATTTACTTTACTATGTTAGTAAATAGTAAGAAAACTCGTGATAGCGGTATCATGAAGTCATTAAAGGCAGGATAATGAATGATTATACAGTAATCTCGAAAACTGTTAATAAAAGGATTACTCGTATATTACAAAATGATCAAAGGAAAAAAGCTGATTAAAATGCTAATATTACAGCAAGAAAAAAAGAAAAAAAGAAGAAACTTTTTTCAAAAGTCCAAAAACAATTAACTTCTTGGTTCATTTGTACTTTTATCGTATGCAAGCCTTGAATCCTCATAATTGCAGCTATTATTTGAAGACGAGAACTTTTAAACTTATTTGTCCTGTCAACAAATTATATTTTAAGGTTGTTCGTGGATAATAACAGCAATCATATCGCTGTCACAACTAGCTGCTATGATTTATCGGTGTTTGATTATGCGCATACGTTGCGCAAGCGCAGTGCAACCAACAATTCAGGTTTCACAACTTTAAACTATGTGTGGAATATAGAACTATTTGAAAAGTTAGGAAATATTATTTTAGGAAAGGAAAAAATTTACTAAAGCCACTAATATCGGCAACTTTCAAACACGTGATGAAAACAATAGTCTAAGAATATAATGTATTATTCAAAAACAATAACTTACTTACTAAGCTATCGAATGTATTTACTAAAGACAGCCTTGGAATATGCCTCACGCCTTGACCATAATTCAAAGCACAAAACAAAAAATATGCATGTAAAAATCTAGAACAGTGAAAACTTGAAATACGCAAAGGAATAATTCAAATTTTTGTCAACGCTGATGCGAGTTTTCGTAACGCTTTTAAAACAATAAGTTCTCAAAATGACATACGTCAAATGGTTTTACGCGGGAAACAAAGCAGGCGCGAAAGTGGGTTACACAGACAAATTAGAGGTTATACCTTTCGGTGTCACGAGGTTCGCATTAAAAGATTGCTATCTCGTTTTGAATTTAATCACTTCCCCCATAAACCATAATATTATGTAAACAAATATTATTAATTATATAAAGTGTCGCTTTAACGCGTACAGCCGTGTCGTGTAGACACACTTTCCTGACAAGCAAGAAAATAAACAGGTTTCATACTATTTTATCGTAAATTAAGGAAATACTTTAAATCTCGATTACGAAGAGAAATAAAAAATAACATTTGAATTAATAAAATACAAGTCATAGACGTTATAAGTACTATATTAAATTAAATTTTCAGCCAAATTCAGGATCTACCGAATATTAATAAAGTTAGTATATATAACACTAGGTATATTTTAACCCATTGCTGTTAATTTTGAATCTTAACGTCGCGTGGGCACGAGTATTAAGGAACACGTGTGCGCAAAAAAATCAGGCGCGGCCGGCATAATGTCACGCGTTTCGCTTGCGCGTTTTTGTATAAGTACATCGCGCGTTGTCGCCAAGTCGATGAACCTAGTCCCTTGCAAGACGAACAAGTACTTAACTACTTAGAAAAACTTTTTAACTTAACAGCATCACACTGGATAGACAAAGGTATCCACAATTCTTGGGTTGCTTTTATAAAGTTTTCATTAAACACATAAAGGGATGAACACAACAAAATTATAACTTCAGCTTGCAGAAATTGTGTCTAAGATAATTTTAATAGTTATCCAATTATATAAAGAAAGGATTTAAATAAATACTAATATAAAAACGTAAACAGATAAAATACACGTTTTTTTATAAAAATTACCGTGTAATTTGAATACAATAGCGGTGTTCGTTAGATTACAATCAACGCAACCAAAGTTAAACTGTGGGTATGTAGGTAAATTGCTGAGTTACTGTAAACGAAAAATAGTCCACAATACACATAAAACCCAAATGCTCAGTCACTGTGAAAAATAGAATACGGCTATTTAAACATTTTGTAAACCATACTTTACAAAAATTAAGCTCAAAAGTATTGTATCAGAAAAAAATCACCTTTTTGTTCTAATTCCTTAAAAATATTACAGTTGTCTGTGACGGTTCTAATAGTAATTAATCAAATAATCAGTTCCTACAGTAGATACCGCGCCATCTAGTCTAAAAAAGACGTGTAAAAGTGATTGAAAAATCCTAATTGCAAAATAAATAATTTCATTTCATTTAATTTCATCATTTCATTTAGTTTCCATAGGAACCAAAACATTTTTCTGTTGTATTATTTTATACGCGGGAAATTTTATACATTATTACCAAAATAAATTAAACAGCTATTACTTTCGTGTATAAACACGCCAAAACGAAACACAATCTAAAAAATATTAAATTAATTAACTAAACAATTAATTTTCACTACAAAATTACGCCGTAATTACGCAAATTACAGTTTGTGAGTGTTGAAGACGCGAAATTACGGTGCGGTCGACGCCCCCAGACGTTCGTGCGAAAATAAAAGTTTGACATGTGGTCTGAACATGTTCTAACAGTTAACTGGAGTAATAATAATTGATTTTTATGTTGTCTGCAGTAGGTCAGTAGAACTCCCATAGACGGATTATTATAGCAAGAGACACATAATATACATTCTAGAAATGTAGTTTTATGTCAGTCTAAAAATGTTCACCGAAGTGGATTGTTAATGGTAGTGCGCCATTGACGATGTTATCAAATATCTTAAAGAATATTATTAAGCTTCACCCGTGGTATGGTGATCGAGGTATCAGGTTATTACCTAAATCTTACCAATAATAAAAGAAATCTCACAGCTTAAATACATAATTTCAAGTTCGATACTAACGGCCGGTCAAACTTCTATTACATTATATGCATACTAGGTCTACTAATCACGTGATAAATTACAAAAAAAAAAAAAAAAAAAAAATTTTTGAAGCAACCGAAATTTTTCAGAATCTACGTTTACTTTGTTCTGAAAAAAACAGCTGTAAGTACATAATATATGTATGCCTTATAGATAGCGATTCTTCTAACTGTACCCTTGGAGATCACATGCCGTGACGCTCATGACATTTACATAATTCCATAGCCGAATAGAAACAAATTAACTCATGAGGAATTACATTTAATAAGGGTAAATAGTTACACTAGCAGCTTGATAAGTGTACTTAGTAATTATAGTTACGTTATCAACACAACTTGAAGAGTTAATGTTAATTTAGTTTGAGTAGTGTTATAGGGAATGTTATATGGAATCCTAAATGACCGAAGGTCCGTCACGCACTTAGCCGTTTTCATGTGTTGCCTATTACAATTTGCGGTGCTTAAACAAAGTTTTAAAATACATAGTTACTCGAATGAAACCTTTTTATTAAATGTTACCTAACTACGCGATCGTGAAACAAAAGTTACAAAATTACAGTTTCACCCAAACATCATCATCATCATTTTATGTTAAGCTTAATGAAACCCGGTCAAAATATATCTAGATGTTTGTAAGCCACAATAAAATTTTTCACAGACACTGATTACGAATCGCCAGTGAAGGTGCCGTTACACCTGCGTTTTGTAATATTGGACAAAAATTGTAATAGTATAAAATATAAACCACTATATTTTAAAGATTTTTCACACGCGATATTGGTACCGTTTGGATTTCTGATGCGAGGCGAAGGGGTTAAAGACAACAGACTCTTATTTATGCCAGTCAATGCCCAGTCGAAAGCTGTATTTGAAAAAAGAAATGCAGTGGCAAACTGGCTAGCAATAAAAGTTGCTATATTAACGGTCTATCGATTTAGACCAAATCGAAGGCATTGAATTCCGTGTAGACGCGTTGAGAATTTCGCATATCACTTAAATAAAAACACAACAGTAAGTGGGTTTCAACATGTCTAGTGTATATATTCTTTCATTTTCTAAAGGAAAACTGTATTAATATAGATAATTCAACAGCTAGAAAACTGTTCTCATCTGTTATCCATTCGCATGTGCATTCGAAATAATTTAAAAATACAGCATTTTACAATTACAAAACGAAATGAAATGCAGTGAAACCAGTATTTTCCTCCTTTCACGAAGTAGAGTAACTTTCAAATGTTTCACGCAATCCCGTGCAGTTTTTATCTAGGTCCACATTTTCTAGGTGTGCTCCCGAGAAGAAGCGAAAACGTAGCTATCGGTCACTGAGTGAAAATGCTAAGGCCGCAATTCATTTACGCGTACGATGATTAGAAGCACTGAATATATTTACGAGCATACGATAAATCAGAGCCTTGAGCGTAACTTTGGACATTAAAATACATAGGTACTATTCATGTAACAAATACAAAGGATTGGTACTGTAAAAAAATAATAATATAGATTTCGCGCGTCTTTAATGTCAGATCATTCAAATAATTTTAAGTTTTAAGTACCTACGGTCCTACGCAATCCATGAACATTGTATGTACGGCTGGTGCCTGGTGGTGTGGCTCAACTTGAGAGAGTCCTTTCACCTCAGCTTCCCTAGGTACCCTAATTGTTACATTTAAGTACCACCCAGATTGCTTACATTATGGAACTATTATGATTTAGTATTGAGTACATAGTAAGGCTCTGGTGTGTTTAAAACATTACTTAAAGATATTAAGAATATATTATTGGCCTGGCACGAGAACATTTAGAACTGCATAGCTGCACTTTAATTCACAGAAATTTCTGTGCATTTTACACTGATCTTTTCGTGTCCTTTAAAATTGTGCGTGGGAACGATAAGATGTTCGCGCAAAAGAACCGTAAGCTTTACAGACAAAGTTTCTAACCTCTTTAGAAGCGATGTTCAGTTTCTAGATTGGCGCATGCTCTAGAATGTTAATGTCCTAGCGTTTGTGCCAATTTGTACGTAATGACGTCTGTGGCCGTATACGACCATGTTTGCGCTATTACAGTGATCTATTAGATTTATTGCGACGTTTATTAAATTAAAGCACTTTACTTGCATGTGGAATGTACTAAGTATAGAGCTTCTAGTGATTTTAAGAGGATGTCATAAGTAGGAATACCCAATAGGACATACAGTGGCGATACGAGAAAATCATACACGGCGAATTGATGAACCTAAAATAGACAATTTACGAAAATTTTAAAGAAACTTGTAAAGCAAAAATAGGTAATATGTTTCTTCCATAATACTTCACCCCCCCGTCATGTTACTGTTAATATAACCCCCGTGACCGCGCCTGAGGACATATGGCTAACCGATTGAATTTGAAGAAATATTTCAGACTTTACTGTCTTTTTATTGGAATAAGCAAGCAAGCAAATTCTCTCAAAGACGCGTAAAAGAACAGAATATTTAAAATGAAAGCCTAACAACTTACTCTCTAAGCTTCACCATATTAAGAAGTTTTTCTTCACCGAAGACCTCCCGACTAGTTGTACGATATGTTTACTATAAAACAACAAGTACAATTCTGTCCTAACATACATAGCTGCATTCAAGGTCTCAGTTCCATCGTTTGACCACACAAATATAATTGACGGAAACGCAATTGCTTCAACCGACCACAACATTAATTAGCGAATTTGGGACGGAACCTCAAAATAGGCGTGACTGAACGGAAGCTGAATGTAGCTGACTATAATCTATTGTCTAAATTAATTTATATCATAATACCTATAGCATGTATTCCTCGAAAGGATAGTTAAAGATACTTAATATTTATTCCGTTCGTTCCACAATGTAATCTAGATGGTAAATGTACGATGTTATTTAGTCCCGTGTAAGATAGGTAAAGAAGCAAGTCTATTGCCAATTCCAATTACACAATTCCAAACCTTTTTACAAATAAATGCTGGTTGAAGTCGCCAAGGGTATTAAGACAGCCTCTGTGCGTATTTAAAAAAGGAGAACTGAGTACAAACTCGAAAATAAAAGATAAATAACTCGATGATATCATAAGTATAACATAGTCGACACTTTACACTTTGACCGACCAGAGAATTTAACCCAAGACCTCTCAGTCAGCGGCCGCTTCTTTGATCACTACACCAATAAGACAGTAAACTAATTGATTTGCCAACAGCACGATTAAACAATGAAGTGTTGTGACATAGAAATATCTCATCAGTGTCACTTGCCACTGATATTCTAAACAGAACTGTAAACAATTACGTAGATACTTGTACTCTTTTGTCTTTAAAAGACGGCGAAAGTTGCCATTTATTACGTTTTGTGGAAATCGCAGAATTCTGAATATTTGGCCCCATTTTCGAAAACAACGTCATGTAGCTATGTTACTGTTCCTTATTATACAACCCATCCACTGCTGAGCTAATGTCGCCTCAATTTCCAGCCCTTTAGGTCTAAAACTAGTGTGGACCATACATTATTAAATGTACAATACATAATTTATATACCCACAACAGGTTAGCCCGGTGCCTGGCTACTGATCGAATTGTCACTCCATGTGTCGATAATATAGATAAACCATGATGCATTATTGCGATATTGACGGTAGCGACACCACTGCCGATAAATATAATAATAATTAAGTAATGGTTTTGTGAAAAGGATTTTAAGTAACATATAAGAGTCATTAACAAAATAAGTTACATTTATTCTAATAGTTACAGCTTATAACTTAGGCCGTGTAGATACTGTTATATGCACTTAAATTTCACCTTTCTCGTTATAAAGTCCAATGTCAGTAGCAGACTGTTGTCATTCTCTTGCCATAATTGTAACACCTAAACTACTAACACACAACCTAGGCATACAACGCAAGATCTCAAGCTCCGCAGCCACGCTTGAACTCGACCAATGTTTCCATGTTCTCATGATGCCAACGCTCTGCCCCAGAAACTACAGTCAGTCAAACAAAATTCGTCAAGTCAGATTCGGTCAATCCCAATTTCAAATTGTCACTTCGACGAACGGTGAGAAAGCTAGGTGACAATTACAGTTTAGCATTACTAAGCAATACTTTAGATCTAAACGCTTTCTCCTCTAAGATGTTGACTTAGTGAAAACACTTAGTAAGTACGAAATTTCACCGTTCTGTGGATGCGCAGTTTTGTGGCGTAACATATTTTATATTGCAGTTTTAATTAAAACTCTTCTAAACTATCTACGTGAAGATTCAATTACAGTCTAACAAGTGACGTAACCGGAGTAACCGCTTCAAATAAATACAACCACAATATTCAGTTGTGTCTGTTAGTATCAGTCGAAGGCGATCTTGAGGGCGGAACCGAAACTCAGAGGTTTTCTCGACTAGCCAAAAATGCATCTATTCATTTTTGGCTAGTCGAGAAAAATTGCGCGCTTTTTTGGTAGAAATTCATTTCCAATGCGCGCGCAGGATATTTTCATACATTTATGGCTTGACGATAACTTCAGTTGAGTTCGAAGAAAACTCGTACATAGATCAATGACTGATTAGGACAATATGAATCGATGATTTCGCTGTTGATGTTCGTTGCAATAAATCCACCATATTTTCCTGTCCCTCTTCACAAATCTGGTCGTATGTATTTGACGCCTAAAATAACTCAGAAAAAGTATTAAAACATTTTTATTGCTCAGCTAAATAAAACTTGACAATTAACCGTCTCAACAGTAAATGTTCACTTTCATTTTCTACTAATTAAAAGTATTCGGCCGCTGAAGCCTGTGGAACACTATCACAAGTCGTAACAGATGATGATAATTTGGCGCTAATTATGTGCTCCCAATTACATCGTCGAGCTCAAACGTAATTACTCGTGTTACATGAATTTTTCACTTTCTTTGAAAATATTGTGATTTGTGTACATTAGAAACACAGATTCTAAATTCCACGCGTATGAAGTCGCGGGCAAAAGCTAGTTTCATCATAAAAGTGTAAAGTTAATAGATTTTCATCGACAAAATTCTAGTCAAATAAAATTTAATATTTCATTTCATTTAATGGTAATCAGTTTAATATACTACAAACGTTTCCGTATGTAATAGAATAATACAAAATTGTCTGTGGCTAGTACAACAGGCCAGCTACAACTGATCAATAAAACCTTGCAAATGCACTCTAACTGGATTATGTAGTCCAACAAGTAGAACACAATAAAGTAATCTTATGGCGACTGGACACGAGTTTATAGTTATGAAGTTCTTTGACGATTTACTTAATACTTAGAAATTCAGGCAGCGTGGGATTGAACGTCTGGAGATGATGTTGAAATCGATATTATATCGTGAAAAATGACACACATTAATCACAAGCCTACTCTTTCCCGAATTCTTGTAATATCACATCCACACTATTATAAACGCGAAAGTAATTCTGTCTGTCAGTTTGTTACATCATCACGACTAAAACACCGAACCGGTCGTTATGAAATTTAACATACAGGTTACCTGGGTCCTGGAGAAGAACATAGGCTTATTTTTACTATTGCAGGAAAATAATAATGAGATCTTAAATACAGAATACTAGCAGAAGAAGTAGGAGGCAACAGCTAGGATTTAATAACGACCTATCTGTTAGATTATTGTCAGGTTGCACCTAAACTAGCGCTAGATTTGTTAAATTTTGACGGGATCAGCGGATATTTATTTTACTAATTGGTTTGTCATTCCAATTATTTCCGAGACTAATTCATTTGATATGGACTAGCAAGCAAATGCAGTGCTAACGAAATAATTATTCAGATATAACAAAAATATTACTATAATTTATAACTATGTATGTGTTTCGTGGATATAACCATTTAACAAGTAAATCTACCAGAAAAATTTACTTTCCTCAAACACGTTTATTTGATTAATATTTATGTAGAATAATGTCGCTTACAAAACAACAATCAGACAAATTAAACGTAATACATAATAAAGATAAACTTCAGCAAAATGTTTCAGTGATTACAAGCTCCAATAATACAATCAACGCGCGCAATAACTTTAACATCTATCACTTGAATAATAACTATTATATCTTTGACCCAGTTGTGTTCAATCCTCTGTAATCATTGATACTAATCTTAGAAAGTTAAGTTTGTTTGATAGGCGTGAACCGTTCATTTACTAATGGTTATTCGATTGATATTACATTGGAGCTATCTTTACTGATAAAATATATCTATTATCATATAAGTACATTTTAGTGACAACGCAATGGGAAAGGCATTGAGTGTGGTTTTTCTGGGCGTTAGTACCTAAATATGCTGTTCTATATGCGTTGATGCTTAGGTATCTATAGATAGTACAATGGCTACAGAATATGAACGCGAACAAATATACTGAATTGACATGACCTGTCAAAAAGACACGCGTTTTTTATCATTGCCCCGCACTAGAAATAATTAATGTATCGTGGGTGCGTTTACAAAAACATATATTCATATTCACAAAGACCCAGACCTGGAACAACTATGTGTAGATCATACAAATATTTGTTCCGTGCGGGAATCGAGCCCACGATATGCTGGGCAGTAGTGAATCTCTCAACCACGGCCCCAACCTTGCTCTCGATTCATCAAGTGCATGGAAAGAGCCTCCACATGTGACGATATATAAGGTTGTCTAGCGCACTCGGGGCAGTCAGCCTCGCTAACACCATTGTTGGCTAATCTTTCATAGCATGGTCGATTTCAATGTAATAGCACATGTCGATCGACAGAAGAACGCAATAAGTATTGCTAGAGTTTCTTTCTCTTGGCTGACAGTTAAAGATTTGAAAGGAGTATATACTTTCATAGCGTTTCATAGATATTTTGTGAAAAAGAGGATTAGTGCCGAGACGATATTAAAATTGAAGGAAATATTCTCTTTTAGAGATCAATTCGAGGTTCTTCTTCGTCTACTGTTGATTCGAAGGAGTCGCAGTAGATTTTTTTTCCAATTTTCGCAATTAACTGAATGGCCAATGTATTGAACTTGTATTGTAATATAGTGCAAAACGCTTGTCCTATTAAGTATTATCAAATAATCTCAAGTACCCTATGAATCATCAATAAGCCTAAATGAATAATGATTTGATAAGTTACTTAAGTTATTTACAGGGTCGCAGGTTCAATCCCCGCACGGAACAAATATTTGTATGATCTACAGATAGTTGTTTCGGGTCTGGTTGTTTGTGACATGTATGTTTGTAATCTGTACCCACGATACAGGAGAAATCCTAGGGTGGGGCAACGTTTCTTTTTTAATAAAAATAAAAAAACTTAAATATATATACTCATAGGGAAATGCATCATTGATCTAGTGGTCCCAAACATGACTTCTGAGCGTGATGTATTGGGATTGATTCCCAGGTAAAGTGTTATTGGGTTTTTCTGTATGAACATGCTCAGTATCAGAACGGATGACGGACGAACGGAGTATCAGAATAGGCTCGCCCCCTATTACATGGCACTCAACGGGATCGGCGAAATGTGGGTGTACAATAGTACACCACTACCTAACCCTTCGGGGATTTACAGGCGTGATGCTATGTTATGTTATTCAAAGGGAAATACCACTCAGTCACTGACTAATAATTTTAGAAAACTTTGTCCCTAAGAAGGGTCCAAACAGTGCCCAAAGTTTGCATGAAACATCTTTCGGAAAGAGTCGCGCGCACAATTAACGAGTTACTTAAATAAATAAAGTAAATATTTGTATTAGATAATATTATCTTTGTTATCGCTTCTAACATACAAATACGCCTGAAAACTGGTAGAAGTAAACAAAAAACATGTTCGGTCACAACATAGAACTATTTATTTTAATGCGCATGCGCAATGTCATTTTGTTTATGGTTTTTGTGACTTTGAACGTGAGAGAAAAACATCGAGTGTAACTGAACTTTTCATCTCAGCAGACAGATGGATTGTTTTGATCGATATATAATTGAATATGTTTTGGTTTTTTTAAAAACATGAGTTCACATTGTCTATTCATATATGGGTCTACTATAATAGATTATCAAGGAAGGATTCGCTGTTTCTGTGATTGCTAAAGACATATTATAATAAAAGAATAAAACTATCACCTCATTTTCCAGTCTAGGAAAATATTCTTAAAAAGCAAACAGCACCACAGGAAAGAGCAATAAATGGCGAGTTCAATAACCATAATCGCTGCGCGTAGGCATCCTTTGACGACACCGCCGCGCATGCGCGATAACATTGTATTTCGGAACTGGAGCAGAAATGATACATGACATGCACGCTGTCGTTCAAAATACTTGTATTTATAGATTACTATGCTCATCAGGAAACAGAGTGTGGCAGCAGCTTATCGCCCGGATGCGATCGTGTGGGGCGTTTTGTTTGGTGTTTGATAGAGATGTCCCACATGCCCTATAGCTTTAGTCATGACAACGCAATTCCCCGAAGGGAAACCCCAAAAAAAAGCATAATATAAATGATATGCTAATGATACACGTTTGACGCAGTGGCTAAGCGATTAGCTTTCTGCGCTACGTGTCGCGGGTTCGATCCCCGCACGGGGTAAATATTTGTATGATCTACAGATAGTTGTTTCGGGTCTGATTGTTTGTGCATGTGACATGTATGTTTGTAAACTGTACCCACGATACAGGAGAAATCCGAGTGTGGGGTAACGTTAAAAAAATATATATATTAAAGTTTCCTTACATACAAAATATATTCCATATTCAGTGTGACAGAAACCAAAGATTATGGCAAAATATGTACGTAAAGTAGGTTTGTAAAAGTGTATCACAATTGAAAATAATACGACAGTATGCAATGTTATGGCGGTACACAAAAATTCAATGATCTATATTATGTTACAATCAATGTATAAATTTCCTTACCTTTTTTATCCACGGGGCTAAACCAAGACGTAGTAAGACATCAATACCTGAAACCAATTCAAATGATAACAATAAAATAATGAAATAATGCTCAATTGTCACCTCTTAAACTGTTAATATCTAAATAATGTTATACGGAATTTTACGCAAAAATGTAACCCTATTTTGATATCGACAGCACATACGAGAAATATTACATGTACTGATTTATCAATATTGTATACGATAGTTTGTAAGGCCAAATTAAAAACGATTTTGAAAAACCAATATCAGAATGATACGGCAACTATATGTATATTTATTTTAACGATAGACAAATAAGGGCCATTCCAGCTTGGAGATGTATTGTAATAACCAACGTGTTGCTTCTTCTCTTACTTCTAGCAAGGATTCATTAAGTATATGAGCTGAAAGTAAGAAATATGCTTGCGTTGGTACGCCACTTTTCTCTGTTGTATGAATGGAATACAGTTATAAAAGGTATCGACAGGTAATAAGGGGTACTTGCTTCTAGAGAGTCTAATATTGCCAAACATTTTAAACTTAAAATTCTAATACATTACACAAGTCATACAAGAGACACTAACTTAAGTGGGAAAGTCAGCAAACGTTGTTTAATCCACGATAGCTATTTGCAAGGCACTTACAGCGTAAAATTTCACTTACTTATAGCCGATGACATTGTGTGTGCCTGTGTGGTTTATAGTCTTTATCTCATGACGAGCAATATTATCTAACGAGAGCTTAGCAAATATCTACTATTTTAGTTTAGAATCGGCAAACAGAAGATAACTGTAGCATTTACTTAGGTATGTACTTTGCTACGTCTTTTGTAAGTGTAAGTCTTAATAATGTTGTATTTAATAAAATTAAAATCTCTTTTATTGAAAATAGACCTACGTATCTATGGGTGATCATTTTTCACATTTCGAGACCCATCCGTGCCTCGGAAAGCACGTTAAGCTTTTGGTCCCGGCTGTCATACGAAGACCTATAACAGTCGTTACTGGTGTCAGTAGCCCAAAAAGTCTGACAACCAGTCTAACCTCAGAGTATCAGTGTCTTCCAGTTACTGGGTGGCGGAGGTGAGAAGGCACTCGCTCCGTGTAAAATAGCAGCACAGCACAGCCGCAATAGGTTAGATTGGAAGCCGACCCCAATGTAGTTGGGAAAAGGCTAGGCAGGTGAAACCTACGTATCTATAATATTTAACATTTGTCTTCTTATTACGAACAGATTTTCTGTAAAATATTTCACAATAATGTGCATAAATTAGTTTCTAACAAAAATAAATTGTGTAATTTTAATCTACATAGAACACTTATTTATTTACGAAGTTTTAAAGTTTTCATTGCGTTTATCACGAAAGAAGGACATCGTAGAATTGTCTTCATTTTACATTTTCGTATTCTGGATACCCTGGTCTAATCACGCTGAAACGCCCATCCTTCACCACTGGAAAGACGAAGCGGCGTAAGAAATTCTCCAGCACGATTCACAGCTCTCCACACAGCATCTTCTAAATAGACGTAAATTGAACAATTCTAGCGAATGACGTCGTGATGTGGATTTATGATTATAATTTGTAGTGTAATATTATCACAGGATGCTTTTGCTCACCGTCCAGATATAGAGGCCACCATTTTAAGTACAGTTTTACCATACCAGACAGTCGGTAATTGCAGAATAACTAAACGGTTGTTAACACTTAAAAAGTACTTATTGAAGTACCAAAATATGTCAACATTATCACCGTAAACAGTAAACTAAACATTAGCCACAATCTTAGCCACTGTTTAAATATTTACGAAAAAGACAAAAGACTTTTGCAAGCATTACCAGTTTTGTTAATTTATTAAAAATAAACTGAATTTACTGTAGAATTTTAGACACACGGAATTGTTGCTTTTCTAAGATGATATTCGATGAAACTATAAGTACAGCTGCCAATACATAACATGAAAAAACAAGATAAACATAGAGAAATAACACTCCGTTTCTTCACTTTTGTATTTTCTCAATCTGTGCCGATCAATTTGAACAAATGTCACGTACTGCCTATGTAATCAGTTTTATATGAGCCTTTAATCGGCTATTCACACCTCAAGTTACTTCCGATCGCATAACAAGCAACTGGCTGAATGGAATGTGGTTGTTGCTTTAAAAAATAAAGGAGTCATTCGAAATTCAAACCTAGGCTTGTTATGTTACACACACACGTGAGCAAAGTTACGTTACTGCATGAGCATTGAAATGCAAGAAATGTCATAAAGTACAGAGGCGTTGAAACAGCCAAAGATAGCGCAACCCTGTCATGTAGGACGTAACTAACTTACACAATGAGAATTCATTCACCACAAAGATGATTGATGGGTTGTCAAGCGGTCGACTAATTATAAAGTAGCCGGAGAACGGAAATCCAACCAAATATAACAATACGAATTTCACTTTTTTTATTCTTCTGTATCTTAATTGCATGCCACAACTGAACTCCTAAGAACTTTCAATTTTATGATAAGAATTTTTTTAGGGCATCATAAATGAAGATTTTGCTATGATCTCTCTGAGATAACCACAGACAAATATGTTAAATAATACGACATAGTTACGATCATCGTTAAAAATAGCAAAACTGGTTTAAATGATCTAACATAATCATTTTGAAATGTATTTATTGTTGACTTATGTATGAATTATAGTTATAATATCAATAAATTATGCCTATTTACACATCAATAAATTATGCCTATTTAAAAAAGTAACACTTCATACTGTTATAAAATGTGTTAATTCGTAAAATTTTAGAATTATTATATAACGATTATGGAGGCTTTTTATACGCGACCTGCTACGGTTTAATAAATCGTAGAGAAAATAAATATTTATGGAGGTATACAGTAAATGGCATGCACTAAAACATAGCCTCTTTACTTACTTAAAAGCGTATTTAGCTCTACGATAAGTATCGTATATTTTGTTTCCGACCCGCCGTTCTGACGCACACGATTTATTATATTTTTCTGTAGCGATCTCAGACTCTTTTTAGGTCTTTTTGTATAGATATCCTCATGAACCTTAAATAACATGTCAATACATGTTAAACTGACGCAATCGATCTACAATGAGCTGATTTGTATGCGGTGTGTTCACTTCCCGTTGTCCACCCGGCCCGCCGAAATCCGTTGCTGTTATGTAACCAGCCTGTGAGAAAGTGTGGCCAATCTGTCAGTTTTACGACTATTCATAACCAGCATTTGTTGTTCATACGGAAATACGTGTTTAGTATATGTTTTGTTGATATTTAAATGCGAGCCGTTGACACAAAACCTGTTGCGATTTATTGAATAAGTGCATTGTATGTGGCTAATGGCTAAAGAATATTCGCGCTTTGCATAACATATAAGCAAAGATAGCGAGTCATCTTCTTGTTTCAAAGTTGACTGATCGAATTTGTTTGATGATTTTTTGTTTAATTAGGACTAAACAAAACTTCATCATACGAAATGGAATTTAAAAATCTGCTGACTGCCTCATTTGTCTAGTGGTCGTAAGCGTGACTGCTGAGCGTGAACTCCTGGGTCCGATTCCCAGGTCGGACAAAGTGTTACTGTGTTTTTCTGTATGGAAATTTTCAGTAGCAGATCCGAGTATGAAACTGTGCACGGTAGACGGCAATAGGCTCGCCCGCTATTACATGAGATCAATAACAGCATCGGCGAAATGTGGATGTACAATAGTACATGTCTGCCTAACCCTTCGGGGATACAGGCGTGATACTACGTTATGTATTTCAAAATCAGTTTCTGTGTTAGAGTTCTTCCTCATGCTAGGGCTGGATGGAATAAAAAAGTGAAAAAAAAAAAACACGGTTTACCGCTTTTTATTGATAGTCTTCTTGCCACTAACAGTTATCCGATGATAAACGAAATGTTATTTTGCCAAATCCCAAGTAACTGTACATATTGAGCCATAAACAAAATGGTGTCCGTATTCAAACAAAATGGACAATGGAAGCCACTAAATATGTGTGTCATGAATATCAATACCGTACATAAACTGAACAAATACAGGATAAGAACGGTATTTTCATTGTTACATTCAAATATTTTGGTTTTATATTCCAAAGACAAAAATTACCAAACTTCAGAATCCTCTCGCAAACCATAAAACAAATCGAAATCTTTTTTTTTTATTATAGTATGGCTTTTGGCGAAGAAAAATTGTTTTAAAAAACAAAGCAAATCGTACATGGACGCAGTGAACCATAGAGGTCACCATGGGCCTACTTAGCGTGTTCCGTTTCACTTTCCTTTTCGTAAACATTCCACTGTTTTGGGTTCAAGGCTGTACCAACAACATAGATTCCATAGCAGTCAGGTATTTATAGAACTTTACTCTTTGTTTCTGTCTCTGCATTGATGCATACGTTAATGTAATTAACTTTAATTGTTACACGTTATAAGCGAAGCTATGGTACTGTAGGTACTCATAAAAAATCAACTAAAAACGGTGCTCTGACGCACCGAATTAAGGCTTTTAAATAAAATAAATATAAACGTTAATTTATTATGGAGGTGTACACACCATTCTTTGAACTGAGCCCTTGAACAAACTCTGGGAACAAAATACATAAATGCTGTCAGAATTTGGACGTGTTTCCGGTGGACGGGGACGTGGACAAATTCTTCAATGTATAAGTAATGCTTGCTCTGGTACTACCTATATTATCTCTTGGCTCGTATACCTACACAATGCCCAAAGGACATTCTTAACGTCTAATGCTTTATTCGCACACATACAACACGTCCCTGAAAGTATCCAAAAGTTCAATGTACTTGGAGAGTGTCCAACAAATTGTTTTTATCCCTCTTTGGTGTGGATTCCTATTTGCATTAGTATAGGGTTTTCTGAAAACAACATGAATTCCAGAAACTAGAATGTGCAAACATTTTTGTGACATTTAAATTTAACAACAATTACTTATACATGAATATTAGGGCACATTTTCCGCTGTACCCATTATAATATGATGAGTACATATATTTCATAACTTTATGAGTCATAATAACATGTGTCATAAATGGACATGTGTATTATTGATAAAGGTCCATATTAACCTAATTACGGACCATCGTGAGATCGATATAATCTATTACTGTTGTGCAACATTCGATTGCTCTTCAGATCACTTGTCGATCGGAATTAAATAGTGAACAAGTGGGCCTCTCTATATTATACTAGTGACCTTGCAATTGTTTCTGTATGGACATATGAAATTCCAGTCCATGGCTGTATTTAAGTAATTCACCAATTAATGACGATTTATTTCATACCGGCAGCCTAATTACCGATTTAGCGACAGGTGTAAATCGTGCGATAGCTACTGTCAAACCTCATTTTTGTGTCATATAATGTATTGACTGACAGTGAGATTGCTGTCGTGTGGCTGTCGCGTTGTTGTCGTTTTTTTAGGTAATTAGGCTGCGCGTAACCTTAAACTATTACTATACCTACGCCCAAGCGTGGCTTAGCTATGGCATCATATTGTGGGGGAATAGTACTGATTCGCATACCATTTTTACCTTGCAAAAGAAACTCATCCGGATAATAACCAATATTGAACAAACAGACAGCTGCAAACCACATTTCCAAAAACACAAAATTCTCACACTTACCTGTTTATACATCCTAGAAGTATGCAAATTCGTCCGACATCATCCTGAATTCTACAATATCCGACAAGATATTCAAAATAAATATAGTCTACGACACAAGAATAGATTAAATCTACCTACATCCAACCTAAAAATAAATTCTTCCGGTCCGCTAATCATGTCAATAAAAATATATAACAATCTACCTAAAAAGATCAAAGATGAAACAAAAACGACTGTGTTTATAAGGAAATTAAAGAATTTTTTACACTTAAAATGCTACTATACATTACTAGAGTATATGGACGATAAATCAATAAATAAAAAATAATGCACATACTCCTAAAACCCCATAGTCCATATTGTTTCGAATATATTGTTTTAACTTTATAAGATGCCAACTGTATAACATATGGAACGCAAATAAAGAATTGAATTGAATTGAATTGAATAAACAACTTTGAGAAGACATCGTTTTTTATTTTTGACGGGGGTTAAAAAAGAGAAAGTTACATGGGTTTTGAATAAGAGCCCATTCCCGCGTGCGTGGGCGAAAACGTGGTCCCGTAATTTGGTATGAAATCGCTCAAAACCATGAGCCGTCTTGTCACTACATAATGGTATTTCTTTCACTTTTTACCCACCATATTTTACAAGAGCTAAGCCTTCGCGAATTCCCAGATTAAGCGTGGAAATGTCTCTATACAAAATTAGTCAATGTCATAGACAATTTTCACTTTTTCCCAGAGCGAACATTGTGTAGTACAACCATTGAAGGTCACGCAAACTTCATGACATTCGACATTCTTATTATGTAACCATACAATAGACTCAATATTCTCCCAACTTTTTACTTTTTCATCATATCATTGTTACAGATTATATCGAAGCTAATTTAAATGAAAAAAATGTAATTGATTTGTTCCGCGAAGTTGTAATTTGTTGATTGACTGTGATAGGTGATTCAGGCTTACGTTAATATTGAGACATGCGTAATAAAAGGCCCCCGAGCTAACATTGCATTTCGTCTAAGATGCACACGAATTTCTCGAATAGATCAGTAGCATTAAACTTTATATATATGACGGTGTCGTGTCACGATATTCAGGCGAAGAAATCCCATATTCGAGAAATATTGAATGAAAGCTATAAGAACATCTTTTATACAAATCTCAATGCCACCAAGAAAATCTAGTGTACTAAATACAATCGGTAAGTACGTATATTCGAAAATGTTCGCTTTTTGAACCAGGACACAAACTATCTTTGAATTTAGTCCAAGAATAAGTAACAGCTAGATTTAATTTCCTTATCAACTATTTATCATATCGATCATCCTTCTTTATGTGGTATTTGGAATTTATGTTTATGGTAACAACACACCTTGTCTGTTAACCTCGACGAAGCAAACATAAACGACACGTACAAAAATATTTCTATTGATTTACATACAAATGGCCGCTTACCTATCACGGAACTGCCTGCGTTGTAAAATGTAAGAATTACAAGCAAATACTGTGCGGCCTTAATCTTGATACGTATACAGTGCAACTCTTATTGCAGATGCTTAAGGTTCAAAATGGAATGCTTATTTTTTTTTTACTTTTTGTATGTTTTTTTTTTCTAAGAGACTTGATAAGGTCATGTCTATGATGTATGACTAATAATGTAAGGTTGGGTACTATCTTTGAAGTTTGAAAGTGGCAGGAAACAGATTGTTACTTTTTTTTGGTTGTACGGGTAGGCTTCCTTTAATATAAAAAAAATTCATTAGATTTTTTTCTGTAGTCGTGTTGAGACGCCAACTTCTATGAGAACCTGGTTAATCAATCCACAAGGGTGGCCAGATTTTTAACATTGTGAGTTGGTCCCCGTCGTAAATGAGGCACTCGCACAGTTCTCATTGTAGCGGTCCATATTTAGTACTTATAAACTAAACGTTAGTATTTTTTTTCAAGAGGACCCGGCTAACAACGCTTTAGTGTTGCCAATTAAATGGTCCCCTTCATATGAGGCCCCCATCGTGAACTAAGCACTTGCGAAGTTCTCATCGGAACAGTGCGGCCTGCGGTGGTCTGTGCAGCGTGTTTAGTTTTCATAACACATCACACAAAATGAAAATAACGAATGTATATTTTTATCATCAGTGAATGGCATTTAGTTTTCACACTACGACAACGACTCGCCTCATCTTAGTGTACGGCCGTATCTTTACCTTTTTAAATCAATTACGTCTATAATTTTGGAACTAGAATATTTTTTCGTAGAATAAAACCACTTCAATAAAACAGACCATCGTTATTTACGTACATCAAATCTTTTATCAAGCCTATTTTACCACTTTCATACAAAAGATCATATAAATTATCGTTACATAGTGACTTTTTATCTAATTGATTCACCTTGTCCAAAATAAATAAAAAAAACCCAACGTCAAATCAAGACGCCATTCAAAAATGTTATTACTTTTATCTTTTGCTATCTAAAATTGCCGCCATATTTAGCGACAAAGAAATGACTAAAATCTTTATTATGAAATAACATTTCAGAGATGTAATATTGTGCACCCACATTTAGCCAATGCTGTTATTAAGTCCCATGTAATAGGGCCCGAGCCTATTGCCATCAACCGGGGACAGTTACAAACGCCGTACTGCTACTGAGAATTTCTTATTCTTATCTTTATTATAGTTAACTAATATTCTATTTGTTTTGGTTATGACATCACAGCAGCTTCAAATATTTTTTAATTTTGTAGATCTGTCTCCTACTGAAAAAGTATAATAACTTCGCCGTGGCGTGATTTGTCTTTGGTTAATTTATGGCAACGAACCCATAAAGAACCACAAAAGAGAAAAATATTTAGAATATCTCAAATAACAGTCTTGCGCAAGACTTGTACGAGAAAATAACCCCAACGAAGGTCACCGTATCTCTTGCTATCTTATCCATCCTCACACATTCTGACATATGAATCTTTTATCTAATCAACCGTCGTGTTTATTGTTCAGGATTAATTAATATTTTTGTGGAAATTACTTGTTTGTTTATAATTATACATTTTCCTACATCGTTTGAGAACAGATTAGTCACACCAGTTATCGTAAAGATTTGCAAAGGTAAGCAACATTTTCATGATAACGCTTATCGCTTGAAATAAATAGGTACATGAATGTATAATTAATTTGAATGTCACATTTATACTTATTCTAGTACTAAAACTACACAAAAAATAAGAAATACCAAGATCTCAACTATAAAATAAGTCTGACTAATAATGCCTTCGACGCTGGCAGATAAATTTAAGAAGTGGCTATACTTAGTTATATTTAAAAAAAATATGCGAACACATGTTATTCCTGAAGCTGTACCCTGAGGTTTACTTTAGACAAGCAAATCAAATACAATTTGTCGAACTGAATCCTAATCCTGTTTTATCATGATTGTAGAATAATATAAGCCGGGACATTTAATAATATGATCAGTAGTGCTGACAGCAAACTCATTATAAATTACACATTAAAATATGTATAATTGTACTCAGGCATTTCGCATACAGTAGACCTTCGCCAATTAGCATTATTATGGATTGAAACAGATTTAACAATCTGCTCGTTGTATTATAAGGTATTGCACCAAATTCCTTCGTAAAGTATGTGGATACAAACCATATTGGGTTCGGGCCACTGACGCAATCTTACTAAATAGGACATGTCTCATTGGACTACATATTTACTGCTTCATTGGTCTAGTGGTCAAGCCCTGACTGCTGATCTTGTGGTCCTGGGTTCGATTCTCAGGTCGGACGAAGTGTTATTAGGTTTTGTTATATGGAAATTCTCAGTAACAGCACGGAAGTTGGAACTGTGCCCGATTGATGGCAATAGGCTGACCCGCGATTACGTAGGGGATTAATTACAGCTTCGACGATATGCAGATGCACAAAACACCTCTGCCTAACCCTTCGGGGATACAGGCGTGATGCTATGTTATGTTAAAAACGTTACATTGAATGGAAATTAATAAAAGTGATTTAATTTCAGTGAAAAGGTGAAAAACATACGAAATGATTTTAAGTATTTATTATTTCAAAGCTAAAATAATCAATAAGAAAGTGTAACACTATGAATATGGATCGTTTTTTATTCTTTTAAACACAATTTCGAAGTCGCATCGTTATACTGTCACATGTCATAACAATATGCGAGTGACATAATGCCAATAGAAAGATGTTTTTGCTCGTGATACTTATAGAACGGAAACAGTCGCACCTAAGTCAATGTAATAAAAAACTTGTTAGTCAAGTAAGTCGAGAATTTTGACTTATCATCGTCGTCTTTTCAAAGTTATACGAGTGTTATTCAATACACGTTACTACTGCACTATTTGTGTTAGTTTTTCTTTAGCCGGTTGGAGCGCTTTTTTTTTTCATGCTAGTTTTCGATTATTTGTGAACAAAATACATAAGAACCAACTATTGTGCACTATTATAAATTCAGCCCATTACTGTCCCACTGCTGGGCAAGGCCCTCTTCTCAGACTGAGAAGGGTAAGGCCTTTGTCCAACCACGCTGGCCTGGTGCGGGTTGGCGAACTACACACACCATCAAGACTTTTGGAGCCCTCTCAGGTGTGCAGGTTTCCTCACGATGTTATCCTTCACCGTTAACGCAAATGATAATCAAATTCTGATCCGCACATGATTCCGAAAAGACAGAGGTGCGGGCTGGGTTTGAACTCGGACCCTCTCGCGTGGAAGACAAGCGTTCAACCACTAGGCTATCACTGCGTGCACTATTGTCAACTTTTATTCTTACACTTAATATTGTAATAATTATTGTATAAAAACTATGAAGGAAAATATCGTGAAGAAACCTGCACAACTGAAAGGGATCCATAAAGTTCCCGATGGTATGTGTAGTCCGCCAACCCGCACCAGGCCAGTGTGGCGGACTAAGGCCTAACCCTAAGCTGTGGGACAGTTATATGTTAAATTTATTATTGTTTTAAAAGAGTTATCGTGAACTTTCTTGCTTGCTCCATAGGACCGTTTGGAACTTTGTGGTTTGTCTGAACATTTCATAAGTGCCTTTATATACCTATTCTATTCCTCAATTCACGATATCTGACTCCATAGTTAATATTTAAGTAACCATAAACTGACTGTAGAACAGAGGCCCTAGTGAAAGTTTCTTTCGACAAACTCGATTTATTACATCGAACGCGTTCGGCGCTCCGATTGGTGGAGAGCACGAAACGGACCAATCGGAGCGCCGAACGCGTTCGATATAGTAAATCGAATTTGTCAAAAGAAACTTACACTAGGGCCTCAGCAATACATTTTTGAAACCATACCAATTAGACCCTAAAAAACACATAACAGTACTTCAATCTTGACTGGAAATACTTCATTGTGTATGACACATATCAGTACATCAAAGTAGGTACTGTCCAACAGACCTTCGGATGAACGCTAACCGATGAGTCACAACGGCTGAACCAATGATTCCACACGGCCATTGCTAAGTACATACCCATCTATTAGTCTTAATGTAACACATCATCTTTGTAATCCCCTAGCAAACAAAGCCGTTATTGAAAACACCATGGAAGTTAATAAAAAATATTTATTTACTGTGATTACAAAGGCTACAAAAATTAAATGGTTCCTATATATTTGTATTATTTTTTGTATCTAGCTTTTTAATACCCCAGTTATGAGTTATGAATTCCAGATCACCTCGGCATCCTCTTGCCAATTTTCGGTAATGACTACTCGTATAAAACTAAAAAAACTGCCTCTTTGGGATAGTGGTCGTAAGCGCGACTGTTGAGCGTGAGGTCCTGGGTTCGATTCCCAGGTCGGGCAAAGTGTTATTGGGTTTTCCTGTATGGAAATTCTCAGTAGCAGCACGGAGTCTGGAACTGTGCCCGGTAGATGGCAATAGGCTCGCCCTATTACATTGGACTTAATAACGGCATCGGCGAAATGTGGGTCTACAATAGTAGTACACCTCTGCATAACCTTTCGGGGAATACAGGCGTGATGCTATGTTGTGTAAAACTAAAAAGACTTTATGTCTACTTTTGCCACTACCATCTAATAAAACTAAAGAACACGAAGGTACTACCATAGTATTTTTAAATGAAATAAAAATAAATTATCATTTTGTACGAGTCTAATCCACGTTGTTGGACCACACCCGTTTCCGTAAAAGATTTAAGTTAATGACTATGAATGCCTTTCTAGCAATGCGACATTCATTACCTAAGATATTTTAAGTCAGTAACCTAACTACGTTTTTGTTTACTTCGCTTCGTTTTTTAATAGTTGCGTAAAAGATAACTTGCTGTTCATTGAAAATTGGGACTGTTATTGTGCAGACTTATCAAACGGATAGCTTATCGCAGGTGACAAATCAGCCCAAAATATTTTGCGTATATTTGGGAACACCAAAGTAATTTTAACCCATCAACGCTTAACGAACTGCAGATGAACGTGGCCCATATTTCGTGGGATAGTAATGTACACAAAAAACCTTAAAATACATGTATAACAATAACAATGCAACTAATGAGAAATGAAAACGTTGCAAGAGCATCCAATTAGAAAATTCTTCGTCTATTCTTTTTTTTTAAATATTTGAACTAAACCTTGACGGTTACAAACTTAGTTTCTTGACATTTAAGAATGACAATAAAAATTTAGTCAAGGAGAAATTTAAAAACAGTCATTGTTGTTATTGCCATATAATTTATTAAAGCCAACGTTATAATGTCATAAATAAAATTTAAAAAATACAAATATATGTCAACAAAATGAAATTACGGGTACTCTAATGTACACAATCGCCAAAATGTACTCTTCGTGTAAAGCAAAAAATTATCCGCTGATTTTGCAAAATGTTACCCGAATAAATTAGAGCAGAAAATTGCGAGCCCATAATAAAATTTATATACCTAGTTTACAATTTCCGCAATACTATACGCGACCGCTACTAATCTCGTAAAGCATTTTTACAAAGAAAATATAACAAAGCACAAAGTGGCGCACAAAAAAAACAATACTTACAAAATAAAAAAAGTTTAAATTCCTTTTTTGATTCCTATAAAATGTCACGTGGTCACTGCACAGATTATATAAATGCACAATTAAAAACTTTTTAGTCAACTTTCAAATTGGCGCAGTTTTTTAATAAAGTATAGCGTTCGATGCGCAACGCACGCTACGGCTGCGCGCTCTCGACCGACTGCCGCCACTCGGAAACGAGAGAATGTATGGCGCAACGCAATAAAGCGACTGTAGCAGCTGAATCGCCTTTTAGTTTTACTAAACTGGCTGGAAAAATATAGACAATATGTTTGAGGAGCGAAAATCATCTAAAGAAATCGGATCAACCGGCTTTCTAGCTGCTAACAAAGCAGATAAATCTAGAAAATAATAAATCTCATACTAATACAAAGGGGATTAGCAATAATAATACAGCAAGTGAGCAGAAAACCGTAAATATGATTCGATATGCTTTTAGTCATGGATCCTGATCGACGAATGTAGTTAATAAATAACCAATAATAATTGAAAAACGAACTTAATAAAAAGGCCCGCAGCATAAAAGCAGCTACATAGTCTACGCGTACGGTACGCATATTAACTGCGAGCGTTATTCTGCTCACAAACCTTCACGCGCATTCTATAGCAAAATGGGATTTTTAGCATTTCTTTTTATGGTACAAAAAGTAAGGTTTGAACATACAGTCTTTTAAAAGGTTATAAGAAAAGAACACAAAATTATATTGCAAAGCAAAAAAAAAAATAGATCAAACTCCGGTTGAATTATTACGATTTGCAAAGTCAAAATATGTTATGCCTAGAAAAATATAAATCATATCAGATAAAAATCACCTAAAAACAAAATATTTGCTCTTAATGTCATTGTTCAGGAGATTGCGAAAAAAATAACAAAATTGCTAATAAAATTTTGTAATCTAACTGCATTCTTAGTTTGGAGGTCTGATACCAGTGGCCGAAGGATTTTTTTAAAAGAAATAACAGATAATAACAATGGCATATAAAGTGTAGGTATCAGATTTCACTATCAACTTCTATTAACCCGGTTGAAGTAACAGGTATCTGATTTTGTTTGTAAAATAAATGATAATAGATACGGGGATGCATCGAATTATTCCTTTGGTGATTAAATCGTGCTAATACAATTCACACCAAATTAATCTCACTACCGCTCTTTTTAGGATATATTATTCTAACTCATGTACTGAATTGACCAAGCTTCATGCGCATTTTTCTTTGTATCTTTTCTAGTACCTCACAGAAGCAAAACAAGCTGAAACATTATGCAAATATTTACAGAATGTGATCGTAGTGTACGTACACACTTCCGCGGCCTATCACGAATCGAATTGTGTCGTAAATTGGCATTGCGTTTATCACGACAAAGCACACCCTACGTACACCCACCAACACAATAGTACACCATTGTGCGCACTATTGACCGGAATTGCGATACAAAAAAATATTTCTACGTAATAACTGCGTTCGTAACTGTACACAGATTTAATGGTGTGCGTCGAAAACTATAGCTACGAGTATGCATGACGCAAAAAAACACGAAATCGAGAATCGTGATGAAATATTTTCACGATTGATAAATGACAGAAGTACTTGATGTAAAATAAAACTGACTTGAGAAAGAAAACAGTGTATTTTCGATGACGGTTCTAAATAATCTAATAAAGGTAAGAGAGATTGTTAGTTGACTTAGTATACCAAAGGTCTAAGCCCGTTGGACCCGGATGCCGAGCCCCCGTGAGAACTGACCTGTGTTCTGGTCACACAGCTTAATCAATTTGAACACCATAATAAATAGTACAAGAAATTAGTCCACAAAATCTGAGTCATAAAGAGTTACTAGGTATGAAACCTAAAGTAAGTAGGTACACATAAATATCATCATCATCCACAGCTGGGCATAGGCCTCTCTTTGAAAATGCCAATTTCTACACTCCTGCGCCAGTATGTATAGTACTTACAAAAATGTATTAGAAAAGCTCTAAATAAATTACGAAGCAAATAACAGGAACCACACGTCACCACACGAATGATTGACGAGTATTCTAAAGCCAATCGAGACATTATCGCATACTTGTTTTACAACAAAACTCATGCGATTCACAAAGACAGCATCAATGAGAACTTACGTAACTTTCTAATACACGGGACTTTCACATTCAATACTTGTACTCGTGTGTCAATACAATAATGTCGCGACTCATCGGAGAAATGTGATGAAAGACCTAATTTCTAATTGAGTTAATCTTGTCCGATTGAATTATGTCCGAAATTTCATTTTCACTCGCATCTTTCGTATAGTTGAAAGGTTGTGGGACATAATTAAGTCCCCTGTCGTGTAAGACGTACATTTTATTCTGCTTGAATAGTTCGTTAGTGTCAATAGCTATCATAAGGATTCTGATAAACTAAAAATGCAATTCGATATAGTTTGTGTATGTGAATATATACAGTATGTGTTTGTAAACGCACCCGCGATACAGGAATAATTTCTTAGAGAGGGCAATTTATAAAAAAAAAAAAAACAGTATTTCAATCAATTTTTATACGTCTTTTTCAATAGGGTAATAGCAATGCTTATACTTGAGCTACATACATAGGTAATTCGTAGTTTCAACACTAAAAACCGTTTCCTTATCTTCATTATCACCTAAACCCATTAGCCACTAACCCACGTTCAAACATGTCATTATGGGGGTCGCCACGAGACATGCTATGTAGGTCAAACCATACGTATTCCGTCACAGCACAGGCGACGCGGTAAACATAGCTGATTGATGGAGGCCGATGACTGTTAGTGCCACATTTTGATATTAACAGTGATAAGTACCTATGTACTCAGTGATATAAATCAGTCAGTCTACTACAAAATGGTACACGGTGTAAAATGAAACAAGTACGTCCTTTACATCCACTAAGATAGGATTCAGAACGATAAGAATTTCCCACTGCCTGCGACTCCTAAACGCGAGGTTTCGATTGCCGGGTCAGGCAAAGTGTTATTAGGTTTTTCTGTATAGAAATTCTCATATCATTCTCTCTTCTCTAGTAGCACGGAATATAGAACTGTGCCCGATTGATGGTAATAGGTTCGTCCTTTATTACATGGGAATTAATAACAGCATCGGTGAAATGTGGGTGCACAATAGTACACCTCTGTCTAATCCTTCGGAATACAGGCGTGATGCATTTTATTTCCAAAACTCATTTGAGGGTTCGAATTCGGTTCTATGAAAAACCTTTGTATGCGGACGGAGACGTGGACATACGGAATGAGTTTTAAGAATGAGCGTTAACGCGCGTGTGATCAGAGGCCCTAGCTAGTGTAAGTTTCTTTCGACAAACTACATTTAACGCATCGAACGCGTTCGACACTCCGATTGGTCCGTCTCGTGCTCTCCACCAATTGGAACGCCGAACGCGTTCGATGCGTTAAATCTAGTTTGTCGAAAGAAACTTACACTAGGGCCTCAAGCCCTTAGAGAGATAGTATTGAACGCCTAACCACAAATAACTGTTGCGTTTGGTTCATTTGCTCCGTTCGGTATGTTATTGACTAAGTAAACAATCAACAGCGTGTTGCCACAATATGCGGGTTATTTACTTGCCCGCATAAGTTTTAACTTCTAACGGCTAACATGGAAAGGGATGTGATAACAATTACTTTTGTGTCATTGTCAAATCTTAGCAGTAAAGTGCATAAAACACACACAATACAAAAACATATAATATCACACTCATTTTATAATTAAAAGTGTACATAATTAATACAACTTTGGGCATATACAGAATAATAAATTAAGTACTCTTTATTTTTGCTCGGCATAAACCAATTAATAATTATAATTATTCCAGGACTTGAAATGTATAGCTATAGTTACGTCCATCTGAAATATTAATATGACACGAAAAGACCTCCACGAGGGACGAAATATGAGATTGTGTGGTACGCCTTAGGCAGTTTGCCTTGATATCAAATCTTTCCAGGATTCCGCGATTTCCACGTGATATCTCATGCCAATTAGATAGAAAATGATCTATAACTTCATAAAATACTATTTTCGCTTCACCCATGGTGTTCAAAGAAAATTAATTACGAAGCAAATAAAGTTTTTACTCCCACGAATTCTTAAGAATCCAATGAATTTCAAAAACTTTAATTGTTCTGTCAATGTGCAGGTTTTTACGAGATGAAAAGCGAAAAAAAAACTGCATCGTAATTGTAGGAAGGCGCATGTATTGTTAAAGCGAAAGCGGTTACATCATTAAACATTTGAAGCGGGGCAACATTAATTACTGCAATTCATTAACAACATTTTACTCGTACGCCTATATTAAATGAAGGCTCGAGTTACGTGGCGTGCGATTTTTTTATATTCTACTAAAATACTGTAATTAAGATTTTTGGATAACACCTCTATTACCTATTCTTATTTAACTTGTCTACTTTTAGCATAAGTAAACTTTTTAAACGGGCATTCAAAATATTTTGGCAAAGCTGTTTGTATATTTAATACGTACTGACAAATCCAAGTATATTTCTTTCCTATTTCTGTGGACAAAACTATTTATAGTAACTAGACTTTTACGGGCATTTTCAATACGTCGAAAATTTTGGTGCACGTTTCTAAAAGTTTGTAGTTTCAAAATTGTAGTTAAGAATCAGTCTTCTGTTGTTTACACGTTTTATAAAAAATATGAAGGTAATTATATATTAAATACAACGTAGAATGTTGGTAATCACCATGGAATCCACAAGTGCGTCCCATCCCAAAAGGTGAGGGGTCTGTTCGAAAACAGTGCTTAAATCGTCTAACAATAGACTGAAGCCGATGATATAGAGGAGAATATAATCTAGCTAATGTAATACGACACTGGGGCAGATTGTCACGCCTCGCCGCCATGCGATAGGTCTCTTTGATGCTACATTGAATTTGCTGAGACAGAAACAAGATGTAAAATGTCTCTTTACGTGGCTATTTTGGTCCTAAAGTTAGTCACGATGAGGTAGTGGTAGAGGAGAGCAATAATTCAAATAAAGATTAGCCAGTTCAAATAAGGATTAAGAAAAAATAGTACACATACACAGTATGGTTAGTACGGCTTAAACTTTGCCCCACACAAGGATTTTCTCTTTCTGCATCGGGCGTATCTCAACTACACATTCACTCAGACACAGAACTACTATCTATAGATCATTATTCGTCCCGTGCGTTAGTCGAACTCGCAACCGGTACCGCAGAAAGCCAATCTCTTCCACTACGCCAACCATGGTATCAATTTTGCCGCGGTTGCAAAGTAAACAAAGCTCTTCACATATCCACAGACCCACTGGACTCATACCCATAGTAGGGGAACAATGCAACAGATGTAGCGTCTAATAAAAAGAAAGACATCCACTAAAATATCAATTAGCAACAGGTATTGTCATCTGCAGACTTATTGAACTGACCTTACGTTAATGATCATCACATGACCGTCCCATTAGACACACGATGAAAACAGGACACACATAGGTCACGAACAGGCGAGGTTTCATTGAAGCAATATGCTATCAATCATGGTGATTTAGTGACTAATGATTAGGTTGCGATGTCCAAGTTCTACAATGATGGTGTGTGATTTTAATATTATGTTTTGAGTGTGCGTGTGATCTTGGATATATCTTGTATTGTAAGTTATGGTTAGAGGGTGATAGGTACAGAAATCTAGTGCTCATGCCCCAGCAGCAGCGGCGTGCACAGTTTTTAGACAGGGTAGGCAGAAAATTTTAAAAGCTTACTTTCCAAAAACACCTTCTGCATGTTGGTATTGGTTCGTCGTCTTGTCGATTAAATAATGATGTGTTTGATTTGGCATTTCAAATATCTTATAATAAATATTTATCTGAGTTATGTAGGGTAGGCAGTGTCTTTTCTTCTTTATGAACCGCACGCCACTGCCCAGCAGCGATGAATATTCTGATAAACAAGTCGTTTCCTAACGTCCACGAGTCTTGTTCTATCGATTCACACCAAGCTATCGTGGGTTTCCTTCATACTGTAGTGCAGAGATCAGCCAGTCAGCAATGGAGGTCTGTGACTCCCTGCATGCACCAAGCGATCATAAGTTTCGTCTCCCGTGGAGGCTCTCTCACGAGTAAAGATAATCATCCCGACAAAAATTGTGTGACCATGTATGCATAAAACCCCATCGAAAATCTAGACTTTTTACATGAATTATGTAAAAAATTCGTGGCATTTTATCTGCTTACAATACAGTTTCCTTTATTTCGTCAAATATAGACAAAGATGGGATATTGTGTTTCAAATATTTGTTTTCTGAAGTAGAATTGGAATCCGATTGTGTGCCATTTGATGATGTCTGATGAATCTGATATTGTTTTTCTTACTAGTGATCTAAAGGTAGTGTAATGTTACCTTCATAATAACAAGATACAGTGTTATAAAAGTTTAAAGAAAAGACAACATTTTAAATGAATATGAACATAGGCATCTCACCTAGCAGCCACTACTGGGACCATATGAATTCAACAAACAAAAAGTTTAACGCGCATTACCATACAATAGTTATAGGAGACCATAACTGAGTACAGTGACATTCCGTGCGTACCAAAATTAAGTTTCTATAGTCATTCCTTTTTGTTCCATGTTGATCCGAGTAAAACTTTGTATAATTTTAACGAAAGGCGATGAAAGGCCTCTTAATCTTCGAATTGAAGGACTTATTGAATAGATTTTAATGGCTGTATGGCTCACCTCCCCTTGCCTGTCCCAATGTGGAACGAATAAAAAATAAAAAAGTTTTTTCAAATAAGTTCTCCCTTACTGTCAAATAGAAATAGTATTCATAACGAAAACGTGATCCAACTCGACGACAATGCACTTTTAATCTTCACCCAAGCGATGGTTGCATCGACATAATACAAACAACTTTTTATAGTTTCCAATCCATCACAGGACGTCACTGGCTGGATGTCACTGACTTCCTCACAACTGGCCTTATCTTCGCATATATTTATTTATTAACATATTTAACGAAAACCAACCTTAAAGCCTTAGGAAAGAATATATTCTGGAATAAATAAATGATATCATTAAGACATTTTGAATGTGACGGGAAGTCGTAAGCACAGCGCTACTTGGAAATAACCTCATTTCAAAGAATATTACCAATAATAATAAAATGATATCTTATAATAATAGATATTTTGGCCATAACAGATCTTTTTTCAAGAAAACTTCTCTGTAGAATACATAACCGTATTCATATTTTAATATGCTATACCAATTAAATCAATTTTTTTTTTTTTTTAATAAAGCGTCTTAATATAATCATCATCTTCCTTGCCATCATGCCATCCTGGAACAGGATCCACTTTCTTATTTTTTCTTCTCCCCTTTCACTCAGTCGTGAAAAGCATTGGAAAAGGCAAAATAAACATAAAATGCTCTATTTATTTTAACCGTGTCACCTACAACAAGATTAGCGATATAAATGTCAAACGTTTCTGCGGAAGCGTGCACAATATAATAATAACATTCTGTAACATAATGGCGGCCGGTCCAATTACAAGATGCACGCCTCACTGCGCGGGCGCACCGCAGGGCTGTCATGTCGTGCGATACTGGCGCAAAGGTTACAGAATTGTAGACTATGGTGTAACAAACCATGAATTACATTGCAAGGTCACCGTTGGCTATGCCATTAAAAAAAAATATTACGTAGCTAACATAATCGCGAAAAGATTCCGGATCTAGAGCTTGTGGAAGATATTATGATACGTAAATATTATGATTATAACCTTGCTATTCAGCTTTCTGTCTTACAGAACGGTGCATTCAGCTCTATCGATAAAGATATGAGTTTGGATTAATTTCGTTTATAATCGATTTTCTAGATGGATCAATTTGATTACCCACGTTGAATCGTGTATAATTACTTTTAATGTTATTATCTCAATTAACGAATGCAATTAAAATTGATATCATAAAATATTATTGACTAGCATACAGCCAATGGCTTTGTCAGATCAAAATTATAACAAAAAAGCCTTTGGACAATTATATATTTAGTTACCTTCCTATTAACAAATACATCATTAACATTTGTAAACAATTTGGATGTCCGTGCGCAACGAAATTTATAGAATAATGTTTCCAGGACACGGACAGGCTAGTTCACAGATCTTAGTATAGCGCCCCAGTTTCCAGTTTCTTGATGATATACGTCAAGAAACTGGAATTTAACCAGAACTGAAGTCACCATATAGGTAATAGCTAACAGAATTGCCATGTTGACCGAACAAGGCTTTGAAACTGTAAAGACCAGTCACAGCTGGAACGATGACTTGAAAATGGCAGCTGGAAAAATGTAGAAGGCGGAGAACTGGGTATTGCTCAACTTGACGATCAACCTATAGCCAGCAGTGAACTGAAATGACAGCAGAGGCCCTAGTGTAAGTTTCCTTGGACAAATTCGATTTACTACATCGAACGCGTTCGGCGCTCCGATTGGTCCGTTTCGTGCTCTCCACCAATCGGAGCGCCGAACGCGTTCGATGTAGTAAATCGAATTTGTCGAAAGAAACTTACACTAGGGCCTCTGAACGTAGGAAAAGATATGGAAAAACATAAAAACAGACGTTTTCTTGATCAGATGAGAGATGATCAGATGTAATTTTCGGCAACCCTGACACCTGGAGCAGATGATCACAGAGTACTACACCAGTTACATCATCGTGCTGGTCAAAATTCACGCAGGCGTAGGTATGAGATCACCGGAACAGATAATATAATATTATTCTAATAACCAGATTGTTATTATAGCAGTTCCGATTACTTCTGTATCTGCGAGTTTTGATGACTTACTTAATAACAGTGATTGCAGGTGCTCTTATTATTAGAGAGGTAATCACATCAATATAGTAAAGGCCATAGACTTACAATTTTGAATCCAATCATACTGGAAGTAAACAATACATTGTGTCAACTATTCGAAAACAGGGTCATAAAAAGCCGCTCCAAGAAACAAGTTTGCATACTTGAATTCACAATCTTAGATGAAATATCAAGATTTGGCACCACATACTCAATGTCATACATGCCACAGATCAAAATCCATTGCAATCAAACCTTTTTAGGGCCATTTTATTGCAAATTGTTACTCAAAAATCAACTTAGACTACATAACCATAAGCGAAATTCTAAGTCTATGTACATAACACTGAAATAGATAACAGTGACAATGGAAGGTGAATTATCTAAGATTCAAATATAAAAATCCCAATAAACAATATTTTGTTTAGGTATGTAAATATAATGGCTAAAATGAAAAGACAAACACAAAACTGTTAAATGCTTGTTAACATTTTAAGAAAATTCATGTAAACATTTTAAATAATATAGAAAGATACGACGATTGTCGCGATGAATAGTTAATTTGTAAGTACGTAAGTACGGCAACAGAAAGTTAACAAAAGAATAAAATATAAACAAAAACTTTCAAAGATCATGCTGTTTCAAGTCATTGCCCAGCTATCATCATTGATCATGAACTCAAGATACCCAGTCTGTGATATGTCAAGATCAAGATTAACTTATCTCGATTTGTATTTAGTCATTTATCAATAAAAGAGATGTCAACGTGATCACAAGTCGCCCATGAATATAATCTCAACGCTATTTAAAATTTAAATCTGTCACTACGTGTTTGAGGTAGAGACGAAGCGACACAATGTATGCACAATCGAAAACCTATTGTTTGCGGGCACCGGCAACCGTTGAATTGACTGCAGTTCCTCAACTAATCTGATGCATAATATAATTCATTATCGCTTCAGGAGCGGTCTCCATTGCTCATACACGCAACAGATGGTTGTTTCAAAAGCCATAATGGTAATCATAATATAGTCTTCTTACAAGGCATTCATCGACTATTGCCTATCTTATTGGAGCCAGGATATTGAAATGTTTGCTTATTTTTTTAGTTCACATTTGGATACGCTTTTACATCAAGGCGGGGAATGCGTGCTATGTGTATTATTAAGTGACACTTCATGATCGCAAAAGATATTTTATTTATCACTTACCTTCGAAACTACACTTGTCATGTCTCGTGTTGTTTTTATCACAGGAATTGTCAAACTAATGCGCAGATCTGACGATTCGCCACAAAGAGTTGGAGAGGACCTTGGACAGACCTTCTGCGGATGGAAACACGGGACGATGGGCCGACACCGAGCGTGTAATGTATGGCCCGCACTTGCACTTACTTGATGATAATTTGACCTTTACACTGTAGTGTCTCTATCTGAATGCTTATCTGAAGTGAGTTTATGGTAGCCAACCCGTAGCCGCAGTTTCCGGAAACTCATCAGAGTAATGTTTTATAATCTTCATAACTTCTGAATGTCTTGCTTTTAATGCCTAATTTTGTCAAGTCATTTAGAAGAAAATCTGGATAAACGTTACCTAATTCGAAAAGAAGATACGTGTATGTAAGAAGTATAACCATACATTTTTTTGACGTATTTACTTGACAAAAGACGTGCCAAATCTCATACCTATGACGGAAAGGCTTTCCTTTGCTTCTTTTACTTTCTGATCTCTTCTGTTGCTGCTTTGATAAACAAGTGATAAAATTGATGCGTTCCCTATATATCTATAGACGTGATCAGTCTGTGCGAAATTCCTTTTAAACGCTCGCGATTCAACAGTTTTCACAGATTATTCTGCGAGCGTGTGTATGTAGGCGCGTCCGTTGCGGACACCGTTATCGGTAAGTCGAGCGGCGCTCATACGGAACAGGTAATCGTTACGTGGGAACTGCTCCACATCACTACTCGAAAGTGACGGCCATTGTGTCGACTATGGTTTTGGCGGGTTTCGCTTTCTGATTGTTTGGATGACCTTTAGATGTTTTAGGAATCCGGTTTATACCTAAATACAAGTATCTTTAGTTTTAAGCAACAGTCACATAGGTATTACTCTACTTCTACAGTTGTCTTGATTTTACGTTTAATTTAATTCGATTTCAGTTTCTATACTGAGGGTCAAAATTTAAAGAAAAAAAAAAAAGAAATGAAAGTCAAATATTTTCAGATCTTGTTTTAGGTATTTCAGTAACACTAGATATTATCTAATAGCTAAAGAAAGATTAAATCTAGGTAATCCCATTCACTACACACAATTAACAAGTTAATAAAAAAAAACCGAATGACTTCACACAGATAATTACTAAGTAGGTATTATAATTTATTATAAAACTTCTCATTATACTTATTACATATTATGTAACCTACATAAAACCACTTTCGGTGAAACGCGACAGTCCACATATAACTCGTTTCGGTTTATTTTATTACTATTACGAGTATGCAAATTAAATGTTATTAATTTATTATAATCAATGATTTGAACTATCAATGTTTTGACGGTGTAGATGTATTGCCACTGGTTTTAATAACAATAAATTGTGACAAGTGACATTTTTTCAAATCAAGGGGTCAATGCTGCATATGGGCAGCACGGTTGGCGCAGTGACTAAGTGAATAGCTTTCTGCGCTATGTTTCGCGAGTTCAATTCCCACACGGAACAAATAACAATAGCATTGTCACTTACCATCAAACGAAATGCTGGCAATCGAACACAAATTTGTAATAAAAAGATTTTTCGGGTCTGGTTGTGTGTGCACGTAACATGTATATTTCTAACCCGTGATACAGAAGAAATATAAGAGAGGGGCAAAGTTATTTTAAAAAAAAGCTCACTCGCGCTTAGGTAAAAATCTATTAGAAGTATGTCTCTCCCTCTATAGAAAATCTGAGATAGCTTTTTGATATAATCTCAATTTCGTTATGCCGTTTATAACGAAATTGAATGCAAGAAATGAGAGAAAGCACTTACCAATTTATCTGCCCTAAGATCTGGCCCAAATATCGCATAACTTGACAAAAATCTTAATATTACCTTCATTGCATTCTCAAACGAAACCAAGAGTTCTCTCAACTTGTTTTCAAACTATTAGACTGAGCTTGCACAATGGCTACAGTCAAGTTGCAACTTTGACACGCCCATATTCGCAAGACCTGTTTGACAGGATCGCGGAACGCTTTGTGTTTGCCATAGGTAATGCCAATGTAGCTATGTAGTATGTTGGTGGCAAGAATAATAATCTGAATAAGTCATGTTTGTAAGAGGATGTGAATATATTTTATCTTGTTATTGAAACTCAAAACTAGAGGTTCTTACAAAGAGAGGCTCTATAAAGAGCTTTAGAGACCACACCACCCACAACCAAGCCGAGTACGCAATCTTCAACGTTCACCCGAAAAACAGTCATCCAGAGCAACTATGTGGCCGTTTGTGACGTTCTGATATTGAAGAGTACAGCGACAACACCAGTAAAGAGACGACGTTCTAAAAAGACGTTAAACTCTTTAAAGTTTTATAATTAGGTATGCCACTTCCTGGCAGTAAGCAACTTAAGAAAGCACTTCTTGGATCCAAGCTCTTCTCTTGTTAAGTTACTATTATAATTTACATTCGCGATGGTTAAAGGTAATTGAAGAGAAAATGATAGCTAAATAATTTGCCAGTCGATCATCCATAGAATAATAGCTACTAGAATAGTCACGGAATAAATAATAGGCTTATTATATAATTCTTCCGGCATCAATCGACATTTGCGCAAGGGCGGACCCAGGGGGGAAGTCATTGGTGTCATGAGCTGGGGTGGTCCTAGGTCCACCACTGATAATTTTTCTAAATGCATTGATCGTACAGTATTTATTATTGTAATCGAATAAGAGCCTGTCCCGACTAGACTTCAAACATGTGACCCCCTTACTTGAAAGCTGGATCCGCACTTGCATTTGCGACGCCCGCGCCGACTATGTCTTCATTTACTCATCAAGACCGCTGTGGAAGTAATACTCAATCCATTATAACTTATAATACAATTTAGTAACAATCTGTTTCAAAAGACTAATTTGATAGTTGCTAAAATAGGTATTACCAATCTTAAGCATCACAATGCCACGTATAAGGCTTCGAACAAAAACGGGTATTAAAAATGTGTCATCAAATGATATAATGTAGATAGGTAGGTAGGTATAGATCCACGTTGACCATCGACGCGGTCAAAGTGATGAACAAAAACAAATGAAATCTGTTCTCACGTGAGTAATTTTGCAATGTAATGGTACACTTTATTAAAACAATGTTGATTACATTGAAAAGGATTAATTTATTCCATAAATTGTCGTCACGGACTGCATAATATGTTGACGGCTTTATTTTTTGTTTTAAACTTCATTTAGATTCAACTCGCTTGCACAAAAATCCAATTCAGGGCCTAGCAACTAACGATTATGCAAATAGATGTAAACTCATTTTGTTAGACGAAAAATGAAGCATTTATTTAGTGAATAAAGTTATTTTTGTCGTTTATAAAACTGTTTTCACTGTCCTTTTTTCTAGGTTCTTAATATCGATGTACCTTTTATAGACAAATCTAAGTGATCTTTACCTATGCTGGTTGGGTGATGATCCTTGGAATGAGCCCTGGGGAGTCGAGGGGGTCCTCAATTATATGAATAACCTGTACATACCTATATACAAGTGTACAATTTAAGTGTGTGCTTGGAAATAGAAATGCCGATTTTTTTTTTTAATCTTTGCCCCTCCCTAAATTTCCTTTATCGTGGGTGCATTTACAAATACATATATTCACATGCACACACAACCAAATATTTGTTCCGAGTGGGCATCGAACCCGCGACACGTAGCGCAGAAAGCTAATCGCTTAACCACCGCGCCAAATTGCCTCATTGGTCCTGTGGTCGATCCCCGGGTCGGGCAGTGTTATTGATTTTTAATGTTACAAAAATCTCAATAGCAGCCCGGAGTTTGTAATGGTTCCCGGTAGATAGCAATAACCTCGCCTCCATAACATGGGACTTAATAACATCATCGGCGAAATGTGGGTGTACAATAGCACACATCTGCCTAACCCTTCGGGGAAAACAGGAGTCATGGGATGATGCTATCTTCATAAGCGTTAATCCCATATAGGTAGGTATGTACATTCAAGCTAGTGTTCCTATTATGTACCCATTGTAGATTGTAAACGTGTCTAGGGGCTGAGTAGGTATGTTAGTATTCAAAGGAAACAATCAGCACATAATAATATAAGACGGGACTAACTCTAGGCGGTTACGGTAGTAGTACTACCGTAAACCAAGTTTCAGAGGTCCTAGTGTAAGTTTCTTTTGATAAAGTCGATTTAACGCGTCCAACGCGTGCGGCGCTCCGATTAGTCGGTTTCGTACTCTCCACCAATCGGAGCGCCGAACGCGTTCGATGTATTGTGATCACAGTGTGTTGGTTAGACACACACGATAGTCCCGCACATCCTATCCTACTAATATTATAAATGTGAAAGTTTGTGAGGATGGATGAATGGATTTTTGTTACTCTTTCACGCCAGAACGGCTGAACGGATCTGGATGAAATTTGGCACAGAGATAGATTATATAGTCTGGAATAGCACATAGGCTATATTTATCCCGGAAAAATGTACGAGTTCGTAAACCACGCGGGCGAAGCCGCGCGCGGAAGCTAGTTGATAATATGGCGAAATAAGCTCTACGAACTGGTACCAATTAAATATTGAAGACCCTAACACGAATAGTTAGACGTTAATACCTACCTATCTACGCATTTGAATATGTATTGAAGTATAATTAGGATTAACACTCCACGCATTTAAATTATTAACTACTAAATTAGAATTCATAAGCAAATATTTCTGTCAAATTAGAAAACGCATAAATAGAAATTCTCACGAGATATCACTATATATTAGACGGCATCGCCGATCGATTATTTTTTAAATTAAACATTTCTAAGACTTCTATTTGCTAGTTATTTTGTAATTTGACGTAGCGAAACGATGTTGATACTAGAAATCACAATGATACAATAAATCAAACAGAATCAGACGGGTACAGAATCTACTGGTGTCCCTATCAAGAGCAATGGTAATGAATAGGTTACCTACTTACTCAAATAACTACTTACGTTTTTCTTCCTTAGCTCGCTTAGCTTAGCTCGCTTCTTTCTCTTTTTACTAAATAAACGAATAATCATAAAGTAGATACATAATTAGGTTTTACAAAGGTTACGACTGATTTCCGTTCGTTATGATTTTTTACATAAAACCTTTATCTTTCCATTCAAAATAAAAGAAATGTCAAATTGATTATGCAATGGCCATTTACGACAAAAAATGTTCAGTGAAAGCCATGGTTTTATTTTTATGGCTTTTAAGCCAATCTCTAGAAGGCTACTGGAAAAAGAATCGAATAACGTCCTATACGATTAACGTACTCAAACCTCCGTTACAACTTCTAAAACAATTTTAACAGCGTCTCATCAAAAATTTAAGAGAGTATACGTTGACGCGGCCATAAATCGTGCATTTCCCGGCGCGGGCGCATACTGTCGTAGCTAAATACTTCCACTGCACTTTCGTGTGCGAATCTTCTAATTGCTCCGTAGAAAGTCTTCGCAATAGTTTTTTATCAAACTATTCAGTGCTTCCGAGCTCCGGCCGTGGTATGATTTTTGTGCGTTACTTTACTTTATTATTATTACGTTTAGATTCCTCTCTAACTAGATGAAAGTCTGATCACACTTTTAATTAATTCCGTTTGCATTCCCGCGACGACTGCTTGCAGTCTCGGAAAGTGAATAACGTTTTAGAACTCACGAAAGTCGATAATTAGCAAAATTTGCTCATTAGCTGGATCCTTAATTATAATTTGGACGTTAAATTAAATTTAAACGTGCCAAAATGTAATGTTACACTATTTTGGGTCTCTATGAATGCAAAATAAGATGGAAATATTTCCGTGTATCAGGCCAACAATTTTATTTTATTAACAGAAATGATTTTTTTATTTTGTTGATTTTTAATTTTAATCCACATGTTGAATTAGTAAGTAATAGGTACTTATTAGGTATCTATAATCATAATCTTATTGACCTATTATATTATAACCTGTAGGTATCGTGAAGCGACACAAAAGCTCCGTATTTTCAGCACGGATTAGGGACGGGAATATCCATGTACCTAATTTAGGTACCATTGCTTTTTTCCATAATTGAGGTAAGGGCAATAATTTACGACCCAAATAGCATAGGTTATGCAATTACCCAGTGGCGTAGCGTGGGTTTGAGCCGCCCGGGGCGCAGGCAAATTTCGCCGTCCCCTTATTTCGGTCTTTAAAGATAGGGGATTCCCCGGTTTCGTCACAGGATAAGGAATAAAAAGTTCCGAGCTCATTTTAATCGGTCCGAATTTAAGTGCGACATAAATATGAAATAAAATGGTCCAAATATTTATAAGATAATAAGTGCCGCCCCCTAAGAGTGCCCGGGGTGGGCCGCCCCGGCAGCCCGCGCTACGCTACGCCACTGCAATTACCCATCAACCAAAACCGGACGGACGGCTCCTCACAGCAGTCCTAGGGTAAGGTTTGGTCCTTTTCTGTCGCGTCGACACGAGCCACTTTATTATGGAAATCGCTCATATCCTTGTAGAAATATTTGTTTGTCAGCAAATATCAGTTCGTCTCCCGTCGAGATTCTTTTCTTTCAGTTATTGAGGATGCAGCTTATCCAATAGTTCCAATTGATTAATTTCTAGCTCTAGGTTATAAATAATTTCTTATTTTACTTTTGGCTAGAAATAAGTGGGGAAGACGCCTGACGGAATTGTGGAATATGCAGTGTAGCCAGAACAAGCGTTGCAGATGGCAAGATACCTATCTTGCCATCACTAAAGAACAATACATCCAACGCAAAGCAAGGAAGAACAACTTAAAAGGCCTTTGTCCTGTAGAGGGTTAACAAAAGCTGCGAATGATGATTATTATAATTTGGTGCAAATATTAATCAGCTGCCTCTTTGGTCTAGTTGTAGTAAGTAAGCGAGACAGCTGAGCCTGAGGTCCTAGATTTGTAGCCCAGAGTTTTGAAATGTGCTCGGTGGTTCTGCCCTCTATTAAACGGGCCTTATTAAAGGCATTTGTGTACAACAGTAAATACCTAAATTTCTGCCTCACCCTTCAGGGTATGCAAAATGATGTTATTGATTATCTTGCACTGGAGCATATTGAGTTTTCAAGATTGGGTGACTTCCAGAACTGAGTATACATGAACTGCAGTTTATATTAATCTAAGACACACGCACATCTACATTCACGTTGCAGTCAGCAGATAAAGACCATAACGTTACGAATTTTAGATTCGTTAGAAAAGCCAACATGTATCGCATTAAAAATATTGATAAGACCGAACTACAGTCAGTCAAATTATCCATGCTACACCAGTTTTCTCCAATTCTATTATTATATAGTAGTTCTAAAACCAAAAAATCCATTCATCCAGTTGACGATGCTAAATGTAAATACGAAACATCATTGTTCTCAAACTTACCTCTCTCCACTGCATCCAAACGCATACACAACACGTTCCGTGACTGATTTGTATGGAAAACAATCGAGAACAACGCTCGCGCGCGACCGGTCGCGGGCACGGCGGCGCACCGACTGACCACTGACCAATGAAGTAACCAGTCTACTCAGTTGGATGCTGCAACCATTCTACTAAATAAAAAAATCACTACGCCTCGTTTTGTTTACTGAGCAAGTGCAATTTATGTTGGCATAGCAAATGTTTCACTCCACTGTGCGATATGATTTTTGTTATTGCACCTTTTAGGTGTAGGATCCCGTAAGGTTTCTGGCTAAAAATGTCATTGTAAACAGAGCATTGGCGGTATTTGAGTTGGCAGTCGTTAATTATGTAGCGTAAGGTCGTGGGTTTGATTTTTAGTTTGGGTAACGTGTTATTAGGTTTTTCTGTCGGGAAATTCCTCCGTTTGAAGTCGATAAAAAAGTATTCTCGCCTCATTAATCTGAGTACTCTCGGATTTATATCAAGGAAGAGAAGCAGATTAATTTACAATTAAGAATGCGAGATACCGGAACGTTTCAATGGCCTGGTATTAATTACATAATGATTACATAATAAAATCAATTCTTACGAGTATAGTGATAACGCGACCTTACAAGCGCCATCTGTCGTTATATCGCACGCAATCCTGCTGGACATGGTACAGTGTGTGTATTAAAATTTAAAATATTTTTGAAAACAAAGCAATGAAATACAATATAAATGCTTTATTTAAAATTATACATTTTAATATAAATATAACATGATGTATTCTGTATAGAACTAATAATAAGCTAATTCATTATTAATTCCGCCGGCATTTCAGAATCATTTAGGGCTGCCAATATATTTTTACTTGTGAGTTCACTCATCACGTTTCTCGTTTCTATAGACGCGCTGCCTATATGAGGCAACACGACGCAGTTATTCAGCTGGAACAGTGGATTGTCGAGAGGCAATGGTTCAGGAGTAGTTACGTCCAACCCTGCTGCTCTTATAGTGTTGTTTTTCAAAGCATCAATCAAAGCGTTCTGATCAACCGTACCTCCGCGACTGGTATTAATAAAGATGGCAGATTTCTTCATCTTTTGAAATGCTTCTTTATTGAACATCTCCTTAGTTTCTGGTACAAGTGATATACAGCATATCACAAAATCACTTTCAGATAACAGTTGGTCGAAGCTGACTTTTATGGCGCCTACTTCTTTGACATCGGATCGTTCAGTGCGGTTGAAGTAGATAATTTTTTTAGTGTTGAAGGCATGGACACGGCGCGCTACTGCCTGTCCGATGCGGCCGAAGCCCACGATTCCGACGGTGGCGCCGGCCAGCCCGGGACCCGTCATCCACGTGGGCGCCCACGACACCCAGCCGCCCGAGCGCGCCTCGTGCTGCGCCTCGAGGAGACGACGGGACGTTAACAGCAAAAGGGCGACCTAGAATGTAAAACAAAAAGTGCTATTAATTTTCCCTAATTATAAAAATAGTTTTACTATTCGGTATCATACGGTATGTTACAGTATGGTATGGTACAGTATGGTTCGGTACGGTACGGTATCATAGTAATAAGGAGTTCATTACCTGCTGATGTACTTATTAGTAAATATTTAATTGTAAATTTCCGAAATCAGTTTATTTCTGATATTTGTATACAACATACAATGATCATGTTGATCATCAAAAAAGATTAACAAGTGTGTAAAGGTAATGTTGCCTCTCAACTCTTCATAGTAATGGGGTATGAAGAGACTTATCTACAGTGAAAAAATATTTAATTAATGTTAGTATATATATATTTAATAATATATAATAATAACATTTATAAGTATAATAATGTAATATCAACTTAATCATAATGTTCAGATAAATAATAATGGTTTTCGTAAAAAAGCACACCATTATCAAACTAATTAAATAAAAAAACAAATTAATCTCACAGTCAGTTCAGCTGTAGCATCTGTGAGTACTTGAGGAGTATACCCTATCTTGATGCCCCTCTTCCTGCACTCGGCCACATCAACATGATCATAGCCCACAGATATTGTTCCAACCACCTTCAGTCCCGGCCCAGCAGCATCCAGCACCTCCTTGTCAATCTTGTCAGTTAATGAACAAAAGATGGCATTTGTTCCAACCACTGATTTGAGTAGCTCGGCTCTTGGCACTACTGTGGGCTTGTCCCAAAATTTTACATCACATCTGAAAAAAATTATAGGTAATATTCAGTTTTTCAAGTAATGTAAACCTTTGAGTAAAATACTTATTTTCTCTATACCTTATTACTATTGAACCCAGAAAAAGAATTATTGGTTCAAACTGTTATATTTATAATAAAATAAATAATATATCAACATGCATCATGAAGTTAAACTGTTAAATGTTATAAATAAGTTCAAGTGTCAAATAAGATAAGGAAGACATCTTGTTTCAAATTATGATAATTAGAGGAATAGTTTGTTGAATTATGTAAGAAATAAGCTTTTGAAGTGATTACTTAATTAAATCAACAGAGACTAAATGTATAAATTGCAAACTTTTACAATTTCATCACAGATTAAATACTCCCAGTATTTAGATAATCTGAGTGACATCTCAATTTAATTTCTTCAGATTATATGACCCTCAGACAAACATATCATATGAAGTAAACATATGGTCACTAACACCATTGAAAGAAAAACATAGTATATTTCAGATACTCACTCTTTCAGTAGCAGATCCATGCCACATTTAGGCATGTCACAGCGCGTCACATACACCTGGTACCTTCCGGAGCTCATCTTCCTAACACTAACACCACGTACTAAACAAGGCACAAACGACACTGCTCTCTTATAGATCATCAATGAATAGGTTATTTTCCAGCCAGTTGCCGCGTTTCCTTGTTGGCGAACAACAAGGTCATTCAATTCTTCGGTAGATAGCTAGGCAGCGAAACATCCGTTCTTGTGGTTTTCTCGCCTTTAAAAAACGAAGGTTTCGCAAAATATATTGCAATGTGAAGTGCAGCCACCGTACCGAGGAAAACCTTGCCTTTGGTAGTAGACAGGAATGATAATACGCTCATGTTATCTAAAGTTCGTAACTATTACTACATATAATCAACTCCCAAACTATTGAAATCTCTAGCTTGAATTATTACTAAAATAATCTGCGCAATCAATACGACCGAATCCGAGATATGAAAAATATGAAATGAAAAATTAAATGTTATATGAATAGATGCCAGTAATAAGTAAAGGAACGTGTATGTCTTATCGATAATATCATAGATTTACTACCTATAATATCGATAGCTCACATCAATGTCGTCGAATATTATTTTGGTGAATATTTGATTTGAAGTGTTTCTGTTTACTCGGTAAACTCATATTGACATTGGTGCTACAATAAAATTTAGAGGGCAGCGTTGTGACAAAGAGCCGTTTTCTGTTCTGCGACGGTAGAACCGTTTTACGTACTCGGTCAAAACAGTCTTCGTTGTACAAACCAGTAGGGGTGGGCGATACAAATCGTATATAGATACAATATCTATACATCGGCACAATATCCAATATATATGTATCGAACGGCGCTCAAACTATGTACAATATTGCTCGACTCGAGTGACACTACACAGAACTGCACAATAATAATAACGTAAAATATCTATGATACTCTGTATATTGTACTTAGATACCACCGAACCGCTGAACCACTTTCGTTTCAGAATATCATAGATTCAACCAATACGCCATACCGCATACGTTCCATAAAACCGAAACTTAAAAAAATAACAGTAACATGTGGTACTACTTCGTTTCCGAGTATGTACCATAGATTTTGACCAATATATAGATATTGAAATATATAGATTCGATATCTGATATTCAAAACCGATATATAGGTAGATACGATTCAATACAGCGTAAAGACAATATTGCCCAAGCCTACAAACCAGTCTTCGAAGTACTTGTCGCGATTTTATACTTTACAACTAAGAAAATACAATCGAGACCACAATGACTCAACTATCACACTCGTCTCGTCGCAAAATCATTCTCTAATAGTACAATGAGAAGACTAAGCTTTTCATTAACGAATTAAGGTCGATAATCTATTACCAGATAAAAGTTGCAACGACGACCGTTTTTTGCAACCGTTCGTCATCTGAAAACGGTTGCGTTTTGTTCGTCAAAAATTCGACAACGACCAACTACTTGTGAAATTAAAATAAAGAGATATTATTACTAAAGTGCACTGCATTATATTGTCATAATAAAGTAAAAAATAAATGTAAGTAGGTATGTACTGATGATTAGTTTTCTAAGACATATCGATAAAAATACACTACGCATCGAAGAATCGGTCTGTCACTCTCTTCTGTCAGTGTCAAGTTGGCGTTTTGGTGAATGTTCAGAAATAAGATTAAATAATTCGAATTTCGCAGAGGCACTTTCTATTCCCCTTCCTCTTGTGTTTGTGTAAATGATTTTCACATTGAAGTAAGACTGCAGTACTCATATAAATACATTTAATTTCAGTTATTTTCACCTAAAAATAATTATCTAATCATTATGTTCATGCTGTGCTTCTGATTCTCTCCAGTTATTTTGAACCATTTCCACAATCATTCTCCACCACTTGGATTGCATAAAATAATAAATAGAACAAACAATAATAAACAACCATGATAAGACTAGAAAATAGTCAGTTTCAGTCTCTACAACACTTGAAACTGGTCCTTGAAAGTCTTTTGAGGTAACAAGAAGCCCTTGTGCATACTGCCCTGTTATAGCATGAACAAATTTACTAAAAGACTGGATATTGTATTCTGTCCCATTGAACTTCCCACAAGGTCTTCCATTATGAAACATTTTAAGTGTTGGCACCCCCACAATACCATACACAGTATTTGTACCTCCATATTTCAAGGCATCCAAAGCTACCATTTTAACATTGGGATATGATCTTGCGAGGGCATTGAAATGAGGTGCAGCATGAGCACTGAATGGGCAAGCCCTAGCATAAAAGAAGACAAGTAGACAATCAGCTTCTGTGTCTCGAGATGTTATATCTGGTTTGACATGTAACAACCTAATTAACTGGGAGGCATTGACTATTTCCACTGAAGGTTCAATCTCCTCTATCTGATCGTAGACTATTTCTTTGCACTTTACAAGTTTTCGTGTCTCATTTGCTGTCTGAGTTTTGTTCTCTGCAGTAACATTGGCCAATGTGACTGTATTATATAAACTAGTGAGGGTTTTATTGACATCAGAGACAACATTAGAAAGAAGTGATTCTGATTCATCGACATTTGGAATATCATTGATATCAATATTTTCTTTAGTGTCTGTTTCTTTCTGGATATCTTCTGTGGTCACTACACAATTTGATATAGTTGCGAGACCTGCAAAAAACAAAATTTTACTATTTACATATTGAAAAGAGTTTACATGTTTCTATTATTTGATTTGATTATATTAATTAAATATGTGCTTTTCCTTTCGGAAAATACAATTACTAAAGTAAGTTGGCAACAGCTTGTTAAATATTTATAAGACATTAAATGTTCAGACGGAATAAACAATGATTAAGGAATTTTAAGTTCAATGTACTTGTTAATCATAAATCTCAATTGTGAATAGGTAACAGATTCATAAGTATATATGATTATAATACTATTTAACTATATTAAACACTTGATTAGATTTAATAATAATACATATTTATTAATGAACATACATAGTTATACCTAAAGAAACAAAAATGAAAATAATATACACATTAGTAAAAGAATTAGCTGTGGGCCTCAAACTAGGCACAGCCTGTATCTTGGTGGCCCATTCACAGCACAAATGATGGCCTATATTATTTATTGTGTTATTTTGTATGATATAATTATAACATGTATATCTTTTATGCAGGAAAAAATACAACTGATACAATGTTGTTTTGGTTTTTTTCTTATCAAGGTAGTTATAATAAAGAAAATATAACTTAGAAAGATTTAAGCTAAAGCAATCAAATCCTTGTATATTTACCACAAAATAATTCGGTACAGAGACAACTCGACTGCATCGAACTTGAACCTTCCTAACGCAATCTTACAGTTGTCATAAGCTTGTAAATGGTTTACTGCCTACCCAATAGTTAAAATAGAAGAATATAGACAAATATCATCATAACTTAGTAAAAAAACTTACCAATTGCCACAAATAACGTAACATAAAAATGACTACTTATTCGTAGATACATGTTGAAAACAATTGATACTGGAAAGCCTTTGATAGAATTATTCGGAAAACCAACGAAACACTTGATTTAAATGCAATTTGAAATTATAATAGCTTTCTTGTCATTTCTTGTTTTGTTCAAGTTGACAATATTTATAAATCAATTAATTTTGACTGCACTATCAAAAACCGACAAAGTGTGAGCGAAATAGCGACATTATTACAGCTGAACACAAACAGAGATAGCATTAAAAAATGCTTAGAATGTAGTTGTTGACAATTTTGACAGTGCGAAATGACATTCGCGATATTTTGAAGATGACAAAGTCATACCTTTTGACATCTGACTAAAGTTGCCATCTACATTATTTCCTATTGTGTAGTGTAGATTTCATCGAAATAATATGTTCAGTCTCTGATTTACTATTTCGATGGTAGATATTAACAGTTTTAGGTTTTAACTACGTTTTAATCTTATAGCTCAGAGAACGCCTTGTACGCACTTGTTTTTGAGACGATTTTAAAGCGGCGGATGCTACCACTACCCATAATTTCGCGTAGGTATTTTACTTGTCTCTCAACTAGCTAAGGTCTCCATAAGCTAGGGTTGCCATTCCCAAATTTTGAAAACCAGGAATTGAAATGGAAATGCCTGGACATTTCGGTTCGAAAACAGGACGCAAATGTAAATTCCCGAATTTTCCGGTGGATTTTCCCAAAAAAAATATTTCATACAAACATTGTCTTGACGATTACGAACACAACAAAAAAATCTGCCAAATTGGGTGAGCCGTTCTCAAGTGATGCTCCATCATACATGTGGCAATTGATTTTTATTTATTATACATATGTATCATCATCATCATCATCAGCCAGAAGACGTCCACTGCTGAACGAAGGCCTCCCCCAAGTGGGGGGGGTTTGCCATAATCCCCACGCTTGGCAGGCGGCTTGGGGATCGCAGTGGCTCACCGATTAGTGAGAGGACGCTGCTGCCCGTCCTCCGGTGTCTGGTCGCAGTTTTAAGACGTACCCGGGTCACATATGTATATCTAATACGAAAAAATCTCGTTTTTTGTTTTTTCTTTCTTCCAATTACAATGTTTTATGAAATTATCTTCAATTTAATTATATAAGAAATTAAATGAAGGAATGAATCAATTATAAAATGTAATACTCAGGCACAGCCGCACGTAAACGTAAGGTTGGAGGCAGTAGTGGCGCGCGAATAATAAAACAGAACCTTACGAGGACTCTTTAAAAACCCCAGGACACTGGCTAGTAACTATCCAGCCCAGGTCACTCCAAATAGCAGTACATGTCCTGGGAAAATAGGACAGTTCGCGACCCTACCAAAAGCTGAAATAATGGCACAGTTGGTGTATTTTAGAGAAATCTCAGATATAATATTTCAGGAAACTGAAAAGATACAAACATTTGTATAATTGTATAATATATTATAATACTTATATAGGACTAGCTGTGCCCACGACTTCGTTCGCATGGATGTCGGAACTTAACAATGTATTTTTTAGTGCGAAACGCCTTGTTGTTTATTATAAAAGTTACGTGAAGTTAAGAAGACCAAATGCACTTAACCCTATTTTTTTCTAAAATAAAAGATTTTTTCTAAAATAAAAGTAGCCTAAGTTACTCCTTATTACATCAGCTAACTGCCAATAAAAGTCCCGTCAAAATCGGTCCAGCCATTTCAGAGATTAGCCTATACAAACAGACAGACAGACAGACAGACAGACAGACAAAAATTGTAAAAAATGTTATTTTGGTGTATGTACCGTATATATATTCATATGCATGTAGTAAAAAACGGTTATTTCAATATTACAAACAGACACTCCAATTTTATTTATATGTATAGATTATTTACTTAATAATAAATGCTATTTTTGTATGGCAAGTTTACTTGTGGCAGTATATAAATTAGACATAACTATGCATAACTACAACAAAAACCACTGAAAATATTACATTACCTCTAGTGACGTATCATTTTATTAGGGAAAAAAAGCGGATTCAGTAGGAACTAGTAAATGCAAATAAATCTAATCAAATCTAGTTCTGATAAAATTGCACAACTTTTCGTTTATAAAATTATATTTTATTTAAATACAACTATGTATATCTAAATTACAAGCCTAAAATTTCAACGGAACATCGCAGGCTGTAGTTATAGTTAAGATTATTATATAGATTGTAATTTCATGTTATTTTGTTTATGTAATAAAACATGAAGATTCGTTCTTTTCAATTTAAATGAACATTTCAATTGCCTCACATTTTCTTCCAGCAGTTGTTCTATTAACAAGATTTTTTGCTCTTCATAAACATCCATGTGTACCATGTGGGAATGTTATTTATATAGCCAAATTTGATACAACAATTGCTTACTTATCTGTACTATGAGTTTATTCATGCCTGTGCTCTCATATTCAAGTGTCGATACCTGTTGTGTAATTAAAAGTACAAATACAATCAATCTGCCTGGAGGCAGGGCACGTTAGGGCCAAATGCACATCGACCAACGACCGCAGCGACACGTGCTATCGCTGTAGTCAAGCTGAGCAATGCTCCGCAGTGCCGCATTTTGTCCCTACTGCTGACAACTGGGGGACCGTAACGGCTCGATGGCCCTTGTAATTAAAGGCGCCACTGTCCTGGAGGACGTGGACAGGAGTTCTGGCTAGGTGGTGGCCTCAATGGACAACATCTTCATTGAAGGCACATACTTTTCGCCCAACAGAGGCCTCGCCGAATTCGAGGCGGTCTTGGCCGAGGTAGGGGCTCTTGTCAGCCGGAGTTACCCACATCCAGCGCTGGTGCTCGGGAACCTCAACGCCAAGTACGCGGCGTGGGGTTCCCCCGCCAAAGGCCTACGTGGCGAGGCGCTGGAGGAGTGGGCCATAATGACGGGCCTGTCTGTCCTGAACCGCGGTTCAGTCGACGCGTGTGTACGACAGCTGGTTGAGGGCCATAGTGGACGTATCGTAGCCCGGCTCTAGCACGCCATGCCATGTTGCAGGATGGGACACACCTGTTTTTAGTTGGTGTGAGTCTAACATAATTCCGTCGCCTCCCCTGGTACCAGATATCCATTCTGGCAATTAATTCAAAAACTAAGTTAAGAACCTAAACCCAAACAAAAAAAAATTACATAGGTAGTGGAGCTACCTATGTAATTTTTTTTTGTTTGGGAATTCAAGAATTAATATTTTTATCAGGAAAAAATATCACATTAGCTCTAACTAAAAGCTTTTAATCTTCTTTCAATTTAGGATTCAGGACCAGCTGCTTCCCTGTCCTCCGCCAGGTAACCCCATGAAGAGATCACAATATAAAACTATGCAAACATTTTTTTTTTTCAATTAGCTTTGTTTGTTATCATTACATTTATGGCCTACACATTCTGATGAAGCATTGTTCACTGTTGCTGAAAATCCTCATCAAGATGTGAGCACTACTTGTTTACAGAAAGTGACTTTGCAATGCTTCTAAGTGCTTCATTCTGTTCTTTAATCAGAATAACTTTTTGTCTATAATAATCCTTTTTGAATTTCCAGTAGTCTTCTTTTATCTGTATTTTCCGTAACTCTTGTGCTGCCAACATATTACAAACGCAATCAGAAATGCAGCTGGTTGTATGTTTCGTTTTTTTTATAGATCCATTTTTTAGGTTACCCTTTTTTTTTCGAGCAGGTTGAGAAAATACTTTTTCTTCTATTACTGATTCAGCTTCACTATAGGAAGCATTTGATTCTCCTGCATCATCACAACTGTCTTGGTCATTATTCTGTTCTAGAGGTACAAATTCTGTGTTTTGGGGGTAGTTTGTGGTTGATGTAACATTCTTCACACCCAAAGCTTCCTGTTCAGCTGGTGTGAGCATTGTTACTGAAGGTGGGAGTTCACCATCAATGTCAGCCTGACGTTTCTTCATATTTGACCGTAAATCATGCCAAGTCTGTAATTTAAATGTAAATTTTTCAGTTTAATTTTTTTTTTTTGTAAGGTCATGTTTAATAATTTCAAAAATAATTGTTTGAATGTCTGTATTTGTAATTATTGCGCTGATAGTTGTGTCAAACAATGGGTTACTAACCATGAGGTGTGAACAATATCTGAAGAAGCTTTTTATGCAGCTGAGTAAAACCCACTAAAAGTGTATTTATAACCACTATAACTCGGACTTTGTCCCGTTTGTAAGACAAATAACGGGACGCAATAATCCAAGTTACTTATGTATATTTTTTATAACGTTGCATTGTAAGAATACAAATGGAAAAAAATATTTACTTTTCTCCATTGCCTCCAAGATTTTCTCGCGCCGGGTATAGAGTTGCATTCGTTAGCAATCAAGTGCCACAGTTTCTGAGAGTCCTTATAGGTGAAGTCTTGTGTCACTTTGAACGTTATCAACTCAGGGTGTTTTGCCACCAATCCTATCAGCTTCTTTTTTTGTTTTGCAGTTACGTACACACTTCTTTGCCTATTTTCATCCATTTTGTAATATTTTTACAGTGTATGTATAAACATTTGATAGGGAGTATTTTCAATTACAATTTATTTCATAAATTTTTCAATAGTTTATTTATGAGCGCAAGTTTTTCAAGCAAATAAACGGATATGAAAATCTCAAACACAATCGAATATCGATCCCTCGAAAGTTAGACATGAGTTAGACAGATGGTAAGCCCAGTGTTACCAACTCGCAGACTCGTCGCTTGAGATCGATCCCAATAAAAGTATTCGTAAAGGACAGCAGCATTCAAATACTAAAATTGTGACAAGCGCGTCGCCATATAGTGAACATACGCTCATTCTATTTCAGTTTTCTTCTTCTATCGAGTCGGGGCCAGCTATCAAAGGCCCTAGTGTAAGTTTCTTTTGACAAACTCGATTTTAGGCATCGAACGCGTTCGGCACACCGATTGGTCCATTTCATGCTCTCCACCTATCGGTGCGAGTGTGTGAAAAGAAACTTACACTAGGGCCTTAGAAAGGATTCGTTAGCTCGCTTTCCGAATAAAATATAACATTGAAAATATTTTTAATTTTTAATCTTGTAACATAAGTTCACGATACGTGACGTCTTGACGTTGGTCAGCCATTTTGTTTTATATTTTGTGTCGGTTGTGGAACTGTCATTCATTTATTATTCACCGAATGTCGTGGAAGTAAAGTGCGCCGTAAAAAATAGATATTTCGCGTGATTTCATGGCGTATCTTTATTTGTGAAATTATGATATGACAAATATTTGTGTTTCTTTTATTGATTCGTGAACCAAAGTGAGGAAAATGGCTGGTGCTGGAGGTTTTTTGCGTCGGTCTCTACCATTCCTCTTGGAATGTCTTCTCCTTGTACATATAGCGGAATACGTAAGTGCTTATAAATCATTACATTTCTATTGTTCCGCGCTAATAAGTCCATTAATGTAATACTAGTTATTTTCTTCGTATTGCGACTTTGCTCAGGGAAGTTTACGTGGTCTGGACATTGTTATATTTATGATTTATAGATGTGTAGATATTTTATACGGGATATTACTCGCGTCATTTTAGAAGATATAATATTATGTTAACACTTCAGTTTCCTTTTTATCACGTACCCTTCCAATGTAACTATTCCAATAGAATTAGTGTGTGTACAGACCATTTGGAACTAACGGGTCCGTTATGTTAGGAAATTTCGAGAGAGAGAATCGTGAAGCCATTTGAATCTTTATTCAAGTTTTGGATTCTTTATTCATGTTTGAAGTTTCTCAAGGATACCAATCAACTTCATAATTATCGCAGTACTTATCTTCAAAGTCATACAGTTGTCTGTAACCCAAAAAAAATTGCATGAGTCATATGGTTACATTGGTATATGTTTACAAAACTCCTAAAGAGAACCTACCTATTGACTAACTAACCTATTTATTGTTCCTGTTTACTCCTTATATAGTAATTTTATTTAATGCACCATCATGACAAATTCCTGCAAAATTTAGTAAAGAAATGTATAGATATTTTGACATACAAATTTGATGTGTGATATTTATAATATTGTGTTATAATAATACATTTTTAAGTTCAATATGTAGAATACTTTAAAACTTAAAACAATACAATCTAAACATGCAGTTTAGGATTTTACCCTTTTACTAATAAATGAGATTCATAACAAGTAAAAAGTTTGATAACAGCATTTGATAAGTTATTTGTGTATAGTCATGTTAACTGATAACACTATACTTATATTTACTGTTGTTTTACTTTTGCTAGGCATCAGGTGATCACAGACAACCATTTAAAAGTCATATAATGCTAATAATCCTTAGTAACCCTTAAGGATATTATAAAAGAGTCTTAAATTGTGTATTGTTTTGTTATCTCAATGTTATAAAAGGTTATTGTTATGGATAACAATATTTTATGAGGTTTTTATTTCTATCCTTAATGTCTGATGGATAGAAGGACGGTAAACAAGCTAATAAGAGCCAAAAAGCTATGTAATACCAGTAAATGATTGTAAATTAACAATAAAACTACTTTCAAAATACCTCTCCTAAATACCTAACTTCCAACGAGCTACCTGTCTGGCTTTTATTATTGTCTTAGTGTCCACAGTGCATTATTTCCATATCCTTATCTACCCATGTTTTAAATAACTAAGAATTAAAATAGTATTAAAGATTGATTCTTTGAAATTCTTCCATTGTAACTCTGATCTGTCTAAGCTGTATATATCAATACATGTAGTGATTATGCCTCACCTGTTGTACTCTAGACCAGCATTTAAAAAGATTTGTATGTGTTTAAGAATAGTCAAGAATTTGTCCATGATGGACAAGTTCTTGACTTGAAAATTAATGTGATATTGGGACCAGTATCATAAATAGAAAACTAAAAAACAAGATAATTGATAATATACTGTAGTCATAAAATGTAGTCATATAATTTATATCTACTTAAACAGTATAGAAAGAAAAGGTTACTATTAAACAATGTTGAGTCCACAAATTGACATGACATGGGTAGATATATGTCAATCAGGAACACAAATGGTACAATTAAGATTAATTTATACCAATAACAGCTCGTATATTTCAATTGGTTTGGAATTAAACTTACATTAGGGGTCTGCATTGTTCACAATGCTATATTATGAATTTTGTATACATTTTATTGATCAACTACAGAGCAGTTTATTTTAATAAACAATAGCATCGCGCCTGTAGTCCCTGAAGTGTAAACCGGAGGTGTTCACTGGTATAAAGACAAATCATGTATTGTAAAAAGGATGATTGTGGATATATGTAATAGTAGCTTTCGCCCGCGGCTTCGCCCGCGTGAATTACGAACTCGTGCATTTTTTTTTTCCGCGGCACCTTAAACCTTTTTCTAAAATAAAAGAAGCCTAAGTTACTACTTATAACATCAAATATCTGCCAGTGAAAGTTCCGTCAAAAAAGAAGTGTAAGTAACTAATAGACTAAGAGTAAGGATGTTCGCTCACACCGCGGCAAGTGTTACTTTTAGCATTTTTATACCCGTCGTAACTTCTAAACGAAAGGTCCAATACGGTAGTTGACAACTAGTCATCCGAGTTACTTTTTATGAACTGTCACAAACGACGTTTTGTTCTAAAAATGTTTGGAATAGCAAGGCGTGACGTCATAGTTTTTCATTGCCATTGACATACTTATTGTGTGATTTTTATAAATAAAAAATTGAAAACGCCAAAGATAAGCAAGAGATTAAGTTTTACTGAGTTTTTAGAAGGAAACCTATTTACCAAACAAGATTTCAGAATTTAGTTTTGATGCAGTCAACTAGCCTATTCGAATAATTTAAGGAGGAATTTACATGTACATAATCAACTTTATGAAACTATTTAGTTGGATAAGGATTAATTAATATCATGATACGAATGTCATCATTTTTCGGTTCTACCCGTGTTTTTGATTGACTAATTTGTAACAAATACTAACAAAAAGCTGTTATTGTGACGTAACTGTAATAGTTAGACATATTGCACCCTCAGGACTTCACTTTCATTGAGAGGTGTATTTCAGAGGTGTATTATTATACACCCACATTTCGCCGATGCTGTTATTTTGTCCCATGTAACAGGGGGCGAGCTTATTGCCATCAACCGGCCAAAGTTCCAAACGCCGTGCTGCTACTGAAAATTTCCATATAGAAAAAACCAATAACACTTTGCCCGACCCGGGAATCGAACCCAGGACCTTACGCTTAGCAATTGTACTAGCTACCACTAGACCAATGAGGCAGTATAAAAAATCAAATCTTTTCTCTTTATAATATGTTGTAGATTTTTTATGATGTACCTATATCTATGTCTATACTTGAGTAACTTGTTAAATACATTGCACACACTGTTTTGTTTAATAAGTAGCTATAGAGCGACGGGCGAGTAAATAACAAGGTCCGGTCCCGCATCACAAGCAATTCACGTTAATATGACCGAAACTTAACTCATGTAAAATGAAAATAACGCATATAAAATTTATTTTAAACAATTCTTTCTCGCTATATTTCGATGAACTGCCTATTCTTGGCTTTTATTAGTTGGGATAGTTGACATCTATTTTTAGACCATGGTAGTTAGGAACAAGCACATGGGGGTACACGCTCCACCTCAAAATGTCCCCAATAAACCTGGCCATTAAAGAAACAACTCAACAAGATAACATATCGTACGGAGTAGGTAGTTTCTCAGCTGAAAAGGGAAGACACAGAAATATTCAGTTATTTATTATTTCTTTATTTCATAGATATGCAAAGTTTAGCGCTTTTAAAACTGATTCAACAAGGTTGGATATTTAACAGTACTCCTTGTACTCGCTCCAGTAAAAAATGCTTGTTGCAGTTGTTACGCCATGTTTATACGCTGTTTGTACCTGGTGTTTTGCAGTGGTAATGATTAACGACCGCACGGAATACTTGCAAATAAACAGATTTGAATAACACGGCACTCATAACCTTGACCATTATACTCATGGAAGGGCAGAGACAAAACAGCTATAAACTAATAATCCTTGTTTAAATCCAATTTACTTCCAGACTTCCTCGTGTCAATGTTAAGGACAAATCGATGGAAAATTCTTATTGGTGACACCAACCTTCTTTCGGCAAATTTTAGGCTTTTGCAATTCGAACCTTTGAAATTAAAACTCATACAATTAGAGTTTTAATTTGGTGTCATGACCGATCAAGTCGAGGCTTGTGTAAGGTCGAAGCCAACACGTAGAGAACTTTAATGAAATGTTATGGTGACATACCCAGCGATTTTCCCTGTCTGCACTATCGAAATGCACTCAAGGACAATCCCTGGATTTGTAGGACTATTGCAGAACGTATGGAAACTACTTGGGCTATTGTGATGGGATTTTAGTGGACCGGGTTATGAGGAATTATGGAAAACTATGACACTTGCCGAAACAACGTTATATGTACACGTATAAATGGCATACGGAGACTCGTCAACTCTTTAACTGGGCCCCCCAAAATAGTTGCTCCGGTCGCAACAAGGGGAAAACAAGAACATGAGCGGCTGAAGGGTGAAGAAGCTTCGCTGAACTTTAAACTCGGGTCACTTGCTCTCTGAGGATGCGGTCCATCACTGGTCCACTCGACCCTCATGCGTAGCATCCACCCCACGAGCAGAGCTCTACTCTAACGACTCCACTCTGGATGGCCAATAAAGGCAACACAGAGGTGGAGACCTGTTCCTTGTCAGTGTTCACTCCAGCCAGCTAATGAAGGCAAGCCGAAGGTGAGGAATGGTGACTTCTCCCTAGAGCACTCGAGTACCTCAGGGTTGCTACTCCCCGTCACTTCGCCTCAAAGTGCCCTGCGGGCTTACTGTTATTATTTAAAAAAATATAATTAGCCCTACATTCACGTGGATAATCGTATTAAATAAAACTAGTTTTGACAAGGCTATTAATGAAGTAAAGCTATTAGTAGAATTTACCAATGGAATGTATAATGTCGTCAAAGTTCAAAACCTTCAATCTATCGGTTATTTTTTATATACAATTATGTTAATCTCTTACAATTTCCGCTTTTTATGGAATTCGGCGAACAGTTGTTCAATCTATACAGCATGTATAGATCGAACTAACGATTAACTATAAAAAATGAATAATTATTATTAGCCCGAAATCGTGTTATAAACCACCGTGTCGTCTATGTATAATCGGCAAAATGTCAAAAAAACATGTTCAAGAAAGCACAGACAGAAAAATATAACACTCAATTGTATTCAAAGTGGCCCTTCTAGAAGGTCTTCCCATAAGGTATGGTGTCATTTCCATGCGTGCCCGATGCAGGAACGGCAATGGTTGCGACTGCAAATGCGTCAAGGTTCATCGTCGTACTTCGTCACGCGTGCGTGAGGCAAATAACAACCAGCTTCGTTTTCCTTATTACCACCCAGTCAAGGCGACCGACCGCGAGAAAATAATGCTCTTAATTGCGGAATCCTTTCAAGTAGGGAAAACGGAAAATGTTATAGGGATTGGCGCTTCTAAGGTTTGAAATCCCCTAAAAATTTGTGACAGCCTAATTATTTTATTATAAAAAATCAACAAAGGCGATTCCTTCTACGTTAGTAATCGTTTATCAAATCATCCCTTAAGTCAACTTGCACACGTAGTTTTCCACTGGCAAGAATACTAAGCTAATTAGCGTTTCAATATCTTCATTCTAAAAATTCATTAATTCGAGTCAAATTAATTTAGTGCCCCCATGTTGGTTTCGTAAATAAACACTCGGGCACGGAGGAGTGAGGTCATTGTTATTGTAAGAGGCAATATTGTGGCGTCAGGTGGCATCTTATCTTAACCCTGTGTTGTTGTGAACCTCTACTGCGACGGGAGCAGACGTCCAAAGATTTAATTCCGTTGGCATTATCAGGATCACTCATTATTCGGAACTCTCTGGAAACATGGAGGCCAGGAAATTGTAGTATATTAATGTTTTACCTTGACACCCTTTTTGGTTTTAACAATACTAAAAATACGTTATGGTATAAGGTTATTTTTTTCTGAGTTTATTCAACAGGGGACAATGTATGCCAATTGCTTTCATCTTCAGGTGTATGCAATGATTACAGTTTTTTATATAAACTGGTTTGAACGCATTGTTGTTCCCAACATTATTAACATCAAGAAGGTCACCTCTTGACCTCAGAAGACTGCAAAATAAGAAAAAACCCGCAATGACAATATTTTTTTATAATTATCAAAAATACTTTGAGCTACCATCGTTTTTTTAACTGAAAATTTAATGCTTCTTATTGATTAAAAGTTATGTTAACAATAGATCACTATAGAAAATGTATGTATATTTCCCAATCAGAAATGTAGATGGCTTCCCGCTATTTGATAAATACGGAAGTGATTTCTAAGACGCAGGTTTAATAAAAAATCTGCTAAATTTCCTTATTGGAAATGAGCTGTTAATTAAATACGAAATATGGTCTGTTAAGGTTTGTGACTTACCACCTTTGTAATGAAATAATCTACCGTCGAGACACCATTATTACAACAGATCATGAGCATGGGACTCCAAAGTTAAATAAAATTTAGAATACTATAATTCTGTTCTTAATCACAACGTATCGTTTATTTTTATTTTATTTCACTCTCTCAATAAATTACAATTAACGTTGATAAAACATTTTGGAAGACAACAGTATAAATGAAATAAAATAATTGTGTTTACTAAATAAAAAACTTCCGACAAATTAATTCTGATACGGCGTCAAATTAATTAAGACGGAAATCCGACAGAATGGCCTACCATTTACATAAACTTTCTTACTTTTTAAACGATTAACAATTTTTATCCGTGTTTTATATTTTTGGTTGTATATTTTATTCAATAAAATATCTATTACAGTACATAACACCAATTATCATTGCAAGACCTGACCACCTGAGTTCGTCATTGTTAAGCCATGACTCATCCACAGAACCGGAAAGTCCTGTTTCAAGTTCAACAACTACAGGAGTTCTTCTTGTAGTTGCTGTTTTATTGAAACGCCCGTCTTGCGAAAACCTTTGAGTTAGTTTTGGCTCAATGCTTCATTGCAATCAGGGACCGTACTAATGTCGGGGCTGTGTCAGTGGCCCTGGAAAGTAAGCTTTATATAAATGAAATAAGGCCGTGTTACTTTAACGTATAATTTGAGGGTGCTGACTAATAAATATTGATTAGACACGATAGAACGGTGAGGCGACACGCGAGACAGAACGAAGCCAGACAAATTATACTTCGTCAAGTAATTCATCAAATGTTTTAGGAAGTTATGGATGAGGCTCAACAAAGTTTGCGCAGGCGGGTTTAGTAGGCTTACAACAAGTTATACCAGTTGAAGAAGGAAGTTGAACGCCTCTCCACGGAATGCTATTGACTCAGTTGATCCTACGGCTCATCGACAGTTGTCACGGATGCTGAATCATAGCAGGCTTACAATCACATCCCAGTATGATTTATTTGTTATGATGATGATCCGTAGTTTTAGGATCAAAGGTTCATTTTGAATGAACATAATAGTTTGTATGATCGCATTTAATTTTAGTTCAATGCGTAGGTTTATTTGCTGTCGAAAGCTATAATTAATATTCGTTCGTATGTTTTTGTTCGTTTAAACACTAATTAAAAACAGATTATTTAAGCAAATTGTTAGTCAGGTACTTATATCGACCGCCCAGAAGCCATTACAAACCCGAGAGCATAATGAATGAGTCAGTTTCTCAAGTCTAGGAGTCGACGTCGATCAATAGGCCTCCGAGAGTTAAGGTGTTTTATACGTAATAGATTGTAGAGGCTTCACTTAGGCTGTAAACAAACCAGTATCTGTTTATTCACACGTTTTCATGTAAAATTTGTCTTCTGTAGGTACAAATACAATGCTCCACATGTAGATAGCTAATCGTATCCTGAAACCCATGATTCGGATGTTACCAAACTGAACTCTCAAAACATTGGTTGATGCTGATCCTCGTAATCGTATGTTGCTTTAGAAGGAATGTATGCTCAGATACAAGCCGTCTTACTAATTACCTATACTCGTATTTCTTAACGGGTTTTTGCTATCAATGTTGTTTATTACCAAGTTCCCTTTGATGTTACCTTGAATACGTTTAGCGAAGATGTTACCTGCTTTAAATCAAGTTTTGTTCTGGTTTAAAAGAACATAAAAGAACATATGACGAGGTCGTATGTTTTAATTTTGGGTTCAAATCTTTAATGCCAATTAGTTCTTTTGACAAGTACCTATAAGTATCCTCTGAATACTCTAAATGATATTGAACTTTATGTTGATCATTAAAATAAATCGATAGGTATGTATATTTCTACAGTTTAAAGCAGAGTTACAGTTTTATGAGAACTAGCGGCAACTTAAAGCTGCATTGCGACTCCTGCGTTAAGTCTGAATATTTGCGTGATACAGTGAAACTTCGTTAAAACTGAGAAGAAAAAAATCTATTTGAAGCCGACGTCTCAATGTAAAAGATTAACGATTCCAAAGGGAAGAAATACCTAACTTCTTTGTGTAAACATACTGATAATATCAGAGCACATTATAAACATTATCGTAGGCGCAAACATTCAACAAACTACAGAGGTCTTTGGACTTTTATGTGTAAAGAGAAGTAAAGATTTCTGACAATTCATTGTTGGAGCTGAATTTTCTCGGCGAACCTTAATCGGGGTAGTGCTTAAGGGTCAACCACCTGACTTTGTTTCGTTTTAGAATTTCGACTTTATAGTCATACAGCAAAGGCAGAACTTGGCCTGATTTAGGTAATAACGGGTCCTTTTTCTTTTTCCAATTACGCAGTGGCAGTGTAGCATGGGCTGCCACCCGGGGCGGTTTTCTATTGAGCACCTGAAACAAATGGAAAGATTGTTTGAATAACCAACTCGCGTTGGCTCATTGTGAATCTTAATGTACGATTTTATGAATTTTAATTTTTAATTTTCTTTCACGTGAAGTCACCGAAAGGCAAATAGTTAAAAAAGAAATCTCGGAACAGACTTAGAATAGTCCCATTTAACAATGAATGTCAGAAGCTCCAAGGTAGTCATTTTTCTTTCTTTGTCAAAATGCGTGACAGTCTGTGCCGGATTAACTACGTAGCAAGAGTAGCAATTGCTACGGGCCCCGCGCAAAAGGGCGCCCCGCGTATCCAAACCCGCCCACCTCCATCTGAGCGTAACTTTTTGGGTGAAACTTATTAAAAAAATATAACAGAATTTAGTTCTACAAAAAGTCACTTTATACTTAAGAGGCCATAGCAGATCAAGGGCCCCCGAGGCCCCGATAGAATTTGCTACGGGCTCCGCGCTCGCTTAATCCGGCACTGGTGATAGTGGCTCTCCCGCGGGCGCGGACTGTTACGCCTTGGAGCTTGGCACCCGGAGCGGACCACCCCCATTGCCCCCACTTTACGCCGCCAATGCAATTACGATTGAAATTCTTTTTAGCGTCTGGGAAAATACAGATAAGAGAAAATTCCTGTGTTCCTCTAGGTGGAATACAATTAAATCTCAGATTATACCCTATACCGTTGTTGTTGTGCACGAAGATACAATTTTATTCAACAAGTTAACATTACCAATTTTATTTAAATATTATTCTTGACATATTCCTTAGATCAATACAAATTGTGCCTGAATTATTCATTTTTTTTATTCCACCGTTATATTCAGTTTGTTGAGGAAAATAACATGGTATCAGGTCAAAATTTGTTTATCAATACTAAAGTTATCTATGTGTTAAATATTAATACTGGATTTTGAATTCAGAAGGCGAATGTTATTTGTATGGTGGCAACCCAAAATCAAGTTGAAATAAATTACCGGTTTTTTGTCGATTTTTAAGCCGATTTTTTATTGTACAAAGTCCGAAGAGATTTTTTGTCGTAGTTTTTGATATTATTTGTTTTTTTGCTGAATTATTGAATGCAATTTAGGTACTACGTGTCTTTCAGCATCATTCGGTTAATTAGAATTAATATCTCCTTTAAACTCCATAGATTTGAATTTGAATTAGTTTTGCGCACATTGGCTTTCATTGTACTTGCATAGTCTTTGCCGTTAAAGATTGTACCCAGTATAAATATGATTGTTTTAAAAAAGTATCCATGGAGTTTCTTGTCGGTCTCTTCTACATAGGACCTACCCCCACTTTGGAACCGTGCACCTGGAATCACAACATATAGAAAGAGCCTGTAAAGCCCTACTCGAAAATATTTGACTTTGACTTTAAAGTAATTCATTCAAGTTTAATTAACAGCCTAAAAGAAAATATATTTTATTTGTTTATTACTAATAAAAACATTATTCTACAATATTTCTTTTATTATGACATTCTACTTCGGGAATGACTGTAGGTATATGGCTGTTCATTGTGTTATTTTAGCTAGATCTTAATGAATATACTAATTACAAGTTATATCTCTGTACCCATTCACCTTTGGAATTCCCCTAGCGAAGTTGTGTGTGTGTGTCAGTATTTTTAGTTACCATTTAATATGTAAGCCTGTGTAATGTCTGGGGGCAAAGATATTATATATGATAAAATCTTGTACATGCTGTAGTTAACTTTTTGCCTTCCTTATAAGGACAAGAAAAAATTGTTTGGTGATACGTCCTTATTCGACATTTTACCTCGATTATTTAAATGTATGCCTGTGCGCGATTTCGTAAACACTTCGGTCCTCATTTCAGCATCATTTGTGTTGTCAATATCATTGTAACGGCCCCACATCTTTACCATTCCCCTGTCCCATATGCCTGTCCTTTGAATGATATTCTAACGTCATCGATATCCGCTCTATTCCATTGAATTACAAATATATTGATGTTAAATTTATTGATATGTGCTCCTTTGGGTGTCAACAGACGTCACGTTTTCTCATTAATCGACAATTCAGCATAACTCAGGGACTCTCAAGATCTGAATCTTTATATTAGAAATACATTTTATTATTTATTCGGGAATTTTAATACGATTTGGTAAATATTTATTCGATACGAAGATTTGGTGTAATTTTTCTCGACAATGGACGATAGCCTCCCGTATAATTCGCCGAAATTAAATATCGGTCAAGATTATTGTGAAAATTACTACCACATTATTATCACAATCATTACGCTTGGCGGCAAAAAGGCTCTCGTATGATGATGGTATGCTTGCAGTAACCTGAGGCCCTAGTGTAAGTTTCTTTTGACAGACTCGAACGCATCGAACGCGTTCGGCGCTCCAATTGGCAGAGAGCACGAAACGCACCAATCGGAGCGCCGAATGCGTTCGATGCGTTTCATCAAGTTTGTTTACTACATAGATATCGTCCCTTTACCTACCCGTAGAAGCCTCAGAGAATAAGCTTTAAAAAATTTCAAGTTTTTTTTTATTTTTCAGTTGTTTTTGAATTGAAACTATACAAAGTGTTATAGGTATTACATCAGTATATATAGTATGTTTGTTTATCGTGTTATCGTGTGCATGACGCAGTTCCAGAACATTATTTATAGCGACGTGTTTCACAGCTACATTCCTTCACGAGTTCATACTTGGCAACACCACCATGTTATAGCAAACTTACTTATTGTTTAGTTACCTAAGCTTCTATAAGTAGGTAGGGATATCGTATCATTGTCACTTAGAATATTCGTCTCATCATCGTCGAGGTGATCATTGTCCTAATTATTGTCATCTCAATACAAATCTGGACAATAAAGTCTCGTTTATAGTAAAGGTGATATTATTAACAAACCGTTTTGCGTAACACCAAAACGGTGGACCTCTTGTACGAAGTATAAAGAAGAATAAATGTGAATTGATACAAAACAATTTAAAAGAAGCGTTGCTCTGCGTTGTCAAAAATACCAATTGGTCTAGTTATGTTTGATTGAACTATGACATGAACACTTGTCGATACTTTAGCTACGTTTAGCGATCGTTAAATAGAAACATCTAGTTTATCTACAGTTTTATCGCCGCCAATAAATGCAATAGTCAATTGTCATGATCTATGTCCATCCTCAGAGCGATCTAATAGCATGATTACAAGAACAGATGATTCATTCGTTTTAAATTCCATTCTACGGTTAGCAGATAACAAGCCATAGTACGTTCATATTCTTTTTAATATTTTGCACACTATATATGTTTTGCAATATCGCTATGTGTTGTAAGACATGTTCGTGTTACCAGTATTGCAGTACATAATTGATTCGTTTGATTTGTTTCCGTTATTACAATTTGAGAAGCACGCGATATTTTTCGGCATACACAGCTTATATACAACTACATAATATAGAGATTCAGATGTAGAAAAAGTTGTTGCTAATCTTGGAACCCGCTTTGAGCATAATGTTTCAAATTCTAGATAACATCAAAAATCTACTTTTAATAAAGATTTTTCAAACATGGAGATATTTTTTCATGTCTCATTATTTATAGTTTATTAAAGTTTCAATAAAAATATAATAAGACATGAAACAATATCTACGTCATACGTCCCTTGTAGCCATTTGGTAGCTGTGTTCGAGGAGATGATCTTTTTGACTTATCTCCAAAAGTTAAACGAAGGTTGTTTGCTATATCGAGTAGAATGGCCCCTGAAGGATTTCCTAGCCACTAAAAGGGCACAGTGTTGTACAGCACGTTTTACTGAGCCCTCGAACGTCCACGTGCGTCATTCGCTTGTCAAAGTTGTCACTCGAGTTCAACCTTTAGATTTTAAAATTACTATTGGATCAAAGTAGTTGGCGCTACATAGTAAGTGCCGGTTTTCCTCATAATTGATGCCACTGATACATAGAAAAACATTGGCACATGATCAGTTCTCGTCTCATGCATTGCTGCCTAATATAAAACACTTTCTATATTACATTAGAAAATTGTTTGGCTCTAATAAAATTGAATACCTACGATGATATTTGAAAACGTATTGAGATAAACCTGCTTGCACCAATATAAAACGTAAAAATAACTCTACAAACATTGCCGAAAAAGTATGCAGCTAATAAATCATGTTATACAATTTGTTATTCACTTTTAATAATGTTGAAACCAGTTCCTCGACCATATTTATCGTTGGATACTAACAAAAACTAAGTTTTTACAAAATAATAATGAACAAGTATTTCAATCAATGTTTTTCTGCTACAGGTACCCTCAGCATCAGCAGAAGCCCACTGTGTATGGTATGGCGTGTGTGCCAACAAACCGCCTGAGAAGCAGACTAACTGCTTTTACAATGGAACAGCACTTCCAATCCAAGAAACCACAAGGGTAAGTACCAGCTATGTTTTCTTTGTGGATGAAACTTGTCAGTTCTAGCTAAACATGCTGATGATGCAAGCGGATAGAAACTTTTTTTTATTTGTTTACAAAAAGTCTCTCATTGCCAAACGTAGTTTCTAGTGATGTGCCTACCGCGCGCCGAGTACTGCTGTCAGAAATGATCGTTGACATTGTAAAGAATTAAGTCGTCTCTTTAGTGGCATATAATTTGTTAAACGTTGCAGCTATTTAAAGCATTAACAATTGATTCTACGGATAATATGCTAAGAATTTTGGAGAAATTAAGGCCATTTGTTTTGTACTGCAGTAAGCGCCTGAATATTATGTCATGATCCACTTGGCAGCTCCGGCAATTTTGAAATATAACTTGCTCGGGGTATGGATTTAGCAGATTAATTTTCCGGTTATTAAAGACTTTTTGCATCCCAAGGGCGCTATACGCGACCCTTAACTGGGTCACCGAGTGAGGTTACTTTGTGTTCTCGATGCTATATTTAGCATGTTCATGCAACGATGACGTCACAAAAGTCCTAGTTTTCATGCGGAACTTGACCCGTGTCTAACAATAGCAACGTTCAAGCTAAATGAAAGCTGCATCGATTAGTGCAAACAGGAGCTCAGTAGGAATTGTGTTCAGCTATTCGACGAGAGGTCACCTGTGTCTTGCATTTAAGTCCTTTCAAGGCTTTAATGCTCTTCTCTTTATTCCATAATGGAAAACTCCATAGTGTTTGGAAATCGGAACACTAGAGAAAGTTGTCATTTCCCCAGAGGGTGATGGAAAACTAAAAATAATTGGAATTGTTTGGACAAATGTGGTTGACAACGACATTGTTCCAATTACAGTAATAACAAGATAGCAACTTTGAATAACATAACTTTATCCTTGCGAGTTGTAAATACCAATTAGATGTTGTTAACAGTGTGAATCAGAGCAACTGTATGGTCAAATCATACGTAGGTTATGATTAGACTGTGTTATGCGGTTTCAATGACGTACGTATATTGTTCTTGATTTAAAATTGGGTAGACGGTAGCTTTTTTAGGAACGAAATCGTGCAGATAAAGCTGTTTGCCGCGCTAGCTGCTTGGATGGGGGACAGTTTTGTACACATTTCAATCCCTCCGGGTCTCAGAGAGCTCTATTATCAATCGGTCACGGTCGTTAAGTTGTCTACAGTCCGAAAATTCTATCAACCAGTTAATAAGTAAAATACCAGTTCGGTATTCAGTCGCATCTGAAGTAGAGTTCAAGAAAATTGGAATATAGAAAAGGCAGTTAGTGTAGAGCAGGCGCTGTTGCCATGCATTTATCAAAGTAAGAGGTAACCTTAGACCTTATGGTTAGTATCTAGAGGCATTAAGAAAACAATTAACTGCTACATTGTTGCTATCAATGAAGTTTCAACCGATAACTACCACGCGAGATTTGAATTTCACATTTTCACGTGTCGACTGACTCTTGTGGTCTTAGTGTTTTTGATATTATTGTAATATTTCTGAAACTGTTAAATGTTCTTAAAGAATGAATTGCCGATGAAGCAGACAACAGTAACTTTTCGTTGTTGCGTATAGGCATAGACTTCACTGCTGACACCTGCTTTTAGGAAAGACCTTGGTCTACCAGCACCAGTGCATTGCGTTGCATTGCATTGCAACATTCTCTGTAGAAGTATGTCATCAACGGAACCTGACAATAGGCTCGAAGAAGGCGTTGTGTGTCATATCATTATATCAAGTTGATCACATTGTCTTCTATTTAAATAATAATATGAGACAAAACTAATTGTCACATTCCATTAGCTGACTTTATGTAAAAAAGTTTAAAATTATCATTACAGGAGCTAGTTTTAAATTTACATAATTTTTATAAATGAATAATTAGATGATTTCCAATACTAAAAAAAATATTGTGTAACATTGGTATAATTTAACAATCTTCTTTGACTCTGATTATGCTTCCAAAGAACCAAATAATTCCATAATTTAATACTTTTTGTGGTTCTTTTAGTTTATTAACTCGTCTTATTATGATTAGGCATGTTTCAAACTGGATTCTATACCACCATAAAAACAGTATATAAAATAGATTTTAATTAATGTTTTGTATTTTAAAACGTAGACGCTTTTGAATTCACCAAAAAGTCTCATTCTAATTCAGTGTTCATTTGTCGGCCTAAACCTACTTTAGGTCAGGAGCTTGGTGAAAGTCGGTCGAATGATGACGTACTTCCTCAAAGAAAACGTGCTCATATTCCCCTCATCTAATGTATATAATCTGACCTTCTCGACTCCATTAAAATGAGGAAGAATTGCAGAATTCAGATATGTTTATCTTAAAACTTCAAACAAGAATTTGTCTGGTCGTATCTTATCATCGATAATGATGAGCTTGTATTTAAATTGTAACAGGTTTTATGTTCATGAACTTAACATTGTAAATGTTACAATGTTATACATAATATATAAGTATAATACCATATTAATATGAATATCTGGAACATGTAGATAGATAGACAGATAGATAGAATTGTTTTTATTTCTAATAAACCTAATACAGGCACTTATGAAACGCTATAGGACTCTAATTGCACGGTTCCAAAAAGTTGGTCCTATGGAGAAGAACCGGCAAGAAACTCCATGGATACTCTTTTAAAGTCTCTCTCAGTCAGTAATGTACTTTTACATCTTTGTTAAAATTAAAGTTTTTTGACTTTTTGAGAAGGACATTACAATAACTGATGAAATTTAATGCCCACTTTACGAAATAAAGCATAAACTGGGGCGGGCTCCTCACTTAATGCCCTTTCTCAGTAGGCTCAATAGATTCTGCAAAATAAATAAGCTGATAAGCAAGTCTATTATAACCAGACACGAATATTACATTGTTGCATAAAAATAGATTGCTTCACAACAAAAGAATGTCGATATGAGTTTTATGGAATAGGCTGAGTCAAGTTTAGGTGACGTCATCTGATGAATATCCTATGCTTATGAGCACTAATGTTAATACTTGTAAAATGTCACCTACGCTACATCACACTCAATATTATTATTTTTTCAATTGACGGCTGTCTTCCAAAATACTTGATTTATTTTTGAGAATTATGTCCTACACAGGAACTATTATATACCTAATTAAAATTAATTATAATGATTAATATGTGAGCTTTCAATATTTTGCATAGATTTAAATCTTTAACGAAACTGTCGGTTTGGCTGATATACTAAGAGATTTATCAAAGGAAGCCAAAAATTACCATTAATAAATTATGTGACAAATATTATACGTAGGTATGGCCTAGCTGCCTATTTCCTGTAAGTGGCGTAAAATCTGTTGATGATACATTGAGTCATAGATCCACGTGCTACCATAATGTTATTAGGCTATGCCACAACGTTGAGTGCTAGCTAATTGATTTGTAATTAAATAGCAGCATCGACTCATTTTTATCCAGCTTTTACCTCATAAAGCGGACAACGTACAAATACAATATCAAATATCACATTCATACGTTATGTTCAAAATATTCGCCAAAAGCCAATATATAATTGATAGGTTCATCTTGTTATTGTTAATTAAATTATGAATGTCTCTTCTACATAGCGACGCTACGTAGAAACCTATATTTATGTATGAGTTAACAATAGGAAGGCGCCCCAGGTCAGGTGATAAATTTAACTTTAGAAAATATTCTTGAATATATCGGTCAGATTGTAAATCTATTAGTGCGCATACAAGGAAAAACAAATAAATTCAACGTATTACTGTCCCATTGCTGGGCAAAGGTCTCTTCTCAGAATGAGTAATGAGGCCTTAGTCCACCACACTGACTACACAAACTATCGAGAATTTTAAAGGGGGTCCCTAAAATTCTCGATCGTGTGTGTACTGGTGTGTAGGTGTGCAGGTTTCCCCATGTTTTCCTTCACCGTAAACGCAAGTGATAATCAAATTCTGATCCGCACATGATTCCGCAAAGGAAGGATAAACATAGATAGAAAAATATTGACGTCGGCTTCGCCTACATTACCGGTTCCAACATCATAGACAGAAACGCGGAAATATGCTAATACTAATAAAACCTGATGTAAAAAAACTCACAGTCGGCCGCTCTCTGCGTTAATTTCGAAATGATGCCAAATCGGCGCATGACTTCACTTTTGCATCAAAACACGCACGTAGTGATATTGTTTACATTAGAGATTCAATAGAGAATAGAGATTTAATCTCTATACGGATACCTTATTTTGATTGGATCAACTGTTTTTTGCACTAAATGCAAGAAATATGGAAGATCTTGAACTCATATTCCGTAACTTCCGAGTTAGCTTATATGTTTTTAACATAAATGAAATTATGGTATACAAATCTATTAATCCAGTCATAAGAAAATTATCATTTATTGCGCTGTGGTGAGGTCAGCGTTCTAATTTTCGACAAAATATAAAAATATTGAACATTTTCGAACATCATTAGTAAATGTTTAATTGTATGTACGGAAATATATCTTACTTCCTGTTTCCTGACCTGTCATAATCTAATCCTAAAATATAATTTAGTTTATGACCATAAACCTTCGCGGCTTCGTCGTGATTAAATACATGAGACCTTGAGAGAAAGTAAACATACGGTCGTCGAATAAGTTGCACACTGTACAGACACATTGGTAAAAATATTGTCGGATCATGTTTAGCTCTCATGCTCTAATTAACGTTGCGTAGTAACACGACACCAATACGGTTAGATTGGCGGCAAATGATCAGTACTATAATATGTCTGAACTTTTTTGAGTAGATGATAATTGAAATGCTTGGGTCCCAAAATCTTTCGAACTTTTCAACGTAGGGGCAAAAACGTTTAAACTGTAACTAACTATACTCGGTTTGTTTAGGTACTTAAATAAAGGTAAACAATCTGGATGTGACTTTTTACACAAACACATATTAAAAAAATAAACTACTGCTTAAACTAGTGGTACATTGGTTTTTAGTCTCGTTTTATTTATAAACTGAGTTTTTAATCAAAAAATATTAAAAAGACACATCAAGATTGTTTACCTTTAGTTAAATACCTAAACAAAACGAGTATAGACATCCATATTCACGTTCTACCGAACATTCGTGAATGCGGTCTCGCCGCAGGCATAGAGCAAAATATAGTCATAAAATCGTCTTCAGATATAATAAGGTATCTCTGGCAATAAACGTTTATCAAAGCCAATTTATATTTCGCGTTTCATACTGTACTGTGCACTGTTTGTAGGCCAATCAAATCAATTGTTTCTCGTTATTCGTAATATCAGAATGAATAGCAAAACTTGCAAATTTGCCTACACTAACATGTCCAAAATCGTCGTGGTCAATGTTCGTTACGCCTTAACCCTGCTATTTTGGCCAAAATTGAAAATGTTTTTATTACATAACTATCACCTATAAAACTTTTTAAGGCCCTCTCTGGTGTGCGAGATACAGCTGATATTCGACCTTCAGACAACCTTATTTCATTTAGACGTATCGATCGTACTTCATTAACAATTTGTATTCCGTGAAAGTCTGGATTGTTTTATGCCAAAAGTCAGATCAGTGGCCTAATCCTGTTGGATTTATATTCAGTTTGGTCCTGTTAACGTTCCTATGGACAGTTAAATTTTTATATGGAATTTGTTAATTGCTGGTCGTGCTCATTTTACATGACAGGTTCATTTATCCATTTTCCCGTCCCAGGTTTTGTGCGAAGTAGCTCAGTCTGTGATTTACTTGTTTCCAGTACATGATGCTACAAGGCCAACAGGTCGCGATACTATTTCGTTGTTAACATCCGTACCGTATAACGTTTGATCTCGTGCAAATTTATCAAGGCTTAGCTCCACGTTGAAAATATTTCCCCGTGTATTCAAAGAACTCGGATCGCGGTTTTTTATGGTTACAATTAGGTAGTTGGTATTTCAAGGTTTTCAAAAGCCCCACAAGTAAACACCTCTCTAAAATACCTGATGTTTTAAACTATGAGATTATTATTAAATTGCATGAGTAATATACGAACATTAGAATAATATTTAATCGTTGCATAAGTAATGATTATGATAATATAATAACGTGTCATCATTGCAGTGTATATATTGTTGGAATACACAAAATCACTGATAGATATTCAGGAAGTGAAGCGATCGCTTTTTGTGATATCGCAAAATTATTCATAATTCAGATGATTGCTATTTACAATGGCATTTGTCTACTTATGAACACGTAATGAGGCTATTTAAATTGTCTTCTGTTATTTCATGTTAAGTGCCTTTACATGATAGTAGCAAGTAATTTGGTATTTTTTAGAATTGATTGTTTTATAAATGTTGCTTCCGCTTCAAATAACATTAACACTACTTATGTCTGTTCCGGTATATTGAATAAAAAATGGTTGACTAGGCTTTTATTAAACGATTTCCAATATTGGCTCATAAAAAACAGCAGGAAACGGTCTACCCGTATTTTTAATTCAGCCTTGTTGGCTATTATAAACAAATGGACATATATATGCAAATACAACTTTAAAAAATAACCTTGCTCGGTCACCTACCTTTCCGTAAAGGAAAATTTTTAACACTTTCAAAAACGGTGTACTTGCCTTCTATAGATTAGACATGTCACTAACACGCGACCGTATGGCTATCGCTTTCTTTAATCAACAAATGAAAACGGTTAACTTTGCTGTACAGTGTCATTATGGTACATGAACAGTGAAAGTCAATCTAGTAAATGTCGTTTGATATACGTAAAACGTTTTATAAAATGGCGTTGTTTATTATGCATGAGTTACTACAGCGTAATATGAAATCGATTCCGCAATCACTGGGTCGGCGAAGGACGAGACTCCTATGGGACGTTACGTAGATAGATAGATCGATAGAATTGTTTTTATTTCAAACTAGCTGTGCCCACGAATTCGTTCGCGTGGATGTCGGAACTTAACAATGTATTTTTTTGTGAGACCAAATGCACTTAACCCTATTTTTTTCTAAAATAAAAGATTTTTCTAAAATAAAAGCAGCCTAAGTTACTCCTTATTACATCAGCTACCTGCCAATAAAAGTCCCGTCAAAATCGGTAATGCCTATACAAACAAACAAACAGACAGACCGACAAAAATTGTAAAAAATGTTATTTTGGTGTATGTACCGTATATATATTCATATGCATGTAGTAAAAAACGGTTATTTCAGTATTACAAACAGACACTCCAATTTTATTTATATGTATAGATAAACCTAATACAGGCACTTATGAAACGTTATAGGAATCTAGTTGCACGGTTCCAAAAAGTTGGTCCTATGGAGAAGAACCGGCAACAAACTCCATGGATACTCTTTTATCTTACGTACGAATTCCCTTATTTTGATTAAATATAACTTGTCCCTTATGTAGCAAAGGGCCTCTCACCAGCTCTGACTCTGTGTGGAGAGTTTATTTATTTATTAATATATGAAATATAATATATGGGTCTAATAATTACACATATTAACACAAGTAAGACAAATCAATATGGCCAACAAAATAAAGTAACCATAATTAATCAAAATCAACCAGAGCCACCACTATCGTGCTTTTTTTGCAATATTCCATGCATTCCTTCAAGATCACATTCGAATGAAAAGAAGTTCGTGCGCATTTCCGAAATCCACTAGTCTAAAGCGCAATATATAAGACAACCCTTGAAATTAAGTAAACCAGCATTCGAATGTGTCGATTAGAATTGATTGATGATGATCAGTATCGATCATTAGAAGATCAGGTAAACAGATGATCCGATTTTCATAGACGTGTGAGTTTTTTTTAAGTCGATTGACCATATAAATATCTTACGATTTGAAAATTATGGGTTATGTTACGCTTTCATCGCGTGCCATTACCACGTCTAGCTCAAAAATTAGTAGGTACCTACTTGTAGCCCCGGGCTTACGACCCTGAGTTTAGTGTCTAGGTTGGCTTGTTACGCCGTCCGCCCATGGTCGATATAACCTTGAAGTTTTCATAGAAACATCAGATTTGAATTTTAATGGCTTCGAAATCTGGAATAGTTTACAAATATATTGCATATTTTCCTTTGTATGGAAATACCAAAATATCTCATTATTATATATATTTTTGTTTGCTAAAGCTACAAACGATATAAATAGGTACCAATTCAGTATCTGGCTAATACTCTATCATGTTTCGTTTTAAATAATAAATATTCCTTGACTCGTCTTTCAATTCCAGGTAGCTATAGCGTGGCATAGTTGTTGTTCGCGTTGAATCTAAAAATGCGTAATGCTCGCGGCCGTTTTCAATATTTAATAGTTGCATTACTAACTGCTTATTCTTCGTAATAAATGCAGTCACGCTTAAGCTAGATACATAATGATAATCGCATGCGCTAACAGGCCTGTATTCACAATAACCCAGGTCCCGCTCAGATAGACAAAAGGCAACGTCTTAATCCATCGCTTGTTTACATACTGTTTTGAGAAGCTTCTTGCACATAAGTGAAGTAATGAACTTTATTCCCTGATATTGGTACACGTCGGTCGAAGTAGGATGCGTTGACGCACACGGTTCGTGAATCATATTTTTATATAGAAACATACAACAGCGTTTTGTAGTCAGTAGTTCGGTTATGTTTCCGTTTTTTAATACAAAATTGATCGTATATTTGAATACGATACATACATAATGACGCCTGTAATCCCCGAAGTGTTAAGTACACCCTTGTTTCGCTGATGCCGTTTTAAAGGCACAATCACAATGGCACCAATGACTATAGGGCACCATTCAAAACATGTCGAGAAGTTTAGAGGCTAAATAAACATATAACATTAAATTTATTTGCATAACTCTCCTTCTGCAGCTGTAATCTTTCGTCTTCACAAGCTGTGATGCAATTTTGTGGCAGCTTGTACAGTTCTAATGCCACTAACGTTGGGACATCATCCGTTTCTACTTCTTCGAACATTCAAACATGTCCTGCAGATTCCTCTTGCCATGTCTGTCTCGAGTTCTACTGGCAATGCAGATTTTGGTGTTACTAATTTATTTGAATACTTTGTTCGCGTTCAGTATTTTCTCTTCCTTGTTGCACAAGTGCAAAGTTGTCCAGAGAGACCTCATCCGTCGTTTTTAGCTTCAGATTTCGTGAACCAGAATGGTATCGCTGACTAAAGCCCCTGCCAAATGCCTGTGCTAATCCATATGTTCTAAGCAATAACTAGGTCAATAAAACGATCGCACTATCACGCTATGTTGACGATACACAGTCATGATTCGATATGATGCATTTATGCACAAATTCATCATATCTACCCGATAAAATATTAGTTTTACACGAATTAGCCATAAAAATATTTAATAATCATCCATAATAATTGTAATATTGATAAGATATGGACGCAGGTGTTGTAGCAAGAATTAGTGTTACCTTATTCGGATGTAGACTAGATTACGTATATATATATATTTTTTTGGTTTGCGTTGTGATAAACCTTCATGGGCCATCCTCCGCCTGGGGCGGGCGGAGGGGTGTGCCTCTTACGGTCTAAACTCACCACGGTGGTCCGCCTCCACGCCATATGGTGGGCCTCGGGAACTCTTAGAAGACCGCACCGAACCCCACCACGGTGTCATGCCGAAGGGCACTGCCCGGAGGGGATGACTGTACAGAGGTTACGCCGTACGGAGACAAGTGCAACGATGATGATACGAAGATAATGGAATCACGTATATTTGGTGTCATGCTTTAACCGTACATAAAAACACGAATCAAATTCCAATCAGTAGTTTAGCTACAAGACATCATTCAATTTTTCACATCTATACACATCAATATCTGTGGGCCAAAATTATCTTTATTTACACGTATAGAACAGATAGAGTATCTACTTTAATCTCGAGTGAAATATTCATATAAAAAATATCCGTGAATATCGTTGCTTTCTTCTGTAGATGTGTTTAGAACTTGATACCATTCCGTGTCCTACCGTCGTCGCGTCACCTTTGATCTTTCATATGTCATTAGTAAATAAATTTTTAGTGATTTTTTGACGATCAACATTAGGAAATTGAAATAAAAATATGATTTCACGATAAACTACTTAAAGTATTAGTAGTAATCTTTTTCATAGTCAGTTTTTGTGATTTTGTATAACCTTCACAATAATCGTTTTGATAAGACCAAACTATGCAAAGTATAGCACTCGCTTAGGGGAAAAGCTATTTTTTATATTAAGTAGAAATTCTTTATATTGATTTAGTTAAGTAGTTCAAGATCACCGGAGTCTAATTTTCTTTTTATTAGTAGTATATGCTTGTAGATGAAGGTCACACAATAGCCCAAATTAACTCATTAAGACACACGCGGCGCGGCGCCCGGAAACGAGAAACACAAGTCCTCTAAGATTTTCTTAAAAACAAACACCCGAAAAACAGTTCATACGAAATATTTTCTCGGAATAACCAGTTGCTCATAATTAAAACTTGTTAGACGAATATGTATGTAAATATGAGCCATTAAGAGTAGGTAATACAACAAGGTCGATATATGGTAATAAAAACCTTTTTTATTTTACTGAACGTCGATATTTCCGAACCAAGTGTCTTTTACACGATTGCTCGAAAAAGGGTGTAATTTAGATTAGTAAAAAATAATATCGAGACAGACATAAAAATAATATAAATAGGGACGTTTTTTATGGACTGCCAGGACCAGGACTGTTGATGCAGTGGCTAAAGAATTAGCTTTCTGCCCTACGTATCGGTGGTTTTATTCCCATATGTAACAAATATTTGTCAATTCAAATTTCAAAGTTCTTTCTGGGTTTGTGTAAAACTGTACCCACTATACGTAAGGAATCTTAGCGCGCAACGTAAAACATAATAAATAAAGAAATGTGAATAACGAAAAAGCAATAGTATTTATTATAATTGTTTATGTTTTGTTATTTTCTAATGAACAGTGACTTCGTCGTGCAATTTTTCTTCTGTTTGCAACCAACATCCAGTCTACTTCAGGTGATGAAATCTGTAACCGGTTGGCAGGTGTTGCCATCATGTCTTGCTTCTCTATTATATAACGTTTAGAAGGATGACGCAATATGTACCAATGGGTGTGGGTGTGGGTGTTAGTTGAGGGGTTAACGTGTCAACATTCATATACATATAGGCTTCTGAAGTTCTGAAGATTATATAATTGCTTTATTAGGTTTAATCGCTATTGATTTCGATATTACCTTTAGATGATTGGCCTATCTATTTGTAACTAAAGAATTATCGTCTATAATCGAAGTATGGAACATAAAATAGTCAGCTTTGTTTTGAAACATATAGTTTTAATGTCATTTTCACGAGTTTCATGCCGGAAGCGTCTATAAATGTGCAACAGTATACAGTAGTACATACTTATTCAAGTTATTTATCCACTGTGTGATTTGATTACACAACTGCGTCACGTCAGGCGACACATCCAAATAAGCATGCATACCATATTAAAATCATTATGTATTTAGGTCTATACGTATCTAAAGATTATTTTTTGTCATTTTGACCCGGCGAGGATGTGTTCATTTCGTTTTGCGTATAGTTTTTCATCCCACAGTCCTTTAATTAATAACCAGTCCGTAAATTTATTTTCCTAGTTTTTTTTAAATACCTATAAATACTTTTAAAACATAAATGAAAAACAGGGTCATCATGACCTCCCTATCTTCGACGTATCCTTTTTGTACCACATCCTCGCCGGGTTAAACGAAGATTTTTTCTTTTGAGTTTAGAAAAAGACTTATTCTATTTTTGTGGTCCAGACGGTTTCTTATTTCATCCTTGAATATTTGATGGCCACATCCATATTTTTTTGCTTTTTTGTTGAAACCCAGACCCAGACTTACCTGCGTAGATATATGCGTGTATATAATATGAGAAATAGGTTAATGTGGTAGCCGTCGGCGGGGTTGTTCGGCCTATTAATATTTCTACTAATAGATTATTTGAACCCAATATGTATTATATTTAGTTGCTTTAAGAACACTTAACTGCCTTCCTTTCCCTTTATACAGACAGTGTCGATATTGTTTTATTTGGCGCCACTTAATACGACTTAAAAGTGATCTCTTCATAAGGTTGCCTTAGGTAGGCTGAGACGGTTCAGGACTGTTAGACAGATGCTAAGGCTTGTTCCCATCCAGAAAATAGCTATATTAAAATGAATCTCTAGGTAGAGGTTGCATACAATGATAGAACAATTTACAAACATTCCCTTATCACAAGTGTTTTATTGACATAATAATTATGACGTCACTGTTGCGCGACTAGGTAACCAAAGTATCGTTATCGTCTCCCAACAACTAAACACTTCAATTTAATCGATTTACAATACTTACAATTATCTTCTAAAGATGTGTATAGTTCAAGAATCTTTATATGACACTAGGCTTTGCTCGCGACTTCGTCTGCGTAACCTACGTGCAATATATAATATATATTATAGCCTATAGCACTCAGGAATAATGTAGCTTTCAACTAGTGAAAAAATTTTTTGAATCGGATCCTTAGTTCCTGAGATTTCACCCTACGTACAAACAAATTTTACCTCTTTATAATATTAGTATAGATTTCGACTTTGCTTGATGCCTATAGATAACTATTTTGATTTCCAGGAACTGCAATACGTAACTTTATTTATTGAAATCAAATAGGAAGTAGGTAACATCTTTTTATATTTAATTTATTCATTAATATTCAGTCGAATAAATTAGGATATTTTTAGGACGACTTAGTTAATAATTATTTTACGATGACTATTGGATCTTCAAGATTTAATTTCAAACGATTACCTGAGACCTACTTTTTTAAATTAACCCTCCTCAAAAAACTCGGTGTCATTATGGATAGCATACTCTAAACAAATCCGCATTGCCTGATAAACTGCCTGATGACGGCTAAGTCTGACAGCATGAATAAATACCTAATAAAACACTTAAAAATAAAATTAAAAGTCTATAAATACCTTTTGTATTTATGTTTGGTCTCGGTCAGTTCTAAACGAAGCATGGACTTGAAGATAAGAGCGTATCGCGTGTTCATGTTCATTGATACTTCTCCGAATAATCAAATGGGTCTTATGACTCATTAATTAATAATTAATTATGATCCAAACAATGAGTTCTCTTCTCTGTAAAACACGCGTTTATCCAATGATATGTGTGTTAGCGCATAATATAACTCTAGTTTTATGAGAACGCACCTTTAGTAGTTAAGTGGCCACGATATTGATTATACTTTCAACACTGTTATCAAATATTAATTTATTGTGACGCACCCAGGTGTGCTGAACAATAGTTATTGATTTTAGGTCGACAACCTCAAAAGCATAGGTACTTGAACGATTGAACAGAAAGTTTCTTTCTACGAATATACGGTAAAAATATCCCAAAGAGAAGGGAAGTGAACGTCATGGGGGTGATCGGCCGACGTTTTTATTAACATTTACATTTGATCGCCTGGGTTCGTAATGTACAGCTAAGCCCTTTGAATGAAAGCCTTGAATAATATAAAAAGCATTTTGCAATTTAGTACTGAAAACGTTTTTATGAAAGTATTATTTCAGTTTTCGTTCGCATTTTTCAATATAACAAGAGGCTTATAGAAACAGTTATATTCCTCAGTGGCGTAACGAAAACAAAAGAGGATTATGTGTTGGTAGCGGACGAGAGCCTTTTAATTAACGGAAACAAGCCTTCGAACAGTTTCCGAATACTTTTGTGTCACGTAAGCCACGTGTTGGCAAAACGTGCCTGTAACGTAACTATGTTAATGATTATTTACGGCTAACGACAGCTCTAGGCGCGATGTTTATCGAAAGATTCTGGTGAGATCTGATGACATGACTAACGTCGTTACGCAATGTTTGTTCAGACATACGGCGGAAATTTTAATAATTGTTTATTAATTACATTTTGGTAAATATAAACAAGTATTATACGTAATTTGAGAATACCTCGTTGTCGCAAACAACTTTATTAATATTTACGATAAATTGTGAAAAAATATCAATTTGTCATATAAAATTGGATTGGCCTTCAAAGTGAACATGTATATGTCCAATTGACCGTTTTCTTTGCAAGTTGTAGTTGTACTCATTGCCAATGATATTAGTTTTATAATCTAGTTAAATTATAGATTATTGAGGCATAATTAAATAAAAATAAATTATAATAACAATTAAAATTATATCAATCAAAACTTAATCCCATCAATAACTTTTACGACGTAAGTGAGTTCATCTTATCTTAGTGCAGAGGTGGCGTGAATTTCTTTCAACAACAAATAGCCTTATTCTCCACAGTCTAGTGATTCATCCGACTTGAAAGCTTCCAGACCAGATAACCTCGAAGTCACGGTTAATTTGTGTACAGTTCAAGGGTTCATGTTGAGATTTATACTGGAAGTCTGGAACCTAAACAATGAATGCTCTTTGATCACGTATTGGCTGATAATAAAATCGATTTTCACATGACGCGTGTTGCTTTTGTTATACGATCGTTATCTTCTGTACATATTTATGTATTGCAAACCGGAACCGACTGGCCGGTCATTAGAACGGTAAATATTCTAGAACCATTGATTAATGATCATGGTTCTAGAATACATATTTATATAAATAAGTTGACATTGAACAGAGGACTCAAAAAAGAGATTTCAATGAAAATGAAATGATAATGAGGATGAATTGGATTTCGTTTGTTTTTTTTTTCATAATATCTTCACTTTTTTCAAGTTTATACTGTACGTGGAATAGATTAGTGACATGGCAACAACATTTTGCTGCAGAATAAACAGACGCTCACATTGGAAATTAAAGCGATTTTGCTTTTTCAGCAGAAGCAGCCGTCATTGCTGACTTATAAAACGCGAATATTTTGTGTACCTTTAGCACGGTCGAGCCCAAGCGAGCCATATGACCTTTAAAGAGCTCCGCCCAGTCGGTGGCCTGGGCGTGTTGTTCGACGCCACTGTCCATTGTACTTGTAGCTTTACGATTCGACTCACGAATGTTTGTTTGTATTAGCTACCTGACAGTTTTAGGTGCTTTTTCCTACATCAGGTAGTTAACTTTTCTTTTTGTTAAAATTTCCGATACACTAGTAAAACAGAAGATGGTTTATTATACTTTCCAATATATATTTCTGTATAAATAATGAAATGAAATTATTTATTTTGCAATTAGGATTTTTCAATTACTTTTACGCGTCTTTTTTAAACTAGATGGCGTCAGCATTTCTTATGACTCTAAATTACTTTACTATTTATTGAATAGTTGTGTTTACGTAAATGTTATATGAAAATTTGTTTTTATTTGGTTTGTCCAAAATTACCCAACGCAATAACAATAACCTATTGTAAGATATTATACACAATGCTTTTCCCTATTTGATTATTAAAGAACTTATTGACATAGTATTTTATTTAAGTATATGTATAATTAGCATGTTAAAATTATGGAGGAACGAGGATATGGTGTTCCTCCAATGAAAGGGGAGGATCCTCCGACTAAGCCAGACGGTTGATGTTGGACATTTAGTGTTAGATTAATTGTGAACCAATTTAAATTAATATTAAAGTAGTATGTGTTTTGATTATTTTTGGATTCTGATCACTGATTGTGAAGTCAACGATGATGAGGTGCAAAAATTGTCGCTTTTTTATCTTTAAAGCTATTTGAAAACTTAACACTACCTAAATGTAATTATTGTTTCTTAGATTTAAACAGAAACCGCAAGTTCTCAAGGGATTAAGGCAAATGTTTAGTTATCAATAATAAAACAGCGGTGAAATGCTGCATACGGCATGCTTGGAAACGGTTTTTACTATACTCGGTTTGTTTAGGTACTTAAATAAAGGTAAACAATCTTGATGTGTCTTTTTAATATTTTTCGTTTAAAAACTCAGTTTAAAAATAAAACGCGACTAAAAACTAATGTAAAACAACAATAACGATTACCAAATCAATTGAACCACTAGTTTAAGCAGTAGTTTATTTGTTTAATATGTGTTTGTGTAAAAAGTCACATTAAGATTGTTTACCTTTATTTAAGTACCTAAACAAACCGAGTATAGATGGGGCAAAGTCAAGGTCAAAGAGTTTCTGGCACTGTCTTTTTTGCAAAATAATCCATTCCCTTGCATACTTCAGAAGGCTCCTCGAATCAAATTCCATCGACCCTAGTCCTAATCACTTCTTGCTATACATATAGGTATGGAACGAATGGTCCCGACGTCTAGGGCATTGACTGACGATCGAAAAGTTCTGGACCCTTCTTAGTCTGGTTACCACATCGTTGGCTTTTACTTGAAATATGAGCAGCAATGGTTTTTAGTGAAACTTAGTTATACAATGAAGAACATACCGGATGTTGGAAAATTTAGGGGTCTTAATTAAGGCTAGTCGTTTCTGTTAATCAGAGTTCTTGTTAATACCAAAATTCTAACTATCAGAAGAATATAAACCTAATTTTCCAAAGACCTACATCACTTAAAAACTACGTTTGGCTTAAAGTTAACGAACATAGCTGATTGGCATGACAAATCAATCACCTAAGAGCTCATAACAATCCCAAAAAGACAAGATTAAAACGTAGTACGGAATCATGCTGTTCTAATTCTAACGTTTTTGTCGTCTAAAAAGAACCTTTAGCGCTCTATTGATCCAGAAAAAGCCATCAGCTAGTGTTCAATAGGTGTTTTTATAAAATATCCAGCCTTTCTTTACATCTAAACTAACTTATTCTCATCTTTCCAGTCGATCCTTGAAAAATACTGTCCGGACATAGCGAAAGGCGGCGTGACGTGTTGCAACGACGAGCAGCTGAACAACCTGAACGATAATATCGTTCTGGCCGAGAACTTTCTGGCAAGATGTCCGTCTTGTATGGACAACTTCCTGAAGCATATCTGCGGCATGACATGCTCGCCGCATCAGAGCGACTTTCTCTACCCTGCCGAACTCGTGCCGTTCAATGGTGAGTAGCTTCCATTTTAATAATATTTAATAATCCTCTTGCGTCAAGAAGTAATAAGATTTCTTCTTACTCCATGCCCTATTCGGACAGTTTCTGGAAGTAAGTGAAATGTTCTTTTCAGTTTATGGAGGTTTATGTCTGACAGTGAATGATATTCAGCTCTAAATGACTGAAGGAATGGTGTATCATGATACAATCAACCAAATCAGTGTACCGCAGTCAACTGCTGGACATATGCCTCTCCCCTGTTACTTTTCTCTATGTGTCGCATGTTTTGAAGAATTCAATTAGAACGTACTTTCGTTTTAGCAGAAGAAAATTCTATAAATCTTTGTACATAAGCACTCAATAGGACGTGCTTTATAAAGAAGCAAATATTGTTTAATACAATTAATTAATGTTTGTTGTTTAATTACAGCCACTCATCAGCGAATCAAGACGCTGGTGTACCATCTCAGTTCAACGTATATGCATGCTACCTACAACTCTTGCTCACAGGTATAGCCATTACACTGTATTTTGTATACTTTTTAAACTTTGTCCATAGAGCTCAGCTTAATGTGCCTAGGGGGCAATCAACGCGACTAAGAGATTGAAAAATAAACATAGTACATAAAATATGAGTCATGTTTTTGTACATCATTTTAATCTGTGTGTACGTGACTCAAGAGTTTATCTACACAATGACGGAATAAACAAAGCCTCACGTGTTCCGAATAAATGTTTAAAACGTGTGACATTACTTCCAAAAGTTGGGAGTGTTCGTTTTATTTCTTTTACGTGATTGCTAGTATTCCTGACTAGGTCGACCGTGTTGTTGGCGATAGGATTAAACTCTTTCCTTTCTAGATATACCTGATCCAAGAATTGAGGACACGGTTGGCACAGTGGTTAAGCGATTACCTTTCTGCGCTATGTGTCGCGATCGATCGGTTCGGCGGTTCGATCCCCGCACGGAACAAATATTTGTATGATCTACAGATAGTTGTTTCGGGTGTATGTTTGTAAACTGTACCCACGACACAGGAGAAATCCTAGTGTGGGGGCCACCTCAGGGTTTGATCGTTCTAGGATTTTTATAATGCTATGTTCGTAGTCTTTGCTTTTCTTCATATTGAGTCTTTTTCATTTCCTCTAGCCTTTGAAGTTCTATATTAGATTATGACTCTGCTTTTATTGAATTATGATTCTGCCTCTATTCCCTTCAGTTCTGCCTACATTTTATCGTTATCTAATTCTGTGTATATCTACAGGTGCAAGTGCCATCAACAAACCAGCTAGCATTAGATCTGATGTGCGGCGAGTATGGCGCGGAGTACTGCTCTCCTGAGCGATGGTTCGCGTTCATGGGAGACTCCAACAGTCCCTATGTGCCCTTCCAGATCAACTACACCAACGCACCGGATCCCGAGCATGGCATCACGACGCCGTACGATCCGCCCACTAGACCCTGCAGTGTCGGACCACCCGTGAGTGATGTAACTTGTAATAAGAGCTAGATGTGTATTTACGACCGATGAATAACTTTCATTAAAAGCCTCACAATGGCTATCACGTACATGACTGTTTATTTTGTTTGTTACACTATTATAGAAAAGTAGTTCCGACAACAATGTTAACGGCTCCCTACTTCAAATGATTAATTTGAGAAAACGGGAAGAAACTAAGACCAACAATAATAAGCGATGTACTTTATACATTTGCGATTGTTATTATTCTTCTTCCTCTATACAAAGCACAACACACAATGAGATGTAACAAGTTATATTCCCAAACGGAGTATAACTGGTAATGGGAATATTCTCACGACACATTTATAATCATAGAGCTTGTGATGTGTTTTACAATGTTGAAACTGATATCAAAACTTCAAATATGTGAAGCCGTGGCGTGCCGTAGTGCATCTATTTGTTATGTCTTCACGACACGACGAGATGACTGAAAACTCCGAAATGATAACTTTTCTCACGTGTGCGACTTCGACAAATTGCCTTAAATATGGTTTCCGTCGCGGCAGGGCCAGCCGGGCTGCTCGTGCCTGGACTGCAGCGCGTCGTGCCCGGCGCCCCCGCCGTCGCCGGCGCCGGTGGCTCCCTTCACGATCCTGGGCGCGGACGGGTACGCCGTCGTCATGGCCATCGTCTTCGTCATCTTCTCCACGCTCTTCATCAGCGGAGTCTTCTGCTGTACGCCTCAGGAGAATATTATCGGTTAGTTGTTAAATATTTAATTCTTACTCAACTTTTAATTTATAGATGTAATGTGAAGAGATATCAAGTGAAGGTGTGGCATTTGACAGCTCTGAAACTATGTTGTCCCACTATTGAGCAAATGTAGAAGAAACATAGCTGAAAAAACGTAACGGGCTCGCTGCCTGCTAAGGCAAGGTTGCACATTTTAATTTTAAATTTAAGTTTTTTTCTGATTTATTAAGAAATAATGATATGATAGGTTTGACAACCCGAAGTTATGTTCGATTCTTTTAAGTTATATAGAGCATTCCAGTCTTATTGTATTTAAATAATATGATTGACGTATGACGTGACTTCACGTCAACATTCTTATATTTGGAGATTCTTTGTATAAACTATTTTCAGCGTGATAAAATTTGCGTCCGACAGTGTCCGGCTCTGTAAACTTAGGTCATTGAAAATATTGACATATGAATTAGATAATAACTTAATTCCATAGATCAGATTCAATTGTATAACAACTCGCTTGATTGTTCCTCTTAATTGAATTCCCCCCAATTGATTATCCAACCCAACCTAGATCTCCAAACGATAAAACGAAATAGTTTACAAAGAATTTCCATGATAAAAGAATAATCGATTAGGTTGATATTTTCAGAAACAACAACACATTTTAAACTGTCACAAGACACTCACGAGTTTATGAACAAAACATCATCAGACCACACAATGCTTTTGTAAATCACACTGATAATCACTCACTTTCTATATAACATTGGTATAACACCTTTTAAATAATAAATACAGTATTTTATTACATCTGCTCTATACGTTGGCTCCAACGTTGGCCCCAATACTGTTCGCCTAATATGTGGATACATAAATTAGCAATGGCACCAACAATGCCAATGCTGTTTTGTCGAACCACATGTTGGGCGAACAGCATTGGGGCCAACATATGAAGCTGGCCTTATCACATAACTCAAACAATGTTAAAGTTATGTATTTTACCTACATAAACATTTATACTCGATCTAATAATAACAATGAAAGAAACGGTGATGGAACATAACTAATGTTAGAATTACCACAATCCTATTATTTACAATATTTTTCCGATGATATGATTGTGTATGAACTCGATCCTCAAATGGTATATGTTATGGGTGTTAATAACATTGGTAATATAGTCTTTAAGTTATAGGCTTAAGGTATAAAATCGATCACTTGTTTTTGTTTCATAGAAGTCGAATATTATGATATTAACATGATTTTGTTTTTGTTTGGTCCTTTTGTATGGTTATAAACGACCTAAAATCTAAATGGAATCTGAATAATGATTAATTTTGCCCTACCTGATCGTAAATAATATTGACATTGACCAATGTTAAACAATGTAAATTTTCCCATGATAAGATTATCTATAGATTTAAGTTTAATAATAAGTTAATACGGCAATTGAATTGCACTTAATCTTATGTTTTATAACATCATGACTAATCAAGTTGTCGTTGAAATTCGTTTATTGTCCACACTTTTAAAGATTAAATAAATTTATACCCACCATTAACTACCTTACTGACTAAACGATTTTGACTGGTTTTTTTGTATACGTAAGGTCGAGAAATCCTACGTTTGATATCTTACAACGTTATTTAGGTCTTAAACACGCGTTTAAAAACTATGAAAATATTCGCAAATATAGGAAAATAAATCTTTCCTGGTTCCTAGTTAATACAGGGAATCGAATCCTAGATTGCCAGGTCGTGCAGTGTTATTGGGTTTTCCTGTTAGAAAATTCCATTAGTCGTGTCCTGTAGATGTCTTAGCTAATAGCTAGGTATAATTGCTAATGTCACAAGTTCACATACTCTTCGACAACCATAACGTGTCCATCTGAATCTTGCATCTGAATTCCTCACTTGTGTACCGGGTTTCTCACTTGTGGTCGGTTGCCGCTGTGAGATTACCCTTTCGGGAGATGCGGGGTGACTCGTTATAGTGGTCGAGTAGTAAAGTAGTATTATTGCATGTTGGGCAACATTGGAACACTTAGTCGCGTAGTCAGTAAGGTGGTGTCGGTGTAACCGTGGTGTACCGGTGCTGTAACGTTGGGTGTTGGGACAGAGGGCTGGGCGCGCGGCGACGCGGCGCGACGGCGCGGCGGGCCCGAGACCAGCCCGCTGCGGGAGCACTGCGCCAGTACGTACCGCACACACACACACGCACACACCAACAAACACTTCATATACAATTCTACATTATTTAGTTCATGTGTGTTGTGTCGTGATGCTTTTACACCCTTGCACCGCTAATGTTTTCATCACTAGTGCCACTGAAGTAAGACCAACGCCGCACTTGTAAAGTTACCTTAAACTGACAACGACTAAAATCTCACCCATCAATCGTTATGGTCTCGCTATACGTCAAACGAAGTTTAATTCAATAACTTCGCCGAGTTCTCTGCCAGTGCGCTCTTGGCCTTATCTTTGTGTTTGTAACAGGACATCGCGAAGATTTTTGCAATTTTTTTTTTTTTATTGCACGCACCCTATCTCTATCGTATCGCCCACATTTCACCGTAGTAAGCCGGGACACCTATTTCCGTTGCGTCCGTCTAATAATCGAATCGGAACTTCCTGTAGTATTTTTTGGCGCAATCGCGTTGATCTCGGATTTCCCAACCGATAACTGGAGCGGATACATATGACATGATCACTAAATCAAAATAACTTCAGATTCTCTATTCAAAATGAAATTTCCTGGCAAATTGATGTCATACGTTCATCCATCGTGGTTTGTTTGGTTGCACTGTGTGCAATAACAATACTGCAACGGTTATCGCCGACTCGCACGTTGCACTGCATGTTGCACGCTGTGACGATGGTCCTCTCACTACTGACAATAGATAATAACATACACCAAATTAAAATATTTGTTGCTACTTATTTACTTTGCACGTGGGCATGTCTTGAGATGGTTTGTACTTTGCCTTCTTTTTTCTTAATCATGTAATTGGGTTCTCAACACCTATCGATTCGACGATAATTTAAATTGTAAAGGTAACTCTAAAATTATATATAAAAGATATAACATGTTATGATAAATTTGATTGTCTTAGTTCCTTCCTCTATTATTAAAAAAACTTAGGTGTTAGACCGGTAGTAGAGCGATAAACTTAAATTCTACTCTATTTTCATTGGTCTGGAAGTTGCATGCGCGGCTGTTGCCAGTACCGGATTAGACAAGCGCGGGGCCCGTAGCAAATTCTATCGAGGGGCCCTTGATCTGCTTAAATATAAAGTGACTTTTTGTAGAATTTGTACGTTTAGCTATGAAATTCTGTGTTTTATTTTCTCCAACAAAATAATCGATTGTTTGACTTAGATTGTCTTAGTCGTAAAATGAGTGTACACGTTTCACGTTTTTGTGACATCAAGTAAATTCAATATGCCACGTCTTAATGAGTTTCACTCAAAAAATTACGCTCAGGCGGAGGTGGGCGGATTTGGATACGCGGGGATCCCTTTTGCGCGGGGCCCGGTATCGGTAGCAATTGCTACTCTTGTGTGTTACGTGGTTAATCCGGTACTGGCTGTTGAGTATAAGTTCCTGGGTACGATTACCAGATTGAGAATTATTGGGAATTTTTGAAATACTCAGTAACAGCTGTGAGTTCAGAATTTTTCCTAGTAGATTTCAATAGGCTCACCTCGTATTCCATAAGTCTTAACCAACGGCATCGGCGAAATGTGGGTGCACAATGTACAGAATTCTTCTGTCAAATCCTTTAAAGAATACAAGCGTTGTTTACAGTTGTTTAATGTATATATTTTCACTTTCATTGTCAACGTAGCATGCTGCGACTTAGTCTTTCTGTCCCTTTCAAACCACATTGACTCTCATTTTATGTGTTTATGTTTATGTACAATAAATGTTTGTGAACTTTATCTTTGTATTAACTACTAGTTGTTTGAAAATGTAATCGTCTGTATACGTTCTTTTGGTCTAGATATTGTGTTGTGTTGCCTCTATATGTTCATAAAAAAGTCTATGCATGTTTAATATACTTTGAGTTATACTAATGGGGATTATATATAAGTGATTCGATATTAGTATTTATGTGTTTCCAATTTTATATATGAAATTGTTAGTATAATTATATTAGTATGTAAATTAGTCGAAAGTAGACGTGGGGTAATCGCTAATAAGTGGTCTATCTTTAATGCATGGACTTTCTTTTTGTTGCTATTTAGCTGCGGGAAGATATAACTCCATTAGCAATACTTTTTGGTTCGTTGAACTTCAAGAATCTTGAAGCAACGTTTTAACTCCCTGTTTCTGAAATACCGATCAAATCTTTGATAAAAACCTTTAAATGATTTATGTAAAAAATCAAAGTGGCCATTTAATTGACGACTCTTAATATGACTTTGAAGAGTTGTAGATGACATTTGTATAATAAATTGTTGTGTTAGCAGACGTAATTTGTTGATCAAATTCGATTATCGATTCAATAACCAATGATGGGCGATTTTTCATCTCCGAGATTTGATCTACCTTTGAGAAACAGGTGTAATTCGGCTGATATCTATTTCACTATACTTTCATATATAGCCGTTAAACGAGAGTCATATCTTACCGCAACTGAAAATAAAAAAAAGACATGAAACTATAATACTATTCTTAAATTCAGGTGTAGCATCAGAAAACAACCAGGAAATGGCGACAAACCCCTCATCTGCGGGCTGGGTGGACCAACCTGACGGCGGCGCCAATGACGCGACGTTCTTCGAGAAGCTCGGCGCGGAGACTGAGACGAGGATGGAGGACTTCTTCCAGTGGTGGGGGACTATCATGGCTTCCAGGCCCTGGGTCGTGCTGTTTCTTGGTATGTGCTCCACAAGATTCTATTTATATTATCAGTGCATTGGCCTTCTGCAACATGAAGTTATGAACGGTTGTAACAAACGAAGATTTACAAAAACGTGATAACAATTATGTACCGAGACGATAACCGAATAATTAATCCCATGTATTTACTTTTACAATAACTATCGTACGTGTTAATATTTGTTATTATGATACAGATACTTCATATCAAATATTATACACGTGAGTAAATTCTCATTTCTAAAAATGGATTGTCGCTCACACTATACATTGTATGGTATGAAATTTTCGCTGAATAATGTTTTGTTTGTGTGTCAGGTCTGTGTGTGGTGGTTGGTCTGGGCCATGGCATCAGCTACATGCGGGTGACCACAAACCCTGTGGAACTGTGGGCGTCACCTAACTCCCGCTCAAGAATCGAAAGGGAATACTTCGACTCGCATTTCGAACCATTCTACAGGTACATTTTATTTAAAACTTTGTCATGTCGATCTTGAAAACAAACACACATTTATGCCAGAAGTTCGATGGTACTGTAATATGTTATTGACAACATAATATCAACCTAACCTTGCCTTTTTTTTATCGTGGTGAGAACCCATCATAGGCTATCCTCTCTCTGGGCCTGTGACTGTAGAGGCCACCCCCTCATGCACATCCCGGGGAGACTGTAGAGAGGTGGAGGGTTATCCTCGCTGGGTGCTGTGCGGTGTGGCCCCGTGTCGCCGTCTTGGGGGTCGCGAGACGAGAGCGACCCTAAGCCCCCCGCCAACATGTGTCAGGCCGGGGGTAACGGCGTTGTAGGGTATCCTCGTGCGATTCGGATGGCGACTTTGCGCTGCAGACCGTTGATTTTCGTCCTGCAGCGCCGGACGCCTGACAGTCGAGCTGACCATGCAGGCGCCCCGTACAGCACTACGGAAAGAAAGAAAGAAAGAAAGAAAATACGTTTATTTGACCCAAACTAAAGGCACACAATAATAATATATAAAACAGAACAAAGAAAAAGGAAAACAAACAGAATAAAGAATAATGATACTAATACCTACTCAGCTTTAGAGCTGCATTGTGTGCCTTATCAGCTGCGCCAAATAGGTCCAGGTACGGATCGCACGACTCCCCCGTAGAGGCGGCGAACTTAATCCCGAGGCTCCCTGAGATTGGGCAGCAGTTTGTGCATCGCACTCTCTCGACTCGGGGAACCAGAACCTTACCGAAGCCTAACCTAACCCTAACCTAACAATAACCTAACCCTAACCTAACCTTAACCTAACCTGTAACAGTAAACTTGAATATCACAAGATCGAACACGCATCACCTTCATCATTATTATCCACAGCCGGACTTCGCTCACTGCTGGGCAATTTGGAAAGTCGTATGTTTGCATGCACCGGATATGACTCCACTTTGCTTACCATTTTATGTTTGTCTCCAGAACCGAGATGTTGATCATCAGTTCTGTAGGCCTGCCCAAGATTGAACATACCACGCCATCAGGCACGGTCAGCTTTGGACCTGTCTTCAACGCTACATTCCTCAAGGATGTACTGGACTTACAGACAAAAATTATGGGTAAGACATGTTGTTAGAAATGTAAATTTTTATTTATGTCTTGTTACACTATTGGATTTTATACCTCTTATATAAAGGGAGATGATATGTCTATCTACATGGATATGGTACAAGTTAAATGAATGTTTAAGGATTGGAGCATATTTCCATATTGTCTGTGTTTTCCCAGAAGAAAACAGTGGTACTGGTCGCCATTGATGCTGTTTGCCTTCGTTAATTTCATGTTAATTCCACCTAAAGATTTAGGCCTATAATAATTTTTTTAAGGACTGTGGGATTAACATCGATGTATTATGTTAGTAACATTTGAGTAATCGATCACAGCTCTGGGTAACGAGACTGGGATCCAAGATATCTGCTTCGCGCCGCTGTCGTCCCCGTTCCGCGGCCCCGTGACGCCGGCCGACTGCGCCGTGCAGTCCATCTGGGGATGGTGGCAGAACGATATCGACAACTTCGACGAGGAGGACAACTACTATCTCAACACTATCCTGCAGTGTGCTAGGTAAGTCGACCATATCCTGGGTATTATTATATCTGGGAGATAAGATTTTTTCTTTGTTTTGTGACAAGCTTACTGAGTACCCTTGTTAGAGTTGCTCTTTATTTAATAATACAGAAAACAAGGTAAGGAACCTGTTCGTTGCTTCGGTCGCATGTGTTGAAAGTCGAGCGAGTATCAGAAATATTATGTAATATTAATCGATGCCTAACAACCAAAAAGGGATAAGCGACATTTTTTGCGGAATCGACTTATGTATATATATGGTCAGAATTTGTTTTCCGCGTCATACGATATATTTTTGTCACTTAGGTATGTAAATTAAGGCCCAAGGACTATTTTCTAAGTCATAAACGACATTTTGGTGCATTTTTTATTGTGGGTGTTTGATAAAAAATGTATTTTCTTGTTTGAACTATATGGGTTGGTTTGAAGCTATATGGGTGAAATTTTAAGATTTCGGAAGCTATAGTAAACGTAAAGTTTTGAACTTTAAATCACTCCTGTAAAGTTGTCCCTTTTTGGCTCATAGGCATCGAAACGTATCCGAAATATGATGTACAAAATGGAGTAAGTAATTCGTTACGTAAAGGAAGCTAACCCTCGCGTCTCCCGCAGCAACCCGTACACGCCGAGCTGCCTGGGCGAGTACGGCGGGCCGGTGCTGCCGGCGGTGGCGCTGGGCGGCTTCCTGTCGCCCGGCGAGCCGCTCTCCAAGCGCTCGCGCTTCCACGACGCCACCGCGCTCATACTCACCTTCCTCGTCAACAACAAGCACGACAAGGAACAGGTCAGCCTACTATTTTTACTTATAAACCAAACATCGAGTTCTATTGGTTCAGAAGATATTCACTTTCCCCTCCTGTTCCAGTTAAAACCAGCGTTACAATGGGAGAAGGAATTCATAGCTTTCATGAAGAAGTACACGACGACCCAGATGCCTTCGTACATGGACATCGCATACACTTCAGAGCGGTCAATAGAAGACGAGTTGGACCGGGAGTCGCAGTCTGACATATCCACGATATTGGTGTCCTACTTCATAATGTTCGCATATATCGCCATATCGCTGGGAAGGTTCACCGGTTTCTCCAGGCTACTCATTGATAGTAAAGTCACTTTGGGACTTGGAGGTGAGTTCATTGAGCATACTATATGGAAATTATAAGGTCCTCTTTCGTGCAATTTTTATTCTCAGTAATTGCTGTTGTTAAGCTTCTCAACACAAATTACTGTTGATCATGGAAGTGAAGCATTATGGTCACCTTGCTGGAAAAATGACGTGACCGTACTATCTATCTGAAATAGCAAAAGCCTTTATCTTTTAGTCGTCATAGTGCAAGTGTAATGTTAGTTTTTTCGGCATCTCAAATGTGTCTAAATAACATAACATAATATCAAGCCTGTAGTCCCGAAGGGTAAGACAGAGGTGTACTATTTAACACCGATGACACAATTCGCCAATGCCGTTATGGAGTCTCATGTAATAAGGAGCGAGCCTATTGCCATCTACCGGGCACCAGACTCCGTGCTACTGAGAATTTCCGTATAGAAGAAGCCAATAACACATTGCCCGACCCGGGAATCGAACCCAGGACCTCATGCTCAGCAGTCGCGCTTGTGACCACTAAACCCATGAAACAGTATGTGTGTATAATAATAATGGCCACATACAAAACAAATATGACGATTTCTTTTGTTTTCAGGTGTGTTTATCGTACTAGCGTCAGTAGTCTGCTCAGTCGGCATGTTCGGTTTTGCGGGCGTCCCAGCTACTCTTATCATCATCGAGGTGATCCCATTCTTGGTGCTGGCCGTGGGCGTGGACAACATCTTCATCCTTGTGCAAACCAACCAGCGTGAGGGAAGGCGGCCCAATGAAACTGTTGCTGAACATATTGGCAGGACGTGAGTCTGGTTTGATTTATTTATTTTTACTGAAATAAAGCAAATGTGTTTCGGTTTCTGTAGTTAAAAGCAAAATTTGTTGAGATTTAAAGTGAACGTCACTGTCAAGTTTTTTCTAATAGTAATGTGTGCGTTCTTTGCGACAATAGAATGGGGACCGAGTGTTAGTATTTTTACGGAGTTGACATTGCTGGCAGGCGCGGTATATCTGGACGTATGGACGAATCAACGAACTAGTTGATTCAATGGTTCAATGGTTGAACGTTTATTAATCGACTAGTTAAATTTGTCAACATCATTTTTAAACGTAAAGTCGAGAACGCAACTTCTCTCTCAACTCTGTATACTGTAAAAACATCAGAATCGTTGGTAGACAGAACACAATGGTTGCGAGATTCGACTTCCTCTTTTGATTTGAGCTAGTATTAAAATATATAATCTGTTTGCCTAGGCTGGGCCAGGTGGGTCCGTCCATGTTCCTGACGTCGGCGTCGGAGTCTGTGTGCTTCTTCCTGGGCGCGCTGTCGGACATGCCGGCCGTGCGCGCCTTCGCGCTGTACGCGGGCGCGGCGCTGCTCGTGGACTTCCTGCTGCAGGTCACCTGCTTCGTGGCGCTGCTGGCCATAGACACGCACCGACAGAACGCTAACAGGTCTATTCAACTAAATAATATACTTTTATTCAATCAATGCAAAACTTTTTGGTCACCACACGAAGCGTACGTGCCTGTAATACGCATACAGTGTGTTCACCACAAGTCGTTGTGATCACACACTGTGTGTTTATGTATGCTTTGTGCATCGAGTATACTGATAGTCTAATGAGAACATCCTTGTTAAGAAATATCATATTTCGAAATGATGTATATAGACCTGAACACAAGAGCTTCTTCTTCTTTTCTTGTAGATGGCTAATTTAAAATTTATTCGGCGTAAAACATAGCTAGCTCGACATTCTAAAAGTAACACCCTTCACGTCCTCTTTAATTTATCTGGACATTAACTGTTTTCAACTCACCAAACAATCTTATCCCCAGGTTCGACGTATTCTGTTGCGTACAAGGCACTAAGGCCGACAGCACTGACAGTGGTGTCGAGGGCAGCGAGGGAGCGCTATACAACGTGTTCAAACATGTCTATGTGCCCTTCTTGATGAAGCGGGAAGTGCGAGCCTCTGTTATGATCATCTTCTTCGCTTGGCTCTGTTCATCTGTTGCCGTAAGTATCATGAATATATAATAATCCTAACTATCCTAATCCTAACTTATATTATAAATGCGAAAGTAAGTTTGTTTGTTTGTTATCTTTTCACGCCTAAACCACTGAACCCATCATCATGAAATTTTGCATATACGTTGTCAGCGGTACACAAAAGGAAATAGGGTACCTTTCATCCAAAAAAAAATGTACTGTTCCCAAGGAAAAAACAATAACTTTCGAAGGTCACAATTGCTTTAGGACGCTAGATGGCGCTATCTGTGACCCAAAAAAAATGCACGGGTTCGTAATCAATGCGGGCGAAGCCGCGGGCGTTAGCTAGTAACATATAAAATGATGTGCCTGTACGCATATAACATACGCGTGCCGTAGTCAATTATCAGGCTTTTCATAATTAGTATGGAACTAACTGATTAATTACATAGTACGACGTAGAGTTTCACAGCGGATCAATTTTTTTTTTCTTGTTTTTATATTAATTGACCGTGACTACTGCCACCGTCAAAGAGCTATTAGTAAAGTGTTTGTAGGTTGTTGATGCCCGTATCTATTTGCAGTATAAATATTTCAAACTAATCTAATGCCCATCTTCCAGGTCGCGCCTCACATAGAAATCGGCCTCGACCAGGAACTCTCGATGCCTCAAGACAGTTTCCAGCTGAAATACTTCCAATACTTGAAACGCTACCTGAACATAGGACCGCCGGTGTATTTCGTGGTGACTGAAGGACTTGACTATTCGGACCGGGGGACGCAGAACATGATATGCGGCACTAGGTACTGTCGACCTGACAGTGTTGCTATGCAGTTGTATTCAGGTGAGTCTGTGTTGCTATTTTGTATCCTACAAGATATAGGCATCATCGACGAATTGTGATCTCTATAGTTATAGCGCGCAAACGCAGTCATCTACCTCGGGTTATGTAAGAAAGTTGGCAAACTTATCCCGCCGTTTATTGATCGTCATAACCCGTTATTTGTGAACCTCGCGTGTAAGTTGCCTGTAGGCAATTTTATGAGTTTTGCGTCTGCACTTACATAACATTTCAATTTTATTTTGAAATGACCTCTCGAAGATGATAGCATTTTTAATATGGCTATAACTTGTTTTACCCTGTTGTTATTTTCACGTACAGTACGTATACCTAATGGTTACCTTGTTACAGCTTACCGCACTCCGAACGAGACGTACCTAGCGCAACCTCCGAACTCATGGCTGGATGACTTCTTTGACTGGGCCTCGTTGCCCGACTGCTGCAAATATTTCCCAACAAACTCCAGCTTCTGTCCCAGCGAGAGTGAGTATATTGACAATATTTTCAAGAGCATTTATTGACATTATATAAGTAAATAAAAATAAAAAACATTAATGCACAAGATTTGATGAAATCCATGAAACATTGTCACATGTTTAGTCTCAGATAAGGGTAGGTTTGCAGACTACTCTCAAGTATATTTAACTTTATTGTATTATTTGTCCCAGATGGGCGCACCTGCAAGTCGTGCAACATAAAGCTAGTGGGCGAGGAGCAGCGGCCCACCGTGTCGGAGTTCCGGCAGTACGTGCCGTTCTTCTTGCAAGACAACCCGTCGTCCAGCGGCTGCGTCAAGGGCGGCCACGCGGCCTACGCGCAGGCTGTCAACTACAAAATGTTCAACAGCACACAGGCCAGCATCGGAGCCACCTACTACCAAGGATACCACACCGTGCTAAAAACTAGTTATGATTACTATTCCGCACTGAAAGGCGCCAGAGGAGTCGCAGCCAATCTAACGGAGACCTTGAACAGGAATTTGAAGGAACAAGGGAAGAACACGACCGTGAACGTGTTCCCCTACTCGGTGTTCTATGTGTTCTACGAGCAGTATTTGACGATGTGGCCTGATACGCTGAAGTCTATGGGGATATCGGTGCTGTCGATCTTCATTGTCACCTTCTTGCTGATGGGCTTCGATCTGTTCTCTGCTCTGGTAAGTTTATAGTATTGATATTTTATTCGGTAATGGATTAAATACCTATAAAAAGCTTGTAATTCTTAAACAAAGATGAAATCTTGTCCTTGTCTTTGGTACGCCAATAGATAGAGATGGCAAAAGATTTAACAGTGATTTTAGTTTATTAAAATTTATCATCGTTTATAAGTAACAGAGCTAATGATTCCTCGACATTCTTACATAAAAAGGGCTTAACTTCAAATGAAAACTGTTTATCCTTTCTTTTTAGTCTGAATTTAAGCTATTTGTAGGTGTCGTTACATTGACAGTGATGTTTGTTTTAGGTGGTGGTGATCACAATCACGATGATCGTGGTGAACCTCGGTGGAGTGATGTACTGGTGGGGAATCAGTCTCAATGCTGTCTCACTTGTTAACTTGGTATGTTTTATCCTCTTATTATGGGACCATATCTGATATCAAGAAAATAAAAAAAAACAGCTGTTCCATAAAATTGTATACAGTAATACATCGACTTACGCTACCCCGGCTTACGCGAATCTGCAGTTACGCGATTTTCAAATCTCATCGATTAGTCTTTACTTTGAGAGCTACACAACTCGATTACTCACTCCCCTTCATTATTGTTCAGCTAATGTACATATTCGGACGTTTCGCGCGGAATCAACGCTTTGTTGATTCCGCGCAATTTGTGTTATTTATTTCTGAACTACGGAGTGTGAGTGACTTACGCGAATTCGACTTACGCGGTTATCGCTCAGTCCCAACTATCGCGTAAGTTCGGGGTATTACTGTACTTAGCTGGATCAAAATTTGGAGCAATTGAATTTCTTCCTGAGCTGCACGACTTTTTTTGCGATATCGTGAAAATACAGTGCATAAAATTATTATAGAATGAGCGGCCCATGCCTTTTTAATCCGGTAATAAATAACATGTGTCGGTGTGTCGCAGGTGATGGCCGTGGGCATAGCGGTGGAGTTCTGTTCGCACGTGGTGCACAGCTTCTCGGTGCTGGGCGGCGGCTCGCGCGTGTCCCGCGCGGCCGAGGCGCTGACGCGCATGGGCTCCTCCGTGCTGTCCGGCATCACGCTCACCAAGTTCGGCGGCATCATCGTGCTGGGCACTGCCAAGAGCCAGATATTCCAGGTTATTATATGTCTATGCTATCATAATTTATTTTAAGTCTTGATCTCGATATTGTGTTTTTTTACACAGGCTTATGAAGATAAAATACTGTTTATACTTTTTCTTATGTATAAGCAGTACTTGAGACGAACTCAAACCAACAACAGAATACTAGCATGTTGGCCATCCAAATTGATCGACCAAAAACTCTAAATATCTCACACAGCAATAGACAGCATCACACGAATGTATTCTCCGAAGAGTTAAGCAGAGTTATACCGTCAAAAATGTAGTTGCTAACATTCCTTCCGTTTCTTAGATACCTATTTCCAGCATCGAACTGCCAGAGACGAACTTTACATCCCATTTGTAATAATCCAAGACTAAAATATATTTTTCTTGTCGTAGGTGTTCTACTTCCGCATGTACTTGGGCATCGTGGTGCTGGGCGCGGCTCACGGCCTCATCTTCTTGCCCGTCATGCTCAGCTATATCGGTAAGTTTATACTGCAGTTGGACGACGAGACCTAACACGTGTGTTCTTGACTGTGTGACTCTCCCTGGCCGAAGTAAAGTCGGTAACGTTAGAGAGACGATGCATGCTATTTCGAGTTCCAAGACTCCGGTTCGAATGAAACGGGAACCGATGCACCGTATTGTATATCCCTAAACGTTACTATATAAGAAAAATTTAAGATTCCTACCTGTCTTATAAACACTATATTCCAAATACCTCCTTGAATTTTGGTGGGCATATAATAATTTTGAGTATATTGTTTTGATTAATGTGTTGTGTTCAATAACGTAAAAAAAAAAACTATTTTGTACTGACAAAAATACAAATAAATTTGAATTTTCTAGTAGTTTGCTCTCATAAACAGGTTAGCATTATGTGAAAAAAAAAAAATAGGAACCTCTTGTTTTGGAGGGTTGACAAAGACATGGGTTCAACATAATATATGTTTTAAACCATTTCTAAAATGTTTCGAGACAAGCATTTTATAACATACCTGCATATGCATGACCAGACTTTTTATTTTTATATTTTTTTTTTTTCAATATTTTTGTCGTACTTTGAAGGGGGCTTATAGCGATATACCTACCGCGCAGATCCTTCGATCTGCGAGGTTAAACAGTGATTGCTGCAGTCGGTCGTTGGATGGATGACCGTTTCTTACACATGTTGCCCAGTAATTGGATGGCGGAGGTCAAATGGCAGTCGCTCCGTGTAAAATACAGATATTCAGCCTCATCTGGTTAGACTGGAAGCCGATTCAAATGTAATTGGGAAAAGAATGGGTAGATGATGGTGATTTTGAGTTATTAAGAATTTCGTCCACGATAATCCTTTATTACTCACGTGTTAGGTCTCGTCATAACAATATATTTGTTTCGCACCCGCACACGATTTGTTTGCGACGTTTATTTTATGATATAAGTTATTCCGTTACGGTTTTGCATGCAGTGTCTTCGTTTTTATGTCATTATTATTATTTTTATTATTTCTGCACATATTTTTTTTCCAACTCTCGCTTGTATATTGGACCTTTTCAGCTGATAGATATTTTGATACAATATTCTATAGCTATGAAAAACAACATACGTGAATATTTGTTATTTTATGTTATTTTCGCTCCAACTAACTCATTCATGTAGGTAGTGCCTAACTAACATGTGGAGGTAACGAATGTTATGATACAAGTTCTTTGATACTTGTGCAAGGAAGTGGTACGGAACGAATACTTCAGTATTTGGATGATAAACTGTCCTTAAAATGAAGCCCTGCCAGAGTTACAGGTGTTGTATCTTTATTATAGTCATACTTTCAACTTGAGACTAAATTTATAACTTCACGGCATGTTTTTCTGTTATTATCTTCATATTTAATGTTTTCATCGCCGTTTATATTCTATTTATGAAAAGAGTGAAACGTACATTTCAATAATTGAAACTAATGTTACAAGTGAAGCAAGATATTATAAAAAAAATATCATTATCCGCCTTTTATTTTATTTCGTCAAAACATACTAATCAATATTTCTTTAAGATTGTGATCTGCTTTTACTTCATTCCATCAACCCAATAATCACACAACCACATTTCATCTCACAAAAACGCATATATTAATAGTTGCTACACTATAATAATATAGAGTAATCTAACACGCATGTAGCGTAACAGTTGTTCCGTCAGGCAGGTGACTCGACTCCTCGTTTCAGGTTCGCCCGTCAACAAACAGAAGCTGGCCAACCAGCTGCTGCGCGGCAAGGACGTCGCCGTGGCCGAGACCTCGCTCACTCGAGTAAGAGACGCCAAGGGACACGCACACACCCAGTATAACTTTGACACGCTTCCCGCGTGAGCTTGTCTATAGCGAGAATGAACACGTACGTACTATAGCGAGTAAACAACTTGAAACGCGTTTTATGTAATTTATAGGTTATAGTGGCATAGCGAACGGTGGATCATCTACTATAGTTATAGACTTCTCGGTTTAAAGTAGAGCTCATTAGCTATTTTGATAGACGACTTATTGAAATAAACGTTCGAAATCCGTCTTAGACAAACGAATGAGTATTTCAAATAGTTATTTCAGCCTGTATTAATTGTTTTAAGAACATACCATACACAAAAAATCTGCCATCGACCGCCATGCCTTCACATTAATAATAAAAATAAATATTTCGACATTAATTTGTCTGTTCATTCTCGTTACAAGTTCCCGTACTAACGCATCGGTGTATTGTAAAGTGGGAAGGTGCTGCGACTCGAACGCGTCGGTAGACTCATCAGTTCAAGTAGCACAGGATAAGGTCCTATAGTATTATTGTGTTGCTGATGCCCTTACAACAAGATGTTTTTGTAACTCAGTGTGATTAAAACCTTTCAAAGTATTTTATTAGAGATTATTATCGAAAAAGCAGTTTCCAAAATGGAACAAAATACGTTCGAAATTTGAAATTATTATTGGAAAATTTAAGCGCTATTAAGGTTTGGTCAGACTTGAGTCACAAAAACATCGGCGCGGGAATATGGTTTTCTTCCCATTAATATTGTTGAAAGCATTTATTGTATACCGCGGTATTTGGGATTTGACACATTTTTACATCATGCAGGAACAGTTTTAAAAACCTATCAAGTAAAAACTGCGAAATAAACGAAAGGAGCCGACCTTGTGTTCATATCCCATATATCGCGTCAAGGGGGTGGTTTCTAACCAAATTGGTTGATGGGACACCCTTTTTATATGTGTAAAAATATCACGAATATAATATTATTAATTGTAATCTGCATGTACCGATCGTTGTATTCCTAGCTGTGTATGAGTAACGATCATTCCTATTGATTTCGAATTTAAAATTTTATTTTTATTGATTTTTATTTATTTGATGTATCTATGATTTTGTGTCACTGCCTTTGTTTTGTTCGCACACTGCTACTTATTATTTGCTAGAAGACACGTAACACACTATAGTTTTACAGCAATGAACATTAAAATCACAGATTTTTCCGTTAAAAAAAATCAATATAACCGGCAGTACTTATTTTACAGTACTTAAAGTTTGAAGGCAGTGGTGTAGCAAATAACTATTAGCTGTGAATAGAAATATAATAAATAAATACATCCGGCCCGTGACTGTCGCACTGCCGGGCACGGGCCTCTTCTCAGAATGAGAAGGGTTAGGCCTTAGTCCACCATGCGGGTCTGCGGACTTCACACACCATGAGGAACTTTATGGAGCCCTCTCTGGTGTTCAAGTTTCCTCATGTTTTCCTGTACCGTTAACGCAAGTGTGAATCAAATTCTGATCGACACATAAATTCGATGAGTCTGTGGTGCGGGCCTTTGAATTCAGATGTCCTCCTGCGTGGAAGGCAAGCGTTTAACCGTTAGGCTATCACTGCTTAATATTAATATATTTTTATTTAATGACTTGGGGTAAATTATACGGTTCTATTTTTTAATGAATAATTATGCATCAGTCACACAAGCTTTGAATGCAATATAGAATCAAATAGTATTTTTATAGGCCTTTATGCGTTAGGCATAGTGACAGTATTAAAAAAAAAAACATATAAATATTACCCATTTACCTCTATCGGATCCCAGTTACGTCTAAACATTTGCAATCGCTTTTGACGCAAAATCAATGCCTTAATTAAATTGGCGCGATAAGAATTCCATTTAGGTAAAATATCATTAAATTAATATTTATTCAGCACGCTTTATGTGGTAGAATAAGTTAGGGACAATCAGTCTTGTTTGTATCTTAGTTTTGATTGTTTGTGTGAGAAATTGACATTCGAAACCAAATAGTTCGCGGTGAGATGAGTATTTAATTTGTGATTGTGTGAATCGTTTTTTAAAGATTTGCTTATGACCCCTAGAATTAATATAACGCAGTGCCCAGTTGGCATCCACCGGACACTGCGTTATGTGGAATTTTCCAATTATTATATATAAGACAATATAGGCAATATTTCAAAATTTGTGTTACTTCATAATTACGTTGTGGCACTTTCAGTATTATTGTGTATGAAATTTAACAGCACTGAAATGTACTTTTTGTACGCACGTCATTCAGTGATGACATTCTTAGATGTATTATTATTATAAATTTGGATATATTATTTGTGGTTTGGACATATAAATTCATATATTTAATAATAATATATAGGTGCTTGTTTTTAATTTGTTTTTTTTTTAATATACTACCTATATAAATTATTATTTTACGGTTTTTCAATTAAATAGTACATTATATATACAATATCATTATCTACGGTAAAGATTTTTGACGCAAATATAATTAGACTGCATTAATTTGTATGAGGGCCTTAAATTTTAAAAGAAACACTTCATTATAAAGACTAGGATTTTCAACCTTAATATTGAAGAATGTGGTTTGGAAAACTTTTACAGCAGTGTCAAAAGAGATTACGGTCAATTTCTCCACATTACAACTTAGGCTTTGTGTAGCACATTGTATTGTTTTTTTATTTTTGTTTTCTCCTAAATTTTAACTAACAACAGGGATAAATTACATTGTACTAATGGTATAAAGCCTGGTGTTGGTCAACCCGCTGCTTCATAAACAAAAAGCTTTAAATGCAAGGAGGCATCTGTCTTTACAGGTACAACTGTAAAACGACACGGAAATTAAGAACAAATTATAATTATTTTAGACCAATGACGTTTTTTGTGAAATCTGTATTATTAATTTGTGATTTATCAGAAATTTTGATTACTTTAAGCTCCCCTCTAAGTTCCTACTAAAGATAAAATGTTATTATGTAAACAATTATATTCACTAATGAATACCAAATACTGGATGAAACTGTTAAAGTAATTATCTCAATTGATACTCCAAGTATCTTGAATCTCCTACTTAATGATAGTACTTACTTAATTTAGAGGGAAATAGTTCTGTATTCGAAGGCACCATATTGTCAGGCAGATTTTGTGATAATATAAATAAATTATGTTTTTTTAATTATTTCTTTTTGTTTTATTTTTTAGTTGTAAAGCACCTATGCATGGCATGAGTGCACAGCTCAGTGTTGCCAGGTACGCATTTAATTTATGCATGTATTGGTAGCTACATCCAAAATGCTGCTAATGAATTTTAAGTGCAAATCGTCGAGGAATTAAATATGTCGGAATTTTTAGTGTTACACAACACTTACATTACCGTTGCTAATAGATTATTTGCTGTGATTTAATATCATTAACTCCAATTTGCGCTTAAAGCATAGCTGAAGAACTCGTGTATCACCATTCACCATGTACCTTCATTTCAATTTCTATAGCGTATTAATAGGATCTAGGAAGTAAAGGTCCAATGTACAACTGATAACCAAAATTAATAAGAAACTTTTTCCTTATGCCTAAGGAGCTTCTCAGCCCGACCCAAAACGACGTAAGAAATACTTATTATTACAAAAAGCACTACCACTTAGTTTGATGAAATTAGAAACAGAATTAAGTGCACAAAATAAACACATATTCTTAAAAATATTCTATTTTTTTGATATTATTTTTTGAGTAACAAAATGAACTATTTTTAAGAATATAACAGTGAATTGTGCACGATGATTAATAAAGTAAAATTTTAATTTTCACTATATTTTGAACGCAGGCGCGTGTTGCCCTGAAGACTTCTTGTGCCACTATACCACTAGGAAGCCACACGCATACCGTTATCTCGTAATTCGATTGTGTTAATATTATCACCGGTAAATATAAATTTATCAAGAGTATACTAAGTATCACTTATATTATATTGTTATCTGATGTTGTAATATTATCTGTCTGTCTGTCTTCCATTGAATTTTTTATTCATATCCCTACCAGCTTTGATCTAACAGTTTTATGATTTACGGACTAACAAACTTGTATTTCTAAATCAGAAAACATTTATTTCTTAGGAAAATAAAATGGTCCTCTTGCCACACGAGTATCACATGGAAAGTAAATTTCGAAGCATATTTAGTGTACTTCACAATTCAAACAAGCAAAAATCAATTCAGACAATTGCAAGTAGTTGTTTTCCTTTAAATAAAAGCCCTTGAGTTCATCCACATTCATTCTTAGAGCATGTGGTCATGCACTTATGTTCGTCCTCATCGGTTGCTTTCTCAGAAAGCCAATCGGTTTCATCCAGTTTTAATCAAAAATATTTTAACTAAGCAAGCATGCCTGATACTGTATCTTTTATAATTAATTTACAGATTGTATATCTAATCTCTGAATCATACCATTTTAAAAGTATATGCTTGTTTTCCACTTCTTATGAAATTCAATGTACCGCATGATAAATTGGCAATGTTTCATGTTACATGTCTATATGTTTCTGTGTATTCAAAACTTTGGCATGAATATTTTTCAGTTTAGCCGTTGAAGAGATTAGGTCCTTGTATATATTTAGTGAGAGGTGTGAATAGGGGACTGTTGAGTCCACTCGGATGTCATGACAAATTTGATGTTCCGTCAGGCATAACCAGGAGTCGGGGACGTTGGCGAGTGCTGTCGCGGCGCGGTCCCGCCTACGGCAGTCTAGAGGAGACGCCGAGCGAACCGCGCCCCTCCGGCAGCGGCACCGTCAACGGCCTCACCGATGAAATGTGAACCTCATATCAATACTAAGATTTATTACACTACGGTGAGTCAAAAACATTCGAATCGATTCGATTTCTTTTATTAAAAATTTAAATCGTTTTGTAAAATAGATGGCGCTGTTTTCAAAATTTAAGAGCTTTGTAAAATTATGCTGAGTGTTGAGCCTTATTGTGTAAATCTTAGTCTTGTTTTAGTAAAAGACACTGGACTCGAAAAGTGAATTATTTAGCAAAATTATTAATGTAAGTTAGTAAAGCAAACTGACTGAATAGGTTTTGGCGAGGATGACGAAAAATTAATTTTCAACCTTACGTGTACGTTGTAATGTTGATAATGTTTTTTTTTTATTATGCTGTGAACAAAATCATGCGCGTTCGAAGAAAATATCTAGGTACGCGTCAAGATGGCTATAAGCTTGTGATATATGTACTTTAATAATAAGTTATTATAAAGGTATAAACTATCAAATTCTAGGGTGTTTATGGAATTTTATAATTAACATGAAAAGAGTTTCAAATATAATACAAAAACAGTTACCCTTATCTAAAAAAATAAATAAACAATAACTGCATTTTATGTCATTAGTAAAATAAATAATATTAAGAATATAAAATTGGTAAATTATAAAGGACATTAACACTAAACTAAATTGTTATGATTTCACTAAAAGCTCGTTGCCAGAATTATAATTACATATTAAATACCTACATGTGTTTCTTTTGTATTTTCATCTGTCAGAAGAATTCAGAAGCATATATAAATAGATAGCTTCGAATTCAGTAGGTTTTGTAAGAAATACGTATTCAAAACAATAAGCAGTGATATTTGTTAGTATTAATATTTTATATAAGTATATAAATAATACATAAAATAAATCCACATAGATAAACATTAAAATATCACTACTGCAACTGTAACATTTTCAATGAGGAAGCGGATCTTCTCGATCAATCTATGAATATATTATTAGTCTAATTAATTGTGCACCAATGCGGGTACTCAAAAGGCCTGTTAGCTGTATAATGCAAGCTGTTAATAAGTTATAATTAGATGAATGACCATCGTAACATGTGCCTAGCGTACTTGAGGCCCTAGTGTACGCGTTCGGCGCTCCGATTGGTCCTTTTCGTGCTCTACACCAATTGGACCGCCGAACGCGTTCGATGCGTTAAATCGAGTTTGTCAAAAGAAACTTACTTAGCTAGAAACTTACTAGGGCCTTTGATGCATTGTAATATACTTTTCCTAATAACTTTCAATATTTAATGTGTAAATGCGGGCCTTGACAATCAATGCGTATTAATTCTTATTAGTTCTAATACTGGTTGATAGGATTATATGACAAAGTCACATGTTTATAATCAAACTAATTATACATAGATATTAGTGTATATTTTAGTATCTTTTAGTGAAATAGAGCTCGAGTACCTATCCAAAGGTTAGTTGAATGATGTTATAGATTTTCTAAGGCTTTTGATGTGTAGAATTTATTGTATTAAAATTTTATTGGTTGACATGTTTAGTTAAAGATTTAATAGTAACGTATTGTGTAGACATTGGCTGGTTCTGTTGTTTTTAACTAAACTAATTTATAAGTCACTGAGTATAAAAAAAGCCATGGAGGACAATAAAATGGAATGGATGATAAAAAATATTTAAGTAAGTTCGCTGTCTTATTATTAACAATGTGAATTTAGTCACCATTGCCGTTAGTCTCGTATATACATAGATAGGCTATTTTTGATTGTACGTCAAAGAAAATAATGCAAAATGAAATTATACATACAGGCGTTATAATGATGTTTGTAAGAAAGAGATATAGTGTCATAAAAATTGGTTTAGTACGATATGCGACAGAATTAGCACGATGAATACCGATATACGTTTAATAGTATTGGGTAGATAAAGGTGGGGACAATCGGGTAAATAAACATTAAGGGAAAAGTCAATTTGTTATTGAAATATTTCTTTGAGACTGTACGTGTGTATAGCTCGTATATTATTCAAAACTTATATCATAATATGAGCTCGTATCAAGTTTTGACTGCTAGTATAAGATTAGCAAAGCTTTCTGTTGCCTGTGCCTTTGTCAGTCAATTTGACGCTAAAGCATAGGCTAAACCTACTTTAAAAAAAATTAGAAATTGTAATAAAATTATGCTTTACTATGCAAATGAGAAACTGCCATGCGAATAAAATGAGGCCATTTCTTGAAATTAAGGATTTTTGTGTGTACAGTGATGAACATAAATAGGTATACATTTGTAGTGACATTCAAAAGAAATTTTATATGAATATTGATTGTGAAATCTTTCAAAAAATACCAAATATTTATTCATACATTGTTTGAACATTTGTATCGATAGTTATTTTAAAACTTCACTATTGAGTGTCAGTATGTATATACTTATTTATCTTAGTGACTGTACATAATTGTTGTGTTGGACTATTTTTAATGTGAGTTATGTTGAAAATAAGATGAATGCTGATATTGTTATAACCAAGCGCTTCATAAAGTATGGCGCATTATAAAGCATAATCAGCATCATTCGTATCAGCTACCACAAAAATATAGGATAATTCAGAGATCACTGTGGCAGGTAATTTGTAATTCTTATCACTTTGAATCTGATACTAGACATCCTGAGGTAAGTCCAAGTTATTTGTGTAGGTAGATCACTAATCGGACTCGACTATCAATTCGCCTAACGAATACATCTTATAGGTATATATAACGGCATAAGTGTTAACCCTTAATTTGACATTGATAAAATTGTTTCCACCTAATTTGAGCCTCGTGCGCATTGATATATGTATAGTTCAAAACTATCAAAAATGCTTATTGAATTTTAGTCATTTTTACTAGTTTGTACCATATTATAAAAAGCTCACAAGGTTCAAATTAGGTAGAAACAATTTTCTTATTGCCAAATTAAGTGCTAAGCAATTAATGCAGATGTCTATACATCGCGAGAACGGGTGTCCTCTATGATATGATCATGAAGGCAACAGTTAGAAAAATACCAATTAGCATTATTAGGTACCCACTTGTGTGAATCTTCCGTATTGTAGCTTTTACTGGAAACAGCCTAATTTATAGTTGAGATCTTATAGTGATTGTGTACAAAAACTCTATAAATGTTATTGTAAATTTATTAATGCATCTATACCTCTATGGAATTTATTTTTTTGAACATTTATGTAATATACTTTTATCAACATATTGATTTTTTAAATTCTTGCTGCGCCTGCGCCGGTGCACTTATCAGATAAAAGATTAATTTCGATCATGTTTGCGTTTCGCTAGGTTTGGTAAAGCGCATGACATGGTCAAATAACTTCCATATTGGCTTAGTTTCTTGTTGATATTTTGATTTTCGTTTCGACTTCTAGATACTATTGTACTTGTTTATGTAGGTATGAAACTATCAATGTATATAGTATATGTATAGCATACGTGATCCATTAAAGTTTTATTAGAGTAATTTGTACGTACCTATATCCTAAAGTCTATGTTTCACGAGACCTTCAATGTATGTAAAATCTGTGTAATAGAGTTTTTAATAAATGTGAAAATCAATAAAACTATGATTTTCAATTTTATCACCATTGCACCTCTCTGCACCGTCTACTCAATGAGTAGATAACAGCCAGTTCGTTGGTCACACTCTAATCTTTCTAAAATGTGTAGCAGAAAAAAAAAACAAGAAAAAAAAATAGATGTTTTAAAATTCTTGAATCAGAACATTTGAACGTTATATTTTTTTCAGTCGGTCAATGAATATTTGACCTTTTTGTTACCAATAAGGTTGCTTTTTTATTGACCAGAGCATTACTGACGAGTATGGTACTTGCCTTGCCTTGTGTAACAAATAGAGAAGACTCCATTGAAGTCCATTGTCTTTTACCGGGCACAGTTCTAGACAGCCTGCAACATTTCTTGCAAACTTTCTTGAACATTCGCTGAGCCGCGAATCCAATCGTACCTCGATTGGATTGTAGTCTGCAAACGTCTTTGCGATGAGACTCGCAAATAAACCGATTACAATATTAAGAGGATAAATAAAGAAGGGTTAGGAATAATCACGATCCGTTCCATAGCAAAAGTCACTGATGTCACTTGGAAAGCTGCCACGCTAAAATGGACCTGGGCTGGACAAATCTGTCGCATGTCAGACGTCCCATGGGACAAACTCACGACCACGGGTTCCTCTACATGGCAGGCGACATCGTGGTAGACCCAGACGGAGATGGCGGGATGAACTTGACTCATTTAGGAAAGACTCGTCCGAATTAGCGCTTGATAGAGAGAAGTGGAGGGAGATTAGGGACATCTTTGCCCTGCAGTGGGACATTACGGGCTATTAATAATAAATAAAGAATAATATTGATCGTAACAATTTCCGTATATTTCCATTTTAACAAGAGATATTTACAAATAAATAAGGATAACATTTTAACACCGTGGTGACTAGATTCATTTTGTAAGTTTGAGCACAACATCAACATTTCCCGCACATTCCCCATAATAATATAAAGTTTTTTAAACTAAAACTGCCGCTGCATATTAATAGTAATTATTTTATTCGTTTGAAACCCGCTGGTTCCTCGTTCGTTTGACTTATTATATCTAATTATAATGATACCATACAATAAACACTTTAGGGGAAAACAACATTCCAAAAATATTAAAAAAACGTCTCACAATAAACACCTTAAGTAAATTTCACATGAAACAAATACAACAATTATTAAATATAGTTAATTTTATCGGATTATCTCCCTGTAGTCAGACTAGTCTGAACATCAAAATACCAAAAGTCAGACCAGTCGGACTGCTGATCGTAATAACGGGAATAATCCTAAAGGATGGGTATATAAGAAGACACTCTAGCATTGTAAAGACTAAGACATTAATCACGACAAATAAATGAAAACAAACGTTTTAAAATTACCCAAGTGAAATATTTTTGGGAAATAATTTACGTAATTCAGAACGCATCACAGATTTCAGACTAGCATTATTATGGTTTATTTTTAAACTGTATCGACCCAGCGTTTATGTATTTTTGGCGCGTTTTCCGCGGTGTGTTGGACTATATTTATTAGTTGTAAACAAGCTATTGACTGAAATTGTTTTTATGACACAATAACTATGAAATATATTCCGTTGATTTTATGGAAGACCTTAAAACGAATAAGCTAATCATAAATCTGTCATGTTGTTCCAAATTCAAAATGATGCTTCGAAATCTGTTGGTTAATTTTGAATTTCGTCAACATTGAGGTGGTATAATAGGTGTGTCAGTCATAACCGTGAGCCTAACTAATCTAAGAAAGGCTTCAATTATTATAGTTCTAATGGTCCAAATAGGTGAATGGCTTGGCACTTGTCGCTCTCGTCACCCAGGAACTGAGCGAAGAGTTCTTGATATCTTGACAATGTTAGCCCACCTTTCCTTCGGTCGTCGTCCTGAAAGAAAAATACATTGTTAACATTAATGCTTTCACAGCATAAAGAACGCTGTAAGAGTATCAGAAAAAAAAACTAGATACTAGAAGTAAGAACTGAAATCTCTTGTCCATCGCGATACTAGTGTATCTGACAGTTTTATTAAATACTACCTTTTGCCCGCGAGTTCGTACGCGTGGAATTTAGAATCTGATATTTTCCTGCGGTAAAATGGAGTCTATATTTTATGTTAGACCTCTAGCAATACATCAGTGAAAACTGCATTTAATTCCATGCAGTAGTTTTTGCGTGATGCGTGTAGAAACATACTGACAGACAGACAGAAAAAAAAAATCTAAAAACTGTTGTTTTGGCTTCTGTTGCTCTAATAAAGACCCCCATATTAATTTTTCTCCAATATCTATAATGTGCAGACGTCGGCCTGTTATAATTTTATTATATGTATAGATTACTTTCAGTTTAACCTGAACTGCTTACTCTACCAACCAACGTTTTTATACATCGAAAAATGAAAACTTTCTTATTTTCCTTTCGTTGTTAACTTACGTCGCAAGCCACTAAATCTCCTTTCATTAGACACCTGTAGGCGCGTGAGCATAAACAAACATTCGCCTGCCAATTTACGTGTGATCTCCACATTAATTGGATTTGAAGCGTAGAAGAAGCGTGAACTAGGAAATGTTTCCACTCAACTATCGTGCACAGATCTTGGACTGGAGCCAGGAAGAAAGCTGTCTTTATTGTTTTATACATCGTGTTGCATAATTTTATTTTGGGTTATTGCTTATTACCTATGTGGATGTTATTTCTGTAACGTGCGTTCTATATTTAATTCTCCGTGTTCTACAATATTGCGGTTTATTTGACAATGTTATGGTCGTTATGCCACAAAATACCTATGTTTTACGATTGTAGTACCTACCAGTCTTCTGGGCACGTTACCAGTTGACAGCGATGTGAAGGAGTACTATTACGCCCAAGTATTCGTTTAGGATAGGTATTCTCATTTTTTTTATTAATACGTTAGCATAAGTAGTTAGTTTTAAAATTAAATTACCATTATTTTATTGTAATAATTAAAAATAATTGTCAAATTGTAGTACCTATTGCCGAATAGGTAGTCCCAGTTTGAGAAAACGTAACAACGAAAATATATTATGTTGACTGTAAACGGTGATTATATTATAGAAATATTGGTAGTTTCTCGCACTCCTCAAATTAATGTCCTATACATTTAACTTCACGTGAGTTATGATTGATGAGGACATGTTAAAATTACTGTGAGGACACTTATCATATTCATTCATGTTTTATATGTTGGAGATTTTATTTTATTATGTTTATCTAATCATGAATGATACCAGCAGATGGAGGTTTTCACCTCTTTGCATTTGAATCTTCAAAGCTTTTCAAACAAACGAATACAAAAAATTGACGTAAGTACTTTCATTTTAATTTGTTTTCCTGCCTCCACCAGCAATGGATAGCAATACTAGTAATAAAGATGGAAGAGAAGATGAGAGAAACAGTTAAACCCTCATTACTTAGCATCAAGTGGCAAGTGTTAGCAATGAGCCGCAATCAGCCGTGTCAATGTCATCAATCTACATCGGCATCTGTTTGCCAACACATGCATCCTACTATACTTGCTAGGCAATAAGTATTTCTAGAACCGCGTATATTAGTACACGATCTATATTTTGTTTGTGATTGGCATTCATCTAGTGCGTATGACTACATATTTTAAATTTATCTGCCCGATTATTAAGGGAAATTTTTGCGCGGACAGGATTAAACTATAGTATACACCTATCATGGTAATAGGTTACTAGAAAAGTTTGGAGAAATACGCCGAGTCGAAGTTTTCGATCAATTTTCTAATAGGTATAAGTCAATATTTAGGTTTTGGTTTTATACGGTGTAATTGATATTTATTCTCGTTTTTAATCATTAATTTTATGAGCACCTAACTATTTCTTAAAGTGCGTTAATGTGATCGTTAATTTAATAGAAATGAAATTAACGTCTCGATGTTATTGCCAGTTTTAAAAATAGATTTCGCTCTCTTTAGTTATTCTGATGAATATCTAGGACTGCGGTTGAGATAGTCTAGAAGAAAATTTGCCCACAGATAATTTGCGGAAGCCTTTTAATATATATAATTTAACGAGTATATCACCAGGGGAAGCTTCAGGGAGGCTGGGGATGGAAGGCTTCTTCTTCTATCGGCACAAGCTATCACATGGTAATCACAAAATGACGAAATCTAAACTATCGAACAGTCTTTAGATTCCTAAATGTAAAGATCACTTCCTGTACGTTTCATTGACAGTTTTAGTCTTCCATTTTATACCACTAAAGTGTCAAATAGGTTTCCGGCCCGCGTGATGGTTAGCGGAACCACATCAATCCATGGACGACAGGTTACAATAACTGTAGTCTACATTACTTAGTCATAGAAGATTGTCTGAGTAATGTCAGTCACTTACATTGAGTAGGGAATTGAAAGCGTCATCAATGACTTTGATCTCCTCTAGCACCATCCTCTGTACACAGTCGTACCGGTACTCTTCTATCCCGATCACTCCATCGGCGTTGATGTCTATCATCCTGAAGTTGGTCTCTATGAACGCCTTCATGGCCTGAGGGAAGTCGTCATATTTGCGGCCCACACAGCTGTTCTTCACAGCCTGTTTGAACTCTTCAACCGTTATCGTACCGTCCTGTAAAACTTGTCATTGAGAACATGCTGTTGGATTTGAAAAAATAAATAGAAGCGGGAAGCGTGTGCGTGGCTTTGCGTGTGTGTAAAGTGGATTATAGTGGATATTAGTTAAGTAATTGGGTAAATGTTAAAGTACAGTCTGTCAAGAAGCGTAGGAAAACGTATGGGCCACATTTTTTTTCATATTTTATATAAAAATGCAACAAATGGTGACAGCTATACAGATATCTACTTTATCAGGGCTCGATTTTCCAGAAGAATTTATGTTTCTTCAAAGTTTATTTCTACTTTTTCTTGACAAACTATAACTTGTGTACGTCTCTTTGGTTATTATACTACTGATATGCCTCTACCATAATTTAGTGATTAAATAATACTAACTACGAAACTAATACAGCAGGCTCACGAACAACTATATTTACTATAACTTGATTACTACGCTGAAATGTATAGGTACCTATGTATACCAAATCTTCATGTATGTGATTTGTGATAAAGTGTAGGAACTGTGAAAGAGTCGTGTTGGTCATCAGTACCGAGACTGGAAATTTTCTAAAACCACCGATGTGTAAAAAAAGTTTGATTACTTTTTCTCATGGTGGCAACGCGTTTCGTTTATCTGAAAATTGGAAAGTTTGGTACAATTTTCACGATGATGAACTTTTACCGAATTTCAATAACTACTTTTAGGAAGTCCACCTGTCCTAACCAGCTATCCCCAACGCCCTGTCGTTAGAATTTAAAATTCTTAGTGCTTTAAACTCATTCTTGCTAGATAGTTCACGCTAGTGTGTCGGTAATTAGGCATTTGCTTTGCTTTAAAGTCAAGTACTGGCATAGTATTGCATATCTACTCTTATAAAACAGACATTTTGACAGAAAAAAAACTTTCTTCACCTAACTTTACCTGTTTGAAAAACGAATAAGAAACATTAAACTCATCGTTACCAACAAGGATAACCCACGGAGGAACTAAAAACAAGATCATCTTTTATTTCTTCCTTGGGACGGCAGATTAGGATTAATGGACGTTCCTTATACATCCAAGCATTTTCGAGCGACATTCACGAGACTACACAGAAGCGGACCACATAAGTGCAGAATAAGTTTTTCTAACATCTACAAAGGAATAGCATTATTGCGTCCACCGAAGCGTTGCCGACATCGCGTAGTGTGTAGTGAAGGTGTAACCGACATAGTCTGGCACCTTGTCGAAGTCTGCGAGCTGCGCGATCTCTTCCCAGAGGCTCAGCATTACGTGCTGGTACTTGGACAGGCGCGCTGCACTGCAGTCGCCTTTGCCCTCTAGCACGCATGTGCGGAGCGCTAGGCAGTGGAAGTCGTGAGCGTCCAGATAGCCGTTGTTGTCGATATCTGAAACAAGGCAGCAAGGTAAGCATGACATTCGTAATATTGTGTAGTTAAAACAGCCAGTTGGGCTGAACTTGATTGAGGAAGGCAAAGAACTAGGTGCTGTGACGTTGCGGCTTATCGATTCCGCTTTGTAAATCACATTCTGTTAATTTTGGAACTGTTATTTATCCTTTAGAGCCTACCGAGAGACTATGAGAACATTCAAACCTGTTTCATCACTGAGCACCTATCAAAATATAATGCAGCTATCATTATTTTATGATAGTAAAAACAAGAAGAAAGATTATAGAGATAGCCCCGTTAAACGCTGGCGTCCTATGTAGACGAATCAGAATTGAAAAACCGGTACTCCTGATTCTTCGAATTCATGTGCGAACAGAATTTGATTATCACTTGCTTTAATGGTTAAGGAAATAATTTATGTCGGACCTGCGCAATTGACAGAGCTTCATAACGTTCTTGATCAAGGTCTACGTTGTGAGGCCTAACCCTTCTCATTCTGATACCCGTTCCCAGCTATGGAACGGCAATGGCCAGAACTATGATTATTAATGACAGCAATTACTTGTGTTGTGATGATTCACATATCGTTTCAAGATCTGTCATCAGCTTAGGACAAGTGTGAGGTTCATTAACATTGTCGTAAAACGATGTCGATCTCCAATCAGTGTCGCAGTGAGTTAGCAAATGAGCTACGGCTGCCCAGTTGGCTGCCAGGGCATGTAAACAATAGGGAACTATTAATTTAATAGTGCTTCCCATGCCAAGACCCGGGGATCCTTCACTTCGCAATCATTCTTGATTTTTCAAAACAATCGTAATATAATTGATGTCGATGATTGAGTGCGCGGGTGTTCGGACACTAGAAATTTATGTACCTACTTCAATAACAAAATTTGCCAATCATAAGAATAGATTCATAGTTAAAATAGTCGATGAAGACATCTGGGATCTCTGAAAGCATGTGTGGCTGGCACATGTTGGCTATGACTTTGACAGGATGGTAGAAGATAAAATAGTCAAAGAAGCTATAGTGTTTCAAAACTATTACAAAATGTAAACCTTGAATTATTCATCTTAAGAATTCGAAATTAGAATCGATTGTGAAAGTTGATCCGTACTACCGGTTAACAAAGGGCTTTTAAAATCAATGCCAGACAGATTTGTGACAACAGCCGTGTTTATTTTTACCTAATGATATCGAGCTGACTAGATTGCCAGTAAAAGCAGGAACTATGGTACGGTAAGCTCGTAAAACGGCTCTCGGCGAGATTCTTAGCTAATTAATGTCACCCTAGTCTGAATTCGAGCCTAAAAATATTTCTCAACAAGTGTTAATTGATCGCCTATCATTATAGACACGGGTAGGCGTAAATGATTGCTCAATGAGTACTATAGCTGTCCTACAGAGACTAGTTTATAGTTTTCTGGGGTATAGTAAGTTGTAATTGTGAAATCTTGGCAGGCTCGGGAGAAGATATCGTGAGCACGTTCCGTCATTTATAGATTGATGGCTATCATTGTATCACGCATTCTGCTCAGGTCACTGTCATGTTCCGCGTAATCTTTAAACAAATATAAGAAGAAAGAATCTTACAATAGATTGCCGACATTGCCAAAGTGCGAAATACATCTTTACCTCATTGTTTGAAGGGTTTACTGAAGCTAAAGCTGCCTTGATTAATAAGATATATTAACCACAACGTGTTTTCCTAATCTCGTCCCGAGATCTTGGGAGTTCATGAATCTGGGGAAACTCTTCACTACTTTTTAACGTTTCTGTACAGAAATGTACCTTACCATGTTTAGCTTTCGTTATCTAAGCTCTCATGGAAGACCGGAATATTAACATGTTTCTGAATTATTTTATTTTTGTCTCATTGCTTATTGCATTGCTAAACTTAGTTACAGTTAAAAATATAGACTAGGTAAGTATATTTAACTTTCATGCGGTTAAAGATTTTTCTTTAAATTTCGACACACAGCTTCCAATCTTCTGGTAGGAATGCGAAGAATAATCATTGAATTAGTTCAGACTACGATTTATTTATAATTAGGTACACATAAATTGGCAAAATCGACGGACAAATTTTACTGCTACTTTTAGTCCACCAATGCGTATACGCCAATCTCTTTAGAAGAGTCCTTGTATCGCAAATATATAGCATAAATAAAAATAACTGACACGCGGACACTGTAAAATACATTATGATCAAGAAAATAAACAGAAAATAAAAAGCCAACTGTTAGACGTACGTCCAACACGACATAGCCAGATGAAATGTACAACCTGAAGTAGAAAAGCCATGAAAATGGCTCAAGAGTGTATTAAATAGAAAGATACCTACGTAAGTTTATAAGGGGGAACCAGAAACACTATTTACTTTCTAAATGGAGGATAAACAGCGTGTTTAGAAAAAGTAATAGTTGTGGAATCTAGAAGTAATGATTTGTTGACTCATCAAATTGCATTTAGCTCGTGATGAATGAATCAATGTTTGAAAACTGCAATTTTAGTAGTTAGAGTTACCTACATAAACTTGTACACTGTTATTTCATCACATTAGTTCGAAAAAGATGTATGATTCTTTAAAAATAAAAATATCGAGCTGGGTCAAGTCCAAAGATACAAAACAATTGAACGATTAAAAAATATGTCGTAGATTTGTAGAATCACATCAAGGACGTTTTGCATTGTAAACTGTCTTCAGGCATACCTACCTAATAAATTAGTGTACGGAGATTTCGTGACATCTGTTGAAAATCTTCTAAAGAATTAATCGAATGAATTTTTATTTTTTTATGATAATTTGTGAGATAGTCAAATTAAAAATTTGGAGAAAGTTTGACCTGCTTTTATGATTACAAGTGTGATAGATATAATATTAAAAAAATATACGAATTCAAGTAGTTCGCTATACTCATTTATATTGTACGCTATTGATCAGCTGGCTTTCAAACGCACGATATACAAACGCATATGAATGTAGATACCGCAATAAGCTGCCGCGTCAGGAGTTTAAACAGAATCACGCTGTAGAATAAACACTTTAAAACTCACCGTAGAGGTATCGCACAACAAACGCAACTCTGTTATCCCAGGAGTACGCCATTTTGATTGATGAACAGTTAATGTCTTTAGAAGTTAGTAGATTGTTGGTCGGTGTTGGTTATGGCTAGTTTATAGTAGCGCGGCGGCGGTCGCGGCTCAACTGGCGGCCGCCGCCCGCGCTTCTCCGCTCCGAATAAACCAACGAAATAAAACAATATTACTAGACGACCACGTCATCAGACGACATCCTAAATATCTAGTGCCGTGGTCAACTTATTAACCGTTTGGCAGGGACAACGCGGGACCAGCCTACGGAGTGCGTGGCCTCATCGATGCAAGGTCGTGGGTTGCATTACAACGCATCTAAATTAAACCGAGTCCTTGCGTCCACTACCAATCAACAAGTAATTATAACTATCTACTAATGACTAATGGGTATCACGTTCACTTGCTAGGTTCATAAATACTGCCATGTGCAGTGGTATCTTCACGCTAGATCCTCAGTGGAGCAAACAGAATCAAGTATACATTACTACAGCCTTAAACACATAAATAAAATAAATTCAGCCCATTATTATCCCACTGCTGGGCAAGGGCCTCTTCTCAGATTGAGAAGGGTAAGACCTTAGTCCACCATGCTGGTGCAGGTTGGCGGATTAAACACACCATCAAGAACTTTTTGGAGCCCTCTCAGGTGTGCAGGTTTCCGCACGATGTTATCCTTCACCGTTAACGCAAATGATAATCAAATTCTGATCCGCACATGATTCCGAAAAGTCAGAGGCTGGCTGGGTTTGAAATCGGACTCTCTTGCATGGAAGGCGAGTGTTCAACCACTAGGCTATCACACATAGGTTTATATTAAAGATACAGAGAAAATCAGCATCTTCTCACCTTTAAGGTGTTCATATGATAGAGCTATAAATAAATGGACTGATTCAACCGGGAAGTACGTACATACTACACAATTTTAGAATAGTAAAGTACCTTCAGTGTGTTAATGTGTATAGTGTGTATATGAATAGTTATTATAAGTCCAAACACCCGCCATCAATATTGGTCTCTAATTGGGAAGGGCACAAAATGTCCGGGCCGCAACGCATCAGTAACTCTTCTGGTGTAGCGATCCTCAGGGACGGCAGCTATTATTTCAATGATCCGCATGGTCAATCATCTACCCTGTACCAAATATGTAGATCCGTCGTAGAACTAAATGTTATAAGTCTATTTCGAGACTGAAGAAGAGATGACGGCTTGATAGAGACAGTGGCGGTCAGAGGGTCCAATCGTACAAGTCAAATTGACAAACATCCTAAAAATAAGCAAATCATGCAAAATTTTAATAAATTATTAAGTTTCTGCTTAAAACGTCTAAACAATGAAATCAAGAATATGTAGTTAGGTTTTTTATTTATATTATATTTGATTTTTTTCTGAAATCCCTCCCCCCAATTTTTGGCTGCAATCGCGCCTGGATTGAGGTCCATCTCAAATGACTGAATAAAGACTAAAGTTAGTCTTGCTACGATGCTTGCCACTAAAGTTAGTAAAGCAAGTCTTAGTTTGTAAGTGTAATGTGTGTTACTAACAAAATATGAGTCTATGTTACTTGAAATAAAGTTTTAAATAAAGTACGTTTTTCAAGTCCAATTTTATTTTTAGTTACTGTATATACCTAAGTATTGTGTCTGTAATTGGTATTTTTCTAAAAAGATAATATAATCAATATTCACAGTCAGCTGAATCGAACGATGAACAAAGCAACACAGATTACTAAAAAAATATACTGAATTGTGGTCTCAATCACGCTTGCGTTTTGTTCTGTTATGCGAACGCGAGAATGGCAGGAAGATTGATGAGTACTAGGTATCTAGTCATTGACTAGTACTAAGTATAGTTTTCATATTATTGATTGGTTAAATTATTATCTTTGTGGTCAAAGATAATAATTTAACCAATCTAGTTAATCTAGTAGAGTTTGGCTCCTTCAAAACAGCTGCCTGTAGCCTGTACGTAGTGAGGCGCGAAAATCTAGGTCTATGGGCGTCGCATTGTCACTTTGACTCTCAGATAAATCAATCCTTAGATGTAGCGTATTAAGTTGAACAATTTACTCATACTTAACACTCTTCGTTCTAATATCAGTTTGTGTGTGACAGAAAGAGATAGCAAAAGCCGTTTATGCACGTCTTGAAGCGCTGCGCGCTACCGGCCGAGGGCAGCCATATTTGTTTGTTAACCAGCTGGTTACCAATGTGTCGTTACGATAATTGGACTTTTTAGTGGTTTTCTTCTCGATTTTGAAGTTTTCCTTACTGTGGATATATTATAAATTAGTTATGGCGTGTAATGTTCCCGGTTGTTCTAGCCGAGCGGGTATATTGACTGAAAATAATGCAAAATTATCTTTTCATAGGCAAGTCGAATTCATGTTTATTGAACTTTACGAAGCAAACTTGTAAATCTTGCTTTTTATTCTCACTTAAAATAAAAGTAATACATGTATTTAGTGCGTACACAGTTTCATTATGATTCTAGCTGTTAGTGTTTAACAAAAAACATTAAAAAGCAAGCTGACTCGGTATGTATGTATGACATTTCACCTACTTTATAGTGTTGTGAATCAGAATCAGAATATTTATCGATAATTTTAATATTTTGTTAGAGTGGATGTTTTCTTGATTATATAAAATAAAATTAATTTTGGTCATTTTTAAACTGGTGACAGTCAGAATAAGATTTGTTAATTCAAATTTAAAAATGGTAGCTCTTTTCCATTTTCCATTTGTATTTCGGTTGTGAAATTTTCCAGAAAGTGCGTCGAGTTGAGCTTTAAGTTAAAATAAAAAGTGATTAACATATTTGACTTGTTTTATTTCACATTTCTATGAAAGACTAGCCTACATGTATAAGTCAACCTCATATCAATGGTAACAAAACTAGTAAAAGCAGATCTTTTCCTCTGTAACACTGTCCGCTGAAAATGGTTTTGTTACCTTTAATATGCGGTTGCACCAATGAATGTCCCATCCAGTACCTAAAATATACCACCAATACCACTATCTATAACTAGATATAGGCTGATTAGTTCGGAAGTAGACTGTAGAAGGCGCCACTGCGCTTGTTTACATAAAAATACCGCAAGAGGGCTCTCTTTACCCAGTATCTTATACTTTTTGGGTAAAAAAATATAATTTATGGTATCTTTTCAAACAAGAACTTTACTGAATACATAAATTGCATAAATAGATGCAGCTTGATAGCTTGAACTCTAATCCGTGCTACAGGCTATTCAATTTAATATTCAATCTGTAGAATCAATTTGTGAAGTTGAAATTGACCTAACCCGACTCACGATCACGAATCAACCGGTCTCAAAATTTCATTTATATGACATTAACTAAAGTGCTATATCATGCTAACAAAACCGCAGGCCGAAGTTATTATTGAATATACGTCATTTCTGAACATTTAATCTTTTTATATTGGCTTTACGATTTTTATCGATACCGACAAAAACCATTTAAAAATGAACATCGCTATTGATCAGTATAAATATAGTTAGGATTGTATAGTCAAAATGGAGACATTGCGTTTGTTTCGCATATCCTGAGCCACTATCATTATCTCTTTCTATCATATGTCATTTTTCTGTGTTGCGAAGAAAATAGTGATATGTCTCCGGCTCTTGCTTAATAAGATCCATCTAGTATATTCTTTATCTGAGCTTTGACTTAACTTATACATTTTTTATTTTTTTATTTATTAAGGCTTTGGATATCGGTGTCCTTTAGCCTTTAACTTATACATATAGATCAGTGTTGCCACTCCCTAGATTTCGAGATACCGTACACCCGGGTAAAAATTGCCGTATATTTACAAAAAACAAGAAAAGAAATTGAATTACGTGTACTGACTTACTCTCTCGTGTACTGAGTAGAGTAGCTTTCGTGATGCTATGATATATGTTTGTTATGTTATCTAGTTGAAAGACAAGAACAACAAAAATATGATACTATGGCCTCAGTTTCATTTTTTTAAGACAAAAACAAATGATCGTTTATCTCTTGATTTTTCCGACTTAAAAAGTTATTTATTCAATTGCCGGATTGCCGTATTTTATAGTACGGTAATGAGCATCCTGCCGGATGCCGTACATTGTATGATTTGGAGGCCTAATTGCCGTACGAAACGGCAATTGCCGTACTTTCGGCAACACTGATATAGATAAGTTTAGCGGCAAGGTTTTTTTCTGGATCAGGGCAAGACATGAAGATTACTACCTAATTACTTACGAATAGGGTCGTCAATAATGTCTCAGAAGCAAGCTAGAATATTTTTGGTGGGAAATGTTGTTGTAAATGCCAATGCCTTAATTAACTACGCTAGTCTATGTGTATTCGAATCAAGGACTGGACATATTATTTCGATGAATTGGTATATATGCTACGTAAAATGGAGTTTATGAAATTATAAGGCTCGGGAACGCAACTGTCACAAAGCTGCACTTGTCAATGTCATTGACCCTCGCAAAACATCGTAATTCCTAATAATTTTATACTTATGTTTTGGAGCCATAATCGTAAATTGGAATTGTAATATTTATGTTTTCCTATTTACCGAGTGATTTAGTACTGAATAATGTTCCACAAGAGTTATAGTAACTTTGTAAAAGCTAGTTCTCCAGAACAATGTACGGAATTTAAACAGAACAGTGAAATTTTAAGTGGAGAGGAAGCACGAAGAATATATTTGGAAGAAGTGAAAAACGCGAAAGCTTCATTATCAGGCAGCACCAAAAGCACATGTTCATTCAAAAATAAAAGAAATATTGAAGATAATCTAGAGGAGCCACTACCATTGTCAAACAAAGATTTGTTCATTACTGTTCAGAACAATGATGTTGACACACTGAAGTCTGTTTTAGACAAATATCCTGATAGGATAAATGTGGTCGATGATTACGGTTGGAGTTTACTCATGATTGCTTGCCAGGCAAGCTCCATAGATGCTGCTAAAATATTGCTTAAAAGAGGTGTAGATATGTCTGTTAGAGATAAAGCAGGTAACTCAGCTCGAAGTTTAGTTATAAAGAATAAAAATTATGTTTTAGCAGATATATTACTAAGGTACAAACATAATGATACTCTAGTCAATTCAAAACAAGGAATTAACAGAGCTAAATCAAGAGAGGAATTCATGTGTGACATTTGTAATAAATCATTTCCTGATAGAGAGGAACATTTGTCATCAACTTTACATAATATAAGTGCAAGCAGAGGGAAGAAAATACCTGCAAGTTATGTCCTACCAGAGACAAACAGAGGTTATCAATTAATGTTAAAAGGTGGATGGGATAAGCAGTCTGGTCTAGGAAGGGATGGATCTGGTAAATTATACCCAATCAAAACTGTACAGAAAAAAGATAGAAAAGGCCTTGGACATAAAAAGCGGAAATGTGAAGAAATGTCAGTAGAAGACAATGTAAAACATAAAAATAGAAAAAAGTTGGCAAAAAATCACCAGAGTGATAAATCATTTGAAATAAATTTTAGGCGAGAATTTTACTAAAACATGTTGTTTTATTTTATTATTTTACTGAGTGGGTAACTTAAACAGTGATGGCAATTATAAAATCATACAAAGATCTGAACAAAATTTATATTGATTTTTTAATAAAATATAATGAAAAATATATTTCATTTATTCACTTTAAGCACTGTACATAACATTTGCACAAGTGTATAAGTTTATTGTAATAGTCAATAATACTTTTCATTTTATTGAAAACATTTTATTGTTGAGGCATTTCGGTATTTGTGCACAATTGCATAAAAATAAGCAGTAAAAATCTGTAATGAATATAATTATTTATGCTACATACATAACATGAAGAACATTTTGTAATTATTCTTATATTGTATTTATAATTCTTCATTTATAATTTCACAACTTCAGCTAAATACTTTGACTTACATCTAACTATAATACAATATACTTATCTACATAATTATATTGCACTCTTAATTGTTATCAAAGATTAGGGGCTACCCAGTTGAGGAAGTGCATAGCCAGTTCAAATCCTGCAAAGCAGGCAGCATTGGCTGGGAAGGCTCTAAGCATGACAGGTGCCACACCCTTGTACAAGGCAGTTGGACCTTCTCTCTCCATCAACTGTTTGAATACATCCCTTATACCATTAGGATATGTCCCCTCGGGAGCTGTTTGCAGTCTACTCTTCAACACATCGGCTGGCATGCCTACTAGCCAGTTAGCTATTCCAGCACAACCTCCTGCTATTATTGTTGCCATCATCTTCAATTTAGCAGTAGCATCCTGAGGTACAATTAGTTCTTTGACCCATTCATAAGTCATGAAGTACATACCACTGGCAGGAACATCTCTAAGTATTGTGGCTACACTGCCTTTGTATATGCTTCTTATGCCGCCTTCTGCATACAGCTGCCTGGCGCAGTCAACCATACCTTTGTATTTTTGTGGCGCATTACCACCCTGTTGAATCTGAAGTAGACATTTGATACGTTCTCCTGGTGCCATGATGGATGTGGTGAAAATTCCAGAGAATGCGCCCGCAGCGAAAAGTTCAGGCTTTGTTAGAATTTGGTTTTGGTCTGATTTTATTAATTTCTTACCAAGTCCAAAGCCAAAGAAACTTATGGCAAAAATAGGGGCAACACCTGTAAGTGGCGCCGACATGCCTTTGTACAGGCCTCTGAAGCCTTCCTTTTGAATAGTCTTCTTGAAGCACTCATAGGTACCAGCGTACAATGGTGTTTCGCCTGGTTTGGGCACGGGCATAGTCTGTAATCTCACTTTTACGGTGTCCATAGGATGGCCCGCTAAAACAGTGCAGACACCACCAAAACCACCGCTTAGAAAATATTTAATTGGGCTACTCTGTTCCGACATTTTCGTTTCGTTTGATCGTTCGGAGGAGAAAGGAATGGATAGGCAACTTTATGAAACTCGTTTTCTGTCGATACACTTAATAATAATTTTATAATCAACAGCTGTCTTGTCGCATGTCAAAGTCCATTCTAATCGCGTTCCAATCCTTCGCAACGACGAATAATTGCCTTGATAATTGATTACTTGTTTTTTTTTTCACCATTTAATTTAGCACGGGTTGTTGACAAGAATCATACAAGAATCTTACATGCATTTGAGATTTCTAATACGGAACGTAGATTGTTACTCGGTTTTACCTATTATTTCGGCTAGGTTATGAGGTTACATATGTTTTTTGTTTTTAATAATAATCTGTGAATTTGATTCGTTGTTGGGGTTGACAGAACTGACAGAAGTAAAATAATGCATGACGTGAAATTGACATTTCCAACTGCAACTGTAACTTGCATACAATAGCGCACACTGCAGTTCAAATTTATTTACAAGACGGTACACGCGTGACGCGGTAGTTGACTTCCAAATGCTGGATTTAAATTAATACTCTTCTGTAAACATGGCGTGTACAAAAGAAGAAATTGAAAGAAAGCGCCTGGCTGCGCTACAAAAACGTCAAAACAAACAGACCTGTTACTCAGACCAAAATACTCCAACAAAATTTAGCTTCGTTCAGTCAAGAAGCCCATTACCGTCGCCGTCAAATGGAGGTGTTAAGCCGTTGTTCAGTAATTCCAACAGAAATCACCCTTACGCTAAAGCAGTTAGGAAGAGTGATGAAAGTAATGTCCCTGTGGGGAAGGTTGTCAGTGGAACAGTGTACTTGATCTCTGAAGACAGGTTCGAAGTGAATCCGTCTGAGTTCTGTACGCCACTCATAAACATATTCAAGAGCTTACCTTCTAAAAGTTATGGTTAGTAATTTTGGTACTTTATTGATATGCTTTGTAATTAACCTTATATATCTATTGGAATCTGGCCTCTTTAAGTAAATGTTGGTCATTGGATCAAAATACCCTCAGTCAGTAAATAAAAAATTATTGTTTTTGGAAAATACTTAAACGGTGTGCAAGCATTTTAGGACTTAGAAACTTTCACTTAATACCTCAAAACATGGGATTCCTACATAAAACCCACAATATAGTCTAATCAAGCTTGCATATTCATTAGTGCTTGTCGAAAAACCACTAAGCTGAAAAATTCTAAGTTTTCATCATTTATTTTTTCCTAAAACATAAAAAATAAAAATTGTTGTCTCAAGTTTTCTATGTCATCTGCGCCCTATAGAATTTTAGATATACCTATTATGAAAAATTTTCCAAGTCCTAAAATCCTTGCACATGCTTTGCTACACTCTAACCAAACGGGTGCTTATCCTGCATTTACATTTCAGATACTAAATCAAAACTGTGGAATTTTTCAATTAATGATTATCAAGAACTGATGTCCAAAGTGTCACCTTTGACGCCCCACATAGTATTAGGTCCTATCCCACCATATGTCTTGAGGGTAAGCTACTCATACTTTGTATCTTTTTTATCATTATAAAAATAATTGAATTGTATCATATTAGTATCTGCTTGTCAAAAATTTCATTAATTCAATTCAATTCAAATATTTTTTTGGTTTTAAATATGGTTACAATTTGTGTTACATAATTATAATATCCAGTAGTTCAGCATATTTGGTTAAAACATAATGATTATTTTCAATTAACTTTTCAATTCCCAGTGCCACCTGTAGCTATTTACATTAAAAGAGCCATTTATGACAAAATATGTGAATTTATTAATGAAACACAACACACAACTGTGTTCAATTAGGTACTGAGAGAAAATGCCATCGATCCCAACAGTGTCGACTTGTCGCCCATCGAATCCACCCTCAGACATAAACTCATGCCATTTCAGGAAGATGGAGTCAGGTAAATGATATGACTGATTACTTGTAAACGTTTCTTATTAATCACCTGTATAATCACAATAGATAGCTCCATATAAGATATAAGATACTATCAAATTTATTTTAAAATTATTAATGTTTTTTAATATTGTATGTAGCTTTCTGCGGAGCATAATTAATATTATCCTTATTACTATACAATCCATGTATATTCCTTATATGACGAGATGCTAATCTATGTGAAACACAATACAAAAGAGGATAAATTCCAATTAATTACATCATATTCGCGTTACTGATAATCCCTACAGTAACGAAGACTGACATAGTAAATACTATATAATGCAGGTATTTAGTAAAATGTTTATTATTTATCTTTAGATTCGGCATATCCCGGCGAGGTCGTTGCATGATAGCGGATGATATGGGGCTGGGCAAGACATTCCAAGCACTTGCCATTGCCAGCTACTACCGACACAACTGGCCATTGCTCATAGTCACCACATCTTCTATGAGGTAACATCTATACTAATATTATAAAGAGGTAAAATTTGTTTGTATGTAGGGGGTAATCTCTGGAACTAATGGTCCGAATCTGAAAATTATTTCACCGATAGATAGCTACATTATTCCGGAGTACTATACGCAATAAATGTAGATCACGCGGACGAAGTATCGGGATGAATTTAGTGTAAGGCTTAACCCGTACAGCACACCATACGTTTTTATTTTCGTAATTCTGTAACACTGAATTATATGAATGTACACGCACTGCGAAAAATATCCTCGCGATTTATGCATTAAAAATCGCACGGTGTGATTTCGGTGTGCAGGCTATGCCTTACATATACTTAGTAATAGTAGCTATCCGATTATTATTATTCTCAGGGATAGTCATAGGAAATGCCGACGCCATCTAGTTTAAAAAAGACGTGTAAAAGTGACTGAAAAATCCTAATTGCGAAATAAATAATTTCATTTCATTCCGATCTCCGGGCGAAAAGAACGCAGACCAGACATGTATGACCTGTCCTGAATTTTTGGTAAAACTTATTTATTTGTTTGTTTGACTGTACATACTGTTATGTATTAAGGATAATTATCACCCATGGGCCATTGTGAAACAACTGGCCACATAGTCACTAAACCACATAATTATGAAACATAAACAAATTATCTGATAGGCCTATAGCCATACCTAAACCACAAACTATTAAACCACAGGCTAATTTCAGTATCTATGGTTTTCCGTCATTTTATTCATACGAATTTAAATATAAAAATGGAAATATTTTTGATACACAAAAAAAAACAAGAAGATGAAATTTTCGCAAAAGTTTTCATCAAATCTTTTTTTTTTTAATTTTGCCCCACACTAATATTTCTTCTGTGTCGTGGGTACAGTTTACAAACATACATGTCACATATACACACAACCAGACCCGAAACAACTATTTGTAGATCATGCAAATAGTGGTTCCGTACGGGAATCCAACCCGCGACATCTAGCGCATGAAGCTAATCACTTAGCCACAGCGGCAACCGTGTCGTCAGAAATATAATTATGTATTTTATTGACTGTCTGACGCATTAACGCATGAAACACGAATTTTAAGGTTACTGTTTAGCTCGGAGGCTAGAGCAGCTAGACTCTAACCGTGCCAAGTCGTAGGTTTGATACCTGCTCACGGACAATAATTGTTTTTCCGAAAATATGAAATATATGGTTTCATGGTACCTTGTAGGGACACATGGCAGAACAAGATCCAAGAGCTGTTACCCTCAGTACCAATGATGAACATAGCAACGCTAACTAGTGGCAGGGACACTCAACTAGTTGCTGATAATCAAGTAAGTTATATTTACTGTGGTTTCAAGTATTTTAGTTATATTAATATTATACCAGACGTGGGTGTCGATATAGACCACTAAAGTTAATTGTCAGTACACAACAGACTGAGACTGACATTGGTCTAGTATTCGCAAGCGCAACTGCCATGTGTGAGGTCCTGGGTTCGGTTCCCGGGTCGGACAAATTGTTATTGGATTTTGGTGTATGGAAATTCTCAATAGCAGCACGAAATCTGGAACTGTGCCCGGTAGATGGAACTAGGCTCGCCCCCATTACATGGAACTCAATAACTGCTAAGGCGAAATGTATAACAATACATCTCTGCTTAACCCTTGCCTTTCGGGGGCTTTAGGCGTGATGCTATGTTGTGAATCATACATATCTTTTTTGAATGTTCATAATGTATGCCAGCCGTTGCTGAAAACAAGTGCTTTGGCACATCTGTCACAGCAATATGTTGAATGATGGCCGTCTTTGCGCAGATGTGGCGCATATTTTCCTCACTTGTCTTTCTTATTTGATTGCCTCGTTGGTCTAGTGGTCGCAAGTACGACTGCGGAGCGTGAGGTCCTGGGTTCGATTCCCGGGTCAGGCCAAGATTTATTCGGTTTAAATTCTAAGTAGCAGCACGGAGTCTGGAACTGTGCTCGGCAGATGGCAACAGGCTCGCCCCCTATTACATGGGACTTAGTAACAGCATCGGCGAAATGTGGGTGTACAATAGTACACCTCTGCCTAACCTTTCGGGGAATACAGGCGTGATGCTATGTTATGTTGTCTTTATTATTTTATATATATTTTTTGTGTTTTATTTTATGCATCACATCCTGGCGGAAATAAATCGATTTTCTTTCTTTCTTTCCACTTAACCGATTCATTTCCACCATCATTTTCATACATACTTTAGCCAGGCCCCGAACATAAATAATATTAGGTCAATATATAAGTTTGCAAACTGTTACCAATGGTTTGCTATCCCTGACGTATAAAATATAAATATATTCTAAATGGCCAAGCATATTGTCCACTTCAATGTTTAATTTAGGATAAGAAATGGTAGTTCTCTTATCTCAATCTTTTTAAATCTGTTTTCTAGGTAAGTTCGATTTGACGCACCAGGTGCGTCATGGACCTCCCGTGATATTTGCTTATGACGCGCCTGGGGCGTCATATTGGCCATGAATCGGTTAATAAGGTGATTAATGTGGTCTTTCCAGACGAAAATCGTGATAGTAAGTTACAAGATCACAAGCATGCACACGGATCTATTGAAGAGTAAAAAATTTGGTGTCGTTATCATAGTGAGTATTATTAGAATATCGCACCCTCCGAACGAAAGTGACCTATACTCGTTTTGTTTAGGTATTTAAATAAAGGTAAACAATCTTGATGTGACTTTTTACACAAACACAATATTAAACAAATAAACTACTGCTTAAATCCTAGATTCAATTGATTTGGTAATCGTTATTGTTGTTTTACATTGGTGTTTAGTAGCTTTTTATTTTTGAACTGAGTTTTTAAACAAAAAATATTAAAAAGACACATCAAGGTTGTTTACCTTTAGTTAAATACCTAAAGAAATCGAGTATAAGTCAAACATTTAATTTGTGGGAACTGAGCAATAAAATCTTCAAAAATGTATACTTTTTAAGGTCAGTTTTGGTCGTTCAAGAATTTTGAGTTAGATCACAATCATTCTAAGGGTGCGATATGTACTTAATACTGATATCGTATTGATTTAATGTCGATAGTAACTTATGCCTACATTTGTCCTCGTGGTTTCAGTGTTGTTACATAGTAACAAACATCAATACATACAAACATCAATTCACCGTTGTACCCTATAGGCATTTTATAAATTTTCTGCTAAACTTAAGATCCTAAGTTCGATTCCCATATCGGGTGAAGTGTTATTGGGATTTTCTGAAATTGAAAATGAAGCCTCAAGTATGCAATTCTGCTTTGTAGATAGCATTTTAACTACTTGCTGATATAATGTCCGATAGTAATCTAACAGATATATTATAGATTCAATAAAAATAAAAAATTACAGCCAGAGGGTTTATATACTAGATATACTTATCGTTATTGGTGTCAGCAGCCCAAAAAAGTCTGACAACCAGTCTAACCTTAGAGTATCAGTATCTCCCAGTTACTGGGTGGCGGAGGACAGAAGGCATTCGCTCCGTGTAAAATACTGATGTTCAGCCGCAACCGGTTAGATTGGAAGCCGACCCCAATGTAGTTGGGAAAAGGCTAGGCAGATGATGATATACTTATCAGTCACTAGTCAAATTTGAACGCGTTCTGTTAGATAAGTTATGTATAAGTAATAAGTTTCGCGATGTTCCAGGATGAGTCTCACTACCTGAAGTCTCACAAGGCCCAGTGCACGGTGGCTCTGGGCAGTATCACCAAAAAGTGCCAGCGAACAATCCTACTGAGCGGCACTCCTGCGCTCAGTAGACCCGCTGAGCTGTACACACAGCTGACGCTGATCGAGCCCGGTCTCTTCACATCATATACTGAGTTCGGTAAGTATGCTGAAGAGCATCGCCAGACCGGGAGGGGGGGGGGGGTAATTCTTACTTACTTTGACATAAATCTCTTCCTCTGTAGAAAAAATCACTAAAATCTCGATGGCATTTGACCGTTAGTTGCATGTCCAGCGTTATAAAGTAAATACATCTCTAATGTGATTATAAGAATTCGAAAAAAGCCAAGCATGCAGTATATATATATCTCGATTTCGCCATGATCTCTAATTGCTCGAGAATTGCCCAGAGGTCGTTTTTACTGCCTATAGAGATTATGTGAATATCCGATACCATATTATAAAAACGTGTATAGGACATTTAAGAATCTTAGACCATTTGAAAGTTGATATGAATTTAGTTTATCATGATAGTGTTTCTAATCGCTTGCGAAAATTTTTTCCTCTAGTTCTTTGCTTTATGGGTCCATGGTTATTTAGTGGTTTCTAAACAACTATGAGTTCATAGACAATTTTAACTTTACTTGTAGATTAATCCGGCGTTAAAACACCCATTATAATCCCCTATTCAATCTTACAATGCGTTTCATGATGCTCCAGAACCCCTAAAGTCCTAACCATGTGGATACAGGATTAACCCTTAGCTTTATAACATCTCAACCTTAACTCATTCAGGCAAGAGGTACTGCGACGGAAAGCAGACCAACTTCGGTTGGGACATGACGGGCCAGTCCAACCTCGCTGAGCTGCAAATCATACTGCAGAAGCGGTTCCTCATTAGAAGAACCAAAGAACAGGTCCTCACAAAACTGGAGGAGAAGACCAGGTGAGGTGCACTACTTTCAGAGTGTTTAAGAACATGTTCGAAAGTGTTTTTAAAATGTGTGTGAGTGAGACGCCCATATTGATAGTACAGTCGGTACCCTACATTACCCAGTGGCGTGCGGTTCATAAAGACACTGCCTACCCTACTTAATTATAAGATTTGAGGTGGCAAATCACATGCATCATTATTTAATCGACAAGACGACAAACCAAAACCAACATGCAGTAGGTATTATTGGTAAGTAAGCTGTTAAAATTTTCTACCTACCCTGTCTAAAAACTGTGCACGCCGCTGACATTACCTGACCCCCCTTGACATTATATGATGAATTCCAGGGGGTCAGATAATGTAGGGCACCTACTGTACTACCGCCATTTATAATTCGATTCGACCGACTAATCTGCAAATAATATCTTCGTAGAGAGACAGTGCTGCTAGACCAAACGCTTCTCCAGTTCAGTAAAGAGGCGGAGAAGGGTCTGTCGGACATGGCCGACGCGTACAAGTCGAGCAAGTCATCCGACAAGCACGCCGCACTTATCTCTTACTTCAGCGAGTCCGCTAAAGTCAAGATACCAGCAATATGGTGAGTATAACTATATAACTTTCTACCTATATTTACGTCCCAAGCTACGATATTGCAGCTCGGGACGAAACATTCGACATTCAACAACCCTATCTTTACAGTAATAAATACTTATTTTCCTCAGCAAGTACATCAGTCAGATGCTAGAAGACGGCAACACGGGCAAGTTCCTAGTGTTCGCGCATCACCGGACGGTGATCGACGCGATCTGTCTCACGCTGGACGAGGCCGGCGTGCACTATATATCTATCGTCGGATCCACCCCCGCTAACTCTAGAGCGGTGTGTATTATCATTATCTAGTAGTGCGTCAGGTATGTTCGCAGCGATCAGACGCAGGCGTGCAGCATCCTTGTTACACAGAGTGCCGGCCAGCACCAACAAACTGGATTGTCCAATTATTCAATACCAGCTTCCGCCCGCGGCTTCGACCGCGTGGTTTACGAACCCGTACATTTTTCCGGGATAAAAAGTAGCCTATGTGCTATTCCAGACTATAATCTATCTCTGTGCCAAATTTCATCCAGATCCTTTCAGTAGTTTTTGCGTGAATGAGTAACAAAGATCCATCCTCACAAACTTTCATATTTATAATATTAGTATGATATTATAATATAAGTAGGATTTGAGTCAGTTGCATGTACCTACTAATATTAACATAGTCTTAGAAGTTGTGAGTTTACTAACAATATTGTATATGGAATATTAATTCTGGAAAAACTGAGTTATTATTATGTCATAGAATCACTCCTGTAAGGATTAAGGTAAAAGGATTAGGCAGAGGCGTATACTAACCCACAATAATAAAATAGGGGGCGATTCTATAGCCATCTTCCGGGAACAATTCGAAACTCCCGAGTGTTATTGGGAATCAAAACAACTCAAAAGCACTTATACTCGGTTTGTTTAGGTACTTAAATAAAGGCAATCAATCTTGATGTGTCTTTGTAATATTTTTTGTTTAAAAACTCACAATAACGATTACCAAATTAATTGAACCACTAGTTTAAGCAGTAGTTTATTTTTTTAATATGTGTTTGTGTAAAAAGTCACATCAAGATTGTTTACCTTTATTTAAGTACCTAAACAAACCGAGTATAGTATCCGGGGATCGAACCTAGGACCTCGCGCTCAGCAGCTGCGCTATGCGACCATTAATGTCCTCCTGACCGATTTCGGTCACGGCAGCCAATCTCATCGGAGATTAGCCAACTACGCAGGAGATATTATAGAGCACAAGTGTGTGCGCAAACACAGGTGCTCTCTCTATTACTTCACTCTCATAGTCCGATGGGACGGCAATCCGACACGACCGGAGAGAGATCAGGCGCAGGACCAACGGCTTTACGTGCTTTCCGAGGCACGGTGTGTATTCACATACACGAAGACTCATGCGACCATTATACAGTCTGTATGTCAATTTTTTCTGACGTGTCAATGAGCTCTTATACCAGTGGTACGTTGTTTCGAAATTGCCACTTGCAAAGGCTGGCGACCTTTTTAAATAAATCCGGCCAACTCGTTGCCCAACATGTTGGTCTCCTAGTCAATGCACGGCTTATCGTTAACACAGGAGCTGGTGGACAAGTTCCAACACTCGGCGTCGTGTCGCTGTGCAGTGCTGTCCATCACTGCCGCCAACTCGGGCTTGACGCTCACTGCGGCCAACCTCGTGTTATTCGCTGAACTGCACTGGAATCCAGGGGTAAGAATCACTTATTTATCTGTAGTCGGGTTTTTAAATAAAAATTGATATTCCTATGTTTGACTACATAGTCTTTATTTTCGGGTTTTGGACGCCCTAAAACCGGGCGTTAGCATAAAAATGATACTTTTTTATCTTTGGCCCACACTAGGAATAAATCCTGTATTGTGGATGTACATGAACCTTGTGTTTGTAGATCCTGACGCAAGCGGAGTCGCGTGCGCACCGCATCGGTCAGCGCGGCGGCGTGTGCGTGCGGTACCTGCTGGCCGCGCGCACTGCCGACGACTACATGTGGCCCATGCTGCAGGACAAACTTCATGTAACTTATATTATTATATTTATTTATTACACTAATTCTCTTGCTGGGGGCAATATGTTTAACATTTAATAATATATTTATTTTCAGGTGCTCAATAATGTAGGATTAAGTAGAGATACATTCGAAGATACGACAATGAAACATCAGGTAAATATTACTACCCTTATTAAGGAAAATTATATTGAATATACGGTTGGCGAGACACACACCATCAAGAACTTTATGGAAGCCTTCAGGTTTGCAGGTTTCTTCACGATGTTTTCCTTCACATTTAACGCGAGTGATAATCAAGTTTTGATCCGCTCATGGAGAAAAATCAGAGGTGCAGGCCGGGTTTGAACTCAGACCAAGGGCGGATCCAGCTTTCCAGTCGGGGGTCACATGTTTGAAGTCTAGTCGGGACAGGCTCCTATTCGATTACAATATTAAATACTATACGATCAAAGAGATTAGAAAAACTATCAGTGGTCGACCTAGAACCAGCCCAGGTCATGACCCCAATGACCCCCCCCCCCCCCCCTGGATCCGCCCTTGACTCAGACTGTCCTGTATATAAGGCAAGCGTTCAACCACTAGCTAAAAATATATCTAAAACTCTTTAATTTATTTCAGGAGAGCAAAAACAACATTTCCCAATACCTAACACAATGTAACATACCGAAAAATAAAAACGAATACATACCGGGCACCAACATTAGGAAAAACTCAATCAAGAATGATGCAACAAGCTGTCTAACAAACTCAAATCAGTCACCAAGTTGTGATGACGCCGACAAATCCTTCTTAGATGATGATGAAGACGATGCACTCCTCGCTACCCTAGACCTATAAAAATAAGTGGTTAAATTATTTATGATATTTATAAAGATTTTGCACAATTTCGCGGTTTTACTTGTACAAATCCTTAACATTTTAACTGCTACACATCAGACAATTGTAAATTTATCGTTCGCTGTCACTGGTGATGGCTAGGACGTTCAAAGGGTTAAGAGACTGAGATCCCAGCACCTAGACAGTCGTAGACTGCGAAGAAGGCGGAGAGCTTTACGTGGGTAAAGGAAAAAAATCATAGATGAGAGGCGAAAAGAGAAGGGAGTTGTTTGACCTGTGATGGCATAAGTGGGTGAAATAATAATAATCACCACGGCTCCACACATTGGCCGCGACGCTGGCCAAAACGCTATTATTTAATTACTGCAATTTTGTCGATCCACGTTGGGCAAACGGGGGGTTGGACGTGTTTTCCTCGTTATGTTAAGCCAAAAGTTGATGAAAACAACGTGCGCGCGCATCTGAATGAACTCATAATCGAAAAGGCGCGCAGTTTATTAAAAAAAAATGGCATACTTTATCTATGGTTGAGAAAAACTCGTACCTGCTTTCAAACTGACGCAAATCCACCCGCGTGCCTTATATAGGATATATTTATTTAGTACAACGTTTTGAGTCGTCGTATATCTTATATCTGAAGAATAAATATGGCGGTTTGACATATTTTCTTTATATTAGCTGTCGAATTGCAAAATCGATTCCTCAAATAAAAGTTATCTGACAATAAGTTATATGTACTAAAAAATGTTATATGAATTACTGAATTGAAAAATGTTATCTGAATTCCTGAATTACTTTTATGAACTGTCAAAAACGACATTTCGTTATGAAATGTTTGGAATACAAAAGCGTGACGTCATAGTTTTTCATTGCCATTGACATACTTATTGTGTGATTTTGATAAATTAAAAATCGAAAACGCCAAAGATAAGCAAGAGATTGAATTTTACTGATTTTTTATACGGAAAACTATTTACCAAATAAGATTTCAGAATTTATTTTTGATGCAGTCATCTAACCTATTGAGAAATCAGCCCAATCTAAAAACTAAAGAAAAAATCAGTCATAATTTGATTAAGTGTTTAATCGTCGTCATACAGGTTATATATTGTCGTACTATCACAAGTAATGTGATTGTAAATAACTTTTATTCCAAGTATATCGGTTATTTTTTCCCACATGTCTTTTCCGAAGTGTTTCATCTTTGTCTGTATGCTTAGTCTTTCTGCTGATCAGTCTGCAAGTTGAACAATATGGTAACAATCAAATTTTATAACTGTACAGTCAATAAGATGTATATACACTTAAAATTAAATTCAAAAGCGATTTTTAGAAAAAATTGTGATTGAAATCTAATATATCATAGTATCTGCGGATATATTAAAATACATAGTCATTTGAATTATATAATTTTAACCAAGAATAAGCAATTTTGAATTTCGCTACGTGTAGCCATACATATTTATTATGCTGACACTAACGTGCTCATCTAAATTCGTTGTCTTAGGCGCAATTCTCGTATGATTTGCCAAAAATCTCTGTTAGAGATAGTTTTTTCCTCTAGCTAAAGAAAAACCTATTAAAATATTAAGTGTAGCATATCGAGCATTAAAGTTCTATGATATTATTAGAATTAAGAAAATGGTATGATAATGATATCCGCTCCAATTCTTTTTTATTATCTCGATTTCGACATGAACGCTCTTCGACATTAATCTCTATTATAGAAAGTCTCTTCCTCTACTTAACATAATTTTTTACTAAAATATCGATTGTACCACTACTAAAATATAAATTCAACCCATCACTGTCCCACTGCTGGCCAAGGTTCTCTTCTCAGAATGAAAAGAGCTAGGCCTTAGTCTACCAAGCTGGCCCGGTGCGGGTTGGCGGACTACACCCACGGTCAAGAACTTTGTGGAGCCTCTCAGGTGTGCAGGTTTCCGCACGACGTTTTCCTTCACCGAACCACGTCTACATTTCACGTTTTAAAGTAAATATATGAATACCGTATAATATCACAAGTTCCCCAATCCTGGAACTTGATCGAGGCGTCCTTCTTGGCGTTGCAGTGTAGCACGCAAATGTTGGGGTATGTCTCATGGTTGGTGCCACACACTGGCCGGTTAACAGCTGCGCATATGCATGTTTTAGAAGGGTCCTCTACTTTTCTGTGAATATATATTTAGTATAATGTTTAGTGAGACTAACATTTAGGTTATATTACTTAACGTTTGACTCAGAATGGAACTGCTACCTCCTGGATAACCATGGAGGAATATGAGATACTCATGACTGGCTACCGTTTTGATCATGCATTTTAAGGATGAGCCATATTACCTCCAAGTCAATTTTTGAAAGTACCAAGAACAAGGCCTCTCCGTGTGCACGTCCAGTTCAAGACACCCTACTCACTGGCTTTCAGAGGTCTAGTTATTGTTCCTTATAAAGTAGGAATGATCTGTATTTCATGCAGTCTGACCAAATTCAAATATCGTTTACGTTTACGAGGCTAGTTATGACTAATACATTTTAACGTCAACATGAGGCACCACCTACCAGTGTTTTAGCTGGCAAGAAGAAGCGACGCAGCTCCCCAGAATCACGGCTGCTTTACCAAAACGTGACGCTAACTAACACACATACATAACATACGCATTTGTCCATGAGGATAAGCAGAATGCTTAATAACACAATCAGTTTACAAAATTGGATATCAACATCAAAGATCTCCGAGTTACGTAATGTCTTACTGATATTCAAACATTGAAATCAATCAACCAACACAGCCTATCACAATGTGACAGAGCTTTTGAAAACTGCTCGTCATTTTAAAACCTTACATATGTTATATCTTAATTTCGGCATTAAGTTAGACTTAATAAGAGAATAAGTTAATATGAGATATCTATAATAATAATACCCGGATTCTTTAGCTGCTAAAATTCCCATTTCACATGGAGTCCGGGGCCTCTGATCTCTTGCTTCACACTCCAATTCACAAGGGTTTCGTTTCAACGGAACAATTTGGCCACCACACCGGGCATACATTAGTGAATTGCAAGCGCATTTGTTTGATCCCGCCAAGAGTAGCCTGCACATTTTGTCAAAAAGTTGTTCTGCATGAAGATTTATAAGATAGGCATATAATATCTAATCAATTTATATATAAACTATATAAGGTTATATTCAAGCGGATGACAGTAACAGTCGGTTTCTTCAAACTTCTTGTATTAAGATATTTATTACAATTTAAAGTAGTATAGTTTACGAAATTCCTAAAAAAAAATACTTGAAAATATGAAACTTTTTTAAGCAACTGCAAAGTAACTGTAGTTTAAAAAAAAGTTTACGAATTTTGAAGAAACTGGCTGTAGACAGGAAAGCAGAAAAAGATAAACGGAAGATACTATTTCTTCAGAAAAAAGAATCGATACAAAAAGGCCAAATATAATTATAATAGAGTTAGTAAGAAAGTTCGTTTGATTATGGCAGTTACATACACAATGTATATCGGTCGCCAAATGTACGCAGAATATGTTAGAAGATATAATGTAATATATAACAATTGTACTACCGAATAAAAATACAATAAAATTATTAATGCAAATTGATATTATATAATAGATTTACACCTTAAAATTGGGCCCAATGCAATTGTAAATTTGTTTGAAGCTAGTTTTAAAAACTCTTATTTCTTATTACCAGCTTTAGTTTCGTTAAATGTATTTATTATTTTCTATTAATGCCATAGTAATTATATAGTACCTATTTCATAAGTGTCCACGCCACACCGTTGAACGTTTGCATAACTTTAATAACGAAAAATATAGTTTAAATTAAAGTCACAGCTGTGATTTAGCTTTTCATCCAAGTTTTACAACGTTATAAAGGCGTAATCCTTTTGTAACAACATCAGCTGTCTGTTAATTTTATATCTAAGATGCTTCATCTTCTGGGTCACCTTCTGTGTGCATGTGATCCTGCATGGGTTTAGTAGAACCGAATATAACAACTTTCCTTAGATGTATTTCAAAATTAGTCTATCCCACCGTTTGTTAGGCTGGTATATGATTCGCCGGTCTAAATCCACCCACTTCGATATTATCTGGGAGAATAGTGGGTTAAGTACGTCTTTTCCTTAACGTATCAACTGTTGATAAGGACCTCAACTGAAACTAAAACTGAACGTGACCGCAGAATATATAGGTATAATATTGTAGGAGTCTGCCGGATTAACCACGTAGCTAGTAGAAATTGCAACGGGCCCCGCGCAAAATGGGAACCCGCGTATCCAAACCCGCCCCACCTCCACCTCAGCGCAATTTTTTGGATGAAACTTATTAAGAAAATATAACACAGAATTTCATAGGTACTGTAAACGTACACGTTCTACAAAAAGTCATTTTATACTTATGAGGTCTTAGCAGATCAAGGGCCCCCGATAGAATTTGCTACGGGCCCCGCGCTTGCTTAATCTAAACTGGTAGGAGTTGTTAAGAGCTCAACAACGAAAATAGAACAACCAAGCAGTGTCTTACATTTTCAAAAGTTCGAAAAATAAATCCTATTGTTTACTCTGTGACAATTAATTGTACGAATATGTCTACAAAATGTTTACTCCGAATTTGCTCTTTGGTTTTCAAATAATATTCTTCGACCAAAGCTTGCAGTCTTTTTTTAGGCGTATAGGTAAGTCGAATGATAGACTGCAATAGGCCGAGTTGATTGATTGATTGAAATAATAATATTTTACAAAAAATACCGTTTTAATGTTTGGTCCTCACATGGGCCCATGTGTTCGAACTTGATTGACGGGTCCCTTATAGCTTTGCATTTCAAGACACAAAAGTTGATATAAGTAACACCATTATTGGCACATAAAGTGCCGTCCCCTGGGTTACAATGGCATAGGGATCTCAGCGCTCTCCACCTGCGCGTTTACAGATAACTTTTTTATTTTATAATTCCAAGTGCGTTTGGCAACACTGTTGTGATTAATTTAACCTATTTTTGCTTTAACCCTGTTATTGTACTTTGACTAGAAAATTTTAAATGTTAATGGTATGCGATAAGTCTGTTAAATTAATAATGGCTATGTGCAGTTGATGAAATGAAATGAAATAGAAAGAAGCGCAAAGAGAAAGAAAAGAAAGCACATACATATTTAAGGCATTTACTTTTTTTTTAAATAAATGACAATAATAACTGCCTGTATTTTATTTACGTAATTATATATAAAACACTGTAGTGGCAAAGAATATAAAATTAAAATCATTACTGTCGCACGGCTGGGAACGGGCCTCTTCTTTAAATGAAAAGGTTTAATAGTATTTAACCTTACCTTAGTTCGTAGTAACATTTTTTTTTACGAGATATATTTTGTGTTACCAAAATACTCCATTTAGAGACAAAAGTGACTCACCAAACTATGATAATCTTTTGAATCGTTTCAGACACGTTAACTTTTCTTAATAACTGACAAAATGAACCCTTGTAACAAGCTGGGTTTAGATGAAGAAGTAGCAGAAAGTATAATAAAGTACGAGTGCCATATAGGTAAGGTATAGTAAGTAGATATTAATGACAAAAACACAAGAACTGCTGGTTTCTTCAAATTTCATAATTTTTTACGTTAATAATAAGTTTAGTTTGTATTATGTATAGGGGCCGTCTATTAATCACGTGAGGCTCAAAAGGGGGAGGGAGGGGGTTCGGCAAAAATCACGAAATATCACAAGGGGGAGGGGGGTGTAGTAAGATATCACGTGTATTTTTTTTTTACTTTTGGGAACGTTGACCTTGCAAAATAAGCATCTAAAAAAAGAGGTCATCCCTATAATTACTCCGCTGTACGATGACAAATAAGTATTTTAAAAAATACACACGTGATTTTTGTACTTTCGTATTAATGGACGGCCCCATAGGTAACCAATGTCATCATCACAAATTGTGTTAAATCTGAAAGGCTAGTAAGTAGTTCGAGAGCTGGTGATTATTTAGTGATATTATGTAGTATTTAGGAAAACATCGTGAGGAAACCTAAGGGCTGAAACTGCGTTAAGCGGGCGCCCGCGACGGGCAACCGTCCCGTGTCTACGCGCGTGGGCTCCGTGGGAACCCAACGCACAGTGGGCTGGGATTACAAGGTTTGGACTTAAGAGATGAAATGTATTTTTTTGGTATCTAGGCATAATTTATAAACTTTTTTAATTAGTAACTTTTTTTAATTTAACCAGTAGTTTCGGAGATATAGCCATTTCAATTTTGAATGAAAAAAAAAATTTTTTTTGTTTCTTAATTCGCAAATAAGATTAACAGAGTGTACCTAATGAAATAAAACTGACAATAATTTATACTAAACTAACTTATGCATTTCAATACCTATAAAAGTCTTTTGAAATTTTTAAATTAATGTTCGACTTTTTCCACATCACCCTATGACGTCATTTGTTTTGACAAATATTTCCGGGAATTAAGTGATAAGAATGCGCGAGCACAACAACAAGTTATGACGTGGCGTAACGTGATTGGTTCATCAACATTGCACAAGATATTCAGTTGCATTCAAACCCACTTCAGTGTTCTATTATCCACTGCACCGTAATAGACGCACTATCCCTACATACTATTCATTATTTGTGATTACTTGTGATTATTTGTGAAAATTAGTGATTATTTATATTTATTTGTGATAACCACGTTTGTGAAGATGTTTCAAAATGTTGTGACAAACCTTGATCTCTTCGTTACTCTTAAAAACATTGACAGTGGTAGTATTAAAAATAATGATGGCTTGTACAATGAGATAAGGTCCAAACTTTTAGTCGAATTAAGTGATGAACATAAAAAGACCTTAAAATCGTTTTGTGCAAAGTATTGTTTTAATTTAAATAGAAGATGGCAAAGCGCTCACGGTAGAGAAGATGTTTTCAAAACTAAAAATGGCGAATGGCTACAAGCAAACATCATTTGGCCAGACTTTATTAAGAGTTTAGTGAGCAGTAATGAAGATCGCCCAGTACCCAGTACATCAACTCAGTTTGTGTCACCAGCAAAAGTTTCTGTAAGTGTCTCCACCGAGCAAAGCCCTAGAAAACCTTTTTGTGAATTAGGTCCTAAACAGAAAAAAAGACGAGCAAACTTTCGTTTTGTCTTCGGACGAAATAAAATATGCATACTTTGAGCAGTTAAAAGCAGACAGAAATAAAGAAATTGCAGACATACTAGAACATTTACTTAAAAATCCACAAGATGTGAAAAAAGTTAAGGATTAACCATACAGACATGGACTGTAAAGGGAGACAACAAGTGCATCATGGAAAACAGAAAGAAAAATATACAAGACGCGTTTAAAAATAGGATGGGACTTTTGATTGACGTTGTCAAACAAGGTCATGGCTCCACCAATGACGGAAACAACGCTAGAAGATTTTTTGCAAGTCCAAACGTGACTGCTGAGATAACTGGTGTCAATGAGGGGCTAATTAGGCAGTTTTCCATAATTTTAGAAGCAATTTCGTCGGGCTACCAGATTGAAACAGTCAGATTTCACGAATATGCTCAAGCCACCATGCAACTGTATTTGGAATTGTACAGCTGGTATTATATGCCTTAAAGTGTTCATAAAGTTCTTATGCATGGTGCAGCTATCATTGAAAGTTTTGGTCTAATACCAATTGGACACTTATCTGAAGAAGCGGCCGAAGCTAGAAATAAAGACTTTCGCAGGTACCGTCAACACCATTCCAGGAAATGCAACAGAACAGCTACAAATGAAGATATTTTAAGCAATTTGTTGACCAGCTCTGATCCACTAATTTCAACAAAACGCCACAAACTTCGCAAAAAACATAAAACTTTTTCAGGAGAAGCGCAAAGTTTATTAATTATTGAACAGGCAGAATCATTTGATGATGACGAACAGGAAAATTTTGCATTCGTTAACGTAGATAGTCTTGACAGTGATTAAATTAAAACAGTTACGTGTGATTACTTGTGATTATTTATGATAATTCGTTTTTTTTTTTTTTTTTTAAGATTTATGATTATCATTATTATTTATTTTATCGGGCCCTAGTGGATTAGGCCTATAGGGGACACCACTACAAAAACAAAACGCGCCTAGTTCTTAACCTCTAGGGTGGTGTGGAATTAAGAACAAAAGTTGAAATTGCGGCCAAATCGGGAAAAACCGTGACCCGAGCATAGGCGTTAAAATAGGGCAAAAATACGTTTTATGCATAGGTAAAGTCAATTCTTTGAGAAAATTTGAGAATTCCGAGATTTTGATTGTTTTTTGTTTTGCTTCATACAAAAATAAGTTTGAGTGTCAATAACTCCGAAAATACTAAGTTATCTGTAAAACCGTCATAGAAATAGTTTCTTATAATCAATAAATGAATGCAACCCAATATTCAAAAATAAAAATTAATTAAACTTTTTTTTTTCAATGCTAAGTCCATTACCGGCCCGTTTCGGCCCACTGTGCAACGGTCCCCGTCGCGGGTACGAGGTCGCGGAGACCGGATTATTTTATTTACGCAGTGTCGCTAGTTCAATTTTAACGGTGTGCATGTATAGTCCTGTCGATGGAGAACGTGATACGTAGAACGTATCACCTAGCATTATTGACTGAACAAGCCCGTGCGTGTTACCGCTAGCGAGCACCGCGCGTGCCCCCGCGACGGGTTCCGTCGCACGGAGGCGGGCCCCGTTGCGTGGGTGTGGGGCGCACCTCCCCGTGATGGACGCCGCTTTTGTATGAAACCGCGCGGGTACCCGCTTAACGCAGTTTCAGGCCTAAGAGGGATCGATAAAGTTCTCGATCTCGATCCAAGCTTGGTGGACTAAGGTTTTATCCTTCTCATTCTCAGTAGAGACCCGTGCCCAGCAATGGAATATGTAAAGATGCTACTCCCTACTATACACATTTCACAAATACAGTGTAGTTTAAAAATACCGTTCATCCGAATCATCGTTACATCTCCCCCGATAATTTAACTTTAACGTCGGTTTCTTTCTGATATTGCATTTCAGCACACACTCGTTCGGGTATGTGACACCATTACTGCCACACACGGGGTTGTAGATCGCATTGCAGGTGCAAGGGGAGTCTTTGGAGCAAGGTCCTTTGTGAGAAATGGTGATTTCGCTGTCGTCTATCGTTTGCTTGCACTCCAGGAAACACGCGTTCAAGTATGACTTCCCGTCAGAGCCGCAGATAGGGTCGTACGTTTCTTTTGAGAGTGGACACCCGCAAGGCTCCGCGAGGTCTCCGAGGCTTGTGCAAGAGAGTTTACTGTTGCTTCGCTGCACTATGATCAGCAACAGTGATGCAATGATGATGGTGCCTGTCACAATATGATTTTAATTTAACACTTGATACGTGGTTTACGTAGATCCAAGATTATGAATCTGATTTCCAATCCAATTCCAATTTTAATTTAATGGCTCCATTGTAATATGACGATGATTCTGCCAATGTCAAGGTCGACTAAAACAGGAAAATGTTGAGGATGGACGGTAAAATGACGTAGGTGGTGTTGTCACTATGAATCTGTTTTAGTGTTAAACTCCATGTTTCACTCCATGACGTGTATTCGAGAAGCTTTCAACATCCAACATACGTCGCTTACGATGACGCATGGGGGGGTGACCGGTGCAGGCTGACACTTACCCTAAAATTCAGTGTTAAGCGACACTATGGCACATATTGCATATGTTGATACGTGATATTTCAGTTTGAACCAAAAGATGATATTATGGGGGAACGAGGTATGGAGTTCTTTCACTAAAGGGAGAATCCTCCGACCAGGGAAGGTGGTTAGTCTGCCGGGCCGAAATCCGACGATTCATGTTGGGCATTCGTATATGTGTAAGAATCGTTTTGTTGTTGTAGCTTCACTCCGAGAGTAGTAGGCGCTAAAATATCATAACAACAACAAGGTTAACAAACAAAATAAAGAATATCTGCTTGATCAGGAAACCTGCACTGTATGTAGGTAGTCCGCGAAACCCGCACCATGCCAGCACGTGTTGAATAACGGGTTTTAATATTATACTCTGTCTGAGAAGTGACCTGTGTCCTAGTATGAACTGAACAATTGAACATTATATTATACATTTGAAGCCTACCCTTTAAAATATGTGATTAGGTACTCCGCATAATTATGTAATTGCTATAAAAAAGATTTACAGTACATAATATTATGTATACTTTACTATTAATTGGATTACTCAGTAGCATATCCATTTTACTTATATATATTGACACTTCACCGTCGATATCTTCAAGAGAGTCATCCAAACTGTAAGAATAGTGAATTGTTCCTCAAAAACAAGTCCTTTAAATGCCACGTGGCCCTTGTTACGGTAAGAACATTCCACCATTTCTCGTGATATCGTCTGATAAATTATTATCCAAGGTCATCAAGAGCGGATTGAAGGGGGCACGAAGTAAGAGTACGAGGTACCTAAAGAACTTATAGGCATCTCCTTAAAAGAAAACATTGCTAGTAACCTCAACATGTCTGTGACGAACTGCTCTATAGAATGACGCTTGACGAGAATTTTGTGAATACCGATAATTACAAAGAAATCAAGTATCTCTATCTTGAAGCACGAGATTGTGACGTCGCGTTGAATCGATAGTTATCGTGACAGTATTCGTTTTGGTCTATGTCTTAATTGCATCGCCCTACATCTAAAGAGGCTCCTTGGGCGGCTGGAGCAAGCGCCCGTTACAGAAAGTAGTCGGTACGCCCACGGCACGCATTGTGACGAGGTCTGTTTCTCTGGAACCTTAAACACCAGTAGCTTAGGGCTTGTTCGCTACAGTTTAGTGTGATGTTTTAATGTGATTATTCTACTTAGTTATCTATACATATAATAAAATTATAACAGACCGATGTCTGTACATTATAGATATTGGAAAAAAACTAATATTGGGGGTCTTTATCAGAGCAGCAGAAGACAAAACAACAGGTTTTAGAATTTTGTCTGTCTGTCTCTATGTTTGTACACGCATTACGCAAAAACTACTGCATGAAATTGAATGCAGTTTTCACCGATGTATTGCTAGAGGTCTAACTTAAAATATAGGCTCCATTTTATCGCAGGAAAATATTAGATTCTGAATTCCACGCGTACGAAGTCGTGGGCAAAAGCTGGTATTTAATAATATAAAAAAATATAAACAAAATTTTAATAAAAGTGTAACATTCTACTCACCCAACTCAAAATCCATTTTTGAATATTCTGTCCTGTCCTGAATGACTGAAGTATTATAAAAATATTTAACTAATTTATTTTGTGAAATTAATCAGTGGCGGTGTAACTTTCACGGGATTAATTTGTACGGTGTTACCTTAATTACTATTAATTATCAAATGACAGTAGGTGATAATTGATTTGCGTTTAGTTTAAATAGGTATACATATAGGTACCTACATATAGCCGTAAGAAAATTTGCCAATGGATTAAATTATAATTTTAAGTGCATATTATATTGTTAATTGCTTCATTGGTCTAGTTGTGCAAGTGCGGCTGCTGAGCGTGAGGTCCTGGGTTCGATTCCCTGGTCAGGCAAAATGTTATTGGGTTTTTCTGTATGAAATTCTCAGTTGCAGCACGGAGTCTGAAACTGTAACCGTAGACTGCAATAGGCTCGCACCTTATTACATGGGAGTCAATAATCGCATTCCCATATCATTGCTGGTGCCGAGTCCGGTGCGTTCCGTCTGTCGATACGGAATAAAACAGTAGGTCGGTAAAATGACGCAGATAGTATCTTTTCATGATTTCAACATCTACTTTACAGCTTACATATTCTTTGACAGCTGTCACTGGAATCAAGCAATTTTTTTTTTTAATAATCAAAATGAGGTAGTGACGCAATAATGTGGGTAGCATAATATAGCACCACGGTTGTATTAGCCGAAGGATAAGGCAGAGGTGTTTTATCAGTACTATTATACACCCACATTTCACTGACGTTATTGAGTCCCATATAATAAAGGGCAAGCCTATTGCCATCTACCGGGCATAGTCTCAGACTCCGAGCTGCCACTGAGAATTTCCAAACAGCAAAAGATGTGGGTAGATACATAATTAATATGATTCTACCTACCCGCATTGTATTTTTTATTCTTAGCGGGTTGCGCCTCGCCCGCCTTTTCGTAGTTAGGACGAAGACGTCGGCGTGCGGTTCGCTATCGGTTTCAAAGCTGGACTTCGATAATCGATTTCATTATTGTACTGTATGTGCGTTACCCGCGATTTTAGTGACGAGAAAAACAATGGACCTGAGTTAATGAAAAGACAATATCGGTCAAACGATTTCCGTGAAACATGCGGAGATAATTCACCACGGTGATCATCCCATGAATGTGTGCGTGCGTGTAAGGTTGTTACAGACACAAACGAAAGAAATCAATCGATATTATGAACGAGCCGCAGCATTTTCACCACACCAAATCGATCTTTGTATAAGGTAAGATTAAAATGTGTATAAAATAGGTAGACCGGTCACAAGTGATTCCACCCATGCTGGATGATCTACCGTCCCATATAGAAGGCCTAACAGTCCTATCAGTGGGAAATAGGTTAGCAATGATGATCATTAAACGTTCAATGCTACACCAAAGTTCTCGATGATATCAAAAAGGAATCACTCTAATTACTATTACTCATTAAATACGTACGTAGGTAATACCTACGAAACTTTATAAAGCGTTGAAAGTCAAACCACACGTAGGATATTGAAACTGGCTATTAGTGAGTGAGTTGGTTATCTAGCGCAGCCTGGGGAATCGAATCTACATATTAGACGGGCAGCCTCGATATCACCACTGCCTGCTCATCTTTCTTCTTTGCATGAGCGACATCCGTAACACGTGCCGACTCGACAGACGAAGCTTTTTAACGAGGCTACTGAGTTGGCAGTAGATTGATCTATTGGTATAATTACCAGTTCGCCAGTGTTATTGATAAGATTCATCTTGTTGTCGAAGTATTGTGTTTAACGGATTAGTTAGCCTACATATTGCGTTACAGTTCGTAACTGTTTCAGGGGCGCCGCGCGAGGTTTTTCACCTAACGCAGTTCAGGTGGCCACATACTTTTCCATATCAATACAATTGACTCTGTAGTAGAATGGTGTATTTAAGGAAAATATTAACTTGCATCACCAGGTTCGAAATTGTGGCCGGTGAATGATGAAAGGCCCGCACGTTCTGTGATTGATATAATATCACTATTCATGTGTGACTATGGGTGTGCCATAGTCACCTCTATCTTTTCCGGCATTAGAAAAATGTAAGCAGTTCCCTAAAGTTACGATTTCATTAAACCTCTTAGTTTTCTTAAAATTTATTTACGGTTCAGGAAATTAGGGTTTTATAATAAAACAATGTCGTATTATATGAAATAATTGATTAGGTAATTAATTTCTCTTACATAACCAGACACTTTTTGTGTTATATATAGATTAATTTAACTTCAAAAGCAAAATTAATTACAATCATTAAAATCTTTGTATGACTAATTTTGCGAGTACTTTTCCGGATTATAACACAGTTTTAATAACGCTGTTTTTTTTGATGATGTGAGGATACTTGCATAAGTGATGTTACTATTATGTTACGCTCTACTGTGTTGATTAAGCATCCATCGTATGTCATCTTCGCAGGAACCCAATCGCGTGATCTGTAACGAGGGGTCTTTAGCTGCCGCACATTTAAATTTACATTTGTTGTTGTAAGTGTTGCCATCCGACCCACAAACGGGACGGCGGAGTGGCGGACAGTCACAGTCTTCATCTTCGTCATCCGTATCTTCATCTTCTTCACTTCTGATATACAGTTGTTCGTCACTCTGAGCCAGAATTCGGCACACGTGAGCAGCCACGAGCAATAATACGCCTGTGATAATATATAGTGAGGAAATATCAATATTTAAAATGAAAATACACAATCTCTACAGTCTTCGACACAACTCATACATAATATTATTGTTATTTACTATACTTTTGTGCAATCATATTCTTGTAGACCTAAACTAACAGTGGGAAATTTATTCATATACGCGTCATGATTATAATAAAAAACTGTCGAAAATTAAGAAGCGAAATTCTAAGTCTATGGTTAAGTACCATATCAATATCTTGCCGACGGTTTCAGATACACCAATATATGTATTCTTGTTTAAATAATAATAATAAATCTTTAACGCAGACGCGAGGTCCATAGATACACATACAAATAATTACACTCCACAATCAAATTTAAATATAAAATAAAGTAACAATTCAAAGTTAAAAATAAAGTAAAGTACAAATTAAATTTAAAAAGAAAAGAAAAAGTGCTTTCTGAGATCGCAAAGCGATTAGTCGGCTCTTCACGTAGTCTATTATTTGGCCAAAGAATCAGCATTATCATACAGCGTAGCAACGCTGCCAGTCTTCTGGGCAATGCCGGTTGACAGCGATGCGGACAAGTATTTTGATGCGCAATAGTTTTTGTAATGTTTACTTTTTTTATTCTGGTTAGTGTGTATAATAAGTAGTGAGTGTTATTTTAGAAAAAAAATGTATCAACCTACCAGCAAATATATCATATTTCCAAACGAATTCGGAATAGCAGGAAACATTCGAATGTATGAAGCATAATATTATTATGACGCTAATTCGCAAACATAATTTGATATTACCATGGTATTACTAAAATTATATCGGTTTAATTGAGAATAGGTAATCATTGAGAAATATAAAACTATCGATGGGTTCTTTTACTGACCTATAGTACAGGTTTCCACAGGGGTCAATCCTTGGTCCCTTTCTCTTTTTATGTTCTTTCATTAAAGGAGTATCAATATTTTTATTATGTTCTGTGTTAAGACTATAGTTTTATTTATTTATTTACCAAGCTATGATGCTTATGGGTACATAATAAAACTATTTAGGAAGAAAATTACAACAATTTCTGTGGATTATATAGCTTCAATGTTTCGAAATCCCGCGAAGTTAATTTATTTAAAGTAGATAGGTACCTACTTATATTTACGTGAAAAAACACGTGAACATTAAACCAAACATATTTTGATATAAGTTGCCAATATAATAATATTTTATTAACTTTCCGATGCATAGAGAAATTTATTTTTGATGTTTATAAATAGTACCTACCGCACTAGCGATTTGTTAGGTGGTTTGTCATTCTATTTTTACCTATATACATTCCAATATTAACTTAAAGTTAAACTAAATCTCATCTAAATTTATTTCGCTTATTTTAGACATAGACATAGACATAGACATCATTTATTTGTTTTAATTATCATAATTATTGTTGTGCCTTTAGTTATTACCACAGATGTAAGTAGTTTTCTCTGCGCATAATACAGTGCATGCAGTGCTCTTCTATAAGTAATGGGGCACTTAGATTTAAGTTTGAAATCTATAATTTGTGTATGTAATAGTGTACGCATTGTTGAAGAGCCAAATATACAATATAAATAAATTAAATATTCTTACCGAACTTATAGCCCATCTTTTTTCAATGGCTTCCAGTGCTATTATACTAGGTTATCCGTACAAAATTGCGAAATTTATACACCAACGCTTATCAGTGAATAATTATAATGCAATTATATTAGAAAAAGTTTGTTCTATGTAAGTGGTTTATAGCTAAATTAAAATATTAAGTGATTTGTGTAGTGATTGGAAGTCATAGTAAGCCCCGTGATTTTGTCTTGTGAATAATTTCATATGTAGCTATATATATCAGCCTGAGCCTATATTATATCTTCAAGAATATTATATAGCTATAGTTTTAAGCTCTCGAAATTACAATTAGGTTTGGGTAATATAATAATCTGAATTCACTCAGCATATCAATTGTTTTGCTCCCTTACCTTACCCCTAACCCTGACATCACTGCGCACACACATAGGTAAAATAATAATATCACAAGTAATAGAAAAAAAATATATTTTTATTTATAAAAATCTAAAATTAGCAACAAACTTATTTATTAAAGTTGAAAACAAAAACATCTTATTCAAACAAGAAAATGCATCAGATCTAATAAAAATGCCTTTAAGTAATTAAAACAATGAATATAGACGATGACTATTTGTGTGATCACTGAAGTAATTTTGACCACAGGGAAATTTAAATCTATTTCGGCTGTAATTTCTATATTTGATATCATGACTCAATCGACGAATACTCTACGACCTCCTTAAAGATTCAGTAGTATAATTTAAAATTATATGTTCTCGACTACCTTCACTTTATTATCACAAGGGCCGAAGTGTTGAATGCTCAACATACTGTTGTTCTTAGTCGCGCAATTGAGCAAACAATCGTTACTGTAGGTATTGCCATCGCTGCCGCAGACCGGCTTCTTCTCCCTCGTGCACACACAAGGTGGCTCCTGTGGGGTTTTGGATCCGCATGCTCCTTCGTGGCTCATTTCTAACCCTGCGTTGCGTTGCTGCTGACAGTTTAAGTTGCACTTGCTGGGGTAGGTGACGCCATCATTACCGCATACTGGAAGGTAGATCATAGTGCATATGCAGGAGTCTATTGGTTTGTCCTCGCACGGCCCCTCGCGGACGGCGGTAATGTCTTTGTGGGTAGTGTATTGCGCGCACTCCAGCAGGCACTGGTTGGCGTACGTCTCTCCATCGGAGCCGCAGATGGGTTGGTAGTTCCTCGTGCATGTGCACGGCGGCAATGCCTGCGCTGTGCAGATGTAGGCACTGACGACCAGCAATACACCTGGGGGAAAAAAGTTAGTAAAATAAGTGCTATCGGTTACTGTGTAATGAATGAAATATTTATGTATCTATAGCAGGCTGGAAATCATTTTAACGTGGCCTTGTTAAACTTAAATAGATCGAATAATGATAATATCTACGTGTATCGCATGTTGTGACAGCTCATAACAAACATAACATAACATGTTAAACATTTGGGTTAAACATGCACGTTATACATGGCTTCGAGAACTTTACCTTGACATTATTATCGATGAACTCATAAAATTAAATAAACAAACAACTGTGAGGTACGTGAACAATGTTTATTTAAATATATTTTTTAAGAAACATTGATGATAAATCTCGCATGAACACAAACCCAGACAGTAAATATTAGGTAATCTGTGAGCTAGACCCGAAACGATGACCTGTAAGCCATAGAAATATAAGTTTAGTGCTGGAATCTAACCTAGAACACGTAGCACAGAAAGGTAATATCTCAGTCACTGCGCCAATCGTGCCATCGAGATAGGTTGTTCGAAAAATGATGAAATATGATGTTGTACATATACTCGTTTTGTTTAGGTATTTAAATAAAGGTAAACAATCTTGATGTAACTTTTTACACAAACACATATTAAACAAATAAAATACTGCTTAAACTCGTGGTTCAATTAATTTGGTAATCGTTATTGTTGTTTTTTATTGGTTTATATGGAGTATAGGTCATTAATGAGTGGATTGATGGAGATATTGGTAATTGGACAAGCAGGAAAAAATATAAGATTATAACTAGGCAGGCACTACAAAAACATTATAATTGACTTAAACAGGCACCTAATATTATCAAACCGATAAACATAAACCGGATAAAAAGAATACGAAGCGATTATTACCCAACTATTACGATGCTTCGATCCGCAAAGGTCACGCTTCCTTGTCTCCTAGGACTAGTCTGATGTCTGACCTTCGATCACTAATTGAAGATTAAACAACCACGATTGAATTAGCAATCTAATTGTGCTGCATTTATTTTATAATTTTTACTTTATGGATAAAATTACTTACGTTATATTCTGTATTAAAGTAAACAGCCTTTTTTTATTCATAAGATAACTTTATTATTGTTGGCGATTGCTATTGAAGTATTGACCAACGGTTCTTGTTATGAATGTTATATTAATGCTACTGAAGATATCTGTTGTCGTAATTGTGCATTACCCTTTATCATTCAGGGAGCAACATAGAACAATTTGTCAACTGTTTTTTTTTATGATAAGCAAGGACTTTGCATTGTAGGTGTCTAGTCAGGGATAGACAGAAGTAGCTGAAGATCTTTAAAAGTTTCAAGTGTTTTTCTATGAATGAAAAATATCCAATATTATTATATTTTATAACAATTTATAATGAAATAGTGTATGTTGATTATAATGTATACTAATTTGTTAAAAACAGTAACAATAAATATGCTTCTTTGATTATAATTGATTTCAAAATTAAGACGTTGACTGTTGTTGAAAATAATTCGGTCTTCTCACTATGCAATCAACAAAACAGTATGATTATCGTTTAAAAACACTAAATTTACTCGTGGGAATGTGATGCTTAAACATATTGAACTGGAAACTAAGCTGGCCCTTTCCCTTCTCAAATGAAACGAACTGTCACGGCCTTGCGCCCTACTTGGAAAGCGACAACAATGATGAAGAAAGCGAAGAGAAATTATTATAATGCTTACCGAATTTAAAATCCATAGTTTTCAGTTGCGTCAAAAGTGTACTGAATGGTCAGAATAAAAATACCACAGCTATAACTGTCGAGTCAAAGGTTATCGGCGAATACTAAATTATTGTCAGGATAACTTTGTTCGGTGTAAGCGTCGAATGTAATGGCGATTTGTGCTCGCGTGCGAGGTTTTTATATGGTTATAGTATTCCCCGAGACGCTGAGACAAGGCTCTGTTTTGTTGGCATGTGAAATCCCCACAGACAGAGTGCGTCAGAGCGCAGCATTATCACAACTAGTTCATGCTAATTGTGTTGATTTTACGTCGCGACAAACTACGGTGTGAAAATTTTGAGGAAGACTGTGTGGTACCACTATTTGTTTTACTCGGAAATCTTCGGTAGTGTGACGTCAGTCAACTTTGTTTGACAACGATTCTTAGATTTTTGCCCTCGAACTATAATAATATTTGTGGTTGCTGTATTTATATTCTATTTTTATTCTGGGAATTCGTGACAAGTAATTGTGGCCGTTCTATTCCTTATTTGTGCAATGTACTTCTGGATATACTTGGTAGGTACTTAGCAGCCTTCTCCCAAATAGTGTTACAGCTGAACCTGCGCCGAGGCAGGTACTCCAGGCTGGAGTAACGCCGCGTAGGTTTGGCTGGAGTCTATAGCAGTATTCAAGGATTTTGAAGTTGTTCGCATTGAACGTATATCTAACGGAGAATTAGGCACGATAGGTGTGGTGGCTAAACGATTGGCCGCTGCAGTGATTGTGTCTAAACATCATCATATTCATCATACATATTCTGTAGTTTGAAAATGCATTAACACTTAATGAGAGGGACCAGCAGTTTAAGGTAAGAAAGATATTTAATAGTAAAGAATTTTGGGCGTCCCCCCCCCCCCGCCCTGCAGGACACACGGACGGACTTGAGGAATTTATGAAACCCGTAAAACTAAACTCTACCCAAACAAAGTTTGAACGTGTCATCATAATCTAACTTATTTTTCGTGGAAGCTGCTTTGCCCCCTTGGGAAAGGTTTGGTAGTCTCGCAGTTCTCTCCATTGGAAAGATGACAAGTTTTGATATAACATTTGATGTGATGGATTTGCCTATTCCTATTTTAGATGATGGTCATTGTCAAATATAAGACAATGTGTTTGCGTATTTGTTGTATCAATTTTAGAGTCATGTAGATACTTCAGTTTATTTGTGAAAATGTGAGGACGTATTGTCTCTCTTTTATAATTTTTCCATCATGTTTATTATTATATATAGTTGCATTTATTCCTAAAAAAAAATACCAATCGCCGCTTTATATTATTAGCAGGAAGTTTTGACTACACGATTGACGCAGTGAAGCGATCGACTGATGCGCTACGTGTCGCAGATTCGATTCCTGAACAAATATTTGTATGATCTACAAATAGGTAGTTGTTTCGGGTCTGGGTGTATGACCCAGTGGAGGACTAAGCCCGTCAGAGGCCCGGGGCGGCAAAGCTGAATGAGGAGGATTTAAGAAGTTGATGTAATTTTACAAGCTTTTTATTCAGTTCACATTTGTATGTATAAGTTTTTATGTTTATTTATTTAAAATCTTGCAAGTGAAATTTAAATTCGACTTAAATAAACATGCATAGAATATGGATATGGATGAGGAAAATAAAACCGCCCAACTCCAAAACGCCTCTTAGATAGGTACTAAGTATATTTTTATAAATCCAAAGCTTCATGGACGGTAATTCATGGTGATAAACAAAGACTTCCTCGAAAATATTAAAGAATTGTTAATACATGACTGTAGAGTCTCAGATACTCAGCGAATAGCAGAATCATTCAATGATTACTATGCAGATTTCGTAAACCCTCAGAATATAATAAATCCCCTAAAAAATGAAAAATGCTTGTATAATTCTCCTTATTCCTTTTTTTTTAAATCCGACGGATGCCTGCGACATTTATTCTATAATACTAAATTTAAAAAATACCAAAAGTACTGGTTTTGATGACATATGCGTATCAGTATTAAAATATATTGGGCATACTATTGCACCCATCCTTTGCTACATTATCAACTTATGTTTTGAACAGGGTATTTTTCCATCAATATTGAAAACAACAATAATTAAACCACTCCATAAAAAGGAAGCTAAATGTTATATGGAAAATTATAGACCTATAGCCCTAACTTCTACATTTTCTAAAATAATTGAAAAGGCTATATATAATAACTTATATAATTACTTTGAAAAAAAACAACATCTTTTCCGAAAACCAAAAAGGTTTCCGAAAGAATATGTCTATAAACCTAGCGATCTATGATTTTTTAACTATGATATACCCTAGAGTTGATAAAAGACAGCCTACTTATGCTATATACATGGATATGTCAAAGGCGTTTGACTTTGTGGATCATACAATACTATTAAATAAACTTGAAATATATGGTGTTAGGGGCAATACTTTGGATTTATTGAAATCGTATCTCAGTAATAGAACTCAGATCACGAGTATACAAAAAAATTGTCCTGTTACTAAAGAAGAAATACATTATAGATCCACTCCTAGAAAAGTTAAATTTGGAGTTTCACAAGGGAGTGTTTTAGGGCCACTCCTTTTTATTATCTATATTAATGACCTACCTAAATCGACTAATAATCAGATGATAATGTTTGCGGACGACTGTACTGTTGTCTATAAAAATGAAAACATCATAAGTAATAGCTTAATTTCAATAATTCAATGGTTACAAAACAATAATTTAGTAATAAATATTGATAAAACTAAATTAATGCAATTCAAACAGAAAACGAATCAAAAATTAAATACACAAATACAATATAATGGCAAAGAAGTTGAATTAACGACAACAGCTAAATTTCTTGGAGTACACATAGATAGCAACTTGAAATGGCAAAGCCACATAGAATTTGTATGTAAAAAATTGTCACAATCATCTTACAGCCTTTACATGCTAGCAAAAAAAGTTAGCCTTCCAACTTTGCTTGTTGCTTATCATGGTTTTGTTGCTCCTAGGCTGAGATATGCAATAATTTTCTGGGGAAACGCCACTTATTGGGATAAAGTGTTTAAATGTCAAAAAAGGTGCATTCGCGCTATGTGTAGTTTAAAAAGAACTGATAGCTGTAAGGATCATTTTATTAATTTAAAATTACTTACTGTACCATCGTTGTATATATTTGAAACGGCTCTCTTTATCAGGCACCATCCATCGTTATTTAGATTGGAGCTTAGGTCTCGCAACAGGAGTAGACTTTATAGCAATCTTTGTAGACAATATAAAACTACCCTATATGAAAAAAGCGTGTTTGCTATGGCGCCAAAGATATATAACAAAATCCCTAATAACATTAAGGAGTGTAGAGACAATCACGTTTTCAAAAATAAATTGTTTCAATTTCTCATTGCGCACTCATTTTATTCTATCGACGAATTCTTAAACACAACTTTGGTTAGTGTCCGATTGAATGACTGATTGACTGTTTTAATATCAATGTCATTTTGAATGTTATAATTTTAATGTATTAATGATGAAATTTAATTATTGTACTATTTTGCTTTTGACATTTGTATGCCCATGAGGCTGATCACAGAATGAACTCCATTTTTATACTTAATTAAGACCTATTTTACCTGTGAATCACAAATATATTTGATTTAAAGCCTTGTTTAGGATTTGATCAAGGGAACATGGAGGCGACTGGAGGCCTCCCAGGACCTGAGGCCCGGGGCGGGCCGCCCCTTCCCCCCCTTGCGCCCCCCCGTTAGTCCGCCACTGGTATGACCATGTGAATATTTGTGTTTGTAAACGCACCCACGCTAAAGGAATTTTTCCTAGTGTGAGGCAAAGATTAAAAAAAAGTAAAGTATGATTTCTAACTATTAATAAAACAGTAGCCTAGTAGATATGCCATGTAATAATTAAGAAAGCAAATTAAAAAAATATATTTCTTTTATACCTAACGTGTTTGCTAATAATTAAACAAATGAAACGCTCTACCGTTAACAAAATTAATTAGTTAGTTATACCATCAACCCGTTAAAACTAGGAAACAATTCTATTCGTTGCGCAGTTCGTAAAAATTAAAGACAACGAAAGCTCGACAGGGCGCCGTGCCGGATTAACCACGTAGCAAGAGTAGCAATTGCTAAGGGCCCCGCGCAAAAGGTGGCCCCGCGTATTCAAATCCGCCTGAGCGTAATTTTTTGAGCGAAACTTATTTAAGACGTGGTAGGCCGAACGCGTTCGATGTAGTAAATCGAATTTGTCGAAAGAAACTTACACTAGGATCTCAGAGCGCCGAACGCGTTCGATGCGTTAAATCGAGTTTGTCAAAAGAAACTTCCACTAGGGCCTCAGAGCGCCGAACGCGTTCGTTGCGTTAAATCGAGTTTGTCAAAAGAAACTTACACTAGGGCCTCTGGGGCCTGGGCTGAATGCCATGGGTACGCTCTATGTACATTTTGGAATACCCTCACCCAGAGAGGTATTTTCCGCGCACCCCAGATTGCTAACTTCACCATGCGATGATAACTTAGGTAGGTACATCATACTTATGTATATGTATAAACACAGATCCTGAACTAATAAAAGTTCATACAAAGTACCTAGTTCCCTACTTGAAAAGGTTAGCCTTGCTACCTATTTTTTTCATTTCTTACTGAATAACATTAAACATTATTTAGTACCTACGTATCCATTTCTATTTATTTAATACAGGGTGATCATTAATTGCATAAATTCCTTGAAAGGGGTTATACTAGAACCAATTTGCAAAAAATGTAACCATATGGACCTTGATCAGCTATGAGCGGTTTTAGGGATATTACAGCCCCGAGACTTGATACAATGGGATGCAGGAAAAGTCTCCACGAGTGACGATACCTAACCGAGATCTTCTGGCGCTCAGTCAGTCAGTCACCATTTTCTCAATCACTGCAATCTTTCCGCTGCAGCGTGGGCAATGTCTTTGTGAGACCCCGTTGGTACACGATAGTAGTAAAACTAAATAAAATACACTTGTATACTAAGGCCCTAGTACAAGTTTCTTAACAAGATCGATTTCGCGCATCGAACGCGTGCGGCGCTCTGAGGCCCTAGTGTAAGTTTCTTTCGACAAATTCGATTTACTACATCGAACGCGTTCGACGCTCCGATTGGTGGAGAGCACGAAACGGACCAATCGGAGCGCCGAACGCGTTCGATGTAGTAAATCGAATTTGTCGAAAGAAACTTACACTAGGGCCTCTGATTGGTGGGAAGCACGAAATGGACCAATCGGGGCGCCGAACGCGTTAAATCGAGTTTTTCAAGACCTCGCACTTGACAGGCGCGATCGCGGCTATAACAACGTGACGTCGCGGTCACGTACTTACTAGTTATATTAAATCAAATCAAAACGTTTATTTGTGAATTAGTACAGGTGATATAGGTACATTATTAGATCGGCTGTCCTGTGTTTGTGTGTACGAGTCTGGGAATGTACTTTAATAAGGTTCGTCCTTAAAACACGACACAAATATATAAATAGGTACAGATATCGAATGTAGTTATGTAATTTATTGTAGGCTCCATTAGACATAGACACAGCTAGTGGATTTATGTGTTACTTTACTTCGCGGGCCCGGTTCCCGTACGCAAATATTATTTTATAAGATCGAAAGATAGCTCGTTTCGAGTTTGGGTGTGTGTAGGATTTATGCTGGCAAACTATTCCACGCACGATACAAGAGAAATCCTAATGTAGTATTCCGGACTACGGCTAGGTAATATCGACATGCTCGTAATCGCAACCGATACATGTTTGACAGTTTTACAATGTACTTTGCACAGTAGGTATGCTTCAAAAATCACTCCACGCAATGAATATTTTTTTAACTGTCAAAAATGTAGCAATCCGATTATTAATGTCTGTAGCAATCGAGGGTTCTAAAGAATTAATTAAAACCAATATGTAAAATATATTATGACGTTTATTTTGATACCTGGCAACCTACGCCAAATTTTCGTAAAAGTTCATCCAGTCTACCACTTTCGTTAGATAGCAAGGAGAAGGATATTTGAATTTCAAACTAGGATTTTTCTTCCGCAAACAATTGTACAAGCAAAAATTGAGATATGTCCGATCATCGCTGGCGCAGATCGGCCTCCACCCCACTCCGCAGCCACAAGGAGTATCCCAGGGATCTCCGCATGACCCTTTGTAGGTCATTTCTAACGAAGAGTTCTGTAGCTTCTGACAGTTTAAGTTGCACTTGGAAGGATAAGTTACGCCATCGTTGCCGCAAACTGGGGGGTTGTAAAGGTCGCACATGCTTTTGCACGTGTCTAAGTCCTCGCATTTGTACGCACTGAACGTGTAGACACTGAAGACCACCAAAACACCTGAAGCCAAAATACAAAGTTAACACCTACAACAACATCATGTTTGCATTACCCAAAGAGTTAGGTAGAGGTGTCTTGTACATCCACATTTGGCCGATGCCATTATTAAATCCCATGAATAGGGCTGAGCCTTTTGCAAAATTCCAGACCGCCACTGACAATTTTCTATATAATAAATCACATGGCCATTGAAGTGAACATCATAAACCAATAAGATGGTATACAAACTTAAGTTGATTAGAAATGTGTTTTGAAATAATACAAAGTGCGATCATATCGTATCGTTAAGTAATATAAAACACAGAATGCGCAAGTAGAAAAGGATAATTACAAAGTTGCTATAATATACCTACAGTAATTGGAACTGTTAAATGTGTTCTTTGAAATGTCTTTCGAGAACTGTGCACTTAATTCCCCAGTACAAATTAATCGGTGTTTAAACTGTCATGATGAAGATTGCTTCAGACAAAATTAAAAAAATAAAATGAAACTCGCTATTTCGTTTTTTAAATACAACGAGGTCGATGCCTTGCGAGGCGGCCTACTTGGCACATAACAATAAAAAAGAAAGTGTATATATATATATATATCAATATATGTCAATAATAATAAAAATATGCATACCGAATTCAAAATTCATAGTTTTCAGTTGTATTGAAAAGTGTAGGTACGGAACTGAATAAACAACGTAGCTATATTAAATTATAAGCGATGCTCGAACCGCGTAATCGATAGTAATAGGTACCTACTATAATATTGTCGGATACCTACCTATCTAATTAAATTTTGTGTAAGCGTAATGTCGATTTGAACTTGCTTTCGAGGTAAATTGGTATTTATCTGGATACTAGCCGTACCTGTGACTTTGCTCGCCTCTAAAACATCATCCAAAAATATGTTCATAAAATTCGAATTACGGCCAATAATCTAAGAAAAGAACGTCAAACTCGATTTTCCTTTCTTTTAGTTTTCATTTTGAGAGTTATGCTTGTGGTGTATGAACCATTTCGTTTTCAGATTTCATGGACCTGTTGATGTCCGTAAAGTACACAAGACTTGTTTGACAGCACGGTGGTTAGCCATTTACTGCTGTTGTGTGGCTGCAAGTTCGATTCCCGCAGGCAATATTTATATGATCTACAGATAGGTAATTCTTTTATGTCTGTGTGTTTGTGCACGTAAATATTTATGTTTGTAAACGCACCCATGATATAGGAATTAATTACTCGTAGTATGGCGCAACGTTGTAAAGAATAAAATGACATGAATTCTATATTATACCTATACGTTTTATCCGCCTTAGATGAGTTCTTGTTCTGTACCCCTAATGTAAGTTTCTTTTGACAAATTCAATACTACATTGAACGCATTCGGCGCTTCGATTGGTCCGTTTCGTACTCTCCACCAATCGGAGCGCCGAACGCGTCCGATGCGTAAAATCGAGTTTGTCGAAAGAAACTTACACTAGGGCCTCTGTATACAAAAGATCTAAAGCTGCGTTTACCGTTGATAAACGAGCACGTCGACAATCTATGGTAGTCCGGTAGTAGTAACCAGTCAAAGGCCAAACGTCTGTTATAGTCAATCGTTCGCTCCTTTGACAGTCTTCTAAGGTTAGGTCAAGTTTGCATCATAAAGGGAATTGTTTTCAGAATAAATACTCTTATATCAGCGAAAAATACTGGTGCAAAAAGAATTGGTTCTTCATTCTATCAATCTTAGGAAGAGGTCATGTCCGGCAGCGGATCTTATGGAGGGTCGTAATTAGGGTTGCCAAGCCCAAAAATAGGCTATTGCCATCTACTATGCCTAGTACATAGCATGCTCCTAGTACATACTCCTATTACATAGCATGAAATCAGCGAAATGTGGGTGTACAATAGTACACCTCTACCTAACCCAGGGCCATAGCTACCGCCGTATCAAAGATACGGGGCCCCCCAGTTACAGGGGCCCCGCAAAAATTCGTGAAATGTTATCCACAATCTCACCCAAACTCTTAGGCCGTGCTGCTACTGAGTATTTCCATAGAGACAAACTCAATAACACTTTGTCCGATCCGGGCATCCAACCCAGAACTTGGTTTTGTAGATTTAATACATTTAGAATTAGAATAATAATCAATACGACGTAATATTTATCTGACCTACAGATAGTAGGTATTTAATTGTTTTGGTTCTCGATGTGTCTGTCACCTGTGAGATTTATAATTTGGGACATACTTTTTATTTAATATCTAATAACAAATGAAACAGAAAAAAACACAAACCAACGTGTAATATTATATTATGTTACTAATAACTCTTAAATGATGACTCGTCGCTGTCAGTCGACTCGTCGTATATGTTGTGCCAGTCGACCACATCTTGTCCAGCACAAGTACCTTCGTTCTCAAATCTGACATTAGGGTTGATCTTATTTGCACAGTTCAACAAGCAAATGTTGAGGAACGTCCTCCCATTGCTGGCGCAGACCGGCCCCCACCCTACCGTGCAGTCACATGGGGTCTCCTCCGGCCAGGCGCACTGACCTTTGTACTTCATTTCTAACGTCGCGTTTCGTAGTCTCAGGCAGTCGAGCTGGCATTTGGTAGAGTAAGTAATGCCATCATTGCCGCATACTGGAAGATAGTAATCGTCACACATATTTTTGCATGTCTCTAGGTCCTCGCACCTGTATCCATTGTACATGTAGGCACTGATGACCAATATTACACCTGTGACCAAAATAAAAAGTAAAATTCATTGGTTTAAAAAAAAAACTTCTAAAAGACCTTGTATTCTGAACTCGCTGAGAAATAAAAAATCTTCTTACCGAATTTAAAATTCATAGTTATCAATAGCGTTCAAAATGTAGGTACCTACTAAATAATTGGAAAAAATAACCTGAGTCAATTGCCAAGTGAACTGATGTTCGAGCCAGACGTTATCGATACTAATAAAATAGGTATTGTCGGGTAATTACTTTCGGTGTAAGCATTTAATGTGTCTAAATGGCGATTTGTACTTGCTAGCTTCTAAGTATACTAGCTCTGACCGTGGCTTTGCCAACGTCGAATACTTAAAAAAATCTCATGAAACAATTAATGATAAGTTTATTAAAAATGGTTACTTTTTTATATTTAGGTACATAACATAATCGTTACATTTTCACACAGTCATATTACTAAAGAATAGAAGCGTTCTTACAACATAAATAAAAAAATTATTTTCACATAATATTAATTATAATTTAGGATTAGAACCAGTATTTTTACAGATTAGAAAGATGGTATATTTTCCGGATGAGCTTTTCTATATAAAGTACCTATCTAAATTATCTTTCCAATGTTTTTTTTTCTGGGTTATCAATATGTATATATCATATCACCATTATGAGCAGTTTAAATTGATAAGGAAAACAACACTTATAGAGTTGTGTGGAAACCAATGTTTGTTTAAATCTGTAAATACTTTAACATGTACAGGTTAGGGTCGCCAACCGTCCTGTTTTCCCAGAACATGTCCTGATTTTTGGAGTGTCCTGGGTTGTCCTGGATAGTTATTAAAGAGCGTTCTGGGTTTTAAAGAATCCTCGTAAGGTCCTGTTTTGTTATTCGCGCGCCACTACTGCCTCGAACTTTACGTTTATTCATCGGCGTTATTTTATAATTTAGTCCTTCATTTCATTTCTTATTTCATATAGTTTAATTGAAGATAAAACATTGTAATTGCTATTCATTCAGTTTCATTGACACTGTTTTCTTATACTTTTCTTATACTGCGTCCTGTTTTAAACCGAAATGTCCTGAGGCCCTAGTGTAAGTTTCTTTTGACAAATTCGATTACTACATCGAACGCGTTCGGCGCTCCGATTGGTCCGTTTCGCCCTCTCTACCAATCGGAGCGCCGGCCGAACGCGTTCGATGTAGTAAATCGAATTTGTTAAAAGAAACTTACACTAGGGCCTCGGGTATCTCCATTTTCAAATACTGGTTTTCAAAATTTGGGGATGGTAACCCTAACGCAGGCAAATATTGATTGGAAACACAGTTCTCAGTTCTGTGATTGGTAACATGTAATATTATTTACGTTGTTTTATTCCAAGAATACAGACGTTACCATATAAAATACACTCATATAGTTTTATTTGTATTCCCTGACCCCATTCATATGTAGTCATGATGTCAGATGTATTACACATTGAACTTGAAAATTGATATTACCTAAAACCCTTCACCCAGTCCAAGTAAAGCGAAGACATTACCTAATTATTTTTTTTACTCGACACTGGCTTTTTCCTGCTTTCCTTTTATAGTCTGTGCGGTTTGTTGCATGTTGGGAAGACATATTTTTTCAGGTGAATCATTAATTCGTAATTGGAGAATCCTATTCCGCAGAATGTGAATTTCGTACCCAGAAGACAGAACTTCGGTTTTGATTACAATATGAAACAGGTTACCTACCTACCTTATTAAGCATTTATCCTATATTCAACCAATCATCTTTGATTTCATCTGTTTTTTTTTATCTTTCTTTAAAAACGTTGCCCCGCACTAGAATTTCTTCTGTATCGTGGGTACAGTTTACAAACATACATGTCACATACACACACTATTCAACTGAATCAATTATCTGTAGATCATACAAATATTTTTTCCATTCGGGAATGTAACCCACGATCGTCATGTCTGTAGTTTTCGGGTTTTCTGTTAATATGACAAAAATATTCAATTTCATTTTTACTTTTATTAGATCCGAAACTAAGCGGTCTGTAGCAATTGTTACGGGTCCTGCGTATCCAAACCCACCTACCTCCGCCTCAGCGTAATTTTTTAGGTGAAATTCATTAAGAAAATATAATACGGAATTTCATACGGTAAATGCACCAGTTCTACAGAAAGTCCCTTTATACTTAAGAGGCCATGGCAGATCTTGATCTGTGGCCCTTGGGCCACTGATAGAATTTGCTACAGGCCCCACACTTGCTTAATTCAGCACTGGGTAGATCAGATATACTTCAATGTGAACAATTATCGAAGCGAGTAATCAACTGCATAATCGTGTGAATAAGTCCCGTCTACCTAAGTACTATGCAATTACTGCGCCTGTGATTGAATGTCAGATAATAATTATTATTATTAACACCTACCTACATTATGCTCGTTACAACGGACCTGCGTAAATATGTGATCAATTAAATATGTTGTTATATCTCGAGCTCTTTACCAATCACCATAAACAAACCCAATGAAAAAAATGCGCAAGATTTAGTAAACAATATTATAAAAACTTCAATGATGGGTCAACGTCAAATCCCTCATGGCCTGGATCTATCCGATCAGGCGCGGCCAGGGTATAGCCAGCTTCTCCATGCAAACCTATCTAATCGACCACTCCAGTGGCGGATACAGAGGCCCTAGTGTAAGTTTCTTTCGACAAATTCGATTTACTAAGTAAATCGAACGCGTTCGGCGCTCCGATTGGTCCGTTTCGTGCTCTCCACCAATCGGAACGCCGAACGCGTTCGATGTAGTAAATCGAATTTGTCAAAAGAAACTTACACTAACTAGGGCCTCAGAGCCCACGCTTACGGGCTGGCAGATTTAAGAATTCACGTAATTACCACTTTTTTGAAGAAATTCTGAAAGAGTTGATATGAAAATATGAAACCAATCCATCTCAAATATTTTTTGGATCTGCCACAGTACAGTCGAACACAGAGATAAGTATACAGGTTCACATCATATCTATACATACAAATGTATAATAAAATTAAAACAGGCGGATGTCTGTACATTATAGATATCGGAGAAAAACTAATATTCATATAAATTATACTTCTGTTGCTCTAATAAAGACCCCCCGTCTTTATTAGAGCAACAGAAACAAAAACAACAGTTTTTAGAATTTTTGTCTGTCTATATGTTTGTACACGCATTACGCAAAAACTACTGCATGGAATTGAATGCTGTTTTCACTGATGTATTGATACAGGTCTAACTTAAAATATAGGCAAAATCAATACTGCAATACTGCAGGAAAAAATCAGATTCTAAATTCCACGCGTACTAATTCGCAATATATCTCATAGGTCCTAGCGAATTGAACACTAAATAGGGTCAACGTGTCAGGTCGTCAACCTATCACAATAGCAGCCTCGCCAGCGAATTGACTAAATCAATTGTTTATTTATAAGTTTATTTATTCCAAAGATCATAAATTAGTATTATATTATAATTTATAATAACATAATATTTTTTTTATTATTTTTTTTAACATTGCCCCACACTACTATTTCTCCTGTATCGTGGGTACAGTTTACAAACATACATGTCACATGCACAAACAACCGAACCCGAAACAACTATCTGTAGATCATACAAATATTTGTTCCGTGCGGGGATCGAACCCGCGACACGTAAGACACGACAGAAAGCTAATCGCTTAGCCACTGCGCCAACCGTGTCGTCAAAATTGTAATATTGTATGTTCATTTCATCTCCTAAGGAAATATTAAAACAAAATAGAGACGTGAGTGGTGAGTTTGACAGGCAAACAAGAAAATCAGTCTAAAGCCCAAAATCACAGGCAACATAACAGACGTTTATGTCGAAAGCGGCCGTTAAAAATGAACATTTTATAAGGCTCACTAATCGGCTGTTATCATTACAAAACGTCTGCTTACGTATTGTCGGTAAACAATGATCCTATAAGGCCGGTGGGGTACCTGCACTTGCTGCATGAGTTGACTCAGGATTTGCACAACCAGGTTGACCTTACTATCGGTTAATGGCACATTTTTATATGTTTGCATCGCAATCTCTGTATAGTCAGCATCAAAAGTAGTAGACCAAAATTAAAATATTTTTTATAAACGATTTTTTATTTATAAAAACGTTGCCCCACACTAGGATTTCTCCTGTGTCGTGGATAAAGTTTACAAATAAATATACATGCCACATGCACACACAACAAGACCCGAAACAACTATCTGTAGATCATAAAAATATTTGTTCCGTGCGGGAATCGAACCAGCGACACCTAGCGCAGAAAGCTAATCACTTAGCCACTGCGCCAACCGTGTCGTCGAAAAAATGGCTCCCGTCCAGCCGTTTTCTCATTTGAAATGCATAGTAGGTATTGTAAGACCTCAGATATCGATATATATCTCTGTGACTGCCAGCAAACCGTTGAACTGAGCGGTATGCGGCATAATCGACAGCCCGCATCGCATGAGCAAGAGTTACGTCAAAATTTTTCCCGTAGTAGGATAAAGTAAAATATTTGGACGATAGATGATGGTTCCTGTCATTCAAGGAGTTAAGCTGAAGCTCCATCCCTTTTAAACAATATAAATTACTGTACTCTGAGTAATCATGAGATTTGGATTTTATTTTACGTTATATCTTGCGGAGTTCACATGTTTTGAATCTCTCAGCCCAACCTTACAATATGTATTTGAATGTCATTGTTATGAGCTCATTTGTAATTCATAGGAGAGCATCTGTAATCGTAATAGGTAGTGTACTAGGTGCTAATACGCACCACACTCGACCAGGCGCGGTCCCAGCCAAACACTTTGGAGGGGGTCACATTAACAGTAATATGACTGGGGGGGACGATTTTGGGGGGGGTCATGACCCCTCGGATCACCATTGCACTCGACACTAACATGCAAGAAGCCGGACCGAAAGCGGCCGAAAATAGACCTGGGTGGCACAACATCGTCTGAGTAAAAGTGATCTATGAAGGGCCGCAGCATTGAGGAGAACGATGGAAGGAGTGAGTAGGTATTATCTTCATGCACTAGCCCATCTATCTGGAAGTCTAGGCAGGCCTTTACGTAAGCATCAGGTGCTTACGTAAAGGCACTACCTTCCGTAAGTAACGACCTCCGTGATTTCCAGTGCTAATAAGGTCAGAAGTACTCATCATAGGTACTTTACCTACGTAAGGGAAACTAGCCAGACAATGACAAATAATTTACCCAAGGATATTCATAACAGGCGAATATGACGTTGAGATGAGCAGAATAAAAATCACGAATAGTTATAAACAACGACATCGTGCTTTGTTTCAATCCAGTTGAGTTATTACATCGATACAGCGGAGGTGCGGAGCGCAGGACGATTACAAAGTATCTACTCCGCACTTTAGATTTTAATTGTCGCCTGTTTATTGCACTTGAGGGATTATCAAAAGGAAACGAACCGATAATACGGGTTCTTTAACAATTAGTACCTAATACGAAGGTATATAAAATAAAACGCTGGTGTACATGTGATAGTACGCAAGTCGACAGTGCAACAGTAAAGAACAATAAATCGATAATGGATTATAAAATTGGTAAGGTTCTATTGTGAAAGCATTAACGATCATTTTATTACACCCGTTTGTTACACTTTGCTTAAACAACCTTATTTAATTATTTATGTTTTTTTTTTATTTACGAAGTTTTGCTGGCTTTTTAGTTATATTTTTTATTATTAAATATCCCCATACGTTTACATAATAATGCAAAATACAGTGTAAACCTGTAAACACAGGAGTTATTTGATTGCCGAATGAGTCAAATTTTTTGCTAAATTTTACTTTAAAAATTCTTTGGAATAATTTTTACAACGAGTTACCTACCCTTTTTTCGGTTATAGAATATAGTGATGCGAAACAAAAGCCCATAATTTTTTTTCCACGCTATTGGAAATAAGTAGATCGCAGAAGAAAAATTAAAATACACTGTTCTTGAACATGATTTTCCCTATTTATAAAATGTCACCTTCCTAATAATTAACCAGTCATTTTGGATTTTGGTAACCATTATAAATATTTTTTAATAAGTCTAAACCAAAATATTATCGGGTACGAGTGAAAAAAAAAACAAAACCTCTAAATACTCTATTCTAAAATTTCACTATAAATTTAATTCTAAAATTATACTTGACTCTAAAAATTCTAAAAACTATATTCTCATCCGCAGTTTTCATCGTTTGTTTGATGACGGTGTCGGCCATGTCTATTCCACGAGGCCCACCCTGTGCCTGCCCTAAAATATACTTGCCCCTGTGTGCCCTGGAGTCCAATCAAAAGATCACTTTCAACAGCATGTGCGAGTATGAATGCGAGTACAATTACGTTACGCACAGAGGAGGGTCTATGAGCATTTTGTATACCGGTTCCCGATGCCCTAAGGCCTAAGGCCTGACGACCATCCCTTTAGTTCATACTTTATTTTGTAAATATATATTTTTTTTATTATCACCGCTGGCTTTTTTTTATTATCCGTATTTTTTTTTAACTAGTATTTCCTAGCCTATCGCCTCGTACCCGCTTGAGTTTCGGGATGGGTATCCCGAAACTCAAGCGGGTATACAGGGTTGTATAAGCCTTATTAGACTATTACAATACCTCCCTATACTCTAAAGTGGTGGATGGCCTACAAAGCTATACCTACTCAATCACCATGTACTTAATGCTAGTAGACATTTAACTTGAAATTACAGATTATTATTCTCGATTATTCGATTTGTAACTTCCAAGTAACTTTACTTGGACATTGTGAAGTAAGCCAGAAGTAGATCTATTACAGTTGACTTGATGCTGATAAACGAGGTCATCTTATATAGAAAATGGATATACTGATGATAATTACATCGACCTAGGTCAGACATGACCTAATCTTTGCCTCGTTCACCTAGGCGCAAGGCTGCGGGAGGTACTATATTCTGTTCCCAGATAGGACAAAGTAGGTTTGGTTAGGTCGGTATTTGTCTGCAAGGAAATATTAGCAGCAACTTTGGGGGAAGGCATTGTACTATGTAAATCGCAACAGACTAATCGGCAGTCTACTGCCATCACCTATGGACACCTCTGCCTAAACATTCGGGGAATACCTTATAGCGGGTGTAGGAAAATATATATTTTTTATAATTATCCCCACACTAGGAATTATTCCTGTATCGTGAGTGCGTTTACAAACACAAATTTTCACATGCACAAATACCCAGACTCGAAACAACTATCTGTAGGTCATACAAATACTTGTGACGTGAGGGACTCGATCCCGTGACACGCAGCGCAGCAGTCGTCACTGCGTCATAAAGCACTTCACATATCCGCACTTGATTGTGTATTGTGTAAGTAAATAATTATGATATATCACCTGCACAACATGTAAGTAATAAATAACAAAGTACTCGTAATTATATTATAGATATAGAAGTTAATTGTTTAATATATAAACACGCAAATGTCAAGATTATGCACTAAGTATGTACCTATATTGGATCACCAACAAACTCTTAACAGTAAGAGATTAATGTCAAGTTTTTCCGAAGAAAATTGTCGGTCAAATTGACAAGGGTTTTTTTTACACCAAAGTGCAACGTTCATTAAACTATTCCTTGTCGTTAGGAACGTGTTGGTGAATTAAACTCAGGTAGTTATATAATTATCATTTGTTATCTAAAAATCATAATGATGGTAATGAAAATTAATCACCTTTTTCTCGTGAAAGGTGACTAAACTCTACAATACATATCGACTGTGAACTGGCAACATGTCCTATCTCGATTTTATGAGGATTTTACTTAGTTATACCATTCTAAACTATTTCATACCCGGCAGCGCTGCAAAAAGCATATTTTATTTTAATCAAAATTAGACGCCGAAATCGAATTCATTCAATTTGTACTAACATCGACCGCGTTGTACGGACAACGTGGTCGATAGTTTCTTCTTAATCCTGTAATGTTGTCAAAAATGAGATAGTACCAGTTACCAGTTCACAGTCGATATAGTTGCCAGCCTTATCTCTGGTGATTGGCGTCGATGTTACCGGCAGAAAAGTGGCAGTTCTGCGGTCGTGAAGCCTCCACAGGAGACTCGGTACAAAACTAAATAATATTACTGGTTCTATCAACTGCCTCATTGGTCTACTCGCAAGCGTTATTGGGTTTTGCTGGATGGAAATTGTGAAATGTACCCGGTGTGATGGCAATAGCCTCGCTCCCTATTACATGAGACTCAATAACGCCACCGACTAAATGTGAGTGTGCTATACACAGAAATAGAAAGGAAGTTGATACTTACTTACTTGGGTACTTCGAATATCTTTATCTATAGTACACCTCTGTCAAATCTTCGGGAATACAGGCGTGATGCTATGTTGTGTTATGTGCATGTAAGTAGCATTTTGAATGAACCGCATATCCCGCTGTAAACAACGAAATACTTGGAAGGATTACGCACAAAGGACATGTTTAAAATCACGATATAAGGCAGGTAGGATTTTTATACGATTCGGGCATGCGCTAACAAATAATTCTGTTACGAAAGTTGTGATAACTTAAGGGAGCTGAGGCCCTAGTGTTAATTTCTTTCGACAAATGATAATTGTATGCGGACGGAGCTCGAAAGCTAAGTATCTAATATAACTTTTGTTTCTGTTTCAGTACTCGTTCTTGTTCTGTTATATGTGTCTTTGACCACTTCGGACAACTCTAAACCGCCAAGCTGGAGTACACTGGACTGTTTTTGCACTACCCAGTATGACCCTGCCTGCGCTTCAGACATGATAAGATATACAAATTATTGTTACTTTAAATGTAGAGTGAAGTACCTCCAGAAATACGGACTCCCCATGATTGAAAAAGTGTCATGCGATAGTTTGCCACCACTAATGGCAGGAAAATAGCAATGGCGACATCTATTGGTCCATCTTAGTAACATTATTATGTAATATCGATTTATTAAAAAAAAGATTTAATATTTTATTCGTTTTATTTGATTTAGGTTATAATCATACTTTTCCCATTTTATTTAAAACTTGCTTGGACATCTAGTAATTGTAACTGTAAAACTAAAAGTAACGAAAAAAATATGCGTTACCAACACACTTACTAAAAAACGACTTATAAATTAATGTGTACGTGACTGTGACAGCTTGTATTACTAAAATCACTAATTGCAGTATAATGAAGTTAAGGCTCACGCTATTGCATCACAGATGGCGCTGATGTTGTTTGAAAATTATACAATATTGTCGCTGTGCTTTCCATAATTGCTGTTTTTTACCAAAGACTATTTCTACACACTTTACAGGAGACGCATAAAACTGATTTTCTCGGAAAATACCAGAGATGGCTACATTCCGTAACTCTTTAAATATTGCATTTATAACATAGCTGTTTATATAGTATGTGCGTTATGAAATAATGATTAAAACTGCATAAAAAACCGAAAATGACACATAGCAACTTTTGCACGCACATCGACAATATTGTAGTTCTTTTTCCCGATTTTCGTATCGTCGTGATCGTCTTATAAATAAAACACGATAGCCCTTACTTCAGACTCCTTGGTCTCAAAATTCATTTCCAGAATTATTGTTACCAATTCATTATTATCAACACGTAGATACGCGACCGTAGTATTGTTTTAAAAAAGTAGGCAAATAAATTAAAATCCCGAGTGATGTGCCAATTTAATTTATTGATTAATATTAAATAGTTTGACACAAACATAAGTCGTGTACTTATTCATGATGTACTGAAAAGATACCTATAAATTACTTATCACAGCAGATAGGTACTGGTACCTCATATTATAGATTTTCTACATAATCTTGGTCATAATCATAGCTAGAAATTATTCTTATAAACTAAAAAAATAAATTAATATTTGTTTAAACGGGGCAGGGGTGGTTAGGATATCTCCCTGATATCTCACTGGAGAATACAAGGTGGAAAAAAACTATTTTTTTTCTTATTTAGAAATATAAAATAAATATTTCCTTTCAAGTAAAATTCGTTATGCAATATAGTATACAAATACTTTTCAGTAATAATCATAATAATAAATGTATAGTAAGACAAAATAAGGATAAGAATAAAAACAAAACATACCTAAAATGTTTTTAAGTAAGTTATTTACATTGTTTTTGTCTCCACTGATTATATTTGTACAATATAATTCAAATAGCATCTCATAGAAGATAGTTATTTTGATAAATGTTGTACTTATTTCCATACCTTGCCGCCAAAACCAACTATAATTTACTAAAGTCTATCAGATAAATGTGTTTACACATATTTTATAGAAAATCTTTGAGTATTAAATATCTATCAAGTAAAAAAGCTCTTTGGCAATTCTTTTCTGTCTGACAATTTTTTTGCCGTCATTTAGAAGAATATGCTATCTATGTTATGTACTCATGAGAGTAGATTGAGAAATTGAGTATGCAAATGTCAAGTTAGCCAGAGTGTGTGTTTCTGAAATTATAAAAGTGAGTATTTAATTCAACAGTGGTGACAAGGAAAATCAGTACAAATGTGAAAAAAGTGATGATAGTGAAACAGAACCTATTTAAACTGTGGGTATCAACTAGCATAAAAGTTCGACCTAGCACATGGGTGTTCAGTAGCACCATACAATCTGGCTTCAACTTATTACAGACAGTCCTCTGTGCAGAACATGCATAGAGGAGGAAAAAACGGTCAACCACATGCTACTGAACTGCCCTAAGGTAGCGAAATACAGGGCTAAGTACTTCAGAAACCCAGGTACCCTCTGGGAAATAGCCAGCAACGTTAAGCAAATGCTGGCATTTCTCAAAGAAATGGGGTGGATCAAATAAACTGACATTTTTCTCACCCTGAGGCAAAAAAAACGCTTAAGCATGTATTTATGGAAAGCAGCCTGTTTATACCTATACTATTTGGTTTATAACTATACTATTTGGCTTCAAATGGCAGGCTGAAGTGTTTTTGGTTGAATGGTAAACAATAAATAACATGCAGAGATAGAAAAAATATTGCTACTTATTCATATAAAAAACATTGTCCCACACATCATGTATCATGGGTATAGTTTAATCTCACATGCACATATATTATTACACATGGATGCAGAATAAGTATTAGTAAGCTATTCAAATATTTGTTCACAGGGAGTCTCGCATAGCTAATATTGTTATGTTGACAATCATGAAATAACTTTCAAAATATGTTGAGCGCTATTGCAATGCTGTTGTGTTCTCTCACATTTATCTCATATAGCCCCATTCAATGATGTAAACACATTTAATTGATAAACAATACTAAACTTAAATACTAAATAGAAGACTCTTGACCTAAGCTAAAGTATAAATGTGATTATCTAGACATTCTGTTTGTTGCCTTTAAATGTTTCACTATTCTGTCTTTTGAAGCAACCACCAATAAAAAATAAATCCTTATTATAGTGTACCATTTCCTAATAATAGTGAATTGTAATCTACAGTTTAGCAGGCATCAATTCATTAATCTTATATTCTTTTCTAGAAAAATTTGGAACATAAACATCACTAGGCAAAAGGGACTGTAAAAGTAAATGTGTGATCATTCCTGTGATGCCCCACACTTTGTGTTTGCCACCACTGAACACAGGAATGATGAGGTCTTTATATTTAAAGCAACCATGATTGTTTGAATCACAGAACACTTTCATAGAAACAGTAAAAATTTCAGCTACTTCATCTTCATTTGGATGCAATTTCTTTATATCAAAGTTTTTTATCCGACCAACAACAGGTGTGATCACAATTTTTTTGTCTCGCCCTTGCACTTGACCCATTTTGGACCAGATGTCGATATCTTTGGCGGGAATGCCTATCTCCTCCTGAGTTTCACGAAGAGCTGTTTCATACACTGTTTCGTTTTTATCCATTTTACCGCCAGGAAAGGACACTTGGCCACTGTGACTATTCAAATTAGACGATCTCAAGGTATACAAAAGGCACACTTCACCGTTGTCGACGCATAAAGGTACCAAAACAGATGCACTATGTTTTGCTTTTCCACTTATAAACGCTGGCAATTCACTTAAGTTCGCTATACACCTTTCTCGAGACGCAGTGGATAAAAGAGATCCTGGTGAGAGACACATGATAACTTTATAAAGTTTGTAAATGGACTTCATTCACAAATGTTGATTTTTTTACTGGGTTTAAAGTCCAATTAACCAAATTAACCTTGATTTCTTAATCGTAGGTAAATACCTACTTTAACTGACATTTGACTATTTGACGTTGACGAATGACATGTCAAGGATTTGACATTAATCAGCTGTCTAGCGGGCGTATTCCAGACGCAAATAAAATCAGTTAATTTAACATTTCTGTTAAACAACGCTAACAAATCGAATCATTTCATATCCAATTGGTACGAACGCTACTCAGAACCAGAAATTTCAATATTGTTATTAAATTATAGGCTCTGTGTTCTGCTGCATATGTGGCATCATGGAACTAAACTTGCGATAACTATTAAACAATATTGAACAGCTGTCCCGTTAGTTACAAACTACGGCACTGAGGCCTGTCTTTTTATTTGTCATGGTAAGGTTTAGCTTGAAAGGGTCACAGTATGGTGAATTATTAATAAAACATTAGTAGCGGGGAAAATAAATGGGGATAATGCACCGCTTCTCCTCGAAAACCTTAGTGAACTATTTTTGAACTCTAAAGCTCGTTTCAGCAGGTTGTTGGGTTGTTGCACAATTATTATTTATGAACGTGAAAACCCTTTTCAAAAGGTTCCCACACCAAGGTCCCGCCATAGCGCTGTTATGGTTTTGGTTTTGGCAAATATTTGAGTAACTCCCGTGTACCAAAGTTTGTGGCGCATATATCGTAGAAATAGACGATTAAACCTTACCTGTTACTTACGTGATTAAGCGGAAAGCGTGGATGTTGTATGAATTGATGAAAGCGTCGAAATTCATTCCCCGCGAACAAAAAATCAGTCATATCATATATTATGTGGACACGAGTTATTTAAACGTCGTTTTATAAATTCTATTCTAAGAAAGAGTTCAAACAGAAAAATGATAAATTTGACAACTTTGCTGCTTTTGATATTGCTGTATGTATATTTACAAGAGTGCAGTGCCAGAAGTAGCGGAATTGTAGTGCTCGATCACTCAGGCAGGTTCGTACTGACTCAGGCCAAATTTTATTTTAAAAATTTGACCCACTTTTTGTTATTCCTGAATTGTAGCCACGTATACAAACAACTAATATACATATTAGCAAACACCCAAATCCAGAACAACGAAACACGACACCCAGTGCAGAAGTCAATCGCTATTTGCTCAAGCACTGCGCCAACATGGCGCCAACCGTGCCCTCGATTTTCATATTCAGTAGTATAGATTTTCATATACTCATAGATAGTTTTGAATAGAGTAGATTCATAGCAGAGTGTCGCATTCGGGAGCGCCGTAGAGCCGAAGCGGTGGGCGCTTTTGTACTACCACCGATCGCGTCGAGTATGAACCTATGGCGGTTGAAGTGAAGTCAACTCGGCAGATGCAAAGAAGTTGTTTAGCAAAGTGATACTACCTTACCCACTCCGATTTTTTTTTCTATTTATGAGTATTTTTATCACGTGATTAAAACTGCCAGCAAACTTTGACAGTTGACTGGCAGTTTTAATCAGCGTCGATGCTGAGTGAGTCTTGACTTTTGTTTGACAAAACAAAAACTGTTTTTATCAATTCCATCTTAGGACTAAATTACAGTAATTTAAAAATAATATGTGATATTATGTGCTTTGATTATGAATTCTAGGGTTTCATTTGGTATAAAAAACATATTTTCTCTGGCAGCCCGTGAGCGATGTATGACTAATTTCAAAAGACTTGCTATTCCAAGATATGGTAAGATTCCTACCGATACAGCGTCCGTGTTGGTGCCGCTTTGTAAGGTGGACGAAAAACCCTCGTTATTATATACAGTTCGCTGTTCAAATCTTCGGACTAGCGGTGAAGTTTCATTCCCAGGGGGGAAAACTTACCAAGATGAGTCACCCATACAGACAGCATTGAGAGAGACTTACGAGGAAATAGGACTGCCGCCTGATAAAATAGATGTCTGGGGTCAGGGACCTCCACTACCAGGCCGCAACAACAAAATTATGATCACTCCTGTAGTGTCATCCATACAAAGTTTGAAACAAGAAGATTTAAATATCAATGTTACAGAAGTAGCAGAGGTATTTACTGTTCCTATTGAAATGCTCTGTGAATCTAAGAATCAGTATTACACACAGTTCAGCAATGGTTTTATTCTGCCAGTCTTTGTAGTTGAAGAATATAAAATTTGGGGTATTACTGCTTATATCACACATTCATTTTTAAGTTCAATATTGACCAAAGATGTTTACAGAAATGAATGGATGAAGAAGAAAATTGTTATAGATAAAGTTACAGATAAAATGTGATATCTCTTTTATAATTCAAATTTTAGTGTATGTATTGTAAATATGATAAAATAATTTATTATTAAATAAATAAAAAGTTTACTTTTATTAGAAAGGTTTATTGTATAAAAGCTACTATTATCACATTGAGTAATTATACATATAGGCAAATGTCACTAGTCACAGACTACTACAAGCAAGGCACAAAAGCATGAATATTTTAGTATTGGCAATATTGAGCAAGATATCCTGTCATTTAACCAGTAAAAAGAAAAATAGTTTGAGGGAGATAAGAAACAAATAAAATAAATAAAACACAAAACAAAAAAATAATAATATTATCCAGGTTTATTCCTTAACATTTACATTATAATCTAGTAATTATTATTTTATACATTGTCCAATCAACATGATGCTCGTCTCTCGCCTTTGTCTCTATTGTGGTGTGTACTATAATTATTTATTGAATTTGCCAAATTTCTTATTAAAATATTAGAGATAATATACACAATGATATCATGTATATCATCTTGTAAAGTGTACACAAATTATACTCTCAAAATTGAGAAGCCAAATCTACTATTTAAATAGGTGGTCCAACTTAAAGCCTCACTTCTAACATTCTATTGTTCATAAATATAATTAAAAACAAACCAAGGAACTGAAAAAGTAAACAAAAAAGTAAGTACATACTATGACAATAATACCTTCTTCACAAGGTAACAATGCAGGCAAGAGCGTTTGGAGTGATTGGTTGTAATCATCCATTGTAAAAGACGTTAAAACTGAGAATAATAAGGCAGAGGCAATAAAATCAAAATGGCGCCGAAACTGATCTCTTTTAAACCTAAATATTACACACTACAGGGGTTCAAATTGAACAAACAAATTGAATACTGTGAACCAACCTTACATCTATTGTGAATATAATACAACAACACATCTTGGGCATTTATTCGTTGTGTTTGAACACTGAAACTATGCTAAAACTATTTTAAATACAGACAAAGGTACACTGAAATTTGTTAAGATTGATGCGATATGGTTTTAAATTCCACATTTTAATTTGTTCATCTCCTCTGCCAAATGAACTTACATCAATGGAAATGCATATTTAATAAGTTTTTAGGGCCACTTCAAACTATTTTATTCAAAATACAAATGGCCACAAATGCTTTTAAAAAATAAAATATACTGATCCACTGAAGACGTCATATAGAAAACATGATAATTTCTTGCAAAATTATGTCCAAATATCTAATAAATAATCCACAATATCCTAAGCTTTTCTCAACATGTATCCATAAAAACTTAATTCCGATTGCACCAAACCATACATACAATCGCATAGATTTCGAATCTATCAACATAGCAATGCTAAAAACCGAATTTAATACAAAAATATATTTTTTCGCCCATTTTCTTTTTAGCGCGCAACCATGGCATTAGTCTCGTAACTGTTAAAAAAGTATGGATGACTAATATCACGAGGCGATATGACGCTTTAACATAATGGCGTGGGCTAGGCGAGTCGGGATGTGGGTAGGGGGAATCAGTATCACACTGAATATAAAATCTCGGCACTGCGTCGCGCATAGCATCACTTTTTTCACGCATAGCTGTCCACACAAGCAATGAGGCGATAGTGCTAAAAGTAACTTAATTCGGCACTATCACACAGATAATAGAATAATAAATTGAAATTCAAAAGAAGAACTTTGATAAAAGGTGATTATAGACATACAGGTCTTCACTGCGTGGACAGTTACGCGCACGCGTTATAAAATTTTGGCAACATTACATTTATAATGCAAAGTTAATACAGTATACATCCCTGTGGTCAGGCGATGGTGGTATAATTTAGAATAAGTTTACCGCCTACTATTGTACCAAGGCATGTGCGCGGCCGGTGCGAGCTTACTCGGCGTTACTGTTCTCGCTCACGTCGATGGGGATAGACGTCGTGAACGTCGGCGTCTCAAGTTCTTCGTGTTTCTTCATTTTCAGCGCCTGTAACGATGAAGATGCATTGTTGTTAATTTAGCCAGGGTTCCAATTTACCTACATCATTATCAAATCATTGGCCGTAAGTTATATATTATGATTATTAATATTAACTGAGTAAGGCCCAATTTTTCAATGTCCAAATAAGTTATCTGGCTGTTAATTTAAAATTGAAAGTTTCTGTATGGATCAGAGGAATAACTTATCCAAGGTTTCTCCAGTTATTGAAAAATCAGCTCTAAATATTCAGCACTAGAACTCATTGGATTTTAATTCAAAATAAATTTAATATACGCAGAAAAAAAACCACATAAATTACAGAGGGCATAAAACTAACAATTGAAGTTTGATTAAAAACATTTTTATGCATTAGCCTATGTTACGTAGAGCAATTAAAAATAAGTTATCAGATTAGAAAAACAACAAACAGATACCGCAACCTTCCACACACCCTCACAGCAAGTAACAATATGCTATAGCTATACAGACACCAAGGAGTATTTAGTTCAATCCTGAAGGGAGCCCGATTTTATTATTGTATTTACAAAATCAGTCCCTTATGTCATTTTCACTGTTTTCAAGTTTTATATACATATACTTTGCCATGAGAATACTCACAATACCAATTTCTATAGGATGTATTTGGAAAGTTTAATATAAAACTCGAAATAAGAGAAAATAACTCCCAATGAAATGCAACGAAGAAAAAAGGCCTAATTAATTTTTAGCAATGGATTTTTATGACTCAAAATCGACTAAGAAAGCTGTCTGTAGACAAATGATTAGTCGATTTTCATGGTGGATCCATTCTGCAATATTATCGGCGTATTAAAAAATGAAAATTGTTATATTAAGATGCTGTTGAAAAATTCAACATAGTAAAGAAGAGCATAGCGTATGAAACTTTTTACAAATGGTGTGCGTCTTACATCGAGATGCAAATAGTTTTCTATCGAATGATTTAGGGATGTGACCAAACAATGCAATGTTATAGCACATATGTCAGTGACGGCACGTTAGGACACCCGCGAACATACCGGCGCTTGAGTTGGTATCTCTTTCCGTTGTAGTGTGGGCGTCGGCGACAGCACCAAACCTTTCGCCGATAACTGAAGGCGATAGTAACACGATAGATAGAAAGTAGAAGAGCCCAAATTACAGAAATCTATTCCGAATCTTATAATACACGATTACATATTAAAAATACACATATATATCTAAAAAAAAACCCAATTGACTATTATAGAAATATAACATAGATTTAAATAAATCCTCAGTTCATTTTTTTACTAAATCCCATAAAGAAAGAAAGGAGGTTAACCCAAATAATCGACTAAAGAACAACAATATCTACGCGAGGTGTTACCAGTTAGTGAATAGTGTTGTCATTACCTGCTGCAGTTTGTAGTGGTTGATGATATCCTGGTCGGCGGGACAGCTCTGTGTGAACGCGTCCAACTGGTACATGTGGTACATGTAACGCCAGAGGGCGCGGAAACTCGTCTGAAAATACACAAAAGATACATTTTTTTTATAAGTAAGAATAATACGAATCAAGGGTAAACATAAAAAAAATAAACTGGATAAAGTTTGATAAAATAAAAAACGAGGGGACCACAATGGCCAAATTCATGTACCAATCTCCATAGCAACTATCAAACAGATGACTGGTGAAAATGAACTTCATGCACATGGCATTCAGAGTTGTCAATTAAGTGGATATCTTGACATTGGTAATGTGAATTTGACGGCACGTTTGGTGACGCAGTGGTTGAGAGAAAGATAGTGCGGCCCTACGTGTCGCGGGTTCGATTCCCGCACGGAACAAATATTTGTATGATCTACAGATAGTTAGTTGTTCCGGGTTTGGGTGAATGTCCATGTATATAAACGCACCCACGATACAGAAATAATTCTTAGTGTGGAATCAACGTCTTTTTTTATATATTTTTTTTAACATAGCAATGATATATACTGACCGGTATCTCGAAGTCAACGAAGTACTTTCCAGCAACGCGGATGTGCTGCAGCCGCGGCATCAGCTCGCAGTCGAAGCAGCACATCGTGTCGCCTGTTAAGAACCTGCAACCAGAGAAATATATCGTTACTTAAGAATATTTGAACTTCGAGTGCTCGTATTCGTGATGTTATAATTGACAAATATGGAATCTATCCCGTAAAAAATAAAGTGTATTTTATCATGAACCCTCTTCCAATCCAGCACTACGTCGATATTTACTAATTAACTTTAGCACTTATGCCGTAAAGCATTATGTCTCATTTACCTTGTCCCCCTGCGTTCAAGAAGTCCGTCGATGCGTGAGAGGTGCGCGCGCAAAGCCGCGGACTTCTGTTCGTCCTTGCGTACCAGCACCAACTTCAGCTTCGAGTACAGGTTTTCGATCAGTGATGCAACTTCCTTATCCTGAAATTAAAATACCGTTACCTATAAGTACATATTTCATGAATAAGTACGGGAAAGTACACAAAATATTTTTTAATTGTGATATTTTGGCATATATTGTTTGGAATTGGCCACTCCCTTGTGACTGTGGGAGACCCTTACACCAATATATGGTGGAATAATATCAGGTCAGCATGGCAGGAACTTTGTAAGTGAACGAAGCCTGGGTCTATAGTCAGATCTAGACTGGAACTGAGATTTATTTCTTCTAAATCATACCCAATAAATTTGTCACTTAAAACCACATCATTAGGTATATTATGTTAATAGCTTTTTAATCGTATACGCCTCACAACTGCCACCAGGAACATCTGGCACAAAAACACTTTTAACAATAATTTTATTCATACACCAAAACTTTTTAGTGCCAATAATACGGTACTAAACTCCGTTAATGTCTACGACCTGTTTGCAGCAGGTTTTTTTATAGTTGCAAAAACCCGCCCCGGCCGTGCTTCTCATGATAATCAGGTGTCAGTTTTCAAAACAGTATTTCCCAATAAAATGTGTGCATTAATCTGTCAGTGTTATGTTTCATAATTTAATTAAATAAATGTCGAACATTGTTCCGATTATATTTATGATAAATAATGCTGATAGGACAAATTCCTTATCCTAAAATGAACTGTTGTTTCCAAACGTTTCATTTCGGTGTTAAATTTTTTTATGAATACTCATTTCATTTGTGTTTATGGCCTCTTGCCGTTCTATACAAATTAAAAATAGTAAATACATTTAAGGTTAACTCGAACTATCAGATAGTGCACCGCCACATAATGGATGTATGGTCACTAAGTAGGGCTAAAGCATAGGTGACGTAGGTACCCCACTCACAAGTTAGATTCTTGACCACTGTCTTCATCGATGTCTGCGGCAGTGTGGAAAGCACGTAAGGTTAAACGTTTGCTGAAGAGGCATGGTAAGCACTTCTATAATAGGTAGTTTTTGACATTTATTTACCTGTACAAATAAGTTGTGTCCTCCCGGTACGGACTTCATGATGTGCCGTTCAATCTTCTCGTTCTCCAATATCGCGAGTCCGTTGTCGATCAGTATGGGCGGGTGCGTAGCTTCGAAGTTGGTGCGGAAGTCTGGCGGGGGCTTCTGCATGTCTACCGTTGTCACCTGGAAGTGGAGAACAGTGATGCTAACTTGAGAAGAGTTTGAAATCCTGTAAACTGGTAGCTAGGTAGTTGTAGCAATTTTCCTTAACCGCAATGTACAGCTTCTTGGGTCTTGACTTGGGGCATTTTCAAATTAAAGTCATAAATTAAAAATATATTTTTTTTACAGCCAAACCAAATTTACGAATTTCACGTGACAAACATAATGTAAGAGAACAAAAAACCATACCTTTAAGCTGATGGTCTTAAGCTCAGCTAATAGGTACAGGTCCATGAAGTACTCCTGGCAGAAGAGGCACGCACCCTTCCGTCTCCCGTCGATTGTCGATGCCTGCAAACAAAATATTATATCGTAAGTACGTACTTGTAAAAAATACAATAAAATATGTACAATATCAAGTGCAAAATTGGCCTGCTTCTTTTTCAACATGTAAAGAAAAGCTTCCTTGTCAAACCATTAAAATGACATCATACTGCAAATCAGGTAACAATTTCCATTTACGAGTAACTCATAGTCCGCGTTCGGTGCTCCTTTCTGTGACGATCTCAGAGCCAATGAACACGAAAAACGCTGTCGATGCGTAAAATCGACATTGTTAAAAGAAACCTGAACTATGATTATGAAGTATAATGATTACGTCAAACTCAAAGGTCCAGTTTCTCTGATTAAAGTTCAGGACGAACCGTCTTTAAAGATTCTTCTTTTCTCCGCATGATGAAGTTTATGACGCAAGACTTTACTTCCTTAGAAACGTTTGATTCTGCATTCGATAACCGACCGATGACGAGGAATGACGCAAATCTATGCAAGTATTATATTCGATAGTTCAATATAACAACAACCGTTCGAACTAATGTTTTCATAACAATATTATAATACGTCTTGAACAATGAGAGTACGGTTAAGTCATTAGATGACTTTCGTGCTAGTGTTTCTTACGATAATGACACGTCTGTCGATTGATTTGTTACATATGACATGCCGTGATGTAACACTAGCCGGTCAGCAAGTTTCCAAATGGAGCATGAAGGGGCCTTTTTTTTTTTTTTTTTTTTTTTGGGTGGGAAATCATCCAATGACCCCCCTCCGCCCTGGGCAAGAGCGAAGGGATGTGTCAGACTCTTACTGACTAAAACCCACCCGTGTCCCCATGATCGCCCTTGGTGTATCGGGGCCGCGATATCTGTTATATTGGCTCGCAGCCCCGGCAGGCGTTGGCCCGCCCTTAGCCCAGGCGGGCCCCACGACTGTTGCTGACTTCACTTTGTTAACGGGGGGGCGCGTGGAACACTACGCTGCCCCCCCCCCCGTCTCGGGCCTTTCTCTGGTCGGGCGACGGACGGCCCAAGTCCGCCGCCCGCAGGCCCTCCTCTATGGTGGCTGGAGATCGTCGCGCGCCTCGCGGCGTCTACGAGCCGGGCGTCCTCCTGGGCGTCGCCAGTCTACCTCCTCCTTGGCGGCCATGACCGCCTCACAGAAGGAGGCGACGGCCGCCCATGCGCTCTCGCTCCGAACCATGGATCTCACCAAGGTCGGGAGCGAGAGGTCGCCGCCGATCTCCTCTACGAGGACACGGCGCATCGGCTCCCATGCCGGGCACACCTCCACCGTGTGCTGCACCGTGTCCTCCGGGGCGTCCTCGCAGTGTAGACACCCCGGTGTGTCGATCCGCCTGATTCTGTGCAGGTACCTCCCGAAGCAGCCGTGCCTGGTGAGGACCTGCGTCAGGCGGAAGGTGAGGACGCCATGGCGCCTCTCCAGCCACTCTCTAAAGACGGGTCTTACCGCCTCGATCGAGGCGTGCCCAGCATGAAGGGGCCTACAGTTCAGGGTTGCATCGGATGTAAAGTCAATATCAAAACTAAACAATGAATGGTCATGATTATGTGCTGTATTAACTTAAATGATAAAATGCTCGATCAGTCATCTTTTGATGTGGACTGGATCTAGTGTCATCACTGCGAGGTTTATAAATTCAAAATATACTAGAGAGGTATACTTGTTGACGTCATGCATGAGACAGCACCCCTAAAAGCGCCGACCCCTCACTGCTTCAGTGTTTTAGTTGGAAAGAAGAAGCGGCGCAACAAACTCCCCAGCAACACGGCTGATTGACATTCTCATATGGAGAAGAAAAAATAGAACAAGCATATAAAAAATTATATGTATAACGAATTATAAAGTAACACATAGTTATATGTACTGTAGACATATATCGGTTGCCATTTAGGTAAAGCCTGCAAAAAATAGAGCTGTGTTTATCATTCTATTGACTCATACCGTTCTGGGAAAGCCCAACCAGGTCATCAATCACAATAATAGTTAATAGTAATAACCTATAGCACTTTAAAAAAGTGCTATTAATACGTAAAATGTGGTAAAAATCACAAATAAAATCTAATTTCAATCATATATTTGATGGAATGTTAATTGTTTGGGTAAGCAGTTATGTAACAGTTTTTTGTGGTATAATATAATGCGGTGGAATGTTATATTTCTTTAGAGTAAGCTATTTACTCTGGCCGAGTTATTTTGTGCCGTTTAATTAGACTTGCTAATTAGTAATAACGTTACGGTTGTTTGTGAAATACGAAATTAAAACTAATGCAACCATTATGCAATTTTATTGCTTAGAACAGAGTTTTTATTGACTACAGTCATGTAATAACTCATTCATGGTTGCACATTGGGTATCGGAAATTATTGATATATCTAAAAAACCCACGACGTTGTCGGTCTGTTTAATCATTGTAGAGAATTCTGAGGAGATAGACCAATAATTGCAGTGCATCCATCTTCGGTAATAACAATTTTAGGTCCCCAATCTATGAATATTATAAGTGATAACATCATAGGCGTATATAGGCTACACATTCTCTCTCTCATACAGACAATTAGGACAGCATCTTAAGCAAGAACACCTCTTCTAGTGACTTTTGATGCCAAAGTGATAGACAAGATACACGAGAAGTTCATACCGTTTGTGGACCGCTCGAAAATAATTTCAATGTCTATACAATACTAGTGTATTGGTTAAATAAATACACCAATCCCGTCAAAATTAAACAAATGAATGGCACCAGTGAAGTTGCCAGATCTTTCGGAGTTGTTGAGATAGGTGTTGATGTTTATAACCAATAGCAGAATCTAATAGCATTTTGTACGTCCTGAATGAAAAGCAGTTGTTCGTTGGTGGTTCGATGTTATCAATGGGTTGTGTTTATTTTCGCGACTTTTGTGATTTTTGGTATATAATATCAATAGAAACACGCATGAACTGCTTTTATAGCTTGTCTAGCCCTATCGTGCTCAAGTCATAAACATTTAGCACTTTAATCGTGAATTCGTGACTATAAAATCACTTCAGACTGTTTCCAAACTCCAACAATAGCAAATTAAAAAAGTACAACATTTTTCGTGTCTGATAAAAGTGCGTGTTATGCGCTTCAATTTTTTCTCAAAATCTGTATTTTATAATGCATGAGGTAGTCTAACTATTGTATTTAGTAGGTTACCTCCAGTTACGAGGTCTTGTAAACTTTCTACCGTAAATCTTTTAATCCCTCTTTACTCAAGATGTTTACCTGATTGCCCAAAACAGATTAGATGTACAAAGTTGACATACATAACGTTTTACAGGACGTAAATTTTAGTACTACGACCTCGTTCACTAGTTCGGCGTTAAACATAACATTGATATTTACAGCCACCTATTACAAAATGTTTATGTTGTTTATGCGGTCTCGTGGAAAGCCCATGCGCCTTGGTTGGATTCTCTGAAGATGGAACAACACAATTCCGTAGTATTCTAAAGACTCGATTCGATTCGATGTCATAGTTTTAACCTAAGTAGGTACTACATTGTTGAACACAAATACAGTATTGAGTATTAAGACTTAAAGAATCGAAGACCTAGTCGGAATACGGACTGTAGCTGGCTGTTCTAGCTCTATATTTGGCTAAGATAATATCCGGAAGAGTACAAGAAATTTGACTGATAACCAAAATAATATCGCTGAAAATGTCATGTAAGAATGAAGATATCTGTACTTTCCCTTAGGATCAAGTGACTACAATGACAAGTAAAGATGGAATCTCTGCAAAAGCGCTTACCTCCTTAAAGTTGGGAGGTGCCAAGATGTTAAATTGGGATATCTGTGTCCACCTTCATAGCGGTACAATTTTCGACCGTTATTCATTAATGAAGCGAATTAAAAAAAAAACTAGTACGAATTGACACGCTCTTCACATTTACGAAGAGACACGAATTCCTGGTAAAAACATGGAATTTCTATCTTTCAAGGACATTTATAGAAATAACATGGCATGCGCCTGGTGCGCATAGCTTTTCACCAAAATGTCAGGCTGTTAAAGTGGTTTTATATTTTTGTCGAGGATGTTCTGTTTTCAAAGTAAATTAATTACCTTGTATTGTCATGACAGAAGTAAATACATAGTTTCTCAACATCACGCACTAAGATACAATCCTTATTGGTGAATATTCATTAGCTTCATTGTCAGAAGATGCCTACAACGTACATTGTTTGTTTGTTTGTTCAACTCTCGTTTCCACAAGGACGGCCGACATACAGTTGAGTATTATATTCAAATTTTCACGTGACTGCTTGGGTATATTTTACTTATCTTATTAAACCTAAATGGAATAACAAAAACAGCTGGACATCACTTTGAGGGAGAAGGTGACACCCTCCTTTCATGCTCGTGAAACTTTTTAGTGTAGTGAGTTTATAATATGTAGAATTTAAAAGATTTATACTTGATGACATTTTATAATCTAAAACCCTAATAAACACAGAATAAAATAATTTCAAGATTCGTTAAAATTGTATGGTTATACTGACTTTGTTCATAACAAAGTTTGTAAAAAATAAAAACCGACTCCAAAAAACTCAAAAACAAAACTAATAACTAAAAAGCAAAAAATAAATCTTTTATTAAACAATACAGTAGTTGAAGAATATTGAAATCGGTGCCTTGGTCACGCCCCGGACGGATTCCAACTGCGAAAATTATATCCAGATTGATTTGATTACACAATTTTCAATTCTGTCATTCCCTGTCCAATAAATAACCTCCTAACTTCTTCAATATAAGTATAAAGTAAAAATGTCGATGCAAAATGGTTTCTTTGCCTTTCATATTTAATTTTCTCTTGCACCATGCTGCCTACGTAACGTTATTCGAAAGCTCATTGTTGCAAGTTTCGTGAGTCATCGTGACGATTTGAGGTCAAAGGGCTTTACACGTTGGTCGCTGGGTAACACTATTTCTGCCTACTTTCTATGCTAAACACGAAACAGAATTTTTCGTTACACAAATTATGATATTTTACATGTATCTCAAGTAGATTTATGATAATTTAGGGTAGTTGTATTCTGTTGTACATCGCACTAAACAAATATCTCTTTATAACAAACATCATTGAAAAAGCACTGAATATATAAAACTAACGAGTCTGTGCTCTTGTGAGAAAAATAGATGTGACCTTAATAATGATAGGGAAATTCACGACAATAATAAGCAAATGGACCTATTTGATCATCTTATGTAACACCTAATTTATCCAAATTTAATAGAAAATAAATATTTGAATTTAAACACATAATGATGACAAAATTATTTTAGTTCGTAAACACAACATTAGTACCAACGATGGAGGAAAAAATGTATTATTATAAGATCATGTTATAGGTTTTCAAAAGGAGACCATATTACGTATACGTTTTAGTACCCTTTAATGCAAATAAAAAAAGTAGCAATACGATATGGCTTGTTATGGGACTGCAGTTGCTTCATACTCCTCTATAATCTAACACGACTCCATCAACCTCATATGCAGTCCAAGTATTTTACAACATAGGGTATAAACACTTAAGCAATGTAATTGCCAATAAAAGGCCACTACGCAATACCTCACTTGACTTTCCATTTAGATAATACCTACGATATTTTTTCAATCATAAGACACAGATACCAAACCTTACCTAAGTACCTACAGTTACGCTATGGTCAAGTTAATAATAGGTTATACGCGTATATCTTTGCTTGCTATGAGACAAATGTAGAGTAGAGTGACAAGATAATGACAAACGTTTAGACAGACTAGAGACTGCGAGACTCCGTTAAGCCGTTAAGAAACTCCGGTGAAGATTTCTTTTTCGAATAATAATAGAACTGAGTACCTAGGCCTTATTACAAGGGGAATTATTACTTGATTTTGTACCTCGGGTTTTCTTGAATTATGTAACAATCGGTCGTAGATTGTAGAATTTTCTCGGAAACGAAAGTGTATTTTCTTCGCTATTAAGTTTTCATATAAAACAGTCGTTTTATCGAAGTCATCATATTATTATTACCAACTTTTACCTATCAATACGTTCTTACAACACCATAAAAAGCAATCTTGTTTACACAAATGAAGTGTCATGGATACAGTGATGGTGGTGTCATTAGCTGGTGGAATAGAAACCTGGTGGTGCAATGGTGCGTAACGCGGGTACGTCACGGAGCCGGTGCGCTCGCGCATAACACCATCCACACCATTGTAGAACAATGTAGACTAAATAAAACATTGTGCAGTTATCAAATATTATAAAGGACATTATAACAAGATTATTGTTAGATGAAAAGAATGACTCAATTGTTATAATCATAATGTCCGTAGTTTTTATTATGGGATAAAACATCCTACCTTCATTTCTAAAATATTTCGTCCTTATTACTATAGCATCACCTTCAGTTTTGCGGTTATCCGTCTATACATGATTTAATCTAAACAGTTCCTTAGTGCAGAAGTAATGGCTACGGAAAAAACAAAAAAAAAACAATAAACATTCGAAGAAAAAAGTGTAAGTATATTAAACAGTCAGTTAACGTTCAACGGAGTGTATCTAATACACATATTTGAACAATAAAATATATGAAATAAGAACAACTTTCCAGTGGATTTGTATGAGATAATATGGCGGAAGACGAAACGCTCTCGACTGCTATAAAATGTATCATTACTATGAATAATACATCAATTTGGTACAACGTTCGCAAGTACGACATTACAATATTCAAATGAGTTCAGGGTAAGAAAGTTGATGGACACATTATACGTAAGTTTAACTAAGACATCTCAGCAAGGCCGTATTTTATTAAACGAGTTAATATCTAGATTAACTTTACCAACCTAACATTCATTAAAATGTTAAAAATATTAATAAACAAAATCTTGTCTACAAACAACTCAATGAATCTCTCAGACGAAGCTACTCGAACAACAGCAAAAACGAACGATAAGTAGTAACAGCGGTCAACGATGCACGACGCGTCATACAGTGAAGACAGGCTGAAAACAAAATAAATTACAACGCCAAATTACAACATTCTAGTTAAACACGATAGGATAAGTATTGTACTGGCGTACAATATGTATCCAACCAGGCGTGACAAACAAACATCAGAGTCAACGACATCACCCGAACATATAAGGCACTTTCAGTTTCGTGAAATCGAAAGCGGCACATACATCTCCCGCACACTGCAAGACGCGCCATTTTTGCCAAGATGGCGGCGAAAAAACTTGATAATCCGTCACGGCCCCGTGCGCCGGCGCATCCAGTGGCCATCAATTTGTCAATTGCAGCAGTTTGTTGCTGCGTTCCGTCTTCATGTTGTATTCGAGTGACAGATAGTTGGCGAGTTAACATAGATTTTGTCATACTGTGTCGACATCGTTGCGTTAATAATTTAAGTAGTAGCGACGCAATCTTGAATTTATAATAAATACTACATTTATACATTGAGTCAGATAATCTGAGCTAAACCAGTCGTCTAGTGCAGTCTGACTGGACACGCAGCTCTAAGGGAAGTGCAGTGACCCGCGACAGTGAAATGCAACCAGCAGCACCTGATCAAGGACCGGCCTTGGTCAGTGTCGTGAAAGTGTACCTCTCTAATTACTCTCGTCTTGCCTTACATGGAAGTAGATTCTGTTAGAAAATCATGATTTGATGAAAAGCGAATGACTAGCTGACGGCGAATCTAGACACCAGTATTACGCTGATGTAATCTTCATCGTCAAAATATTAAAAAATACTTTATCGCGTGCTTTGTGGTCGTAGTTTCGTTAGTGAAATTTCCCGAAGCGATCCGCATCGCTCCTGTCAACTACGGCACACTTCCGCGTGATTTAAACACGTCGAAATATTTACAATTGTGCATTACTCACACATAAGTTAGTGCTTCCTAAAATAGATATTTGAATTCCTTTGGCTGATGTATAGAGTAGTCATTATTATTTTGAAGCTGATGGACAGACCTAATATATAAACTGTATTTGGTGGTAAGCCAAAAAGGTGAGCTCTTCGTAAATGTTGAAAGCGAGCCTTTTTGTTACAAAACTAGTCCAGATTAAAGAGACAAACAACAGTACAGAACGGGGTCGACAAAAAGTTTATGACTCCGGAAACATGAGGGCGCGGCGACTTGCACAATACGCCGCCATCCGGTGTAGCTTACATAGCCACAATCACAATGCATATGCACTCGACAATCTAACCGATCCTCGTCAAGGCTCATATCTGCACGTTCGCGATAAAAACACTGTTTACAACTCATTCCATTTGGAACACGTACAGTAACAGTAGTTCCCCCGCAGCGGACAACAATCTAATTAAGAATGACTCAAGTTGAATAAGGAATGAAATGGGTGTTTTAAATTCTGATCGTACGGCGTGTACCACTTCTTTGTCTAACGGTATGCAATAAAGATTCTGAAGGTTAAGGAGCAATGTCCAATGAGGAGCTGAACGATAAAGTAACAGATAGTTCAGCTTTAACTTGCCAGGAACGGGAAACACTGACTACGTTAACTGATGTAAAATAATCAGTTTATATTAGTGAAATAGTCATCGCAGTAAGTAAAGGGCATTGTACTGGACTAGAACTTTCTAGTTTAAAGCTGTTTAGTAAAACTGGATTTGTTTAGTTCAAAACTTTTAGGGCTTGTTTCACAACTTATGTGACAGAATGCGTTATAATTTATGTTTAACAAATGTCGTAAATAACCGAATCGAGTTGAAAAACTCTCCGATTTATTAACATTTAGATGTACTCGTAGTAACTGTAAGATTTGATCTGATTGATTACTATGGGATAGTTTATCAGTAAGTCGTGAAATGCCCCTTCGGATCGCGATCTATAGCTTTGTTAGCAAACGCTTTAAACGTGGAGTGAGGCCTTCTTTACTTTAAAGGCGAAGGAATCTTAGTGTAGTTGATATAAAACAAGAATTCGCAATAGCTTTATCCCGGATCTTTTGCACAGGTCTATTGAACACAACTAACATGTAACTAGTACTAATTTGTAGCTAATTAACAACTTGCTCTATAGAAATGAAGATGTACTGACGTGCTCAATTCAATAAGGTATCATGAATACCCATGCGTTCATCATCGAAGCTACAAAGTTCAGACATATTTTGCACCGCAACGAGTCAGACTCATGACCAAACTTCCAACAGATGGCCTTTCAAATGTTTACACGAAGACGTTTCCCGCTTGTCTACGTATTAAATTGTGGTGATCTCAGAGTTTTATAAGTATTCATACGTTAGCCATTACAATGACATCATGGCCTTGTCTGTACTATTACAATATAAGGTTATAATATATTGTAAGGTTGTCATAGCTCATGAGCTGGTGATGTTTATTTTGTGACGACTCTTGTATTGAAGCTTGTTTCTCAGGGATAGATGAGTCAGGGTATTTGTCAAGTTTTGGTTTCGGGATAACAAAAACTAATACAACATTTCCGTCACTTATAATGACGCTACATTCCAATGGAGCTACTTCACAGTCGTTATTATAATATCAGAGAATCTTCGTTCCATATTTACCTCTTAAAGAGCAACTTGGAGCAAGTCGCAATCGTGATTCATATTGCAAAACGACTGAACTTTAAAAAGCAATTTTGTAGGTACAAATGGATCAAAGCTATATTCATTTTTCTTTTGAACATACTTATATATTTATAATATTTTTCTTCAGCAATCAATTGGCTAATAGTTAGAAAGGGCAGTGTTACGGCCCGTGCCGCGACCCGCGTAACCTAGCCTCGTCAGCTGTTCGGAGAGAGGACGTTGTGAAATATGCAAAGGACAACGTCTTATGGCACGACTGTTTAACATGCCTCCAACTAGAAACTCACGACTTAAATATTGCGAAACTCTGATTAACATCAGAGCGACTACAAAAAAAGGCTTGCACATTATCCATCTTATTTATTATCTGGAGGAAAAGAACTTATATGCCGTTTTATGTTCAAGAAAATGACAAAGCCCGATAAAAATCTTTTGTGGATGCCGTATTATCCAACATCAGCAATCGCAATGAAACGAATACAGGTTTTTCAAAAGTTAATATAATATGTATAAGGTCCATCGTAAAATAATAACACACTTAGAAGAAGCACATTTGGCAGGTGTAGCAATGTTAATGCCATAATAATAATAGGTACTCGTACATTGCACATAAACACTAAAACGAGTACCAATTTCGATCTAAAGGACCGATGGCTAGGAGCACTCGTCTGTAGCCATAAAGATGGGTTTTCATAGATGGAATACTGCATAATTATTACCAATTATCATCGTCAAGCACTAGTTGGTTTTAGAATTTCATTATAACACTGTTTATTGTCGTTTTCTAACAAGACAGGACTTTGTTTGTCTAGGTAGTGGGTTTCTAATCTATAAAAAGATTTTTATTCCTAGTGTATTTATGGCCTATAGACAAGGTCTGCTTAGCATCTTAGATGTCCGGTTTTATTTATCCATGTAGCGATGTTTTCGCGTTTGACTGTCTTTTGGACTTCCCAATCCTTAAAGAAACGATGTCGCAGTATTATTGTAATTAATATCAGTCTTCAGGTGAATGGCGGGACATTAATGCCCATCAGTCTTTTAAAGTCCTTAATTCGCCTATAAAGATATGCAGCTACAAAACATGATGCCGAAACAGGTTGTTTAAGCAGCTGGATAAAAATCATTTGTGCGTGCGTTTTGTATCGTCAACATAATTGCGTGCATAATACGCAAGTAATTTATTAAGTACATTAAAGATCACCGCACAATAAGATAAAAGATGTCTTTGCCCAACTTTTGATACCGCCCGCTAACTGACTGGTGACATTTGTCGTATGTCGTATAGACGTCGATAAAATTATCGCTCTTATTTTGATCTCAGGTTTGTGTGAAGCAGAAACTGTTGGAACGACTTTAGGAGAATTAAAAACATCAAATAAAAGAAAAACTAATTAATTTACAAAGTAAGGAAAATATAATTTTCAATACTAGCAGAATAGTGTAAGTTTTAATATCGTTTATCGGAACAGTGAGACGTTTAGAATAAAATCACATTGCTAAGGATGACATTAAGGCTTCACTAGTAGAAGCCCTAGACTCAGAGTTTATAGTTACAGTCGAACAAACACATAAGTAACCAGGGTCACCAGATTTGTTTATTTATTAAAAAACAACTAAAGCGCCATTACAGAAGACTAATTCAATGCTTTAGGGAAATGTAACAAATTAAAATTACGCTTACTTATAGATATATGAAATGAAATGTTTTTGAAGTTTTGAAATATTAAATTAATATTAATTAAATCCATTAATTAAATAATATACAACCGGAAAATAGCCATCATTTCCAGAAAAATCGTTATCATTATCTCTTAACTTGACTGTTCCACATTTAAGACATTTATGACTTTGACCATTTTCACTATGTATCCCGCATTATGATAATGTTCTGTTAAAGCCACATTGGATGTGTGATAAGCTACAATTTATCCAACTCCAGGCCCATAATCATTACACATTATGAGGCCTCGTATTAATTTCACGGAGAATTTAACGAATTTCTTAACTACACTTTATCACTATTATTCTTTTTAATATTATAATCCCGTCATCAGTGTTAATGGAAAAGCACTCTGTATTACTTTTATGGACTAAACTTAATGGAATGACTCTCCAGATATTTTTATCAATGATTTAGCCCATGTTTTTAATTATTGAGAACGCTAAACAGATCTTAGAGTAAGCTTAATATGAAATATAATGGCTCTGAAGTCGAAAAAAACTGTACGATGGCAGTTCATCACTCATACATACAAATACGTTTCATGGTATTTCCAAAATAATGTAGAACACTAAAGACAGAATACAACAAGCAGGCAGCAAATGCTTCTGCTTTTATTATGAACACATTCACATAATCAGTACTTGAAGAATTTGTGTTCTCATCATGCAGAATCCAAATTCTAAATATACCCAGCCACTTTTCAAACATCCTTATAGTAAAACAGAGAACATTAGAAATCTCCACATGTTCCGAGAATAAAACTGCATTCGCATGGCTCCGCCACAACACTTGTACGATAATTGCAACAATTACAATTGTTATTATGTGCGCTTACGCCGCGTCACGTGCACGGTAGATCTCTACGTTAAAATGGCTTTTCATTAAAAATAATGTCGCTTACAGATCTTTGTCAGGACTGAATGTGAGGTTTTAGTTATTTTAGAGCCTAGTAAATTATGTGGTGTGTTCTTGGGCTAAGAATAATAAAAACATTAAAATAAATCCCGCGATTACATTGGCCACTGGTGGGAAGTGTATGTGCAACAGCAGCATCGGAAGTTTTAAAAATATTAACTTTACGACTGTTGCTTTCTATAAACTCAGACAGAATAATGGAACTAGTTGCACAGAGCAGAACTTGGAATTAAGATAAGAAGGACCAAGTTTGAGACTAAATGCAGATGATGGGTCAGGCCATACAGCCTAGAGAATTGTAACTATTCATACTATTCATCTGTCAGTTGTGGGAAGCAAAAGGGCGCTCGCGACAAAAGGTTAACGTATCAGCTGGCTTCCTCTACCACAGTAATTTTAATTGTAGAAAATTACTAGTAGCTCATTTTTTTCAATGTTACTTTACCTGATACTAAAATCACTATCCAGATGTGAAGCCTTCATCTTCAATTATATTAATGTTAAGTTTTCCAAGAACATCGATATTAAACTCGTCAATTACCTGTAACAAACGTAAAACATTTATTAGAATTGCAATTAAAACAGCAAAGTGGCTTTTAACAGTGCAATAAAGCTCTTTAGTCTGTGCCACTCTCGGTGATGATTCAGGCGTGTCTAACTGGCCAACTTTCCCCAGACTGAACGTTTTCAATGACGCGATGAACCGTACATTCGCCCAATTTGCAATCACTTTCCCCATTGTACCCGTCTACTAAATTGACTAAATAATCGAGCAGAAAACTATTTTCACTATCCGAGAGTTCGGCATGATTGTTTTGATCGATCGTAGGAAAGTTTATTGCGATATTTCGTGCCTCATTTCAGATGAAATGGATTAAGATGTAACTTTTAAAAAACTAAAATTAATGAGCAAATGAAATGAGAATAATTTGCGACAGATGTTTTGTTCTTTTATGGCATGTGACGTTGCAACCAAGTGTAATTGACCACCTGCTTTAGTGACACGTTCTCGCGAAATCAACTTGATACTCAATATTTTAATGTTTATACAATTAAGAACTTTGCAATTGAGGAAATTTATGGATTTATTCCTTCATTTTTACGATCCGTTGAAACAAATTGGTTTCAACTCTGTTGACGGACAGGTTGTATCTCCATCGGCTATAGGGAATCATTATAGTGACGTTAAATACTTCATTACAATTCAATAAGAGCTAATAAATAAATACACCTAAATTGCGTACATTAGCATTACATACAGTTGATTAAAATTAATTTGCAAGAGCAATTAATAACTGTTCTAATTAAAGAATAAACAAGCCTTAAAATAGGGTTTTCCTTCGTCAACAATCCAGTGTTACAACACTAAAACATGGTAAGCAGAATTATGCTGTCTGTGTACGTATCTGTGCCTCAAGTTGACCTCAGAGACGCGCATCAGATGACGTCATCCAGGCTGAGAATGTGAAGTGCAATCTGGAGATATTCGCGGTTCGTACTCAATTTGGACAGTGCCCACTTCAGAATGCTAAAATAAGCAGTTTCATATAAAAGTACGTGTGATAGTAGTGATTGTTATTCTATTACAAAATAAATACAAGGAAATAACAAGAACAATAGGAACTAATTCTGAAGACTAAACTCTAGCATGCATCGTCCTACATTTTCTATCAAAGAAAACTAAGATCAGTCGTCGAAAGAAAAAAATCCACATATTTTTCGTGATATCTCTATGATGACGTCACTACCAACGGCTTGTTCACATGCGACGTCCATTAGTCATGTCTGTAAGTTAGCCACTTGGAGGCTCAGTGATAATTGCGATGGCCTTCACGACAAGTGATAACAAGGAGTACTTGAGACATGGAACACGGAAAACGACTCGACGGACATTGTTAAGATATTCAAATTGATGATATGGTTTTGAGTATTTGGACTTATTGTAGAGTACACAAAATTAGTCACAGCGACTTCAAACTTTAAAAAATAATTACTGTCGATTGATCTAATACGGCTTAATGTCAGTTACCAGTTTTGGGCACAAACTCAGCGGTTCTTTTCCAATCCCTAGATAATCAGCTGATCTAAAGACCTTGAATATTTCCAGAAGCCTTATCCTCAGATAAGGCATTACGATTGTATTACCACAAATGTGCGAGCGAGCCGCAGTTGACAGCATTATGTGAACATTTACAACTTGATTACATAAAGCGATTGCACAACTCTGTAGGTCATGATGTACTTGTTCATTTTTTTTTCTTTAGAAAAAGCGAAAATGTTTCTGTGCTGATAAGCGAATGTGGGAAAAACGTGTGTCAACTGTTTTAACCGAGTTGAGTGAAGTGAGTCATTCATTGTGCCTTTAGGCTAGCTATGTACATGTTTCGCTACAACTACACCTATACATGCTTGTAAAGCAATATTGCAAAAGTGATTTCGGGGTGTGATAAAATCTCTTCCAAGTTCTGCTCATTTGAGACCCAAGGCACTTTCTGCACCCTAGGTAATCAGTCCCGTTACGAACTTTGGTGACTAGCTAATCTTCCAGGGGATGAGCAATGTTTTAGTCTGAGATCATGCAACAAGATCAAAATAGTTAACGATCTATATCGTGATGGTAAGGACAATTAAGTAAGTTAAGTATAGGAGAATAATCTCACACGTTTTGATGACAACTTCAAAAGACGACTGACATTGTTTTACATAATACAGTTGTCAGTCCTTTCAATGATAACCCTATCTTATGACAGCTGAAATATTTCTCAGTAATCTTTCTGATATGCATCTAGAAACGTATGTAACGCATCATACATTATTAGTTCATCCAAACAGTATTCTCTCCATATTATAACGCAATGAGTCCCGTGTTTATGAAGCTTGTGTAAGATTCGTTCATCAGAACTCATTCCTAAGATATTCCAGCCTAGGAATTAACAGCAATATTAGAAATGTGTCACAAATAACGAGTATAAATAAATCTGTTAGTAATGTTGCCATACAATATGACATAACCATTTACCAAGTAAGTGGTACCACGACTGACGCTTAAGGCATTTTGACACAATGTATGTCTTTTACAATTGCTTGCCTTAGTGGAACCTTCAAATCTAGTTCATTGTATAAAGAGGTAGAATATAAGAATTTCATTACCTACAAAGCTCTTCATTATTCTTGTTATGGAGGACGAACACTAACGACCTTCATTATGACACATAAGTTCACGACACTCATCACTGCGCTAAAATAAAAAGAAACACGTTCCACGCTCAAAACCAATTAAGGCGAGGTGCACATCAAGATAAAAATAAAGTCGCTTCTGAAGTATATAATTGACATTTAAGCACCCAAGTTCGTTCGGGAGCGATTATTGCAATTTCGTCGTACATCAGACATAACGAGGGGTTTCCGTGTAAAACAAACAAAGTTTCTTAGATGGATGGTCACAAAGGTCGGTGCGAAGGCAGTCACAAAACAATTTAGCTTATTCTGAGCAATTAGAGTCGGGGTCGTTGACCGAATGTAATTGGAGACGTAAGTGGGTGAGATAAAGATACCACGGATTTACACGCCCAAGTAACTTGAGCTCTGTGTACCTACGGTTCTCTGCTTCATCTTCAAGTTTACGTTAAGGGCTCGGCTGGCATCTGATCCGTTTTATCAGTCTGGAGAGGTACTTTCTTATCGAAACGGATTTATTTCAGATTGATCAGTATTTTTTTTTAAGTGTCAATAGCGATTCGCAACCGGGCAAAGAACTATCCAGAGTCTCAAAAAGCGAGAAAAACAGGCGTATAGTCTGGGCCTAACTATGTTACAAAAGATAAATGTCATCGCCTGCATATATGCCCTCAATTTGCAGGACTAATGTCCTGCAAACCTCTCTTGACTTTAATGGTCAAGAGAGGCTTATACTCACATAGTTATTTCGCCCAGGGTTCTCATTAATATCATGCCCGCATTTACAGTATTGCGTCATATTTTTTTAAAGAATTTATTTATTTTTAATCGGGTAACATGTTGAAGATTTTATGTTTTATATTTTTTAACGAGCTTTGGCTAGGGTAAGTGATCTGACTTGTTTCTCTGCATTCTTTAACGATTATTAAATTGAAACGGTTAATATTATATTAATTGCTAGGACCATCTAGCTAGTTAAGGACTTTGGCGGTTTCTCAAATAAACTTATGTGGCCTGGAGTAATTTAGATGCTATATTAATAACTGTGAAATATTGCCCAATACGGCAATATTTAAGGATAGCTGATAGTTACCATGTTTGAGTCCAAGTTTACTATCGACTAAACTCGCTTCGTCTACGGAGCAGCTGTCATTTGAGTCGACTGCTAAAGGCCTGTCTACTTAACCGCTGTTCGAGCAAACTGATCAATTATTGTCCGATACAAAATCCTCAGAGTTTCACTTCTAGAAATTTCAAATAATAAGCCAAGACAACAAATCAGAAGTAATAGTACAAAAACTAGGCTACCGAGACCCTTTGGAACGGAAACCGCAATCGTTAGGTATCTTAATGCTGTGGTTTTGAAAATATCACTATATTTCCTATCAGACATCGTTGAGTCCAACAAATAGCGGGAACAACTAACGGACTGTGTAAAATATTATCGTAGGTACTGTTAGTCGATCTGATTGTGTTAATCGTGTGTTTGATGTCATGCAAATTTGATTTGAAGATTTCTCAAGGACACCGATTGTGACTGTCTATAGATTATTATATATGTTTTAATACGCCGCTGATTAATCTATTGATTTGATTAATAATTAGGTTAAGCAGGTTTGGAACTAAAGGTTCTTGTTAGATAAAGTATTATTTTAATTGATTTTTGAATCTACTGGAAAATTTTAATAAAATACTGAGCGCCAATACCTTTATCAGTATGTGCAAACGCAAGGTGTAGAAATTTACGAGGCTTTTGTGTCTAACAACCTGGTGATGATAAATTCATCCTATCACACGTCTTAAAAGGACATAATGATTACCTAGCACGGTTGCAATGAATATGTACCCATTGTGAGTGCTGCAAGGTTGCAAGTAGATAGGTACCTGCCATCCATCATTAGTGTTGTACCCTGCTGTGTTTACAACATAAATTCAGAGCACGAGTCAAGTGACAAGTTTATACAAAGGTAAACAAATAAAAGGGAAGCCCATTCAAACAATACACCTGTAAATACTAAAACTACAATGTCACCATTATTCCGACCATTTATTATTTACAACAAAAACATGATAAAAGCCGTGAACGCTTATAAGTGAAGAAAAAAAAAAGTACAAAAAAATAGTGTAGTGACTAATGCATTCTTGAGTTTTTACAAACGTTGCACTAGTGATGTGTAAGTGGCAAAAAGTATCTGCTGTTTGTGGTTGTACCATTAACTCTGTGAACGGTCACAAATGGGGGACCGATGTTTTATGGAGGCGGGGCGTGAGGCGACACTGTTGTGTTGATTTATATTCAGTTGACACGCGACCTGCCAGTGTTCAAATTCTGGTAGCATGTGTTATTGGGAATGATAAAAAGACGGTGCACCTGTGCCCTATATATTTTACGTACCGAGTGAATTGTCATCAATTGAATGAAACTAGACGTCCGAAATTACATAACGTGACTTCAATGCTACCTTTTCAGATATATAAATTATTGAATCGATCTTAAATTAGTACTAATTAAAAATCTAGATAAAACCACTCAATAAATGCAGCCAGCGATGGTGATCTTAATAATAAGTAACAACCAATCAACGGGGCACAAGAAATGAACACTTAACGTTATCTGCAAGTACCTATATACAAAGTATGTACTTATAAAGATAAACTATCATTTGCGAACAAATTTAACAAGCTCGAATTATCTGCCGACATAACTGCCACACCTGTAATAATAATCCTCGAAAGAATAGGCAGATGTTCTCTTGTCACCCAGGGCTCACCGATATTTGAGATGTATGAAGGCGGATGACACGACGTTTACTTTTTATTTATTTAAATAATATATTCTAGACCCGTTTTAAAAAGCTATACAGCTACATATTTAAATATGAACGCTGAAAACCTGTTTGGTTTAAAAAAAAAGCTTTCACGAGGCGTTAGAATTAATGAGAACAGTAAACGAAATAAAAGACTGGTAGAGTCTAAAAAAACGATTATTGGCGATTGGACTTTCGTTCTACATTTTGTATTCAAAATATAGTTGCAAGAAGTTTTATCTAATCGACGGTTATCAGTGCTATCGGGCCCGTTCCAAAACACTGGCAGGTTCTAATAATGCCATGTATCGTACAACGGACCAGTGAATTAGCTGGAACGCTTATCAAACTAAACTGGTAGAAGGTACGTCAAAGTATAAATATGATTCACTTAGTACTTATAACTTACAATACGTTAAAGCAATAGGATATTGAGGCAGTTTTATTTTGTCGTGTAGTCACCTCTCGACTAGAGTGGAGTCTCATTCAAGTTGGCTATACTGCAGTGAAAGGGTTTCAAAGGCGAATATAATATTGCCGCCAAATAATACTACTCATTTTACGATGACAAAAGTTGTTAATTTAAAAACTGGCAATTGTCCGATTTTTCGATGAGTTCCTAATATTAAAAACAAAAGAAAGTAGTCCTAGCACATAATTTGAATATAATATGTAGCTTAAAGTAAATATTCCAATGAATCGGTCATTTAAGTTTTCGTAATGAACGACAAGAAATCGTGGAAATCGTACGTGACGAATGCTGAAACATTCATTCAAACAAACTGTGCTTTGTTTATGTAAAGCAAAATTATGATGCAGCATAAGAAAAATATTGCTATCTGTTTAATTTTCGGAGAAAGTATTGGAGAACGTTAACAGTAAATTCTATTGAATACGATCGAACAGAACGCTTTCAAATCTATTATACTTCTTCTAAATAGGTACCAACAATTAAGAACATAGCATCTCGACTGTATACCCGAAGAGTTAGGCAGAGCTAAACTATATTGTACATCGACATTTTGCCGATGCCGTTATTGAGTCCCACGTAATAGGGAGCGACCCTATTGCGATCTACCGGGTACAGTTTCAGACTCCGTGCTGCTACTGAGAATTTATATACCGAAAAACTCAATCCAACCCGAAAATCGAACCCAGGACCTCAAGCTCAGCAGTTGCGCTTGCCACCATTAGACCAATGCGGCAGTCATTCCTGTTAATTTTATATGTAATAATTTTGTGAGCACTGAATTACATCTTAATAAAGTTAAGAGAGAAACTGTGTATTGATTTTGGAGTAATGGCGTCTGTAACGAAACCCTACAACGTCCATTACGACCAATAACTATTTTGATAGACCTCATAAATAAATAATATAAACACAGAAATTGGTCAAGGTTGTCGTACATCAACAAAAATAATATGAACTTGTTAAGGAAAACCACAGAACCGAGTTTGGATACTGTATAAACAGTAGGTAATAAGCAAAGTAATACATATTTGTAAACTAGCTTCAAATAGACTGCAGGCAGATGATTTTGTTACACATCGCACTGAACTAAGTAGGTATATCTCTTGCTTGCAAACATGTTAAAAAGGACATAATGTTATTTAAGGGAATTTAGACGCGGTACGGCGATGGTGACTAGAGGAAGAGACATAGTGAGACTTATTTAGTTTAGTTTGCAAATATCAGAACCTACAGCACTGTACGTATTATAAATATATTGGTAGTAGAAACCGAGGATCGTAGCTATAAGTTTGCAGGTACAGATCCGGTTTAGCAATGACTCACGCGACCTCACGCCGACCTCTCCGGTGCTATCCGTTTGTCCTCTCCGACATAAGCTGTAAGCTCAAAGTCTGTGTGTGTATGATCAATAGAACGTGTATTTCCATTTTTTTTTAATATTATATACTGGTAAATAAGAACAGTACTTAATTTTAGAACTTGATAGGAGTGTGATATTCAAACTAGACATGTTCTTTTTTCTTCCAACAAGTTGTGGTCTGATTAAATGAAAGCATAATTAAATAAACTTAAAAAGTAGCCAGTAATATATGTAAATGTTGAGGATACGATTAGAATAAAATTCAATGGACACGGTAAACGAATATATTTCACGTAAATCATGATGATTTATTTAAACACGAGGAATAAGGAAAATTATTGTGAAATTTCAGGAATACGGATTCTCATAAATATTTCCATTAGTAGCAACAACGAGTAACACGTACACGTAACGTGTTGGGTTAAAGATCAAGATAATGTAGAAACAAGGAGGGACCCTTTAACGGAATCGCACGCGCAGTAATCACTATCTGGAAATGAAAACATACTTTACTACAAATAAAACCGAATTAGAAGATTTTGGAAGAAGTCCGAATATATAACCTATATATAGAACCTAACAGCCATGATAAGTACTAAACGTAGTTATCACAAATGATTATGTGCAAGTCGAAAAATTACTTCAAAATATTTGTAACGTAGTTACGCTGCGAAATAGCTGTGTCTGCAACCAGGTGGTTGCAGTAATTCATGTAACATTTCTACTTGAATTTGAAGATAATAAGGCTGCAGAATGTGTCAGCTCAAGCTGCAAATTTTTTCGCCAAGTTATAAAAGTCAACGGAGAGAAATGGTAGAGGTAAATTAGTGACCTTATGACATTATAACTGTACAGCTAAACCGTTAGGCTACAATTAAAATTAATAAGCAACCGTTTGCCGGGTAAATAGATGGATTACAACGAATGGTGGAACCTTAACACCAAGTTAAGAGGAAAGATTTGTGTTAACTCTCTTTTTGGAGTTGGAATCAGCCGGTTGAACCGACCAGCCAAGACTAATACTCAAGGCAATAATATATTCAAGAAGGTAAGTATCTAGTATAATAATATTAGTATGACCGACGAGGCAAGTAGCGCGAAGGCAATATTTACTCATCGCGCAACCGATGAATGCCGATGATCTAAGCATATCGTCCTTATTGCGAATACCGGTGTGTTGTGTCAACAATCCATGCCATCACTCGGTTACATGCTCATCAAATATAATAAGCTATTATTATGACCTAGACGATGATTAATTTCAGATGAGGAATTATCACTTCAGCTGCGTCCTTGATAGCCTTGAAACATAGAATGAAAATTTCTGTTGTTAATTAATACGACGCGTTATTATTAGACTGCTTCATTGGTTTAGTGATCGCATATGCAACTGCTGAGCGTGAGTCAATAACGACATCGCCGAAATGTTGTACAACAGGACACTTCGGCCTAAGCCTTCGGGGAGTGCAGGCGTGTTCTGTTATGTTAGTACAATAAAAATAAATTTACTTATTTTTTTAACACCTGATTGTTCTGACGATTTTATGTTTGGATAGTTTTTGTCTAAGTCACATCGATATCAGTAAGTTAATATAATGTCATATGAAGTGTCACCAGTGACTGATCAAAGGTATTCTTACTCTTCTAAGTTCTCACCATACCACACCACAACCACTGGTTCATTTTTAAGTAATCTAAAGGCCATGCACCCGTCTGTCAAATCAATTACCCAATCATCTTCTACAAGTCGAGTAAAACCATCAAGTGTATCTGACTTGCAGGAGGCGTGGCCCAACTATCACGCTATACCTTGTGCAATTATATCGTAGCGTCACGCAAAAAATTGCAACCAACGGGTGTTACTAGACCTAAACACCAATTAATATCTCTAGATATTTCACATAATGAGCTGATAAAGATAATAACTTAATTATTTTAAACACACACACGAAAGTGAAACATCATTAACTCGGGTGGAGAGTATAATCTTCTATTGGTTAACTAGCGTTATTTAATTTGGCGTTTATCTTTGTAAGTTTAAATGAATTATTTTATGAGTGTTCAAGTTTGTGAAGATGTTTGTTACTCAATCACGAATAAACGGCTGAACGGATTTGGATGAAAATCACACTAATAAACTACGTTCTTAATATACTATGGATAAATACTATTCAGAGGCCTTAGTGTAAGTTTCTTTCGACAAACTCGATTAACTACATCGAACGCGTTCGGCGCTCCGATTGGTCCGTTTCGTGCTCTCCACCAAGAAACTTACACTAGGCCCTCAGGTACACAAATAGTTCCCACATCATGTGAATAAACCCGCGAGCAAGCTAGGGTACTCCTAGGTTGTAGGGTAGTCCTACTAGTTAACTTACGAGTCAAGATAATTATTTATACAGCTTTGTTAAGTACAGCTGGGCAAGCACTTCATAAAACAAACAAAAATTGAGTTTTAATTGAATGGTAAAACATATATTCATATACATGGCAAGTCTCACTTTACATTAGACGTGTGTTCGTGTGAGTGTCAATATTTTTAATGTACGAAAATTATGGTTTATTTAAATATGGTTGTTTTATGTTGTCGGTTTGATGTTCTTAACCTACAGACCCAGGAGTTAATAACTTAATATCTATTTTATAACATAACACCAAAAGCAACATATTTTTTATGAATTAAAAAAAAATCTGGTAACTAATATATTTAAAAACAGAATAGTATCGTTACTTCAAATTTGAATGCTCAACGGTTGGTCGTAACGGCTGACAGCTGCTTCCTCGCCACCGGGCATGCCATATGCGGCACGGGGCACCACAGCGGGGCTCCTATGTCTCTAATTACACACCATATATAAGTGGACTTAGATCAAACCTACCTTTAAAATAAACAAAAGTATGTATCTTTACTTTGCTAGATGCATTGGTAAACGTTACTTCTGATTCTTAATCAAGATTAGGTTTGAATCAACTGTTCAACGAAACGCAGATGTAGTTAATTTATTATCCTTAAATTCACCACACGGTTGATGGTACGGTTGGCACAGTGATTGAGAGATCGACTGCTGCGCACGGAACAAATCTTTGTATGATCTACAGATAGTTGTTCCGGATTTGGGTGTATGTCCATGTATGTTAAAACGTATGTAAACGCACCCAGGATACAGGAATTCTTTCCAGTGGGGGCACGTTTTTAATTAAAAAATACAGGTTCTGAAATTTTGATCCATACGATCGTAAGGACATGTAATGAGAATATTTAGTTTTAAATAAAAGTATGATACTGTTAATTGCCAAGACAGATTTAACGACACTAAAGTAAACTAACAGGTCACTATTAATTTGAGAGTTAAATTACTCAAAAACATTTGTAAAAGTATCTAATTATGTAACGTATGATTCGATTTTCTAACTATCAACTACTGGCTGTATTTAAATTATAATTAGGATATAAATGCATTCTATTCGATCACGTAATCTAATTCTGAATAATAATTAAAAAAACGAAACGAGCTATGTACATATATCCATTACACTGCTTATTCGCTTCACAAGCTGTCGTAATCATGTTGCAAGGTGTAACTTATATGGTCGGACAAAATTCAGTTAAGTACATACAGTAAGAATTAGCAATAAAATTATTATAAGAAAAACAAGATAAAAATTATAAAAAGGTGCGCGTGAGCAAACCCCTCCTTCCCAGTGAGGAAGGCACGAGCCGATCCCTTTTGCTGGCCACACCTGCCTTAGAAAAAATACCACAGAACAAAAAGTACAGACAAGCAGAAAGAGTCCAAGAAAAATGCCGTGTAAATATAAATTTTCTATGATAGCTATATTGAAGAGTCGAAATGCGCTTTATTCGTTTGATATTATTAAGTATTAATTTAAAATAAACCTAATTAAAATGCGTGATTGAACCTAATTGAAGACAATTTAATGTAGCGAAGACCTAGGACATTTTTGAGTGAACATTTAATCAGTATCTTGATAGATATGTTTTTATGAATAAGTCATGGCAACACTAAGGTAAAGTGGCCAGGTAAAGGTGGCATATCTACCTGCAGATTATGCAAGTTTATCATCACGATTTCATCAGGTCTCGTCATTATTCATAAGGTCGTTTGTCGACTGCAAAAATAATACAATATGTCCTCAAAATTTTCGAAATATAAGGGCTTGTGATATATTAATAGGTAATAAAAAAGGGAGACAACCGACCCCACCAATCAAACTGTCAACTGAACATTCGTTAAAATATTTGTTTGCCCTAAAAAAAATAAAAGTGTTGATACCTTTTAATTGTAAGTAATGTGATTTTAATTTTAAGGTTAAATCATTTCTCCTACCAATTCCCATTGGTATAAATTGTATGATGACAGTTTATTGTAAAAACAATGACCACACAAGTACGTAATTGCATCGCAGTTGGTTACAAAAGTGCGCAATTGCAATGACTAATGTTAGCGGATTCCAATTATTTTCTACAAACGATCTAAGATAAATAGCGTCAATGTTTAACCGTCGCTATAATTGTATTAAAGTACTTAACCTTTTAAGGTTTTTAATGTAATTATGTCACGCGTTTCGTACCCACTTACAAAACTTACAATGCAACCTATGTTTAGATATGCTGGAGATATTTAAGATAAGTAAACAGGTGCGTTTTGTTTTAAACTAATCAATTGAAGAGCATTTTGTGACATTTTATTGTTATGACTTTATTTGTTTTGAGTAACGACTGTCAAACAGTTCATATTAGGTTTTCTGATTGAGATTGTTTTAATTATGAACGTGAAGCCTCTCTAGTCATGTTGCTCAGTGTTCTATGCTAATCTCAAATTTCGAAACATCGAGCCAAGCAACGCAACCGCCCCCGATCCGACACGATTCGATTCATCGATGACCATGAACATCGATTCGACATTCACGTGTAATATAATCGAACGATCATCCCTCTCACTTTTCTTGTTAACAGTTTAATACTAACGCTAATCGGTAGCGAAACTTCTATTAAGTGAGTAGAATAGAACTTCTATCGATCGATTCGATGTCAATCACAATATTTTCAATCTATTCAGAATTTCAAACACCGAAATATTACATTATCACATTCATCAACCATTTTATTTCAATTTCAACTAAACAAGGTAACGTGATTAAAACTAGAATTATTCGAGAAGTACTAATTAACGAAGCCAAGTATCAATTTACACAAGACGGCAGAAATATTAGTTATTAGTATATTCTGTTACAAAACGTATGAAACAACTGTTTTAGTATTTATAAATAAATTATTTGCATTTGGCAATACCGTCTGGCATTTTTAGCCGACGGATCATGAAGTGTTGCGTCGGCTGAATGCCGGTGTTCCATTACTTTCGTAGGCTTTTTACGCAACGGAAAAGTTAGAGACGTGACACCCGAAATATATTATTTATTTCACAAACGAATCGATGATGCAATTTGTTACTAATATAATTCTGGTAATATAATCTACGCATGTTCAAATTAGATTTTAGGAAGTCGGTGATATTGGTCAATGAGGATACATGCTCAATTTTGTGTATAAATAAGTTTATATGCGATCAAAGCATATAGTATGTATCTTATCCATATTCCAATTTAATAATTTTATGAATTTATACGTTTGTGAATTGACGCGACGTGAAAGAAGTATTAAGATATGAAAGAAAATAGCAAAGAATAGCTCCAATTACTTATCCTGATTGGGTGGACAAGGTAAAAATTTGAAACTACCGTCGGCTAGAACGAGCTAGCAGGTTCATAAAATAGAACGTAGGTAGAAATTACTGTCGCTTATTTTCTTGACAGTAGATTGCGGTGCAATATAAAAAGATGGAACAAAATAGGTAATTATGGACGTTTATGGCTTAACATTTGGAACACAATGCATAGATAAACGTCTCTTGAAGAAACTACGAAATTGATGTAATCATCATGTTTTGCCGGTAAAGAGAGACAAAGGGTACCTAACTATTGCATATTATTAATAGTAGTAGGTACCGGTTGTCATAAAAAACTTTGAGACATAATTAGATTCAATATTGTACTTTAATTTAAATTATAAATGACCGTTTTCACTAATCAACAAATATTTAAAATGAAAAAGGCCGATTACCCATAAAACAATTAACAATCAGAGGGATCAGTACACTCAGGGTGACTATGCCAGCCTCATGGGTTCTTTCGTATCTTTGATACACACACACACACAAACACCCATTACATCCACAAAGTCACATGGATCTAACACCTTTGTTCCTCTCCTTTCACTCCTTTCTCTCAGATAACAATAATGTTGAACAGCTGATTTTCTTCAACGTCTGTAATGCTTTGAAAAACCCTGCTTTTGTTATTCGGTTAAACTTACTTTCCATCCTCAATATACTTGTTTTACGATTAGAACGAGTACAATTTGCTGAGATCACGATCAAATATTTTTCTAACAATACGAGTTTATAATTGGACATAATTACGTTATGATGTCGCCTAAATCGAGACGCTAATTACTAATTACTCAGAAGTTAAGTCGCGGTAAATGGCCTTACATTATCTGCATTATTAAAAGAAAAGAGAAGCACTCCTATCGACTGTTAATTAATGACGATATCCATTGACGCACAATAAATCATCGATATAAGAAATAGAAGATAAATAAATTCAATGTATGACCAATGACTGCGCCTATAAAATTACCGTTTTGATATACTGTGTTCAATAGAAAATGACTTTCAAACAATTTACATGCAAAGCGCATTCAAATGCGTCGGACACGCAGATTATAATCTTAAAATAACAGTACATAATATTTTTTGATGATTCAAAAGAATCAAGTTTTGTTATTTACTGCTAGAAGTCGCTCCTCAGAGGCTTTGCAATTATAAAAAAAATCTCCAAATTCCTCATGAATTTGTTAATTACTTGTTACAGAAGTATCTATTAAAGTATTATCTGTTCCGCCGTACTCGGTGCAACATCACATTCACACACTTCGGCTTACCAACTCGGTTGCGCAAGCGCAGTAGGCGTGGTGTAGTGTCCTTCACGACAGGACGTAGTTAAACAAACGTGTGGGTGGAGTGTTCACACAATATTTGCTTTTGATGAAAAAGTAAAGAAACGGGACTCTATGATTTCGCCCCTCGTATGCTACAGCTGAAGTGAATTGTTTGGTTTTAGAGGCGGGAGAGGGGCGTTGGATTGTTGGCTTCTTTAGTCAGACCACGGGACGAGTCATAGAATAACATAATTCTAGTTTGCCAAATTATTTAGTTAGCGCGTCGCAAACATTACTATCAGCTGATAGATCTAGAAAACATTTTAAAGTCGTTTTGAGGTGGATCTCACAACCATTAAGTTCTTCTGAATTTAACAAAATCACACCGCGCTTCGTTACATTAAAAAAATTGAGAAGTTAACCTGTTAAACTATACCGAATTCATTTTTAAGTCCAAAATAGAGTTCGCCCCCTTTATACATCTTGAAAGAGCCAACAGGTCTTTAAAATGTAATCGTTGCAAACAATTCCAATACACGAAATCCAATTAATCTTAATATAGTTTTAACAACGTGAGAGCCGGTTATTATTTAACGCAATTATTTCGTACTGTTCGCATCACTGCATCGTTGTACACGTTATGTAGTCCGTCCGGCTGTGCATCCAGTTGGGGAGCCACTCATCCATACAGCCAGTTTCAAGACCAATGTCAAGGATTCACTTCATCGACGAAAAGCCAATCAATAATAAACCGTTTCCACATAAATTGAAAGTTTATTTTGGTACAAATTCGAGCGTATCGCAAAAAGTGGATACAGCGTAGGCGGACGAGTCGTGGCAAAGGCTATATTTGCGTCACTTTTTGTTTTCTCAGTGTTCATTTTATGATCGTGAGTACACAGTTAAATATTGAATATTTTATGGTCATTACTACATTGTCATTGGGGCACCTTGTAGACCAATGATTATGTAACCAAAGGTAGATTTTTTAAAGATAAAAATATAATGTTGTCAATATATATCAGAATCGCATTGATCATCTGGCACCCCCTAGTAAATCATTGCAAAGTAAATCAATGTATATTCCATTAACCAATATCAAATTCACCGACAAAGCTAATGACCATTTGGCGTGTTCAATGAAAGCGTACAGATCAATGCGTGGCAATAAAATGAATATATTTCAAGAATTTAATTGAACGTTACATATATCAAACATGATCCTACGTTAGTTTCTACTTTTTCCATCGAACACTTAAAAAAAACTGTTCGCGCTTGAATAATTAATTCAGTAGTAACTGTTGCTCTGCATAGCTAAATGTTATTCAAATTTGTTGAATATCAATAAGGTCTAAAATGTGCCTGTATTATTATATGCCACTGAGCTTATGTTTAAAGCATACATAGATTAGGTGGATTGAATTCGATCAAGTTTTTGTGTTTTCTTGAAACCTTCCATCCATCTGAACTTAAGAACAAGTGAAAGATCATAACATTATTCGGGTCCTGAAACCAAGACCTTTCCTACACTAGATAAAGCGGATTGTATCTTTTCATAGCACAGCAAAGATCGAAGAAAGGTCTAAATTGAAAGAAGCTGGTCCTTTCATTGCACTATGTCGATAAATGGGCACCACAAGACAAGACAAGGGACACCATGTAATCATAGAACGTAAACAGCAAAGCCAACCACTGGCACTGGGAGCAGCGAGTTAATAATAAACAAAACAAAATAGGGAAAATGATATTTTTTTCTAAAATGCACCAATTAATTGGACGTACTGAGGAGCCAAAATGATATATTTCCAACACCGTCACGAATGCTAGGTGAACATGCTAATCGTTCATGTCACTCGGTCCCCCGGACGCACGAGCAGTCGCGTGCGCAGTCTCACTTTCCCCTGGATGGCGCCCGCGCTGCAGGTTTCTGTTTCGAAGGCGCGCATGCGCTCTCTCGCGTGGAATGCCTGCCGCACTAGGAGATGCATTGAATGCAGGTACTTCGAAATTTCTAGAAAAACTTGATGTACAATGCCAAACAGGATATTTGTCATTTTTCGATAGTTCGATACGGTTTCCAAGTCCAAAGCAGCTATTTACATTAAGCTAAAGGTTTTTCCAGTCTTCAATAGACTCCGGAATAATGTGAGAGTTGTGATATTATATTACTTCACACGGTAAATAAGAATTGAATATGTTAAATTCGATCAAAACCGACTACCTATATCATTTTGATAATGTTTAGCAAACTTTTAGGCCTAAAATACAATTATCGTTTTCGCGGGCCGCTGACTTCCTAGAAGATATCGTTGTTAGCGTTAATAAGCTGTGCGATGCCAATTAAAATTATATAATTCAAGCCAACGCATCTGAACGCACTTGATGAACGACCAAAACACGGTGTTTTATGATCAGAGAACACGAACCGTGGATACGTTGCGCTTGCGCACTGCACTTACTCAACTAGGCTGAACAGTTCCTACATTGGGCGTTTCTCTTCTTTTTTATCATGTCACATTGAAAAGACGGTTCAAAATTAAAACTTACTTTTATTTACGATAATTTGTAGCATTGTTATCGGTTTCTTATAATATATAGAACAGTTGTTTACCTACTTATAATAAAAAGTAATTCTCAATACAGCAGGTGCGCGCGCGTGCAGCCGGTGTGGGGTTGGCTAATTGTCCTATAATTATGGGATAGCGCTAATTGAAGCAACCTCATCAAAATACGACTCCTTTAAGGTGAATTATAAATATACTATCTAATAGAGATATAACATGAGTTATCAATTAGACATTAGATGACAACGTAAATGGTACATATAGCGAAGTGTTCTGAAATTGTATTATCTTTAATCTTGCCTCTACAAATTGGTTGATTGAAGTCGGACGATAGGTCCAGCAGACTACTCCCCCATGATTATAGGGAAAACAAACGGAAAACTCCGCAGTTTTCCGCTCTAGTCACTAGGCCCTACGCTCTAGTCTCTAGAGACTAGAGCCATCGGTGCTTCCAGTAAAAATTAAGATTTGACAATACTTCGTAAAAAGTTGTGTGCGATAGACTCGCCCTTAGAAATAGACTTGCGTATTTCGCGCATTTTTCTTTGTAAACTTTGTCTTCTAATGCTAGCCTTAGAAAAGATCCTTCTCCGTTTATTCCGTTAGGATATTTAAAAGTCGTATGAAGGATTGGGACATCCGATTTTTATTAACGGCGCCCTTTGTTAATTTTTAGAGATTTTATGAAATAATATTTCTTCTTTGTCAATTTTTATTAAAAATGAGGCTGACCTTGTTTCTAAACCAACAAAAAATTTAAATTTTCTAGCCACTTTAAAAAATATTACCATTAGAGTGACTAATAAAATAATTATTGCAAAATATTAATAAATAATCATAAAGCAGTTACAAAATTACTTTGGATCTGACCAGTAACTGAAATGTTTCAACAGATAGAACACACTGGAAGGTCTAACCATCGACATTGACTTAGTGACATAGATGCTATAAATACACTACTGAAGTAAACATTGTTTATACTTTTTGCAAAGATTGGCAACATTTCAAACACATTACTATATAATGGTTCCTAACTATTATGCATAAAGTTTTATAGTCTAAAACTGCAATATATTAATAGTACACACTTGCCTCCAAATATAATTGTCAAAATAAGAATTCAAATAAGTTGAACAAATGAATTTTCTCATATCATTAAAATTAATCTACAATGTTTTATATTTGTTTATGAGTATTATACAGGTTGATAGACTTATATTACCATAGATTAAAGTATATGTTGCATAGAGTAAAGTATAAGTATGTTGTTGTAGGTGTAAATGTATGTAGATGGAGTGGTAGGTAATATAAAGTACAGATAGGCAAGTGTAATATTATATATCAACTCAACTGGGAGTTTATTTATTCATTTACCATCCTCTCTATTGATAATTTTATCATTGATAACAACTTATTGAGTCAGCTAGTCAATAACAATTGTATTATTACTGGTGTCTATTGCATAAACTCACCATAGGATAACCCATTTCTCTCATTTGACTCTAAAAAACAGTCATAGACAATAAAGCAAAAGATCAATTTAATTCTTTTTCCTTATTCCCATAGTTAGAACAAACACTCTCTCACTCTTTGTGGCCTCGAGTACATATGTATTGAAAAGGGAATAAACACATTCTTACGAGCGATTGCTTCATTACTTTGGTACAACTAGAATTTCTGATGGATCTAAAAATGCTCAGAAACTTCGAAAAATTTACAAATCTACTCTGTAATTTATGTGGCCTTGTAGTAAATGTGTTAAATAAATACATTTTAAACTATTATAATGAATGTTAGTCATGTATGACATAGTTATTATAATTTTAGGACTTCAGTGTGCATTTTGTTGTTTTTGACAACTTGTGTACTGTTTGTATTGTATGAGGCATTGATTGTTACTAAGATGCAGAATACATTTTCAATAAGGTTTTTTTTAAATATCAACTTTTCCTTACAATCAGTTAGGCAAAGGTCAAAATAAAAAGTTGCATTTCAATCATATAATTTCAATAATTAGGCATGATATCATCAACACTGATTAGAATCTAGTTGTTATTTCACATTGGAATTTGATATGGCAAGCACTTGATGTTTCCGTTATTGGGAAACCATGATAAAGTTATTCTGTTAACTAATCTAGGTACTGATATGGTAATTCAATTTAAAAGACTGATTGACTTGATACTGTTATTTTTTATAATTTTATACAATTTATAGTGTTGATTTTACTTGCCTGTAAGTAGTTAGTTGTTTAAAACATAAAATAGTTTGTGACAGTTAAGCATGTGAGAAAAATTGTCCGATCATAATATTTTCTAGTTTATTTCTTGGTATAAATTCATATTCCTTACATCTCAAAACAAAACAGTTAAAGTTATAAAAAGTAGTCATTAAATCATCATAATAATTGACTTTAAGACTATCTGTTAGATGGGAGGATTCTTAACTTACTACCGGTATAAATAAATATATTTGTGTAGATATTGGCTTTGGTACTTCAAGTTTATGAACATTCAGTATGATGAATAACAACATGTAGGTAGGTCGTTTTAATTATTTATACATGTATACCTGCATCAGTCTATGTTATAAATATAAAGTGTAATAGTTAATATGGCTAGTGTTGAGCATGACTCATTTATTACCAATTGTGTGAATAGAACAAGGTATAATTTTATAAGCTTATCTATGTTATGACTACCTCACACAAATGCATTCAGATCTTCAAAAGTTCAACAAGAATACTTCCAAACTTGACTGTAGATTATTAATGGGAGCTATATACCTACGTTTGTAACGTCTAATAATGTAACTATTGTGTACTCGATTCTTATAAGTGCCTCTATGCATTTCTAGCATGAAAATACCTGAATGTTCCTAACATTTGATCGGCATGTAATTACTTTAGAGGATAAAAATACGCGCCAAACAACGAGACCAACAAAACAGTTGCTAGTGACCTAAATAACGCGCATTATAAGTGCAGTAATAATATACTTTCATGCATACGAGCGCAACACGACAATATCATGCGATTTACAAATACATGGACTGCATGCACACAAGTAGTAGGTAAACTGCTGAAAGTATGAGCGTCGCCGCATATAACAGCGTTTATCATGTTTGCCACCTCTTCACAATCTTCTTATATCTTCGAAGGCCAACTACGGTAACGCGTGCCGTGTTGACCGATGTAAGCAGCTAATCTTGTGCATAACACGTGTAAAACTATATCTACCTTTATGATCAGCTCGATCTCTGGGACGTCTCCGTTCGCTGTTCCATTCTCCGCGATTTCATCCGACATCGTGAACTTAAAAACACTAAAATTATCAGAAAATATACTTTTCAACACAATTTCACACAACCGTCACTGTTCCAAAACACCGACAGACTGCCTCACTTCAGTTTGGTTGGCACACACTGTTCACGGTAAACGAATATTATTGGTTCGAACTTCACACTGATACGTTTATATTAAGTTCGTGAATTTTATTTTATTTTAATATGAAATATAACAAACGGATTGTAGAGAATTGTAAAACATTTAAGTACAGGCGTTTATGTATTGAATAAATAAACTTAAACTGATAAAATCTTTTATAGATTTTGCAATTTTGCATTAATTTGCGTAATATTTTTATATGTAGCAAGTCTTTTATAGGGTTTGCCTGATTAAAATTGATATTAATTCGAGTCATTAGTCGATTTCCAATAATTTGAAATTATTATTTGAACGGTCTATGAACCTACCCTCGTAAGTTTCACAGTCTAGTCTATTCGTTTTCGTGGCGTCTGTTATGATTGTGGCTATTCGACAGCTGCACTGAACGTTTATGAATGAAATACGCGTACGTGAACATTATTAAACTGCATCGTTAACCGAATTTTTGTGATGCGGCCAAATATTATGAATCACTAAAATAATCGACTAAATGGACTTGATACTACGCTAAATATACGACGTTTGTCAAGTCAACGTCATTTGTAAAGTTTGATAGGAAGTGTCAATTTGTATTTTAATTTTAATGTCAAAAAGTTGAAAGTTGAATCACGCACATTATTCATCAGCACTCTATTATTTACTGTTTTTGTTTTCAATATTATTGAAAAAGTTAGATAAAAATGAGTGCAACAGCAGAAGAATCATCATCAGCATCTAAAGAGATGACGTTCGCAGAAAAACAAGCTGAACGTATGAAGAGGTTGCGTACATTGCATACGGCTAGAAATGAAGCCAGAACGCACAACCATCAGGAAGTGGTCGCAGAAGAAGCTAGAAACAAGCTACCACCAAACTATGAAGCGAAACGGCGACAGGCTGAATGGCTGCTCGACGATCAACAGAAACGCGAAGAAGCAGAAAAAGCTGGTAAAGATTACGATAGAGTCAAACTACTTAACATATCCGCAACAGAGGCTGAGCGATTAGAACGGAAGAAGAAGAAAAGGAATCCAGATGAAGGCTTTTCTACTTATGAGCAAGCCACCATAAGACAATACAACAGACTTGTAAAAAACATGCCAGCTGCTGATATGGAACAATATGAAAAGCAGAAACAAAAATATGGTGATGCTTTCTATGGTGGCCCCAACGTCATTATTCATGGGATGCATGAGGACCGTAGAGAAGCTGTTGACAAAATGGTAGATGACATAGAAGGACAGATTGCTAAAAGGGCCAGGTACTCAAGAAGACGGACACACAATGATGATGCGGATATTGATTACATCAACGAAAGGAATGCTAAGTTCAACAAGAAACTTGAGAGATTCTATGGAGAACACACTGCTGAGATTAAGCAGAACTTGGAGCGTGGTACTGCCATTTAATGACCATACTGCAAATTGCAACTTGCAATGCAAATTTATTGTAAATATAATTATTTACTTTTATAAGATATGGTCTGCAAATCTCTGTCTGAACACAGGCCTTTTCATTGTCTGCATTAGATCTAAAATGTATAAAATTATACATGGTTTTATGTAAAGCCTGATAACTTTTACTTGGATGTTCACAGATTGTGGGTTTTATTGCATTAAATATTAGTCCAACTATTTGTTGTCAGCTTAAATGGAAAATTCCTTGATTTTTTTATAAAACAACAAGTTATTTCTAAAGACTTTTCTGGAAGGACACATAGCAGACTGTAAGAACTTAAAAACATTAGAATTATTTTATTATTATTATTGACGCCTGTATATTGAGCCTTCTTAGAAAAAACATCATTAGCACTAAGGATGTACCTAGGTTAAACAAAATAATATTTATATAGTAATTATAAATATTGAGTTTAGGCAATGTAATATGCCTTATCATGTATCACCAATTTACTCAAAATGTATTTCAGAATATGTTATGGAATGGACATTTTTTTCTTTAGGAAATACCTTATGCAAAAAGATAGACATGCAATTGTTGCTTGTAATATTCTTTCTAAAAAATAAACATATAAGTAAGTATAGCGTAGATCTCTAGTATAAACTGTGGTAATGTTGAAGGATTGATGATAGAGAGCAACAAAAAATCCTTATGATATAAATTAGCATGTATTTGAAACAAACTGTCTGCCAATTAACATAATAAATAATACATAAGTATGTTTTACTTACTTTTACGTTTTATTAGCTTAAATAGGTATCTGGTGACTTGACCAACTTGTTTTATCAGTAGAGTATTTGTAGTACAGATCTGAATGACAGTATCTGAATTATTTTATTTAATCAATATTGGGGTAAATGGAGCCCTGATACGGCGAGAAGGCGTCACGGCAGACCACGAAGGAGACGGCAGGACGACGTTTGATAAATTAAGAAAGGTCCACACTGGTTCTACACCGAAAGGTCTGGAAATCATGGGGAGGCCTTTGCCCAGCAGTGGGATGAGTAGGCTAACAGTAACAGTATTGGGATTGACAAGCTACCGTAAAATGGAGCTATTTCGGAATCACGGGGCTAATTGAAATTTAGTAAAGGGATCATTATGTGTGCTTCTCATGGAGTAGTAACTGCTTTTAAAAAGCGGTAGTGTAGTATGCTTTCAATGACAAAGGTACTTTTGATTTAGTTTAGAAAATATGGCAAAATTTCTAAAAACAAATGTTAGTTCCAAATTGCCCCGTGTTTCCCAAATAGCCCCATTTTACGGTAGGTTTTACTTATTAGATTAGAAGGTAAAATTTCAAAATAGGAAATAATTGGCTGCACAAAGAACTTCTATTTGTAAAATTGTATACGTTACCTATGCATTTGGTGCAGTAAAACAAACAAATTAAACAAATTTCAATAACAAGTTTATTTTGATAAATGTGCCGATTAAATAAAAATAGTAATTAATATATCAAATACATATATATTTTACATCAAGTAAATATACTATAAAATTGCTAAATACTTTTATTTTCACGATAGTTAATGTGCAAGTAGTTATATTGTCATCAGGATTTTTTTAATAGACAAATAATTTTTTACCTTTGGAGAATTTTTATCAGTCGAGTATGTATAGACCCATTGAATTATTATTAAATTAAAATTTGCCCCGTGTTTACATATCAGTAGCTACCATACAAGAGATGGAATTTAGCAAGTATTACGAAACATTTATTATTCTATTACTCGCAATATTATATGGATGTAACACGTCGCTCAATAAATACGTGTATTTTTTATTCGGTGTTAAATCCTTCTTCAAGCATTGATTTAAAAAATAAACCTGTAATATATTGAATTCTATGCTCTCAAACTTAAGTATAATATTCGTACCCAGTCGTTATCGTATAGTGCAAGGACTAGAAACAAAAAAAAAAAACCTGTTGATTAGTTTTATTAGTTGAACGACGTAAACAACCAACTACTTGACTCAGTTCCTAAAATGGGCGTTTACACTATTTTTCTTCGACTTCGAGTATTACAATTTAAGTAACTAACACGCACTGTACATAAGTCTCTCTTTAGATAATTTATATCTCTATTGGGGGCCCGTACAAAAACTGTTTCAAATTCAAATTAACGGGTGTTATAGGTTTCTTCGTATCAATGGAATAATATTACAGATTCTCGTTTTACATTACGACTGAAAGTGATTACAGACGCACCAATTCTCAATCTATTTCATATAAAAAACTAAAGAATATTCATAAGTCATAACATAGACATACTTGCACATACATTGTTCTTATATCTTACATGTAACAGAAAAGAAATACAATAGCATTAACACATACTCATACATATAATTATGTACATTATAATGAGCACAAGTTTATTTTTTATACAGATAAAAATGCTTAGTGCTTAATACATACACAATATAATGAAAAGTTCGGAGTTTCGACTAGAAATCACAGTGATTGTTTCATTAATTCCACAATAAATACTTTTATTGCTGGTCACATTCAGAAAAATAAGGCCCATATTAAACCACTCTCATGTCTGAGATCAATCTTTAATAAAAAAAATTTTGTTAACTTTTAAGATGTCATAATTATGTTAACACATATTTATTATGATGGCGTTCACATTCTAATAGTGATTTTCCGCTGAATACAAAACACATTCCTATATGGTTCCCTTATCTGCCATTCTGTCGCTACTTTCTACCTTAAAGTGACAGAGATACAGTGTCGGATTAAGAGCGTTTACGCCGCGCGGTGGCGAGCGAAATTAGGTATTTACAGCGCTCGACCGCTCACCCGCTTGTGTGTGTGCGTGCGGACTGTGAGGAGGCAATGCTTAAAGCGCGCGCTGGCGATGTTGATCCTTTTTGCCCTTTTGGTATTTTTTAGTTTATTATAATTTATTTTGTATTGTAGTTTTTAGTATTTGTTTATTCACATGAGCTAATAATTATTAGTACCTAAATATTACGATATATTTTCATAATACGATAATATCGTCATCGGAGATGTGAATTAATGTAAGGGACAAATTTTCGAAAATTAGTTAAATATACAGTTTACTCAGAAAATTCCGCTCTATCGATTGGTATATTTATTTTTAATATTTGAGGTCTTTAAAAAAATATAAATAATAAAACAATTGCATGGCATGATTATAAATACTCATGCAGAGATACAACAAATTCAACCTTAAGTCCAAACAGCAAGCGTCAAATTTTTGTATATTACGTACGTTTAGCGTAACTCTAAAACCGAAATAAAATAGTTATACAAAGGTATTATATCCTAAATAATTACAAAACTTAATAGCCTTTACATTAAATTTAAACAAGATGTAAGATTTTTCTGATAATAAATTGCCTTAATCACTGATGAAAATAATTTTTCCCTTACAGTAATGGCTATATCTGAACCTAAGAGTTATTGAAATCCTGTTTATAGGAAAAATAGAGCGCAAAAATATAAGAATAATGGTATATTTACTATTATGATACCATTAAAGTTGAAAGAAATACAAGGTTTTATCCAATTTTTTTTTAAGTTTTTTTGCGATTTCCTAAAACTTGAATTTTGTCCCTTACAGTAATTCATATTTCAGGTGGCGAATTATTATATCAATAATCAAGATACATATTGTGTACATTACTTATTATTTTATTTATTTTCCCGAATAAAAAAAAGCTCTTTGTTTCCCAGACCTGATTAAATTAATACAAATTCCTAAATTCAAACACGGTGGATATAGTTTCTAAGAGCACCTCACAACCTCATCATCAGGTTATCGGCACTATACTAAATCAAACAAACCTAAAAACCGTGGTTCTACTGTAAACAATAACCGAGATCCTGTAATCACCTCCCATCATCATCAGGTCATCAGCATTAGTTAGGATAAAAGGACCTATCGAGACAAATGAAATAAGCCTAAACACGATGGTTCTACTATAAACAGTAACCGAGTTCTTGTAAACACCTCCCATCAACATCATCATCATCAGGTCATCGGTACTAGTTAGGATAAAAGTACCTACCCAGACAAATTAAACAAGTCTAAACACGGTGGTTCTACTATAAACAGTAACCGAGTTCCTGTAATCACCTTTCATCATCATCATCATTATCATGAGGTCATTAGCAATAGGATAAAAGTACCTATGGAGACAAATAAAACAAGCCTAAACACGATGGTTCTATTATAAACAGTAACCGAGTTCCTGTAAACACTTCCCATCATCATCAGCATCATCAGGGCATCAGCACTAGTTAGGATAAAAGTACCGATCGAGACAAATGAAACAAGCCTAAACACGGTGGTTCTACTATAAACAGTTACCGAGTTCCTGTAACCTTCAGGATCCATCATCAGGTCTTCGATGCCATCGACTCCACCATCATGGCTCGTCACCAAGAAGTATAAGAGGACTATGACCAATTATTGTACAAATTTTCATAAAAAGTCGTCAAAAATAATTCAACTGTTTACTTCTACCCAAAGTATCAAAATGTTTTGGACTAGATTTATTCCAATTTATTGATTCAGAATCGTAATATTTTCTTCGAAAAAACGGAGCGCAGAGCGACACGTCCTTACTCTAGAAAGCCTCGGCAGGCACTGATCTCGCGCCTAGTTGCGGGATAGATTATATGGTACTTTTAAAAATTCTTTTAAAAATAGTTTATTACATTTTTGAATAAACTTTTTTTGCCATATTGTTAAGGACATATTCTAGTAATGTAAAAAAATTATAATATGTAATTTAGCCATCATTAAGTTTGTGAAAATTGGCTTTGAAAATGCCTAAAAATATATCGTTTACGCTATGTTGTTTCGTAATTTACTTTAGAATAATAATTATTATTTAAAATTTTGTCTACTAGATTTGTACAAAAGTATATATGTATTCTAAAAACCGTTGTATTTTGCTTTTATTTCATATACTTTGCCAGGTATCGAAGGATGAAGTAGTCACGTTTCGTAAATTTAACGAAACATGGTGTCAAACAATAACCCTAGTATAAATAATTATTAAAAAAATTAAAAATGTTTTGTATTAGATTTGTTCTTTACAAAATTTCCTATTAAATGGACAGCAACTTTGATATATGATCTATACAATTTATCGAAGTAATTTCAGGATGAAAAATGCCAATAACGGACCGTACGGCGTAAAGGCTCTTAACCACCTAGCAAGAGTAGCAATTGCTACGGGCGCCGCCAATCCAAACCCACCCACCTGCTCCTGAGTGAAACTTATTAAGACTGTGGCATACTGAATTTACTTGATGTCACAAACCGTGAAATTACACCTGTTTTCCGACTAAGAAAATCCACGTCAGACAATCGGTAACCGATTATTTTATTGGCGAAAATAAAACACAGAATTTCATACGGTAAGCGCACAAGTTCTACAAAAAGTCACTTTATACTTAAGAGCCTATAGCAGATCAGGGCCCTCCTCGATAGAATTTGCGCCCGCGTTTGCTTAATCCGGCACCGCAGAGACAGCATTAGACTTTTTATCATTAAAATGCGTTTGAGTATTGGGCCCATAGTGTATCGTTTTAACGAGAACGAGAGCAGTTTATTTTACACCTTTGTTGGTGTTTTATGACTAAATATATGTTTGACTAAAATATCTATTCAAATGAATTATTTATCTGTTTTAAATATGTCCAGCAATTAAAGAGTAGCAATTATTTTATGAATCAGTTCGAAGTAATATCCGCCAGGATATAAAACCTTATCGTGTATAAAAAAATTAGAATTTCGAGTTTTCTTAATGAAATGCGCAGAAAGATTTTGTCTAAGTATAGTTGCGTAGTTTTTAGTTTTGCAAACTGAAAGTCTACAAAAGTTCAAAGAAAAGGGAAAGTTAGTGTTGGTTTTCAGTGTTCAATCGTTAGTCCGCCAGACCATGATTATTACCTAAGTTGTGTTTTTGTATTACCTAAGTGTGCCCTGAGCGCCAGAGCTAAAAGTTTGACACTACATCCTAACTTATTTCTGTTCTATTGTTTGTATTAAATATTTTACGATCAATTCCCATTGACCGCTTTTCCGCTTCAAGATTTTATATTGAACTTAGTAATTTATTAATTTTTGTGGGGGTACATAACTGGTTCAGACTAAAGAATTTACCAATTAATATAATTATTGACTCCAGAATTTAGTCAAACTAGCAAACATACCTTATAAACTGCATCGACTTGAAATTTATGACCTATTTCACTTGTTCTCGTGTTACAAGCGAAAATATGTATAAAAGTGAGCAGCCCGTCAACTTTAATCTTTAACGTACACATCAATCTAAATTCTGGACTTATTGATAGTTCATACGACTTTTGGAATTAACTGTCACCTTACTTTTAAAGGGACAGGCGCGTTCAAAACAGATCCCCAAAATCATCCACATGTTAAACCGGTGGGATGCCAACGTAAATTTTAACCAAGTATTTTTTTTTGTTTGTAAGTTATAAAAACATATACCAACAATCTTGGGCTGCGCCCGCGCCTGTATTAGTGAAAACTCAACTATTGCAAATTTACTATAGCGTCATCTAGCGACAAAGCTGTTTGAGCAAAGTTTACATTGCTATTTAGGTAATTCTACAAAATAATTCTAACGTTTATAATTATTTAGCAGCCGTTCCTACGCTCAATTAATATTTTATATCGATGGTTCAGTGGTTACTGTCAGGAAAACCCGCAAATTGCTTAAATTCTTCGAGTTTTCGGTCTTTCTAAATTGTCACTTAGTTGACGTGCGGAACGAACATTTCTTGCTAATGCTTTAATAAATCATCTTAGAAAGTAGATATTTAACTCTGAAACAAGACCGAACATTAGAATGAAAGTTGTTTTTGGGTATGAATTATAATAGACTTCACAAGTCAGGGATCAGCTAAAAACGTAATTTTAAATGACCATGATGCGATCAAATTAGGTACTTATACGTTTTTTTTTTTCAAATCACAGTTTATTGCATTATCATGTTACACCAGATATTTAATTAAAGGTATATAGTCAGACAATAAAAAATATGATCGCTAGGTGATATTGCCATTATTTCCGTAATATTTTGTTGTTTCTTCCTGCCATACCTATGGTCGAATTCAATTTTTTTCGGTTAAGCTAAAATAATGGTTTCTCTACCATTTTAATGAAACCTTTTGTGTTTCTCTGTACAGTTTTGTTTTTTATACACAACTATAGATTACATTGCAGTTTAATAAATATACTTATTTTCAGCAACGCAGCGTAAACTACGTTAAACAATTTTGATACTTTTTTTAGAACGACACATTTTATACCTTTTGTATATAAATATAAAGTTAATACTTCCCTATCCACCTTAAGTGCAGCAGTGTTTAAATGTAAATAACTTTCGAGTTATCCGCATTTGGTACAACAGAGCACTCAATGAGAACAGGAAAGAACAAAACAATATGATCGAATAACTGGGTCTTTGGAATGTGTTAAATCAAAAAAAATAAAAATACTTTTTTATATCTATAACAGTAAAAATCAGACTTTCTAATTACCAAATGCGAATATCACAGATTGGTTTTGTACTACTGCACTTAAGGGTCGATCGCGTTAAACTCCATTAAAATTAGATAATGGTGACCTACAGATGAGTTGAATAGAAGACGATGGTGTATTGTGAAAGAATGCTTGTTTTGAAGAAGTCCAACGCGATCAAGCCTCAAAACGTACGACCATTCGAAACTCCACCGCATCTCATAACACCCACGAGCGTGTTATTTCTGAAAACGAAATTTTTTGTGTGACGAATAATTTACAAATAAATAGTATCAATGTGAATAGTAGAACATCAGTTCAAATAAATAAATAAAAAGAAAGTTGAAGTTATCTTTGTTCCTTATCATATTAAATTTTGATGTACTTACTTCGCCGACCTGGCATTAGGCGAACAGTTATACCGTCTGGAGCCCGAACTGTATAGAAAACAAAATAAAATATACAAAAAGTTGTCAAAAAATTAAATTGTTACTGAAGAAAAAAATAAAATAAAAAACATTAACCATTCCACTGCACGGCATTCTTGTTAAAAAGATTATTATGAGCGAAAACACAACTTACCTTTTGTTTTCATTTCGATTATCTTGAATTAAAAAATTAAAATAGGGTTTTTATACGCGTTCTTTGCCTCTAACTTTTTCATTTGAATAATATCTCATAACTTTAAGGCAAAAGCAGAATGATTACCGATATAGACTACGGTTATTTAGCCTTATCATAATTAGGTTTAAAATATAATATGGCAAAGTGCACGTAAGAAACAGGTATTATAAAAGTTTTCAATAGGATTATCTAGCATCACAAAGAAAAATCAACATTTGATAATAAACATCTTATTTATTCTCTCATATACAATAAAAAATGATCACAATTGATATTATACCTATATAATAACAGTACGCCTAATATTCAAGTCACCAACAATTATATATTTAAAATATGTGCAGTGCAAACATTACCTATGTACTTGTAGTGGCACAGCACAGCACAGCACAGTACCTACTTACTTACCAGCCACAATTACCATACCTAAGATTACCCGTTACCATTACCATTACCTTCACTACCGTACCAGTACCAAGCACGTTTTAAGAACACTCCATCAAGAAACAGTGAAGCTCAAGCATCTTGATAAAGACGACAGTACGTGAAATAAGATGGACGCACCGACGCGGCACGAGCGTCACTAGATATCTGTAGTCGTTAGATGGCGGTAGTGGTCCGACGATGTCAACGTGTATATGTTCGAAACGTGACGATTTTTGAAACTCGCCGAGCGGACTGATAACGTGTCGTTGAATTTTCCCGCGCTGACATTCCGATACATTTCTTCGCATCCTTCCGAGATCAGAACACGCTGTTTCATTTCGTAAGCTACCCAACGCTTAAATTGGTGACCCCGACGTGATCCAATTTAAGCGTTGGGTAGCTTACGAAATGAAACAGCGTGTTCTTATTTCACGTACTGTCGTCTTTATCAAGATGCTTGAGCTTCACTGTTTCTTGATGGAGTGTTCTTAAAACGTGCTTGGTACTGGTACGGTGGTGAAGGTAATGGTAATGGTAACGGGTAATCTTAGGTATGGTAATTGTGGCTGGTAAGTAAGTAGGTACTGTGCTGTGCTGTGCTGTGCCACTACATCATACTTCATTTCAAATAATTTTATCTACATTACAATGTTTTTTTTATCATTTTTGTTTAGAATTTATAAGGCCGATATTTTATCACAATAATTAAAAACTCTCAAAGTAACAGGTAGTTCATTATTATTATTAGAAAGTGTGATGATAACATTATTAAAATTTTGCATCCATAAAATATGAATACTGTTATGTAAAACTAATATAACAAGTCTTGATCATTAAATATGTATAATTGAATTAAAAATCATGAATTTTGCACCGTGTATAATATGTATATTGTAGATATTTTCTGACTTAGTGCACTTTAGCGACTTGAATCATCGTCTAACCTAATGAATAGTGAAGTGAGGCTTATAAAAGTTAGTTTATTCAATAATGGAAAGACCCTACGCCTATCACAGTTAAATTCGAATATACATAACAAATATACCTGCTTTATTTATTTATACTAAAATATTGTATTCTTCCACTATTATTATTGCTTGAATTTTCTAAAGGGTTGGGCCTATGTAACTGCCACTTTCAAATGGATCAAAATGTCTTCATGAGTCGGTCTGCACAGAAGACGTAAAATTTAAATGACTATGTTTTAGTGAATTTGTTATCATGAAAACTGAGCAAGAGAAATTGAGCAAAATCGAAGAAAACGGCGAATGTTTTTTTCCAAAGGCAATAAATATTTTTTATGATACATTTTTGGCAAGGCGCAATAAAATAGTCTTTTAACGAGATCCTGTGATGTTCCACCGTTTGACCAGTCAACAAGTGATGTTTAGTCTGCCTAATAAAATTTAATTAAGTAAAACAATAAATACATCTCATCTAATAAAATCTAATAATTTCCTTTTATCTAAACGCTAGATAAACATATTTAACAAAATCTCTATAGAGACGGTTATCAAACAATACACAAGTGATTAAAACATGAAGTATTTTGAAGATAGTTTGTAATAATTTTCAAGGGTTTCAGATAAAAACAAATCCTACAGTATTAGCCTCAATCAAATCTGAATCTTTTGTTAATATAGGACAAAAAATCGTTTCTAAACCTTTCGTACAACAATGGATATTCCTCCACTAGTGTATTCTAACGACATACCTACATGTCATTCAACATTCGATGATTCACTCACAGAGAAAGGAGTCACGTGATTGTGTAAAATAATAATTCGTCACACGGATAATCGCACACACGGCAAGCACGTACGAACGAGAAATATTTGAAGATTTCCGGTACTTTATCGAACCTAGCGATATCTATGTAAACGAGGAAAACCTGAAAGATATCAAGTAACGAAGCGTTGCCACTACGTTGTTACTCTACTTCAAGATTTTATTTTGTATCTACATATTTGTATGATGGAACGATAAAAAACAATTCTAGAGGAAATATGCTATTTATTTTATTCCAATAAAATATATCTATGCGATATTAGCAAAAAGTTATTCAAAATTAATTCGGAGTTTACTAAAAGGCGATATTCCTGCTACGCGACGCTATGCGACTTCGGTGATAATTCTTATAATATTATTATTAGGCGGAAATGAAAGTCTCTCAATCGAAAGTAATTGACATTATTATTAATCAGTGTCTTAAGCGACGTCACTATTGTTTATGTTCAACTTTCAAGTAGGTATGCTATCTGTTTATAATTAAAATCTTTGTTTTCCTTGTATCCGATAATACTATAAATCAGAAAGTATTAATCACAGTTAATCAAATTCTCATGTGTACATGTTTGATAACCGTCAACATTTGTTTATTAGATTACTCAGTATTATACACGAGGATAAATCGAACCTATATTAATCCAGTCACATAAAAAAAAAGACGAACACACATGCGAGGATCATATTTGCTCACTTTTACTTAAACCAGAAAACGTCAAAGTCCATAATATTACTGCATTTTCTGATCTACGTAACAATGAGTAACGAAAAATTATGTAAATATGATTCTTCAAAATATTAAAGAAAAATAGTAAATCGGGATGTGAAAATTCCAACGGAAGGACACAGTTCATGACATCGTTGGCATTTTCAATGTTAATAAAAGTCGCATGCCGACGGTAACATGCTGGGTGAGTCTTAAGCACAACACTGTTTATATAGCCTCAAGTCTGGACACTTCAAACGCACACGAGTTTATAAAGTTTAAACACTGATACACTCAAGCACTGTTTTAACACTATAGGCACTGTATAAGGCAAAAATGAGGAACTAACTAAGCGTCCTGCTCATCGCACTTGGCGGGAAGGACTAGGCTGACTGAGTCTGTGTTAGAGATTGGGGGAGGTCATCTATCGAGGCGGCTCCGCGTCGGTTCCTGTCGCGGAAGGAGCCGAAGCCCGAGTCGTGTGTCCTAGGGGGGGACGTACCTACGAATATCCGCGGCATGTCGCACTCCTCGCACTTGTCGAGGAGCGGGTGGTTTCTGAACGTGCACATGTGGCACTGCCAGGAGGACGTGGGCCGTTGACCCGTGTAGATATTGCTGTAGAAGTTCCCCGCATCGTCCGGCTCTGGAATGTGGTAAAATAAGGGCATGGGGTTTCTTGGATCTCTGATATTGTTTTAGGTTATATATGGGTTGAAATCATAACACTTGCGTGGAAATGAGTTGATATCATTGTCAAATAGACGCGAAATAGGGAAGTAAAAGGGGAGAGGTCTATCTATCCTGCAGTGGGTTGAAATCAGCTGTAAATGACGATGAAGGATAAATTTTGCAGGCTACAGGGAGGGCTGTGCCACACTGTGCTTCTTCTTAGATACGCTCAGGGGCTCAGATAACCACCCAAAAATACTAAGGTCATCAATTCCCCAGTGTGTTGATCCAATTCTTTCCCAGCCCAGAGTGATACAGGGTTAAAAGTACGTCACGTAAAGAATTCATCATCAGCCAGAAGACGTCCACTGCTGAACGAAGGCCTCCCCCAAGGGGGGGTTTGCCATATTCCCCACGCTTGGCAGGCGGCTTGGGAATCGCAGTGGCTCACCGATTAGTGAGAGGACGCTGCTGCCCGTCCTCCGGTGTCTGGCTGCAGTTATAAGACGTACCCGTAAGGAATTACAAGACATAAATTATTTAAATATATAAATGAAATTTTAACTTTTCCTGTTTCCATACATTTATTAAGGAGAATAGACACGAGACAGCAGTTTGCAGAGCCAATCAACAATGAGAACCAAGGATATTTAGCCGGCAGCAGTAACTAGTTTAATCAATTCGTTAGCTGCGAATGGTGATTTCTTACCGTGGCCAGTCATCTCGAGTCGCTTCGCTAGCGTACCACACTGGCTGCGTAGCCGCTCGACGTCGTCGCGTAATCGCTGCGTCGCGGACACTGTTGGCGAAGGGCCAGCAAGTATCCGCGTCTCCTTCGTCAACTGGGCAAGACGACCTTTCTCCTGCGCTAACGCCAATGCTAGGCGTTCTAGCCTTTCCTTCTGACGCTCGATTAGGGCCCGATCTGCAAAATCCAGGTTAGCGATTGGGTTCGTGGTGCATGTACTTATTACATTACAGGATGTTTAATGCTGGTTGAGAGAAATTGGCAGTAGCTTTACAATCTAGGTTTTTATCAAAATGTAATTGTACCTATTAGCTAGTGAAGATGGATCGCCTTCCTATCTCTTTGACTTATGATGAGCCCTAGATCTTGACGCCCAAGGTTTAAATTAATAATAAAATAAGGCAAATTTTGATTCTACATAAAACATCTGGCTTGCACTACTCAGGCTTACATCATCTATCGATCTCCACAGGATAACGATGCAGAAGGTTACTTAAAAAGGATCGTTTGTCACAAAATTGGAGGTTTCTGCAAAGTTTGTGTACAAATTTAGATGGAATCGTAATATTGGAAACATATTTTTATTATACCTAATAACTCCTGTATTCATATTTTGTTATACAAATGTTACAAAGAGTATAGTTATAAATAAATAAAAAAGACTGAAGTAATCTATGGGACGATCAAAACAAACTAGAAAACTTCACCTGCCGCTGCGTTGCACAATAAGAGCATAATAAATTATGCGCCTACGCTTTTTTGCGCGCAGTGCGGTACTAGCGCAAATGTTACTGTCGTCAGTAGGTAAACAATTGTTTTAGAGCTTTTCTGTCAAAACAAAAGATAAATAGAGAGTTATTTCTCGATTAAAAGATTTTACTGTTGCTACCATTGACATAAAAAAATTATGATTCGCATTCGGCGACTCACAACATCCGAGAAAATTACGCGCTCAAATTGAAATTGTACGTCTATTCCATTTAGGCTGATATTCCACTGGTGCGGAGAGCTAGGATAATATTAACTAATGGAACTGCACAACATTCACGTCTCTGCTCCACTATTGGTAAATATTGTCCTTGTCCTACGCTCCACTTACTCACTCCGCTCCGGTGGACAGGCAGCGTTACTCTTGCTTCGATGGGTGGTCAGTAAACGTGCATATTTTTCATATTTAGTTTATAATAAATACTTAAATCACAGCAGAAGAGTAAAAAAAGATATCGTACTTTCTATAAGTAAAAGTGCTCATTTTATCTATACCGTTGACGCAATCGACGACATTTATATAATTTTTTTAGGGTGTGCGTATCCAATTTTCATTTTATATCAATGTTTGCTACGCTGGAATATTTATTCTATTGCTCCAATTTGTTTAAATGTGAAATATCAGGAAACAGGAGGAACATTTACATTTTTAAATAACAGCTGCAATATTTTAGAATAGAATCTCATGCAGTGATAACCTAACTATTGAACGCTAACTTTCCATGCAGAAGGGCTTGGATATGAAACTGGCTAGCATCTCCGACTTTTCGAATTATGTCCAGATCAGAATTGGTGCATCATGCAAGGAAAGCGTGCGACGAAATCTGCATATCAGAGAGGGCTATAAACAGTCCTTGATGTTGTATGTAATCTGTCAACTTGCACCAGGCCAGGGATGCAGTGAACTCTTGACATTCAGAGAAGAGGCCCATGCTATCCTATGCCTAGCAGTGGGCTTTATATATTAGGTATATTACTATTATTATTACTATTATTTTGGCGAATATGGAATAGGATGTACAATTTCCTTTTGAATGTTTAAATTTCGATGCATTTCAATCCTCTTTTCTAAGCCGAGATTTTCATATAACTGTCTTGCAAAGTTAGGGATGGTTGACTACATTACTAAATGTTGACGAAACAGTAAATAATTCTCTCCTTAAAAGAGATTAATTCATTGATACAATTACCTGTTATTTTAGCTGATACGGTGACAAGAACATTGACCAAACAAGTCGATAACTAGTTTGACTGGCAGAATAGAGCCTTTTTAAATTTCTCATTGATATATTGTGAACTCAAAAAATACATAAACATAAAAATGTGTGATGATTTTTATCATTTACAACAGTACAGTAACAGTAATTCCCATTGGGAAAATCAGAAAAGATAAACACACACAAGTGTCATGGTTAGAATTTATAATCAGTGAATTAATTCAGGCAGCTGCAATGCTATGTTTTCCTCGTTTAATATTACAATTTGCATTTGTATACTAAGAGCTAATGACCAATTTTCAGTGTGCATTTCAACAGACATGAAAATCATTGGGTAAAAACTTGTAAACCTGCTCAATGAAACACCCATTTTAGCAATCTTTTTAGACCTTAATAAGTCACTATAAATACATAAGCAACTATTTTATTCTTTGCACTCAATCCTGACAAGTATTAGTACTGAAGGCATTAATAAATTTATTGATAGATGATGTTTATTTTTAAGCCTACTTGATTATGTATGTTTTTCCCCTTTTCATCTGTCATTTCTATAAATTATGTTGTAAATAAAACATGCCAATGAAATCACTATATAAATAAATAATGTAATGTTAAGAATAAATACAATAACACTACAAACTGAACTTACCAATAGTTGATGCAGGAGGCTCAGGCGCAGCTCTGGTGGGCCGGGGCGAGTCAATACGCGAGGGCTGCGACGGCGGCGGTGGAGCCCTACGCCTCGGCGGCCGCGCCGTGCTCGGGCTCACCGTCACCGTCACGTGCCCCTCGAAGCCCCCGTCATCCTCCCGCGTATCTCTCACAGGACTAGCCATATTCGAAGTTGGCGTACAAACAGTCAAATTCACAGATGTAATAGCTCTTGGACTATCATAATCTTCTAACCAAGAATCACCATAACCACGGCTCAAGTCCATATGACAATTGACATTTACTGACAAATTCAAGGGGTACCCCCTCTCAGGCCTGTATGATGTAGATTTGGCCTCCTTTATAGGCTGACCATCATTTTTTGGCACAGATGGTGCTGGTGACACAGTTCTGCAAGTTGAAATTTCTGGTTCTTTTAATGTCTGTTTAAATGCAATATCTGGATTGGGTTTAATGAAATCTAGTGTGTTTGGCCGCTTTGGCTTCTCCTGTGGACTTTCTTGTTTAGGTAGAGGTTCTTCCTTCTTAATAGTTTTCTTTTCTTTCCCCTTTTCTAATCTTTCATGCAAGTTGTTTTTAATTTTATGACTCTTTAATATCCTGTAATTTGTACTCTCTGGCTGTTCTAGTTGTTTCTGTTCCAGCTGTGGAGATACAACTTTATCCTCCTGTGGTGTTACTACTTTTGCTTCTTTCAAGTTCTCATTAGTAAGTTCTAGATCACTAGGGGACTCGGCACTGTACTTTGCAAAGCAGTTATCAATATTAATTACAGTGACTGGTGATGTATTGTTGTTACTTCTGTTTGTGTCCTCATGTTTTGTTTCTACTATATTTTGATTTGCATCAGTGTTCAATTTGTTTGTTTGTTCAGGTGTTTCAATGACAGAACTCAGTATTGCCTTCTGTGGCCCCTCACAAGTGACAGATTTGAGTGCTGTTGACTTGACAGCTTCATGTTTCACTATGGGCTGGTTGCGGCACTTGAGTGGCAGGTTGAGCCTGAGTTCATTGAGCTGGCGAGCGGCTGCCGACGAAGAGGCATGGTAGGCGTGGGTTAGGGAGGCCTTGACTTCGCTGTGGAGGTGCTTCTCGCAAGCTTGTTTATCGTGACAGTATAATTCGATCGTGTTTGACACAACATGATCAGGTACACCGGGAAACTTTTGTTTTAGCTCATGAAACAATTGCATAAGCGATATATTGGTGCATGCGCACGGTGCAGGGCTCGCAGCGCTCTCAGAGGGGGCAGACATCGCCGCCCATCCTAGCGGAAGCCCACCGCTTCGCCGCGAATTCTGTCCTCACGGGAGCGTCACAAATCTCTCGCCACTCACCGGTGAAAACAATAAAACATTTTATTACCTAATTTGCACTGTAAATAACGTCTTGTCTATTTTGTGACGTCACAATCCCGAAAATCACGATTCTGGACAGTTACGTATACATACCCAAAGCTTCGCGGCAGTTACCGTTCATGCTACGTTAATCCCGACGGTACACACATGACGAAAAAGAGCACATACCGAGACAAGGCTGGATTTTTATATCTTTTGTTATCATACCAAAGCTTGATATTTCATGAAATTGCAACATAGAAGTGAGATGATGACGTGCACAATATTTTCAATGCAGAGTAAAATATCTATTTGATGCCTGATAAAGTAGCACGTAAAACACCTAAAAAGTACAAAGGCAATAATTATTGCACCCAAAAATAAATTACGAAAATTGCACGACTTGTCAATCCGATTCTGCCATTTTGGCTATAGACAAGTTTTTTTCATACTTCATACTATCACCTGCGAAGCTATGAACAACGTCACATACAGCCTAGCGCAGCTAATAGCGTGTCACGTTAAAAATGATTACGTTGAAAAAACCGTTTGTTCATTTATACTAAAATCAATCATGTTGACTTACCAATTTAAGCGTGCACCCCCTATATGCAATACTATAGGCCAAAAGATTCACAAGCTCCAGGCTTCCAGTCGGTCAGGCAAAGTTTTTTGATAATAAGACGAAAAAAAAAAATGTCTATAGTAAGTTCGAATCTCTCGAATCTAAACATCATGTTTTGGACTGTCAAAAATAATGAATGACTGACAGTAATGACGTTAATGACAATATCATTCGTGTATTGGTCGGAGCTGATTTTGTGAGAAATTGTGATTGTTTTGATATTGACTATCAAATAAATCTGATAAAATGGTTGACGACCTACGGAAATATTTAAACCATCTTTTGGAGAAGTATAATTATGATTACTTACAGTTTGTTTCGGGAAATGCTATATAAAATACCCACATTAAATTAGTATAAGTAAAATTGAAAATGTTTTAGAGTGAATGGGCTCCACTGTATCCTAATAACTGATCGTGATGGCGTGCCTTTGGTTCGAGCGGTGACAGAAAGGGCTCCGCAGCTGGCCTTGAGGCCTAATTTCATATCAACATTTGGGATGGCTACTGACCAAGCTAGTAAACTAGGCCTAGGAAGAAACAAAACAATAATATCCATGTATTCAAGTTATCAGGTGAGTTTGACATGTAAGGTTTTGTTATACATAGGGATAGGCATAAATGTATCAGGTATAATATGAGTTTTAAATTAAGATTATCCACATAATGGATATTTGTATATCAGCATAGTGGTTATTTTACATATTTTTTTTACAGGTAATACAAATGAACAAGCTACCATTAGTAATTACATTTATCGGTAGTGATAATTGTAATACTGGCCACATATTGTCTCTGGAAAGCCAAATAGAGCCATTTCTTAAGGACTTAGCAGCCGTGGTGGCAGATGCACCATGAGTTTAAAATTTAATATTTTTATTTTAATATTTTTTAAGTTTACTGAATTATTTTATGTTCCACTGAAATGTATTGACTTTATAACAATTTATAATAGCTTTATTACCTTAAAAAATGTCCAGCTGAAAAATATTGTAGTACAGTGTAACCTTGATTGTCTTGGGCCTTGAAATAAAGGAAAGAAATATCAGACAAGTAACAAACAATCACAACACAAGGTGTTAATAAATATGCAGCTAGCATGTAACTTGAATTATATTTTTAAATGGCATAGTGAATAAGTGGTAATTATAAAATAACGATTTCAGTATTGATGGAACTTTAGGTTGGAATCATATAGATCAGCACAAATTCACATTTTATATATTATAAACATGAATTGATGCTGTCAGATGTGATTTCATCCTTAATCTATGTTAGGTTAGGGTTCCATTGTAATTAAAATTGTTTATTTGATATTGGAGATTCAGGGTCAGGCTATGCCTAGTCAGAAAATATTGCAAGTATCAATATATAATTATGTCTCACGGTTACATTTTGGTAATGGCATAGTGCACAAGTGCCCAACTATCTCTGGTTGTACTCCAACATAGTTGGAAAAATATTAAAGGTGATTTAAAGTTTCAGCATAGGAACATTTTGTTACTAATTACATTTTTTTATTCCTATGAAAAGTTGATAGTTATTTTAGAAAAGAAACCATTTTAATTTAATCAATTCATTGTTTTTGATCACACTATTGTTAAATTGCCCATAAAAATGGATACATTGATATAATTACTAATATTTATAAAAAATATTAATTGTTATAAGTAATTTTATATAAATATAATTAATACTTTTATATATATAATTAGTGTTAAATATAAGCAGAAATAAAAGCCAAATTTGTATTTCTATGCACATTTTATTTACATTTTGTAATACATAAAATATTGCATTTTTAGACCAAGACAAGTAGCTGAAAAGGATTGCCAATCGAAATGGTTTCTGGCATGTAAGACACTTTGTATTGGCAATCAGTCTGTGCCATTTGGCTACTGAAATACTGATTTGCTATTCGAAATCGTCGATACAAGCTAGTTTGTGAACTTACCAAATACTTTTTTTATATGCCAAAACATTTTCACATAATAGCTAAAAAATATTTGTTTTTGCCATGTTTTTAGGAATGTTCAAAACTGATCAGTCAATGTTAAAATAAATAGTTGGAATTAACATCAGCTAGATGGATAACACCCAGAAACGTTCTTTATGAAAATCAGGGTATGTTTCTAAGACGTGGTCCGGCTGCTATCGTGATGATATTATGATAATCAGAGTTGTACAGGCGTGATGAGTTGCTTGCCGGTGAGTGCGTTGACAACGTTGTTGGCCGCGAGCACACCCATATCGCTGCGTGTGCGCACTGTCGCGCTTCCGATGTGCGGGAGCACGACTGTAAAAATGAAAGAGTATTTAAGAATTCACACATCGAATCTCTTAATGGAATCATTCAAGAGGTACAACTTACTTTCCTTTTTTTTTAGATACATTTTACGTATGGATTGTAAGAACATTTGAAATTCGGAGTGCTCGTAACGTAGGTACCTAGTTACTACTCGCCAATTATAAAGCTAGGACTCCGCCTCGACTGCTTTCCCATCCGTCATCCATCGTAACATGCGCTAAATACATACCTACCTACCCCTCGACTCATAAACACTGAATAAAGTAATGTCATACATGACATAATTTTTACAGCGTTTATTAGTAAAGGGGTTAGAGTGTACTCAATACTCGGACATAAAACAGCGTTGCGAACGATGCCGGTCGCAAGCAGGTGGCCAGTGAATGTCAAATAACATGATGGTCAACAGTTACTAACATAGATTGGGCAGAGTGAGCAGTTTGTGGTCCTTGGGCAGCGGCTCCGGCGTGGTGACATCAAGGCCTGCCGCGTAGATCTGTTTGGTCTTCAGGGCGTCGTACAACGCGTCTTGGTCCACTAAGTCTACAAGAAAATTATGCTTTTTATGGTATCTACAGGTCTTCATCATATATCGTCATAAGCATGACTGACCTGGGTATCGAACCCCAAAGTTAGTTTTATTTAGCTTAGGCCATAGAGATAGTTCTCAAAAAAGCTTGACTTATTTACATCAGACATAGTTATTTTTTTAAAAACTGAGTATGTATTTCATGAATAAATGTTTTAACGCGTTTCTGGTTTCTTGTTTGAAAAATATTGTCTTGTTCTTACCACCACGTCCAACGTTGACGACGATGGCGTTGCTCTTCATCTTAGCTAGAGTATCCTTATTAATCATGTGCTTAGTCTCATTGGTCAGCGGTACCGCCAACACTATGAAATCGCTCTGGGCTAGCAGCTGATCTTGGGTCACGAACTCTGCGCCCAAGGCTTTGGCTGGAAAGATTGATTAATCATTGGAACCGCGAAGCTGAACTATATGGGAAAAAATCACGTGTGGGGCAATGTTTTTTAAGAAAAAAAAAAAAAAAGAAGTTACAACAATTATACGAGCGTGTGAAGAGAGTACCCGTTTCGAGCAAGCCGACTAGGGCCCTTTGGGTCTCGTTCACTCGCTTCACTTATGGTGGCGGTTGAGAATCCTCAATCGCCAATAGGTAATGTCAATAGGTACCCATAAATACCAACGTAGATTGCCAATAATATTTAGACGAATATAACTTAGATCTTTTAGATCTAAAAGTCTAGTGTTTTAGTCATCGTAGGTAGACTGGGTTGGGAAATACGTAAGAATAATATTTCGAACGCAATCTTGATCTTACCCAAATTCAGTCCTATTGCTATTATCCTGTGACAGAACACGTAACTCTATTTGGAGTTCGCATACCTTCAGGTTTCTCTCTGTGGCCGCTGTACACAAACTTGCCAACTTCGAAGCCGGCAAGGCGTTTCACCACAGCCTGACCAATCCCTCCCAGACCAATGATGCCAACGGTGCTGCCGCGGACATCCTGACCGAGGACCTTGTCAAACCCGATCTCCCATTCACCCCTGTAATAGCAAAATACATTGAATCACAGATTCTAAAAAACACTGGGCTTTCTTCAAAGTCAATACTTTGAAGGAAGCCGAAGAAGTTAAATTTTGTTTCAAGGAACATGTTATTAATTGCTTCATTGGTGTAGTGGTCGCAAGCGCGATTGCTGACCGCGAGGTCTATGGTTCGATTCCCAGGTCGGGCAGTGTTATTGGGTTTTTTGTATAGAAATTCTCATAGCAGCTCGGAGTTTGGAACTGTCCCCTTGCCATTAACTTACATGGAAAATAACACCATCGGCGAAATGTGGGTGTACAATAGTACACTTCTGATGCTATGTCATGTATTTATGGAACATGTTAGTTTATATTCAAGATTGTCATCGTCCAGTGATGGCAGCGATAAGCTTTACACGAGCGTCGTTTAACATCTATGCTATAGCAGTCGCTACGCCTTCTAGTTTTTACTATCGGCAATCAGTATTCATATCGGTATTTAAGTGTACATATAGGAGCGGATTCCCGTGGTCAGAGAACTATTTGTTCTGGGGATCAAGTACGAGTTTTATTCGATTTCAATCATAGTTCACGTAAGCCAAAAATCGTGCGCGCGCCTTAGGTTAGATGACTGCATCAATAAACTCTGAAATCTTGTTTGGTAAATAGTTTTCCTTCCAAAAACTCAATAAAACTTAATCTCTTGCATATCTTTGGCGTTTTTAAATTTTAATTTATCAAAATCCCTATATGTATGTCAATAGCAATGAAAAAGTATGACGTCACGCTTTTGTATTCCAAGCATTTTTAGAACAAAATGTCGTTTTTGACAGTTCATAAAAAGTAACTCAGATGACTAGTAGTCATCTACCGTTAAATGCGCACACATTATTTAAATACATTTTTCGCTTACGTCCTTGATACTATTCAGGATGAGGAAATCTCCTAAGAAAACTACTGTTGTGTTGTTAATATGCCTGCCTCATTAGTCTAGTGTAGTTGGCAATAGGCTCGCCCTCTATTACATGGGAATCAATAGCAGCATCGGCGAAATGTGGGTGTACAATAGTAGGTACATCTCTGCCTAACCCTTCGAGGAACACAGGCGTGATTGCGAACATTACCTGCGAACTTGTTCCAAGTTCTCAGTGAACCGCCTGGCAGCTCCCAAAATGAGAGCCACAGCGATCTCAGCGACAGCTGGAGCCAAGACATTGGGAGTGTTGGATAGCTTGATGCCTCGTGCCCTCAGCTCGTCTAAGTTGCAGTGGTTGTAGCCAGCTGATACCGTCGCCACCAATTTCAGTTGGGGACCTGGTGATGGCATGTCAGTGTGTCAATATGGATGCTACCATCTATAAATACTGACAAATTGGTTTAGGGGTTACCAGGTAGGGCAAAGTGTTATTGGGTTTTTCTGTTAGTAAAGTCTCAGTAGTAGCTGGAGTTTGGATTTATGTCCGGTAGATGGTAATAGGCTCGCCCTCTATTAGATAAATGGGACTTTATAAAGGCATCGGCGAAATGTGGGTGTACAATAGTAGAGCTCTACCTAACCTTCTGTAAACAGAGGAGTGATGTTATGTTAAAAATGATCTTTTATTTGTCTAACTTCAAAGTACATAATATGTACTATAGATCAGTATAGATAGTGCCATCCACGAAGACGCGCCGTAAAGCTCTTTCGTGATTAGTTAATATTTCGTAGTGTGCGTGTGCACTCATAGGTAAATAGTGTGTATCGACAGAACTAAAACACTAGCAGAAGGTTGCACACTTGGGTTGCACACTTGTACTGTAAGCAATTAGGAAGAAGAGTGGGGCGCGTCTTCGTGGATGGCTCTATCTGTATATTATACTGGTATAATTATTGTCTAGACCTAACGACTTCCTGGGAGCCTTTTTAGAAATTATCTAACGTCATTATAAACAATCTTAAACGAACTTGAAACGTCGAAGATTCATTGCATATCAATTCGTATCACTCGGGAGAACACTATGATAAAGAAATGTCTAGATAACGACTTCGGTACGAAAAATTAACTGAATTCAGAAACAAGATGGTATATCCTATCCTACTAATATTATAAATGCGAAAGTTTGTGAGGATGGATGGACGGATGGATTTATGAATGTATGTTGGATGAAATTTGGCACCGAGATAGATTATAGTCTGGAATAGCACATAGGGTACATTTTATCCCTGGAAAATGCGGGCGGAGCCGCGGGCAAAAGCTAGTAGGATAGTAATCTTGTTGGTAACTCCCCGTTAGATAAAGAGTGAAGGCATAATTACCAGCCCTATCCAGCAGCTCCTTGCTGATAGGAAGGTTTGAGCTCCACACGAGGGCGGAGCATCCTGGGATGAGCTTGAGGAGATCCTCCTTAGCCAGAGTCCGACCCTCCTCGCCGAAGTTCAGGTATTTTGTTTGGACGACTGTGAAGCTGATAAAAGTATTAGTCTACGTACCAACTTGATTCATAACAGGAAGAATATGTATGAAGGTCGGTATTTGGTGCAGATATAAACAGTTTTAATTTATTCCTTCTTTCTTTATAACGATACCATCTCCATGGTGGAGTTCTTGGAAATATCATTGTGTTGAAATATCATAATGATTTGATTAATAGTAGAATGTGTTTAACAGTCGTCGCGACTCGCAATTTAAGAGGCACGGGGAACAAAAACGAAACCCAGATCGTCAGGCATACCCTGGTCAGTCAAACTCGATACCATTACCTAGTGATTGGCTTATATTTCTACTAAGGCACGAACGATTCTCATGTGGTAACTCATGTCGATACGACAGAAGAGGAGGCACGTACATCCTCTATCTTTGTCTACTCTTTCCCGACAGAATTCTTATTGGAGTATAACATTATTTGTCCTTCAATGTAGATATCACAAAACCACGAAAATACGGAGAGACCGCCTTCTATAATACAGGCCTCTGAAATCAGTGGCATTTCTGTCATAAAGGTTATCAGTGATCAGCAATCGTTGAGTTGCATTAACAAACACAAATTAAAACACAGTTACCTACGTTAGTTCTGATTATGATGACTATTTCGACTATAAAAGACATGTGTTTGTAGACGTTAATTAATAACTAATAAGTCGTAAAACTTGTGTAAGCGATCTGTCTATACATACCTACACTGATTGTTACGACGGATGGGTTAATTATTATTAAAACGCTTAAAAATCACAACGTGTGGAAAATCCTTTGCGCACACGACTGCACCGGGCGAATGGCCTTTAATTAAGCAGTTGGCTGGTGACGTTTCCTGTTCTTGGCCTTGGACTGACAAAAATACCGTATATTATTTGTATTAAATTGATGTTGAAATATTTATTATAATTATACAAAATGGAAAATGCTACACCAACAAGTGCCTAGTACTTAACTGAAGAAAAATAACAATCGATTTTTCTATGTCAACGCTGTTTGAATGGCAATACATTTCGGTAGGTACCTACTTAATATTTAAAATTTTCCATATCCTAACTAAACACTAAAGTATAACAAGGGTAAATCAAAAATAAAATACCTACACTGCGTCTGGTATAGCAATTATATTAATTACTAGTTTATGTATTATGTCTTGAGTGAATAACTTGAGATGGCCTTGTCCAAAAATCCATTAATAGGTCATTACCATCGCGAGACGCACGGTAGGTAAGTTATTTTTAATCAACTAAATCAAGTTAGAGGAAAGCAAGTCGATCTGACTGGTTTCAGTATATTATTTATGCATTTAGAATTGCTCTGAATGCCGATTATCCATTGTTATATTTCAAGGGTAATGAACCACTTGGTACGGAGGCGTTTTCTTATATTTTATAACCAAACTTGCAGATAAAACAGTGTTACTGTTAAAATTACATGTTTAAAACATAAAATAATAATAAATACTCACTGTTCCTCTAATACTTTGAGTCCACTTGCCGGAAAATCGTTGGAAGACACTAAAACTTTAAGATTTTTCGTCATCGTGTTATTCGCGAGGCAACAAGCCGGTAACGCGACAGCAACTAACGCCACAGCTGCTACATAATGTACAATCATTGTTTATATAACAGGTTGCAAGATATGATATCTCGAAATCAAAAGATATAGATACGTATTGCTGTTGAGCGTGTCAGAGTAGTAATGTGGCCGACGGTATAGAGCCAAGGCCGTGACTCCAGAAAAAAATGGAGCGGTTATGTCGACGACTGGCGGGAATATGGTCTCGATTTGTTATGCTTACAGTTTATTATTAAAGTTCGTGCGTTTGATAAAACCAGTAGAACATAACTACCTAGGTATACATATTTTGTTGATACTTATATTGTAATTTACAATATTACCTACTTTAATATATTTGGGCACGCGTTTACAACATGTTCGTATATTCATACTGTAATAACTACCAGTTACACGGTAGGTTTAAGTATCTTGTTTAACTCTTATACTTATTACTCAAATGATGAATAATCATGCGGTTTTTCCTGCTTCTTAGGTACAATAACATTACTTTGTGTTGAACAATGCGGACAAAACATTATATTGAAGTCAGTGATGACATTTTAAATCAAAACATGAGTGACAAGTTCTGTCATTCATTGATTTAAGATTTAAACGCATCGAAATAATATGTCCAGTCCCTACGACATACTATTTCAATGTTATAGCGTGACCTTTTAGATTGAAGTATCGAGTTTCTAATGTGTCGTCTCTCAACCTTTAGGGATTATGTGTTAAACAACATGGACTAAACAACTAATCTCTCACACCCACGCCAGCTTCAGTTTTGACAGGAATAGGTTCTAAGGGATCTTGGATGGTATATTCATAAAATAACTCCTGATATTTGAGGTACGAAATTCGGTAGGTTCAATGTTTTACACGATCCTGATAACATTTTCATAGAGAAAACTTAGGCATACTGCAAAAAATTTATCCAGTCAAGTTAGCTGGATTCTGAAAATGTGCCCATGAAATGAAACTGATAAACTTAGAATATATTTATCATTTAATGTTTGTCGGTCAATTGTGGTACCGATACATTTAAACATAAATAGATTACATAATTACCTACTTTTCTTATCATTACAATATTTAAGTAAGTATTCTTAGAAGGAATCTTGAATATCAGCACGGAAACAGCATAGGCTTATCGTCTAGCGCCAGTAAAACGTTTTGTGCTGATATCGACGCCATCTTATTTCTTGTTTTAATTGTTGCACTGCCCATATGAGGGATTATATCTGAAAAATTACATTTTAATTTACATGTTGAGTTAAAATGTTATTTTAAGGTGGTTGCTCTTGGAGAAACCTAAAATGACCTAGATAATCTAGCTTTGATACAAGAAAAAAATATATAAAGAGATTTTTTTTTCTCATTTTTAAAAGTAGAAACTATTTAAAAATAAAAAACTTTTTTTCTGTGTGAAACAGCATACTTACAACAGTTTGGCAGCGAGAGGAGCGGGTGATCTTTACTAATAGGTTCTGGAGTCACGACATCCAGTCCAGCCGCAAAGATCTGGTGCTCTTTGAGCGCGTGGTAAAGGGCATCTTGGTCTACCACTTCTGTCAAATAAACATGGGTAATTTGATTATATATAACGGATACATTACCTTTTTCTAAAGGTACTTTCAAAGTCTTCTCCTAACCCACTTCATCTAGGACAACAGGACGGCTTATGAAGGGTGAAATAGGTAGTAGGCACTATATTATCACACGGCTAGCTCGTAATACAGAACTCTATAACTGGTGGAAACATAGACTTAGAATTTCGCTTGGAATATATTTTTAATAACGCACCTCCTCTCCCTATGTTGATCAAAACGGCGGTGTTCTTCATCAGCTTCAGAGAGTCAGCGTTGATCAGATGCTTGGTCTCTTTTGTGAGGGGACAGGAGAGAATCACATAGTCACTTTCTTTTAGCAGTTGGTCGATAGGCACACGTTCCGCTCCGAGGGTTTTGGCTGTCGGTTAGAGATAAGGATTAAAAAAATCACCGTGAGTTTCCTTCAGTTTTTAATTGTAAGAAGACGTTACGTAGATTATAACTGATGCTTGCGCAGTCACCAGAGTTGGGCGTAATCAACTACTTTTGTAATCAGATTAATAATCTGATTAAAAGTAATCATGATTACATCAATCCTGATTACTTGTAATCCTTGATTACATTAAATCAAGATTACATGTAATCGTTAATTCTGATTAAAAGTAATCAGTAATCGAAATTACATGATTACGTATGAATGAATTCTACATAATAAAATATTAAATTGAAGAATAATTAATCTTCAATTTAATATTTTCGATTATAACATCGCACCTAATACAAGTTTTATAAAAAGTTATAAAAGTAGACATGATTTTTCATCTGTGTCATAATAATAATTTTTAAAACAGAAGATTTTTGTGTGCTCGACGTACTGTATTCCGGAGACCAGACGCGCGGTAAGTGTGCGGGAGACGGGGTGTACCCGACAAGTCAATCGCCGCGTACGCATGGTCACCCGTCACCGCACCCGCAGCGCGCCCCTCTCAGACCCATAATGTAATTTCTTTTCTGCGTGCCGTCGCCGCGTAACATAGTGTTAAATAATCCTTTGTGACCCGTCATTTTGAGTGAAGCTAAGCAAGTAATGCGTCATAATATTCTAGACACAGGCGTAAAACTCCCGAATGCCAATTCTGTATAGGTGTTGAGAAAAATAACTTGAAAGTTTGTAACTTGAAATGCTACTTTAGATATTTAGAAAGTCTAAAACCATTTTTTTTCGAAAAGGAAAATAATTTCTGTAAATTTCAAAGCATCATCTTATGAAATCTGTAAACTAGTATTAATTAAGCTTTACCGTATTGCCGAAACACCGAATGCCGAATGTCTTTTATTTTTCAATTATTTTATATCAATCTGTAATCAGTAATCATGATTACGATTACAAACTAATAATCATTAATCACCAAATATGATTACTTTTTTGATTAATTTCGTTAATCTGTAATCATGATTGAGGATTACACATTCCAATCGTAATCCTTAATCATTAATCTGATTACTTTTTGCCCAAGTCTGGCAGTCACCATACATAATTGGATAGCTTCTAGATGTTGAATTTTTTTTAGACTGACTGAGATCTACACTTACCTTCAGGCTTATCGTTCCGTCCGCTATAAATGAATCTAGCGACATCGAAGCCCCTCAGTCTCCTGAGCACGGCTTGTCCTATGCCACCGAAGCCCACGATGCCCACCGTACTGCCCGCGATGTCCTGTCCCAACATCCATTGTGCCCCGTACTTCCACTCGCCTCTGAAAATCCCAAATGGCTGTGTTTGGTTGGAGCTATGTGTGGGTAGCTGGTCACACCCACACTACGGTATGCGGTATGATATCTTACTTTTTTTTTAAACTTTCCGGCACAGTATATGTTGTATTGGATTTGTAACAAAGCCTGGGTCAAAATAGAATGGCCGTGGACCGTGGTTAAGGTAAATATGGTCTTTACAATATAACTAATTAATTCATTACAACAACGCTTAATGTTTGGTGACAATTTGAATCATTGTTTTAATTGTTATGAAGGACAAAATAATTGTATAAGACGATCTAAGTGACGCCGCACCGCCCGTGACTGTTAGAGCATTTACAAACGAGCGGCACTTTGCCGACGACAGGGGTAACCGCGCCGCTTCTCGGTGTCAACAACAAAATTCCAGTCATTAGTTCCAATTTTAGTATAGGTCCTAGTCTTTGATCACTGTTTATTATTAGTGATTGAAGGAGCCGGTAGGGAAATAAAAGAAATTGGTAGATATATGGTTCGAGTTCGACAATAGACCTATATGATTTATATAGATACGTATTATTGATAAGGATACGGGTCTACATGTAATATTGATAGGTATGTAAGTAGTGTTATGTTTTTGTCAGAATATTAATGATGATAGAGACTCTCGAGTCCGTTCAAACTAATTAGGAGGCTTGTGATCAGTGGAGACTTATAGGGAGGACCAAGGGTGGCCCAATTAAAATGTCACCAAAATTCGGGTGCAAATGGTGCAATTATAAATAACTAGCTTCCGTCCGTGGCTTCGCCCGCGTGAATTACGAATCCACAGAGTTTATTTTCTAAATTAGAACAATGCGCTGTTTTTGTATCTAAGTCCCGCGAGCAGCGCTCGGCGCCCCCTGAGACCCTGTGTCCGTGTGCACTGCACACCCTGCACCATAGGTAAAGCCTGCACTGGGGAGAACAGGAATAATGAGGTTACATTTAGACTTGACTAACAGTACAAGTGTTCTGTACTTGTTCTATATCCACATAGCATGTTTGTATCCCCCGAACCGCTTGGGCAGTGGTGTACTTTTTTGTACACCCACATTTCGTCAATACCTTTATTAAGTCCCATGTGATAGGGGCGAGTCTATTGAAATCTACAAAAAATGCCAATAACTCTTTACCCAACCTGGGAATCAACCCAGGATCTCACGGTCAGCAGCCCTGCTTGCGACCACTAGACCAGTGGAGCAGTTTGACAAAGAATACAAACACTCCAAAGACTCACGCTTCCAATTCCTCGACGCTTTCCTTGAACCGGCGTGCAGCAGCAATCAGTAACCCCACAGTGATATCTGCCACAGCATCGTCTAGCACTTGCGGTGTGTTACCCAGAACAATACCTCGCTTCTTCAGCTCTGCCGTGTCTATGTGGTCGGTGCCCGATGCCATTGTAGATACTGCTTTTAACCGAGTACCTGACAGACGCAGTAAAGATGTCATGAGGCTTGATGTAATAGATTGGATTTTTGTCACAAAAGAGTTGAAGACTAACGAGGACGCCAGTTTATGTATATATGTATATAATTAGAACATATAAAACGCTTAATACTTCTTTATAACACAACAAAACTCTACATAATAGTGATGGATCTTCTTTAAGAGTTACAGAGGAAGAAGATTTCTTGCAATTTTTATCAGAAAAATAAAAACTGCCTTCGCCTATGCATTTAGTGTATTTTTTATTGCCCTGGCTTAGAGTTGATTGAAGCTTCAGGTTCTCAATTAAAGCCTAGGACTGACCTGCCAGGTCCAATATGTCTGCTGTGAGCTTGTGCTTGGTGTTCCATATTATGGCTTCACAACCACTCACGTTCTTCTTGATCGTCGGTAAACTCTCCGGCTCAAAGTCGCAATACGGCAAAACTTTAGTTTCAACTCTGTAAAGCAAGTTTCGTTATAGTGAGAAAAGATGGAACCGAGCGGCGTTGTCTGGTATCGGAGACCAAGAAACATTTTTGGTCACTGAGCTAACGAAGTAAGTATAATTATACCGCATCCTTTCTTGTTTAGGACCTGTTGGAGCTTTTTAATTGCTCGGCTGGAGGCGATTTCGGTTTTGTAATAAAAAAAAATAATGTCCTCCTGACCGATTTCGGTCACGGCGGCCAATCTCATCGGAGATTAGCCAACTACGCAGGAGATATTATAGAGCACAAATGTGTGCGCAAACACAGGTGCTCTCTCTGTTCCTTCACTCTTATAGTCCGATGGGACGGCAATCCGACACGACCGGAGAGAGATCATTTCGGCTTTGTAGTGAGACTGCAAGAGTGCACAGTGAGAGGCAGTAAAGAAAGTGTTTTCCCGTATTGGTATCCTAAAACGCAACCAAGGAGTTACACGGCTTGACGATAAGCAGCAGTGTAATGTTATACAGAAAGACTTGGAATACGTGTTCAGAATTTAATTTTCCTGACTCAGTAAATGATAAATAATTCCTCACAGTGATAGTGCAAACACTCCTTGGTTTAACAAGAAAAAAATCGTCTTATTTATTGTCTTGTTTTTTTTTTTTAAATACATTTCCCCACACTAGTATTTCTCCTGTATCGTAGGTACAATTTACAAACATACATGTCACATGCACTAACAACCAGACCCGATCCCGATTGTTCCGTGCGGGGATCGAACCCGCGACACGTAGCGCAGAAAGCTAATCGCTTAGCCACTGCGCCAACCGTGTCGTCGTTTAAAACAGTTTTGTTTTCAATTAGATATTAAATGCATTGTCATTCTAAATAAGTAGTAAGTGAATCGATATTCATGCTGTTTATCTTTCAATCAATGTAGTTAACACATGTAATGTTAATTTTCACAATTTGATGTGAAATTATAAGGAAACTTAGAAGATATCTATTGTATGATTCTTATATATACTATCCTATTTTTGCTGTGCCCGACAGGGTCCACAATTTGATCTCATAGTAATCTAAGTAAGTCTCATATTGATACGCACCAATTTTCTGTCAACCTTATATGAACATATGAACGTATTAGAATCTAGTTTTATGAAAAACACAATCATCAATCTCATGGTAAAATAATAACGATTTATACAAGTCATAAATCAACATATATTTACATATATCTCACAAACCCAATAAAGATTTGAGTTTGAGTTTGAGCGTACCGCCTAAGTACTACATTGTGGAAGGTAAATAAAGTAAGTATTGTGAGTTCATGGTTAATACTATCTAATCATACAGAGTGAGTAAAACTAAATACTGGATCACGCCCTTCCTCTCTGCTATTATATAACAACGTGAGTGTATGTTATCATTACGTAAGCCATGGTGATTATGGTGTAAATTAATAGTGACGTAAAGGCCTACTAAGAACAGTTGACATAACAGAAAATCTATATAGTTTGCGGGCGCCCGCGCCGCCGCCTATTGACTGATCATTAACAGTTTAACGAATAAAGTGTACCTTATTCATTAAATATATTTCTACTGGAAGTACCACTTATAGTAATAGTTAAAACACGACTTTTCAAGAGAGTTAAAAGACGAAGACGTTTTTATTTACGAAAACTGTACCAAATTTTTTATTTTATTTTTATGAAATCTTGGGCAAAGTGGAAATTCCAAGAAAATTTAGTAGTTTAATAGCATATATCTAGTAACTTTAAAACAAAATGTTCGCTCAGAGACTGGCCTTAGTTTTGTTGTGATTTGCTTTAAATTTTAGAGGTTAATTCATCAATGTGAAAAAATTTATGGAACATGAGGTTAAAAAAATTGTGTGAGACTTACTTGTTTTTCAGCAACTCTAAACCGGCGACTGGGAATGTTTTGTTTACAATAAGCACTCGTTTAAGCGACATCTTACGGATATCTTACACAATTATGTATGCACTAACAACTTGTTTGTCTCAAATGCAGAGCGTCTCAAATTAAAATAAAAAACAAGACATTATCTACAGTCAAATTCTATATTATTGTTATCAGGAAATGTTTGGTCAATTTATCTCTTTACATATCCTGATAACAAGAACTCCGATACTGATGAAATACGTTCATAACTATTACCATACAGGGTACTTTTCCACGAATAATGAACAATGGTTAAAACGTGGTTTGTTTTATTATTACGTAATTCTAGCAGCTCGCAGTTGTACAGCGCCATCTCGTGTCGAGTAGCGAAGTCGTAATATTTTGTTTTGTACTTATAGATGTCACTAGCTGTCATAAACAAACTGAAATTAAACTTATTATTTTAGTGAGGCAGGAGCATCATGATTGCGAAAAAAAAATACTGCGATCACCAGTCTTATGGCAAACAAGGCTTATACATAACATAACCACTAGTGGTTGACTGATGAGAGTGAGGTCGTGGGTTCGATTCGCGAATTGCAAACACACTGTGACCCGTAGATGGCAATAGGCGCGCCCCCTACATTTCCTTACATATCACTTAACAACGGCATTGAAACGAGGTGTACAATAGTAAATACACCTCTTCCTAATTATTCAGGGAATAAAGACATGTTGTTACGATGATGATGATGCTATGTACAGTCAGCCGCATAAGTGGGTAGATGAATATTGTGTAATTTTGAAATTAATTTACTTTTTACCGTTTATAATAATATAATATAATCTATAGGTATAATAATATATATATATATATATATATATATATAATAAAATATAATATAATCTATTACCAGTGCCGAAATAACCACGTAGCAAGAGTAACAATTACTACGGGCCCCGCGCTAATGGGGGCCCCGCGTATCCAAACCCCCGCCTAGCGTTACTCCTGTTTTTCGACTAAGACAATTTACGTCAGACAATCGGTAACCGATTATTTTGTTCAAAAAATTCAAAACGCACACGTTCTGCAAAAAGTCACTTTATACTTAAGAGCCTTTAGCAGATCAAGGGTCCCTCGCTAAAATTTGCTACGGGCCCCACGCTTGCTTAATCGGGCACTGTCTATTACTAGCCGATAAAGTGTAATACATTACAGCGTAATTTTTAAAGCATAAATAATTTTGTCGCTGACACCAACATGTTATTTTGGCGGCATTGTAAATTGAATGTATTTTATTTTGATAGGAGGTATGTACCAACAATATTTACATTCATTACGTTGCTTATTTGTAAATAAGTTATTGTTTTTGATCAGCCATTGTAAACACCGCTTAATTGCTACAATACACGAACTGTTATTACGAGTAGCGGCTACTTAAGCATTTACATTCGACCATATGACCATAATTCGACAGTACAATTACAATAATTTCAGAGAGTCGTTTTAATAAAACTATAGAGACGTGCTACATGGAGTAGTAGAATTATTATTGTTCTGGACTGCATGTAGTCTGGGTGTCATGTGTGGCTTTGTGAGCAGATGTGCGCGTCTGGCACGCTGACAACGGGCGGGATAATACTTGTTCATACAGATACGAACATGCCATTGTCCCGTCGTAAACTGTACTAACTATTCTTTATCTTACCTATTTGATGCTTAATGTTAACCGCCTATTTATAAGGGATAAATTGTTACTAGTTAGCAGAATTAACGCTTATGCGCGTGGAGCAAAAGAAAAAGCTATGAAGGAAGATTTAATGGAGTTCCATCCGTTGTTAATAGGCTTTAAATAAGTAAAGGTGTGCGTTTCGCCTTTTTGCTCTTTCTGTGTGCGCAAAGCCAGTCATTTTACATAAACAAAGTCATTTTTAGAAATGGTAGAAAGCGATAGTGCGCACGGATACACATGTGGTGGTAACGTTTTAATATAAAAGGTGCAATAATATTAATACTGTCGTATTTATTACAACTAAGATAGGTTACCTTTCTAACTAAATAAGTGGTGTTTGTCTGGAAGAAATTAATTTTAGCGATAAGACCGCCATTTGTACATTGTATGTAAGGTGCATTGGGGTAAGATCAGCAATGGAGTAACATCGTACCGATGGAATTTTCGGCTAATTCGACCACTTTTTATATGTTGTTCTCCAGTCAATAGAAGCATTTTTATTATATTAGCTTGTATTGCCTGTAGAACAAGGTCAATAATAAGGTGCTCGAATCAGCTGGAAATTCGATCGGTACGATCTTACCCCATTGCCGATTTTGTCCCAATGCACCTTATCTACGTATAATTTGTACATTGTATGTATCTACATATATATTTTACTTGGTACAATTTTTTTGTTGTACAACTATGAATACAAATTTATATATCTATCAAAATGGCATTGGAAAATTTGCGTGAGGTTTTCCACTTAGAGAGTGACGAACCTCGGGAGCTCTAAAAACGTTTTGTAAATAAAAACTTAGTCAAGATACAATCTACATTCGCTAGGGACTAGAAACGTTAGAAAAATGAATGGGATTGTCATTTACGAAGTACCTGACTATTATTATACCTACAAATTAATTCGTGATATAAGCTATAAATCACTTACAAATCTATTTTAAAGACAGAAAATTCGTTTATATTACACATACTCAAACTTTTAACGATAAATTCATTATTTCCATTTCTGTTGAGCCACTGAATTGTAACAATTATGCGCAGATTAACCAACCGACCAACCGACCAACCAACCGACCAACTAACCAGCGGCGTGCACAGAGATTTTAGACAGGGTAGGCAGAAAATTTTAACTGCTTACTTACCAAAAATACCTACTGCATGTTGATATTGGTTCGTCGTCTTGTCGATCAAATAATGTTTTATGTGATTTGCCACCTCAAATATCTTATAATAAATATTTATCTGAGTGATGTAGGGTAGGCAGTGTCTTTTTGTCTTTATGAACCGCACGCCACTGCAACCAACAAACCAAAAATTACCTATTAGGATTAGGACAACATTAAACTTTTGTGTGAAAAGAAAGGATTGAGATGGATCGAATAGCATCCTCTACCATATGGATTTGTTAAATTTATAGAAGAATTAACACAGGTTCTCGTTTAGTTTGAGAGTCGGAGGCAAATCAATCCTATGTTAATTTAATAGCCCTTGCTTGTATGAACTACTTAGTTTAAGCTACCTTTATACATTTATGGCTTTATAAATACATATATATCTTATCTTATTTAAATTGCTAAGTTTAATGGTAGGAAACTGACTTTGTGAATACAAAGTCAATTTATATTTATTGCCATAATATTTTGGCAAACTCGGAGATTAAACCCAGGACCTCACGCTTAGCTGCCGCGTTTACGACAACAAGACCGACGAAACGTCAACATAATTTAAATGTAAATAAATACCACCTTTGTTAAAACAAAACCAGGCAAGGAGTAGCCAAAAGCTATTCGTCCTAATATTTGTCAAAAGCTAAATTAAAGCCGAGGATAAAACCAAGTAAAACTGAAATAAAAACTATTGCAAAAGAAGGCAAACAAATGAACATCTGGCAGCGACCTCAAGCACATTATAAATCGGTAAAATTGTGAACACCACGCCATCTTGACATCTGGGGGGTATTGCCAACTCTTTATATTCACCGTATATTTTTCTGTATTACCCGACTGATTTCACGAGGCGAGATTTATATTGCCCATGGTGAACAAGAGGTTGCATTGAATTCGGTAGGGTTGTTCCAGGGTTGAGGTGCTATCGACCGATGGAGGCGCCTAACTGGCGACAGTGGCTAGAAGCAATGCTAAAGGATGTTTCCGGTACTTCTTTAATCTTCCTGTGATGCAGATGTGGATGTAAAGTCTTTGTTATGATAATGTTAGCATAGCTAACATCTAAAGTGCTATATCGACTATGAACTGGCAACTGGTACTATCTAATTTTTGACAACATTACAGGAATAAGAAGAAACTATCGATCACGTTGTGCATACAGCGTGGTCGATAGTTACATTATAGTTTTTAAAATATATATTGGCGTCTAATTTTGATTGAAGTAAAATATGCTTTTTGCAGCGCTGCAGGGTATGAAATAATTTAGAATGGTATAACCAAGTAAAATCCTCATAAAATCGAAATAGGACATGTTGCCAGTTTACAGTCGATATATTAATTATTTCCAAACCGTTGAAATCGTTACAAAAATATTCAATGAATTTGTATCGATCATTCTTCATGATATTTAGTTAGATGTCGTTTTTAGAAGAAAGTCTTAGACAAGATCGGTGAGTAGTTTCTAAAAAACTTCTTGAAGAATATTAAGTATTATTAATTACTTTCGTAAAAGTATTTAACTTATGAAAGTCATGCACAGCAGTATTTTTTACTGTGTGTTAAAATATAAAAACTAGACAACAAAATTTAGGAGTATCTATATGAAAGTCAGTTGGAGGTACAAAAGCAGAATAAGCTAGTTTCTTACGTAGGAACGTATACAGAGGCCCTAGTGTAAGTTTCTTTCAACAAATTCGATTTAGTATATCGAACGCGTTCGGCGCTCCGATTGATGGAGAGCACGAAACGGACCAATCGGAGTGCCGAACGCATTCGATGTAGTAAATCGAATTTGTCAAAAGAAACTTACACTAGGGGTACAGAAATACGCTCAACGGTCGTTTCTACTTGAACAGCGTTTGAGTGTTGTTTTCGTATGAAATTATACACTTCAATCTGTGCTCAATCACAGATCACCGCTGCGTCTTGTTCTCTAATAGTGATCTAAATCGTTAAACCCAGTAACAGTAGTTCAGCTTTAGACACGCAAAAAATAATCATAAAATCAATCAGATTCTCCAGGTAGTGACAGTGACGTCACTCAAAAATTCTGCCTAACAAATGCCTTGCCTTTGCCTGATGACGACAAATGCAATTTCCGTTTCCCGAATTATTCCCGCACTCACCTGTCGCGTCGTCCGCAAGGTGGTGGGCGCGTGCGTGCTTTCACGACCCCTGGCCCTAAACAATAGCACCTGTGCCATATCAGGTGTTAGAACTTGTTACCGTTCATGAACGCCTGGTACTTTCGTTTTTATTATGCGAAATGCGAAACATAAAAAGAAAATTTTTATTGACATTTTTGTTACTGGCCAGGTGAAACTGGAAATTATTGTTTATTTCACTTTAGATTAGCTTTTGAAAACAATTTTATTAAAAGTTTAAGGAAAGAATAAGAAAATTAATGAATCCCAGCTTAATGAAACTGCACATCTGCTTGTCAATAATTACCAATATTTCTCAAGAGTATAATTATTATTAATTAACACGTCAAGCGTAATAGTTTCCAAAGAAATGAAAACTTTGACGTTTCACCAAATAAAACTGTAGACAAATAGTCAAAAGGCTAAAGGTCGCCACTAGTTCTGCCGACATTTAATTATGTTTGGAAGCTAAATTATAAACTAACACTCAACCTTAAGGTTTAAAATGGCACTAAGTGATTTTAAGTATAAGAGAAATAAATAGTCGACTAATGACACAAAATATTTAGGTTGAAATTTACAGTTCAGTATTTTGTATCAGTAGCAAGAAATGTCATTTTCAAATATCGACTTTATGCCAAAGATTTTGAATCCCGAATTCCGGAATAGAGCTGTTTATTTTTTCTTTGTTAATTTTTGAGGCGAAGGAACCCACATGTGCAGCCTGCTGTAAGTCGTTAGTTTTTTTTTTATTATTGTCAGCTCCTTTGCAGACACAAATTCGTGTCAACACAAATTGACACAGATGTTCCAGCAAATTATTATTAAGCATTTTGAATTTTAAGGAAAAAACTTTTGAAGGCATCTTGAGAATTTATTGCAGGTTACTATCGTATGTGTAATTCTATTGCAGGTTCGCAAAAACTGAGCATTTAATATTTCAGATTCCGTATCTTACATTATTTATGTCGAATTTTATTTGGTACTCCACAAATTAAAGATTGGGAAGGAATTTTTATTGGCTTTACGTGACAAGATTTTCATGTGACAGCGCTCGTAAAAATTAACGTCTGCAGCCTCCGTTGTATTAATTACTGTATGTAATTACTTGTCATTAACCGGAGGAACTCTCCAAAGATCTCGGAAGATGTTAAAGATTTTATTTAAAATAGGTTAATATGTGTGTAGTGTGTAAATATTCACAAAATATGGTTAAAATATCCCCGGAGCTGATTACATGATAAAAGCTTGAGAGGTGAATTTAATTGGACTATTAATTACACCCTGGAGTTACTATCTTTGAATGACCCAGTTAAAGCAATTGTCAAAATTATTTTCTACGTAAAATGACTAAAAAATATGCAACTGTGCGTGGTGGAAGCTATAAACCAGTGAGGTTAAGGCTATCCGGCAGCGATCCGGCGCCTGACCACATTGGTTGCAACAATAATACCCGCATCTTATGTGGAAGACGCGGTGGCCGATATACCTTCATGTCATAAGCAGACAGCGGCGAATAAGGCTGAGCAGATAAAAGCGGGGAAAGCACATAATTTTATTGATAAAGCTTTCACAGGATAATGACGCCGACGTTAACGGAAGTATCGCCTGAAAATATAGTGTCGACGTCGGAATAGTCTGAAAGCCGTTACATATACGACGGTATAAAATGTATGAAATTCTATATCAACCGATATTTATCGATAACTAGCTTTTGCTCGCGGCTTTCGCTCGCGTTAATTTAGAATTTGACATTCAATTCGGGTTGTACTCTGCTTGCGAAAGACACGTGGCGCCATCTATTATCATAAGAACGTCATTGTTGTTTTCCTCGGGAACCGTACTTTTTTCGTGATGAAAGATACCCTATGTCTGTTTCTGTACACCTGACAACGTATATGCAAAATTTCAGGATGATCGGTTCAGTGGTTTAGGCGTGAAAGGGTAACAAACAAACAAACTTACTGTCGCATTTATATTTTTTTTTATTTATATTATGGCAACAGCCGATGACGACTATTCTGCCAGTGTCGAGTGGGGCTTTATAATATTAGTTAGGATGGTATCGTGACAGCTGTCAGTGTCATCAAAAATGCGTTTAATTGTTCTCGTATTGACATTACTGATCTAAGAAATGGAAATTTGTATGTAATATAAATTTTTGGTTCATTATTGCCTCACTGCTGGGCAAGGGCCTTTTCACATTAAGCGATGATGCGTTAGTAAAATATTAGTGAAATAAAAGAATCAAACCCATTCACAAGCTTAGCATCCAGATTTACGCAGTTCCGATAAACGCGCGTTCTGTGAATGAACGACGCGTTGGCCGACATCTTATGCAAATAACAAAATGAAGACGTCTTTGAAATAGGGAAGCACTTGAAGTACTTTGGGCCTTATTTACTTGTAATAACGCTCGTCCCAATATATCTCCTAGATAGTTTGTGCCAGACTGTTTGCAGCTACAATAAAATGCGCGTCTAATGTGGTAACGCTCCCAAGGCATGAGCGAAAGGGTGTAAACGATAGTAAAGTGAAATGTGAGGAAATATACGATTAACTCTCTGAATATAAGGTACTTTTATCGACTAAAGAAAACCTTTAAATTTCCTGTTTGACTATCTTATTAGCCTAAGAGGTAATCGCAAGTGCGGATGCTGAACATGAGATCCTGGTTTTAATTCCGGGGCTGGCAAAGTGTCGGGCATTTTGAGTAGCAGCCCAGAGTCTGGAACTGTGCCTGGTAGATATGGCAATAGGCTCGCCCTTATTACATGGTACTCAATAACGGCATCGATAAAATTCGGGGAATGAAAAATATGTTTAAAACCTATAAAGTAGTTTTATTAATTAGAATTCATTTTTTTTTAAATTAGAATTTCTTCAACCTTCAGTAAGGAAGCCGGGAACCGAACAAATATTTATTTTTCTATTTTAACGACCTGACGCTGTTTAAAGAGATAAAAAATTTCGGCAAATGACTCTTTATAATATATTCGTATTTGCAGTGTTTCCATGTAGTGTTGTATAAAATTATCACTCCACGACGGTTGAGGAGATCGTGGAGTATTTTCGTGTGAAGACCAGTTGGACTTTGAGGGTCGTGAAGTTGGAGTCGCGCCACAACACAAACTTCAAGTCGTTCGTGGTGAGAGTTCCAACTCAACTGCTGGAGACCTTCCTCAAACAAGAGTTTTGGCCGAAGGGTGTCATTTATGGACGTTTTCGCGGCCGGCTACGTGATAACAGTAAGCGAAACAGGACGCCGTCATTCCTTGTGCAGTAGTTTATAAGTTTTATGTAATATGTATTAGTTTATTTATAGTTATTGTTTTATATTTGTGTTTTTTTTTTATGGACCAAGTTGCCCGAACTGAAATAAACGAAATAATAAAAATAAAATATCTATTCAGTTTTCTCTTTTCCCGCTATCAGAATAAGTCTTGCGGCCCACCAAGCTTTAGAGGTGTATCTAGCGAGATGGAGTGGTGCGGGCGGCCGCGACGAGCCAATTTCACAGATTCGTCACCGATTAGCACGCGCCGGACACTGCGCACGACGAATCTTGGCCACTTTATCAACTGCTAGCACGGTAACCATTACTCGGCTATTACATATCACCTTCGTTAATTACTCTATCTACAAAATGACTGGTTAAATTACGGATATATTGGTGTATTCATCGATTTTTCTTCCAACATAATAACATAACATAGCATCACATGGCAGAGGTGTATTGTACACCCATATTTCGCCGATGCTGTTATTGAGTCCCATGTAATAGGCGAGCCTATTGCCATATACCGGGCACAGCTTCAGACTCCGTCCGGGTACTTTCCATATAGAAAAACCCAATAACACTGCCTGACCCGGGGATCGGACCCAGGACCTCACGCTCAGCAGTCGCGCTTGTATACCAATGAGGCAGTCTTCTTCAAAATATGTAAAAAATAGAACACAAAACTGGGGAACTTGTATTATTAATCTATACAAATAAATAAAATTGAAGTGTTTGTTTGTAATGTCAAATAACAGCTTTATACTAAATGCATATGGAAGTATATACGGTACGTATATAAAAAAAATGTCTGTATGTCTGTTCCGGCTAATCACCGAAACGGCTAGACCAATTTTTATGGGACTTTCACTGGCAGATAGCTGATGTTATAAGGAGTAACATAGGCTACTTATTTTTTAAATAAGTGTCCTCGCAGTATTGTACGTGTTCGTAATCCACGCGGGCGAAGCCGCGGGCGGAAATTAGTTTTAACATAAAGTGTTTCAATTACTTTGTCCAGACACCTGAGTAACAAAATCCGTACATAAGGAGCCAGTATCGTGTTTGACAGGTTATATTTTTGATAACAATGTGATGAAAGCCTGCAGCCATTACATACCATCGCGACTACAGCAATGCGAAAAGGCGCCACGACGGCGCCGCGCAAGCTTCAGCCGACAGAATGCACTTGTGACATGCGTCGTGTGGTGTGCAACTAGCCTAACACACTCTTAAATAGCAACTTGATTTATTTCAAACAATAGACGTTATGTAAAGATGTACCGATGTAGCGACTGAATTTGTCCCAACTGATTAATTGTATTATTTATTCACGTGTCCAATAATTGGAAGAGGTCTATGCCCAGCCGTGGACTTTAATTATGTATAAGTCGACATTTTATTTAGTGTATAATTAATTTTGCGATAAAAGAACGAAATGAATGAATGACAAATAGCCAAGTTTACACGCGTTCCAAATTAAAATTACCTTCTTACCCGGCAGAACGCACCTTTTAAGTTTATCAATTTTATAGGGATCCGTGGAAATTTTTAGGGAATATATTATTTTGAATTATATAGCTAAGTAATGGAGGGGTCAGAACAAAGGCAGATGATAGAGAGCAGTGGTGATTGTTGCACCGACAAGAACATAACTTTGAACCCCTAAGGCATGGCATAGTCTGGAGACGTGTTAATAATGGCTTTGGTGTTAGTGAGTGCCATCTAGTCTTTTAATGACCTTACTGTACTGTTCTTCCCAAATCAATAAGGATTTGCTAAATGAAAAACTAATGAAAGAGTACAGTCAGCATCAAAAAGATGTATACACGTAGCGAAATTCAAACGCTTATTCTTGTAAAGGTATTGGTTAAAATCATAAAATTTAAATGACTATGTATCTTTATGTATCTACAGATATTATGTATGAAATTGGTCAATATTTCAATCACTATTTCCTCTAAAACTCGGTTTTAAATTTCGCTACGTGTATACATCTTTTTGATGCTGACTGTACAGAATAGGTTGCCAATAAGGAATGAAGGTTGTAGATTTACTGCCAGACCACAGCAGTCAACTTTTTGGAGAAATAATGATTTATTAATGTTCCCCTTGAGAACCATCAAGATTTCAAGTGCGTTCGACGACGTGGAACCCACACGCAATAAAAAAGAATTCACTTTTTTATAAATAGAACGAATGATTCAAGGACACAGAAAATGGCGGAAGCAGGCAGCTGTAAGGCGACACTAGCGCTATCTTTTACAAATAAAAAAATAAAACCCATTCATACATCCACATCCATGATATCGCAATCGAAATTTAAATATTCGCAATTCCATAGTGTCACAATTTATTCTTTAATTGAAGCAATATTTTGTTATTTTAAATTGTTATCAACAATTATCTGCATTCTGCTTTTATGTAGAGATACTCACCTATTTTTTTAAAGTTAAGTTAAAGAACTTACTTACAAATTAATTACATAAGTACAACCACATGTATTACCTATGCTGTATTATCCACTTCAGTGATCAGTTAAACATTACTAAGTTTGATAGCTTAGTACGTTAAACTTTTAGTCGCTTTTCATTCTCATTTGCTTACTAACATAAAAAGTAACTATGACACATTAAAAAAAAATTCAGCCCTTGAAAGATGCGTAATCAATTTGGCATGTGCCTAAAAAATCAATCGCTAATGCTCAATTCGGTTTTTACGATCAGCTGTCTTTTCGCCTGACCACGTTCGGACAAGCACCTGCACAGATTTTTTAGCCAAATGATTTTTTGACGTTTTTTTTACTTTTTTCGTGATACACTCCCCTTTGACACCTGGCGATTCTACCTAGCGCGCAGTTATCGAGAGGGCCCGCCACCCGGCTGAAGAGCATGCGGCCTTTGTGGTGTGTAATTAAAAAAAAGACAATGAATATTGATATGCAGCCTTCTTCGACGGTTGCAGAGTAATTTTAAAAGCTCGTGTCGTAGAAAATTTCCTGAATTTATTTAATTAAGGAACAGATGTTTTGTGAGAGCCAATGCATCAATGGTGTAGCTCGGTTATATTCTTGGCATATTTTGGAGGCTCAGTATTTGAGTGACAATGCCATAAATAGACTGGGCAATAAAAAAGTTGCCTGTGAGAATAAAATACAATGTAATTTAAAACAATATACAGTGTCCATATATACTTTATCAGCAGTTACTAATGTGATAAAACACTATACCCAAGAATTACTTACATTACTTACCTACTGACTTAATTCGACGTAATTTACGATTATTCAGCTTTAAACGCGTTCCAAATGTACAGAAGCTATTGTTTATCTTTTTTCGTTTCGCAGGTGACGAATTAACGGAAACATCGCGAAGGACAGTCTACTGTTCGTAAAAAACTATCAATTTATCATCTGATTATCACTTGGCGGGCAATATTAACACATTTTGACAGACAGTGATCGATACCGTACGTAAGCAATGTGCGGTAGATCGGCGTTGTAAATTAAATACAATCGTTACCTTATTTTAATTACAAATTTATTGTCACGTGACCTTAATATGTGGCAAATGTTCTTAAAAGGTGCTTTCTTTAACAAAGGTGAAACTGCAAATGTTTATTTGCCGTTGGATCACCGTTCTATGTATTGGATGGTAGATGGAATAATGTTTTTCGAGATGCAAAGTTATATTTGCTTTCGTTTAGGGGTGGGTTACACCTGACGAGTCCACCTGTATCTGAACGACAGTTGCGTCACACCTTGATAGTATTACATTTGTCTAAGGAGCCATTACAATATTAACGGGCATTAATAGGTCACCCTTTTTGTCATGATGTGTATCGTGTAAATAGTACTTCCAGGTCGCTAATTATTGCTTTTGTAAATACCTCAAACGCAGTCAAATGTCAGTTGCAAATGTTACAGTTATTGTTGATTATTATTTAATTATGTACATGTTAGATAATTAGCGTCTAACGTCTATTTAAGGCGGTATTTTTATGATCGACGTTAGGCGAGGTTCCCGGACGTTGTCTCACGTAGACTACCAGCCATTTTTTTCTGTTTTCCGTAGACCCAATTTCAATTTTTTTTATTTTTAATTGTATTTACTTATTTTTGACAGCTGAAGTGACCATAAAGCGAATAGTTGGCGCAGCGACATGCTTGGCGCAGTGGTTCAGCGATCGACTGTTGTGCTACGTGTTGCGGGTTTGAATCCCGCACGTAACAAATATTTGTATGATCGACAGATAGTTGTTTCGGGTTGGGTGTATGTTCAAGTGAATATTTTTGTTTGTAAACGCACCCACGATACAGGATTTATACCAATGTTAAAAAAAAGTGACTGAAACATACTTATTAATAAAAATGTCGAAATAAATAGGTAATTTCTTTTGTAATGTCTTTTGTTATATTACGACATATTTACGGAACGCCTTAATTTTTGTGATGCTCTGCCGAAATAGGATCGATTTTTGATCTCGAGCATCTCCATTTTTTACACGGACCCCTTGCATCTCGCGATCTTTATGAACCCATTAGAGAAACAATGATTTTGAAAAAATTAAAATACAGGCCTTGTGCTATGGTTACTAGCTCTATTCCATTATGAGAATTATGAGCGATAATAGCATCATAGTATATGGATTGTGCCACTGTGTTATTTCTACCGACTATTGGTAAAAGTAACACAGAAGTCGCTCTGCCAGCTCCTCGTGAAGCCTGCAGACATGATTACTATGACCGGAGAAAAAAATAACGCCAGCAAATGCAAATGTACTGAATAGACATCTGTCGAACGGTCACGTGATCTGTAAATGTCGAACACATATATTTTGTTCGCGTTTCTATTCTTTGGCTATCGGAGACTCATCGAGGCACGCTATTTCATGGAAAGATAACAGTGCTATGTATACATTCGTATATTTAACTAGATAGAAAACGAATAGACAAGATAGTTACTTTAAATATTTTCTATCTTTAGCAGCTGCAACCAAATTACATCTCATTTTACCACCATTACAAGACCAGCTAATTAAATATGGAGAACACAGCGTGGAAACTTATTTTAAGCATCATTACAATTTCGCAATAATTACCCGATTGCGAGATAACTTGTACTTAAAATAAAACAATATAAAATACCTTAGCATTTTCGACTTAACGAGAATAACACCGGTCTAATCTCTACTAATATTCTTGGAGCCTGTCTCTACTTCCCTACGAATATTATAAAAGTAAATTGAGTTTAGATTTCTGTTTGTTTGTTAACCTTCACGGTAAAACGGCTGGCTGGATTTTATTGAAATTTGACAGGAGGTTTATTTTAAAACCCTAAAAATACAAGGACTGCCTTATTGGTCTAGTGGTCGCAACGGCGACTGCTGAGCGTGAGGTCCTGGATTCGATTCCTGGGTCGGACAAAATGTTATTGGGTTTTTTTGTACGTCAATTTTCAGTAGCAGCACGGAATCTGGAACTGTTCCATAGATGGCAATAGGTTCGCTCCCTATTACATGGGACTCAATAACGGCATCGGCGAAATGTGGGTGTAAAATAGCCAAATGTCTGCCGTACCCTTCGGGGAATACAGGCGTGATGTTATGTGTGTGTATAATACAAGGACTCTGACGAGTCAAGTCAGATGCAAAACTAGTTTACGATAAAATAAAATATTTATTTAAAAAAAAAACACCGTAACATTTTTGCATCTTAACGAGAATACCAGCGTCGAATATATAATAAATCATCGGAAATAAAAAAGTGTAGGGCTCTTTAAACACTATTTCACCAGATATGTATCTGTCGACCTTGCGATCGCACATTGCGGCTAATTTAGCGCGACATAGAGACAGTGCGTGCTCTAGTAAGGTGCACCACACGCTTGAAATTTGTATGGACTGTCTAGGTAATTCAGTATGTTAGTAGTATGTTGTCGCGATTATAGAGAGGATTATTTATAATAATCTAAATCAAAATAATTTATTTATAAAAAACATAGGTAAAAAGTTACAAACTTAGTGGAATTTTAGAAATAATTACGTAGATATATGTTTCACCTTGAAATGTATACAAATCTTTTTGTATACTGTGATAGATTTATTTTACAAAAGTTTGGCACTTTGATATGGTGAACGTTTGAAATAATAAACTTATTTAGGTATCTCTCAAGACACTGAGAAATATTTTATAGATAATGATATTATATTTCTTCATGAATACAATTAAACCGTGTTGAACGTTATAACATGGTCCTTGTACCAATATTTTATTCAGAATTTTGAAAATAGATTAAATTGCTTCTGCAATTTAATTTACCCTCAACCGTGGCTAAAGCCAACTCGAACTGTTTCCACGTGCTGGATTAGCCTTTTATTTTAGGAGTTTTTTATAGTTAACTAAATATAGCAACACTTTGATAGTACATATATGTCCTTATTGCATAAAAACCGATGGTGTGCCTATTCCTAGCGTGTATCGTGGTACGCGCATCGATTTGGCAGTTGGTCGCACATGCCGCGCGTGCGCACCTTGCGCCAGCTGCACCAACTGACACACTTAGACTAGACCCGTTTAGATATATAGGTTACCTTAAAGAAGAAAGTTATTGTGTGCTGAATCAATGGAGTTCTTCCATGTTTGGCTGATGGCTTTAGCACAATGGCAAATACTTAGGACATACACGACGCCCCATTGAACACGAACGCAACCGTCGAGCCGAGGCTGGTCCTGGTCTTGGTCCTTGGTCCTGGGTTCCAGACCTCGTTCCATGGCTGGGAAACGAGTTATTGAGATTTTGGGGTTTAGGAATGACGTCACGGCATTTCATTGACGTTTCTACTTCTTGGGGGGTTAGAGATAGGTATATCATCTAGGCCTAATATTCCACGGTAAAAAACAGTTTTTTAAAGAATATAATAACGGTGTAACCTACGCATACATTAAAGCCCCCTCTCCTTCGTAGATCACTTGACGCAATATTTTCACGAACACTAAATCTTGATTTATTCGAGAAAATCCCGTTACGCTTTAGAAGTAAATGATCGTTTTGTGATCGTGGTTCATATGTTATTATTAATATCAACCCTATCTATGACAAATTATGATACTGTTGCAGCATATAACAGAAAAAAAAACAGTAATAAACATTACGGAGTGACTGGCATGTTTGTATTTATTCTATGTATATTTTTTTCTTTTTGCGATGCGTCTATGTCTAGAGAATGGAAGAAAACGAAAGTGGGTATATAGAGGCGCTGTAAAATTGCATTGCACCTGTACTTTATATCAAATTTAATGGACAGTTGGCCTGGTTATCGTTAAGCATTTACAATCGGAAATGTGCATTAATAATAAAGGCTTTACATACATTTTCTAGGCATTATAAATTAAACTAAATTGCAATGAATGTCAGGAAACTATGCTATGCGGTCGCGAGATGATTGCTATGTTTAAAAACACGCAGCTAGCATAGCAAATGAAGGCCCAAGAGCATTAAAGCCTGCTGAAGATTTCCTGTTACTTGCTGAGGCATTCTTACGGGAACCTTGAGCATGAAAACAAGTTCCCGTTCAAAATAATAAGCATGATTATCCACACTTTTATTTTTATTAACTTCATAATATATTTTCATAAATTACTCTTAAGGACTTCATCAAACCTACCTACTTTATGTTTAAACGAACAAATTCCGTATAAACGAACTGGATATCCTTATTTAGTTATCCGGTGTTGCCATTTCACGCCATACTTGCACTTGACATATGACAAATAGCGAAACAATGATAATTTTGAGGCAATATGTCTTTAATTCTAGAATGCGTCGCATTATTTTGCCAATCAGTCCATTTTTGTTGCGATGTTTTCTCAAATTAAATTGAACGCTGTTTATAATAATGAGGCTTATAATGGCACACGTAAATGTATTTTATTTTGACGTTCATATTTTATTCTTTGTAAAATATTTAATTCATTTATTCGTAGTCATATGAGTTTGGCTTTTTAATTCTGTCGGGCGATGTCAACTCTAGTCCTGACCTGATGTGCTCCGCGACATAATTTTGTCATCGCATTACCTCCTCCGAAAATAATTCATGAAGGACAAAAGGTCAACTTGGCGTACATGTTAGCTTCTAAAAATAATTTCTAAGCCATTCCAATCAGGATAACGTTGACCTATGTATATTTTGTAAAGGTAATATCATGTCGTGTACCGGTTGCAGGGGAAATGCCGTAGCTCTTGCTAGCTAGCTTCTTGCAGTTACCTCGATAGTAAACTACATCTTGGACTCGCACTCGAGATATATTACTAATTTGAGTATTGTCAGAAATAGTTACCATTCTGTACTCTTGCGTAGGTTACAGGTGGTTTCGAGGATGTCAGTAAGGGTCTTGGTGTTCTATAAATAGTGGGATATTGCCAATAAAACAAGACAAGACTTGAAATAAGCTTTACCAGTTTCTAAAAACTAATAAATTTAACTACAACCTACATTTAATTATGTTATCACTTTTGTTATCATTTTATAAAGATTAGTGTTATTCTATTTTTATTTATTTTGCTGCTTTAAAGTACCACCATTTTACATGGTTTTTAAAAGGAGTTTTTTTTATCGAAAGGTGCAAACTTTTTGCTATATGTTCTCTTTTTAACGGCATCTAAGGCACTTTCTAAAAAAAAGAAAACAGATGTATGTATAAGAAAAATGGCACTTCTAAATGTTTGTATTGGCAAAAAGTTGTTTTTATTTTTAACGTTTTTCACTTGTCGATGATAGGCTGTTGATATTTTTGTTGGTAAAAATAAGGGGCGAATACGGATGCGAACTCTTGTTATTTTTATAAGAATCTACAAATGAATTAATCAACATACATTTCATATAGTACAATGATTTCATTTGTGATATAGTCATCGATATTATAAATTGATGTACTTTTTATATTTTGGAACTTATTTTATCAAATATAATTATTTTTCTTAACTAATTATTACATTAGTCGACAAAGTTACGCAATTTTATAAGCATTCATTTCAAAAAGACTTAAGCAAGTTTTTATTAAAAAAACTATAGAGGCATGTATATAAAAAAGAAAACAGTTAAGTTACCTAAGGATTCTAACAAACAAGGATGATCAAGTTTTTATCGTTACAAATTGTTTAGGAACCTTAAAAAGCAATTTGTAACGAACAAGAGTATGGCAGCCGTGTCAAAATATCAATGAATGAGAACGACAATCAGTCAGCTGTAACTTGAGACGAATTATATTATTTTGATCTACATTGCCCCTTTAGTTGCTTACTATTGGAATGCGTCTCTAACAAAAACGTCGATGGATGAGGTACATATCGATATATTGGGTGTTTTGTAGCGGGGGTGTGTTCGGAACACCTGATCGTGTGAACAGGTGCTGCGTTCGGCCGATAGTAGTATACAAGAGATAAAAATGTCGGCTGATTTGTCTGAGGATATAAATATTTGTGTAGTTGTTTCTTTATTTGAATCGATTGTTATTTATAGATTATCTTGAGCTCGAGTAGTTTGCGATTTTAATTTTTTTTATGGGTTTATCGATGTTTTCGTAAATAAAAAGCACGGAATACTATCTATGATTTAAAATCAAAAAAACGCGTTTTGATTTAAGTTATATGATGTTTTTATTCATCCATGTCACGTCCCTGTGTGTTAGATTAGGTTAATAATATATTTTTGTATTTATTATATGTTTTATGTCTAGTATGTATCCATGGTAATTTAGTTTAGTTAGTTTATTTTGTTTCGACCTTTCTTTTTAGGGATAGTCATAAGAAATGCCAACGCCATCTAGTTCAAAACAGACGTGTAAAAGTGATTAAAAAATCCTAATTGCAAAATAAATACATAATTTCATTTCATTTTTTTATTTAACAAAAAGCTCAATGAATATCATTTATTTACTTTAACAAACAGCATATCTCAAGACGTATCTCGCTTGTATCATCTCATGTGTATCATCACTTCCTAACATTCGGCAGAGACGGTTGCACAGCATGTGTTTTTTATTTTTTTTCACCAATTATTATTTCATTATACACCTCAATTATTAATTATATCGATGTAATTTGAAGGCATGTTAACGTTAATTACTTGTAACTCATACATAATTTTGCATTTTCAATGTCTACTTACACTGCGTCATACATTTTTAAGATGTAAGAAAGGTTTGAATGACATCATTGTTGGCAGCTGATTGCTCGAGAATACGTATTGTTTTTTTTCTCTCCTTAGTTTTCTCTTTTCTATGGTTTTATGGCTTAAAAAACGTTTCCTTAATTTACTTAATAAGGTGCACAACGGTCGCCGGCGTCCGCAAAAATATATTTTCAAGCAAAGACATAATATTTTATAGTATATAGTTAAGTACACATAATTTTTCACAATACTGCCTACTTTGCGTCGTTTCACGGGTTAATTTTGCATACTTATCTTTCTATCGCTTTCCCCTGGAAATACCATTCTAATCGTAGCTTGAATCCGATCTCATTTTACAGACTCTTTAAGACAGACCTAGGACTTAATTGTGACTTGTGAGAGTGACACAAAATGTACACTCAAACACAGTTAATTAAAGCGATTGCTTCGGGTGTGGAAATGCTACTTAAGCTAATTTAACGAGATGAAACTAACTAAACGTCTTTTATCGGACATGCGCAGTGAAGATATATGATAGTAATATATAATGCCTACGGTATTATACAACTCTGCTCCTTTAAGCATTTCAGCATCAAAGCTCACTGCATAATATGGAGCGAGCTTTTGATGCTGAATTCATAGCATTGAGCGATTCCGCGTATCGGATCACCAGCATCTACTGAACTAGGCACTGAAATCTTACGCGTGAACACATGGCTTTTTATATTTATTTCATAGGTATCATGGGCACAGTTTTTGCTCCACGTTTGGTTATTAAGTGTACGTCAATAAATATAATATGATGCGGGATATACATATACCAGAACGACATACTTTAAAAAACCATTTAAACCATTTATTTAGCTACACAAATTAGGTACATATAATAAATATATATATACAGTACAACCATAGAAAAGAGAGAGAGTAAAATATGTGTAGCAAGGGATACGGCTCAGAATATACTATGTTTGATATTTACAAATTTCTGTTTTGGCCTACTTCGCTCGCATAATTTCTTTCCAGAAACATCTGTTTTATGTGTTTTCCTAATAAACCAAATGCTAATCAAACTTTTCAAAAAACAGACCAAAAAAGGCAAGAATCATGTTCAAACATGATACATTTTATAGGATTTCTATCCATCTGCATATAAACAGACCGTTATCTTAATAAAAATGCACATTTCCTTAGATATACCGTCACCTGTCTACCGCACGTGTCATGGGCAGACACCAGTCATAATATCTTGCATGAAATACGAAGGTAAAAACAGAAGGACTACTCCATTCTTAGGGTTCCCAAGCATATTGTTAAAAACAGTATTATACCTTTTTTCGCTCGTTAATACTTTTTACTGTTCTATCAAAAAAGTATATAAAATATTGTTTTTATGACCGCTGATATTCGCAACCATAAAACCTAAAAAGTAATATTTAAAAAATGATAAGTGCAAGAAGGTCCAAAAAATATGTTTTTAAAACGTCAAAAAATTGTTCATTTTAGTTCTCCGACCTTAATATACTTTATTACTCGTACAAAAAGTTGGGAAAAAATATACAAGATCACATTTTTATATTATTTAAATTTGTTTGACATACCCGAGACTGATTACACTAAAAACCGTGTAAAAGTAGTTGATCTTAGATTGCAGCTTAATTAGTGGAATTCCCCTGTACACAAGTTTTTTATAGGCTGTTGTAAAGACTGGAACTTCTGTCCCGTCTTCGTGATACATACTTGTATGAAGGGGAGAATGTGAGTAAAAAGTATCGATGATCATTATAATTACTTGAACAGTTATACCATATGTCTTATGTTGGACCTACGGCACGCGCGCTATAGGACATGTGACAGAATAAAAACGGCGTGGGGCTGATCAAGTTCGAAATCCAAAAACTAACACAACAAGGTTCTAGCTAGGTTCACAGATAATATAACAGATGTTTAAAAAGAAATCAACTGTTTATCGATATAAAAACTCTTTATAAAAGGCCGGATTTGTCTTTGACTTCTGTTATTTAGTCTAATAAAATAACCTATAGTTTTCTGACATACCTACTATTGGTAATAATAGGCTGCAGATCTCGTGGTCACCCAAGATCTCATGGTCGTGTGTATTTGATTTCCAAGTCCGATAAAAAGTGAGTTGAATCTCAAGATTGAATGTGTGTTTGATAGTTCGATAGTGGCGCCTTTTACATGATACTTAATGACGTCATCGGTGAACTATGCCTGTCCAACGATAATATATCTTGTCCTAACCTTTGAGGATCAAGGACAATGCAGGATAGTTATTTCTCTCTATTAAAAAGAATTTATTTCTACGAGACGAAATTGCCGTTATAATATTATTGATAGACACTCATTTGGCTCTTATGACAACCACGGCATGAAATGTAGCGACCTATTCGGAGCTAGGAAAAAAACAGCAAAAGTAAATAGGCAACATGTACTTAAGAAAAGTAATGTATTACCATTTACAAAGATTTATGACCCAAACTATAAAATGAATGCAATAAAACATGACAGACAATCGGCAAACATCGGCGATCTTCGTTAGTGCTCGTAGCAGATGCACGCGCACCTCTTTGTTTAAATTATGTATAAATAATGGACAGTTTATTAAAATGTTAATCAAACGCAATGTGGAACTATTCTCGAAGGGTATAAAAGTGAATTTCTTTTTCGCGTCGATTGTAAATGCGATAATTTTTGTTTCTTTTTTTTTGTTTCAAAAACTGTTTGCCATTTAGCTATTTGATGTACCTATTTAATGTCTATTCCACCTTTTGCCGTGGCTAAAACGAAGGGTTATAAGAAATACATCATTACGTTAAAAAATATAATAATCTCTCCAATTAATCGGAGTGGACAACCAATAAGATTCTGAAAATTTCTCGTGATAATATTCGTGTTTTATTGTTTCTCTTTATCTATGCTACGTTTCGGTGGACAGGCTGCTTTATTATGTCCGTATAAGCGAGTTCTTTGACATAGGTATAAAAATGAGTAGGACGTGAATATGACCAGTAAGTGTACACTGTACAATATCAACATCCTTCCATTGGGCCGGCAAAAGTTTCTTCGAGTGAACGGTGTGTGCGGCACACGATAAAAGTTTGGAGACTCGTGAGTTAACTTATAATCATAAACAGGTGATATATTCGTGGACGATGTTAAAATTATAAAAACTTAAGATCAGCGGTGCACAGTAAATCATAACGTCAAAATAGAGGCGCAGGGAGGGCCCAAAAAACCCTCAGATGGGCAATAAATACGAAATGACAGCGGCTGAATCAATCGCCACCCGCTGCCCGCTGCGTCCGCTCTAATTAGAGGCCGTGAGTTCGGTCCCGGCCGTGTTATTATGTATTTACTGCACTTTTTACGAATACCACATCTTGTTAGTGACGAATGATCTTTTTGGTGCGCTGGTGATTTGTTAAATGTTTGTGATTGGTAAAGTCGTGGTTTGTATGTTCATGAAAACTAATCATTTTGTTTTTCAGGTCATCATATGCGAAGTTAAGATTCCATACTGGACTGAAGTTTCTTGGTTTCGGTTGGATTGCGGGTCGCAGGCTAATTTATCATTCCACAAAAAATTATAACTATATAATTGGTTTTGCATGCGCTAATGTGTCATACTATATTAGTATGAAGTTGCTTTTCAACTATTTCATTGTGCTAAGAGCGACAACTTTGCAGCCCCAGTAAACATGTGTTTACTGTGCTAATTGCTTACTTGCACAGCCTCAGCGTATGTATGAGATGAAATATGAGAACGTACGAAGATATATTATAAAAAACATATTAAACCTCAAACCAAACAGATTGGCTAGCTATTCAACATTATAAAGCCTCAGAAATAATCAGTCTCACTTCTCTATACGAAGTCATAAGAAAGCACAGCAAAAACCCGCTTCCTGCTGACAGGTTGTAAGTAAAGTTTGTTCCCACCGCTAGGTGGTGTGGCGGTGGCTTTCTCACGATTCAGGGAACACCCACTCAATATACTACTACTGTTTGCGTTGACACACTAGGGAAGACGAGAAAAAGAAAATGGGGGCAAGTCGAAAAGTAAAAATAGCTTCTTTCATCGAAAAAATCTGAAAGGTCTGGGTGTCTTCCAACAGTTCCAACTGACTTCGTATAAAGCTGCATCTGGCTAGACTGAGAGCCGACTCCAGCATAGGATTAGATATAATACGATTGAAGGACACACTTTAAATGCCATATTACCAACAAACACTTCTCTATTCACAACTTGCCACTACCACATAAATTTTGGAATTTTCTACAAGAAAAAATACTTTTGTACCTTTCGGTTTATAGCGTCAATGTGTTATTGACAAAAAAGTTCGAAGTGTACTTATACCGTTTGTTAAATAAGATGTTCAGTAAAAGACTCGTCAGTTAAAAATGTAGCAGATACAACCGCCTATTCTCAAATGGGATCTATTTCCCACTGTTTATGAGCTAGTGGATGCAGCGCTCTTGATACTTGGCCTTGATTCTGTCCAGTGTTTCATAATTGTATGCGTCTCCGCAGTTAATAAGGCAAATGTATGTGAATTTACAATTGTTTCAAATAACAAACTTTGAATGCATCTATTCAAAGTATACACCGTGTATAATTGCCTGTGATATTGTGAAAAGTATTTACGATACTGATGTACCCCTTGTGAGATAGGCAATATATAATTTCAGATCTAAAAATCAGTTATATATTAGTATGTGAGCTGCGGAAGAAATTGGTGTTTAAAACCCAGTAAATAATAAAAAATAAAAAGAAATTTGCAAGTACCAAATAGGTTCACGCACGTAGCATGAGCCTACGCAACTATTGGTATCACTCGTATTATTGTGTCAACGATGCGTTGTATTATAGCGGCACGCAATGCGTGACCCGTGCTTTTAGGAACCCACTTATATCTTCACGCCTGCTTAACTTAAGAGCTAACTTTAATTCCTCCACCTTTGGCTAAAATATTTCTGTCTTTCCATAAAATGTGTTTTAAGACCTACAAGATCATATGATTTTTGTAAATCATTCGTTTAATACGAGTTCATTAAATCGTGCTTCTACTGTGTAGTGACGACACGGTTGGCGTAGTGGCTAAGCGATTAGGCTTTCTGCGCTAAGTGTCGCGGGTTCGATCCCCGCACGTAACAAATATTAGTATGATCTACAGATAATTGTTTCGGGTCTGGGTGTTTGTGTGTATGTGAATATATGTGTTTGTAAACGCACCCACGATACAGGAATTATTCCTAGTGTGGGACAACGTTTTTTAAAAGGAAAGAAAGAAAAAATCGGAAAATCAGGAACCACCTGAGTAGCTACGCGACCTCTGCCCACACTTTTTAGCTTCCTATAGTGATACAGTTATAATCCCATCATGAAAACACGAACAAACAAAACTAAACCCAAAAACTAAGTCTCAAAATCCAAATTACTACCAGCAAAATAAATTTCGTGTTCACACAGAAATCCTGGGAAAATTTCGAGAAGGCACCCCGACCAAATTCGACCAATATTTGTTGTTTACCAAACAGAATAGGTGTCGATGTTGCCCATTCGTTTCATACAATGTTTGTTTTATGGTTGGTTCAAATGTTTGACGGATTCAGTGAGAGATGTCAATAGCGTAGGTGAAGGGACATGGGTCATGGTTTGTCTAGTAGTGTGGGAAGCCGTGTTCAGTATTGTGTATCAGTTTGCGTTACAGGTTGAGAACTTTGAGTAGTTGGTAAATAGGATGGCCATTGTTGATTGAGGTCTTCTGTGGTGAAGTCCCATATTATGTGGCACGGTTGGCTCAGTGGTTGCTGCGCTACGTGTCGTGGGTTCGATTTCCGCACGGAACAAATATTTGTATAATCTACAGATAGGTCTATCGGGTCTGGGTCTCTGTGTATGTGAATTATGTGTTTGTAAACGCAAACCCCCCCTTGGGGGAGGCCTTCGTTCAGCAGTGGACGTCTTTTGGCTGATGATGATGATGATGATGATGATGAAACGCACCCACGATACAGGAATAATTCCTAGTTCTTAACGGTGTGTGTAGTCCACCAACCCGCACCGGGCCAGCGTGGTGGACTAAGGCCTAACCATTCTCATTCTGAGAAGAGACCCTTGCCTAGCAGTGGTACAGTAATGGGTTGAATTATATTAATTTTCATTAGCAGCATAGAGTTTGGAACTATGTCCCCAATTTCATGGGTCTTAATAACAGCATCGGCGAAATGTGGTTGCTCAATAGCACACCTCTGCTTAATACTTCGGGGTTACAGGCATAATGCCATTTTTATATTATATCTGGCTGTAAAATGTAAGACTTGATCATGGGCTTCCTTCGTTCGCATTGGCAGTATCGCAAATCCGCTGACGTTATCGTAGCGTGTTTACGGAGAATGTAATGTTCGTATTGTTCGTACTGTTCTCCTAACACGAACATTTCAATCCTACGTAATCATAATAACCGTTTTCTACGTACTGTGACCTGTACCTCTATTATGAGTTTTTTACTTTATGCAAACGATTTTAGTTAGTAAGATTTTAGTTTTATGGAGTCGCTAACATGACATCTCTATAATATAGTAAATAGTTAATCAAAACTTCACTATGACACATATGTCACATAAGCGACTCTAATCCCTAATGTAACCAAGTTAAGAACTAAAATCGCTATCATGAAAATTTAGTTTACTACGATAGTAAATAGTAAGAAAACTCGTGATAGAGGTACTGAGCATTTAATATTTAAATCTTGCATAAACTCACTACTTTTTTTTTATGTAAATTGAACGGTACCAATACTACATACACTATTCACTTTTACTATAATATTACGCAGAATTCAAATCGCGCTAGGAGTAAAGAACACAACAGAGTATTCCCTCTTGCTTGTAGACCGTATTCCGGCGCGGGCGCACACGACGGTCACTTTATTTAATGTTTAACTTATAATATGTTAACAGTAGTTACCGACGACTCCTTAAGTAACGAAGACTTCATGATCTCTTAACGAAGACGTATCCCAGTAATTTTGACATCCTGCCTCTCTTATAAGGAAGTAACAAGTGAAAGACAAGGACCGGTTTATGAGAGAGTGCGCCAAGGGTTTGTATAGTTGTAACGAAAATGAAAAATTAATGTACAAGGATTCAATAAAATGGGGATGTTTTTTTTTAGTTTTCCTTTATTATTTTAGGGCTCGCATATAGGGTACTTGTGTAGCGACTACTACTCGCAACATGGCAAAAAGTCAAGCGCCATCTATAGGAGTGAAGCGATAACAGAATAACCTGAATCGCACTATGAGAGTTTACAACGATTCTAATACATATACGAATCTCCGACCACAGATAATATGATACTAGCTCCAAAATTAATCGTCGTGCTTCGGCCCGCCAGGCTAACTACATTGCCTGGTCCCGGAGGATCCTGCCTTATTCCTCCACACTTGTAATATGAATTGGTGATGAAACTATTAGAGATTCAACAAAGTGGTGGAAAAATTAGTCATTCAACAGAGTTCGTTACGTTGTTTCTAGAAAGCCCTGGCTACATACATACGCAAAAATTAATTGAAGGACGATTGATACCTTTTTTTCCAGGGGGCCCACGGCGTACACCCTGCCATGACGTAATTTTATAATATGCACTATGCACTTACTTAATTACTAATAATGCATTTATTTTCATTTCCTAAAATAAATTTCTTTATAAAACAATATTGATTACATAAAAAAAAAATAGGCGAAGTTTTGTTCCCAAGTTGACAAAACAGTTATATCAACTTTAGGAAAAATAATTTAGGGTGACAATATGACGCATATTTGAAAGCTCATGGAGACTGAAATGGTCTATAAGCATACATTGTATAAACATTTAAAAACACAGAGTAACAATTCTGACTCATAGACTCGTTACAGCTTAGGTGACAAATATTCCAAATACTCAGTCATAAAATCTGGATTGCTCCCTTCAATATAACTTGAATGTTGATGACACGAAGCAGGAAGCGGCGACGGGGAGACAAACATTGTAATTAATGCTAATAGATTAATGACTGCCCTACGATACGTTACTATTATAACAGAAACTATGTAGGAACATCAGTTTTAACGAGACTTATAGGGAATTATAATTATTATTCATCAGTCCGTTTTCCCAAATAATCTTGAATAACAAGCGGTTTTCTACTCTCGCTAGAAAAACCGAAATAATACGTTAATATTGTTTATCGGAAAGTAGGTCTTTCTACAGCTAAGGTCAATGTAAAACTGGCTGAAAAATCGTGTTTGATCGTTTTATCTGGTAAATTGTTTGTTTAAATTGTTACCAAGTTCTATTGAATGGGAATATATTATGTATTGCAATGGCAAATGGCCAATTGTGTTTTTAATTTGGAACGTTAAAAATATTGTTTCAAAGACAGAACTCATTCGCCCGCCATGGACCAACAACATTTTCGCCGCTTTTTTCGAAACGAATGCGTGGGCTTGACCTTGAGATGTATTATAGAAAAAAATCGCATTAGGCGCTTCTTACCCATTTTCAATACTAGCATAGTTTTTTATCAGACACGGCCTAAATATCCGATGTTCGGATCGTACTTAAATGTATAAAAGTCTTGTTACCGTTTCTTGTTAAAATGAATTAGATGAATTACTTAACCTTTTCCCGACACTGGCAGAATAGTCGTCATCAGCTCAGTTGACATAATATAAAAAAAAAACTTAACCTTTCAAACGAGCTAATATATTCCAAGATGTACAACTCCAGTGAATGTTGTGATCATTATAAAATAAGAAATAGTTATTTGTTATACAAGAGTGCAAAGTTGCTTTTTAACCGCGTGCTCAATTTTGATGACCGAGCAAGCGAAGGATTCTAAAATTGAATCACGAGCGCAGCGAGTGATTCAAAACTTAGAATCCTGAGCGTTAGCGAGGGAATCAAAAGAGCACGAGGTGAAAAATCTTTGCACTCGAGTGCAACACGTAACTTTTCATCCCACCTCAGCGAGGAAATGACTAAATGCAAAAATAAAAAACATTTACATTCACAAGATACTTTTATTTCAATTTAGGTATTAACTACTACATTATGATAGGTAAGTATTACAGAATGATCTTTAAGTTATAACAAATAACACTTAGGTATAATTAAGAAAAATTGAAAGTAACGTTGCTACAGTTACTTATGTTGAGTGTAATATTTTTGTTAGGTACTGTAATGTTGGTGTTAGTGACTTGTGTACTGTTTTTCGGTAAACTATCTGTCATACTTAATAGTTGTACCGGATTTTCATCGGATTCCCTTGGCGTAAATGTTGGCGAGAGAGGGCGATGGTTAGGTGTTTCGTAACGGCTCATTTTTGATGTAGAAGGACCAGTCCAAGGATCTGACTGAGGCTCTTTCAGTGTAATGGCTCCTACGATGCCTTTACATATTTTAGACTTATTTTAGATGGAATCCTCTATGTATCCCTCTACAACCGCATTGGACTTCCAGCCTCCATGGCGCTTAAGGGACAGGAGATCAGCTCCTGAATCGGCCAAAAGTGTGGCTGAAGTTCGTCGGAAACAATGACCCGTGTACAACAGGGGTTCTGGAAGTTCAAGAAATGTTGCTATTTCTCGTGTGATACTGCCAATTTTATTAGCACCCATAGGCTGTCTAACACACTTTCCGTTGCGATACTGTAGAAAAAATCGATTGATTGGAGTGTTAGGCGGGCGTAAGGCTTGATATTTCTCAACAATTGTTACGTATTTCTTGCGAATGACGAAGTTGCGGTCTCTTTTTGTCTTTGTATTAGGTAAATTAATTAATATTAAGTCATCTGAATGTTTCTCAATGTTTTTGACATTAAGTTGTGTTAGTTCATTAGTTCGACATGCTCCGTTTATACCAATAATAAGAACAACCTGTAACGTAAAGAGTATTGTAGTAGATAAGTTAATAAAATTGATATGCATGCATAATAGAGGGGCTCGTAGCTACATAGCTGCTGCGTAGAATAGTAATTGATCTGCGAGGTTAAGCAGCGCTAGCTAAGGTCATTCCTTGGATGGGTGACCGTTATTTACACATCGAGACCCCTCCGTGACTCGGAAAGCACATTAAGCAGTTGGTCCCGGGTGTCATACGAATACCTATGACAGTCGTTACGGGTGTCAGAAGCCCAAAAAATCTGATAACCAGTCTAACCTTCGAGTATCAGTGTCTCCCAGTAATTGGGTGGTGGAGGTCTGATGGCAGTCGCTTCATGTAAAATACTGATATTCAGCCGCAACCGGTTAGACTGGAAACCGACCCCAATGTAGTTGGGAAAAGGCTAGGCAGATGATGATATGCATGCATAATTATGCCTATCAACATCTACTAAGTACGTATTAGATTATGTTAATTAGTTGATTAATATACTTAAGTAGATACTGAATGTGCAACTGACTTACTTTTGCCGCCAAATATACGGAATCAGGTGCTTCGTTAAGAAACTTTTCAATTTCAGATGCTGTTAAAACCTTCGATTTTTTTGGTTGATGACCAGATGAGGCTCTTTTTAAAAATGCCACTAATTTAGGATAGGTGTCGATATGTATGTCTTTTTTCATCTTAATTGTTGCTTTTAGCATTGAATACATACTCCATAGAGTGCTTGATTTCTTGGTCTCGGATAATTCAATAAAATATGCCAGCAAAACGTTTTCTGAGAAAGTTTTTGCTCCTTTACCTAGTCGCCACGTGTTAAACATATCGTACTGTTTCAAATACTTCTCGCGTGATTGTTGAGGGAGAAAGCTCATTTGCGCATTATTAACAGTTTCAGTCAATTCTGTTGGCGTCAAATAAACTTTCTCGTCGCTAGAATCACTCATTTTAGGTTTTTCACTTGTTTTCAAGTTTCTTGTTTTTAATAGGTTTTAACAATATGACGTGAAAAGAAAAGGGCGCGCGCAAAGCAAATTAAAAAAAAAAGTACACCAAGAAGGTTCCGAGTCTGAGTTTTTAACAAATTAAAAAAGGTTATATGATAAATTCGGCACCATGGAGGTAGAAGTAAATAGGTTTAATGATGTTTTGAATTCACAAACTTAGTGCACACGATGTTCCAAATTCAATTTTACTTTATCCTCTAGCGGATAAAAACGGCTTTTGCACTCAGATATCGAAGAGCAAAAATACTCTTTCCGAGATGGTGGGATGAAAAATATATTATATTCATTTCCCACGCATTTACTAAGACCGAGGGAAAGTAAACTATTACATACTTATCAATTGCCTTTATAATCTGAGAAATAATGTCATCATCAATCATAATTATCACCTTTTATATTATACAATATATCCTAGTACACCGGGGTCGGTTTTTTAACTAGATGAAGTTGATACCTTGATGTCAGTACTTTTTAATAAGCAGTAGAGATAAAGAAAAGACTTCCGATTCATTCTTTTTTCGTTCTTCTTGTGTCAAGTTGATACGACCACACATGGGAATGGCTTATGCCGTAGTGGAAAGATTAGCCAGTCAGTAATGGTGGCATCAAGGCTGACTGCTCTGAGTGCGCCAGACGAGTGGAGATTTAGTCACTCGTGGCCTTGCAGACACTTTTTTTCGTTAGTGCTGCAGACATGGCCGATATTTTGGTATCGGGTCGGCCGGTATCATTATCGACTAAAAGGAACATTTCCTGGATGAGTCATTTACAAAACTTAGATAATTATATTGGTATACTTACCCTAAGCGTGATAATTATCGGAGCGGTAATTACCAGAAAGTAGGTACACGAAATATGACTGTGAAAAAGAGGCAGTAAAAAAAGAAAAAAAAAAAAAACAACATTTTGACTTACAACCGCAATAAATATCCGTGTCAATTTTCCAACAGAATAATGAGTTTTACCGTACTAATGACCGGACGAAAGTTCAAAAGGTCTTAAACAAGTGTACGGTACTAAACATCACTTTTAAAGTTACAAAACCGTGCATTGTGTGAAAGCACGAGAAATGCTAATTTAGAAAAGATTAGCTCTGCTGTGGCAATTTTCTTTCTTTTTTTTTTGTGAAAAATTGGTTTTTAAGCGATATGATTACAACTGTGGGCAGTTGCAATTTGGTTCGTACCTTACAATAAAAAATATTGTAACGGTAATAGTGAGTTCTCGGGAAAAATGCATAAGTAAAATGGTATCAAATATTTTGAAAAAGTGAATAGTGAGCCTAGGTTATGAAGTAAATGGCGATTAAACTCAAGCCGTGAGAGGAATACACTCTACAGTAACTAAGTTAGGAATTCTCGAGCGATTAGAGATCATGTCTGACGCTACGTGTTGCGGGTTCGATTCCCGCACGGAACAAATATTTGTGTGATCTACAGATCGTTGTTTCGGGTCTAGGTGTTTGTGTGTGTGAATATATGTGTTTGTAAACGCACCCACGATACAGGAATTATACCAAGTGTGGGGCATTAAAAAAAAAGAAAGAAAAGATAATGTCGAAGTTAAGTATTGAATAAATATGCTGAATATATCTCGTCTACATTTATCCAAAATCTCGAGAAGTGCTTGGACACTGTTGAGATTCTACATAAAAAAATCTATGAAGGAAGAGACTATCTCTAAGATATTTATGTGAGAATTGCCCCCCGTGATTCAAGACGGGCGTTTCTTATTTTCATGCGTGAAAAAATAATTGAAATTGAGATTCAATTCAATTTTAACACAGACAGAATCAGTCTTTCGCATTCCTCAAAAACCATGACAATTGTATCAGGGCACAGTAACTTGAATTTAGACAAATATCAAAGCCTCTTTCACAGTCATCATCCATGGGCGCCGGGAGGGTGGTGCAAGTAGGTGCACTTGCATCCCTCTGGCTTGGAAGAAAGTACATATAAAAAAAACTAGAATTTATCTCTGAGGAAATGATAACTAATTTTATCGTTTATACCAAAAAAGCAATAAACAACGAAGCTGTTTGCTAGTTTTATATTCGTTTGGTCTAAACCCATCTTTAGTGCACCCCCGTAAAAATAATCCTATCGGCGCCCATGTCATCATCACCCCTGAATCTATACTATCGAATGTTCTCGCAAAACCAGAATGATTCCTGCAGCCGCCGACAGATGTCTACACAACAGATAAAGATTCGTTGTTGTGGGATAAATCGTATGTAGAGCGCTTGTTTTGGTCACGGCTCGAGTATGGTCAGCAAAGGAAGTGACGTAGTAGTCAGTTTATTAAATTACCACGTCAAAATATAGGGTTATGTACCTTGTTGATATTGAGTTGCGATTTGAAAAACATTAAGTAATTTTAAGACCTATAGTAGTATAATATTTAGCAAAAAATTTCATACAAAATGCGTTAACGTTTTTACCCGTCTAAACATGAGCTGATTTTTTATATGTTATTGACACTAGGAAAAACTATATCGTCACGTTTTTGTTTTTTTTATACTGTTTATAGATTGAGAAATAATTATTCCTCAAAATGCGTTTTTTTGACTAAAAATCTTCCTTATACTTATCTCGAGATAACTGTTAAATTAATCAAAATTTTGAAAAAACAAAACTATTCAGCCTTTTTTATAATCTGACAAAACGATAGTGACCAAAATCAAATTAATTCGTTAAGATTTAAATGTAGGAAACGTTAATGCCTAAACACCTATATTGCGCGTATTTCAAGATAATTTTGTCAGAAGCGAAACGATACTTTTAATGTTTTGCATTTTGCGCAAATTTTTGTGTCGTATTTGGAATCTTATCATAGATTCGATTTTTCCTGTTGGAGTTTACATCCTATTGTGATATTATTCATAAATACTTCTAGCTATGATCCACGGCACAATAGTAATCAATACAGTCATAAGCAAACTAAACATGTACAGTTTTGAACATCTTGTTATCTTCTCTGATCGCCTGTAATTAAAGGCGTGACGGAATCTCTCATCTATCATAACAGATGTCAGGTGCCTCGAACTCTATATATCTCGTGATATGACCTACGTTGCTAACCGTACCGAGGCGTGTCGGCCCCACTGTGGGAATGTCTGCTCGTGAATCGCCCGTGGCTTATGACAATTTGCATTTTTTTGCTGTCCATACCGACAGAATGGCTTAGATTCCAGTCTAAGTTACAAGCGAATCTCGTTTAGCGGTACGTACTTAATTTTAAAAGACTATTAATAATAAATTAGATACTTTATGAGTAGTAAAGGTATTCCTATTTTGCTTGATTACTATAATAAAATAATCGTTTCATTAGCAAGGTGATTTATTATGGATATAAGAAAATCTCGTTAAGGTACCGCACTTACCACTGCTGTCAACATTAAACTCAGTCTTGTACTTATGTAATGCGAAAATTATAGGGTGTAAAGGATCTTGCTAGTTATCGATGGTAAGTGGTCATAAAAATAAGCATACCAGTGATTATTGTTGTTTAATTAATAGACTCGGGATCAGTGGCTGTTTCTTACCTTCATCTTGAACGATTCACATAATTTTATGGCCGGTGCAATAAGTATGATTAGTAAAACTCAATCGAGCCCATCGTCATATCTAGAGACTTGAAATAGGCCAAAGCTGAGGACAGATCAGCGCAATTTTGTGAGCTTTAAATCGCGTTTTCGTGTCAGATACCTGTCTTGGTTTAGGTACTACTTTACGATTTACTACATCGAATGCGTTCGGCGCTCCGAATCGAGTTTGTCGAAAGAAACTTACACTAGGGCCTCTGAGCTTAAAAGTTCAGAACTTCCGTGTAAATTCTTGTTGGCAGTTTACGTCATCATCTTGGAAAGAAATTGTACTTAGAAACAATAACTAGTTAACTAGAGCGGACGTAGGGAACCTTTTATGTGTGTATACATTACTATCGCGTTTTTCTTTTAATCTTAGATTGTTAACTCGCTGCCCTCTCGTGCCTTGCACCGCTCCGCTATCCCGCGGCGGTGGCCGTGCTCCGAAACCTTTCTTTTCTCCACGACCACGCTTCTATATTCGCTAATTGCCCACAAAAACATCGCGTGCAACTTTGACCCGTAACGGTAGGTGATCTACTGCTGGTCTGAAGTATCTGGCCAATTATATAGTGCACCTATCGCTATACTAGCAGATGTTTTAGGAATTTGGCTAGTACGTTGGTTGTTCGACAGTACAGTCAGAGAATTGAAAGGCCAAGAAATTGTATGGGTTTTGACATTTAAAGATCACGTGACTGTTTGACTTATGTTAGTTCAGTTAATTTTGCTGACGTTTCGATTTTTTGGCGATTTGAGATTGTCGTCTTGTCTAAGGGTGTTGGTAACAAAATTGTCTCGCGCTTCGATATCATTCAATTTTAGAAATAATCTCGATTGCTGCTTTATTGGTTTAGTAGTTGCAAACGCGACTGCTGAGCGTGAGGTCCTGGGTTCGATTCCCGGCTGTGGCAAAGTGTTATTGGGCTTTTTCTGTATGGAAATTCCTAGTAGCAGCACAGTATATAAAACACGGCATGCAGAATATTGGACATATTTCTATCTCTAGAGGGCCTTTAGAGGTCACGCTGAAGAAAAATGACGGTCGACGCGGGGGATGATGACTCCTTCGTGATCGGATAGAACACAAGATCGAGATATGTCAAAAAATCATGGAGTATGTGGCCTAGCTTTACCACATTCCTGTAATCTTAACATTTGAATGCTAGCCACGCAGCAATCGAGTATCACGCTTGTATACCCCGAAGGGTAAGGCAGAGGTGTACTATGCACACCCACATTTCGCCGATGCTGTTATCGAGTCCCATGTAATAGGGGCGAGCCTATTGCCATCTACCGGTCACAGTTCCAGACTCCGTGCTGCTACTGAGAATTTCCATACAGGAAAACCCAATAACATTTTGCCCGACCCTCAAATCGAACCTACGACCGCACGTTCAGCAGTCACGCTTGCAGCCACTAGACTAATGAGGCATTATTTTTATTCGTCCACGTGAATAATCCTACAGGAGGGGTCCGAACTAACGAACTCTCGCTCGCCTGTCTACTAAAACCTCGTTGGGTTATTACCGCCATTAAGGCGCTGCCCAAACGTAGGACACCGTAAACCGAAGTTTTTTGTCGCACAATACGGCGTGATGGTACATATTACAAGCCAGAAAAAAATGGAGTGTATTGTCAAGTGTTCAAAGGAAAGACTTATTAAAAAATATTTTATAAAAATAAAATAGTATCATAATAAAAAAATCGTAAAACAGAGCTCAAAAAATATTTTTCGTCGCATAATTCTCAAAATTTTGAGCGTAAGCTATCATATTTTATGTAATAATAATAAAGAGAATTCAATCAACTAAAGAAATACCTAAAAATTATGCCACTGAGCCGTGCATTTATTTTTTAATTTAATTAAAACTGCAATTTTACTTTTATTTTGGTGGTCGTTCGATTCAACTAACATCAAACGCATTGCTATTTTAACCTTATTCGTTGCCGCGATGCGCTCCTTCTTCACCCCCCTCAATTACCTAAAATATGTCTTCATACAGCGCCTTAAGTTGCATCATGGTTTTGAAATTAGAACTACATTCATTTTCGGCCAGCATTACAATGTCATGGACAATTTCTAATTGCCCTTTCTAATTTTCAACCGTTAACTTTTCATTTACACCTTTTGCACTTAATAGTACGCTTTCGAACGCTTAAACGCACCCTCGGGGTACAGTCACGTTGTAAATTAACTTTAGGAGAAATCAATATCGTAATAGCTAAAATATTGTCCAACGTAACCTGTAATCATTTGGTGCTAGTGACCTACGAAGGAACTTTTCACTTCACCATTTATTTCCATAACCATTGCTTTGTTTTTTCTTATTCTTAATTCAAAGTTGTTCTCCAGCCAGCGATGTATGTTGAATACAGCGATCTTGTACGATGTTTTTCTTTTGTTATCTCAGTGAGGGTCGTAGTATGTTTCTTGCTCGTGAGAAAACCCCTTTGGCGACAAACGTGGTACATTATGAACCTGTAGTTAGTTTTTTTCTTAATTTTAGTACCGAATCGTCACGTATTCGATGCGTGTACGTACGTGGGTAAGAAAGGGCATTGAAGGTACGTACTGGGAAAGAAAGGTCACAATTATAATACGATTGGTAAAAAGTTCGTGTATCTTTTGTATTATAAGAAACTAGCTTTCGCCCGCGGCTTAGCCCGCATTGATTACGAAACCGTGCATTTTTTCGGGTCACACGTAGCGCCATCTAGCGTCCTAAAGCAATTGTGACCGTTGAAAGTTATTGTTCTTTCCCTCGGGAAGATAACTTTTTCTGGATGAAATGTACCCTATGTCCTTTTCTGTAGCCCTGACAACGTATATGCAAAATTTCATGATGATCGGTTCAGTGGCTTAGGCGTGAAAAGGTAACAAACAAACTTACTTTCGCATTTATAATATTAGTTAGGATTGGTGAGTTGCTAGATATAATAACAGCATGTGATTTGATAGAAACACGTCTTGAAATACTTAAGGGTCAAATTCGTCACAGAGTTGGTGATTGAATTAACGCAGACGCAGCAGAGAACTACGATTATTTACTAAGATTAATTCACTCTTTACCTAACTAACCCTTAAAGCAGCGTAAAGTACACATGACACTAGGGATGTTACGGAGCTTCGACTCCGAATCCGATATGTCGGAACCTCCGATTAAAATTACACCTCCGAATCCGGATCCGGTTCCGATATATCAAAATGGAGGGTATATATCCGAGTTACAAGTTATGACTTGCTATCGCTGCAGCGCTACCGAGCGTTTTCTACGTGACACTGACAACTGACGGAGTATATGTGTTCTTTGCAACTGATGAACGAAGAGTGAAGGAGTTGCGACAAGTTTCTTCTTTTTTATTTATTTATATTTAACATTCGTAGATTTGCTCCGACTCCGACTCCGATTCACCTCCGACTCCGCGGAGGTCACTACGAGAACCTCCGACTCCGATTCCGCCTCCGATAAATCCACCTCCGTAACATCCCTACATGACACATAAACTTTTGATTGGGGGTCCCAGGATCTTTACGTAGCTTGAAGAAGTAAGTCTTCAGACCACAAATACTATTTATTACCACCATACATTGCATTACACCTTCATTCCCGAAAGGGTTAAGCAGAGCTAAGTCTCATGGAATAGGATGCTCATTCCAAACAACGGGCTGCTACTGAGAATTTTCATAAAGAAATCCCAATAACATTTTGACTGACCTGGGAATCGACCCCACGTTCATAAGACCAATGAGACAGTTAACCTTAGAAATATGTAAAGTAGCCAAATAAAACTACCGCAAATAAAATAAAAAAAACTACCAAAATAAAATAAAATTCATCCGTCATAGTAAAATACCTCTCGCCCCGCCCTATACACCGAGTTACGCCGCACGTCGTCATCAATCGATTTAAAATCGATAAAGTAACGATAATATCGATACATCGTGATTTGTGTTTCCGCTACCGGTGTTCACTTGCTTATTACTCTGTTAGGGATGTGTAATTATAACATTTTCATTACTTTACTCCTCAGGCAGAGCTCGTATTATGTAATTAAAAGAGTAATAGCTCTTAAGAGTTAGATTTATTGGCTCATTGACCTAGAAGTAACGAGTATCTACTTATTACTAAATACAAGCAGGCAGGTACTACAGTTAGTATTCTGAAGTTGCCTAACCAAGATAGTCTCTGTATTACAAGGGATGTTATATTGTAATGTATGTATGTACCCATCAACTCAGGAACACGCCAGAAACAGATGGTTTGCAAACAATTTTTCAGAGTTGTAGAATTTCACCACTTTCCATTAGCATTGTTTCAGTAAGTTATCTACTAATAAAACGAGAATTCCCAGCTAATAAAATCTGTACCTACAAATCGTGCAAATGATTTCATTACGGCTTTGTCTCCGGGCAGCTGCGCAGGCGGCGGTGGGAACCCCTCTAGGCCTCCAACGCACCACGCGAGCATTCCAACGGCCCGAAACAGATTTTATGGCTTAATATTGTATGATTAAAAAACATACTAAGTACATACTTTCTTCAGATTTATCGGAAGAAGGGATGAGATATACAGAATGAGTCAGCCTGACCCATTAGATCAATATAATTTAGTAAAAAGGTCATTAACAACTCTTTTGGACGTCAGCTGGATAAAGATTTTTCTGTATAAATGACCTCTTGACACGAAATGCCGAAACAAACTCTGAGTCACTGTGTATTCAGATGGGTGGTGACTGCTGATCGTGGCTGTAATTCGCATATCGGACATAATAATATGCATGATTGCTATCTTCGATGCATGCGTGCGTACTGGACGATGAATATCACCTACGACGTTCGGCTGCTTATGTCAATTCAATACATTTTTCATCTATTTACTGGCGATGTGAGATTGAAATACTCTAGAATTTGTGTGAACATGGTTTAAAATGTAATTTATATATGATCAAAGTAATTTTTATATTAGTTTGTTAATATTTCTGTGATGATTTAGATACCTAGTCGGATAACCTCAAAAATGTCACATTTTCACACCAACTTTATTTTGAACACGCAGCTTTAAAAAAAGCAACGTACGTACATAATTTTGACGTCCTATTAATCTGTCAAGTTGGACCAATTGGATGGGATCGTATGGTAATGAAAATACGATGTCTGATAAAGTCACGATATATCCCTACCTAGTCCTGCTACCAACCTCACGTGGCTTCACGTGGCACGCTAATTCGTCATCGCTTCCGATAATTATATCAAAACCTTTGACTGTCGTTAGGGGCGTTCAGACATTGGTGCTGAGACTGAAAGCTATTGAGGAGCTTTCTATCAGTCTTTATCCCATTTAACCGAATGTTATTTCATTATAGTAACCATGGAGTTTCTTGCCCGTTCTTCTCCATAGGAAAACAACACTTTGGAACGTGGCAACTAGAGTCTGACTATTCATAAGTGCCTTTAACTGGTCTACATGAATAAAAATTTATTTTATTTTATTTTTATTTATTATGTGGCAGTGGCTAAATCTAAACCATAAAAAGTAAGAAGACGAAGAAGCCTAACAAGCAGTCTAACTTAACGGTAAGAATATCATCCTCAATAACTACAATAGATATGAAGGATCTTGTAGTGCTTATCTTATAGTAATATTAACATCACTAACAAAGACGGACTATTCGTATTTTGTGCAACAATCGTATATTAGAAAAAAAAAGAAGATAATGTTATAATGATATTTCTAGTTGCACAGAAAATGTATCCGAACATAATTGAAAAAAGTACCGACCTGGATAATTAGAATTTTGCACTAATGTAGAATAAGCCTTATTTATCACTACTTACAGTAACTGTACGGTCGAAATTATTTTGTTTCAATAAAGTATAAACCACAGATTTTATTGCATGTTGCATATATCTGTACCCGTCCTGACAGATGAGACGAGGTTGACAGATGACTACCGCCAATTCACATGGACCTGGTTGCCATGCCTCCAGGCGTATCGTAATGATCAACCGGTGCGATCCTTCGTGGAATTATTCAAATTTTTCGGAATCCTCTTTCTAATATAATTTGATCAATTAGGGTTTTGGTGGTAGCTGACAATCTAAGGGCAGGTGGCGTTGCCTGGGGAGATGGCAAATGGTAATGAAGGCACGACATGAAGAACGCTGGCCAACTTTGGCCATAGTACAAAGTGTTGTGATTAAGCTTTGATTAGTATGGTCGGCTAAGTTTCCATGACAAATCCTACTTTTAGAAATGTTCGCTAATGCTGAGGGCTCGGGGGGTCTGTACGAGTTTTCCTCTACCTCTATCGTCGTTACCATCATCTGCCTAGCCTTTTTCCAACTACATTTGGGTCCACTTCCAGTCTAATCGGTTCCGGCTGAACATCAGTATTTTACACGGAGTGACTTCCATCTGATCTCCACCACCCAATTACTGGGAAACACTGATACCTACTCTAAGGTTGGATTGGCTGACCCGTAAGGATTATCATAGGTCTTCATATGAACCCCGGGACAAACTGCTTAACGTGCTTTCCAAGGAATAGAGGGGTTTCGATGTGTGAAAAATGATCACCCATCCAAGGACTGACCACCGCTAGCGCTGCTCAATAGCGGTGGGCAATAGCATCTTTTTTGGATAACGAAACGCAACTGTCTATCGGATATCAATAGCGGTTATTAAAACGCGCTATCCTGCTATTGGTCGCTATTGGTCATATCATGAGCACACGTAATATGATAGTGAGGTTTTGATGACCTTTTTTTTTTTTTTAGCTTACCTATTTACTTAAAATTCATTCATTCACACATCATGATGAATGAACGGCTCCGTGAAGTTTTGATGACCTTTTTTTTTTTTTTTAGCTGTCACTGATGCTGAAAATGCTCAAATTGTCGGTTGCTCCATAAGCGCAACAATTAATGGATTTTGGTGGCCCCGTAAGATTTTGATGACCTTTTTTTTTTTTTTTTAGCTTCTTTGATGCTCTTCCATTTCATTGGATAACGTTGGATAACGAAACGCAACTGTCTATCGAAGGATTCTTTGGATGTTAGCTACTTTAACGTTACCATCTTAGCACGTTAGCACGTTTTTCAAATAACCTGCTAACCGTTATTATGGCTCGTTTCAATAACGTGTTTAAGTTGCGCAACGACCACCGCTATTAGCTACTTTAGCGTTAGCATGTTAGCAGGTTTTTCAAATAACCTGCTAACCGTTATTATGACGATAGCTCGTTTCAATAACGTTTAAGTTGCGCAACGACCACCGCTACTGCTCAACCTCACAGATCGACCGATAAGCGTGATTGTTATGTAGCTACGAGCTCCTCTTCATTACCGTTAACTCAAAATTTTATTAAAAAATTGTGCGCGCGCCTTTGTGTTAACTTGTATCGTAAACGCGCATTATTTTAATATGTTTTTGTATTACGTTGACGGTGATCGAGATCAGAAAAACTCGTACAGAGGTCCTAGTGTAAGTTTCTTTTGACAAACTCGATTTAACTCATCGAACGCGTTCGGCTGTCCGATTGGTCCGTTTCGTGCTCTCCGCTAATTGGAGCGCCGAACGCGTTCGATGCGTTAAATCGAGTTTGTCGAAAGAAACTTACACTAGGGCCTTTGGATTCCAAGCTATTACGTCATATGTTCATTTTACTAGGAACCAGAGTTACTGTCAAATGATTTTGTAAGTGAAAATAGACCTTGTCCTTTTATGATGTGCAAATGACATTCAATCTCAGGGCAGCAAAGCAATTTCACTTGTGACCTTTAATTTCATTTAATTCAAATGTCATCAAAACTATAATACTAAAGAAAATTTCCAATAACATTTTGATTATCTTTTTGTTCACTATAACAGCTATCCATTGACCATCTTATCGCCGTGCCTTACAGAAGCTCGTAAAAAGAAATACAAAAGAAAAATATCCATTATACTCGTATATTGATTGACTCGACATGAATAAAATTAATTAAAATTTCCTTAACTTAATTAACTTTACATTCTTCTGCGATTAAGCTATAGAACTTATTACTTTTGACAAAAGGAATGATTACTTTTGTTATTATAAATTCATGAATATAACACAAATGAATGTGATAGATTGTAAAGATTATTTTGAAGAGTATTTTAAGGTGTGTTACATGATTGAAGATAGATTTCGACTTGGATACATTGTAAGCGTCTTTGGCACTTCAATGATTGATTAAGTGTCAAAGAATCTGTTATTCAGATCTAGATCTTCGTTTATACAGGGTGACTCTTTAAGCGATCGACTTGATAAAGTAGGCCAAACATGTATGAATTATATAATAAAAAAAATGAAGAAAATTAGTGAATAATTTGTACAAGCAAAATTAGGTACGTTTTGATTGGTAGCTTAACATCGGGAGTGGTTGCGCGTCTACTGAAGAGCATATTTTTTTGAGGCATTATTTTTATTCTTTATTGTACAAAAGAAATATACAAATATACAGTTTTAAATATAAAGTTTGAAGTTTCTAAGTCATAATTAGATTTTTTGTGAAATTATAATATTTTATGTCATTTTTATTCGTCAACAAACAAAACGAATTGAATATTATGTCTGTATTTAAAAAAGTCGCCCTGTATATAAACTATATACCTATTTAATTTCTGAATTTGGATTTGTTCAATTAGCTTAATCTTTTGGGTCAAAATACGTATATTCTTATTACTTTTATTAGGTCATTAATTATTAATCATTCGTAGGCGAAATCATTAATTCAGCTAAATATAATTTCAAACATTCAATTTGTCTATATCTGTAATTCTCATTAAGGTAGCAAGGTCAACGAACAGAAGGCATCTCGACTACTGGCCGTCAGCCGACCTCTAATCATTTCCAAAAACGAATATTTTAATCCCAAGGATCTTCGCGTGCCGCCAAATGCTACCGATTATCAGATTCCTTGAAACCAACCAATCTCCAAGACCCACTTCGTCCCCCGTACTCTTTACAATGACGACGAAACAAGTGAACGCCGGAAGATTTCACAGGTCTTAGTAACTTGGTTTCTACATTTGAATTTTTTGGATAATCGTTCAGAATTTGAAGCGGGACTGTGGTGTCACTTACGGATTCCATTCTCACGTTTGAAGTGAATTTTGAAATTAGTCATTCGTTCCCAAAGCTGAGCACTGCGTTGAACACGAATAGCTTGGGGCGTTGATCAAAATGCGTTTGCTTTTTGAAAAAATGGATGATCGTGAATAATTCATTAGGCTGCTTGTAATTTAGATTGTCTATCCTGAAGTGGCCTATAATTTTTTTTAGTTTGGTTAGTCTGAAAATCTTAAATCCAGTAACAAATCCATTCGTGATGTAAAAAGATGATAATTCTTGACTGAAATAAAGTTAGCTATATCATATTAAATATCTAAGCTAATAAATAGGTTGTACTTAATGTACTGACGGGTGCATTAACTGGTTACCAACCAAGTAAATGTGTGAGCGTAACAAATTAACGTAGCCGCCAACCGAGAATCGAACTCTGGACGTCAGTAGTCGCGCTTTGAACCTCTAGATGAATGAGGCAGTTCATTATTTAATCTTAAGATAATGTTGAAATGATTCACATAGGTGAAGCCTCGCCGCGATTATAAAGCTTTGTAACATAAGCGCTTATCACACAATAATCGCGTGTGAAAGCGTTCAATCTATATTCATATCGGTCGTGATATACGATGCTATAATTTGGCTGATTGCAGCCCACAATCCTATTGTTAAGCTATGGGAACAACGAACATAGAGCAGACCAAGATTTTTGTGAAATTCCCAAGTGTTGATGTGTTAGAAAAGAAATAAAAGTACGTAATCTTTGGTTCAGTTTATGGGAATTTGTAAGATACTTTCTTTGTGGGTTTAGAAGGTTTCATTTTCGTTATTGTAATCGTTAAAACCATCATAATGTTCTCAATAAATAGAAATGAAACGGGAAATGTTGTTATTGTAGACCGAGGCTCCAATAAATACGGAATCTGCTTTCCATCTAAAATAGACACTGTTCTAGTGGGTAGGTTTGCTTGGTAAATAGTAATCCTAAGTAAAATTTGAATAGGTAAAGTAATCCTATGTAAAATTAGAACAAAAATGCTATACTTAGAAACGAGCGCACGAGCAAAGTTAAGTAAATAAATGGCTAAAAAAACTAAAGAAAAATAAATATTTCATGTTTAATATACATAGCTATTTGGGGTTCTTAAAGTGGTAAGTTGATAAAGTATAGCAACAGATACGCCAACAACAAGGAAAGATACTTCACACGAAAATATCAGGGGAATATGTGTTACTCTGATATTTTTCTCGCACATAAAGTGGGTCAAAGTATAAAAGCAATTAGTAAAGGTGGCGTTTCGCTGTAATTTAGCTTCGATTACTTTTAATACCACAGCAAAGTGCATAAAGGGTGCCGCTGTCAAAACATAACCATTCACAAGTTTCGAACCTCTTTCGTTTTTTTCTTTTTGCAGGTGCAGAATGAGTGTTTGTGAAAAAAAAATATGATTTTATGACGGCGCTTGAGGTTACCTGACGGTGTTATGCGAGAGGCACTCAAGAAATAAAAAGTGTTTGTACGAACTAAATTTAACTGCTGCGAGTTTTGTATTTATAAGGGCGCTTAACTTCAGACCACCACAGACTAATTTGATATGGTGTAATGCTGCCACGCTATATTGAGAACAGAGTCTTTTATTTTATTTTATTACAAACTAAGTCGACATCATAACTCGATTTTTGATACACCCTATATCTAGGTCCACCGTAAAATGTGTAGATATCTGATGCGTACGTTTTTTTTTAAATCCTGGTAATCATTTATTTTTCTGAAAGGAAATGAAAGTGAACCTTTATCTAGGAGTAAAAGTTTAGGGGTACCTATTTAATTAAACATAATATTATAATATAATATTAGAGAATTAATATATGATTCATAACTATTTCGGTGACAACAAGTTTTTTTTTATGGAAACCTAAGGAAGAATTTTTAATCCTAAATTACGTTGGTTTATTCTCACATGATAAGATAACAAGGTCCAATTTTTTTACCTGTCAATTTTATATCCACCCAATTCTAATGGCGCGAAACTAATATGCGTAACTTCAATTTGTGAACCGTTAAGATTACATACTATTGTACTTTTTTTTCATTTTGGTGAGCATAAATAAGCACAATTCTGTCTGGGCTATTCAATTCAACCCGTTGGTGGTCCTGGCAATAATAGCGTTAATGATCTTTAAAGTTGCCATTAAAAAATAAATTAAAACTGTATGTCAGTCTGCTCAGAGGATAACCGTGGTTAAAGCAGTACATAATACGACACTACGTTGTCTATTATTTATATTATATCTGTTTTTTTGTTGCCTTTTTAATTTTAGTTTAACATTCTAGGCTAATTAATATATTTTTTTAATTTGACCTGTCTTCTCTGTGACAAGTTTAGAATTCTTGTAATGAATTATTTTAAAATGAATTCAGGCTGAATATTTTATTAGGGAGCAACCCTGACTGAAAACTGCCTCAAGCATTCAGAAATACCATTGCACCATGTTATAAAAACAAAACAATAGGAATAAGAGAAAAAATTACAATTTCACAAATGTTCCGTTGTTCTTATTCATCAAATAAAAAAAAATGTTATTGTTTTTAAACTTCGCCACAATACGTGTCAATGACTGCCCTCGTGTGAAGTCACAAATCGATGGTAAATCAACAAAGAGCCGCGCGCCACTCTTGCGCAGAGATCCGCAGACGTGTACTAGGAGTGTTCGAGTTTGGTACTTTTTCTTTTTGATAATACGGATTAATGAAACATAAAAATTCAGTACACATCGAGTGAATTTGGTAATCTAAATCTCAGTTATTTAACAAGCGCATCAGCAATATCATATTATATTAGGTTACCGATGGACATCCATCAGATCTTTAATTTTTTTATACCATAGGAATTTAAACTCAATTTTCGACTAAACTTTCTAAACTGATCGCATAATATATGATTTTCGTCTTAACATACAATAACAAATAAGCAGTAAATCTGTTTCATCAAGTATCAAAATTATTTTTCTAGTATAACCATCCATGAGACGGTCGGTATGTGTCCAGGGTTGTCACACCTAAACAAACACCATGGCTCATTGTGTAACTTACATCACAATAGGATTATATGCTTGCAAAAAAACTGAGCTGTGCCGAATTGTTAAGTTCTTAATGTACTTTGTAATAAACCATCCGTATTTAAAAGCTTTAAAATTTGACGCGAATCTGATACTTTAAGGCAATTTCGTATAAAAGGTTTGATCTTTTTTGGGATTTCAGAAGATTGTATAGTTCGATTATTATTAACCCTCTAAATAACAGCTTTTACAGTTTTTACTTTCAATATAAAAATAGAAAAAATTAAATTGTAAAGCGATTTTACACTTTATTACGTAGCAGTTTCTGTTAAAAGCGAATTCGCAAATGTCCATATATCCATGTAGATCGGTCCATCAACCTCTCCTTGCAAAGCGTTGTCTATAGGACCATGTACCTATGAAATCTATGAACTAAGACAAAGTTATGGAAATATTGACAGGTAGAAAGTTAGACATAAAAAAAAACAATGGCAACAAATTGAATTAAAATAAATAAAATTTCCAAATTTTAATTGGTTTTCTGGTTCAAAAGTCTAGCAACATAAAAAATGCAATCAGTACACATGAATTAGGCAAATTCGGGGATACCCTGCCGGACAACCCTAGTCGGCAGATAGGCGCCAGGCGTCGCAGGCGCATCTCGCTGTGCTATTGTTTTCAAAACGTGCGCGCTACCTGCGCTTCGTGCGATTATACGCGTTTTTATTTAAGCATTTTTTTTGTTTTAGACTTATGAAGAATTGGCGTTATGATGCGATGCGACTGATTTTGGTTTAGCTGCAAATAATTTTTTGTTGTGGTTTGGTTCATAATAACATTTAAGGAATGAATGGAAGTACATTCGCTCCTATTTACAGGTCATCAGATTTTTTTTTGCGTTCCATCACTAATTCACAACCACTCTACGATTGACTTCCGTATTCATCATCACTATAAAATACATACATACTCGTACATACATAAATTCACGCCTTTTTCCCATGGGAGTAGGCAGAAACTACGGAATGCCACGTTCTACGATCCTTACATAACCCTTTTACTTCATCTATGTACATTCATGCATCGTTTCATACATGAACGCCGGTTGTGGGTACTGCGCACCTGACATTTTTGAAGGACATCACCAATAAGGTCCGTACGTCCCCTCCTGGCGTTTCCACTAACAATCGCATTATAAATCTCTTTCGTTAATCGCCTTTCATCCATCCTCTCTACATGACCAAACCAACGAAGCATACTTTTCTCTATCCTTGTCACTACATCTTCTTTCAGACCGCAACGATCTCTTATCACGCTATTTCTTAATCTGTCATTCAAAGTTACACCGCACGTACTTCGCAAGGAACACATATATGTTACAAAAGATTATATTGTACTAATAGAATTGTTGTTCTGTACATAAAATATTGACGCGTACCATCAATATGGGTGCGTTAATAAACTGTGATAGTTCCGGGTTTTGTTAATATTTTGTATGAAGCAATAGGAATTTGACGTATCATGTATCTATTTACCTTGTCTTGAAATAAGCAATTTTTCAGTAGGCTTGGGTAATATCATCTTTACGCTGTATTGAATCGTATCTATATATCGGTTTTGAATATCAGATATCGAATCTATATATTTCAATATCTATATATTGGTCGGAATCTATGATACTCGGAAACTAAAGTGTTACTGGTGTATTGGCGTATTGGTTGAATCTATGATATTCTGAAACGTAAGTGGTGCAGCGGTTCGGTCGAATCTATGTATTCAGAGTATCATAGATATTTTACGTTATTATTATTGTGTGGTTCTGTGCAGTGCAGAGCGATATTGTAATACATAGTTTATACGCCGTCCAATATATATGTAGATATTGGATATTGTGCCGATATATGGATATTGTATCTATATACGATTTGTATCGCCCACTCCTATTTTTCAGTCCCTGTGATGAAGATAAGACTGATCAGCGTCCGAATGTCTATCAAAGACTTTACGGGATTAGAAGCGTTGAAAGCGAATTATGTACCTATTAAACTCATGCATAAAGACGGCATAGTTCAGATGGCGAATGCGAAGTGAACTTGACACTTCGCTTTCGCTTATATCGCGGATAACTTTGAAATTATTAACTTGGAAAGTATTTTGGCACTGAATACACAACCCATCGAAATAGTATGTCTTGGGACTGAACATATTATTTCGATGACACAACCAACCGAAGTGACATTTGTATTTTTGAATCAGAATGTTGAACAAGCAGCCTTTTTTGTAATCCCTCTTCATAGCAGACGAACGTGATGCTATCACGCCTGTATTCCCCGAAGGGTTAGGCAGAGGTGTACTTTTGTACACCCACATTTCGCCGATGCCGTTATCGAGTCCCATGTAATAGGGGGCAACCCTATTACCATCTACTGGGCACAGTTCCAGACTTCGTTCTGCTACTAAAAATTTCCAAACCGAAAAACCTAATAAAACTGCCCGACCCGGAAATCGAACCCAGGATCTCATGCTCAACAGTCAAGCTTGCGACCACTGGACCAATGAGACTGGAAACGAATCAGTGAAGTAAGTCTTTCCGTATCAAGTTTTTACTCACATCCAGACCTCAAAACAATGTCGTACAAACATACGAGATCAAGAAAGGAAATGATTAATTAGCCGAGCAGCTTCCGCTATAAAACTCGGCCGATGCGCTAAACGGCCGGGCAAACTGGAAACAATAGGGGCATTGATGTTAGTACGAGCCGGTTGTATCACCGATCCTTCCTTGGTCCAATATAGTGTTTTAAAACTGTTAAGTTTTTAGACATATATTGTGTTGTATGTATCCTGTCAAACGATGGTACGGTCATTGTTGGGTTCGTTTTAGGATTTTTGTGTCATTTTGGAACGTAGATTGGATCTCAGAGTTAATGAAATGGATTGCAAGACTTTTCTTGATTCGTTACGGGGTTACAGTTTTGATTAGGTACTTTACATAACCTTTTCATGGTCTCCCCCGGGTCGTGCCCAGTGCCTTCTTGAGCGCCGCCGTGCCGTTCGAGTTCGAAGCCCACCATCAGGTGCCGAAGTGGATCACCGTGGTGAGTTTAATTTATATTGTTAAGGGGGGGGGGGGGTGTCATTGGATGGCAGTGCTTTATTTTAATTTATAGTGCTTGGAATTGCGTTCAAAAGTTGTTCCAGCTGATCTGCAGTCTGTTAAGTTTTGAATATCGTTAAGTATCGTTTTTGTGAATAGTTGATCTGCTTGCAGTGTGTATGATAGGCTCCTTGGTTACTTTCTTCTAACATGAACTCTTACGTTTCAAAATCAAAAATGTGGCCAACAACCACTGTATGGTCAATTTATTAACACTGAGGTAGACCATAGCCTTCTGACTGATGGAACTAAAATTGACAAGAACCTTTTCTTGGGTTTAAATTTAAATGGCTATGAAGTAACTCCTTTGTAATATTTGACGGTAACTGATTTTACCATTGATTAATATTGCAATTATAGCAACACATGTCAGCATAGCCATTGAAATGGTAAAAATGACAACACAGCTAAACAAATGACTGTAAAAATAATTATCATTGTCACAGTCGCTGTAGAAACAGTATCTACAAATTGATTGCTTTAAAATAAAAGTCAAATAGCCGGTGGCAATAGACAGCAAGATTGATCGAGTGATCTATCTTTGTCCGAATTGGTTTAGCCGTTTGTATTGCAGCAGGTAATAAACTAAGCGAAATGATTGCGCTTGCCATCATTTCTTGTGGTAACCGAAGGTTCGGCAAAGACCTCATGTTTTAAAAATCTTGCGATGCTGTTGGTTTTGATTTTCACAGTAAGAATTTTTTAGTGTGTCGCTGGCAAATTAAATTTGATTGTCCCAGTATTTTGACAAAAGAAAACCTATGACAATCCGAAGCCTGCAAGACTGTCAATCAGTTTTAGTGTCAGCGTTTCAAAATTCCCCGATGAGAGTCGCGCCGTGAATACTCTTTGAAGTATGAATAAAGTAAACTAAAATGTACAAAGTCATGTCGTGAAATCATCACCTGTTTGACTCATCTTAGGTAAAAGAAAAAAATGTAAAGCCAATACGCAGATAACTGTTCCAAAGAGGGTCAATCAAAGCAAACCTCATTTCCAAGAGTACCTACTTAATAATTTTGTTAATTGGCAACACCAATACTACGCAAGGCGCGCTTTGTTAGTCTTACGTAAGTGTGATAAGCAAGTTCTACTTAAGAATTTCTGGGGTCCGCTATTTTTGGTCATAATCGCTGTAAATATACAACAGCCTATAGCAACGTATTTGCAATGTTCAATTACGGGGCCAGTAAACAAAATCTGTCTACAGATATGGTAAGGCACTTAGTTTCCTTATTAAGCTAATTCATATGAAGATGTTTTATATCCCACGCATAGTCGGCAAACCGGAGCCATGTCATTAAACTTTGCTTTGGGAGATTTATTAACCACTTAATTCTACATTATAATCAGATTTATGCAGAAATAAAATTGACATAAAATAGAGGTTGAGGCGTAGAGGTGATGACTTATTTCGACATAATTAATTACATTGCTTTTTGCATATACAGTTTTTATATTTAAATCTAAAAGAAAATCAATTGGCGCATGTATGAAAGATCATATGAACAGCTCGACCGATTTGGCTAATTTTTTTTGTCGTGTTCGTAATTGTCAGGACAAGATTTGTATGGAAGATTTTTTTTTGGAAAATACACCAGTAACGTTGGAAATTTAGATGGTATTATTGTGTGAAAATCTCAATAAGTGCACTTCTCTTTTTGCTGGAGCGGGTCGTTAGTAAAAAAATAATAAATCTTTAGAAAATAATATTGCGTCAAACATCCTGTAACCGCTCGACTTAAAGTGTAAAAAAAAAAAACACTTTTATTCAACGATTTCAAATAGTAACTTTTGTTATAGTGTTGTGAAAGTATTTGGTGACGTTTGCAATAATCACAATTTGGTTGGAGGGATTGTGGTCGCAATATTATTGGTACACAGGTGGACACTACTGCCCATCCCCTTTGTATACTCCCCTAGTGTTCTCACAGCACACCCTGGGGAAGCGAGGGTGGTTATATTTATAATTAGGAGTTCTATCAGGAGAGACAGACATTAATCATATATCGACTGTGAACTGGCAACTGGTACTATCTCATTTTTGACAACATTACAGGATTAAAAAGAAACTATCGACCACGTTGTGTATACAACGCGGTCCATGTTAGTACAAATTGAATGAATTCGATTTTGGCGTCTAATTTTGACTGAAGTAAAATTTTCTTTTTGCAGAGCCGGGTTTGAAATAGTTTAGAATGCTATAACCAAGTTTAATCCTCATAAAATCGAAATAGGACATGTTGCCAGTTCACAGTCGATATGTACTGATAAAATGTTTAGTTATCTGTCTACAATAATTTATTTTCCGTAAACTCAGTTTTACGCTAACAACATTGTTTTTTTTAAATGACACACACCAGCAGTAATTCTTGTATAGCGGGTGCGTATTCAAACACAATTATTCATTTTACAAATATTTGTTCCGAGCGGGAATCGAACCCGCTGCACGTCCACTATCATAGTCGTCTCGTCTCTGTAAATAGCTACATAATGATTTTTAATGTGAATCCTGTTACGAAACTAATATATGTAAAGCGGCCTTTTAGATCCGCAGTATTTAATAGAAATATCTTAGAATGTTTATGACGCTCACACAATTATCATTAGAGGCACCTTTGCAACGCAGTTTCAATGTACCTAATTGCTGAATACTTCGATACGTTAACGCAATAACAATTTTTACAGAGCAACAAATCTTGCGCAATTTGTTTTTCACGTATTTACATATTTGCCTGTTGAGACTTTGATGGCAACATTACTAGACGTCTGATGAGGCAACATTGAATGACGTCAATAATAAAGTTTTCATTCTGACGCAAGTCTTTCTTTCTTAATCAGCTTCCAAAATAAAAACAATGTTGTTATGGTTGATTTAACAATTAACCTTCATGTAATCTTTGACGTCATATAAATCCCTTATACACGACAAAACTTTCTTAAATTTCGCAACCCTAAAATAGACCAGCCCCTCTCTGTCACGGGCACTCGTCGTTATGCGTAGAACGTAATCCGCATTATATCCAAATAGCCTATAGCGTTCAGCTGCTAACGACACAGATGTCCAGCGCAAATTAATTGGAAATGTCAAGTGCACGAGACCCGACGCCATCTTGTCCCCCCTCATTCTTTTTATTTTTTTGTCGCGCACGTGGCTGTATTGCGAGACAGCTGGGCGAGAGTGGGATAATACGCACTTGACGTTAGCAACAGTCTGCAATTGTACTTCCAAAAATATTTTGGCAATTTCCGAACATTTCAAAGCTATAAATTCGAAAATGGTTTGCACTATAAATATTTTACGTTACGTAAAACGTCTCTTTTTAAATATTTATTCGAAACGGTGGGTAGTATTTAACGAGCATTTAATTTGTTTTAAAAACGGTTGGCACCACTGCAATGACATTTGACATTTGCGCGGGAAGGTGCATAAATTGCGAGTTAGACATGCGTTTGGATAATGCAAAGATAATGGTCTGACCTATTTAATGGTATAATTAAATATCGCCGCCTGTTTCCGGCAATTAGATCGAAAGCGATCACTGTTGAATTCCTTTGTTACATTAAAAAATATATTTTGCTCCTTCCGAACACCTTTACTCACGAATTTGAGCACCTGATGCGTTTCGTTCGCAGCTGATGATCCTAAAGCCACGATATTACAACACCTTGACTTTTCGTTACGGAATTTCCTTCCCTTAAGGGTGCGCTAGTCGAAAGCACGAACTCGTTGATGGGCGTGGCTAATATGCATGCTATCTCACGCAACATCGTCTGAGAAAGGGATAGACCCAGTGATGAGCAGTAAGACGCTACTGCGCGCACACAGGTAAACATTCCCGTATAGTATACCGCCGCTAAGTATCCGCACACATGCGCAAGCTCATTGATATAGCGCGCCGGGGCCGGGCACCGCGCGGCTCCGTTACCGCCGCACTGTGGAAAAGCCCCATACAAAGCCGTCTCAAAACTGTTTTACATGAAAATCGATATTACGGGATAAAAATAATAAATAAATGTTCTATAATAAATGAAGTTTTATTATAGGTATTTTTATTTTATTTGTTAACAGTTACCTATGCGTGACGTGTTCCATACCTTGTTACTTCGGCAGCCTAATTACGTAAAACAGCGATAGCAACGCGACAGCGACGCGACAGCAATCTCACTGTCAGCCAATACATTATATGTCACAAAAAATGACGTTTGACAGAAGTTATCACGCGATCTACGCCTGTCGCTACATCGGTAATTAGGCTGCCGGTCCCTATATTTCAAGTTTGAAAAATGCCTCAAAAACAATATCAAAAAAGGAACTGTTTGATGAAGCTAAGACCCTTCTTGCTATGAACGAAAATCAATAGGATCTTGCTAAATTTTGTATATGTTTTTTTATATATAGATTGACATTATTTCTTAATCTATTTTAGATAAAATAAATTAAGAAAAAAAAAAAAAAAAAACATATATATTTTTTACAAACATAATAATTCAAAATAAAAAAATATTTCAATAAATCCTTATAGATATACGTGTGCAAAATTACAGCTCATTTCATTTTGAAACAACTGAAATATGAAGTTTTGAGACGAAACATACGCGATTTTCCCAATGTGCGCCGCCGCCGCTGCCGCGATTCGCCTACGTAGGTACAACACGCTCACACAAGCTTGAAATAAAACGTAAACTACCAAACCCAACCTAGTTTGATAAAATAATATTATTTATTTGGATTTATTTATCATAGTGTGTTACTCATATTTTTTATGGTACGCATGATGATATATTAGTTTGTAAGTGTAAGCTGAGCTCTCGTTGTACCAAAAGCCTATACAATGCGAGCTCAGCTTATACTGGATATTTACTTGATATGTCACCGTGTGTACTAGATAGGTACTATACGTACGTAATAAATAGGTACCTAGAACTTATCCTAATAATATTTCGTAGGAACCAGGCGTTCACTGCGGGAGATGTACCTACTTACGTTGAGATTGAGACATCTCGTTGTCGAGTTATCTTTGCCGATCACGAGTTTATCTATACTTCTATACTATATATTTATTTATTATTTTTATTTTATTATATTAATATTATAAACCTGAATTGGTTGAACGCGCTAATCTCAGAAACTACTTCGAATTGAAAAATGCTATTTGTGTTGGATAGTCCATGTATCGAGGAAGGCTATATAACATCACGCTATGACCAATAGGAGCGGAGAACGGAAAACCGGAACATAAATACAAAACAAAATATACAAGCGAAGTCATTCAATCAATGTACTTATATCAAAATCGGAATCCAAAATTCAAAGCCAGGGGTCAATGTGATAACAATAATAAGATACAAATGATTATAGTCACGTACGTCCTACGATAGGACACACAGGTGCCCGAGAGGCGCCGGTGGGAGTGCGTGTGCGCCACCCCTCCGCTACCCGCGCGGCCCGCAGGGCGGAACTTCGCAGTGAAAGGCACATAATTTCTTGTTAGTAACGAGCGCCTAAAATTTGGCGAATATACTATTGGGAGAGGTGTTCTTACAAAAAAACTACTGAATGTATCAATTCAAAATAAAGTTATTTAGACTTTTTAATAAATAACCTATGCCTGTACGTCTTTTGTTTTAGAGATTTTATACTACTTCTGTTATTTATTTACGCCCAAAGTTGCGTTAAAATTAGTGTTGAAATACGGAACTTTAGAGGCTCATAACTTTCAAATTACTATTTATTTTAGTATTCGGCTTACGTACAGGCATAGATAACGACGAGACGAATAGATATCATGCTTAACTTTGGTCCTACGATGTCAAACGGTGGAGTAATCACCCCACAGCGTTTGTATGGAGAAAATGTCGACTAGCGCAGCCTTAATTACGTTTTATATGTTTTGGCCAGTTGTCTACGAATATCTGCGGTGTCGGTATCAATTTTGTCGTTTTTATTGTGAGTAATGTAGCGATAGCACGCAACTGGCGATGGCGCAGGCGTCTGGAAATTTAAAGGAATAAAGAGCTCTAAAGATAATTAAGGTGACTCATACAGAATTCGAACTTTTTGAATAAAATATTAAAATTAAGGCGGTAACAGATTTAATTTTCTTTTTAATTTATTTCATTGAAAAATTCAACCAATCATTTTGCTGCTCTGCTTTGGCAGAGAGGCAGGTTTAGTAGATTCACATTTCTTCGATTCTTTTATAAAGTTCCATTACTTATTTATTAGTACAAATACGGATAGATTTATTAGTATAATTAAACCACAATCAATGATTCCGAAAATATCTATTGTGTATTTATATTTAAATATCTAGGTTAGTAGAAGAATTGGAGATATATGTAGTTATTTCCATTTCAATTCACATTTAATTAGATTATACATAAAATGCCATACGTATTATCATTTTCAGGAATGTTCCTACGGTTGAGGCTTCTTCTTTGAGAGAAATATCATACTACCATATATACGAATACTGTACGGTGACTTAAAAAAACTAGGGTCACTAAAGAAGAGTATTTTTTCAATGTACTCTAGGTCTAGAACGACAGGTGCATATGATAGTACCTAATTCCTTTCACGTAGCAACTGTTAGAGTTTTATCTTTGTTAGTATTGTTGAAGATTGTGTTCATCGGTCCATTTGCTTAGTGCAGCAATTTTGGTTTGCAGTATAATATAGCGATGTTAGGTGAAGTACGATGTCTCTGAACCACTCTTAAATTAGGTAGTCTGATGGTATGGTAAACTTGCCACAATAAATCATCATCAAATCAAAGCCTGAACATAGGAAAAACAGAAGAAGGAATGTCGTGATCGACATTCCTTCTTCTCCTTGCGTTATTCTCGTTCTGGTGCAGTGGCTTGAAGGGTGAACGACATTGTTGCCTTCGGGGGTCGAATCTGAATGAGACTGGCACAGGAGCGTCGAGAGTGGCTCTTAAGAAAGAAAGGCACATGCCCACAAATGGGTATGGTATGGGGTAAACATAACATAACATAGCATAACATCACGCCTGTATTCCCCGAAGGATTTCGGATTTCACACCCACACTTCGCCAGTGCTGTTATAGAGGCGCATGTAATAGGGGGCGAGTCTATTGCCATCTACCGGGCACAGTTCCAGACTCCGTGCTGCAACTGAGAATTTCCAGATAGAAAAACCCAATAACACTTTGCCCGACCCGGGAATGAAATCCAGGACCTGACGCTCAGCAGTCGCGCTTGTGACCACTAGACAAATGAGGAAGGCAGTTGATAACCATGTCTTTATAACGTTCCAATAAAGACATAAAATATACACCAAACGCCATATGAATGGGAGAAACGATAGTTTTGCCGAACTCAAAAATATCGTTTTGGAAAACGTAAAGGTGGTCGTGTGATACTTAATCAATTTATTATTACTAAACACATGCAAAGACTCAGAATTCATATACGCACATTGTCGAATTAGACTGTGAGCATATTGACGGTTGAGCTAATCGCGGTTTTACTGCAATTTGGTTTAGGTTGTGCTTAGAAACCTACCAAGATAAAAATTAAGCTTGTAAATTACGTGTCCTTATATCGGCCTGTTAATGGTACTGGTCCTTAGGACTTTGATAGAGCTACAGGATCGTAATCTGCCATTTGAGACTACTACAGATCGCATCACGCCTATATTCTTCGAAGGGTTAGGCAGAGGTATACTACTGTACCCCTATATTTTCATCGAACCAAGACCCCACTAGGCCGCTTTTAGTTTCCTCAGGATGTTTTTCGCCCTTTAAAGCAGTGGTGATAAATTATATTACATATATGTATAGTCGCTGCGCCTCTCAAGTTCCATATGTGCATTTTTAAACGAAAAGAATTCTCTCATTTTAAGTAGTTTTTATAATTTTATATAAATTTATAGAGTTGTGTATCTATTAAATGTATTCAATACTGCATAGTCAGTTTTTTATTTAATGTATTGTTTAAATAATAATTAGTTTTTTGTTGTTTCCCGAAAATCACAAATGGAACTTGGCAGGCGCAGCGACGATATGAACTATCATTATCTACCATAAAGTTTTGTTTCTGTAATTTGTATCAATCAGATTCAGTTGGATATTTTAAACAGAGCGATTACTTCTTATTTCCTCTTTCCGCTCCGCTCATTTCACTAGCCACTACTACAGCTGAACATTTGTATTTTACACGGAGCGACCGCCATAGGCCACCCAACCTGTAGGATATACTAGATTCTGATCCCTTTTTCCGCTCCGCTTTCCCCACTATATCCTTACCCAGCAGTCCGTTGGCCCGCGCGTTCTAAACAAGAAACAAACACGTTTGTTAGCCCGTGATATCATCGCATTCATGCCATATATGCCATATGCGGCGATTGTTCGTGCCGATTGTAAACACTATCGCTACTCGTACGCACCTGTATTGTGCGGATATGTTGTGATCAGTCTGGCATGTTGAGACTAGGAACTCTTTACAGGCCGTTCTTGAAATAATTTTAATATAGAAGAATGGGTGAACCATTATTCGTAAATTATAGGCTTATTCGTCGTAGGTTGCGACGATATGAGTAGTATTTAATCGTAAAGTACTTTTAGTTATTGTGATTAGGTAAGGAACGAACACGAAAATTGTTGTTATATTAGGTATTTTTCCTATAGCAATCTGTAATGTCGATGAAATCGTCAGATAAAATTATTAATTGTACGTTTACGCACTTGTCATTTTCGATAATAAACCGATCGATGTATTATCTAAATCGTACAAATATCGTTACTACAGATAGGAGCTTTAATTATTTTTTATTTCAGCGAACTTGGTTACGTTAGGGATTAGAGTCGCTAACATGACATCTCTATAATATCGTAAATAGTAAATCAAAACTTAACTATGACACATATGTCACATAAGCGACTCTAATCCCTAATGTAACCAAGTTAAGAACTAAAATCGCTATCATGAAAATTTACTTTACTATGATAGTAAATAGTAAGAAAACTCGTGATAGAGGTACTGATATATCAATTTCCACCACGTGTGCTTAAAAGTAACTTACCAAATATATTTGTATTTTTATTAAAATCGTTGCCACACACTAAGATTTCTCTTATATCGTTGGTACAGTTAAGAAACAACATGTACGGGTCAACCACTAAATCAGATGATTTACCTACCTATACAAATATTTGACTCGTGAAAAAATCGACTTTTCTTCTTCAGATCAGAAATTAATACAGCATCTACTATATCACATCTACATTACATTTGAAACACATCTGGTCATGATTTGATTCGTGCGTCACCTGGTATTTATCTTGGCCAGTACCGATGGGCCATCAAAACACAGACTTATCGCTTTCAGCCGCGAGATTTCCGCTAAAACTTATGCATCTTGTTTGCTGTTCATCGTTTTGTTGACTTTGGAGAATCCATCATTAGGTTGGGTGGTCCTTGAAGAATGAGCTAATTTAGCTTAGCTTTTTAAAGCTTAACGTATTGTGATTCAACGTGCCTTTCAAATAATTGGAGCAATATCCAGTGGGCTAGTTCATTGGTGGCAGTAAAGATACTATAAATCGGATGAGCAGCAGCGTTAATTTACATCGAAATTCATACTAAATATAATATGGTTTTATAAGGGGAGGTACTCAGGCCAGCAGTTCATGTAATTTTGAAACACGCCGTACCTCTTATTCGTCAAGAACAGACTATAATTAACATGTACCTACTTATGTAACTTACCAAACAAATCCAATCAGTGTAAAATATTAAAGTGAATATTTTTATATAGTACTTAGAAGTTGTTCTAATGATCTGTGAGATACACAGCAATATTCAATCCCTAATGCCTCTAATACTAAGAAAACAAACCAGCCAAGCGAAAGAAATGTTCGTACCCTTCCGTTTTTAAAGTACGTTAACGCGTGCTGAAAATAATAGATGTTACCCCTCCGGCGGACGACTCGCGACTGACGCGTGCGTGTCACGTGATTCCCACGTGGCGACATCTATTGTATTTAGAACTTATTATTTTTCGAGGGTAGCCGTGGGCATATTTTCAAGTAGTGTGGTAATGGGAGTTTTGAGAAAATCATTATAAAGTTAAAGTGAAGTTTATTTCATACTAGCTTCTGTCCGCGACTTCGCCTGCGTGGATTACGGACCCGAGCATATTTTCAGGTTAAAAAGCAGCTTTCAACCTTCAGTAAATAGGCTATAACATGCAATACTTCCCTATTTGAATCGGATTTTGTTTACAAATCATGGTTTTTAATTTTTTGCCCGTAACCCCAATTCTTTTTCTAAAATAAAAGTAGCTTAAGTTACTCCTTATAAAATCGGCTATCTGTCAATGAAAGTCCTGTCAAAATCGGTCCAGCCGTTTCGGAGATAACCGGAATAAACAGACAGACAGACAATCGTTTTTTTTTGTATAAGCCGTTTTACCGTTACCATTTAGTAAAAAGCTGTCATTCTGACATTACAAACAGACACCTCAATTTAATTTGTGTAGATGAATTCGATAAAATTAGTAATCTGTTTCAATTCTTTATTGCAAATATTTCAACATAATTTTATATTCGTCGGATTTTTAGAAACTTCCTTAAATTTTCACGAAATTTCTACATTACTTCTTCAAGAATGTTTGATGATACAAACCTCCATAAGAATATGGTGAAACATTTATGAAAAAGGAAGTATCTTTCCAGAAGACAGCACCAGAAAGTCAAAAACCGTAAACCGCCCAAGACAATAAGCATCTATAAATAAACAGTGGATCGATATCCCAAATAGACATATCGACCAGATGGCCGAGGATATCCTGTTGGAACAGATTGCCCGCGATAATTATAGTTTGTAAGTGGCGCGTGCGCGTGGGGCAGACACTTGCGCGCGCGCCGGATTCGTTGCAGCGAGCTTTGTCACGCGATGATGTCCTTTGTTCGCCTTCTTAGTAGCATGGAAAAGAGGGTGAAGAAAATGACTGACTCATAATTCTTCCTATTTTCGTGTCGCTTGTGCAATGTAGAGTAAGCAAAAAATTAGGCATATATCTGAATCAATTTCTATTACAGAAACTTATTATCGTGCTGTAGACTGGTTATGTAAGACCACACCTTACCATGATTAGTGCTAATAGAGTAAGACTGCTATTTTAATGAATACATTCTAACTATTTCTAACGTCAGTGATATTTCTAATTAACTAATTGGAGTTCTAAACATTTTTTGCGCAAGCGCACTAGAGAACAGGTTGGGATAGCGCTTCATTAGTGACAAGTCGTTAGACATACGAATCAGAACAAAAACCTTCAACCAGCCAGTTGGTGAACAAACCAGCTATTTCCTTGTTCTCAGTTCATTGGTTTTTGGTTCCCAAAGATGTTTTAATAAACCAGTTGTTATCTATCTGATGAATTATGTAGGTTACGAATTACGGATTTTTTTTGCAAGGATATTATTTGCGTTGATAAACCATTATCAACAGAGTTCTTTTGCGAGATATCATTCACGTTGCTGTCACTATTTAAGTGATGTGAACTTTATATATTGATACATTTATTAATGAAATATGCGTCTTTAGATAGACTGGTTTAATAAAACAGATCTGTTATTTTTATTTTTATTTTACTGAGATACAGATTAAGTAATTGTATTGTGAACAGAGCAGTACCGCTATCATGAGTTTTTTACTATTTACTTTCAAAGTAAAAGTAAATTTTCATGATAGCGATATAGCGATATTAGCAACTCTAATCCCTAATATAACCAGGTTAAGAGCTAAAATCGATATCATGAAAATTTACTTTTACTTTGAAAGTAAATAGTAAAAAACTCATGATAGCGGTACAGGACCAATCAGAATACAAAAACGGATTATACAGAAAGGGCGTTCAAGGCATCAAAGTCATCAAGTCGTCCATATGCCACTCATCTAGTTGCGTGTCCATAAGACTGGCAGCATTGCCTGATATTTATTATAATAATTTATTTTTCATACACCCTGTAAAGTGCTACTGCAGAGTGAGTACACTGTAACATCAACATCAACAAATTTGGATCTCGCATGTCGCTTCCGTTCTACGCGATTGGTCGACAAGACAGATGTCGTCAACATTTGCGCGACGCTCCTAATATTATAATTATCGTACCGTGTTTATGATAAATAGGTGTAATCGAAATTTATTTACACTCTAATAAAAACATAATCAAGCGCTATCGAGGTACGAATAAAATTATACGTTGTTTTATAATTGATAGACTCTTTTTTACAGCAGCATAAAGTTGTGTTTACACTGAATGTACCATCTATTAGTCGATTAGAGCGTTGACACACACACACAGCCTTATAAAATCTGCTCGAAAATAACTCTTGTTCGGTTTACCGGATTCGTACAACCCAACAATATACTGGAAAGCATCTAATAATAGCAAGGCAGCACCGGCGTTATCCGTAGTATTACGTAACGTCATTTTTTTAATATATTTTGTTGGCGATGAGGTTTTAATTCCGAATTTATTACAGCTGAACTAGTGATGACGTAGGCATTTACCGAAGCCATATCTGAAGTAGAGTACCTGTTGAAAAAATGTTTATAAACCCTGCTTAGATCAGGATGTTGGACTTCCGAAACAACTGTTAGAGTTTACACGACCATGAGCGATGGTGCATCTATATTTATTACTTTTAAAATAAACGCCTTGACACGCGTAAATAACGGTGTTAGAATGTGTCAAGTGGTTGAAGGACCGTAAAATATTACTCCAATTTACAAAATTTACGTGAAACTACTATTTTTAATGGATTGTTGAAGGAAGACAGAGCTTAGGTTTAGAAAACACACTCTCAGTTCTAAGTGTTTTATTTATGACTGACAGTTGTATAAAAACTATTTATGTTTTATAAATTGTTAGTAATGAAACATGAAACCCATTATTGTAACTCGTTGTAGAACTGTCATCATGAGATATCATTTGCATTGACGATTGCCAATGATGAGAATTACCTACCACACGCCATTTCAAATCATATGGGAAAATTTATAGCGGGTCGACTTCAGTCTAGTACTTTTTTTTTCTTTGTTTTTAATACGTTGCCCCACACTAGGAATAATTCCTGTATCGTGGGTGCGCTTACAAACACAAATATTCATATACACAAAGACACAAACCCGAAACAACTATCTGTATATCATACAGATATTTGTATTTGTATATATTTGTACTTGTATTATTATGTTAAAGCACACATTTATTTCTTAGAGAAGATTGTCTGTGTCCCCGTAGTGGGAACATTGTGGACTGATGATAATTGTACGGTCGACGAAACAGATAAAGACAGATAGAAGGGTTACTACTTAAATGAAGTATTTATACGTTCGTTTGCATATTTTGATCTCAAATATATCTTGCAGGTGCAAACTTAAGAGGTGTGTCCAGCAGAGGACTAATTGGCAGACGTAATGACAAGATGGCTATTTAAAACATGAACTGACTTATATGTGTTTTCGACTAAAACAATAATTAACATTGTGTCAATTAGAAAGAACTTAAAATAAGCGAACCGCTTTTTACGTAACCATGTCGGAGACAAATTAAAATAGAAAACAATTTTATAAGTTCTATTGTCAGTTGTTAAAATGGTTCTTAGAAATTGGTTATTTTAGATTAAATATGGAAAAATAACACTTAAAAATAGAAAGCGATACACAATTCATATAAAACAAACGGACAATCATTGATAATGATATGCAAAGAAACATTAATCTCGTCACGAAAGTAACGAAGAATCAAAACAAAATCCAATCCTTTGTATACTGAATACATATGAACACATCCTCGCATTACATACTCACATAATTCAATTAATCGAATAAATCAATTACCTCCTTAAATCAATAAAAACTTAATCCAATTAAGACGATAATAATGATGTCTTTGGCCTTGTCTCTATTTAGGATTATTATCTGTTAATATAGGTGTCATACCCTGGTTCCAGGGGAATCCTTTATGGCCACATGTTCAAGATGGCGCAAAAAATATGTTAAATGCTCTGAGGGGGACGACAAGTGTTTCGTGGGATCGTTTCTTTCCTCATATGAGGTATTAGGACTATTAGGCAGTGGCGTGCGGTGCATAAAGACAAAAAGACACTGCCTACCCTACATAACTCAGATAAATATGTATTATAAGATATTTGAGGTGGCAAATCACATACATCATTATTTAATTGACAAGACGACGAACTAATACCAACATGCAGTAGGTATTATTGGTAAGTAAGCTTTTAAAATTTTCTGCTTACCCTGTCTAAAAACTCTGTGCATGCCGCTGCTATTAGTTCCTATCCTTTTGTAAGAAAAAAGTTGTCGAACGTGTTTTGTTAAAGAACAAATTCTATAGAACAAATGGTTGCTATAAATTGTTTAAATAAGTATTATGTGGGGTGTAAGGAAAGAGCGTAAGTGACGAATCATGAGATCGTCTGAGGCATCCTGGCCAGTCAGCCTCGTTGCTGACTGGCTAATCTTTCCACTACCGAGCGAACATGTGATAGCTCGTGCCGGCTCGATAAAATAAGACTAAGTATTTTCGTTTCGAAAAGCTTGTTAATCACACATGATAAATATTATGCTTGTAACTGCTTAAATTCAACAACCTATCATATGAGTAGACATGAGAATTAACGGTAGGTGAGATATGATCAATCTTTAGACAGAAACAAGAAACTGTATCTTGTAACTATGACAATCCAACCATAAATCGAACACGTAAATAAATTAAACAGTAATTATTATACCGGATATTGTGATGAATATAAAAAGAACTTAACAAAGTAGTAGGTACCACCAATAAAGTAAAACGTGGTACCAATTTGGTACTAATTAAACTTTGCATCCGGCTCATTTGCTGTCAAATCGTCGGAACCTAACGTTTTTTGTTGCGCATGCGCAAAAAGACGTGTAACACTGCCAGTCGAATGATCTCTGTTGATTTTTGGTTATCACCGTTAATATTGTGTGGATATGACTAGGAAAGAGCGATTCCTGCTAAGGGATTCCAAGGCTTTCACAAAATTCTAGATTTCGTCATTTCCATGCTCCATATACCTTCATTGAGATCATCAATTCTATTTTAAACGTGGTAATTACGCTCAGAGGGACCTATATTCAGCACTGCAGCTTTATATGGAGGGCGGTTAAGATGATATATATTTATTCATTAAAAAATATAAGTACAAAAATTAATTAATTGTCCTGCATAAGGATTCATCCATACTAATTCCTCGGTAGCGCCATTTTCGCACCGGAAATGCCAGTCGTTATTCCATTCGCCGATGACATGTGTCGCTGCGCGCGCGCATGTGTCGGGAAGGCCGCCGAGAAATTGATGACGTCATTAGTCATGTGAAGTGGCCAGTTTTTACGCTGGACCTCACAGGAGAACTTAGTTTCCGCAAATCTTTCTTTGATGTGGTCAGACTGATTGACACTTGCGACCACAGTAGCCGTAGGACTATAATTAAAAAAATACGCTTACAAAAACCGAATCTTTCGTATCATTAAACTAGAAACCTAGATTTTTACAGCAGTTTAAGACTATACCTAGACTTAGTGTTGCCCAAAATCGGTCTTGGTCTTGCAGTCTTCTTGCATTTTTGCAAGAGTCTCGCAGGCTTAGTCTTGTTCTTGCTCAAATCTTGCACGGTTAGTCTTGCTAAAATTACGCGGTCTTGGTCTTGGTCTTGCAAAAATGCAAGATTTTGGGCAACACTACCTAGACTATAACACACATATTTATTTGAAATCACTTGATATCTCCAGCTGTTTCTGAGAAAACGAGCCTTGACTAACGGACAACAAAGTGATCCTAATAAGCATCAATTTTTCCATTCAACAATCCACGATCGCCAAAGAAAACCTACATTCACGTTACTTTTTTTCTTTAAAAAACGTTGCCCCTCACTAGGAATAACTCTTGTATCGTGGGTGTGTTTACAAACACAAATATTCACATGGACATACACTTAGACCCGAAACAATTATCTGTAGATCATACAAATATTTGTTCCGTGCGGGAATCAAACCCGTGACACATAGCGCAGAAAGCTAATCACTTAGCCACTGCGCCATCCGTGGCGTTTCCATCGGAGGTTAGAATTTAGTGTACAGGCTCTATTTTTCGCTAATCTTGGCAAGATCTTTTCGACGACGTTTCATTAGTCTTGTTTTTTGTTGCACTGGCTCTCATCAACCTTTCACAAACTCACTTACCTAGTTATTAAAATTGGTAATTTTTGTACACAGTAAAGCAGTCCGGAAATTGTTTTGTCAATATATTTGTAACTATTGACACGAATGCAATGATTGATGATAATATTGATTGATTTTGTTCGATAAACTTTAAATGAGTTTATGTTTATATGACATTCGGTCACCACAGTCCACTTTGAAGTGACAGTGACAACATTAGACCTAACGATTAACCTAAAATTGAGTAACGTTGGTCTAACTGTGGCTCTAATGTAAGTTTCTTTTAACAAACTCGATTTAACGCATCGACTGCATTTGGCGTTCTTATTGGTGAAGACTTGAAGAGCTCGAAGCAGGCCGATCAGCACCTTGCCGCCGCATCTCGTAGATGCTTAATTAAGTTCTTCACTACACGTAGATCTCAGAATTAACTATGTTCAATCGTGATTAGAAACACACTTAAGCCGTCAACAAAAACCTTACATACTATATTTCGTCGTAGGATTATTGTGATTTCGAAGTTGCGCGAAAACACGCGGGGTTTCCGCGAAAACTCGGATAATGGTGTAATTTGACCACATTAGGTAATCTTACTGAATTGTTGATTCTTGTTTTGGTACTTATTTTGAAAAACTACGGAGTGTAGTGTTTTTGGAAATTATTATTACCTAAATTAAACAACGTTAACATATTATTTTCTCAAGCGTTATTTGATTACGTTTTCTTGTTTCAACAGTGACAGTATTAAGAGTTTGTTAAGCCAGTATATTAAGCGTGTAATGATCGATAAAAAAATAACCGTGAAATTAATTTCGTCCGTAATCCATAAAATTGGCTAATTGTAACCTATGCTATTGTTAACTCTCTTTTGTCATATACAAAAGAGAGTTAGCTGCTGATTTTCCTATCTATAAATAAATAAATAATTAGATTATAGATTATGGATATAAGCCACTTTTATAATCTTTACCAAAGAAACGCTCCATTATACCAACAAGACCTCATAAAAATACCTTAACCATATTTATCTAATTGATACATAAGAGCAAGATTCACCTGGGGGCAGCGGCAATTTGGATGTTAAAAAAGTTCAGTTAATCGGCTTCGGAATCACACCTTTTATGTAAAAAATTAAAATATCGTCCTTCACACACTAGGAGGATGAGATGCCCGTAGGATAAACAAAGGAATAGAGGCGGCGGCATTTTTTTATACAGACAAGACCTAACCTATTTTAAAAATACAAGTTAAAAATACTATCTTAGTCCTCAATTGAGTCATAATTATGCTTATCTTGTTAGTTGCACTGTGATATGTGACTTTAAAGCGATACGTAGAGTTAGGACATTTTTATGATTAAGATTAAAATCTTCAGAATGTCCATCTCTTGTTGATTGTTCTGAAGTGTGGTAATTTCTAGCGTCATGACATATTGTTATTGATGTTATTTGACATAAGTAATCTATGACCCTAAATTTCTAAACAATACCATGTATTTTCAATGAAACGTATAAAAAATACCTAAAGACTGTAGGACATTACTTTATTGAATGCAGCACAGCAGTGGACTGTTTTTCAATGATAAAATATATTTAGTTTAATTATCTTTGTACTATATATTTCTTTGTTTTTACATGTGATACGGCATTATCTAAATACAACTTTTATATAAAATATATTATTACTGATTTTTTTGATGACATTAGAATTTTATATCATTAAACTTAATGGCGCCTGTATACCGTTGTAAGTCCTACATTGCACAATAGCACAGGGCCGCATTGCTCGCAGGTGGGTGCACAAAAAAAAAAACGAAAGGATTCGCCGCAAGCGCAGGTGCGTTCTCAGGTGCCGGGATTTAGGTTACAGCTTAGAATTAGTTCTTATATCCATATTAATATGACGACAGCCTGTAAATAAAATGAATTCACTTTAATTGGAATTTAATTATTGCTAAACGATATGTGTTTAAGCGTTTTATTCTTTTTTTGACAGATCACTTGAAATCGCACGTAACATAAGTATCACAACAAACAATTTTAATTCTTATTTTACGTATAACTATTATAAACCAAATCCATTACTACAACAAAAAAAAAAACTGTACGTATCGACGGATGTCATAAAGTCAACGTTTGCGCGAGCGCAAGTTGATGCAACCATTGTAGATGTTGGAGCAAAATTCTCAGATCCTTACGCCAGATTTGAAGCAGAATTTGTTAAGTCTTTGCTCAAATTATAACAATATTAGATGTTTACTTTATAAAAAAAGAGTGCAAATCTAATAAGCAATTAATAAAAAGCTCAGTTAACTTTTAACAGAGCTTTTTATTAATTTAGATTGTCATAACGAGTGATTGTCATAATGAGTATGAACTTCAATAAATTTATAGAGATTTATTATGTAAGTTGACAAAACCGCAAACAATATTAGTGTAAACAATTAATTGGGAATACAAAAACGCAGCGTTTACCTCAAACAAATAAATGACAATCCGTTTCTTTAGACTTCTGTAAAACAAAGGTTTCTAGGTTTAACTTTGGACTACTGGGTAACACTACGTATACTAGGTAATACTGGTACTACTCGTACTGGTATACTACTATGGTTTGAATCTCAAAGCTGCTTTTGTAATAACGATTTTTTTACAACCGAGCGCTTTAGCTAAACTAATGCTTACACCTTTGAAAATACCATCTTACGTTATAAGACGGTAGATCTCGAAACAAGTATTAAGTGATTTCAGCTCTAAAACATGCAGAAGACTTTATCAAAGATACCAGACAATATGCCATGTGATATGATAGGAGAAAATTTCCAAAATGTTTGGAAATGACAAAAGGATACAACTAGGTCCGGCGTAGGTTTATGTCATTGGAGTCGCCGATAAGCAACACTCTTCGTCGTTCGAAGCGATTCTCATGCAAAACTTCAAACTTTAACCGTAACTCGACGACTCAACATTACAACTACCGCCTTAATTTTGATTCCGAAAAACTGGTTACATCAAAACAAAACTTATTCTAAAAACACGAATTTCACACAAAAGCCGCGCGGCAACAGCGCCGGCGCACATCGTCCTGTCAAACAAGACAAGTGTACAGTCAGCGACAGCGACAGGTAGCCCTTTGTTCTCGAACAATGGACAATCACAGACGGAACGTTTTTGTGGCACACACCTGATTACAGCCCTGTCAAAATTAGGGCAAGTGTTTTTATTTCATTTGTTATTGTGGTTAGATTTTTTTGCGAATTTCAAGTTAGAATTTAGAATGAAATTATTTTATGATTCTATAAAAATATGAAGTTCAACTTATTTAGAATGAACTATACCTATTATTTATTATATGAGATTGCTGAGCTGAGGTCCTGGTTTCGATTCCCAGATCAGAGAAAGTGTTATTGGGGTTTTCTGTATGAAAATTCTTATTGGCAGCCCGAAGTTTGGAATCGTGACCGGTAGATATCAATAGACTCGTCTCCTTGCATGGGACTCCAAATAACAGCACCTGCAAAATATGGAGGTACAGAAATGCACCTCTGTCTAACCCTGCGCAAAATACATAAAACACATAATATGTTATATGTTATATATTATGAGGAAGGTTGTCCTGAAACTCTATTTAAATAACTAAGTATGTAATCATAATTATTATTATGAAAATCAGCTGGTACGACCACTGATTATCTGTAACTATGTTTAATCAAAGCAATGTATTGTCTTAACCAACTGACTCATCATCTTTGTTACAAACAGTACCTAAGATGTTCTTCCTAATTAGCCGATGAGCAAATAAGGATGCGAAACGTTTAGCTCTAAAATACAGCAACACAAAGATTTTTTGTAAAGCCCCGTTAATTGGCGTCGTCGCGTCCCCATTACGCAGCCTCTGAGCCACTGATACGCCTTTGCGCACACAGAATGCACATCTGGGAGCAATGAAGGACTTGAAAATCTCGAAAAGAACTCATACATACACTGAAAATTGCTAAAATAATCCTTAAGGAAATAGTCATAAAGTCGAGTTTAAATAAAATGGCCCCTCACACCCATTGCTGCGAACACCTGTTTCAACCACAGCATTTATTCATACAATGTGAAATGAAAAACAACGTTTATGGTGCAGAAAATAAAGTTGCATTTCGAATGTGTGGCAATGGGTATTGCATTCCTGTTTCGTAGGGATGTTCGCATAAATTATCGATGTTTCTCTCCGCGTGAGCGTCGTGGATACGTCTGTCTCTTTCAGTTGCTTGTTTTTGTTTCAGCACAGCTATGTAGAATGTGTGGACGTGAGACAAGTGCCGGCTCTGAGATCTGCCAGCCCTCATACATGTTTATGTCTGTACGTGTTGTTAATTAAATACACTGTCATATTTTTTTATTCAGTAATTAATTCGTATTATTTCATACAGAAGTTAAATTTCTAGTGACGATCGGTAGCTGATCGATAACGTTATACGAAATGTTTTCCTTTAATTATTAAACCATGACTTAAACAGTTCGACGTAAGAGCAATTTGCTTAGAAATGAGTTACTAGTATCGCTTCGTTTGTTGAGTCAAATACCACTTGATCGACGCCGGGTCACGAGGCTAGTTCATAATACACGAGGTGTCGGCGGCCAGCCGGCGCCACGGCGGCAAACGCGGCGCCTACAATCCTGTCAGCCATATTACCACACCAACAAACTAAAAATCAACCTTACTGTTTTCTATTTAAAGCTCAATATCTTATAACGTCGGATGCATCAGCTGTGATTTCCTCCTCATTTAAATTCTCACTCTACCGCTCTAAGAATAATGTTGATTTTACATTTTACACTCATTCGATTTGAATTCGTTCCTCGATTTTGAATTCCGAGCATCGACTAAAAGAAAGCAATTTTTTTAAGGAAGTGTTTTGTGGTTAGCCTTACATTAATTTAGTTCTTATGCAACGACAACCACTACATGTAATTCGGTATACTTCGGTTCATTACGGATGTGTGAGATATTTGTCTTTTATGGATACTATAGACGAGAATGGACCGTGAGTACCGTGACTAATTGTCACTTGTGCAAACATGGAGTTTAAATTTATGTGTAGTAAAAGCCGCATAGAGGTCAGTTATATTTGGCGCCACTTACTCGACCAGGTGGGCGCTAGTAGGTCCTCGCGTTATTTTACCGGTTAAATCTTATTGAACAACGATCCGCTTCCGAAGCTTTAAGGGCAAGTCAATTAAACCCGGCCACGTTGATTGACAGGTCATTGAGTGAGACCGCTTAGTTTTTTTACCTTTTACTGATACATAAGAACATGTTTTTTGTCCGAATACTCCGGCTTTATAACTAGATAATATTGATATGGTACTCAGTATAATTATAAGGCGCGCCTGTTTATTGTCGAAGGCGCGAACTCACGGCAAACAACATTTCATTCAACATCGCACTCGGCAGGTCCAAGATTTTCAAAGGCCTCATCAAACACCCAAAAAAACTTAGACGTTAAATAAAACGCGACGAGATTCACACCGTTTCCTTACGGTCAGGGCTAGGTGTCAAAAGCTTTACCTGACCGCTAACACCTACACAGACCAGCATATTGCACCGATATTTACTATCTTAGCCGCATTATGTTTGTTCGGGAGTTATCCCATCACACCTCCACACTGGCTCCGCTACTCAAATTGTAATACAAACATTATGAGCCAAACTTTTAGGAATGACACGTATTGTTAATTAGCTCGCGTTTTCGGGAAATGTGATTAAACTAAAAACAACAAAGAGGACAAAAAATTCATAACCGAAAATTAAGAGTGACATTATCACATTACCCAGAATATTTTAATGATGTATACGGCAACTGTAATGTTCCACAAAATGTTAGTAATTCAAACTTCATGGCGGTGGACTCCGCCGGCAATGTTGAGACAATTATTTTCGATCCCTTATGACTCAAATTAATGTGGTAACCCCTGTTTGAGCCCATAAAAATTCACGACAAAACCTGTATAAACGGCTGGAGGCAAAACTTGGTTGTTTTTCGACTCGTTCCCAGAAATCGAGGAAACGTTCGAGCAAAAAGCCGACAGAACAGGATTTTGTATCGACATCGCCAAATCTGGACGCGTTAAGAAATGATAAAGAGGACGCCGCCACCGCAGCCGAGTGCAAACTGCACCGCAACCCAAAAAATCACGAGACCAAACAACGAGCACATACTTCCTTACGAGAAGACATTTTGATATATTACTAACATTTCGGATGAGATAGCTATCCAGGAGTTTTATATCTGGACGTTATAATGATAGTAAAAAAAGTAACACCAGAGTGATCGAGCATAATTTCCTATGTTATCTTACCGGGCATCATTACACCGTGATGACTTGCATAATATCTTTATCTGGCAATACAGCTTTGACGATAAATATCATGTTTTATAGTGTGCTGAGCTATTTAGCATGCGACAGCTGGCTGCGAATAAAACGGCCAGTAATCGACCACGATTGTAATATCGATTATCCAATACGAATTTTGATGGGTGTCTTCTAAATGCGGCGTCTGTGCACTGTGCGAATAAGTGTACGTAAATGATCGTATAATGCGTATGCGTGCGTGAGTCACGGATGTTCACATGTGCATGTGGAAATAGCCTGTAAGTTTGTACAAATGTTGAGATACACGGGCGTATAGTGCGGTGTTGTGTGGCGATCTTCACGACAAGTCGCCGCCGTCGGCCAGGGAATGCGACCGGCTGGCGCAACAGTGCGTACCGATATATCGATATTTCATTTATATTTCATGAAATTAATTCAAACAAAAATACTCTCAAAAATCAAAAATGGTGTGACAATGAAGAAATTAGCATGATTGTGACAGTCAGCAGTGTATATTACATGACACCGAAGAAGAAAATAGAACAAGATTTAATGTTTAAGATGTTCCTAATAAATATATACATAATTAGATTAGAGAAATACATAGAAATTAGAATGTCATGTATACATAATTGGCACACATTAGCTTCTGTACCTGTAAACTTGATTTATGGAATGTATGATTAATATGCTGTTAATGTACCTTATATGTATAAATAAATAAGTAAATTCGACTCATGTGAAGTTTCATTACCCACTGCAGTTTCCAAATTGGTTAGAGGTAACAAAAATTGATAATAATAAACTCGTTATCTAAGATTACATTATTTGACAAAACCTCTGTGTGGATGGCTAGGTTGCAAAATTGTTTACTTTAAGTTTGTATGTATTTATTTTATCTTTTCATTATAACTATCAGATCGTTATAATATTTCCCTGAATTTCATCTGTAACTTAATGAACGATCGTCTCACATTTTTAAGTCTTTACAAACATCGACGAAGATCCAAAAACATTTTGCCGTACGATAAAATGCCTCGCATATCACACGGAGCGCATCTCTAAGGGCGAGACTGAGCTGGCGCCGTGCTTTTTTACCCCGGCTGACTCCGGCCAACTTTATACCACGCTTCGTTCGCCAGTCGAGCGCAACCAGTCCGAAGGGAGGGATGTGCGCACTGCCGCATTCAAACACTTCCGAACGTGCGCGTTCGTAACAAAAATGACAATATAGTGTTTTAGTTTTTTTTATGCTTGAAATAAAACTGTGTCTTATAAAGTGCCAATACGAGTTGCCTTCAAGTGTTTTCAACCGATGCAAAGGATTGTTTTTCTGAAGTTTTTATTTGGATTTGACTTAAGGATATAGAGATGTCGAATTTCACGACTACAGGAGATGCAACGCAGGCTGCAGTCAAAGGTTCGTTTCTCGTCTTTGACCTAAAAAGTAACGTTGTGACATGACTTTAAAATATATTTTTTAATTATCGATATATTTCAATTAAGGTCACGCACTGGTTATATAACTGGCCTTGCAACTGATGCTGCTTCACAGGGTGTTATTATTTGTACGTATATGGCACATCAAGTCATCAAGCCACCACGTATAAAACCTCCATGAGGCAATGGAATAAAATTACTATAAAGAAAAACTTTAAAAACAAAATTATTTATATTTTATTGCGGGTCTTCCTTTTGTCATAAGCTTCTTGTATATTATATAGGGAATAGTTAAGTATAAACATTTTTAACAACATTTAACAAAATATTATAGAAACAGGTTTAGTAATCGTCTAAGGTTTAATTATACAGGGTAATTATAAGGGTACAATTATATCTTCCAATAGAGTTGGAAACTATGCTCTTATTCACAAAAACTTATCAAACTTCATAAATAGCAGGAGGTAAAGGTTCATTTTCACTTTCGCAATTTTCATGAGACAACGATAGAGTATTATTTATAAAACAGATAGTTAGAATTTTGGAAAATCAATCGATCATCTTTAGCTTTCACCCGAGTTGATGCAATATTGTGTACAGGGTGAAATTTTAAGCAGGCAGTAAGATCCTTAACGAGCAAGAGACTGTCCATCCACTTGCCTATATAACTTAACATAACTTACTTAGACTCCACTTCCACTTCACTCGGGTGTTTTGATATAATTGTCCATAGTATGACATAATCGCACCGTTTAAATAAGCTGTAAATGGTAATAGGCCGGAAGTAAAGCCCAATAGTCGCCAGTTGACCATATTTGTGCAGCTACGTTTATACAGAGTGGCAAATTCGTTTTATTTGGTCATCTATTAATTATATTACCGGTATAGATTGGCGAATTTGTATTGTTTGAAGATCCATAATTGGATTTAAGACTTCTATTATGAAGACTGGACTTTAAATCACCCGTTTCTTGAAGGTCTGTTAGTTTAAGGTCTATCTTCTTGCATGCATCATAGTTGATACTGAGTAAGAGGTTTTGGAATCTGAAGCTGTTTTTTTTTCACACATCGGTCGTAGTAACTAAGAATATCTTAGTTAAAAGTCATTTTAATGGTTACTAAATGAAATAAAAAAAAAAGAAAATTGAACAATCAAAAAGTAACAAGTAAATATATTTTGAAAAACTGTTTATATATTAATATATTTTAAAAATCACTGTTGCATAAATAACTACTTTATAATATTTATTTTTGGGTAAACTTCGGTCTCCACATAATTCCATTCAAATTGAAAAACTAAACTTACCTGATTACTACTACCAAAGTCAGTTTTGATTAAGAAGTTATGTTGACCCATGAAGAAAAGCTTCAAAACACGGTTAGACGTGGATGAAATCAAGTAGCCCATTCTTAGTTGAAAAGCTGCATACACATAAGATTTTAGAAACTCAAGAAAACGCTAATAAAAAAAATAAAAAACTTATTCAGCGTTTGGTTTTTTAGTTAAAAGTATCCTATAAAAACAGTGACACTAATTTCCCAACCCAGAAACGAAGTTCTCATCGTAAAATCCATCAATACTAATTATTAATATATTCCAACAAAACAAACGGTTTAGGGGAACAAAAAACATGCACATGTTAAGGGTGAAAACCCTAACAAGTGAATTACATTACAAATTAACATTTGCTGTCAAACCAACCTACTATAACTCTTATTATATATGAAATAGGGGTCCTATGAGAAATGTAATGTATTTTATGTGTGTTGGTATGTTTGTACACATGTTGCGAGACGGGGGTCGTAAGGTTTGAACATACTGTTTTTTTAAGAATAGCTGATTTCCAACCCTATTGCGACAAGTGTTTTTGGTAGCACAGAATACTTACATTAGTTATAGTATGTAGTTATTTCAATTAAACAATTCGGAATCAGTATTATTTTATCAAGTACTTACAAGCATTGAACTGTGTCAGGTTTAAATTGCTTGTGATATTTTTATCGTATCAAAAAATTGTTTTTTCTATAGGTAGCTATTTTTGTACTTAACTAATTCAATATCGTAATACCTAGATTACATTTCTTGTACTGTTTAGATGTCAACAAATTATAGATTAACATTAACATCACAGCAGATAGCAACAATTAATCACTTACTGCTTATAACACTAAACAAATTTAACACTCAATTACTGACAAGTTGCGTCATATAAATAAAAAAGTACAATCGAGCTGTAAAGGGACTGTTTGTCGCCACATGACAAATGACGTCACACCGTTTGGAGACCAGATGTGGCACCCTAGCACCAGATGTAGTTGTCGACTGCCCGACATATGTATCTCTATTGATTACTATTAGTAAAGGGTAGTTAGTTTACACTGCTACTGTTGCTACTGAAATTGTTGATATTTTAACGAACTTTATGTACAGTAATATTACAGTCAATCCGATTTCAATATAAATTGATTGTTCTTTGGAAGAAGTCTTGACTCTAACATTTATTCTGTAAAGGTACTTCCGTAGTCATATTTACATAGCTAATTTCATTACCATTTGCAAAATCGATATGGCTTCTTTTAGATATTATTTTACAAATAATTACTTTAACACGAATGACAAAATTTAATCCTCATGTGTGTGATTATGATTATGGTGATGATTAAATAAATTGATCACTAAAGAATATAATAGAGTTAATTACACGCTCGTGCGCATACGATAATATCTAGATACCTACCGCTGAAAGTATCGATTTCTTGTACTCTCTCGATTATTATTATACTATGAAATCGATATATTCTTGTGACTCGTCCTATACTGTTTACGTATTATATATTTTGATTATCTGATTATTTTATGTTGTGAGGTATTCCACAGTTTATCCAATTAATTAATTAAAATTAATATTAAATATTTTGATAAATCTCTAATCCAGTCCAATATTGAAACAGATATGTGTAAGATATTTGAAATAATCCATAAAGAACGTCAGAAATAAATTATTCAATTAATATTCAGGCTCTTTTATAAATATACACCTTATATGAAAATGAGATGAAAATAACAAAATACGACTCAGACTGAACCCAATATTATAACTCAATATTCTTATTTTAATTGTATACTTAATGATAAAAAAACGTAATTAATTAATTATTAAAACTACGTGACGCACAAAAACAATGATTGATATTTATCCAACAAGAACAATAGTAAGTATCTATCAACATTATAAGCAAAACGGTATCTACTGGGTTATTATCATGGATCGTGAATCCGTCGTTGAATAATCACAAAGGCAAATAAAATAATCCAAAAAAAAACTGCAATCGCTATCTATTAAACGATAAAATGATATATCTATGTAGTATCGGAGTCTATGTACTTAATATTTGTCAAGTACTTAGGTACTAACTACCTAATTATCAGAATTTCTCGATAAGATTACATTATTATGTTTCATGTATAATGAAAATACATTAGGTGCCAGGTGGTTACTATCTTTGCATTGACATTTATCTATATCAATATGGGTTTCCCCAATATTATCGGAATGTGAAGGACACTAAGTAGTCAGATGATAGTAGGCAGTCCACCCCGTATAATATTTAAAAGGTACTCATTTAGTCAAACCTCTTTCGAGGTGATTAAAATAAAGAACGTGGATACTGGCCAGTATTAAAAAGGAGATGTTAAAAGTGTCGATGGTTCTAAAAAAAATTCTGTGAGCCATTATAATCTTTATCATTGCGTTGCAGTCTAAAATCTGTTATTGAACAGAACTGGTCCTGCACATATTAGCAAGTCCTCGACCACTTCCTTCAGACATAGTATGGCTAGTGTCTATTTTTAGATACCTTGTCCAAGGTACTAGATTCCCACAGTGTAATGTTATCAAGCCTTGCCGAGTTGCGCATCTACCATAAGGAGCTATAGCAGAAAAAGTGTAATGATGCGATTGAAAACTGATAGTGTACCGACAATAGTAGGTATCAAATATAACCCTGACAGCATAAGGACGGAATTTATTTACTTACAAAGGAAGTATCATTAATAACTTCAGTTACATATTTGTTGTCTTGATGTAGAGGTTCTTCCTTAAGTATGTATTTATAAAAGTACAATACTACCCACTGAGTCATTCAGGCTCACTCACTGACTAATCATGACATCTCAGGAACTATAAAGGGCAAAAAGGATTTTGCACAATTCAACTCTTTAACGGGATCAAATAGGGGTTCAGAGTTAGTATGAAAAATCTTTCCACGTAAATGCGGGAATAGAGGCCCTAGTGTAAGTTTCTTTTGACAGATTCGATTTAACGCATCGAACGCGTTCGTAGCTCCGATTGGTGGAGAGCACGAAACGGACCAATCGCAGCGCCGAACGCGTACGATGCGTTTAATCGAATTTGTCAAAAGAAACTTACACTAGGGCCTCAGATAGTAAGTCTATATTATTAATAGGTACGGTGATACTTTGTATACTATAGATGTGTCATAAACCAAAGGTAATTAATGGATTATGTCAAAAGAATGGACAGCCATTGATGCCGCTAGGATCACGACTTTAGAAGAAGCCAAAAACGCTCTAGCATCATTATTTAGGTTGACGATTACGACTTTTTTTTCATAAGTAAGCAATATTCACACTTGTTATTGAAGCACTTCATAAGATTGGATACAAGGGGGTACTGATGACAGTATCCCCTTGGGGTCACTACAAAAAAGACGGACCCTGTCAGACGACAACACACTGCAATCATCAATCCAGCTACCAATCGTGGTGATTACAAAAATACCCCAAATGAGCATGAGCAATATGAGCATATCCATTGCAGAGCTCACGTTCACGATAACGGTCTGAAATTATAGGTTGTGTTCAAAATAATCTCCAACTTTAAGTCCAAGTTCGAGATTTTGGGTTCAGAAATCTCCCTTGTTAGAAGTCCGCTATCGTGCTAACATTTTTTGCGAGGTTCCTTTTTGTTACAGCCCACAAGGACTTTTACGACGGGCAATATTTTGAAACAGCATTTATTCACGTGCTCCCAAGCACGTGCTGTTTCATACCGGATGCCTTATAGTTTGTTTGGGCAACAGCTAGTGCTGCAGATAAGCTATCGTAACGCACTCAACTGGTTCCATATAGTTAAGGAAACAAATCAATAAACAATTGTTTTTATACTTAAAAACAATTGTTTATTGATTTGTTTCCAGAAAGGTTAAACAGTTGCAAAAGCCACTAACTGTAGCGGATTGATAAATGTTTGTTGTGAAAAGTCCAATCAGTTAACCGATCTTGGTAATTAGTGGTACGGTCTAGTTGGAGGTCTAATGGTCCTTGTTCAGTGGTGAAATTTTATCGGTTAATGACGCGTCAGCTGTTCCATCTATACCTTCAGCTATATCTTTGACCAGGAGTCAAGTTTTATAAACTACTCCAAATGCTACGTAGGTTCATCTTATATTTTTTATATCTTGACTTTTGTTCTTATCTAAGGACCAATGTTACTTACAATGATACTTACTAGTACTTTGAGTCTAGATAGTATTCAAACAATTCACTCATATCGGTAGTTTCAATACTACTACTATTTATGCGTAAGCACGTGTACAATAAAGTTGTTTGTAACGCAATTCTTTTCATGAGTACACAAACAGTTAGACAATGAAATTAAACAAATATTATGACGTAGGTACAAATACGCCTCGATCAAGGCATGACAATAGTTGCGTCATTTACAAGGAAAAGAAACTTTAAAATACCAATTAACCAAGTATTATATATTTTATCAGTCTATCAAGTAAGTAATTCAGTACGTGCAGATTTCATTCTGATACGACAGAAGATAGATATAATTAGATAATTATAAAGAAAGGTCGTCATTAATAGCAAAATATTTGTATATTTTTATGAAATTCTATCCATATATTGCGATTCTGGTTGAGATGAGTATTAGCAATCCTACTGATACTGACCGCTTTTTATTATTTATTAAAAGATTAAGGACACAGATGAGATGGCGGAATGAACTGGACTCCTTTAATATAGACTGCTACCTAGCAGCTCTTGAGAGCATTTCTCTAGAGCTGCTCTGCTGAGAAACCGAAAAAATACCCTATGAAGTAATGAGATATTCCTTTGTAAGGCTAAAAAATCTAGGAAATAACTCTACAAATTGATAATTATGTAATTTGATACGAGTATCTTTGGTACTACTGTACTGTATTAAGCTTTAGTCTTCACAGCACTTTACAAATGGAAAAACCTGAATTATCAAAAAAGAAAAGATAACGTCAGATATAATCAACAATCATAATCAAGTACATATTATTTAATACGTCTACGTAAGTGTACGTAATACATTGTCGCAGTCGAATTAACTTGTTTTTTTGTCATCACGCCTTTGAGTATTAAATCAACACCATGCGAACGCGAGACGATACCAAAAGGTAGAATGACGACATTTGGGTTTCCCAAAGCCGTAATATTCTGAATTCCCAGTCTTGCCGAAGAATAGATCTATTGTCTATGCCTACAATTTGATAATGGAATCTCGTTAATTTGATGTAAGATTTTATGTCAATATAGAGCTTGTTATGGCTTGTTTCACGGATGTGTAGTTAAATGCGAATGTCTGGGTACGATATACTTAGCAGAATTTCTAGAACTGTTATGCATTTATGTTATTTTCCTTTCTTTAACTATCAATATTGCAGTACTATTACTAGCCTAAACATTTAAAATAATGCCTAATTTTTATAATTAGACGTATTTATCAATTCTCTTTACGAGAAACAATTTTCTTACGAAACTTAACATCTGCAGCCCATCTCGACCTTGCAAACTTTTATTGTCAGATCGACCCCATCTGTCAACGTGGTACACATACGTATGTTCAATTGTTTTATAAAGTCCTTTCATTTCAACCGTGGAATAGTTTTTGACATCTGTTCTCTGCGCGCCAAATGTTTTATTTTAGCTATTAGGGAACCAGCCAGTTATAAAAAGTATAATGTTATCGTTTGTCTTTGTTTTATTTTGCAGAGATAATATTTTCTAGAAAAATTACCTACTTTTACAGATGTTTTCAATTATAATTTTTTAATATCAGTTGGTTATCATTCTTGCATGTAAAATAAATTAATATTGAAGGGCTGACGTAGGGAAGCCAAAAATTCTTCGAAAAAGACAAAGAGAGGAAGCGAACGGGTGGGCAGAGACAAAAACAAAGCTCGGCCATATTTCCCTTGCGTTGCGGATATAAAAAAATAATGTGTACAAAAAATTGCCGTTTAGAAAGAAGACTTAGAAAATATTTCAATACATTTCCATACCGAAAGGATGTTATATGCATAATGTCCCTACATGGGGTATTAAGTTTAAAAATAAAGAAGTTTTTTTGTATAACAGTATTAATTAATAAGGTGAAATAAAGTAAAATAAAAAAAAATGTTAGCAATGTTTCCTTTAAAACTTAGGAAAATGCAGATACTTGTGTAGTCCAGACCTAACATTTAAATTAAGTTGGTAATGTTCCTTCAGGCGCCACAAGGCTGAACGTTTAAAGGCCTTTGCACAAATGAAACTCGTAAAACATGCTCGAACATGCGTGGGCGCAACCAAGATCTATAAATTGTATAGTTAGTTTTCTTAACGCTTTCATATCGATGTTTCCGCAGGATACGACTTTTTTATGGCGTCGTGTGCGAAATTGTTTGATAAGGACTTGTTAGATTTTTTACAATACTTATATTGTTTCACAGTGTAACATATTTAATATTGACTGTATATAAAATAAACTCAGGTTTGCAATGATGAGAAAATATATCAAAAGATGCAAAGTAAGTTAATTAAATATATATACAAAATTAAATTGATATGTAATTGGAAAGCTTTTTAAATTTCGAAACTTGTATTTCTATCGGTTACACAATTCTGCTAGTTCAATTGGTTGTTCACAAATCCCTCCTATTGGTGGATAGTTCGTTATGTTTAGTTATTGCTCTCGGGCGGCGCTAAAAGCGGCGCTTGCGCATCTTCACGCCTATCAGAATTATAATTACTTGAGAATTAACACAATAAAGTAAAATCGTTTCTTAGTATTTCGATTACTGTTAAGATTAAGTTTAATAAGAGCCTGTAGTTGTTTTGCTTCTACCGAGATAATATAGATAAAGTCGAGATCAAAGTAAATAATAACCAGTCAGAAGTTAAAACTGATTAAACATGTGAATAACATAACTTCATTAATATAGAACCTACAATAATCAATTTAAAAAGAAAAACTAATAATTTCGAGTTTCTTATAAATAAGAAATGCAGATAAAAAATAAATATAGGCATAAAAGAAAAACGTGGTTCAAATTAAAAATAGAATTGAATATACAGTACGTATTTAAAACACAAACATCAACGTTATACAAAATATTTCACATATTCGCGACGCGTCATATTCGTGACATGATACAGCCTTTCAGGGTTGTCCGATCTCGTTTAATAGTACACTACGCTTCGATGCTTCAGTAAAATGCACTTATATACAGAAAATGATAGACTGACGGTAACTTATTAAGTTACTGGACATTGTAACGTTCGGTGAAAAATATATTGGTAGGATTTTCTTTCGGCGGGCAACTTCGAAAAGTTTCGTTACCACGATGAAGTATCTGGTAGGTGGAAGTGGTAGAAACTATAACTTAATTACAATTTTGTAAAGTTTTGATGTTTAACAATGTCATGTAGTATGAATTTGTTCCTGAAATGTTTATTTCGTCGTTCTATACAAGTCTATGGAATAAAGTTTTATAAAATGGGGTCTTAATAAAAAACGAATACAGTCGTAATTATAACTTAAAGTGTTGCAAGAAATCTACAACTCAGCATTATTAATTCTACGTGCCTTAATAATTAATTACTCGTAGAAAAAAATCTTCAACGATGCGATGTTTTTGTTTATACACGATGTTTACCCGACTACCGCGCGTCACCGCATTCCGCGCGCGCCAAACGCGACATTTGCATTAATTTGCTAACGAGAACCGACTGAATTCGAGATTGCTTCAAGATAAATGGCTGCCTAATTTAGACGGCGCTTAGCTCTAACTTGTTTCTAAGCGACGAATCCGGGAGATGGCGCCTTTCATTATTCAAACCGATTATACCTACTGTTAAGCATGACGCAAGACAACTTACGACATGCAAAAATGCTTTGTTTTCTGGTTACTCCTCAGTGTTGATATCTCCACGTTGGTACATTTCAACGTATGGATTGATTGAGTATAAACACTAGCTATTTTGATATTTGTTAATTAGTGACGCATCTGTGTGTATCTGGACATGGTTTAAACAGTAGCGTATCTTATCTCATATTGGTTAATTTTTGTGAATGATGAAAGAAACAATTAATTTAAAAGGAAAGTATCTGAAATATTTTCATTAAAGCAGTCACGCAAATGGTTAAGAAAGACATCATCTGGAATTTAATTGGTCGTAGGTATGCGAAATTGTCTTTAAATACGTGATTTATTTGTCGTCACCGAGGCGCCGCCGACGGTACGAGGTCACGTCTTGCGGAACTTTTTGTGCTTAATAGCCAAATTGGTCGTCTCACACCTTGGCTACTCAATTCTGACCAATGTCTAGTATATCTCTTACTTACATCGTTTAATTTAGTGTAAAGTAGAAGTGGCAAAAAACGAGAAGTAGGCGCCATAAAAAGAAATTTTCATGGCCCAACTAATTCTTAACGTGAATATGATTTGATGATTTTTCAGTTCCACCGGAAACGACTCGATAGAAATGTTATTAAACATGAGGTATTTCATAAACAATTTCTAGTTTGCTAAACTTTTTTGATCTTTTTGAACCTTAAGCGGAAGTGTAGAAGTGTAGGTAAAATGCAAACAAATGCATATTTTCTGAAATAATACTCAGGCCAATTATAATATATACTTATAAATATTACAATGTACCAAAACTCTCAAACACATTGACTATGCGAGTCTCTTAGTTCTCGCATGACTACAAGACATTTTGCATCAGAATATACAATCTAAAACAGAAAGACTTAGACAATATAGGCTGTACGTCGGATAGCCTAGTGAATGATTCATATCAATATTTAATATGAAGCATTCGGGCTAGTCACATGCTAAATAAGCGCACGCACAGATCCGGGTTTATCTAAATAAAGATGAAGGTAAAAAATGTATTAAGAAAAGAACAAAATCGATGTAATTTCAATTATTTTTGATTCGTGGCAGTAATCATCCATTACCTTGCCCAATTTACTTTTTAAAATATTAATATTGCATACAATAAAACATCTGCCTCGTTTCTAAACGGAAGTAAGTAACGCACCAAAAGCAAAACACGTAGTAGGTTGATTAATGACAGTTTTTAAAAATCATCACATTAACCTCGCTGCCTGTATAAATAGGTTAGCACAATCACCCCCAAAAATACCTAACACATACATCTGTTCAAACCACAAAGCATTTCTCGTAACAAATAAGTAATTTGTCAAACTGTATAATTTAAAATTTTATATTTCCAACGTAAAAAGTTGTTGTTGAAAAATGACCTCGGTGCATATTTTTGACTCTAACTGTACCACGTTTATCCCCTCTGACGCATAATGTGGTTCTTTTTTAGCAAATATTCTATGCGCCAGTCTAGGTATTATTCAAATGCGGGCCATCAGAGTTGTGAAACAAATGACTACTGACAAAATGTCAGGGCGATGCAATTTTTCTAACACCAACCAGGTGGTTTTATCCATTATACATCGTATGGAAGATGACAAAAAAAAAAATGCTTCCAAGTTACTTTAAAATTGAAATAATTTTTTACTGTTGCCTTCGACGATCGACGCAGCGTTAAGGATTTTCTTATTTTTAAATAAAAATTCAAAACTATTATTTAAATACAAGACGAATTCTAATGTGAAAATGGCGATTATCCGTGAAAATCTTTAAATAGATATATGACAGTGTCTAAAATTTTGATTTTCTTTTATATTATATTCATTAACTAGCAATTTTCCATAAATATATATATATATATATATATATATATATATATATATATTTATGGAAAATTGCTAGTACAGGAACTTTTATTATCTGTCAATAGACTCCTTCCTTCTGCAATAAAATAACCGCTTAATAATTATATATATATATAATTATTAAGCGGTTATTTTATTGCAGATAATAGATAGATAATATATATATATATATATATATATATATATATATATATATATATATATATATAATTATTAAGCGGTTATTTTATTGCAGAAGGAAGGAGTCTATTGACAGATAATAAAAGTTCCTGCTACTTTTTTCTATAGGCACGTGGCTACCAGGTGCGGTCCACAGACACAAATGTTGAGTCTATACGAGCAAAACAATGGGGTATTTTGACTCCAGCGGACACTACCGCACAGTTGCAATGTTTGAACAGTTGGTAACAATGGGCCCACTATTTTTCAATACGAGGGGAGTTCGCCGACGTTATAACATAATAATGTTGTAATACGTTAAATATAAGGCATTGTAAAAAATGGTTTCAGTTAAAGATGTTCCACTAAGTATTTTGTTTAAAAAAGATGTCTTAAAGGAAAATAATTTATTTTTTACAATGAACTCCCTTATTTCAGGTATTTATTTTATTTTATAGATAAATACATAATTTACTTATATATTTAATTACATAAGTGATGTACCAAACGTAGTTACAAATTAATAAAATTACGTCAATCTAAGCTGAATTATCCGAATGCCTTTGCCCCTTTCCTCACAGCTCTATGAAATTTGTAGACCACAGTTATCATATTCTGTTGCGCTGAGTAGGACACGAGTAAATCAAAAGGCACAGTACAGATGTTGGGATCGATCGCACGAAAATTCCTAGAAGCGCAACCCCCCGTGTGAATATATAATCGAATCGCATGCGGTGCCGCGCGCCGCGATGTTTCAATTTAGCTCAAAGTTAGTATTTTTTACAATTGAAAAAAATAATAATAATATTGGACATTAAACGAATCGTTTTTGGTTTATCTACATACTTTTTATCTTTGGAATAATCGACTAACGAAAAGAATTAGTCGATCAATTATTCCTTTAAATTATTATTATTACCCACTGATATTATGTATTTAGATTTTGAAAAGTGATAAAAAAATGATAATCCTATTCTAAATAATCTACCTCACTAATATTTACGAGAAATACACCACCTGGTACCTACATATAAAATTCTCATCCATTCTTAGAAATGAGGAATTGCTGCCAATGCATTAGATATAGAATGCATACAAGTAGGTACAATATGGATCCTTAATGTATTGTAATTAGCTACTCATGGTTAAAGAAGCGGTATTTAATGGTACTTCATAGGTAACGGCGACTGAATGGCGCCAAGCGCCGCCGTCGAGGCGCGTCGCATACGTGACTAATGTAACGATCCCGCCGGGATTGCGGGATTCGATCCCGGGACCAAAACAACTCTTTTATTTAAATGAAATTGGAACAGCACTTCAAGAACAGGCCTCTTCTTTTATGTATTGTTAAAAATTGAGATGATAATAAGGAGTAGAACAAAATAATATATTTGTTTCTATTAGGTACAATGCAGGTAGTCGTTTTTATTCACTTTTTACTACCGTTAGTAGAAATCAATAACTTAAGAAAAAATAACAAAATAAGTACATTATAAGGTACTTCTTGAATTACTTATGTAATTATTTGACATACGTAAAAACTAAAATTAGCTGAAACCATTGTGTGATTTATAAAAATAAATAGTTTAGAAATTGAATGGATTAATCGTACAGTATTGCACAGGCGTGCCCACGACGGCGCCATTCGTAATGTTTGTTCGGTGAAAGTCGTAACATCACGACTTCTCATACATTAAGCTTAGAAGACCGTGCGAATGTGCGAGTGCGGACACGACAAATTAGTCTGATTTTTTTATCAACTGACCGCTCATCAATTTCTCATTTCATCCCATATAGTCACGTAAACGAAATACCCTGTTATTACTACTCCGGTCTATACAACGCACATCACTATTTTGTGGTTTGATTTTATCGCATTAAGTGCATTAGGCTGTAAGAATACCTTTTTGTGTCTTAAATAAAGTGTACATCACCACAAGTAATTAAGATCACAAGAAATTTATTTGAATGTTTATACTAGGCCATCAAAATGTTCATTTAATGTTGCACTCATAGGTATAAAAAAGTCTGGCCGTATTTGAAGAACAACTCTTTTTACTTCCAGCGCGTCCGGTTTCTGTGAAATTTGGCGCCAGATCAGTATCTAAACGCATGGTCGAGGTTTATCAGATGAGATCGACACCCATTCAAAGGGCAGGGTCCACGAAGCGGGCGCTTTGAGGGCGCTTCAACTCTTTGTTTTAACACCGCGCTGTGAAGGGCCGTAATGAGCTGGTCAGACCCTTACGGCCCAAAACCTTATTTTATTGTTCAACCTTTCAATGATATATTATCGGCGTCCCGAAAATTTACATGGGAGCTATTAATCACAATGAATTTGAATTTTTGTCTTGTGTTCAAGTATTTTTCTGAACCAGGTTAATGTATTGAAATTTACATCCGGGTAAAGAATTAAAGATGAAATTTTAATCAACGTTAACAAAGCATAATCTGCAAAAACAAAACTTTCGATGAAAATTGTCCAATCACGAGAATTTTGAACAGATCTTGTAAATACTAGCATCAGCCTACGTAATCCAATCCATTTTTCATTAAAGAAACACAAAGAAATTCTACATAACGATTAAAACTTCGATCAAACGTAGGCGGTGCTCTCTAAGTTCTATCCAATCTTTTTTATCGGTATAAAAACACCTGTAGTGTGAGAAGCTTCGTGAGCGCGACTTAGTCGAGTCACAATGTTGTTTACAATCGATAGAAAATATAACATCCCTATTGCGTGATGATAGAGTTTAGAATGGCACGATTTTATTGAATTAAACGGAATATTATTTTGTTAAGTTGGAACGCCTCTCCGGCGCCGCGGCCACCCGATTATGAGCAATAAACTAATTCCGGTAGCGCAGCCATTAAGAATGTACGATTATACGTATTAGTAAGTATTCGCTTCACTAGCACCGGCGTGTAAGGTGTACGGACTACGGATGTCAGTCTCATTACCATTCTACTTCCCAAAACGAACGACACGTGACATGAATTTGACAGATTTCATTGGCGCCAAATGGAACATCAAACTTTGACATATCTTTATTTTTTATTCGCAACATAATAAACTGTCACTATGTACATTAGGCTTTCTAAATATAGTTCTATTATTTATGAAGAAATTAATTTATGTTTTTGTCTTGAGTTACGAGCCAAACTTTACACTAGTTATTTTTTTAATAGGTTTTTACACTTTTATATTCATTTAAGTTACATATACTATAGTTTAAAACATTCAAATATTAAAATGTTATCTACCCTTTATAGCAAGTTCATTTATCGTGCAAATTTTTTGTTACTTTATATCTAATAAATACACAGTTATACCCCTCTAGAATCTATATTTCAAATAGATAATATCTATGTCCATTAAAGAGTTATTTATGTTTCCTGATATTTTATAATTATTTTATTAATACAGTTCCAGTCTGAACGTGTCTGATGTTTTGATCAGCTAGACCCATTATTGTCGGCTAGTTAATTTCATAATTCATTAAATTTTATGCCCAAATTCGCCTCTATTGTCTAACCATCGTTCTATAAATCAGCTTCAGGAAACTAGTAGCAATAAAATTGCCGGGTACAGAAAAATACCAATGTTAATTTATTTTCCCAATTTCGCTAGATAATAATAAGTTATGTAAAAGACATTTGGGAAAACCGTGATAAATATATAAAAATGTTAATCGTTTGTATGGATATTATAAATACGAATATTTAAGTTTGGAATGCGGACCACGTAAAATAATATGATAAAATAACAATCGGCGCCGCGCCTGCCCATATGGACTCAAACCTGTTTCATATAGTTAATAAATACATGCATACCAACACAATGTTGTTAGAGTCACATGAGATTATCCTGACGCCCGGTTTCTGAAAGGCCGATAGAATCTCTGATCTTTTTAAATCTCATAGAATGTTGTGATTGGTGAAGCAACATAGACAATCACATCAAGAACCAGTCATTAAGTTGAGTTGAGATATAATTATATGTTGAATAAAAGTGTTATACCGATACAAAGTCAATACTTGATTTTATTAATTTCCTTGATATAGGTCAGCGATTGAGAGGTTACAGGTTAAATTACCTAGAAAATTTACCTGGCTACTTGTAGACAATGTTATGGCGTCTCAGAATACTAACTTCAACCTGAAGTACGAGGATGTAAAGAAAATCTTTAGATTTTATTTAAAATCAAAACAATTATCTTGAAATTTAACCGCTGCCTCTGATCTCATGTGTATTGGTGAGACTTGATGACGTCACATGCCCAAGCGCCGGCGCCAAGCGACTGGCTCGACGCACACAACCTTGTCCTACCCATATGATTTTATTAGAAAAAAAGTAGATTCTCGTTTTTATCTTTGAAACGATTAAGGATTCAGTGATTTGGTATTTCCAATGAAAATTGATCGGTAACATTAACATGCTATTTCTGGTAGATACATACATAAATTCTGTAACTCTATACGGTGATAATGTTAGGTAGCTATGGACATGTACTGTTGGCACGGGTTTGATTCCCGCACGGAACAAATATTTGTATGATTTACAGATAGTTGTTTCGGATCTAGGTGTATATCTATGTGAATATTTGTTTTTGTAAATGCAACCATGATACAGTAGGTACTCATTTGATCTGGGGCAAAAATAATCTTACCTATACTCGTTTTGTTTAGGTATTTAACTAAAGGTAAACAATCTTGATGTGTCTATTTAATAATTTTTTTTTAAAAACTCAGTTTAAAAATAAAACGCGACTAAAAACCAATGTAAAACAACAATAACGATTACCAAATCGATTAAACCACTAGTTTAAGCAGTAGTTTATTTGTTTAATATGTGTTTGTGTAAAAAGTCACATCAAGATTGTTTACCCTTATTTAAGTACCTAACCAAACCGAGTATAGGTTTTTCAAGATTTAAGTAAACTACATACACGAAGTAGTAGCAGAGATTTTTATTTAAATTTTATTTTACTGAAAAATTATCGAGTAGCTGTCGATTAGGAACAGCCATATAAAGATAATTCCTGATTATTATGAGAATATAGTGGATGCGAATGATGTGAATAATTTGAAATTTTTAAAGCGGCCCTTTTTGACCTTATGAACTCTCCAAACTTCAAAGAGCTTTGAGCTCCATTTTACACCTAAAATGAATATATTCACGTTTTCTTTTCAACTAAATCAAGATAAAATTAATTACACATCATTTAGATGCACAGACGTACACGTTACCGAGGTACTATATGATATATTTATAGCAGATTTAATTATTGTTTATTTATATGCATAGTCGCTATTAGATGGTTTAGTGACGAGTAAGCGAGACGTGTCCCCGTATAATATAGTGTGGGGCTCTGAGAACAGCGAATAGAAATCTTATTTTTATAAAAGAGTATTTTTTTTTAACTTTTTTTCCTTTGCATATCATCATCATCACAATCACATCATCAGTCGGTTTAATATAAATAATATACCGTAAATAATATACTGCTGAAATCTTTACCTTCTTTCTGATAGAGGTACGATACGAAGTCTATTTTCAGAATTGAATACAACTTGGTTGACTTTTCGAAATCGTAGCGGTCAATTAAGGGCCTCAATTGTTTATCTTCAGCATTGGGTGTTTACGGGCTGATAAGTCATGTATTATGATCATTGATATATCTTAAATACAATGTAAATTATAAACTTTTCTTCATACGTAGCGTCGCTTTCAACTTCAAGTCTAACCGGTTGCAATAAATATCACGATTCACTATTCACGTTGCCAAGTTCTAAGTGAAATCATGAAGATCTTCACACATCCAGTCTCATAGCTCTACGCCGCTTAAGGCCCAAGTCACATCGTGGCGCTATAACGAGCGTCGGCGCCGTTTGTGTGTCTGTCTGTTCAAGGGTTTTTGTTGTGCGTGCGCAGCTTCCGCCGCGATCATAACTTGCACTAATAGGTTACGTTCTGCATTTAACCCTTTAGAATTAACGTCAGTTCCATTAAATTTGTAAATAATATGTGAAGTTTATAAAAAAATCTTTACAGTAATTTTGTGGTTGAAAACTTCTTACTGCATTTTCAGAAAATGGAACTAGGTGTTACACGAAGCTAACAGATTTTTTTATTATTGTTACAGATCGGATACTAGAGCGAGATGCAGGCTTCGTGTCGGGCGGTGACGACGATGACTCGTGTTCGGGACCAGCGCACTCTGACGACTCAGGAGTCCGGCTCGTGGAGACCGACTCGCGAGTCAAGCGGCCCCGCACACCGACTCGATTACAACCACCCAAGAAACGCATCCGGCTCAACTCCAGAGAAGACCTGCCGAGCCCGGAAAGCGACGCATCAGCCAGCCCATTTAGGCCTTGGTCTTTCACCGAGGAACCTCAGAGAGAACCCCTAGCTTTAGTCAAGAAGGAGACCAGCCCATTGAGGCAGAGACGAAGGCCGTTAGAGCCCCCGCCGCCCCCTATTCCCCCACCACCTGGACCACCGAGGGTACCTCCACACCCCGGAGTCGTAGAACCCTACCAAGACAAAGCAAAGCCTAGAGAACAGAGGAACTACAAGAATATGACCAGAGAAAGGAGGATAGAAGCGAATGCGAGAGAAAGGACCAGAGTTCATACTATAAGTGCCGCCTTCGATACGCTTAGACGGTCAGTTCCTGCATACAGTCATAACCAGAAACTATCAAAACTATCGGTATTGCGGATAGCGTGCGCGTACATTGCGGCGTTGTCAGCGGCGATAGATCCTGAAGCTGATCTTACGACGGCAGTGGATGCCGTGACACATACAATACACACCGAAGGAAAGTTGAGAAAGAAGAAAGACGATGCGTGAAATGTTTGGGACTGAAGTGAGCGAGTGTACTTTTGTTCAACCGTAATCGGTTTCTGAAACCTCTAGTGATGGTGCCATTGTATCATCATCGTTTAATGTTATACAATATTGGTAAAATATCAGGTTTAAGCATAGATGAATTAATCCTGATATTTCTTACTCTTTATTCGACTTAAAAGTCAAAGGTTACGTAGAACAGGATATGTTACAGAGACCGATTAAGGTTATCACGTTTCAATTAAAACCGTCCTGCGAAGCCTACTCTCTTTGCTCTAATAAGTTAGTACAAAAATGACAATAATATTGGAAACTTAAATATAATATTAAATTGGAGTGTTTTTAAAAGATGCTGTCTGTCAAATTGTTAGAAGTTTTAACGGTAATACAGACAAGAGACGCTGGTGAAGTAAGTAAGGACCATTTTTGTATTGTTACAATTCTGTAAAGCAAAGCTTATGGGTCATTAATCTTAAAAACATTAAATAATATGAATCTCAAACTACCTGGTGTATTAATGGTCGATGTTATAAATAACACACGTAATTCCTTTCGATACTGTAGAATAAACTTAATAGACATAGAACTTTAAATCACATTACAATAGGGTATTAATCACAACAGCATTGAAAACATTATCAACATAATTTCAAGGAACTTCTCATAAAACATGATATCTAATATCTTTCCTATCCTGTTTTGCCATCTAAGAATATGCTGACGATTTCTGTATAAATAGGACTCACAAAACGGATATTACGTTTTTCTGACATTAAAACTCTACTCTCATTAGAAAATCGGCCCAGTACAAATTATAATGTTCCTATTTCATTTCCGTTCATCGATGACAGATCTCGGGTTAAAACGATTCCTACTAATAAGTAATTTAAATATAAAGACAGGACTGGCATATGGTAAAATTGTATTGTTCCAAGTGCCCAGTAAATAAGAGAAAACAAAAATTAATCTGTATGAAAAATATTTTTCTCGTAACAGAATAATTTTGAGAAAGTATTGTGTGCTTCTAAAATAAAAAAAAAATAAAAAATGTTTACCATTCCTCAGTCCAGTATTAAAATAAGGCGAAAAAAAAAATTGTGTAAAAATATGTATTTATGGCTTTAATACGATATATTTATTACAACCGAGTCAGTAAATTTAAGTGAGAACTGTATAATTTTTATTTAGTTTAAGACAAATGTTGCATTTTGTAAATATTAGAATTTAATTGTAAATATGAAGCAATGATCGTCACTGTTTTGTTTGTATAATTATAATTTTTGTCAAGGCATAATTTTTTCTGTGGAAATTTAAGAATACCCAATATTTTTCTGTATTTATTTAATAGCACCTCTTTATGAATAAAAGACAAAATTAGTATCCATAGACATTTCGTTTTCCTAATTTGATTTATAAAATTATGCTTCTTTCTTTGAATAATTTTCATCCAACAATCTATATGTAAAAATAGTATTCTATTTCTAATATTTGTAGAGGAAATAAATGCCTTGATCCTGTATTGTGATACAATTATTGTAAATAAAATAATTTTAAGGGATACATCACACTGTTAAGTATGACGTAGATCGACAGCTTAAATTGACAGTCCGGATATTACAGTTCAAATCTGGTTTTGATTTCTCTACCATTTCATTTAAGGCACAACCGTCCGATATTTTTTTAAGTCTGCATTGCATTGATATTAAATTTTCAATTTTTTCAACGTGTCTTTCTGAAAAATTCTAACATCGTAACGCAACTTAAATGAAATGGACGGGCAACGCAAATATTATGTACATTTACTTGATGGTGATATTTCAAATATATAATTAGAAATTAAAACAGAAAAATAAAAGAAGTGAAGTACACAATTTATACTTTTTGTTTAATTTTTTCTACATTGTTATTCTATGAGCAGTAATATAATAGCTTAGCGTTTGAACGCTTGCTTTCCAAGCAGGAGTCTGGACCGCTACGTAGGGCCATTGGCCATAATTATATATACAAGAAATACTTACAAATAGACGCTATAAATTATACTTATTGCTACTAATAAGCCTTCATTATATTAACAGAAAGTATTTCTATCAGAACTCCACATTCCAAAAGGAACTACGGACTGTCTACGAAATTATAAGTTCTACGTTTTCGTAGTTAATTTCGTAGACGGGTGGTTGTTCGTAGAAAATGTTACCTACGACGGATGATACCTTCCTACAAAGCCTAGCTTGTTACGAAACTTGATAAATCCTAGCACGACGGCATAATTCAGTCCTGTTACGAACCTTGATGAATCCTAACAAGAGCAATATTCACGTGGAAACTCATGGCAGTAATATGTTTCCTCACATAACGTTGAGGGAACAATGTATTCCTAAGTATAAAATGTTAAACAATCAGAATTTAAAAGAGTAACCATGGAGTTTCCTGCCCGTTCTTCTTCACAGGAAAACAACACTTTGGAACGTAGCAACTAGAGTCTGACTATTCATAAGTGCCTTTAACTGGTCTAAATGAATAAAAATATATGTTATTATTATTTTTTATTAATACTATGTTGCGTCTTAGATAGCACCGATGGAATAATAAACATAGCATCACCCTTTTATTCACTGAAGGGTAAGGCAGAGGTGTACTATCATACAAAGTTTGGCCTATGCTCTAAGTGCCATGGAACGCTATCTACCGGAAAAAAAAAACAAACTAGGAGCCGCTATTGAGTGTTAACAAGAAAATCTACAAATATTCTGTCGTAAACTGGGAATTTAACCTCAAATTCAAAGTCAAAGGTTCAGTACGGTATTATAATGTGCTTCACCGAAATTCGGGTATGCAGATACTGTGGTGAATCGTTTGGCCAATCGAATAATGTTCATTGCCTAGTATGCTTTAAAAATAATTCCTCTCGACAATTGGAACAATGCAATGTATATGTTGCAGTCAAAACTCCCAGTCAAAAGTAATTTTGACCGTAGGCTTTTGACAATTGTACTTTTGACTGAAATAACAGTCAAAACTATTTTTGCCTGTTTTTTTCGGTTAAAGGTACTTACTTTTGACCGGTTATGAGTTTTGATTGTAACATCCTACTTCCTACTATAATTCTATCCTACTAATATTTTAAATGTGAAAGTTTGTGAGGATGGATGGATGGATGGATTTTTGTTACTCAATCACGCCAGAAGGGCTGAACGGATCTGGATGAAATTTGGCACAGAGATAGATTATAGTCTGGAATAGCACATAGGCTACTTTCTATCACGGAAAAATCTACGGGTTCGTAAACCACGCGGGAAAAGCCGCGGGCGGTAGCTAGTATATAAATAAATCGGGGTTGCAAGGAAAGAGCCTCTACGAGCGGCAGAACCTGAGATCATCCGGCGCATTCTGGGCCGTCATTCATACCGCCACTGCTGACTGGCCAATCTTCCCACTACGGTAGGTATGAGCGATTCCTATGCGACAGTTCGTGCAGACTCTACAGAAAAAGAATACTTCTTTCCGCAAATACACGCTTAGGCGCATTTTTTGCGTCGGGTAGAGAATAATGTCAGTTTATTCGATCCACCCCAGTTCTTCGAGAAATGCCAGCAGTCGCTTGAAGTTGCTGGCTATTTCCCGGAGGGTATTTGATTTTGATTACGAATTTTATTCGTATTTATCTTGCTGGTTTGCTTATGATATGCTTAGTCAGAAATATTGTTTGCTGGGTATACGACTTGTCATAGGCCTAGCTTACCCTCAACTATACGTTGGCGTCATAATTTATTAAAGTAATCCAAAAGTCTGTTTAACCACTGAACTATACGTAACTAGAGAATACTCATACTGTTTATGCGAAGGTCTATGAGTGCAAAAGATAGAGATAATCTTCTATTCTTCTGTATCTTATATATGTAGGTACTCTCTGTTTATAGTAGTCAGCCTATATTCTTATAATATTTATTTTGCACCAAGAAAAACAGTTCAAAGTGAAATTATATATCTACATGTATGCTATAAATGGCAGCCTTTCTTCAAGACAATCAGTACAGTAAAGTACAAGAAAAAGAATAATGGAAGAAAATATAGAGGGGAGTGGCCGGTGTACATTAATAATATCTCATAATACTTCAGGAAATTTTCGTAAGCAAATCAGGATCAACGGCTTCAATCTCGATGTGTAAAGAAAAATTGGTCACCCATCCAAGACCTGACTGCCAAGCCTAACAACCACGATTGATCGTTCAACACGGAAGCTTTAATTTTTTATTCACTGAACGTCAATAATATTTCAGGGATTTCCTGGTTTTTATCAATAATTTAGTACATCACTGTTCCACCGTCGTTTTTTTATTACATTTTATAGCTATACCGCAATAACGTGCAAAGTTCTACATAGGAAGTAGGGTGGAAATTGAGCATCTGTCAGTTGAACAATAGGGTCTGTTATCATCCCAGGTGCTTGGGGGGCGGGCTGATAACGAGACACGTGCCATGAGTCAATATTGAGTGGAGGACAACCCTGATTATACCTATGTTGTTTTATAATGAGATGGCCCATTATAAAGCATGTCGTTATTAATATCAGGGTATCAGAAAATCAAGGGCGAACTGAAGGAATCCAACTCAGGTCCTTGCGTTCTACAGCTGAGTTTGACCACGAGACTACGTGGGGTTGAGACAATTTTATTGCTTTTAAAAAAGGATCTGTTCTCCGTGCAGCCAAATTAGGTCCATTTGGTCTAACTTGATATCTTAATTATCAAGATATTCAGTTGGAGCACTGGGGAGCTCATTTGATGTATCAAACTTATTAGGTGACGTATAGCGCCATCTAGTAGCTAGTAGCTACACTACTTATATAACTTGTTGACTAAACTTGTTGATGTTATCACTATTCCCTCATAGATGGCATTAAAATAGATTTAAAATAGTTCAAACGTTTAAAATTTGAATACATCATCATCACGACAGAATTCCCCTAAGGATTAGGTAGACCTACGTTTTGACGATGCTGTTATTATCGGGTCAGCCTATCGCAGAATATCATATATTCTCCTCCTATATAATATATTCCGTTTCAATAAATAAATTTATACAATAATTGAAGTTTATCTCCTAGCGAAGCCGTTTTTGCAGGTACCTATCGACTGATATCTACCAGTATAAAGAATGTAAACTCATCCAAGATATGGCCGCGGAAAGTGCAGGCTTTTAATCTCCGCGGCAGCGAGACGAGATCAGGTAATAAATTAATTAATATAGACAGTAAAATAACACATAAAAAATTCTGTATCGTCTATTAGTATACAATGTGAAATCGCAAGCCGCCTGCCAAGCGTGGGGATTAGTGCAAACCCCCCTTGAGGGAGGCCTTCGTTCAGAAGTGGACGTCTTCTGGCTGATGATGATGATGATGTGAAATCGACCGACAAAACCGACAAAAAATTAGGACAAATATACAAAAAGCATTGATCTCAAATATTATGGACTCCGTTTTTTGTCATTTTGGAGCGCGAAATATATCGAAAATAACGCGATCACTAAGTTTCGTTGTTAAGGGCCGTGTTCACCGACAATATAACATGTTTAATAATGGAAACGGCCCATTACCTATATATATATATATATATATATATAAAGTCCGTGTTAAACCGATGAATTTGTCATAAACATTTGTTATATTGTCGGTGAACATGGGCCTATGTAGGTACCTAGAGGTGACATAGTCGAACAATGGAAAATGATCAACAATTCTTCTTTATCTGTCGAGTAGGCATGAGCTTTCACATGGGAATCGCTCATGCGGTAGTGGAAAGATTAACAAGATCCCGAACATTATGCATGCATGCAGGCACAAACGAAAACATTATCATAAAACACAAAATCTCAATGTACTTACCCTGAGCTCTCTCTGATAAGTTACACTTCCATGCCGCCACTAATCCGCAGTTTCAAACACATCACACACACAGCGCAGCGTCCCAAACACATTAACAATGCGACTTCACATTTCGTCCTAGGTAGCATAAGGTTGATGATATCTCTCCATCTTCTCCATGTTAATGCGGAGGGCTCGTTGTTTTTTTTCACGAGCTTCGCCCCAAAGTTGACCAAAATTTTGTTTCTTTGCAAAATTAGGTTACCCGCTAGACATTTTATAAACACACTTGTTGTACTCACTTAATAAAGGCAACACTAACACTTCGCACTTTAGTTTGTGAAACTACGCGTTCACAGCGTGCAGCGAACGAAAAGTGCGAGCCGAGCAAAGAGACATACGTAGTAGGTACGCTACCTACCTACATGGAAGAAATCTTAAATGATCTCGTAGGTAAACAGACACAGATAAAATGTTTGACAATAATACGCTAAAAAAAACGCCTAGGCTAAGTACACTATCATAAAAAAAATTAATTACTTCTGACACTGGTCCTCAAACGAATTTGATTGGTCGCCGCATTAATCTATTTTTATCAGAGTGGTCTTCATACTGCACCGTGAGGAAAGGGTTTAAAAAAATTCAAAAATTTAAGTTTGGAACAAGTGTCAAATCTATCTTTACGATCTTACGATAACATTCAAAATTTTAGCGGGAAACTGTGGCTACAAGACTACAAGCAGCAAATGAAATAAATTGACAAATTGGAAAAATTTATTGTTCTTATTATCTAAGCAGTCCATTTGAGGCATCTTGTGTCTAAGTGTGTCCCCAGGCAGCGAACGCAGCAGTAACGCGCTCCACAAGGTATGCAAGTGTAATTCGATGGAAAACCACACACAGCACAGAAATGTCGATCGGGGAATCTGAAAAATATAAATTCAATACATTAACACAAGAGTTTAGTAATAAAAATACTTGTGTATTTAATTAAAGAAAGGGCAGGAGACTGGGAACCAAGCCCTATCATGTCAGAGGTCAGTTTATAGTCCAACCAGACCTCTACCATTCATTTGGGTAGATATAGGATATTCTTAGGTCATTCGTTTGTATTAAACAGTGAGTGACGTATATAGAGGAATATATGGTCAATTCATTCAATACTTACTTAGAAGGTGGCACTTGCGCAGACAGATAATTAGGCGGGTCTGGTCTAAAACTCGCATCTTCTTCAACTAACTGCGCAAATGTCTTCCGAAATCGCATCTTATAATATTCTGCACTTTTAGCCTTTTTCTTTCTAGTAGGCTTTTCATTCGAGTCGGCGAATTTCGGCACCTTCTTCGACATAACCAGGTCAGCGTGTGGGTCCTCATGGAAATTGTCTTGCTCAAGTGCCTCAATGGCTTTTCTAGCTCTACGCTTTCTAGCAGCATCGTCTAGAACTTTCTTCCTCTCCGTTTCCCTGTTACCCCTCCCTGAAGCCATGTTTACAGTCCTTTATCATGTACTGGTATGCTAAGTTGGTCCATCAAATCATCCACACGAGCTTGAAGTGTCTCCACAATGTCTGCAGATATGAACAAGTGTGTTTCGTCCAGGTCTTGGAGTATAAATTTTCTGCCAAGAGCTAACGTCTCATCCAAGTGCAGAAGGAATTGTTTCATTGCTGGGTCACTGAAATCATAATGTCAAAGAAACGAGGTGTGAGCGCTGAAGAAAAGAAAATTAGAATGTTGGAGATATTCCATCATAGTAAGGATTTCTTTCAGCTGAAGGTAAATAAATAACATATCTTATCTTATTTTAGCTAATAATAATTGTTTTTAAACTTATACATTCTAGTAATATATGAAATGCAAGTCCTGTATATAGTTTGTTCAAAATCTACTTCTGTATGAATAATGAATGAAAGTATACATACTAATAAATGGTTATTATGATGTTAAATACATTGAGGATTTACTTCAAGATTTAGGTTCAAAGGTGAGTAACTAAAGTACCTAAAAGTAATAGTAAAATAAGACATCTTCCATTTATTCTGTAAAATGTAAGATATTACATAAAAAGAAGCTCCTGGCTCTTTTAATATATATTTCTAACATTCTCAACTATTCTTGTTAAATTCAGGAATTGGAGAAGATAGCACCTAAAGAGAAAGGCATCACAGTGCAGTCTGTCAAAGAGGTAGTGCAAAGCTTGGTGGATGATCACCTTGTTGATTCAGAGAAGATTGGAACTTCTGTCTATTTCTGGTCTTTTCCTAGGTAAATTATTTTTAACTGATTTGCCTTAGATTACCAAGGTTATAGGGCCGATTCTCAAGTTGGGCAGTTTTATTAGGAATTTCAAAAATTATGGGTAAATAGCTCATCACTTCATAGAACTTAATAATCATCATTAGGCATACGCGAAATGCAGATGTACCACAGTACACCTCTGCCTAACTCTTCAGGGATGAAATGCTTAGTACTATATTGTGTAATGGTGACTATTGTTTCAGCAAAGCTAAAAATATAAAGAAAAGAAAACTACATGATTTACAAACTGAAGTTGATGAGTGCTCAAAGAAGTTGAAAAAGACAGAAGACTCTATTGTAAATGAATCTGTATGTATATCTACACATAAACAACATAACACATGTAGGCTACATTACTACTTTTACATTACACCTTTTTGGTGAGCCACATATGGCCACTTTTTGATATACGTCAAGAAAAAATCTATGCCACTAATGACAGATAAAAATTTAGTGATATTTTCATTGATGTGTAATATTAGATTGTATAAGTTTTACGATAATATAGCATCACTTCTACACACATTAACAGTGCAATATAGTAGGCCCCTTAATGAATGCTACAATATCTCCATGTGTACTATTTGTACTGTAATATGACCATTTTCATCATCTTAACACATGGACTGACGATTTAAATATTATAGAAGTTGATGCCAACTGTCTCTAAAACCTTTAGTCATACAACAAGTTAAAGGACTTATTTGGTTCTGGTGCCAACAAGTAATAACATTTACATATTTATACTAGATATCTTTACGAGTTGTTCTTAACATAGGAATAAATTCTAACCAATTTTTACAATGCACTTGAATTTAAGTTTAAAAACAAACTCAACATATGAAGCAAGGTGAGAAGAGGAAAGAAACAAGAAACATATCTGTGACAAACAAAATAATTATGTTTTACTTTAGAAATAAATAATATTACTAAATTAATTATCACAGATTGGAAGAGAGTCATGTGAGGAAAGGCACCAAGTGTTATCAATGTTAGAAAGTCTCGAGAAACAAGAAGAAAAACTTAAGAAAGAATTGCAGCGGTACAGAGATTCTGATCCTGAATACATTGCTCAATTAAAAACAGAGACCCAGGTATACAAACAGAATGTAGTAAGGGTTTGTAACTACATATTCATATTACATAAAAAATAAAGTATTTTTCAGCTAATAATCTGACAATTCTATCAATAAAATCTCCAATTAAAGTTGTATTGTTTACTATACAATAACAACTTTAAATGGAACTATTGGTGACTATTATTCCCTTTACTGTAATGAGGATACTGCCATAATTGCTATGCTTACCAAACAGATTCATGATTGCAGTGTGTTGTGTAAAGAAATAGAGAGATCCAAATATTATATTCATTGCAAATACAAATTAATAATATCTTACAGGATTTGAAAACAGCTGCAAACAGATGGACTGAAAACATCTACATACTTAAGTCTTACATCAAAAACACTTTTCAAATGGAAAACGACGTGGTTGATCAAAATTTCAATATTCCAGTGGACTTGGATTACATCGAAATTTAATGATAACATAACCTCATTTGTAACCTATAGTATTATCTAAAAAATTGTATGTTATTGTCAAAACCCATTTCGTGGAATATTTTCTAACTTTAATTAAAATTGTATCGGTTTTATACTATAATTTTACCCTCTTGTTCACATTTCTGGATTGTGTGTTGCAATATGAACCGGTAATTGATAAGTTATTGACATATTTCTAGATGGGCAGTTGGGGGATCTATGTTTATAAAATAGTGTTTGTGAGGCTACAAACACTATTAAATTGCACTGGTTTATTAAAATGTACTTGAATTATAAACAAACTTTTGTTGTTTACATACCATTCTACAAGAACACCTTTCATAACATTCACCATGGTTCATTTTATCAAACGGCGTGTGTTATACTTAATATATAAAAAGACAGATAATTATTCTGTTTAGACGGTAATAATCTTTACAGGAATTATTTGAGCACCCGATTTTAGGAAATAATAAATCCCAATATCTTTATTCAAGCTCTTGCGAGACAGACTGACAATTGAATTTGACATTGACAAGACAATTGACAAATTTTTAAAGTGTTGCCACTTTGCCGGCTGGCGTGCGGGCTCCATCGTAATTCTTTAAGTATTTATACAATTACATGATTATTTATTTTATTTTAAACAGACTATTCACGCGAAATTTAATTCAGATAATTGGTTAGTGCGTAATGGAAGTTTGTTACTGATACGGTTAATTAACTAGGTAAGTATTTTACTTGCAATGATCTACTTTTTTGAGGGACCGGTACAACGGTAATGGAATTGGAGTCCCCAGTACTTATAACCACACCTGAAAAAGGTATATCGTTGTCGCACCTACCTTCAGCATAGCTCAAGAATGCACGAAGTTGCGCGATTTGTTATTCACGATTTCCGTCTTAATTCGGGCATTAGTCCAGATATTTATAAGTATGAGTCCCATGAGTTGTCTGTAAAGTTAATATCGCATTTTAACTGCGGCGCGGCGGCGGGCATATCCCGGTGCTCTGATTTCATAGTCTCGTATCCGTGTCTTCATGACACGTTACAGATCTGCCTGCCAGTGCTGTCAGTGCAAAGTATTACAACAATCATTGGATGCAAGCATTTGTTTTGGATTTTTTATTTTACTTTGTGCCTACTTACTCTTTTTTTTGTGAACTTGAAATTATACAAAAATGTAATAAAGAAATATGAAATTATACACATGTTTATATAATTTGCCAAAAACCGCAAAGGTTAAAAAAAATCTAATTTATTATTACTTAGTTTATGTAATGTGTGTAGCAAAAATAAATCGTTTAAATGATTTAAAATATTAGGAAAGGTGTAAAAAAAAGTTTACCTTACCTTACTTTAAATTTTGCATGCCAACTAACTGTAATGTTGTGCTTTGAATCTTATTAACACCTGCATGTAACTCATTTCATGCAAACAAACGTGTGTTTTGACGACACGGTTGGCGCAGTGGACGGAACAAATATTTGTATGTTCTACAGATAGTTGTTTCGGGTCTGTATGCTTGTAAACTGTACCCACGATATAGGAGAAATCCTAGTGTGGGGGCAATGTTAAAAAAAAGTATTCTATTCTGGTACACAAAGAAAACAAACTTTTGGCTACTCTCTGAACCACATAGCAAGGCATACAAGACCACATAGAAACGTGTAGGTAGTTGAAATAAAACCAATCACTTAATAAAAACTATATTATTAATTTCCTATTAAATAAACAACATTGTAATTATGTAGGTAGCAGTTATGTACATACATACATTAGTATAAAAAGTATTGGGAAAGTAGTTTAGTGACTAGACGAAATAAATACTTATTGTATCAATAAAATCAATAACTTAAACGCTTACACTCAGTGAACAGTGTATGCTGGAAGACAGACTAAATAATACCTAAGCAAATAGGTATGCACAAATGTTGAGAGTAAAAAACAGTAGAAAACAATTGATATTATGTATACATAACTAAAACACTTGCTATTAAAATTACTAGCACTTGCTTTTTTTTCTTCTTCAAACTCAAACTTTTATTTGCTTCCACAATGGTATAAATAGATGGTTAGTAAAATTGTAGGTATAGTACATTGTGGATCCTTTCTCGGGCTTCGTACTCCTCTTCGTACTCTGTGGCAGCGGCAAACAAATTTACAGCTGGTAGATATCTCAGGTTCCATCTGAGATCGTAGGTATCTTCTTTTTTTAGGGTTGCAAGTAAAAAATAATTTTAGTCCCTCAAAGATTATATCATACGCTTTCTTTACGGATTATAACAAAAGTATGTACAATAAATAAGTCCACATTATTTCAAAATCAAAATCAACAGTGCTGCTGAATGATACAATTTACAAATGTCAAAGAGTTAGAAGAATGTTGATTAGGTAGAAAGCAGACGACATACAATCAGTTGTCGGTATCGTTTTACATAAAAACTGGGTCTTGCAAAAGCGACATTTCGGCCAATCAGCAGCAGAATTGAAGAATAGATAGAAAGACATAGTTGTTAACTGTCAGAATAAGGTGACAGTTCAGACATATTGAGATACAAAAACATACATATTTCTGTCCCCAGTCGATACTGGCCGAATAGTCAGTTGCCATAATAAAAAAAAAGTTTCTATGTATTTCTGTCATCTGCGATATTTTTGGGTTGGTTCAAGCATAACTAGGTGCAACTGAATATTAGCTTGAAATGATGATGAATATGAAAATACTCATGATTGCATCGTAGTTACTCGTGTAAAATACGAGGCAGCGAGGTACCTTTCTCCTAATAATAACCGAGACTCTTAAGAGATAGCGGGTTGCCCAGCCATTAAAATATATTTGGATTTTAGCGAAAGTTACATTATAATAAAAGGTGAAAATTCTATTTACAATAATTATACTGTTTTCATTCCAGCTGCTTATAACCTATATTTTTAATATTTACAATGTACAGATATGTGCTGAAGGTACATACTTATATCTAATCAGGGTCATCCGTTGTAAAATTACAATATTTTTTTTATGAAACATGAAAAGTATAGTTTTTTGTGTGGTTTTGTCACTTGTAAGTTGTAACTGACAATCAAGAAACTTACTCTATGCAAGAAACTTTAAATAAGTTATAATGACTGGTAGGTATGTATATTTAACTAAATTGACTAAAAAGGACAATTAAATTTATAATCAACTTAATGGAATCTAATAGTTTGGCATCATGACGACGAAATAAGAATAGAATCACAAAACTATTTGGATGTTCGTTACATAATTCGATAGCAAGATGTTATTAAAATTTTGATTGCTTTTCATTTCATTCAGGCGCTTGATCTAATCTCTCATCTTAATTTTATGATAATTTAATTACAGGATTTTTATAATAACATACCCTGATTGCGTGGTAATTTCTCAAATTAAGGCAGATAGACAGGGCTGTATAGTCTAGTTTCTGCCTAGAAGTTGAAATTAGTAATTAAGTATCTACTGTAGAAAATACAGATATTATTTTAACGTTAAACGAACTCACAATTGTTCCTAGCCCAGGGGTGCTTTAACTTAGAATGTTCGCCATTTACCACAGAATATTTAGGCAGCAATTGGTTGACTACTTACTACTATACCTAATACACATAGATACGATTTTTTTAAGTCTTTCAAGGGGTTTTTTATTATTTCGACTCCTGCGATTATTTCGGAAAACATAAAAACGTTTGAGCACCCCTGCTTTAGCTCATTTTTCTGGTCTTGGTAAGCTCGACAGTAGGTAAGCATATTATATTAAATAATCTCTCTAAAGACCCTCCCCAAGTAAAATCTTTAGTAAGTTAGTTTATAAGGTACACTTAGTCAACTCCGTACCGAATCATTCCTCTACAACACGAGCATATCGTTACATAACAAAGGAAAACTGATAATATGTCACTCCACGTCTTCCGATGGCACCAGGCTAGCGTAGCATAAATCCTTTGCAGGTTAGCAGACTACACATAGGTTCCACATAATTTAACATCACGTTTATATTCTCCAAAGGGTAAGGCAGAGGTGTTCTATTGTACGCCCACCTCTTGCTACCTGTCATATGTATAGGTTTCCAGAGTATTCTTTAACCCAAGTGACTGTCAAGCTATTTCAACCGCAAGGCTATCACTACTTTTACTTTATTTTTGAAAAGTGGTAGGTATTGTACGATGGTGGAAGTAAGTATACTCTGTTCTCCTCTGTTCCTTTGCTTAATTAACTTATAAAAATAGATTAACAGGATTGAAAATTATCTAAAGGCAGGAAGAAGCTCTCAGTGCTACTTGCATCCTTGCCGTCGAAATTAGTTTCTAAATGTTTAATTCCGTTCTCGTTTTCACAACACTTGGGGAAAGGTGCCATATTGTCCGTCTTGTAGATGAACGACTTGCTGTAGTTCTCTTTGGACCGCTCCTGATTGTTGTTTGCCGTGGACCTGAGGCCACGACTCCTTCCTCAGAGCTTTGATGAGCCGTTGTTGAGTAGCCGGACGCTGCTCTCGCGGCCGACGCTGGTTCTGTCAATGAAATTTAATATAATTTTTATTCTGAACTAGAACCTAGAACTAGATGAAGCTTTGTACAACAAATGAAGGAGAAAGTAGGAGTCGAGTCGTATCAAGAGGTCAAAAGGAAGGCAGAGGATAATAAGCAGTGGCAATTGCACAGCTGATCTCTTAAATTAAAGAAGAAGAAGCAATGTAAGTATGTTCTTCTTTGGGTGCGTTATAAATGTTCAGATAAAATTTATCTTGCAGCTATGCTTGCCTGCAAATTTAGCATTAGCAGTTCTTGTATGGATGCTATTGAAAAATCAGCCCTAAGAAGAGATAATGTCTTGCTTTTATATGACGAAACATAAAATTTTAATATTCAACTTACGTTCTGGGTACCATGCTGATATTAGTTTTCCTGCTGGAGTGCAATCTTCTTGATGTAGACAAGGAGAGGGACCCTCGCGGGCCGTGTGTGGAACTACTCCGGCAGAGGAGGTACCTGTAGACAAAAATAATAATTATGGAGTTTGTTGTCCGTTTTTAGAAAAGGCAATAGGCAACTAGTATGAGTATTCATCATCAATAGAACAACTGTCTCATTGGTCTAGTGGTCGCGAATACGACTGCTGAACGTGAAATGCAGCGTTCGATTTCCGAGTACAGTAAAGTATTCTCCAATTTTATTATGTTCAAATTCTCAGTATTACCTCGGAGTTCGGTACTGTGCCCTGTGAATGGAAAAACGGCTTAAAATAGGTCTCAATTAGGGATGTTACGGAGCTTCGACTCCGATTCCGATATGTCGGAACCTCCGATTAAAATTACACCTCCGAATCCGGCTCGGGTTCCGATATATCAAAACGGAGGTATACATCGGAGTTACAAGTTATGACTTGCTATCGCTGCAGCGCTACCGAGCGCTATTAACGTGACGCTGTCAACTGACGGAGTATATGTGTTCTGTACAACTGAAGAAACGAAGAGTGAATGAGTTGCGACAAGTTTCTTCTTTCTTATTTATTTACATTTTACATTCGTAGATTTGCTCCGACTCCGACTCCGATTCACCTCCGACTCCGCGGAGGTCACTACGAGAACCTCCGACTCCGATTCCGCCTCCGATAAATCTACCTCCGTAACATCCCTAGTCTCAATTATGGCATTAGCGAAATGTGGGTGTACGGTAGTATTGGTAATGTTGTAAATCCGAGGCCAAATTTTTTAAGCCAGGTTAACCAACCTGGCTTAAAAAAAAATTCTTAATACTTTGCTTCTTGTGATCTGTATGAATAATTTAACTTTGATGTCCATAACGTCGCTTTTATCATCAAGCTAAGACAATTCGAGTAATCCCTTTGTGGACATATAAGCAAGCTTCCGTATCCTGAAATTTAAGGTCCTTCAAAGGGACTCGACCAAAAATTTTGCCGCTGAAACAAAATATTAGCGCTATGTCCAGGAATGTACAGGAAGGAATGAATCCGAGACCCGGCGCATAGCTCTGTACGAATGTTGTTGAAACTTCTGTATTTAAAAAATATTTATAGTGAACATTCATATTAGTAATTTAATAAGGTATCGGGTAATTATAAAACTTGTCACTCACACACTATGTTTTATAATAAGCGTGCAATAAACCCGATAGTTTCAGACAATAGTGTATTGTTGGATTGATCTTGGGCAAAAACATTCACATCAAGATAATTATGCCTCAGAATCAGAATTATTAATTTGGTAAAAGATATATAAATAGATACATTCTGCTAATTTTGGATGGCATTGCTCGTAAATAATCACTAATCTTGCCAAATAATTAAGATTCAGACGCACATTTTTCAATTTTCAAGTCACATGAATTACAAAACAAAAGAAAGTCCTTTGTCCCTTCTGATGTAACTCATGCGAAGGGACAAAGGGTTTTCTTTTGCTTGTGTCCGATTCCAATCTAGTAGCTAAAATTACTTATCCCTCGAAACATAATATATACCTATCGTCACGCCTGTATTCCCCGACGGGTTAGGCACAGGTGTAATTGTACATTTCGCTCATGTCGTTATTGAGTCCCATGTTATAGAGGACGAGTCTTTTGCCATATACTGGGCACAATTCGAAATTCCGAGCCGCTATTGAGAATTTCCATACAGGAAAACCTAATTAAAACTTGAAAATTACCTGTTGAAGTGTTTCCTGAAGATACCACTTGTGCAGTACAGGGCTATAGGGTTTACACAACTGTTGAGAAATGACAGACAGAAGCCGATGATCCTCAGTGCATGCCACCAACCATTGTAATCTTCCTGTGCTGTCGGGCTGTGAAAAAGAAAAAAATATTAAGTACCGTGGTCACAGTTCTAAAGCCACATTGTTTAGGCTAATTTGTGAATTAAAGAGCTCGCGGGAATGTTGGTCCCGATTGACATGCGATATATAATCACTAAGGGCTTTATACAACCTCTAAAGTTTAACAACCGCCTAAGTTTAAGGCATCGGTATCTCCAAGTAAATGGGTTTCAGAGATCAGCTGGCAGTCGCTCCGTGTAAAATAGTGATATTCTTCCGAATGTTTGGACTGACCATAACAAACTATCACGCCGGCATCCCCAAAGTGTTAAGCAGGAATATAACTTTTATATTGCACACCTATCACCTATGCCGTTAATAAGACTAGTCGGAATAGACAGAATGCCATCTACCCCCATATACATTACTAGCTTCCGAACGCGGCTTGGCCCGCGTGGATTACGAATCCGTGCATTTTCCCGGGATAAAAAGTAGCCGTGCTGTTCCAGACTATAATCTATCTTCGTGCCAAATTTCATCCAGATCTGTTCAGCCGTTCTGGCGTGAAAGAGCAACAAAGATCCATCCATCCATCCATCCATCCCCACAAACTTTCGCATTTATAATGTTAGTAGGAAAAGTAGTAAATAATAAAAGATGGCGGCATATTTCTAAACTAAACCAGTTTCCTACTCCACAGAAGGAAACCGGTTTAGAAATATGCCACCGAAAAATGCTCATGCATTTTTAACTATCAGTTTGTGATACAGGCCAATATTCAGCAATGGATTGAAGGTCACAACAAATTAATGATTAGTCAAAGAGAACTCTTGGCCTACAGTCGTCTCATTATTTTTACTATTCAGATATTTACTCAGTACCTATTCCTTATAATTCAAGCATTAATTCAAGGGATCGAGCGTGCTTCACACTCGTGACGTCACACGACACGTCGGGTCCAACAATATAAAGGTCATCGGTCACGTAACCGTTCTTGTTTCGAACCTAAACGTAACGCATTCTTGGGCAGATGCGCGTACGTGACGTGACCCTTAGTTACTTCTTGTAGGTATTGACTTTTTCTTGCTCATTTTCAACCATAAGTAAAGAAATGGGACGTTACTATTACGACCTGAAAGGAAATCATTACTGCTCAACCGAAAAAGGAAAACATTTTGAGGAAATCAGCTAGTTATAGAATAAAAAGAAATACCTTGTGTCTCTCTTTCAGAAGGGAGGCTTGAGACCTAGCAGCATATTAATTGGTTGACGATCATGAATAAAGGATTATTGCCAAACTATGACAACGCTTGGCTAATGGATGTCATGGTGTTTGCAGAATGTTGTGAGTAGGGTGACGCGACAAAATTTTGTAGCACTCCTGGTAGCCTAGTTGGATGATGCTTCTGTCTCCTTTATACATAATTTCTTAAATGCCTTATCCGACAGAAACATAAATCTAGGACCAGTCTCTTACCAGTAATAAAACCACATCATGAAAACATGTGAGGGTAGGAAGCACGCAGCAAAAACTAGGACGAAAGCTAACACTGTGACTGCCACCTTTCTTCTTGCTCGCATCTGAAAAGAAGGAAATAATTTCTTGAATAACTAAAATTAACTCACTTTGCCTATTAGCCTTAGAGAAGATAGATAATTTAGTAGAGACTTAAGGCATATCTGGAGTTCAGTGAAGATGCACAAACATGCCAGTATTCTCCGAAGGGTTAGATAGAGGTGTAGGAATTGATTGTACACATATTTCGCCGGCGCCATTATTGCTTATTGCTATCGACTGGACATTATAAAACTCCGCGCTGTTACTGACATTTTTAGTAAAACTTTGTCCGATCTGGGAATCGAAACTTCCTCACGCTCTTCAGCCGCGCTTGCAACTCCTAGACCAATGACGTTGGTGGGTTGATTAGACAGGTAAGAGATTTAATCATTATGGCTACTACCTGTCTCTGAGTCCCCTGCATTTCTCCAGGCATGTTCTGTGTGCTCAGTACCAGATGTCGCGCCATCAGGATGTAGAACAGTGCTATGACGGCCAGTGGCAAGGAGTAGTACACCAGGAACCTCATCAGGACGACGCCTCGGGGGTAACCCTCGCCCCATTCCACTGGGTAAGGGTAACAGACTAGGAACTGTAAAAAAATACATAACTATTATAATCACTATAATTATCTCGACTACACAGTTCATGCGTTTCACGAAGATTCATAAAAACCATACGACACGCGCTCGTCAATTGCGAGAAATATACCCGAGATTACTAATTGTGTAGACACGATAATTAGATTGAGCTGCACGAAAACATTTTATTGTGCTTTACTGGTCAAGACCGTTGAAACTAAGGTATGGTGAGATATTATTTGGGTACTAAATCAGGTCCGAACTTACAAAATCTAGAAGTCGACCCGCCGTCCTAACGCGTTTCGGCATGGTGGGTCAACTCAGTTATTGCTATATTTTCGAACATAAAGAGGTAATAATTTATTGAATAAAGGTTAAAAACCTTGGTGCATTGTAATATTTCAATTAAAGTACCTATTAGCCTGAAAGTAATTTTTAGTTATCTACTTTGCCCAAATAAGGTCCAGGGTGACACCTATTTAATTTTAATTATATCACATTACTATTGTGATGTTGCAAATAAAGATTTGATATGAAAAAAATAAGAATATTTTTCTCTTTGTCTCCTGTTATTTTTATGTTCGTCTCCGACTTATTCTCAGTATCATCTAAAAGCTTGCCCGAGTCGCGAATTTTTTTTAACGATAATGTGTTATTCAAACAAGTAAGATTCTCCGTTAGAATCTATTCTCGTCGCTATAAACCCAAAAAATATTTCTTGGTGTACGAAATTCTCAATTCCCCATAGACACGCCGGAATTTCCCATCTGTTGTTACATCCAACTCCCAATGCACATACCGCTGGCGGTTCTAACGCTTATTGGCAGGTCCTTTGGGAATTAATCACGAGATGATTGATATTATTGTTAGACTTCTTAATAAGTTCGATAACCACCGATAGCCATGTGGCTGAACGCTTTGATGCAGGAGGGTCTGAGATTAGCGGCGTGCACAGAGTTTTTAGACAGGGTAGGCAGAAACTTTTATAAGCTTACTTACCAATAATACCTACTGCAAGTTGGTATGGGTACATCGTCTTGTCGATTAAATAATGACGTATGTGATTTGCCACCTCAAATATCTTATAGTAAATATTTATCTGAGTTATGTAGGGTAGGCAGTGTCTTTTTGTCTTTATGCACCGCACGCTACTGTCTGAGATAGATCCTGACTTTCACCTCTTTGTGTAATTCATGTGCGGATCAGAATTTGATTAAGTATTTGGCTTCGCAGTCAATGAAAAAATACCCTGAAGAAACCAACTTCCGAAGTACGAATTCAGTAATGGAATATTAGGTCTAGCATATTTTTTTAATCTGTGCACCCGAGTTCCTTATAATAGGGATTTCAAAAGAGGTACCTACATGCAACCTGCCAACAAGAGACTATGGACCAGTTTTCTTTGTTCGGCGGCTGATTACCAGCAATGAGACAGTAATAGACTGAATCAGTAAACATCTTGACAAATGGAATTTGTTAACCCAGTACCTACTCCGCCATACAGACTTCTGTACACTGTTATAGCATCTTCTGTGTTTCTAATTTTTAAGTGAGAGCTAGTGCAGACACGTTATAAGGCCCATGTTCACCGACAGCATAACAGATTTAATACGTAATTATACGTTTAACACGAGCTTTTTGTATAGGTAAACGGCCGTTCCCATTTTAAACATCATGTTATATTGTTGACAGTACGGTTTGCGCAGTGGTTGCGAGATCGATTACTGAGCTACGTTTCGCGGGTTCGATTCCCGCACGGAACAAATATTTGTATGATCTACAGATAGTTGTTTCGGGTCTGGGTCTTTGTGTATGTGAATACACACCGTGCCTCGGAAAGCACGTAAAGCCGTTGGTCCTGCGTCCGATCTCTCTCCGGTCGTGTCGAATTGCCGTTCCATCGGACTATGAGAGTAAAGGAAAAGAGAGAACCTGTGTTTGCGCACACACTTGTGCTCTATAACATCTCCTGCGTAGTTGGCTAATCTCCGGTGAGATTGACCGCCGTGACCGAAATCGGTCAGGATGACATTATTCTATTGTTGTTGAACACGGCCCCAAGAGTAAGTATGTTGAATATTGTCACGGCTCTAACTTAGTACCTAAATAGCAGTCGGCACACCTTCATTTCACACAATTCTATAGGTCTATACTGTACTGAATATCATACCGTCTATTTTCTCCGTCAGAAATCACCCTAAGATCACCCTTTCAAGATCATACCCAACAGATGAGCAAACAATTTCTAAATTACAAAGAACTAACTATACCAAGCCAATTATTTTAAACCAATAAAGTTGGAGAAGTAAGTTTAGTTTTCCAATTATTCGCGGTAATGTGTTGTAACCTCAACTTATAACCCAATTAACCCAAACTGTTACAAGGATTGGTTGGCTCCACAGAACTATTTAAATCTGATGATTTTGTAATTTATTACTATCGCTAGGAAGAGTTTGAAAGTAAAAGTTTGTTCAAAGTTTGTTCAAAATAATATTATTTGGTTGAAAAGTACATATACATAAAGGTCGTTTCTATGTTATGTTTCTCGTTTGTTCCCGGGCTTATTTTTATGTAGGTCGCCCTAATTTCTTTTTCTCCCTATGGGGGTCGCAGTATAATAGGATGGCTTAGTGCATATCAAATGACGGATATTAGAAAACTATCTATGTATACAAAAATGCTACTATAATTATATTTCCGAACGCGGATGGATTGGTATTCAAAAATTGCTTTTCTGGAGGTGCTCATTAAATGCCACAATTAAATGGTAGGGAATCTTTCATCATATGATGAAAATGGATCGTTTCTCATTGCCGGGCGCCTCTTGTATCTTAATGAGATAATTAAATTTGTAAGTATCTCTTTGCACTTATATTGATTCCATGACGCAATTACGCTCGGGAAATTAATTCTAAAGATAAGAAGAAAGAAAAGAGAAGAGATAAATTCTACCGCGAGCACAAAACCTGCGACCTTCTGCTTTTGTACAGGAGTCAATCTGTTGGAGGTTGACTCCGCGGTCGAATTTTATTACTTTTCTGCACTATAACTTTATATAATTTGTCAAATATATTTATTAGCTTCAGAGGTAGACAGAATGATTCTATAGCAAAGAATGTTTGATTAATATACCTGAGTAGTGGGATTGACGACGAACGCCCGCACGTAAGACCCAATGTACGCAGGAGTAGCGAACAGCGCTGCTAGTATCCAAATGCCGATTGCTGTTGCTACAGTCAGTCGAGTAGCTCGCCTGCTGCCCCCTGTGGACAAGAAATTGTGTGTGAACATAACATCACGCTTGTATATCTCGAAGGGTTCAGCTGAGGTGTACACACAGATCACAGTTTTGCTATTTACCGGGCACCATTTCCAAGCACTGGACTGTAATTGAGAATTTCTTAACCCAGTACTTTAGCTTAATGATAATCGAACCCAGAATTCACGGCCAACCGCTGTGCTTGCGACAAATAGATGTGAAATAATTAGACGGCAAGGTTGGCGCAGTGATTAAGCAAATAGCTTTCTTCGTTTCGTGCTGCGAGCTCGTGCCCGCAGCTCGCTTATGTGAGATGTATGTAGGTATGTAAATTGTACCCACGATACAGAAGAAATCTTAGTAGGGACCGATTTTGTTTAAAGTCTGCCTCAGTACGGTTACTGAGCGACAATCATTTGCCACAAAGCCAATTTCACAAAAACCTTACAAAACGTTATACAGAACCAGTTAAAATAACGACCGACAGGTGGCGTTATGGTTGTCAGGACCTACGTCAGCGTTACATACGTTTTCGGAATAAGTTATAAAGTGTTTTGTTTTCCTCGCATCGTTACACATTTTACCTTTTTTCCGACGCACGAACAATTGTTATTTTTTCGACGATGATTAGCCACTTGTTTTTAAACGTGGTCTGTGGGGGCTGTATGAGTTGTATTAAGGTTGTTCATTGTATTTTCAGTGTTCCATATTTTAGACATAAATTCTTCCTTCTTCTTTTTCTTAAGGTGCCTCTCCGACTAGCGCAGGTCGGCAATCAGCTTTGCAAACTCCTCTCTATTCCTCGCGAGGTGAAACAGTTGGGCAGCATTCGCAACTCTTGTCCTATAAATTCTTGCGCACTAGTGCAATTCCAAAACCAATGGACGCAAGCCGTTTGGTGTGGTCGCTCCGTGTTGGAAATACTAGGTAATGTCAAAACTAAGCTATGTGGCCAGTCTTGGTTCTCGTCTAGGTCTTGGAGCACGAGAGAACCCTAAAAGTTTATAAACTGACATGGTCACTAAGACAATTTTTATAATTTAAAACTTATCCCTGTATCTACTTGGTGCTACATGGTGAAATTCCAAATGTGCATATCATCAATGTGCACACTTGGAAGCAGCGCTTAAACTGAAATAAGTCCGTTTTTAATTCGGACTCGTTTTTGTTAGTCTAGTCTAGTTAGTCTAGTCTAACAAAAGCGAGTATATCTATTAGACATCCACAACGTCAACATTAACTTACCTTAGAAATGTTCCAGCGCGATATTGCGATATGATTGAAGGCACAAATCATATCTACCAATATTTGTATAGCGACATATTACTAATGTCCCGATATTAATGTTTACTTAACTCAATATATGATACATTGATCTCCGAAGCCGGAAAAGCTTGGATGCGCACGGAGCGGAATAATACAATACTTTTGGGTCGACGTTCCAATATAAAAAGTTATTATTATAATACTACATGAATTAAATCACCGAAACATGTAAAAATCCATGAAAAGCATCATACTCTTCTCAATCGTATCATTGGTTGAGCACCAAAACTTAGGGTTGGTTTTGAACCGGCTTTAATTAAATAATGGGGTTTACTGCCCACGGTGCGACCGAATTTAGGTAGTTACTCGGGGGCTTCTTCCGTACCCTCGTTCTCAATATGCCAACATAACTTAAGCGAGTATTGCTGCGCTCCCTCTTGATATAGGGTGAGTGGGGGGAAGATGAAAAACGGGGTAACACAAAAAGTCGTTTTGTGTTACCCCGTTTTTAGTCTTCCCCAGTGTTACCCCATTTTTCATCTTCCCCCCACTCACCCTACACATATATGCATAAGAGTATTCTGCAATTGTAGGCAAGTATAACCAATTACATTGTTTAGTCAACTCTTCTCAAATCATTCAAATCGTGTTAAATTCGTTTCGTGCCGTTGATCCGTTGGCCGTCTGCTGCAGCCCTTAGTAACTTTTATCGGAGGAGAAAATGCTCATTTTATGCGAAGAACACACTTTGTCACACACACACATTGTCGCATTACTATTTCATTATTTCGATTGCACGTCACAAATGCTTTATGTAGGTACTTATCACTGAGTGTTTTGTAAAACATCGTCAACAAAGGTACAATAATACAACTCAGGGATTAAAACGCCAAATGCCTGCCAGAAACGTATTTCACGCCTTTGAAGAGCTAAATGTAAATTCATTTATGCGGTAATCAGATGTCAAGACAAACAAAACACAATTTGAACAAATTCCGAGTTTGTTTGCCGATACACTCAACAGCTCAATTTCTACTTTGTTGAATATATCCACTTCAATGTTACTGAAACTGCGTCAATCAGAAACTGAGGGTAAAAACGGTTTGGAAATTAGCTAGTAAATACATTTAGGTAGGGGAAAAAAGAAAATGGAAGAAACGATTGTTTTTCGTTTTACACGATTTTCAATGAAAAATTTAGTACATTTATAAGTTATAATTTGATGTGTGGTTAAGTGTTTTTGTGTCGTCATAGTGTCACGCCTGTATTATTAAAAGAGTTAGACAGAGGTGTAAATACTATTAGAGTGCAAATAACTTTGCTCCGTCTAGTTACTTCTGAATCGTAGGTACAATTTAAAAAGAAAGATGGAAAGAAACATAATTTATTTTTAAACTAAACACGGCGCTTTGACCTACTAGAGATACATACATTAATTAAAAAAATTGCGACACATACACAGTTTGTTTCGTACGGAAATCAAATTCACAAGTGAGTGAGTCAAATTTACATGTTTGGCGCGGTGCACGAGACAAACGAAGCACCGCGCCAAACATGTCATAAAATGAAATAACTTTACAAAATGATCGTTTCAGTACAAATGTATATTACTATGCACACAAAAAATAACGTAACTTTTACAGCGAAAGAACCTAATAAAACAGTTCTATGTCAGAATTAACGATTGACATTACTATTGTGATTGTTTAGCCTTGCTATAAAACAGAGCAGCAAACAGTTTCGGTAAATAACGTACATCGTAACTCAATGAGATTTATATCCAGCCGAGGCAGGTACGAGGAAAAAATTAACCGCCATTTTATGTGTAGTTTGTAGCCTCATAGAATGGAAAATAATGGTGTTTCATTAAGTTGAAGTTACTATGAGAGGAAACAAAAGCTGTTTATAGGTAAGTGAATTAAAACTATAAACAGGTCTATCCAAAGTTCAGAAAATACCATTCTATTATATGCATGCCTATACTTAAGATGTTACGCAATTCTGAAACAAAATTACTCGAATAAGTATTTTTTTTAAGTTCATAAATTGAGGTCACTTTTTATGGCAGTACTAAAAAAAATCGCCGACCTTTTGGCTGACTAAAAGCTGCCACATTTGCGAGCAAACATCTGCACTTAAATCAGTTGAGGTAGGTATTGCTAAACACTGTTTTTTATTATAATTAAAAATGATTATTCATTATTAATATTTGGCAACTGATAAAACAAAAAAATCTGATAAGTACCTATAGATGTAAGAAAACGTCAAAATTATTGCCGTGAACACGTTGAAGGTAATTCTATTTCTGTTTTCGTAACCTTTAGGTAATCGGTGTATTGTAAACGTAATAGAACTTGGCGCTGGCGCTGACATTGTGTGAAGTACTTTTATGACAGGTAAACAAACATTTTTTTTTTTTTTTTTTTTTTTTATGTCATAGGCGGCAAACGAGCAGACGGATCGCCTGATGGTAAGCGATTAACGTCGCCCATGGACACCCGCAACACCGGAGGAGTCACAAGTGCGTTGCCGGCCTTTTAAAAAGGAGTACGCTCTTTTCTTGAAGGTTTGAAGGTCGTATTGGTCCGGAAATACCGCAGGCGACAGTTCATTCCACAGTTTTGTTGTGCGAGGCAGAAAGTTTCTAGAGAAACGCACAGTTGTGGACTGCCAACCATCTAAATGATGGTGATGGAACTGCTGTCGCGTAGAACGATGGCGGAAAGAGGCGGCAGGGATCAGTCCGAACAATTCAATTTTAATAATCATATTGCATTTGACAAGGGATTAATAGAACTGAACAACGATTTGCTACTGTTATTATTACCTACGTCATTTACACATAACCGCAAACTGTTTTAAATAGGGTAACCCGGTGCATAATGTTTAATAAAAAAATCTTTCTAGGTACTAGTTTTTCAGTCATTTTGATGCAAATATAACTTGAAAAAGTCTTAGAAAATGAATTGTAATAGCGTCGACTGAATAACTTGTAAATGTTAAAGTCACACTTACATTTATAGGTTGATAAAAGATTCAATATATGCTTCGATTTCTCATCAAGTTTTTTACACGTTTTGTCACATTATATTATAACTTTCTTAAGCTGTTCTCAGTGACATTTCGGCTCAATACACCAATTCAGGATCACGTAGTATGTGCCTATACAAGAATAGCAAAAGTCCTACAAGTTGTCCTGATTAATTCTCGCAGCGTTGCCGAGTGAAGAGACGTAAGCAAAGAATAATAAGCTGCGGGTTATAACCCTGGGTTGCTTATGTTGAATATGTATGAACCAACGTATTACTGAAGAGTTCGGCACATAATAAAACAAGGGATGTCTCTGAATATTTGATGTAATATCATGTACATACTGATAAGATGCTGTGTGGTTACTAAAGACACAGTTGATTTGGTAAAGCCGAATTAAAGACGGAGATGGGTTGAAGCCATGGTCGTTGGACTTTCTAAAATAGGGTCGAGCTACATGACTGTAGAATGCGCCCCGTGTGTAAGCCAAGTTTAAACGTTGACTTACATTGTTCTTACACATGTTTCACGAACAATGTTTTATTAGAGTGTGAACATGGAGTTTCTTGCTGGATCTTCTTCATAAAATGACTAATTGAAGCAGCTAAACGATTTGTATGCCGTTTCATGACGTTAAAAGCTTCTCCGAGTGCTTAGTAAGCTCCATATGTTTCAAAACCCCCAAATGGATTCAAAATAACTTTCTTAAGCTTTATCCCTAGTAAAAAATATTCATTTTTTATCATAAGAGCTGTTGGAAAAATCACTCTTAATCTCTCGAGTTTGTTTATACAATTTAGCATCTCGTTAAAAATAATGTTAAACATCCAGACACTAAATGCAAAAACGCCATAAAATAGCAGATGTGATCATTACGTGAACGGAAGGAAATTCACTCGCTAATGTTCTTGGCAATAACAAACTGTAAACTACTTAAAATGTTTTAGCGTCCGAATTACGTGTATAAACAAATAATCTTAATGTTTTGTATACTGAATGAAAATATAGTTTTCAGTCCGAATATTGTTCTGATGGTTATTAGGGCCATGTTCACCGACACTATAACAGATGTTTAAAATGAAAACGGGCGATTACTCCTACTAAAATCGCTGTCAAACGCCTGATTTCTGCCTTAACCGTCGGTTATATCGTCGGTGAAATTAGGCCTTAATATGTATGAGAGATGATCATTCTTATGTATGTTGCTACCTTCTTTTCTTTTTCGAAAACTTCACCTAAATCTGGTGACCCTGGGTTGTAGTGCAAGTTTTCCTCAATCTGGGCCGTAGTAAATAAAAGTAAGTAGTAAGCAAAAAATGTGCGCGCGAAATGAAATTATTTATTTTGCAATTATGATTTTTCAATGATTTTTACACTCCTTATTTAAACTTATAGATGGTGTCGGCCACAAAAGCCGTCGCGTTTACAAAAGTTCACACAAATGTGTGTGCGCCTTCTGTATACCAATCTAATTGTTCGATTGTACAGCTAAAATTGATCGCGTTTCATCAGGATTAATTTAAGTTGTACATGCGAACAAAGTAGACCAAATATGAAAAAACACATCGACAGTTATAATTTGGCCGACGACACGGTTGGCGCAGTGGCTAAGTGATTAGTTTTCTGCGCTAGGTGTCGCGGGTTCGATTCCCGCACGAAACAAATATTTGTATGATCTACAGATAGTTGTTTCGTGTCTGGTTGTGTGTGTCTGAGACATGTATGTTTGTAAACTGTACCCACGACACAGGAGAAATCCTAGAGTGGGGCAAAGTTAAAAAAAAATAATTGAAAGTAGAGAAAGAAAGATTTTGAATGAAAAGTAGTTATAAATTAGATCGTGATAACTGCAGAAGTAATAAAGTCTTTCGCTCTTCGCTGAGCCAGTTAGGGTTCTTTTCAAGTTCTAAATAGACTTAATTCCAATAAGAATTCTATAAATATAAATCATAAGACGGGCGTTGAGCATTTCACTCTATTTCGCCAATAAATTAATTTTATCCAACAAGGTCTGGCTTTGTGTAGTTATAAAATGAATTTCTTCGAAACAGCTCAGATGAAACGATATTCTATATACAGTATACAAATTATTATAAATATTTTTGACAACCTTGGTGTCTTGATGTTCAAGACAATGTAAGATTTCTGAGCGTGAGACCTTGGGTCTAGTCCGAAATTGGCATTTTGTGTTAGGGAATCCTCAGTACCAACTCGGTGTTTGGAATTGTGGCCGGAAGATAGCAATAGGTTCACCCCCTGTAATTTTGGTCTTAATAACAGGTTAGATGAAATGTGGGAATGAGTAGTACTACTAGAAGATGTAGTGACAAGGATAGAGAAAAGTATGCTTCGTTGGTTTGGTCATGTAGAGAGGATGGATGAAAGGCGATTAACGAAAGAGATTTATAACGCGGTTGTTAATGGAAACGCCAGGAGGGGACGCCCTAGAAGAACGTATACGGACCTTATTGATGGTGTCCTTCAAAAAGGTCAGGTGCGCAGTACCCACAACCGGCGTTCATGTATGAAACGATGCATGAATGTAAATGAAGCAAAAAGGTTATGTAAGGATCGCAGCACGTGGCGTTCCGTAGTGTCTGCCTACCCCCATGGGAAAAAGGCTTGACTATATACTACTATACGTCTCTCCCTACCCCTTATGGGATAACAAGCGTGAAGCGATGTTATGATATGGAATCAAGGCTCGTCTCGTCACGAGTGGCGTGTGCGGTGACTGTCTACTTAATTTATCGTTACGAAGTAGTCTGTTAGTGGTCAGCCCCTGTGGTTTACCCTAATGGAACTTGCCCTTAATTTATAATAGACTGGCGTAGGCGCTTTGTCAGATTTTACGCACAAACTAAGAACCACCTACCAACTTATTTATTCGAAGTAAAATATTATTTCTTGTAAAGATCGACGCTAATTGTACACCCACAGTGTAACTATAAGTTGAATTAACATGTAATATTTAGAATTACCTATCAACTTATTCTAAGTAAATTGTTATTTTTCGTAAAGATCGACGCTAATTGTACACCCACATTGTAACTACAAGTTGAATTAAGATACAATATTATAGTAATTAAAAAGCAGTGATAGCCGAGCGGTTGAAATTAAATTATTTATTTTGCAATTAGGATTTTTCAATCAATTTTACACATTTTTTTTAAACTAGATGGCGACACCGTAACAAATTCAGGTTTGCTTGTCTTCCAGGAGAATGAGAGTTCAAACGTTCTCCATTTGACACTCTCTCACTTCTCCACTTCTCCGCTCGCACCTTTGACTTTTCGTAATCATGTGTGCATCAGAATTTGATTATCACTTGCATTGACGGTAAAGAAAAACATCGTGATGAAACCTGCACACCTGAGAAGGCTCCATAAAGTTCTCGATGGTGAGTGTAGTCTGCCAATTCGCACCGGGCTAGCGTAGTGGATTAAGTCCAAACCTTTCTCATTTCTATACAGAAAATCCCAATAACACTTTGCCCGACCCGGGAATCGAACCCAGGACCTCACGCTCAGCAATCTCACTTGCGATAACTAGACTAATGAGGCAATCTTTATAAGAACTTCACCGTGGAACACTGTATTCTTCTCAATTTTAAATAGTCTTGCCTCATGTTGTCAGTTTCACTAAAGACTTAACTATTAACTGGTTAAAGTACGTATCGCGGCACGGTTGGCGCAGTGGTTGAGAGATCAAGTGCTGCGCTACGTGTCGCGGGTTCGATTCTCGCACGGAACAAATATACCCACGATCCAGGTATTATTCCTAGTGTAGGACAACGTTTAAAAAAAAATGTATTTATTTTATTATTATTCAATTAGGAAGCACCATTTAACGCGTAGGAGATTGCGAGTCATCTTAAGCGTACACCAGTCTAGATCACACAAAGCGCTCGTTTTAAACCAGTGCTCTTTGACAAACTAATTTGCTCGTCTAGTCTAGTTTCCTAATAGAACCGATTATAGGACGAGCATTACCCCTCGCGTAGATTTTTCTATTACCGGGTATGCTGGACTAAGGAAGTAGGATTGGCTTTGGTCTCTAAATAAGGAATCTATTCTTGGATCTAGGATCTTTCCCATACAAGCTATATAATTTGATAACACAACATAGCATCACACCTGTATTCTCCGAAGGGTTAGGCAGAGTTGTACTATTCTACGACCACATTTCACTGATGCTCTTATTAAGTCCCATGTAGGCGGCGAGCTTATTGACATCTACTGGGAACAGTTCTAGACTTCATGCAGCTACTGATGACTTCATGACTACAAATTTATATACAGAAAAACCCAAGAACACCTTGCCCGACTCGGGAATCCAACCCAGGACCTCACGCTCAGCGGTCGCGCTTGCGACCAATAGACCGATGAGGCAGTACGTCTTAGAAGTCAAAAGGTTATGCCTAAATGGCGTACTGGGCTAGTGTCGGTTTGTGGACTTATAGAAACCATTGAGAACTTTATGGAGCCCTCTCAGGTGTGCAGGTTTCCTCACGATGTTTGTCTAAGCGACAGTGAAATTCTCAACAGCACATTATTTTGAAAAGGTCAGAAGCGTGGGCCGGTTTCAAACTCACACCGGGCATCACTGCTGATATAACATGAAATGAAATTAATTAAATGTTTTTTTAAATCCTACTTTCTACTAATATTATAAATGTGAAAGTTTGTGAGGATAGATGAATGGATGGATGGATGGATATTTGTTACTCAATCACGCCAGAACGGCTGAACGGAACTGGATGAAATTTGGCACAAATGAGAGATGAGATAGATTATAGTCTGGAATAGCACATAGGCTACTTTTTATCACGGAAAAATGTACGGGTTTGTAAACCACGCGGGCGAAGCCGCGGGCGGCAGCTAGTAGTAATAAATACTGCTAAGTTCCTTTCCTCGTGGAACCCGAAACACAAACATCGATTCTAAAGTAACTACACCGTTTTATTAGCTACTTTTGACGTGTCATTAAAAGTGATTTAAACAAGGCTGAGACGCAATAAAATTATAAATAAATCCGTGGTTTGTTTCAACGGACAGTGGGTTGAATAAATAAATAAATAGATCATCTTGCCCATCATAAAATGAATTTTAAACTGATGTGGTAAAGAATGGGACCGCTGTGGTTTTTCCAGTATTTTTGTGAAGGTAATTTAGTTATATAATATGTATAATATATTATAAGACAAAGTCCCCCGCCGCGTCTGTCTGTCTGTTCGCGATAAACACAAAAACTACTAAACGGATTTTCATGCGGTTTTCACCAATAGACAGAGTGGTTCATAAGGAAGGTTTATGTGTCTAATTCGTTAGGGTATTGTGTAAATTGGCTAAAATATCATAGCGGGTCGCTATTATAAATGTTATATTATAATAGCGACCCGCCCCGGCTTCGCACGGCTAGCAGAAAATATACGTCTTTTTTTCTGTCGTAGTGTATCAGCTTGTTACAACGAGCATTTACTCGGCGCACGCCAGTAAAGCTACCAGTCGGCATGATTTTCCCGACATCTTCAACTATCATCGTCACATTTCAGCCAATTTACAAAAAACCTTAACGAATTATACACCTAAACCTGACTCATGAATCCCTGTGTGTTGGTGGTTGGTCATCCGTGAAATGTGGGTGTACAATAGTACACCTCTGCTTAATCCTTCAGTGAATACAGGCGTGATGCTATGTTATGTTATTGTCAAAAATAATCAGCATAATACTGATGTAGATTGCCCAACACTTGTAATTACTAATAAGGCAAACACGAGCAAAAGCTATGAGACATAATAATGAACAGTCAAACATAGTACTTGTCGCAATTAGTACTAGATAATTATTTAAACCAGAATCAATGTTAGTTTAAAGTTAGTTAAACAAATAATGTTGGTCATCATCATCATCATCATCAGCCAGAAGACGTCCACTGCTGAACGAAGGCCTCCCCGGCGGCTTGGGGATCGCAGTGGCTCACCGATTAGTAAGAGGACGCTGCTGCCCGTCCTCCGGTGTCTGGCCGCAGTTTTAAGACGTACCCGGGTCTATTATTATATTATATTAGACGTATAATGTTGGTATTATTGAACAACTGATATCACTGATATAATAATATGTTATTTTAGAGGGACTCGTAGCCACATAGATACTGCCCTGATCGGTCGATCTGCGAGGTTAAGCAGCGCTTACCGCGGTCAGTCCTTGGATGGGCGACCATTTTTCACGTATCAAAACCCCTCTATGTCTCGAAAAGCACGTTAAGCAGTTGGCCCCGGGTGTCCTATGACAGTCGTTACAGGTGTCAGCAGCCTAAAAAACCTTAGAGTATCAATGTCTCCCAGTAATTGGGTGGCGTAGGTCAGACTACAGTTTCACAGTACAGTTGGGGAATGGCTAGGCAGATGATGATGATTTTGTCCCGGTACAGTTACAGGCAAAAGTTTACACGATTGAAAAATGTCTAATGAAGAAAAACTTGCTGCCTACATTACAACGACTATACTGCGCTACGTGTCGCGGATTTGATTCCCGCACGAAACAAATATTTGTATGACCTACAGGGTCTGGGTATTTGTGCATGTGAATATTTGTGCATGTTAGAACATCCACGATATACGAACGAGACCTAGAGTGGGCAACGAAATTTTAAATACAATACATTGTATACACAGTGTGTTTTGAACACCTGGGACAGTACCGGAAAAGTTTTAACCAAAGGAGTTAAGATTTAAAACAATGTTTAATATGATGGATAAGCGTAAATTTATCCATTGGTTCTTTTTTATGTTATAGGCGAGCAGCCGGATCGCCTGATGGTAAGCGATTACCGTCGCCCATGGACACCCGCAACCCCAGAGGAGTCAGAAGTGCGTTGCCGGCCTTTTAAAAAGAAGTACGCTCTTTTCTTGGAGGTTTCTTTCATTGATAAGTGAGTTTAAATTTCGAACATTTCATCAAGGCATTATTAACTTATTATAATAACTAATAGGATCACGACTGTAAAGACGTTGAGTACATAACAAATATTATTTATCTGAAGTCGAAATGTCCGCACGCCCGCACAAGGTTACTTTGACGCGAGATTGACGCGGATCTTCTAGGTATTATAACCAACAATGCAAGTTAAACTACGTTTTGTACTGATCGTGTTGTGCCCGCTACGGATATGGACGCGTATATTTACAATTTTCATTTTTCTCAGAAATCGGTTTACGTCTCGTTCCAGATGTCCGATGCAGATGCCCTGTGACTATGTACACAGATTGATAAGCATGTTCTTTTTGATCAGGGATAATAAGAAAACTGCCAATAAACATTGTACGTGTGTTTTCTTTGGCGTGAGATCAAAATGTGTTTGGTTGAAGCTCTGTTTGGTCATACGGTACCCTATTTTGGTTCGAAATGTCTTGTTCTTGGTATGACAAGGAGTGTCGGGCTTTACACCTTTTTTATTAGTAACTAGCGACACGCCCCGGTTTCGCACGGGTAGCAGAGCGTATACGCCTTCATTTTTTTTCTGTCGTAGTGTCGTATCAGCCTGTTACGTCGAGCATTTACTCGGCGCACGCTAGTAAAGCTCCCAGACGGCATAATTTTTTCCGACGTCTTCAACAATCATCGTCATATTTCAGCCAATTTAATTATACTCCCAAACCTTCCTTATGAATCATTCTGTCTATTGGTGAAAACCGCATGAAAATCCATTCAGTAGTTTTTGAGTTTATCGTGAACAGACACACAGACGCGGCAGGGTTCTTTGTTTTATAATATGTAGTGATCTTGGATAAATTTAAATCATGAATCTGCAGCCGGTCAAATATCTCTCATATTCGGCCGGAAAATATCTTTCATATTTTTTAAAAATAATCCTTAATTAGAACTATTTCATAACTATAATTAAAATTGAAAAAAACAAATACGAATAGTTAAGTCATCTCAATACATAGATTGTGTCTATTTTGCATCACTTGAGTCGTTAAATAAATAGAAATATGCAGTCACTGATTAAGCAGTAGCAGTCACGGTGTAGGCGTGAGATTCAGGGTTCGATTCAGAGTTTGGCCGAAGTATTAGGTATTTCTGTTCACAAATTCTCAGCATGTGCGGTGTAACTTTGAATGACAGATTAAGAAATAGCGTGATAAGAGATCGTTGCGGTCTGAAAGAAGATGTCACTACATCTTCTTTTTTTCTTTCATCATCCTTGTCACTACAAGGATAGAGAAAAGTATGCTTCGTTGGTTTGGTCATGTAGAGAGGATGGATGAAGGCGATTAACGAAAGGGATTTATAACGCGGTTGTTAATGGAAACGCCAGGAAGGGACGCCCTAGAAGGACATATACGAACCTTATTGGTGACGTCCTTCAAAAAGGTCAGGTGCGCAGTACCCACAACCGGCGTTCATGTATGAAACGATGCAGGAATGTAGATGAAGCAAAAGGGTAATGTAAGGATCATAGCACGTGGCGTTCCGTAGTTTCCACCTACCCCCATGGGAAAAAGGCGTGACTTCATGTATGTACATATGTATGCAAATTCTCAGTAGCAGTTTCGAGTGGTGAACTTAGATGAACAATATGCCTTTGCCTAACCCTCGGAGAATACAGGCGTGATGCTATTTACGATTCAGACGTATGTAGGTACTACTTTCGTAGGTGTTTCTCCACTTCTCCATACAAAATACATTTGATGTATTTACTCTCAAATGTATCAATAGGTACTCACAGAACGCTTTTGATCTATGTTTCCATATCGGTTTTCTACGAAAAATAGAGAACGATAGGTTTCCGAAAAATGAAGCTAACAAAAAAGAACAGAAAACTTTTTTGTGTTCCCACAAACAAAACAGTCCCACAAACAAAACTCTTCCATAGAACAAATAAATAAATAAAGCGGCGATGTTACCATGAAATATTTTTCATTCCAGGTGCTACATGCCAAACTGTTCGGTTGCGATGGAAAAGAACGAGCAAATACTCCATATTTACTCTTTTAAATTCAGAATTTCCCCAAGAGATTCTAAACAAATGATGTCTGATTACAAAATCCTATCCTAACTAATATTAATTAACTTTAACTATATTAACTATTAACTATAATATTATACATGCGAAAGTGAGTTTGTTTGTTTGTTTGTTTATTTGTTACGCTTTCACGCCTAATCCACTAAACCGATTTTAAAAATTCTTTCACCGATGGAAAGCTACATTATCAGCGAGTAAAATTAAAATAGGCTATATTTTATCCCCATATTCCCACGGGAACGGGAATCCTAACTAATATTATAAATACGAATGTAAGTTTGTTTACATTCATACTACCAACTTTAAATGTCAAATCAATGTCGCTCGCAACCATAGATTTAGAGTAAGCGGAATCCTAAGTCTACGCTCGCAACTGACGTAATAGAACAAAATCTATACATATAAATAAAATTGGAGTGTCTGTTTGTAATATTGAAATAACCGTTTTTTAATACATGCATATGAATATATATACGGTACATACACCAAAATAACATTTTTTACAATTTTTGTCTGTCTGTCTGTCTGTCTGTCTGTCTGTTTGTATAGGCTAATCTCTGAAATGGCTGGACCGATTTTGACGGGACTTTTATTGGCAGGTAGCTGATGTAATAAGGAGTAACTTAGGCTACTTTTATTTTAGAAAAAACCTTTTATTTTAGAAAAAAATAGGGTTAAGTGCATTTAGTCTCACTAAAAAATACATTGTTAAGTTCCGAAATCCACGCGAACGAAGTCGCGGGCACAGCTAGTTTAAAATAAAATATTTGGTATGACTACAGAGGTATATACTCTTTGACGAACTCTTTGAAAAGAACCTCAATAATATTCAAACTTAAAAATTTATACGGTCGAATTTCGGCCACAAGGCGACTGGCTCGATTCGGTTATGCTTATAGAAGGCAATTTTATAAGATAGGTTTTACCAATAAATTTTAGATCTGAGAAGATTGTTTGTTCTCAGAATTATATCAATATCCTACCATCCTATCCTATCCTATACTACGCTATTCTATCCTACTATAAATATACATGCGAAAGTTTGTGAGGATGGACGGATGTATGTATGTTTGTTATTCTTTCACGCAAAAATGGCTGAACGGATCTGGTTGAAATTTGGCACAGAGATAGATTATAGTCTGGAATAGCACATTTTATCCCGGGAAAATGCGGGCGGAGCCGCGGGCAGAAGCTAGTTAACTATAAATAGCATATAAAATTTACATAGGCACAGCTCTAGCGCAAGCTGATGAGTAGGGCTTAACATTGCTGATCGAAGGAGCTTAAACAAAGATTGGAAAGCGCAGAGTAACACAACACAACGATGTGTATATGTGTACACCCGCTAGTGTGTAGGTATGTTATACCATTGTCGTTTCTTCGGTACTACTAATTCACAAAAGGGATAGGAAAGACAATGGCAATATGTCACAGAGATATGACTATATCATTATGATCACCCACATTTCCAGTGTCTCTTTATTTTATTTTACTTTGAAAACATTAAAATCTTACTAACTACTTATGCTAATGTATTAATTAAACCTTATAAAAAACAAAAAATAAAAACCTATCCTAAACGAATACTTAGGCCATCACTCACATTGTTTTGGTCCGGTGAAAAGTGAGATCGTCTGGCGCACCCTGAACTGTTTAGCCTCAGCACCACCGTTGCTGACGGTCGAATATTTTCACTGCGGCATTGACGATGCTCATAAGATAACTCGTGCCGAATAACAGAAGAAGCCCAACAGTATAAAGTCATGCATTGATGACAAGATCCATTACGCCATTAAATAGCTTACAGGTTTTCGTAATTCAATAATAAAGGAATTCTCATCAAATTGAGGAACTCCATTTCATTCATTTATAAGGGTTAAAAATAGTTTTCATTCCTACTTGAGCATAAAAAACCTCAATGGACTTTTCCCGCAAGCCAAAAGTTCTTTTCATGGTTACCAGAAAGAAACGTTTCGAAAACTCTTGAAACAATTGAGTTACGCTCGCAGCTGACCACTCCATGTTTGTAATTGAAAACCAATAGCACTTGCAAAAATCCTATTTCATTATTCTAAAATCGATATCCACATCGAATACCTATAGAACGGATACCGAGTACCGACCAACTCGATTCCAATTCCGATTGCAGTGAATCTATTCTAAGTAATCGAGTTGTTCAGTTTTATGGCTGCCCACATATTTGCGTAGTGTTCTGTTTATTGTGGCTGTCCGAGGTCAAGTTTTAATGGATGTATTTATATCGAGAATGTGTGGCCAAGTTAAATTGAACTATTTATCGGTATAAAATATCATATCGTTTTTAATTGTCGTGTTCAATGTTTATCGATGTTTAGTGAGCTTTATTTGGGTCGTCATTTATTTATCTGTAATTGATTCATACTCGGTGAATTACTCTCTAGGGATAAGTAAGGGCTTCAACAGATGGCCGACTGATCCGCGACATAACAATTGTGTCGCAATGAAAAACTGAAAAATTCAGCTAGGTTCGTATGCATACATACATACATTCTACTTCATTACGTCTAGTTTTGTTTCGATGATCAATCGAACGTCTATTAGATTCCTAAGTATATCAGAGTGATTCACCGAGTATAGATCAAATAGAACAAGGTTAGGGTAGCTATTAGACTTGGGTAGGTAGTAGGTAGTATTCAGAGATATTTCAGGAAATAATTGGTGTTAAACTTTAGTATACTGCGCTTGACCGAGCATAATAATGAAAAAGTGAAGGATGCACCTACGGCTAAAAACATTGCGCTTGTTTATTTATCAGAAAACTAGATACAATGTATAAATGCACTCTGTTGCGACAGGTTAGCTCAAATAGTTATGGCACTTTCTTCAAAAGGCTATTCCACCCTATATCTGTCTCACATAAACCCTTACATCATTAAAATCTGTCTGGACTTTAAAATAGACCGTGACCCCTGAGTTTGTTTCGGCGTTTCTTCTCAGTGATAGTCATAGGAAATGCCAACGCCATCTAGTTTAAAAAAGACGTGTAAAATAATTGCAAAATAAATCATTTCAATTTAAATTTCAATAAATTATATAGGTTGTTTATGATCTTTTATAATTTTTATGTTGGCGAATAAATATATATTTTTTTTCATATAAGTACAACCGAAATGTTATTTTTTTAATATATTGAAATTAATGTAGTCAAAGTGTGAGCCTATTAATCTAATTAAAATTTCGTTAATGGAAATTCAAACGTACACAAAAAATATTTTTCAATAATTCCCGAACCTAATAAGGAAAATTATTTTAGCTCATAAAAATACTTCTTACTTCTTTGTTTCAACGACAAGTAACCATACAAAAAAATATTCAAGGAGGGATTTATAATAAATGAGGCTATTTTTTTCTCAGAATCCCAAAATTAATATTCTTTCTTCTTTTTTTACCTAGCAATTTTTTAAATTAACGTTTGTCTGTATATAGCTAAATGTATCTATTCGTTAAGTCAATCTTCAGGGGCTTGGGGGCAATACTCGTGTTCTTCGACATAAATCTCTAGTAAAGATAGCCTATCCACAGTAGAAACAGTTACTAAAATCTCTTCTGCGTCCGACCACTAGTTGCATTTCGAGCGTTTAACAATAATATTTATTTTCTATGTATTACGAGAATTCGGAAAAAGGCACCCAGGTGAACGAATTTGTCATGCTTATTCAATATAATGACATGATCTCTAATCACGTGAGAATCGCTTACTCTCTGGACTAATTACGATAGTAAATATGTATATATAAGATATTATGTACGAAAATCCAATAAAAAAAACACATAATCCTATGCCGATGCATACGGGTTTTGTATTTTCTATTTCCAAAATCGTTGCGCTATGCTATGATTTCTCCTGTATTGTCTATGTATATGCTTTACAAACATACATTACATACACGAAACAACTATCTGCAGATCTTACAAATATTTGTACAAATATATGTATGTGAACCCGTGTCACGTAGCGAATAAAACTATTTTCTTACCCATTGCACGAACTGGGCCATCAATTTACATTTTGCAGCTTCACTAGCGCAAGGGTTTGAGGGGAAGAAAATTCCCGAACTAAAAACCTAGACATCGCAATATTTTATTTTTGAGAGTAACCGTCAATTTGCACTGAGAATATATACAGAGTGTTTTATATAAGGAGCTAAGTTAAAAAGACATTAACAAGAACACAAGAATTACATGTTTTGTCAAGCAAGAACATAAAATAAAAATTAAAGAAGAAGAAATGAAATACTTTTTTGTTATGGATGTCTTGATATTTAAGTTCTTCAGATTTGTCTGCACAATAAGTGATAAACCACCTACACCCGTTCTATAGTCAACCCGTGATCATGACGTCAGAGTCAAAATATCGGGACCTCAATTCATCAATAAATCACGTCAGATATAAAGTTAAACTTTATAGTGCTTTTTAATTAAATATGTGAAAATTGTGAGAAGCGCTAGGGTGCTTAAAAGGTGTTTATGTAAATAACTGCTAACCGCTAATTAAGCTTCAAATTCCTGTTAGAATATCTTCATTCCTCGCTTTACCTCGGAGGCGTGCGGTAGCTGGAGATGTACATATATAATATTCGAATATTTTAGAGATATGGGACAGGATTCTGACTCAACTGATACCCATTATCCAACCCCGAAAGCGGTAAAACCACGATAGTAGGACGGTACACCAATAGTAGATAACTTATTATGGATTTAAGTCTATACTAGCTGGCGACTATTATCGATTATGTTTTTTATTTTTTTAGAAGGCCTTAAAGGCGCTTCATTTCATCCAAATATTATTCGATACTCGATACCGAGTATACACTTGTAAATGTGTTTTCTGAAGCTGATCTCATGTTCATTCCCTCAAATGCCCATTCACTTACGTCATGTTGAGACTGAATTTTGAATAGTTGTAGAAACCTCAGATATACTCCGCTCATGTCATTGTAATTTTTTTTTGAGATATAGATTTGACTAGATTGATATAAATATCATAATTCCACCATTTCTCATGATTTTCACATGATTAGTTTGTAAATATCAGCACCAGAGTCAAATTAATTTAGTTAACCCCTTTATTTATTTAGTAACCTCATTGTCTTCATACATACGTCATCGGTGCCTTGTTTTAGTTTCAAACATACATTGTTAACAATATTATTGTTCGCCTAATGAACTGAGCTCAGTCAATATTAACGAAGAAGCCATCGACGAAACCAAGCCGCGTTTACCGCTTGTTGCAGACAGTTTCATGAGAAATTTGCAGTTTTAGTCGAAACACTGAGGGACGCGCCAGACATAATTAGGGATTTAAACAATGTAGAACAGAGAACAGATCATTTTCATTTATTGAATCGGTTAATCAGCACAATGGTTTTGGGAAATGCTCGGAGTCAGTTTACCAGGCCGTAAGGTGCTGGAATGGCGACCGCATAGGTACCGAAAAGCGCAACGTGGATAGGTCCTCCATAAGGTGGACCGATGACATGGTAAAGGTTGCGGGAACCCGTTGGATGTGGGCAGCACAGGATCAGTCGATCAGTGTGGCTATGTTTGGGAGAGGCCTATGTCCATCTGTGGACGTATTTTGGCTGAGATGATAGGACTTAGGCCAGTTAGGATTAGGCCAGTCTTACAATCAACAACACATCTCAAACTGAACCGAAGTAAATAATATATCTATCATATGGCCGATGATGATTCCAGATAGATATACAGCTCCTTGGGAAATCTAGCCAGGTCATAAATTCATTATACCTTGGCGCCGCTAGTGCATTTGTTCGATAATCCAGCTGAAAGATTTATGACTTTCGGAAAGTTTACGCGCCCCGCTGTTTCACAAGTGGTCGTGAAACGTCTGCGTCTGCTCACAACCAAATGGCTTATTTACATCTGTCTATAATCCTGTCGGTACACAGTTTTAGTAATTCTCCGCAACTGTGAAATGGGTAATGTGAATGATTGGTTATTTTGGCATGTTTTTGCCTTATTATGTTTTAGGCCCATGTTCACCAACAATATATCAGATGTTTAAAATGAAAACGGGAGTTTACCCATACAAATGTTCATGTCAAACGGCTGCTCTGTGTCCTAATCGTTTGTTATATTGCTGGTGAACTTGGGCCTAAGTAGTATATCGTGAAGTCATAAAAATATTGGTGTGAATGGAACACTGTCCAACACTGCATCTACTGATAAACAGCAAGCGAGGGTGCAATGAAAGAGCCTCCATCCGTGACGAACCTTATGATCGTCAGGGTATTCAGCTTCGATGCCTACTATTTGGAACCATGCACTTAGACCCTAAGTGCTTTAAATGTCGAGACTAAGTCTTAGTAAGTAGACATTTAATAAGTGCATGAATTTGGTTTACAAGAAATAAATATATGTATATTATATTATTTAGCTGTTAGCCCGCGACACTGTGCAAGCAGAGTTTTTTCATAAACCCTTTGAACCCCTGTTCACGCCCTTAGGCGTCGAATATTGAGAAATTCTTCGCGGCTGCTACACACTACGAACCTGCCAAATTTCGTGTTTTGTAGATTTTATTCCTGAGATTTGATGATTAATATTCAGTGGGTGATATTTCGCTTTTATATATACATATATTATGTAGTTATTATGTATGTATTATGTAGTTAATTAAATAAATCGATCAAGCCGTTTAGTAGGAGAAAAATTATGAACGGAATTTTATATAAAGATATGTGATAATCAAACGAACCGCAGATTCCTTAACATGATGTTATATTGTTTCATAAAAATAGGAGTCGGTGTGTAGGAGTTTTATTAAATTTATTTATTCCGCCAATGTCTGAAGTGCCAGTCACATTGCGGGACGTAAATTTGCATTTTCTTTATTTTATTTTGTGAAGACCTTTATCATATTGTCGACGTGAATCATTGAAAAGAAATTGTGGGATAGAATGGGAATACAATTTAAGCTATTTATAAAATAAATATTCTATTGTTATAGTTTGTTGGTTCTCAACATTTGGATCTAAATATTAAAATGTTTTACGTCCAACTCGATTTTCCATTCAGTATTTATTTTATTGCTCTGAATAAATATTTTATAGTCTTCTTTTGTTCTATTTAAAATGAATTTTATTAAAAGCTTCATCAAATATAATTCGTACCACCAGATTCTGCTCACCTCCATTACGTAAAACGTTGGCAGAACTGCAGAAGTTGGTCGTCATTTAATATGTTTAAAAGCTGTAAATTTTCCTTTATTCTGAGTAGACTAGAGACGAGATAGTTTGGCGAACCACATCGACGATAGCATGGAGTATTGCACGAAGAATTCATACAAAATGAAAAAGTTGAAGATGATTTCAATTGCACAGTAGGATACGAGTTCTGAATAGATAACTGTGTATTCATATTGGAATATTTCCGAATAACTTAGTTTAGATCGAGAAATGTTGTGTTTTTTAGTTCTGAGTTCACTCAAGGATTGGATATAATAGAAAGTGCTTGCTTTCACAAGTTGTAATACAGCCATTTCCAGCCAGAATTGTGTTTCAAGTTAAAGCGTATGCGCATCTATATTCTCAAATCAATAAAATTTATTGATTCATGGGAGTCCTTGGTCAAGCGGAGTGTTGTTTGCAGTACAAACAACCAAGTGTTTGTTTGTATTGCAAACAACACTCCGCTTGACCAAGGACTCCCATGAACACGGTGATTTTACTTTGTGATAAAAACTGAAAGGCCCTTCGAAATAATTTTAACTAAAAATTAATTACTATTTCTTTATAATTAAACCTATTATGCAGTTGGAATTAAAAACATAATTATTTAGACCGCATTTAGGAATGAGTAGAATGTCCATTAAATCTTATAACACACACAAAAATGAGCAGTAAAGCATTTTAACTACAGGCTGAATTTCCAAAGAACTCGCAAAGAATTTTCTACTGTGCGTGCTTAACACCAGTTAAAACTAACTTTTCTTCCGTAACTCGTAAAAAAGAGTCGTTTATAAATTAATAGTGATGTTCTTTGCCAAAAATGATTGGGCTCGTTTATGACCTATTATTATATTTTGGCTAGGAGGCGTGTCGACACAACGTGCGAGATCACGCAGTATTTCACTTTTCCAGGAAAGTTGGTTTTATTTTTTGTATATCTATCTAAGTCAAGGCAAACCTAGGTACGTTTCATTGGAATTTTTGTTCGTTATGTAAGTACACCTACACAGAAGATTCCATTTTAAAGTTAAAAAAATATTATTATTTACAAGTTCTAGATCCTGCATTGTTATAGGTCTATGTTCATTATTAGTGCTCATGTTTGCCGGCTGGCTTATTCTTGTAAGATATTCTTCGTAAATGTATCTCTCTATAAATAAATAACGGACCCGGGTACGTCTTGAAACTGCGGCCAGACACCGGAGGACGGGCAGCAGCGTCCTCTCACTAATCGGTGAGCCACTGCGATCCCCAAGCCGCCTGCCAAGCGTCGGGATTATGGCAAACCCCCCCTTGAGGGAGGCCTTCGTTTAGCAGTGGACGTCTCCTGGCTGATGATGATGATGATGAATAAATAAATCTAAAACATTTTTTTTAATTGCGAACGCCCCTTTTCTGGATTCCTATGCAGCGGCTGATCGCGTTTCTGTTGCTAAACTCAGTTAGTGTGCTTGAAGCGTAAATGAAACGCGCCCGATAAACAAACCTTGACATCTGATCCCTAATTTAAAATGCAAGTCATCACTTTAATTTAAAATATTTTTTGCATCGTCACTAAGGGTCCCTGGAGTGATCGTCAAGTGTTTTTTTTAAAGTAATAGTATCATTAAAAGTAGTGATAGCATAGTGGTTGAATGCTTGCCTTCCATGCAAGGGGATCCGAGTTCAAACCCAGCCCGCACCTCTGACTTTTCGTTAACGGTGAAGGATAACATCGTGAGGAAACCTGCACATCTGAGAGGGCTCCATAAAGTTCTTGGTGGTGTGTGCAGTTCGCCAACCCGCACCAGGCCAGCGTGGTGGATTAAGGCTTTACCCTTTTCAATCTGAGAAGAGGCCCTTGCAGAGCAGTGGAACAGCAATGGGCTGAATTTATTTAATAGTATCATCGCTAATAAATGTCCTAGTTTCATGGTCCAATATCCCAAAGCCGATTTGGTCCTAGCTATTCGAGAAGTTTAAATGACATAACTTGTCGTTATTCTATTACGGGAGGGTATGTTAGGATGGCCTTTTGAGCAGGTCCGGAAATTGGGTCTGAAAATAAGACATCCTTAAGAACTGTCTTGATTATACAGATATTATTATAATCACCTATGTAGGTTTTTTTTTTTTTAACGTTACCTCACTCTATTATATTTCCTGTATTATGGGTACACACAACCAGACCCGAAACAGCTATCTGCATAACATTTGTTACGTGCGTGGATCGAACCCGCGACACGTAGCGTAGAAAGCTAATCGCTTAGCCACTGCGTCAACTGTTGTATTAAGCTTGCTATTATTATTATGTTTTATGGGGTTAGGTTTTATGTTGGATGTACTTATAAATATTTGGGTTTGAGTTAATATTATATTTCGTTATACCTCATTAAATACAACAACATCCTATCCTACTATCCTACTTTAATTAATATTATAAATGTGAAAGTTTATGAGGATGGATGGATGGATGGATGGATCTTTGTTATTCTTTCACGCCAGAAGGACTGAACGGATCTGGATGAAATTAGGCACAGAAATAGATTATAGTCTGGAATAGCACATAGCCTACTTTTTATCCCGGGAAAATGTACGGGTTCGTAAAACACGCGGGCGAAGCCGCGGGCGGAAGCTAGTAGATAAATATAAGAATAGAGAGGGCTCTATTGTATTGTTCTCCATGGTATATGTAGCCACACCAGGCCAGTGTGACCTAACCTTTATTATTCTGAGAAGATGGTGGATTTATTATTATTATAGGTATGCTATTGTCATCGCATTTAGTAGAACTACTACTAAATGCGATGACAATAGCATACATACATACATTTCAGGGTTTTGTGAAACTATGCTATCTAATATGGAAAAATTCTTGTATTTCTGAATGAATCAATGCAATGTTACGGCTAATTTATGTATAAATAAATATATTGAGGTAATATATATACGAAAAGAACATTCGTTGAGCATTCGTTGACTGCCTCATTAGTCTAGTGGTCGCAAGGGACTGCTGCGCATGTGGCCCTGGGTTCGATCCCCGACTCGGGTAATGGTGGAAACTGGAACTGTGTCCGGTAAATGGCAATATGCTCGCCCCGTTAGGAGTCAATAACGGCATCGGCGAAATGTGGGTATACAATAGTACACCTCTGCCTACCCCTTCGGGGATTACAGGCGTGATGCTATGTCGTTGAACATATAACTGCATAAATTTGCATCGAAAACGTCAAGCAAACTTTTTACATGACTATAAATTTATCGACTTGCCTATTCACGAAATTATATGCGATTGATTGTATGAGTATGTGAATTGTCATATGAGTGCAAATACGCGAAATGTGCCCAAAACGTCTTCTATGGCGACTGAATAGGTGATGATAATAGTAGTAAAGTGCTGAATAGAGAATGGGATAGAAAAACCGGCCAAGTGCGAATCGGACTCTCGCACGAAGGGTTCCGTACCATTAACTAGGTAAACAACAGTAGTTATTTATTATTAAAGTAAAAATACAACTGAGTATTTTGTAAATATTTCAAGTGCCTACCTGTTGTCATTATTGATATCGAGCAAAAAAGGGCAAAAAATCGCGTTTGTTGTTTAGGAGCCCCGCTTAAATATTTATTTTATTTTGTATTTGTTGTTATAGCGGCAACAGAAATACATAATTTGTGAAAATTTCAACTGTCTAGCTATCGCGGTTCTTGAGATACAGCCTGGTGACAGACAGACGGACGGACAGACGGACAGACATACAGCGAAGTCTTAGTAATAGGGTCCCGTTTTTACCCTTTGGGTACGGAACCCTAAAAAGGTTAATTTGTATATAATAGATAGTATAGTAATAGTTTGAATTTTCATTTTAAAAAGAGACTTTTTAACATATTATAAAAAAACTAACCTTTACTGTACCACTGCTGGGCAAAGGTCATCCTAATATTCCTCCACACTTCTCTTTGCATTGCGTCCTCCGGCTAGTTTATAGTGAAGGCATCCAAGTCGTCACGCCAGCGTTTTCTAGGCCTATCTCTATTATTATAAATATAATAGATTTTTTTGTATACAGTTCTTGCCCAACGTGGTAACGACATAAGAGCGATCTATATTCAAAAGTGGGCTGTAATAGGCTAGTGATTACGATTACTGGATGGTTGCAATATTCTACCTATAAAATTTCACAAAATACCAAAAGCGCAATTTTACAGCTCATTGACAAATGGACGTTATTTTTTATAGGGCATTTCATTCAATCAGTTTTTATTCGATGTGAACGTTATTTGATTAACCGTGTTAACACGAAGCAGCGGTATCAGTATCGTTAAATAACATGACTGGATCCAAAATCGTATCGCTCATATAATATGGTCTATGGTACACAACAGAACAGATCGTGAAATTAATGGTCCAGCAAAAATAACGGGCCGTTGCTGTGTGAATGGGCTGTAAAATGACGCTGTACGGGATATTACGGAAGCTAACGCAACACTAAGCCAGATGGCAGCACCTCCGCATGTTATTACAAACAATCAGAATCAAGTATTACAATATTAGCAATAATGTTAAATATAATGAAATTACGTTGCATTCCACGGCTGGTAAATGGGAAATTTGGAACATTAAAGGCAGTAACATGCCCGGTATTAAACAAAAAATTAATAATTAGTTATTGATATAAAAGGGATATAGAACTATAAAAAACGGGTGCATGGAAAGAGTTTTCCAGAGTGGCGGTACTTAAGTGGGTACGTCAGGCGCACCCTGGGTTGTCAGTCCTGTAAAAAACCGGCCTGGGGCCTAAAGAAGGTGCGTAATATATATGTATAATCCTAAAGTATATATTAATGACATAAGGCCGGCAGCCTAATTACCGATGTAGCGACAGGCGTAGGTCGCGCGATGACCTCTGTCAAACGTAATTTTTGTGACATATAATGTATTGGCTGGCAGTGAGATTGCTGTCGCGTGGCTATCGCGTTGCTGTCGCTTTTTTACGTAATTAGGTTGCCGATCTAGTCATAGCCGTATGGCGTCATTCAAAAACATGCATTTTGTCTAGGCCTCCTGATTAATTAAACTTTTTTTGCTCGGTACGTGCACTTCCCATGAAAAGGCTTTTATACTACATACAAAATAAAAAAAGACCCACACGCTCACTCACATAATAAAAAATAAGTGTGGGGAAAAGTTTTATTAAAAAAAAAGAGCAAAAGAAAACCAAAAAAAAAAAACTATTAGTGTTGTAGGTGTGTTACCCGTGGAAAAGAACTAAAAATAAAATTCTATCGGGCCAGCTTTACTGCACACTTTTAAGCTGGGCACCTGGGCAAGCAGAGCTTTTAAAATGTTTTTTGCTGAAACGTGGACCCGTATTTTACTTTGCACTTGGCTAAACGGAAAGCATTTTCTAGTTAATCCTATAATAGTGTATAGAAAGCCGCATAGGTGTTATGCTTGCGATTCCTAAATCACAGAGTCATACACCATTTTTAAAATCCAGAAAAAAGGGCGTATTCAGTAAGTAAAACAGAACATATCTGTCGAAAAAATATTAAAGATAAGTTGTTCAAAAAATAACGCCGTTACTCTTACGTGTATTATCAGAAAGTTATTAGTAAAGTATTTAACTTAAGAGTGAATAGGTTACTTCTAGGCAACCGTGCTACATCTTCGACCACATCATCGCTTACCATCAAGTGAGATAGTGGTCAAACGCGTGCCTATCAAGAATAAAAAATAAATAAAATAAGTAATAAAAAGGACGCATTTATTTTGTACTGGTTCCATTTCAGTATAATTTTTCAAATAAAATATTAATGCAAATCAAATTCATGTACACTACGTGTTAAGTAAACAAATCTTTAAGAGCTTTAATTGTTGTACACGATATTTATCCGGTAACGGCAAAGCTAGAGATATATTAGCAATATGTCCTTCAATATGGTTTCATTTGTGCAAACCTTCTCAGCACCAATTTGCTCATTAGGTTTGCAAGATAAACTAATGAAGCCTCACAATGACTCGTAATAACAAAAAAAAAATCTTATTTATCGTCGTTGGTAAAAATTGCCCTAAGAATCATTATAATAGGTAATTATCGAAACTATATAGTAACAACAAATGATTTAGTTTGTCATTTACGAGCCTAAATAAAAATCGTTTAGGAAACGTTGTGATGGAAGAAAACATATTCTATTCAAAGGAGCGAATGAAAAAACTCTAGGTGCCAATGTGTATTCGGAGGTTATTGTCGCCGGCAGTTGTAAGGATTACCTCACATGGGGGGCTTTCTATTGCTCTTTTTCTATCACAACCATATTTAGGGAGTTAGAGCGGGAGAGAGCATGGAGTTGAAATGATATTGTAGTTTTTATCCGTAGCAACAAAGTCTTGTTGGAAAATGTTTTCAGGAAGAAAATTGCTTTTTCTCAATAAAAAAAAAGCCATAGCTGGCAATAGTACGTTTGCCTACCTATTACGTCTACCAATTTGAAAGAAACTATATAAATAGATATCTTGAATAACGGGAAAGTATCTAGGATATTTTTTATTTTATTTATAAGAGAATATCAATTTCGGGAGATATATTGAATTCAAGGCCACAATTGCTGCCAAAAATCTTGGATTTCTCTCAAAGATGAGACTTTAGTTCACACCGGGACAGCTTCTGACGTTATACCAAGCCCAATACGGGTCTTGTGTGGAGTACTGTTCTCATTTATGGGACGGATCAGCTCGTTACCAACTGGATGCCTTGGTTTTTGTTGACCGACGCGCCAGGAGACTCATCGGTGACGAGAAACTTGTGGCAAACAAGCTCCAAAGCCTAGAGCATCGCCGTACAGTGGCTTGCCTATCGGTTTTACCATAGGATTCATTTCGGAGAGTGTGCCTAGGAACTTTAGGATCTCATAACACCTTCTCCATTCCATCATCGCACGACCAGACGTGGGGAGGGCTTCCACCCGTATGTCGTTGATATTCCTTTCATACGCACTAAACGTTTTACTTCAATGTTTCTCGTGCGAACGGCTAGGGAATGGAATTCTTTGCCAGCAGCGGCGTCTATATTCCCCGATTCGTATAACCTAGGAATCTTCAAAGAGAGAGTGAATAGGTATTATTTGAGCTTGAGTGATCCATCCTCGGCAGCATTGTCACTTACCATTTGGTGAAGTATTGCCAAATGCACACAAATTTGAGGTGAGAAAAAAAAAAACTCCGGATTTCAGATATAAACATAATTCATATCGAATTCCAAAAATAAATGACGTAACGCCTACCTATCGATATTTCATGATCGCAGACATCGTTCTAGTGTATTAAAAAATACCCCATTCAGCTTTAGTTGCCCGCGGCAGATCATAAAACATATTGGGAGATCTTTCGGCTTATTGAAGCGAAAACTTAGACATCTGTCAAAGAACCGAGAAAATAATACTAGTATCTCGATATGAATGAGCTTCGAAATTCAAAATGGTGCATCCCGTTCCGAATATTACTCATAAATATTGTACTAATTTGAGCGTTGCGAATGAATTTATGGTTTACCTTTTTTCTTTTTATGAATTATAGTAATTGTGTCCTACCTGTGTGTGAACCTAGATTTAGTTAAATATTATTATTACTTTTACTTTTTTTATTGCCTCATTGGTCTGGTGGTCGCAAGCGCGACTACTGAGAGTGAAGCCTTGGGTTTGATTCCCGGTTTGAGCAGTGTTATAGGGTTTTTCTGTACGGAAATTCTCAGTAACAGCACGGAGTCTGGAACTGTGATAGATGGCAATAGGCTCGCCCCCTATAACACGGGACTCAATAATGGCATCGGCGAAATTTGGCTGCCTAACCATTCGGGGAATACAGGCGTGATGCTATGTTATTTTATTATTTTTGTTTTTTTTTATTGTGTATTCGTTTTGAATATCTTATATTGATTAAATCTTTTCTACTTGGCCAGTAATTCTTTACCCAAGGCGACATTTATGAGTTTTTCTTTTATCACTTCAGTGGTGGTTTATGTTGTGGCCGAAAATACTTATAAGTATACAGCCAGCAAGGTTTGTTACGGTACTAACTGTGGTACTTTTGTTCACTCCATTTTAAAATAAACATTTGTTATATATATCGTTTTTTTTTTGTTTTTTTTCTGTGGTAATTAATTTTTTTTCTGTATCGTGGGTACGGTTTACAATTGAACATCTTTCTTGCACACAGACTCAAATCCTCATCACCTACCTCTCTGTAGGCATACAAATATTTTATCCGTGCCACAGAAATCCAATCATGTAATAATGATAATGTCCTGCTGACAGAATTTCAACCGAATGCCATTCTCATCGGAGATTAGCCAATTACGCAGGAGATATTATAGAGCACAAGTGTGTGCGCAAACACAGGTGCTCTCTCTATTCCTTTACTCTCATAGTTCGATGGGATGGCAATCCAACACGACTGGAGAGAGATCAGGCGCAAGATCAACGGCATTACGTGCTTTCCGAGGCACGGTGTGTATTCACATACACAAAGACCCAGACCCGAAACAACTATCTGTAGATCATACAAATATTTGTACCGTACGGAACTCGAACCCGCGACACGTAGCGCAGCTGTCGATCTCTCAACCACTGCACCAAACGTGCCGTCAATCTTATAGCCTGCGACAACCGTATCATTGATAATATAATTATTACCAAATGTGTACCTTTTGTACGAACTGCACGTAATTATTGTGATGAATGCACTTGTAATCACGCGAGATGAATGTGCTATTGTTTCTGGACCAAGTGAGTGCAACAGACAGGTAGGTATTGTTACTGCTAATCTATTTACGACCGTGGGGAATATGGCGAATAGCCAGCTTATACTAACGCAAATTCAAACAGTTTATCTTAGAAATAGTCTCCATTATAGATTGATGGTGCATCTCTGGAATAATTTAATAATATGTACATAGAGAAAGAACATCAAGTAATTTTTATAAAAAAAAAAAAAACATTATCCGTGCAGGAATAGTGATCGGCCGAATAATGGTTTTAAAAACCAATACGAATAATCGGCCGAACTTTTGATTAAAAGTCTACTGAATCGAATATTCGGCAGCATTTGGCGCGCTTTATTTTGCAGTGATAAAATTCAAGTCTGTGATTGTGTTGTGTACTGACGCGCGCGACTCGCGGACTCTGCTACCTACGGAACAAACAATCCGTTTATAATTTTGTGAAAAATCGTTAAAGCTAAAACCAACTCAAATATATGATAAGACACACTTGATATAGATACAATTACCTACATAATTTATAAAGTTTTTTCTAGGAAACTTTATAATCCAAGTTTATGCGGCAGAATGCTTGCCATTTTTGCCGAATAATCAGCCGAATATGAATGTTCGGTAAACCTATATAAACGAATATTCGCCCCATCTCTACCCAGGATCTTATATTCTGCAGGCGTGCTGGCACTAGACCAATGAGATTGTTACACAAAAATATTTTGCTTTACCGGTTTGTAATAACTACATATAAATAAAATACAATAAAGGAAAAAATATTACAATTAAGTATACGAGGGATTTATAATGAAAAATTAAAATATAAGTACATTTTTCAAAAGAGCTGGTGAAGATTAATGTTTAACTTTGTTATATAATATTAATTCAGTCGATAATACGTGAACGTCATCAAGATAGCTGTCAAGAGTTTCTTATACACCTTTTTATTAAGGCTTCAGCTAAGTAAAAATGTGACTAAGAAATTCTCCGCGAAGCCGCGCGTACCTTCGTTAAAATAGAAAAAAAAATGAATATGCGTTACTTTACAATATATTAGAAACATTTTTATTATAAAAGCTGCCCAGACACTTCTTTTTATTACAATATTATTATTATTTTTCTTATAATTATGGCATCTGAACATTCTAAACTGATTGTAATGTTTGTATAACTGTATCTAAACAATAAATACAATGACATCGTCTCGAATACACGAGTATTTTTTTTAATATTTTATTTTATGGAATACACGAGTAGTTCGGACAGTTTGACTTGACAGCTGTCAATTGGTCAATCGATGGTTTAACCTTATCATAAGAAGAGGGTCTAAGAGAGCCTTTAAGGAAGTCGGGTACTTGGTGTATAGTGAGTCAGTGTATTAAGTATTATTAACGACTATTCTGCCAGTGTCGATTGGGGCACAATATTATTTTAATATTAAGAAACGTGACAATACTGTGATTATTTATTACGACAGTGTTCATGGAGTCTGGGTCTCTGTTTAGATGTAAGAAAAGCAAAATATTTAGTTTAGTATTCTTAGGCTACAAGTGGTACTCGAAATACTTTTACTATAAATGTATATGGTTCGGAATTTATAACGTATACAATGTGAATAATGTGGGTAGTCATGATTTAAACGTTTTGATATCTACCCGCATTGATGTGATATTGTTTTGTACGGCAGGGTTGCGCATCGCTGTTTGTGGGTGGCTCGTTTTCGCTATAGATCTCGGAGCGGAATCATGTGTTGTGCAGCTATCGGTTTGGTGTACGCACGCGATGCTAGACTGTATATTGTATTGCTATCTGAACACTAACCCTTCGTTAGTGAAAAATGCAATAAATAGTTTTGTGAAGTGTTCAGTAACATGGAGAGGTAATAACTTGGATGGTCGGTACGCGGTAGTCGCACCAATATTACCATAAAGGTAAGTGTTTAAATAACCATCGGTTTGTAGACTCTCAAAATATTATTTGTTTTTTTAATTATTTAAGTATCTGAAAGCCAAATATTTGAAATATAAATTTTATGTAAATTTAAATTATAGTCAGTCAATCTTAGAGAGGGTTTATCTAGGTTTATTTCATTACTTTAAGTAATTCGTCTGTAAGTAACTTTAATAGAAATAGACTTAAATATTTATATACTAATTACTTACTTACTAATTCACGGCTAATGTTTGTGAGATTATAAATTTTGTGCCCAAGTCACGAAGCCAAAATGTAATCGGGTTTTTATGTTAGCAATTATTACGTAAAGATAACCTTTGGTTAGAGTCATACAGTATGTACATAAGTAGATTCAATCTCTATTACTGAATACGTCATCGTCTGCTTTTACTATGTCATGTTGTTCATGATTTCAACGTATATGTTATGCTTTATTATTTTACCAACGATATATCAATATTGAGACCGATATAGCTACAATGGAGTAAGACAAATCAGTCATTGTGAACAAGAACCATTAGGTGTAGCCCGGGATTGGAACTTTGCCCAATAAATCCTTTATGACTGGCCAAAACACTATTCAGTTCCGTAGGAAGATATATTCGATAAACTATTTTATGTGCATGTGGTAAATTTCTAACTACAAAACAACACGCTTGTATTCCCCGAAGGGTTAGGCAGATGTGTACGGCTACTCGCATTTCATGAATGCTGTTATTAAGTATACTCATTTCATTTTACGAGTTTCTTCTGGACGATGCTTGTTTCTGATTGGCTGAAAGAACGCGTCTTCCGAATTATCTAGAAAATGGCATCAAAATGTCAAAACTGCCAAAAAATGACTTACGTAGTGTAAGAACTTCAAGGACGTATTGTCGGATATTGCTGACCCTGGAACCGACGTTCCAGATTACCTATGATCCACAGTATCTTTACCCTATTTATTATAACAACAAATACTCGAATATCTTGGACCAATTCTCCAAGAGTTTCAGCTTATCTTGATTGATCGTTAAAGATCATAAAAAGCATTATACTGCGTTGAATCTCTGCTGGAATCAAATACGTTGTTTATTTTTATACATTTCCTTGGCAAATTGGACCTTATTTGTGTATAAAATAGAGTATAGTCCGGTAAGGCTTGAAGATGTATGATCGTAAATAGTCGCCTTAAGATATGCGGCCGAATATCTGAGATATAATATCTCAGATATTCGGCCGCAGTGGTTGGAGAAATATGTTAGCTATACACGGTGTGACACATGGCTCGTTCATTTGGAAAAAGATTAGTGAAAGGCGATTAACTACAAGGATTTATCTCACCAATGTGAAGGAAAAGCTGGTAGAAGGACACAGCGACCTAACATAAGCCTAAGCCTTGTAAAATGTCAGATTCATACTTACAACCTACGCACTACCTTTACTTACTTGAATTTAGAATCTTAGATAATTTATATTCAGTGCCACTTACTCAACTATATACTTTAGGTTAGTATAATCTAAATTGAATTTTGAGTAACCATTTGTTAAAAGGGTCTGAAAATTTTTGGTTGCCATGAAATTTGAACTTTGTATTGTATAATATTGAGTTTGTATTTCTAAAACCTGATAATCATCTCAGATTCTTAATTCAAGTTTAATCATAAATAAGCTTGAATATCGATGGCTTCCTTTAGTTTTTAATTTTTTTGCCAAATTTCATCCAGAGCCGTTCAGCCGTTCTGGCGTGAAAGAGAAACAAAGATCCATCCATCCATCCTCACAAACTTTCGCATTTATAATATTAGTAGGATAGTAGGATGTGTTTAGTTATGAAAAAATTACATGTACATTAACAGCGAACACTAATGTTTTTTTATTTGGGTATCGGAAAAATATTAAATATTTTAGTCTACTCTTGTGAATTACATGTATGCGAGGATAGTATGATATCTTTTAAATAATGCGATTACCTATACAATTCTTGCGATTACAGTAGAACTTTTCATAATTTTGAAATTTATTGTTCAAAGACGATAGTTATTATTATATATAACCATAATAGTACCTACTCAATACAGTTAAGTTATTTTATTAATTTAAATAAGTTTTTATAACGAGTAGTTTTCATTCATAAAAGCTGGGGAACAAAAACGCGAGAGGTACAAGGATGTATAGGTACTGCTTTCTGCAAAAACAATACACGAACCCCTCCCCCTTCCCCTAGCCAAGTGTGGTGTTTATGGCATAAATGGCTATCACGATCCTTAATGGTCGTTAGTTATTGAGTCCCATGTAATAAGGACAGCTTATTGCCATCCACCGGTCACAATTCGGAACTTCGGGCTGCCTAAATCAATTTTGCCTGACCCGGAAATCAAACATACTGGGTTATGATCACTAGTCCAATGAAGCCGTAAATTATGGCAGTATAATAGACCTTGACTCCTGAGTTTATTTCGGCGTTTCTTCTCAGGGATAGTCATAGGAAATACTGACGCCATTTAGTTTAAGAAACGCGTGTAAAAGTGATTGGAATTCTATATGCAAAATAAATAATTTCATTTCAGTACAACATCACAATTCAGAGATACGATCTCCGAGTTAATTAATCTGCTTGCTAGATCAGGTATCTAGGACATAATATACCTATGGTATGTGTTTCAGTTAGGTAGTTAGGTAGGTAGTTAGTATAAATAAATAAGATATTTCTATAAGCTCAGCAATATAATAGAAATAACTCTTTCCCGGTGATTTTTATCAACCGAGATTGAGAAAAGCGGAAAGAAACCTTTATTTTCACACCCTATTTTTTTCATTTGAATCTATCAATATAAGAAAAAAATGTACGTCTTTTTATATAAATGTAATTTTACCTACCAGGATAGTAAAGGCGGCGCTCGATTAAATGTGCGGAGTATATAAGTTGTCTTTTATTACGGGCACCAGGATAATATTTACCGTAGCTCTCTAATATATACTGATAGTGGAATATTGATATTCTCATTCAAAATCTATAGCCCATGTTTTTTTCAATAACAATAATAAAATATTTTTTTATTCATGTATACCAATTAAAGGCACGGATGAATAGTCAGACTCGAGTTGCCACGTTCCAGTGTTGTTTTCCTAAAGAGAAGAACGGGCAATTTCTTGCCTGTTATCAATGGTTACTATTTTAAATTCTGATTGTTTAACATTTCACACTTATGAATACATTGTTCCCTCAAAGTTATGTAAGGAAAATATAGTACTATGTCTAGACTTAACCAACGCATAACTATAATATCTGGAAATTTCTGATAGAACTGCCAAGACAGCTATGAGCTGACCAGACAGCACTCGTTCACGAGTGAGTATTTTATTGTACTAGGAGGCCCTAGTGTAAGTTTCTTTCGATCAACTCGATTTCACGCATCGAACGCGTTCGGCGCTCCAATTGGTGGAGAGCACGAAACGGACCAATCGGAGCGCCGAAGGCGTTAGATGCAATCGAGGTTGTCGAAAGAAACTTACACTAGGGCCTCTGAAAACGATGTACATGACTACATATAGGGCGTGTGTTTAACCCACAATATGCTCTTGGCAACTGAAGTTTGGGCGTTAAAACAATTAATGGGAGCGGTAAAGTTATTAGTTGATGGTTGGACGTATCGCTCGACGCCGTAAAACGTTACACACCATATACATTTCATATATAGTACCGATCACTTTCTATCTGTAAATGGAGTAGCCGTCAGTCGGTCGAAGCAGAATTCTTACAGTTTTTTGGAAAGACTATTTAAACCGGTCTAATGACGCAAAAAACACAATAGAAAATCTATTGTCTGGGTCAGTTTGTTTAATTATTAATTAATGTACATGTTCAACTTTACTTGACTGCCTCATTGGTCCAGTGGTCACAAGCGTGACTGCTAAACGTAAGGTTCTGGATTCGATTACCGGGTTGGGTAAAGAGTTGTTGTGTTTTCTGTATGGAAATTCTCAGTAGCAGCATGGAGTCTGGAACTGTGATCCCGATGTGTGTTCCCGTAGAAGGTAATAGGCTCGCCCCCTATTATATAGGACTCAATAGCGGCATCGGCGAAATGTGGATGTACAATAGTACGCGTCCGCGTAACCCTTTCGGGAATACAGGCGCGATGCTATATTCAATTTTAATTAAATAAAAATAAATCGTCTCTGGTAGTTATTACGAGTCTTTTTTGTAGATCTAGGAAGCGCCGGGTTTTCTTACTGACAGCCTTTGACAAGAAATGCATAAACTAACTCAAGGGTTCCTTTTTTAAAGTCCAGACATTTGTTTAGGTATAATATCATCTGACAATAATTTGGGGTAGGGTTAATTCACCTATTTACGTAACTTGAAATAAAATCGGTTAATATCGTGTGCTCGTTCTAACGGTGAAAGGTGACAGTTTGGATTGAAGGCATTCATCATTGTTCCATTTTGAGCCGTCATCCTGTCGATCATGTGTCGTACCCTTATGCCCCGACACACGATATGCACTGAAAGGGGCTTTTAGAGTCACAATACCTGTGTACTTATATGGGGCCGCAAGACCTGCTTTTTACTTTTCATGTTGCTCATGTATATGACAACTGTATTTGCTTGGATAGAGACAAATAATATACTAGCTAAACCCGGCTACCTAGCGCCGTGGTTCAGTAAGTAATATAAAATATAAGTATAAACATATAAAAGTATCCTATAAATTGATAAATATTGTTGTTAATTAATATTATTGTTTGACGTCCATTGCTGAACGAAAGCCTCCCCCAAGGGGGGGGGGGGGGGTGTTGCCATAATCCCCACGCTTGGCAGGCGGCTAGGGGATTGCAGTGGCTCACCAATTAGTGAGAGGACGCTGCTGCCCGTCCTCCGGTGTCTGGCCGCAGTTTTAAGACGTACCCGGGTCTTATTATTTCAGATATAATTGATATTATTTAAACTTTGTGAAACGCTTGGAATTTCCCGTTCCCGTGAAAACTTTACGATAAAAAGTATATAAAAACACTCTTATAATAGAAATGCAACGTTGAGTAAAAATTTCAAGTCAATCCATCGTCTACTTTTCGAGTTTTGCAGACACAAACATACGAAAGCTGAATTTTTATGTATATAGATATATGCATAGTCTCACAGCTGTATTTGGCTATAGCGACAGCTTCAATCACCTAATCTATGTACTGTATGTTTTATTTAGCTGGAACAGTACGGGGAAATTGTAGACCCAAGGAGCGAGAAAACATTTCGGTCAATTGTGAACATTCCATTTTAATAAATAAATTCAAACAATTTTTTACACTTGTCTGCTCTCTGTCATGTAAACATGATCGGTCCATCGCCTATAAAAAATTGACCAGCATAAGTTGATCAAATTTTATGGTAACTTTTTCACACCTTTTGTTCCCGATATTTACTTACAAGATAGAGAATAAAATAAAAAGGATCCATCAAGAGTTACAACTTGTTCAATCAATCATATTCATACTGGGGCACTTCCATCCAGCCTACTTTGGCCAAACGCCAATGATTGATGTTCAATGCTGTTCTACTAAGAACTTTGAAAGACATCTTATGAACGAAACGAGCATTGAATGAAGCTTTAACGCTAGGTTAACCAAAAATTGCATGATGGAACTTTTAACGCCACAGAACACTTTATGATCGGGAGTGAATAACGTAAACACACACAAAACAAAACAAAAAAAATACATTAAGGTACAGTCGGCGTTCTTTTCGTAATATGGCGACTTTTTGACTGAAATACTCAAAAACGAAGCCTGCAGTGTAAATATCTTGGATTGGGAGAAGCTTGTGACTACCAGTTCATATAAGGGTGACCAATGATAATGAGCACTTAATATCGCCCCATACCTCCACGTCAGAAGAACTAATGGATGCTACTGATAGCGCAGGCATTGTAATTAACTTCTGAGCTAGTACTATTTCTATTGCCATTAACTCGCTAATAAGAAGAATTGATGAACGTCCAATCCAAAATGTGAATCGTTGCATGCCCCGTGTTTTTAATGGAAGATACAATTCCCAGCGAGGGTTACGTGGGGGCTTCTTTACAGTCACCCTCTGTGAAGATTACCCTTGATGGCGTGGCACTGTGGTGGTATGGTATGATATGGTATCGAGGCGGACCACCGTGGTGAGTTTAGCCGAGGCTCTCCAAATAAAAAAAAGAGGTACAACTCCCGGTTCTGCGTCATCCGTATCCAGTCAAATCCAGCACCGACCATATGTTTTGGCGATTTAATTTAATTCAAAAGAAAACCTACCCGCGTGTGTATTACGAGTGATATTCCATTAATTCGTTTCAGTGAGGTGTTCGCAGTTTCAAAGGGCTCTCGCTCATAAAGTTTTCTCATTTACGAGGCTTTTATATAGCTTGTTATACAGTTATTTTATCGCCACATATTATAAACTTGAGTGGTTGTGGGAATGTGTCCTACTTTCAGTTTGATATTTTGTTGAATGGCTATTTACAAAATTATAATTGTGAAACTGAAAAATTGTGGAGTTTGAAATTAAATATTAATAATTCCACGAAAACACTAAAGTTCGTCCGGAGTTTCGCGAAATTTTCGTAGGATCGCGTAATGTGACCGCGGTATCCTCGTAATTCTAGTTGTCCCGAGCTAGCTAATAATATCTAAATCTACTAACCCCTTGTCAAAATTCGTAGAAATCTATGGAAATGAACGATAAAGTACCACGCTCACTCAAAAACTAGTTTATGTAGTAGCTAGCTGTTGCCTGCAGATTTTGCCGCGTGTATTTATTATTTGATTAGTGTTTTGCTGCAATAGTAAAAATAAGCCTATATCTTTCTGCAGATCCCAGGCTGCCTCTGCGTAAAATTTTCTTTGAATTACTTTCGTATTTATTATATAATAGTGTGGATGTGATATTACAAAAATTCGGAAAAAGGTAGGCGAGTAAGAAATGTACATCATATTTTTATTGTATCTCGATTTCAACATCATCTCCAATCGCCAAATCTCTGAATTGGATTTAGTCGTTTTGATTTAAGAGATAGTTCTATAGATAAGTAAATGCCCTGATGTAAGGCTCAATACATAAGCGATTTCTTCGACGTTTCTGAGGTTGGAAGTGTGCGAGGGTATGAGGTGGATGGTCGGATTGGATCCTATTATATGGCTCGAATAATGTCATCAAAGAAATATGCAAAAGATGCAAAACGACTCGAATGAATTGAGGACAGGGTTGGCACAGTGGTCGAACGGGCGATTGCTGCGCTACGTGTCGTGAGTTTCATTCTCGATACAAATATTTGAAGAACCTACAAATAACCAGGTCTAGATGTATATATACATGTGATTTCTTTTTGTGGTTGAGAACGCATCCACGATACAGGAATTAGTTCTAGTGTGAGACAACGTCTTTCAAAAACATTAGAATATACAATTTCGAAACCCTTCGGTCGGTAATCTGAAGGTAGAAGTTAAAGATTTTAGACTATAAATTATGTATTATTATGACTTATTTTTGGCTGGCTATTCCTAAATTGATCATCTCCGTCGACGGAAATTGCCATCAGAGCCGACACGCTGTTTACATTAATTGTTTCCGAAAAGTAAACAAGATACTAAGATTAAGTTATAGGAAATAAATCATCTATATACATAGCTATACTTCAATGTTGTTTAATTTATTAATCACAAGCTTTTTGCGTTTGCTTCACTCCATATTTATTTTTAAGAAGACAAAGTAAAGGCTTTTTTGTCCATCGAAAGCTCCCAAGGTTTGAATTGAGCATTTTTTTCATGAACGGCGGGTTCACCGCGTAAGTCCGATGGTACTGAATAACCATTCATTATCATCTGCCTAGCCTTTTCCCAGCTACATAGGGGGTCGGCTCCCCTACCTGGTTGCGGCTGAATATCAGTAATTTACGGACCGACTGCCATCTGACTTCCACCACCCAATTACTGGGAGACACTGATACTCGAAGGTTAGGATGTTTTTTGAGCTACTTGCACCCGTTACGACAGTCATAGATAGTCGTTCAACTGCTTAACGTGCATTCCGATACACAGAGGGGATTCGATATGTGAAAAAGGCCACCCATTCAAAGACTTACTGCAACGCTGCTTAACCTTGCAATTCAATGAATCGACGCGGTACCAATGTAGCTACGATCCCCTCCATAATCCAGAACGGTTGTCCGTTCTGGCAAGAAATGTAATGACGAAATTAAGTACCTTATATGTACATTTTTACTTGATCCTGTCGTTCGGGAAATTTTACACAGTAGCTCTAACTAGAGGCTCTTAATTCAAATCTAATAATAATAATTGTAATTATAAGAATTATCTGATAGTCGCTCGCTCGTATAAACTTACTAGCTACCGCCCGCGTCTTCGCCCGCGTGGTTTACGAACCCGTGCATTTTTCCGGGATAAAAAGTAGCCTGTGTGCTATTTCAGACTATAATCTATCTCTGTGCCAAATTTCATCCAGATCCGTTCAGCCATTCTTGCGTGATTGAGTAACAAATATCCATCCATCCATCCTCACAAACTTTCACATTTATAATATAATATATATATATATATATATATATTATATACTTTCACATTTATAATATAATATATATATATATATATATATATATATATATTATATAAGTAGGATAGGATAGGATAAACACATATTAAAGATACTGTTATGAAGGCAGAGAAAAACGCAGTAACCTAACCTAATCGACTAGATAAAAATGAAATTGCATCATGAAAGCGAAGCCACCGCGTTCATTATTTTCGCAATATTGACTTAACTAAGTGATCGACAACGGAATGTCTCTCCCTGTCGATTCGGCTGTCAGTTCGAAATTAGATACTCTCTATAACTGACGCCCTTCAGACTCTGTCTAAGCGCGTATCATAGTCAAGGCTGTAGTTAGACTGACTACGGCGTTATGAAAGCATTGAAGATGACGCATTAGGAACAAGACGTATTACATTAAGGGCCCGATTCACCATTTGATGAAATTGTCCCTGAAAATATGCTTTAAAAAAATAAGATAACATAGCATCACGCCTGTATTCCCCGAAGGTCTAGGCAGAGCTGTATTAGTGTACACTTATATTTCGCCGATGTCGTTATTAAGTCCCATGTAACAGGGGGCGAGCCTATTGTCATCTACAGGGCACAGTTCCAGACTCCGTGCCACTACTGAGAATTTCCATACAGAAATAGCCAATAACAGTTTGCCTGACCCGGGAATAGAAGCTAGGACCTCACGCTTGTGACCACTAGACCAATGAGACAGTTTAAAAAAAATATGTGTGTTAAAAATATATTTCGCCCTTCACGATGTGCCGATAGCAATTCCAACCATCGCGTGGTTTCTTATAGATACGGGTTTCAAAATGATTTATTTATTTATTGTGAGATCGGTATCCCACCTCATTGAATTAATGCAGGTGTTTAAAGCACCACCCTGTATAAATAAGGCAAAAGCTTACACTGAATTTATTTATCTTTATTTTCGAAGAATTTGTATAAGTGAGTTATCGACAATGGATGGCGGTGTGTCTGAAAACCAATACTTTTGATAACCAGCGGCGGCATCCTCCTTTGTTCTCGAGGACTGAACAATACAATGGGACTCATTCTTCTAAAGTTGCAAATATTAAAGAGTAATGAATTCTGCGTATACTAAATGTAAATCCTTGAATCACGGTACAATAAAGGTTATGTAAATGAATTAATGGAAAGTGTATGTCATAAAGTTTCGTTTCCGAGATATTTGCTTACAGATATGGAAATGGTTATAGTATTATCTGAGAAATATGATGTCTACGCATAAACCGTAACTCAAAGCCTGGATTCCTCGTTAGTGAAAAGTCAAAGTCAAATCTTTTTAAATATACCTACCTAGTTTTTTTACCAAGTGCGATTTTTATTCATGAGAGGGAATGCAGAATTATTAAATATTATATACAAGCTAAAAATATATAAATAAAAATACAAACTGTTAAAAAAGGGGAGGGGAAGAAATCATAGGGCATCGTAAAATTCGTCCACATCGCTGTCAACGGGAAAAGTGCCCAGAACGCTGGCGGCATTGCCACGTTGTATGGCAATGTTGATTCTCTGACCGAAGTAGATGCCAGCCCTCTTGTCAAGTGAAGAGTCGACTAACCGTTTGCTGATTTCACGGAATACCCGATGAGCATTCGGACCCCACGGCCCTAGTGTTTCAACCCCAAACGGCTCGAACATATAATTCACATTGAGGTTGTTTTATTTGTTTTTTTACCTGTTCAAATTGAAGATTAATTTGTGGTGGCGGTATAAAAGCGGTTCCTACGACGTAGACGACGTGATATCGTGGCTACGCGCTACGTGAGCTACGCGGTCGTAGCAGCCAACGGTCCGCTACGTGTTATTTTATGAACTCTAATTACACAAATAGGACACGTATTTTGTGTAACGATGATTTTATATTACATAAAGTTTTTTTTTTTTATTAATGTTGTGTAATGATTTACCGTATTTAGTGTAGTACTTAAAATAAACCTTAACAAAAATCTCTTTAATTTCAAACATACCTGTAGCATGCAGCTTTCTCAACGGATCCACAATTGCGAAGTAGCGATCCGCTGACAGGGCTGTCAGTGTGAATACTGACACACCTATACTGACGTCCTTCGCGGCTTCAGATAGCCGACACACAGTGGCGCCCCATGGCCACGACTCCACTGTGTACACGATGGACGTGAATGGGACGCAAGTGATGATCACCAGGAGGTCAGCGAGGGCGAGGGACAGGATGTACCTGGGAAAGAAATGTTTGCTGTATATATTTCTTTTTGTATGGTGCTGTTTTGCATTACCCTTGCTACTCCACTATGTTTATGTTTTCGTCAGTCAGTCATTAATTTTTGAACATATAGTTGCATACAGACATATATAATTATATAGACATATATCAGTGGCTTGCGTTTCATACAGACAAAAAGACATTGCTTAACCTACATAACTCAGATAAATATTTATTATAAGATATTTGAGGTGGCAAATGACATACATCATTATTGAATCGACAAGACGACGAACCAATACCAACATGCAGTAGGTATTTTTGATACGTAAAGCATTTAAAATTTTCTGCCTACCCTGTCTAAAACCTCTGTGCACGCCGCTGACATATAAATATTATAAACGATATTTTTTGATAATGGTTACTAGCATATTAAATTAAGGGGAATAAATCACTTAGAGTATATAAAATAAATTAGTAATAATGTTAGATTAGGTGTGCGGCAGGTCGTTGGTCTGACGGTCTGTTTCTGACGAACTAATTCAACGTTGAAATCCTTTCAAAGTTTTGTCTCTATTCACCCCGTTTTACTTGGTAACTGTCCTGGGTTTCGACATACTTAATTAACATGCATAGGACCGCATTACATACATTTAACAATATACATTTCTGCCTAACCCTTCGGCTATTCCAATATTAAATTTTTATTTTAGTTTTTATTTAACTCTACATGATAATTATAACTTTAATATTATAAATGCGAAAGTAAGTTTGTTTGTTTGTTACATTTTCACGCATTAACCACTGAACCGATCATCGTGAAATTTTGCATATACATTGTCAGGGGTACAGAAAAGGACATAGGGTACCTTTCATCTAGAAAAAAGTACTGTTTCCGAGGGAAAGAACAATAACTTTCTTAAGATAGGTGGGTGGATTAGATGGTGCTACGTGTGACCCGAAAAAATGCACGGGTTCGTAATCAATGCGGGCGAAGCCGCGGGCGGAAGCTAGTTCTTTTATAAACTTCATTACGGATCTATTGGTTGTATGCGTGGGTCGGGCAGTGACATAGGGTTATTTTGAAATTCTCTGGAATTTTGCCCTACATATGACAATACTAGCTTCCGCTCTCGGCTTCGCCCGCGTGTTTTACGAACCCGTTCATTTTCCCGGGATAACAAGTAGCCTATGTGCTATTCCAGACCATAATCTATCTCATCTCTCATCTGTGCCAAATTGCCAATTTCATCCAGATCCGTTCAGCCGTTCTGGCGTGAAAAAGTAACAAAGATCCATCCATCCATCCATCCACACAAACTTTCACATTTATAATATTAGTAGGATATTGAACAATGGCGTTATAGTAATGTGGGTGAACTGTAAACTGGGCCTGATCCTTCAGAAAATCAGACGTTTCTGCTATATTTAAATCTAAAATATAAGTCGGTTTTACCAAAGTAAATAGTAAAATCCTACATATCAATTCGCTTTCTGCGGCACACAGATATTCCGGCCGAAATACCGGGAATCTGTGACTATTTGCTATCTATATAATCGGCTCAATTCACGAATGGATGGACTAGTAATCCCGTTTGCCTACACGTAGTTTCGATATGTATAGAGTTGATATCGTCGCTTAGCTAGCAATACGGTTTTCAGAAGGGGAAGGGCCGATTATATCTTATGAAAAATATTCCGTAAACGGTATGCAATGAAATATATTGTATTGTATGATATTCTATTTTATTGTATTTTTTGTTATATTATTCATTTACGAAATTTTTCATAAGATATATTGTCAATTTTATGTGTCTTCTGAAACTCATCAAATTTTACTTGCGCGGTACTGTTATCTAAGCGAAGACATAGGGAAAAATATTGTATTAATTTTAAGCTTATATCTGATATATCATATATCTGAGCTATGATTTGGAATAAGTTTTCCTTTTCTTTTCGGACAATACATGCCTTATGAACGAATTCCAGGAATTTCATAATAGTACATACATCTCTGCCTTAGCCTTTGGGAACTGCTACCCAATTAATTAGCGATTCCCATATAAATTTAAATTTATTTTAAACATTAAGAGCGTGTGTGTAAATATTTGAATGTGTACTCAATTTGTGTGTTGCGAATCGGCGTGTGCCGCAGCCTAATTACCGATGTAGCAATCAGTTTGCGACAGGCGTAGATCGCGTGATAACTACTGTCAAACGTCATTTTTGTGTCATATAATGTATTGGCTGACAGTGAAGCTGCTGTCGTGTGGCTGTCGCTTATTTACGTAATTAGGCTGTCGATAAAAAAAAGTAGTAGGTAGTATTTCTATTCTCATTATTCAATTTCTCTTATTTCAATTTTTGTGGTTGCAAAATTTCCTATTTCAATTTCATTATACCAACCAATACGTACAACATGGTTTTGTAAGTCACACTTCCACGAATCCAGACGCTTTAGACAAAATGCCAATAATACTCCGATCGGTGATAAAATGAACAAATTACATTTACGGATTATGTGGCTGATCGATAGTTTGAAATGTAATTTATGATTCAATTCGTTAGCGATCGCAGTTTGTCGTAGTGTCTAAAAGACAGCAGGCCAGTCCATATTTTATTTACACGGATGTATTATAAAGGCAACTCATAGATTATAGAGATATAATAAATGTAAGCGTCTATGATTTTATAGCATGATAACGTCAATTAAAAAAAAAACTGAAAATTATTTATTCGATAATATTAATGAGAATATGAAATAATTAACATAATTGTGTAAAATTGAGCTGTGTAATTTGTGATTAATAAAAAAATATAATAACTGTTATTGTGTTACTTATTATCGGTATAATTAATGATATAAATAAAATAATAACTTACATACAAAACGCATGTTCTGCACTAATTTCAGAGCGTCCGTTGTAGTTTCGACAGTTATAAACGTAAATACACTATGACTTACTCGTAATTGTAGGTTTATAATTATTTTCGTAATTTACACCTAGAGCTCTGTTCCTAATGCCAACAATATTGCATTATTTTATATTTGAACCGACAATAATGAAGTTTAGGGAAGGTATCGAGCGAAGAATTATCAAAAAGCCACCATCATCGCTAAATATTATAAAACAAAATCTAAATTCTTCTAGTATGTTCTAGCCTATTTATTCAAAATGTAGGTTGCTGTTTATCTCAGAAAAATACACGAATTCGTAATCCACGCGGGCGAAGCTGCGGGCGGAAGCTAGTTGAAGTGTAAATATCATTACTTAAACCCACTGAGATAACAATGGGGAAAATTTCAACAAATGACTGTCTATATTTTTTCTACATAATCTAAAAAATAATTATAATTGGTTTAATAGTCTCAAAAATACATCTCTCTTACTAATTATGGTATTCAGCCTTTAGGGCTTTGCCAATTTTGTCAGAATGAAGACAAAGGAGATAGGTAAAGGTAAAAATAAAAAGGATTTCTTTAAAACTGTTTGCAGCCTTCCTTTTAGCCTTGTCGGCGTCCAGTAAAGCCCCGGTGAATATAAAGTTTCATCTTAGTGACGCGGGAGAAAATATAACACGCGTTAGAGGGTAGTAAAGACAAGAAGTAGGTATGGTAGGTACATAATGTTCATAACATTTACTTTAGTTGTTGTTTTAAAATTAGTTCTTTTCTCCAAAGGACGAGAGACCCAAAAAAACATGGTCAAAAACCACATAAAGTTACTGATAGAATTTCGTGAGAAAAATGGGCTTAGCAGATGAAACAGTTCTTATTAGAAAATGGACAAAACGTACAGCTTCATAGTGGGATTGCGAGCGACAGAGAGATACGTTTGTTTTTTTTTTTACCAAACGTCAAACTCAATTGACAGCTGAGATATTGCGTCACAATAATGCATAAGTGTTCGTCTAAAAACTAATATTTTTCTCAGTACATTAAGGGACCCTGAAGCGCTTGTCCACAACAGGGTTTTGTAACATACACAGCGTCGACAGACTGACCCCCACAACAATCTTAGAGCTATTTAATGATAATCTTCACATGTAAAATTATTAAAAAGAATAAGACGTTGTTCAAAACATCACCAAGGCGGAATAAGGGCCTAGCTAACCTTTTCTAATAATATAATCATCAATCACTCATAAATCTAACCTAACCTTGGGAGATTGAAATGTCTGCATAGTTCAATCTTTAGTTTTCACTAACGTCTCGTTAACGATGTCCAATTTGTCCAATTAAATTGACGTAGGTTCTAATAAATCACTTAATAACGCTCAAAGGCAATTATTAATATGTTTTACTAGAATTTATGTGAATTTCAAATTTCAGACATAGTTTTTGAGATCATGTTTACTTTAGTGTTTAACCGTTAGGCTATATTTATACTGGTTTTCGGTTGAACGCTTGCTATTCAGGTCTGAGTTTGAAAACAATCACACTGCTGACCTTTCAAAGTCTTGTGCGGATCAAAATTTCATTATCTCTCGTGGAAACGATGAAGGAAACATTATGAGGAAATCTTACCTGAGAGAGTTCTATAAAGTCTTCAATGGTTTGTTTCGGCTTGAAATTTGCACCAAGCCAATATGGTGGACTGAGACCTTTTCATTTTGAGATGAAATTCGTACCTAGCATTCGGCCAGTAATGAATGGCCAGTACTGAATTATCATCGAGAAGTTTGTAGGTGGTATATCTTTCAAGGTTACACTACTACAAAATAATATAAAGACAATAAGAATAACGAAGCATACTCACGTATTAGGCACATTCCTCATAGCTTTGTGTCTCACAAACACAGCGACCAGAGTGCCATTGCCGACCACTCCTATGACGAAAATAAGGGCGAATATCAAGGGAACTATGTACGTCTCCGGCCGCTCGTAGTACGGCTGATAGCTCTCTGAACTGTTCATTATATCGTCGTATGTGTAGTTGTATTCTTCCATCGTGCATATTATCTGGAACAAGAGGAAAATGGTTAGGTTAACGATATGTTTATACCACACTAAGATGGTTAAGTAAGCTGGATTGTAAGCGGTTACTGTAACCTATAGACGCTTGCGATAACACAGGTTGTTGGTTGCTGTTCAAGAAAAAAATCAACCGTTTTGAAGAACCTCAGGCTGTAGTCTCTTGGAAAACCTTCGGTTGAGAGCTGATGGCACAACCTGAGCATATGGATCCTTCTTTATTTTCTTTCGCGACTGCTGAGCGTGAGGTCTTCAGTTCCCAGGTCCGGCAAAGGGTTATTGGGTTCTTCTATCTGGAAATTCTCAGTAGAAGCATGGAGTCTGGAATTGTGCCCTGTAGAAGGCAATAGGCAGGCCCCTATTACATGGGACTCAATAACGGCATCGGCGAAATGTGGGTGTACAATGGTACACTTCTGCCTAAACATTCGGGTAATACAGTCGTGATGCTATGTTATGTTATGATTTTACGCAAAAAAAAAACTCAAATGCAAATAAAGACTTTGAGTTTGAGTTTGAGTTTTTTTTTGCGTGAGAACATTTCCTAACGGTATTGTCCTTTTATATCGGGTGCATTGACTTCAAGAACCGTAGCAACTAATTATGGGGAAAACAAATATTTGGTCCGGGAATCAAAACTGCGGCACGTAACGCAGCAGTCGATCGCTCAACCACTAAGCCAACCATGTCAATTACATAACATATAATTTCCCAAAAGGTGACACAGGTGTACTATTGTACACCCACACCGACGCCGTTATTAAGTACGAAGTACGATGTAACAGGGTCAAGTTGGTTTGACCCTTGCGATCCACAGCGCAAACGTGGGTGACGTAATTTCGATGGAGGCATAAACCTTTTTGATATCTCATATATTAACGGAATACATTTGAAGCCTGGTTTGCTCCGTCACGTAAAGCCATAAAACGTTTTTATGACAACATTTTCAATGACCAAACGTAAATAAAAACAGAATCTGCCATTTATATCATTCGCTCATTCCATTCCTCGCGTCATTCACACTCATATATCAATTTGGTGAGTTAATAAGAGGTACAATTAATCAATTTTATTGCTATAACAGGTGGAGTATCCATCGTCAAGCGATTATTAGTACAGTAATCACTCATCGTATGTCGACTTTTATGAATTGCGTGGGATTATAAACAGTTTGTAACTTTTCTGTTACTCCCTTGCGCGGGAGTGCTTTATGATCATGTATTTTGACGGCACGGTTGGTGCAGTGGCTAAGCGATTAGCTTTCTGTGCTACGTGCCGCGGGTTCGATCCCCGCACGGATCAAATATTTGTATGATCTACAGATAGTTGTTTCGGGTCTGGTTGTGTGTGCATGTGACATGTATGTTTGTAAACTGTACCCACGATACAGGAGAAAATCCTAGTGTGGGGCAATGTTTTAAAAAATAAAGACAAGACAAAAGACAAATTTTTTCTATGATATGATGTGGCTATGCCGCTTAGGTATGCAAGCAGCCACATCAAGTGTAAAATAATCTGCGAATGATATTTAAACTTTATTGTGAACCAACAGTTGCTCGTGACTTCGTCTATGTTACAAAATACTGTAATTATTACCACACATACCTATCCAATTATTGTTTTGCTGCAATAGTCAAAATAAGCCTATGTCCTTCTACAAGACCCAGGCTACCTCTTTGTAAAATTTCATAACGATCGGTTCCGTAGTTTAGTCGTGATGAGGCAACAAACAAACAGTTACGTTCCTAACAAGTGTATGGGCAAACTCCTATGGAGTTCGATTCCCAGGGTCTTTCGTGAAAATGTGCTCAAAATCTGGGGTATTGATATTGTAGCTTACGAAGTGTAGCCATAAAATAGTTACTACTTCTCTGCCTCTACCTTCAAATAATAATGGCGTGACATTTTTGTAATATTATTAGTATTCATCACGTCTCTCCTTGGCTTACAGTCTGGGATCAAATAATATTACATTACAATAGCGAACTTGCCTTCTAGTGATTACAGCAATATCCCTAGGCGACTATTTTATGTCATTTGCTGACAGTCTGCGTGGGAGTTTAATTTACAGTAACAGATTACAGCGGGGAGTCAAGTGTAGTTAACGCCTGACACCTAATAGGATAAGCTTACGCACGTATGAGGGGGCAATTCTCGACCTTTCTTTTTCCGGAGGAGGAGGAGGCACTTCTACCTTATAATAGATATATCTTTACTTTAAACACTGGAAATGTAGGTAGCTTGAAGTAGCTAGCAGATTTTTTCTAAAGAGAAAGAGACTTATAATATCTATGTTGAGGAACGTAAGATTTTACTCCATGACAGCAAAGGGGACTAATCGTTACTGATGCGAGTTGGGGAGTAAAGAGGTTTTAAACCAAAAGATAAATTGAGGAAATGAAGCTCGTCGTTTAAGCGTCTCGTTAACGAAGTCGACACGAAATAAATTGTACATTAATAAAGTTTTCGTAGCCATATTTTGCTCATATTTAGGGAAAGTTTAGAGATATTTTTATATTTTTTATGTATTAAAACCTCAATAGTTTGTTATTGATAATATTTGTTAGTGATTTAGTAAAGAATGGCATTCACCTGGCGTTCGATGTGTTTATATTATTTTCCACATAAGGATATAAGGTATAGCTTGTAGACACACTCCGACTCAGAATGACTGTGAGCAGGTGCAGGAATTGAATCTGTAAGTCGTAGCTCCGAAAGCCGTATACTTATTAAGTCACCGTGACAATCATAATTATTATTAACTGCCTAGCCTTTCCATCACCCTCTATCACCAGTTGAATCTGAATATCAGTATTTTACACAGAGAAACTGCCACCTGACCTCCGTCACCAAATTACTGGGAAACACATACTGTAAAGTTAGGCCGATTATCAGACTTTTTGGACTGTTGACACCCGTAATTACTGTTATAGGTATTCGTATGACATTTGCTTTCCGAGGCTCGGAGTGGTCTCTATGTGTGAAGAACGGTCATCCATCCAAGGACTGACGGCCGCAAGCACTACTAAACGTCGTTTATTGGACACCCAAACGACATTACCTTCACAAGACTAAGTAAAAAAACTTCTATTTGCAAAGATGTACATAAGTAAAAGTTACTATTTCCTCAATAGTACAAGGATGATTTATCTATAAAAAGAGCAATTTCTTTTAATGGTACAAGTCACATTTCTTTCTCAGTCCTCATTATTGCAAAAGTTGGCGCCGTTTGCGTCGCGAGGGAGTAATTTTCGCGACAATAGAAGATCAACAATGGAACGACACCATAAAACTCCGATTCTCATAGGAATCGAGTGATTTGCAATCGATTTGTATCGAATCCTTTCCGCGTGGAACGCTTCTTCTTTATTACGTTCTTTTTTGATTTGGGATTTATTTGATTGCGTTCAGTATTTGATCGTGAGTTCGATTGGTTATAATCTCGATTCTTTATACGTTAAGGATATCATATGTCTTAGAATAACTGAGGGCTTTAGATATGAGTGTTAGGTACAACATGTATTCAATTCAGAATAAAAAAAAGAAAGAGCAATTAAAAACATAAGTTTAAATAAAGAATATTAGAATATAATTTTAATTTTACGGAGATTTATTGCAATTATAACATTATCGTGTTCCGATTCTTTATTTAAATATCAGCATTCCATTTTAAATTGCAGTCGTAGATATACCTATTTAAATGATAGTTTTATTACCATTGGGATAGCTAAGCAATAAAAGTTACAGAGACATGAACCGCTCAGAGATAGAGATTAAAGTTCAAATAATAATTAGTCGATGTTTACAGCACAGTGAATCATAAAACATCATAGCAGTGAGGATAAAAATTAATCTAAAATAACTGGGTAACTGTGCCAAGCGTTAGTCCCCACAGGTTTATTTTCCGCCGAATTATTACAATAGAGGTACTTTGACAAACTGCCTCTTTGGTCTTGTGGTCGCATGCGCGGTTGTCGTATAAATATAATGTCTGTCAGACCGTGAGCAAATATTCGTGAAGGAATATTTACATAATCACCACTTTTCGCAGATACACTATTGTTTGCAATATTACGTTTTTTTTTTATTATCCAAACTCTCGACATAATGCTCAGTTACCTTTAACATCCTCAGTTTTCTTTAACATTACACAACACAAAAACGTACGGAGGTATAATATTCTGTTGCAAGGCATATTATCCTTACTACGATCCTAATATCCTAATTAAACACGTAATACACACGTCATCTGCCTGCAGCGTACACCAACTTAACCCTCCATATTCCAACATCTTTCAATTTTGTACTCGCGCACATTTCAATCGTTACACGACTTCCATTTATGAAGAAAATTCTGCCAATGACTATCGCCGTTTTGACCTCGTAAACTCACAAAATGCCATAATTTTATGGTCTTAAAGTTTTACGAACACAATTTTCGAGTGGTGTTGCCCTAAAAATAAAATATGAACAAGGAAGAGGCTCCTAAGTTAAGCAGTGTGATTGTTATGCCCCAATTACATGAAAGTTAATGTTTTCTTGTCAGATTTTATGTTTTTTTAAGTAAAGGAAATTTGTTTGAGTTGCCGGAGAAAATTGGAATATCAAAGGAGAAAATGTCAACGGAAAAATAACGCATATTCATTCTTCGTGGGTCCGAGATTCCCGGAATCCAATTTTTAAGGATTGTGCAATTCTTTTGTTGTCTTTTGTGATATGTTATATGGAAAAATAGGCTTTCTTTAACAAACACTGCTGCTAGAAAACGACTAAACTCATGAGGTCATTATCAAAAATTAGAGGTCATGGAAAGAACCTTTCCGTGTTATGATATCTAAGTAACAGGCTTACCCGGAGCGCAATCTCCATTAAAAACTTTACTGACTGGCTAATCTTTCCTAGCTCATGCCGCAACGTAGAATAAGAATTGGAAATTAGAAAGAGAACCAATCAATTAGTGTTATTTTGATCCTTATTGTAAATTCGATGAGCGAATTACTTCTCGTTCAATTCTCACTTAATTTGAAGACCAAATCTAGTTACTGTTGTTTTAGATCTCCAAGATACTTTCGTACGTGCTGAAAATTATAATGTTTGTCTCAGCTGGAAAAACCGCTTGAATATTAAGAGGTCTTACTCTCACCATTAATAATTCTTGCGTTCCCGATTCTTTACTGTTAATTATAATTTACTAATTCTACTCGGCTTTTTATGATTAAGATGTATTTTTTTAGACATTAGATTACTTGAAATTGAGCCTTTCTGGTGCATGTGTGTGGCAAGTCTATGTCATTTTTTTTTAAATTTCATATTCGTTTGTCCTATGGAGAAGAGACCGGCAAAAATGGATACTCTTTTCAAAATATCGGTTTATAAAAATAAAAGTGATAGTACAAAAACGATAACAAAAGAATACTCTTACAATGCAATATTACATTACATAACACACGAGGACTAGGTATTATATGTAATAATAAAATATAATAAATTAACATTTCATAATAAAATGTTACAGTATGTTTATTGTCTTCATAAAAGTTACGTAACCAAATGAATAAAAAAATCTTTCTTTTAGAATTATCATCGTTATTTTTATACAAAGTTTGACAGATCATAGCATGTCAACATATTATTATGAGCATAGACTTAAAATTCCGATTATGAGCGTGGTTGTCATATTAATTATGGGCCCTGAGAATTTAATCTAAACGCGTCAGATTTAGTTTTCAAAAGCCAAATTACTTATTATTTTTTATTTGAGGTACTTTGAGAAATTTAGGACTTTTTTTAAAATAATTTTCGCAATGGAAATCATCATTGAAGCGAGTCCCATTGAACACAGCAGCTATTAATATTTTAAATGGAAATGCGGCAAAACTTTTAATCGAAATTTCAAATCCAGGTATTGTAGTTATGGTTTAAATGATTTACGTTCACAATTTTAATAAATTTATCGATATTGGTTATCAATTGGTATACTCACGACCGAATAAATTAGTATTCTCGATTAAAATGTATTTTTTTAAACATTAAATTACTTGAAATTAATTTATATAACTTAGTTTTTTTTAGCTAAGTTCATATATATATTATATTAAACAATGTTTAATAATTGAAAAAATTAAACGATACCTTTAATTATATTGAAGTTCTCACACGAAGTCAATTAATTCTCTTAGCAGAAAGATAACACATTGTAAAGAAATAATATAGCATAGCATCACACCTGTATACCCGAAGGGTTAGGCAGAGGGGCACTATGTACAACCAAATTCTGCCGATCCGATTGTTGCACTCACTTGGGCCAGCATATCCTTCTAATGAAAGTGGCGTTGAGTACTGGATCGCTGGGTCTCCAACTATTGTGGCTGAGCCTAGCTACACCAATTATTCCGTTATATTAATACTGTTCTTCGTGTGTCGTTTTGCGCACATTGGCTTGCATTGTACTCGCATAGTCTTTACCGTTAAAGATTGTAACCAGTTTAAAACTATTATTTTAAAAGAGTATCCATGGAGTTTCTTGCCGGTCTCTTCTCCATAGGACCTACTTTGGAACCGTGCACCTTGAATCACAACGTTTTGAAAGAGCCTGTAAAGGCCTACTCGAAATAAAAATATTTGACTTTGACTTTGACCTTGATCCAGTTCTTGAGTCCCATGTAATATGTATGTAATGTAAGGGAGCGAGCCTATTGCTATAAATGAGTAGTCACGTAAAGAAAATATTAAATACACATTTATGACTATTTTTGTCACACATGAGAATGCCTTACCACACAGTGGGCTGAAATCCGACTTTCATTATTTTTTTCCCAAAGTCGACTTTTATACTTGATAATGTTTCGGAAGATGATATATATACCTAAAAAATTCAACTGATTAACCCCTTGCAGGGGCATTATTGTCAACCGTGCGATAACGGAAATAAATGGTACGATTATATAGCGTTTCTAGGCCTTGGACGCTTCGACATAAATCTATATTAGAGATAGAGTCTCTACTCTCTACCAACTACAGAAAAAGTCACTTAAATATCGAATCCATCCGACCATTAGTTGCATGTCGAGCGTTAAAAGGTAAGAATGTATTAAATTTCATATTTCGGAAAAAAGGTAGGTGAGGAATATCCGTGACAATTTGACGATGAAAATTTGACTTACAAAAATGACATACAACATTTTGAATTTTGTTAATGAAAGTCGGATTACAGTCCACTGTGCACCGTAGTGGAAATATAAGCCAGTCAGCAATGTTCATAGCGAGGCTCACTGCCCACGTCATCGTACAGTCCTACAAGTGCAAAGTGTGTATGTAGGCTGTCCAAACATGATGAAGATTTTCATGAAATAATGGATGTATTTCAGTAATGTATTGTTTAGGACCCGGGTACGTCTTAAAACTGCGGCCAAACACCGGAGGACGGGCAGCAGCGTCCTCTCACTAATCGGTGAGCCACTGCGATCCCCAAGCCGCCTGCCAACCCCCCCCCCCCCCCCCTTGAGGGGCAGGCTTTCGTTCAGCAGTGGACGTCTTCTGGCTGATGATGATTGTTTAGGAGAACTTTATTCTTCTATAACCTTTATTGTCAGAAAAATCGAATAACACTGCTCGACTCGGGAATTGAACTCAGGACCTCACGCTCAGCTCAATGACGCAGTGAGAGGCTGTTTATTAATGTACATTTAACCCTTTAATGCGCAAGAAAGAAAATGTTGTGCTAGGTTGAAAATTTCATAAAATTTGGAGTAAACTAAGAGTATATGAACGTAAAAAAATACCAAAAAAAATCTCAGTTATATACTTATGTAAATAATATATGTTAAAAATACTCAACACTGCGAAACAGTGTAATACTGACCTGTAATTAGCTATGTTATGTATATTCAACAGCGTCCAAGAGATAAAGATAAAGTTCATAGAAAAAAAGACAGAATGAAGAATAATAAATGTTCATTTTAGTACATGATAATCATGAAAACAGTTCCTCTTAGCAACTAGACACAATCTTAGATGAAATTTTGTACATTCCATGTTCGAAAACCCATTTTTGCAATATTTGCACCTACAAGAAGACATGAAAACGGGGAAAAATATAAAATATTATCATACCGGACTGATTTAGGGGGTCTAGGGGCAATTGGATTCTTTATTTTTAAACCGGAAATCATCACAGGTTCGGTCTGAGTGAGTCTTCCTTTCTGTAATAGCTCTTTATAAATCTGGATCCTAAAGCTTTTAAGCGGTAACATCTTTCTGTTTGCTCCTGAATCTCTCCGATACAATAACTACGCATTATTGACACATATGTCCAGTAATGGAGAAAATATGGCCATATACCACCGTTTGCTTTTAAAATTAGACCGATATAAGGAGACCAACATATAGGCGAGGTCAACACCTCCCATATGTATATTATACTTTCTAACTATTGCTGGACAATCGACATCTTTTCTGGCTTTAGTATCCTTGCAATAACGTTGTATTGTCTCCATCGAGTAAGAATCAACGAATGAGCTAGCTAGTGTCACCGCTTTGTTGTCGTACCACTTGACAACGGCCAATCGGTTTTCGTTACAGACCATCTGGTTACTAGCTCTACCTTTTTTTGGATAACGCTTTATCAGATGGGAAATAGCTTTGACACCCTCTTAATCTATTACTTTTTATTGTGCCTAAACTAAAAATACCGTGAGTATTGCGTAGTAAATGAATTAATTCCAGGGAAGTAAAATAATTATCAAAGTACACTATGGATGGCTTTATTTTAATTGTCTTGCAAAGAGCAGGCATGAAATCTGCAATTAGTGGAAATTTCAACTCATTTGACCAGTTATCTCTGTAGGATGGCATTGGAACGATACCCATTAAAATTGTTATTGCAAAGAAGTCCCGAATATTGTTATTAGTAACACTGACACACTTGGCTATCTAATTGCTCTGTACTGAGTAAAGGTTTGTGTTGTCAGTAATCATAGTAAAAATATCTTCTGAGAAGAAAAAATTAAAGTAATGATAATATTGTTGACAAGGAGTGAAGTGTAGGCAGTTGTTGTGGTGGCTCATTTGCAAGAAATATTTTTGATATAAAACAGGATTATCCGTGTCACGCGTAGGTATATCATTATCTGAACTGTCAAATAAGTTTAAATTTTCTAATGATGACGGTACAGATTTTGGTTCTGAACTAAGATCAGAGCTGCCAGAGTCGACACGATGACGAGCCTTGCTGAAAGATTCTATAATAACTTCATCTTCAGAACTGCTACTACTACCAGAAGAAGCGTATTAGAAGTATTAGCGTCATTATTTTTCTTAGCCGTTCCCATTTTAGTTTAGCGTGAAGCAAGCAAAACAAAACGTGCATCAAACGTTCCAACACCAAGAAAAAAGCCGAATAACTTAGGAAATTGAATTAAAATGCCTTTGATGAAAAGTATCTAATAATGCGCAGTGTAGAATATACCCAACATACCCAACAACAACAATTTCTTCAAATCTCTCGCACTGTAGAAAATACTTAACATAGCAAACTTTACGTACTTATTTTAATATCTCGCAATGTTAAGAATACTCAACATTCGGATTTAAATGGTTTTTATTTGTTATTTACAGAGCTATCAAACAAAATTTTATAACATATATACGGTATAGGTATTCCTAAATTCATTGACAAACAGTGTGCTATAAAAATCATGCTAAAATCCCGAATAAATAAATATTCATATCCTGCTTCCAGCTGCTGCTTGTTGAGTTGGCGCAATTTTTGCTACAACTGTCAAATGACGCGTGATATTTTAAACTTTTATTTTATTTAGGATGCGTTGCGATATACTGAAGTATGTAATTAGAAAAGGGATGTTGCTTCTAAAAAAATATGAGCCCTATATTTTTTTCTTTCGAATGTTGAGTATATTCAACACTGTGAATTAAAGGGTTAAAAATAGAATCTAAACCTATTGTGACGTAAGTCTCAGTTTATTTAAAACGTGTGTGGTGTCATCGGTACCGTTAGCAGGAATACCAGCTTTACATAAATGTTTAAACAAACGTTTTATCATGCAAATGGAGGGTAGACTGATATTTTGTTGCTTTGTATTTTTGTCTGGGCTTAATATTCTGTCATGTTTGATAAAGGAAACCTTTACAATTAAATCCGATCCGATTTGGTATAAAAACTTCTCCAGCGCCATCTATCGGAACGTAGAAACCACATTTACAAATTTTGCATCGCACTATGAGTAAATGTTCGACATCGACCGTCTTGTTTTGGGTTAACCATATATATGTATGTATGTATTACCATATATATGTATTGGGTTTGTATAAAGTTCAACGCTAAACTTAAACATTTAGCCCGAATCGGGAATCGAAACCACGATCTCACGCTTAATATTCGCGCTTGCAACCACTAGACCACTGAGGTCGTCATCAGTCGTCATTGCAAGCCCAAGTCATAATCCCTCAGGTATTTACGAACAGTTTGTTTAAGACAGTGACAACCCTACAAACTTGATTGTAAAGTTGTCAATAGTTTGCATGCATATGGAATTTATCGGAGCCATAACAACAACTAACGATATCCCCAGAGCCATGACCGAAATGGAAGAGTAAGTGAGCCTCTGGGGCAGAGCCTCTGGCAAGGATCGACACTTATGTACAGTCAAAAAGCTGACAAATATAAAAATATTACACATACATAAATCTGGGCGTTTGTGCATGTGAATATTTGTGTTTGTAATTTTATTTCCTTCTAAAATTAGTGCGGGGCAACAATTTAAAAAATAATAATGAAGGGAACGAATTATAGAAATTAAAACGATTCGCTGAATTCTCAAATGCAACAGAATTTAACTCTAAGGACTTATGTATAAAACTGCATTAGGTAAATAATTGTTTTTTGACGTCGATTCGAAGTCTGAAAATATTATTAAGAATGTTTTCGAGATAGAGCATTAGTGGCGTGCTGTCTTGGTCACTATAGCAGACTCTACTGACAGAATGACTTTTAGCGTCTTTAAGTTAACTGTCCTTTGAGTATTTGGGCGTAAATAATTCAAAAGTTTTTAATATCCACTTGTGACTGGTGAGAACGAATTAAATTCTTTGAATTTCTTTGACAAAATCTCGTCTTCTCTTACGTCTAATTGAATACTGCGTTCAAAGTGCTGTCAATAAGATCCTAGGACTTTGCATCAACACTTGCTTAATGTAGGATTGCATTTGTTTTTTAGCATTAGTAAGTACTGCGGCTCCACCCGCGTTGAAAGTTATTTCCTGGGATAAAATCTACCTAGCGTACCTTTTTATCAGTCTTCCGAGTTTTAAGTTACCCTTTGAAACTTAGAAACCAGAAGACAAAGTGCAAAAGTGTATGGAAGGTTTTAGTACCTACCTATATTGTTCAATTAGTTTGTGTAGGGTGTGGTGCGCTTGCGTGGCGGTCCTTCTCATCTGCGTGAACATGTTGCTGAGTTTGCTGAGTCTACTCGTCCTACCGACCAGAATTATTTTTTATAATAGGTCCCAGCATAAAACTTTAATGGAAAAGTAAAATCTTTTGTATGGAATTGTACAATATTATGCGGTAGATTTTGAGACAAAACTATTTTTGCTTTTATTGTGTTTTACTTGTAGATATCATATATTTTTTCAAAATAATTTCAGCAATGTTCCTTCAAATGTTTTTTCATCAAAGTCGTTTTCTCATTATGATTTGCGACACAAAAAATACAGAAAGAGACTGAAATATTTTCGACACTACTTTGTCAACAAGATGTCTCAGTAAATTGCCTTAAATCTATGAGCATGCATACAACGCCACGTCTCAATTTAACGGATTGTCAATTTTTTGTGAGACTAATCTGAAAAGCAATCTTGAGCTATCACAAATCATCCTCCCACTGGGAACAAGAAATTTATTGTTTTTAGAGTGGTCGTGTGCGCCCCGAACAATCTTAAAAAAATAAATATCACTCGGGATTTGACTCGGTTTTCATACCAGAAACTTAGCAAAAAATATTTCATTCAAACATTTTTATCGTAGGCGTTTATAACATTATAACGATCACATACTTTTTGAAGTAGGCATTAAAATAGGCTCTTGGGTGTTTCATTTTGTACAAAGTCCGACACGTCAGTTTTTTTTATTTATCTGTTTATTCTTTTAATTATTTTTAAACTCTGGTTATTTCGGGTCTGGTTGTGTGTGCATGTGACGTGTATGTTTGTTAACGGTACCCACGATACAGGAAATCCTAGTGTGGGGCAATGTTTTTTAAAAAGAAAGAAAGAAAGAAAGAACTTTTCCTCGCACTATAATTTCTCCATTATCGTGGGTAAAGTTTACAAGCATTCATGTCACATGCACACACAACCAGATCCGAAATAACTATCTGTAGATCATACAAATATTTGTTCATTGCTCCAACTGTGCAGACCTTATAGGTGCGAGATTTTCTCTCATCGATTAGTGGCAGAAACTTCAAACGCAGTCCGTACGGTAATATTCAGTCTCAAAGAAAAACAATTCTAGAGAATATCGTGTACCCGTGGAATGGAAAACGTGAGAACTGCTTTAATGGGCGTAATGGTCTAGCAGAGATTCCCAGACTTTTTTTCTCATAGACCACTTTCAAAATTTAGCTGGTTCCGGTGAACCCCCTGCAGCTACATTTCTACCATATTGTAAATTGAATTGTAAACCCCATTTTTTTGTCACGCCAACGTAGGCCGCCGTCGAGTCTCCCGTGGACCCCTGGAGGTCCACCTGGACCACTTTGGGAACTAATGGTCTAGACTGACATGCGTTAGTAAATTATCAGGTGATAACGTCGTTCAAAGATGTTGAGTTACATACGAGACTAACCGTCTTCGAAAATGCTTAAAATATGTGTATGGATATTATTTTTCATTATGATATTACTCATTAACATTGGTGAAACTGAGATTAACAAAATTAAATTGATTGCTTGTAATTAATTGTTAACATCAGACTCAGTCACTCTGTATATGACAACCAACTAATTAGTGATTGTTTTTCAATTTTATTTGGTATATAAAAACTTAGGTCTCATTTTTAAATAACCATAAAAGAAACTATTCCAATTTAAAAGAAATAGCCTCATGGGCTATTATTTTTAAATTGGAATAGTTTCTTTTGTATTTTTGGAACCTTCTACATATATGGTTAAAGAACTTTATTTTCTCAAAAGAAATTCACAACAAATTTCACTTCATGAGAAACAATATTACAGTGACTTATTTTAATAATGAGCGGAACAGAAATTCCTTATATATTAACCTAATACTAGTTTTTTTTTTTTTTTTTTTTTTTTTTTATTAAAAACTTTGCCCCACACTAGGAATAATTCCTGTATCGTGGGTGCGTTTACAAACACATATATTCACATACACAAACATCCAGACCCGAAACAATTATCTGTAGATCATACAAATATTTGTTCCGTGCGGGGATCGAACCCGCGACACTTAGCGCAGAAAGCTAATCGCTTAGCCATTGCGCCAACCGTGTCGTCACAGTTACTATTATGACACCATTTACACTTACATAGTTATAGCCGCAAAAACACAACCCACACACACACAAATAGTACACTAGTTGTAATTATTTTAAAGTAAAACACAGCACGCGTTTAATTTAGAGGGTAAATATTTAAACATTAACAAAAAATAATAATATATTAATATAAAATACTTAAGAAAAATCTTAAGGGTATGCAGTAAAAGTACGGGTACTCCCTGCAGTTTTCGTCCACCTAAAATAAGGATTAAATCATTGGACTGAATTATTAACAAATTAATTGCAGTATTGACAAGGTCTACTTAACATTTCGATAGTTTTTAAATTTTTCTTAATTGACAACTTTCATTGTCTTCTTTCGTTGTCGTGTCAATGGTAAGACTATAATTATGATTTTAATCCAGTAGGTGGCGTTGAAGTCTTCCATGGTGCAGATATGGAAGCACTTGGGGTATAGGAGTGTGTCACAATCTATTCAAGAATGTCAAATGGCAATCTATGATCATCTACCAAAGAATAGAAAACTAGACTCACTTAGATTCGCTTCACATGTCTGGAAATTCTTGATGTTTCAATATTTTGTATTCTTTTTTTTCTGTTTTATCCGCTTTGATCTGTTTATGCCGTTTTTATTTTATATTCGAAACACTTGTTTAACTCATATTGTATTGCCTCATTATGTAAGTAGCGTTCTATTAAGTTTGTATTTTTCTTATGTAATGCATGTTAATTTAAGATTTTAATTATAAGTTAACTTTTTGTTTTTGAAAAGAGTATCCATAGGACCTACCCCCTTTGGAACCGTGCGCCTAGAGGCTCGACTTTTTAAAAGTGCCTGAAAAGGCCTACTTGAAATAAAAAACTTTGACTTTGACTACAATAGAATGTTAACACTATTTCTCCGTGATTACTAAGGTATACGAACTTCAAAACCAACCAATAAGTTCGTCAGTTATTCAATCTCTTTGAAAGTTAGTTCGCAGCTTCAGTTTGTCCATCTCTCTTTACCGCAAACCACTGACCATTACTTTGAAGTTCGATTCTGCGTTCCTTTAGTTCACGTAATTTGGTGGTAATGTACATAGTTTTAAAAAGCTTTTTGATAAGCAAATTCTTCACCCGTACTCGCCGATTTCGTTTTCATTTACACTGGCTCCACATGTTGGCTCCAATGCTGGCCCCAATACTGTTCGTCCAACATGTGGATCGCCTCGATCTCTATCGTCAGCGTAGTCTTTATACTGCCTTATTCTTATTTTCAGTTACAGTTATTAAGCTAGATATAATAGGACGTAAGTATAGTTAATATATAGTAGACATATATAATGATAGGGGAACATTAAACTTATATCATCTTCATTAAAATTTCCTGTAAGAAACAAACATTTACAACATGTTTTCTTTGTTGTTTTTTTACAGGTTTACACAATTTTCATAAAACTACTTAATTATATTTTTTTTTATTTATAAACTGACTGGCCATTTTTAATGTCATTCCAATTAAAAAGCATTTTAAAATTTATTGAACACTTAAAATGTTTGCTTGTCGATATCCCGCCATGTACAATAACACTGACGGAGCAGACTTACTTACTTTACGCTGAATGCTGAATGCTGCTATTGAAGCTGAAATATATCTACGGAAAATGTTCTACAACCTCTCGATACGCAATAAATTTTTAGTGGTCTTACAAGCGACATGTAATAAAAATTAATAATCATTATATAAAGGTAGAAAATAAAGTATTAAAAAATACGAGTCAGTAGAGGATACAAAAAATTATCTCGATTTTTTGAAAAAGTTAAAAATACTTATGTATTTTCAACCATTCATGAAATATACAATTGTGTACCCAGTAAACACCCGCCGTTTGTACAACGACAGAAAATCCATAGGAAATTCGTTTTGTAGAGAAAAAAAAAAAAAAAAATGAACATTATAGGCTATTGTATCCTAGTTTAATAATTTCCCTTGTGTAGATAGGTGTCACGTACCTCCACATAATATTAATAATGTTTATTCAAGGAGTTTCCTTTTAAATGTAAATTACTTATTCTAAATCTTACTAATAAATCTTAATTTTAGTGTGTTTCTCAGTAAGTGAATTATCTATGTAATTTTTATGAGAAATAAAGTTGTTCTTAACCTTATTACGTTATCAGTGTACTTATTATGTATAGTCGGTGCCCTACATTACCCGACTCCCCTTAAACATTATAGGTTTTTTTTTTTTTTACTTTTTATAGGCCCGCTTTTGACCACTATCCAATCTATCTATTATCTATGATAAATTCTAGGGAGGTCAGGTAATATAGGATACCTATTGTACCTATATCAGTACATGAACTATTTCATTTCAGCGAAATACAAGCAAATTTTTCCATACATTCAATTATTCCTTTGTAATATTTTGCTTACAAACAATTGAAGTTATTTATTGAAGAAAAATTGTCTGTAATATACGGCTTTATTTTCTGCCAAATAAAATAAATGAGATATTATTGTCTCCTGTATTTTCATATATATATATATAGTGGATAGAAGCGCGACTGTTGAGCGTGAGGTCCTTGGTTCGATTTTCAGGTCGGGCAAAGTTTTATTGGGTTTTCTGTATGAAAATTCTCAGTAGTGGCATGAAGTCTGGAACTGGTGGCAAAAGGCTCGCCCCCTATTACATGGGACTCAATACCGGACCGGAAAACAATATATGTATTTTCTTACTTAAAAAATAATATGCAATTCTTGGTTCCCGTTCCTACTTCAGCGACACATTTCAACAACGTTCTACGTTTTTAAGATCGCAATCGTGCAGGCAGAGGCTCTTAACCAAGTGACGGTCATTGTGCGAACGCTTGGCACTCCGCCCAGCCTGACAAGAGCCCCGCCATTTTATAGAAACACGTTTAAATGTTCCAATTTTGAATTTGAAATTCTACATTTAAAAATAATAATGCCGGTTCTGTTGGCGCATTATACAAACTAAAAAGGTTTTACGAATTCGTATAAAGCTGTTCCAACATTGTTCACTAGCTAATCTACTCACTCTTTCATTAAGATTTCTAAGAATAAATAATATAAAAAGGTAACTTTAACATCTTGGGAAAGCTTGGAACTAACACGATTTTCATTAAAATCTCTCAACTATTATTTCCAGAGTAGTTGGCAAGTACTAAATGACTTCTACTCGAGTGTTGCAAAATTAAACTCTTGAATTTATTATGAAATTTTCTTTTCCTCTTAACATTTTCCTTTGGCACGAATATGAAATTTTTGCAGTAGACAGAGACGGATAGATATTAAAAAATGCAAAATATTTGATGTTTTTAAAACAAAAGTTACATATATGTTAAATTGATTTTAAATACTTGTAGAATGTAACATTTTGTGAAAATTTTTGTCTTTTTAAATGGTGCTTGGGTATGTAAATATACAAAAATGAAGGTTATAAAAATATATGAAGGCAATAATATGTATTCATTTTCAACGGCACGATCGGTGCAGTGGTTGCGCGATCGACTGCTGCGCTACGTGTTGCGGGTTGGATTCCCACACGGAATGTTATTTTCTATGTTTCAAAACTAGCCTTCAAAATGTTAATTTTTAAATCATTTCTATGGGTTTTCCGATTGTTGTGTATAGGGCTATTAGGAACCTAGAGACTTGCAATTTCTAGAAAATGAAAACCATTCTATTGTAATTAAAATAATATTATGTAAATATAATATTATAATAAAAATTGACGACAGTATTACTGCATGCCGCAGTAGCGAAACGATTGGCATACTACGCTACTAGTCGCGAATTCGATCTCCATATAGAACAAAAATTTTAATGTTACAGAAAGTTGTTTTAGGTCTAAGTGTAGGTGGCTTTAAATATGTACCCATAATACAGAAGAAATAATAGCGTAGGACGTTTTATAAAAGAATAAAATAAACACGACAATCTGTTATACAACTAAATCTTGCATATTTAATTGGAGGAAAACACGACTTTAAAGACGACAAGACAAGATTTTTTTTTGCGTAATCAGTGTTGAAGTGCAAGTTAACAAGGTGCAGTAATTATACTTTTGCAACTTCATTCGTTAGCCGACGCTAATAGTTCCCGAGTTCCATTTGTGAACGTTTAGCCTTTTGCAATCTTATTAACAAAAGTTCTTTGCGTCGTTAACAAGTTACAACAACTCTAGTTTTAATACGATTAAACTGCAAAATAATTGGGTTAAAGACCGCAGTGTTACTTATGTTTATAATGTGACCCCCCTTCACATAGTAACTTTACTGCTAATATGACCCCCCCAAGTCAGTTTAATCGTAATGTGACCCACCCCAAAGTTACTTTACTGCTAATATGACCCCCCCAAGTCACTTTACTCGTAATGTGACCCCCCCAAAGTTACTTTACTGTTAATATGACCCCCCAAGTCACTTTACTCGTAATGTGATAGATCCGACTCGTAGTGTGAATATATATGAAAATTTGAATCTCGTTAAAACTCTAACTTACTAGCTATTGCTCGCTAAAAGGAGTGATAGCCTAGTGGTTGAACACTTACCTTCCATGCAAGAGGGTCCGAGTTCAAACCCGGCCTGCACTTCTGACGTTTCGGAATCATGTGCGGATCAAAATTTGATTATCACTTGCGTTAGCGGTGAAGGAAAACATCGTGAGGAAACCTGCACACCTGAGAGGGCTCCATAAAGTTCGCTATGGTGTGTGTAGTTCGGCAACCCACACTGGACAGCGTGGTGGACTAAAGTGAATAAAATCTTACTACATACTATTATAAATGCAAAAGTTTGCATAGGTGGATGTTTGAGAGATAGATTATGGTCTGGAATAGTATATAATACAAGCTGTTGCCCGCGAGTTCGTCTTTGCCTATATTGTATTATAATCTAATTAGATTTTTGCTGCAATAGTAAAATAGGTAGCCTATGTCCTTCTCCAGGACCCAGGCTACCTCTTTGTAAAATTTCATGATGACCGGTTCAGTGGTTTAGACGTGATGAGTTCTTCGATACAACGATAGGATTTTTATATATTCACACTTGTGGGTGGTCCGGGATTTTGTTCTGAAATATTTTCCTTTTCTCCGCAATGGGTGGTCGTCAGTTGAAAAAGAGGGGAAGAAATTTCCAGTATGTGCATATATTGAATGCCATGACATATGGGTGTATAATTTACAATCATCATCATCATCATCAGCCAGAAGATGTCCACTACTGAACGAAGGCCTCCCCCAAGGGGGGGTTTGCCATAATCCCCACGCTTAGCAGGCGGCTTGGGGATCGCAGTGGCTCACCGATTAGTGAGAGGGCACTGCTGCCCGTCCTCCGGTGTCTGGCCGCAGTTTTAAGACGTACCCGGGTCATAATACAATGCTTAGTAAGAATTTCTCAAAGTACGAAACTTTGAGAAATTCTGACTAAGCATTGTACTACTATTGGCCACGGGACTTAAATATTTTATTTAGTTTACTCGAACCCCAACATGAACAGATTTTTTCTAGCATCGGTATAATCGACACGGTTGGCGCAGTGACTAAGTGATTAGCTTTCTGCGCTAGGTGTCGCGGGTTCGATTCCCGCACGCAACAAATATTTATATGATCTACAGATAGTTGTTTCGGGTCTGGTTGTGTGGGCATGTGACATGTATGTTTGTTAAACTGTACCCACAAGACAGGAGAAATCATAGAATGAAGCAAACATTTTTTAAAAAGAAAAAGAAAATCAACTATATAAATAAGTAATTAGCGGCAACAGGATTTGTGAAATGAATTATACGAATTAATCCTATAGGTACTTGAAATCAAAGTTAAACGATATGTATTAGTAGGCAATCAATACCCGCGAGTTAATTAGCTGAATAATTGGCTCAAAGGCGTCGATTATTACTGGCAGCTCGGATATCAAATAGACCGATTATTGCATACATACCTACATACTTTCCAGAGTAATTGCCGTATTAATATTATAATAACCTGGGCATTGATAGTTTTTTTATATAACCATGAGAAAAGCTACGGACATAAGATAAGTCTGGCTGTGATAAACACTCGGGAAAATGTTAGAAGACACTAAAAGGTGAACGGAACTTAATGGTATGAGCGAAAAGCGGGTGTAGAATAATACACATCTGTTTAACCCTGGGATACGGTGTGATGATATATTATATTATTATAAGCCGCATCTTGTTACACTGGAAACTGATACTTAAAACTGACGTCACGCTAGTGATGAAAGCCGTTCTGAATTATTCGGCTTTATTAATAAAGATGAAACATTTCTGCCATACAAGATACTACGTATTCAAATGGCTCACAAACGTGGCTCGGGAAACTTTTAATGAATGAGCGGCTGAGCAAAAACAGCAATTGAATGCACACGCGCCTCTCATATTAGTATGCTTCGTGTAGAGAGTAACTTTTATTAATTAATATCTACCTTTATATAGGTAGGTACCGGATTTTATGTAAATGAATAAGGGGTATACTCTTTTCTTCTGTCGTATGTAATCAAAATGGCCTAACCGTACAATATCAAGAATAATCCATTAAAACATTATCCTCCCAAAATCCATCAAATTTAAATCTTTGAAGCGCGCAAGACTTTTGTAAATTGAGACGTTCTCCAAATTAATTAATACGAAATTAGAAGCGAATTTAATAATGTCTTAATTTGATAAACAAGGGCTATAAGTGTTATGAAACAATTTTATGGAGTTCTAGAAGGTTCTTGAGTTGTTGTTTTATCAGCTAGCTCTTTCCAACTATACTGAGATTGGCTTCCAGTCAATGGCCTTTCTATGGAATACGATAGCACATTATATTATGATACCACTACCGGCGCAAGGACAAAAATCAAAGGCAACTTAAAATATAATGTCGATACTGGTTCGACTTGGGTATATTTAGCTCTTTTACATAATATACTATTAAGAAGCATGAGAGCAATTGCAAGGAAAGAGCCTCCAGGAGTGACGAAACATCTCATGACATCGTCTAGGTACCCTGGGCAGTCAGGCTCTATAGGATCATTGCTGACTGGTCAATTTTTCCACGGCATGAGCAATTCTCACATGATAACTTGTGCCGAGTTAATAGAAGCAGACCACAGGAATATTCGCCGTATCCATATTACTCCTGACTCACAAAGCGGTTCTGTTTTACAGGAGGCTGAAGTGTATTCAAATGCGCGCGCAATATGTTGTTTCATAGATTTTTTGAGATGCGCTAGCCATACAGTATACATGTAATGAAAAGTAAAATAAGATTACACTTCTTTTAGACAATCATTTTACTGGATACCTTAAACCTACTGTAGTCTATGTGAACTCGTTCATACTACAAACGTCACCAAAATAAAACTACAAAAAACGGTTCAGTAAACAATTTGTGTGTAAACGAGCGACGCGAAAAAATAAATAAACCACAAACAAACATGAACATGCTCTAGATTCGGGAATCCCAATTAAAATAGATCCAGTCGTTTAAAATCGTTTTATATGTATATATATAAAAAAATAGTATAATATTGCCCTATCCAAGTTATACCTATTATAACTAGACTTTTTCTTAACATCTAGATTGGAGAAGGCGAGGCCGTAAGATTTAAACCATTTCTATAAGGAAAATTACATCATCGTGTCGCGATATTATTTTTTTTTGTTCAGTCTCCTATATCAATATCTAAATGTAACATTACGGTATAACTGTCACATTTTTTATGTCTGAAAGAGTAGAAATGTATTGCCATATAGCCACATACTTACTTTTTTAATAATCATAAAGCATATATGATGATACACATCACATTATGCGAACAGAGAAAACACCTTCACACGTCAAAATATACCTAATGTTATGCGTCAAGGTTATAAGGCTGGGCGCATACTTCAGAAATGCTTTTTAAACGGCTACTAAACAAATTTTTACCAAGCGACACACATAGTAAACAGAACAAACATTTATAAGACTCCACTTAGAATACCTATATCTTTAATTCAAATTACATTACGCAGAATTTGTTTTTGATCTTCAATTTCATGAGACAACCCAATCCTGTAAAGAAGGAGCAGGGCAAAATACTCTTAAGGGCGCAATCCTGTCTGGGTATCATAAGTACATAAACATCAGAATCGTTTTAGAAAATCAAAAGAGCAAACCTGAACATGTAAAAACGTTAAAAGATATACTTGAGACAACGATACTTTATACCAAGTCACATGAAATATTTTTTTTAATCTGCTTTATTTTTCAAAGGCCGCCGAAAAAAGAATACCTCAAGAGAAATGTCAAAATCCCTTTTGTATGTGTCCACACTATCTTTCAGTCTGTATTGTCATTATCGAAAGCAAACTTTGGTCTCGCGTTACATCACACCCCTCACCAGGAAAGACACACAATTATCTGATGACTTTGAAGGATCACATACTCCAATAGTCTTTCTAATTATTAGATTGTTTGTTTAGAACAAAAGAATAGCTATACGTAGCTAAAGATCAAAGACGACAGACACTCAAGAAATAATACAAAGGAATCTTAGAGGATCTGTATTTCTTCTTCGCTCGCAACTCTTTATCGAGTGTATTACTGTCGCTGTCTTTTACAACCCAAAACTCTAACTCGGGTTTGTCATTGAGTTAATTAAATTTATTGTCAGTTGATCTTTCAGTCGACGATCTCAAATACCTATGGTTTACATTACTTGAATAAAAACATAATCATATCTTCACTTTACCAAAGTTTAATTCCCTTGTGGTAGCGAAGCTTTAGAACATTGAAACGTTTAATAATCTCACATACAAAACTAGCTTAGACTTCAAATAAACTAAGACTGTTGATTGGCTGAACAGTCATTACAGTTGCCGTTAGTTCTTGTAAGGGTTTAAGAGAAAGATTTAAGTTAACTTCAACTCCTTGTAACTTTAATTACTTTCTTTAATTAACTTAGTTTCTGGATAACTTATCAGCTAAGATGGGACCTGTATAGATGATGCAGTATAACTGTTACTGAATTTCAAAAAAACCTTTAACCAAGTCTTAACTGTCGAGAATTTCTTTAGTCCCAAGGATATAATAGGATAATAGGAGGTAAAATAGAAATACTATTGTTTCTCGCCGGGCGCCTGCTGTGGCTTAATGAATTTAATCTATCAACTGATGCAAAATAACACACTAGAAATTTGTCGGCACGGTCGGCGCAGTGGCTAAGCGATTGGCTTTCTGCGCTAGATAATGCGAGGTCAATTTCCTCACGGAATAAATTATTTGTATAATTCTTTCGGGTCTGGTTGCGTGCATGTAATTTATATGGTTGTAAACTGTACCCACGATACAGGACAAATATTAAAGCCGGGCAATGTGTGAAAAAAAAAAAAAAAAGGGATTGTATCAAGAGGTTAATTCTCGCGTATTCGAGTTGTATTAAAAAAAAACTCTCTATCGTTTGTCTATTTTTTCCGAATACTCGTTATATGAGACTAGAGGTATCTTTAAACGTTCGAAATGCTTAAATGCTTAGTGTTGGGTCGCAGTAGAGATTTAAAAGAAGAAGAAGGGTGTGAGATTTGCCCCTCTGCGGCTCTGTGTCCTGCAGTGTCTTAATGAACATCGAAGTAACGTTGTGTAGAGTCCAGGTTTAGAAAATCACACTTTAATACTGTTTGGTCTACCTAGTGTTCCCGGACACGATCAAGCGGTTACTGTCGAAAAATGAAAAACGTTTAAAGGAACACAGCTCTATTTTCATGATATTACAGAAAAACATTTTCAAACACCAAAACAACTTACACTTCAAATCTGATCGAATATTCTCTGTACCAAAATCCAATTTTGAAATAACACGACTGTTAAATTTTATAGCGGTCAAGGGTATTAGAGTTTTCCTATTCAAAAGATTATATTGTACTAATATACATGCTGTATAATATTACGAACATTAAGTTGGGGTAACAAATGCCATTGAAGCTACATTGGATGTTACATTTCAAGAACAAGTCATATTGAAATGGATTTTTGGTTACAATGTATTTCGGTTTCGTTATATTTAGAATTTTCGTTGGTTAGTCGTAGATTAAGAAGTTTTGTAAGGGCGAGACGAGCTGAGGGATATTGCATTATTTGGACCTAGATAGAAGATGTTTAAACCTATTTATGTTTATGATAATACTAGCTCCTGCCCGCGGTTTCGCGCGCTTCTTTCTCTCTGGAACAGTATTTTTTCTGGATGAAAGGTACCCTATGTCCTTCCTGGTACCCCTGATAACGTATATGCAAAATTTCATTATGATCGGTTCTGTAGTCTAGGCGTGAAAAGGAAATAAACAAACAAACAAACTTACTTTCGCATTTATATTATAAAAATGCGACTTTAGATACATATTTAGTATAGTTAGGATTTCGGACAGAGGTTCAATTCAATACTTAGGTCAGTGGCTACGTAATTAGTATAACGAATTGAAGGTGATTTTAGTAATGCCATAGTACATAATTTGTGTTACTGAAATGGCAGAATTTGTGACAACATACTTTGGAACTTATGTTCCCAGTATTAGTGAGGATGCTGGCGTGACATTCACGACACGTACGGAAAAACAGCATAAGCTGCGAACATGGTTTTCTTATGTATTTTGATTTAGTGCTCATTTTGTTTAAAAAAAAGCCACTAGAGAGTATGCTAGCAAACCGCTAATGCTACCATTTTTTATGTATGTCCAAATTTTGTGTTTAATTTGAGCCCAAAAACAGTCATAAACTCGATTAAATTTTAATCGTAGAAAGTAAATAAAATCGCGTTTAAACTGCTACGTAAATTTTGAAATGAATACAGTTAAGTTTATCATTTAGTTCAGTTTATTACATTTATCACCCAAAGTTTAACATTATTTTTCGACGACACGGTTGGCGCAGTGGCTAAGTGATTAGCTTTCTGCGCTACGTGTCGCGGGTTCGATTCCCGCACGGAACAAATATTTGTATGATCTACAGATAGTTGTTTCGGGTCTGGTTGTGTGTACATGTGACATGTATGTATGTAAACTGTATCCACGATACAGGAGAAATCCTAGTGTGGGGAAACGTATTTTTAAAATAGAAATAGAATAGATTTTTATATGTGTGTATATAATATATGTAGGTATGTAAACTACATGACTATAACATTATCTCTTTGACTGTACAGCAGCACTAACAATACTTAGGTTTGGAAATGTAGAACCAAGTAGCGTATTAGCTAGTGTATGTAAATTTTATGAATTTCTTTATTAGCTTGTGGAACAAAAAGCCGCAATTACAGGTTAAATTACAAACGACTTCACTTGACTACCAACTGCTTACTAGTCGCTTGCAGTACTTTCATTTAATTGCAGAGTACTGCATTGTATTTTACTCAGCCGGCTGAAGAGCTCCTTATGTGAAATTGGCAACCCGTTTCTGCCGCATTTGCCATGCCGTTGGCATCAGTTTTCATTTTGTTGAAAATAAAATCATACTGTGAAAGCTATGCACGATTTGTATTTCAAAATTTCGGTGAAGCAAATTGAAATTAATGTAAGTGTTATGACTTACATTTATTTTTATTGTCTTTAAGAATATTGCCAGTCAAGCTGGCGTAAGGAACCATCTGTGCCGTTATGATTAGATATTATAATTTTACTATTAATATTTTTGTCTTCAAAAATACCTAACATACAATATAATAGTCATACTTCTTCCTCATTTATATAGGTACTGAACCAGAGTGTTATAAAAATATTATTAAGAGAGTATCAAAGAAATTACTTGTCGGTTTTTCTACTTGGGATTAACATTTTTGAACTGTGCAACTAAACTTATTAAAGTTATAAAAGTGCCTGAGATAGGTTTATCTATACATATAATAAAATTATAACAAGCCGATGTCTGTACATTATAGATATTGGAGAAAAACTAATATGGGGGGTCTTTATTAGAGCAACAGAAGCCAAAACAACAGTTTTTAGAATTTTTGTCCGTCTGTATGTTTGTACACGCATCGTGCGAAAATTACTGCATGGAATTGAATGCAGTTTTCACCAATGTATTGCTAGAGGTCTAACTTAAAATATAGGCTCCATTTTACCGCAGTAAAATATCAGATTCTAAATTCCACGCGTACGTCGCGAGCAAAAGCTAGTTTGAAATAATTCTATAATCAAATCGCTATTGGACTCAAAATATGCAAGCTTGCGCAAAGGAAACCAAATAATCCAAAAAAATAAGTTTTTATGTGACCTACCTGTTAGTTAGAATGTAGCAACGGCATTTGATATTAGTTTCTGTGTGCCCATTCCTACGGCATGACCCAAAAATGCACATTGAATTCGAATTTCAAACTTTTTCAACAATAGTGTTCGAAGTGAACCGAAATGTTAACCTCCTTCAGTTGGTCTCTTTTTGTGGCCAGTTCGAACAAGACTATTGTTAATATTGGACAAGAAGTGTAATTTCCTTTACAAAATTGAACTGAATTGTGTAGTGAGGATTTTAGCCATTTTATTTCATTTTAGTGTTGTGGTTCTGAATTCATTTTGTAGGTCTGAGCGGTTGCGGTTGCTGAGTGTGACGTCCTGGTTTCGATTCCCGGGTAGGGCATACTTTTATTGCGTTTTTAGTTAGTTACAGGTTTGCCTCGTATTACATGGGGCTCAAGAACGGCATCGGTGAAACGTGGGTGTACAATAAATAGTACACCTCTGCCTAACCCTTTGGGGAATACGGGCGTGATGTGATGTTATGTTATGGTAACGTTTTATGAGATGCATCACGCATATTATAAAGAGGTAGAATTTATTAGTTTGTATGTAATCTCAGGAACTAATGATCTGATTCTGACAATTATTTTACTGATGGCTACATTATCCCCAAGTGCTAATAGGTTATAAATTATATATACAAAAGCCAGACATGTATAAGAAATTGTTATATTATATTTAACCGACTTTAAAAAGAAGGCGGTTTTCAATTCCTTGCATGTCCATGTTGTTTTTAGAGTTTTGTACAACAGATAGAGATATATTTGGACTCCTTCAGAACCTTGCAGTAAAGTTGTTTTTCCAACAGTGAGCAATTCTCATCTTAAAAGTCATGGATGTTTAGTATACGACCGACGAAAGGTAATTTTTGCACATTCTTACCTCTTCTTCTTCATCACATGCATCGCAGTTGTATTACATACATAATGCATAATACAGGCGATCCGTATGCTCGCTTGCCGCCTATCGCATAAAAAAAAAAACAAACAAAAAATGCATCGGGCGTTGCTAAATTTACACGGATTAGTCGCAATCGAAGTGACTTCCTTTCCATGACCTATGCAGCACGATGTACGCAGATAACAGATGTCTTGATTACGTAGGTTCTTGAAAAAGTGTTGCTTTTTAATGAGGATTCATTCATATCAGGACTTTAGAGAACTTAAATACTCAAATGTTTATAGCCTAAATTATATATAATATGATATGATATGAAAGCAGATAAAACAGAAAAAAATAACACAAAATAATGAAATACTAAGAACTAGTAGATACAATGGATAATCAGGAAAGCCACGTGTACAGAAGATGTCGTATATTGAATAAATACACATAACAGGTTGAAATCTACTTTTTTATGATAATAGAAGAGGACGAGTTTCCTATCACTGACCTCGGAGTCACAATAAACTACCCAATGGGGACCTATAAGGCCTTATGTAAGGACGAAACGCCCCATGAAGGGCAAATATGGGACCCGAATAACTATTTCCTCTTTAAGAGAAGTTTGTTGTGTTCAGAATTTTCCGCAAACCGGAAAACTTTCAGTTGACGTGTGATATGGGATATATTAGTTACATATCCCATGAGTATACATATAAGGGATGACGTCAAAAAGGAATAAAGCAGCAGAAAAAAAAACTAAATGCGATCGCATGGATTTAAAAATAATCCTCAATTTAGAATTATTTTCACGTTTTCACTACCTCATTGGTCTAGTGGTGACACGCGCGGTTCCTAAGCGTGAAGATTTGATCTCCGGCAGCCTAATTACGTAAAAAAAGCGACAGCAACGCGACAGCAGTCTCACCGCTGTCGGGCCAATATATAACACAAAAAATGTCGTTTGATAGGAGTTATCGCGCGATCTACAGCTGTCGCAAACCCCAAACCTGTATCGGTAATTAGGCTGAGGTCCGGTAAAGTTTTATTGAGTTTTTCTGTTACAACTTCTTTATTCCAGGCGATTTAATAACGGCATCGGCGAAATGTACGGGTACAGCAGTACGCCTCTACATAACCCTTTGGGGATAGGCATTATGGTGTCGTAGGTTTCACATTTTTACATTAGCCATTAAATCGCAGAAAGAGTACCCCTTCCCCTCCACATTACGATATTGCTGGCAGGTTGACTTTATCACCTTATATAAAAACTCATTATACGAGAAAAGTATAATCTTTATATGTTTTCACGGACGCTGATACCGACAGACACGACATAAACAATATGAGATCATCAGCTGTTTAGAAAACAACAGACTGTGAACATCGGCTTCTCTGACAAAGTGTGAAAATTTCAATTTACAATAGTGACAAAGAAGAAAAAGGGTCGTCAGAAATTTATAATTTCTATCACAAGCTTTCATCCCTGCTGGTTATGCCTCTTTATTGGGGACATAGCTTTAGTTTTGTTCAGTGTCAAAAGAAATTACCATACAAAAAGCGTCCACATTTAATCGAGAATTCAAGCCTGAACAATTAAATTCCGTCATATTTGTGTTTATGAAGTAAATAGCGCTATCACGATGGCGGGCGGGCAATATATATATTATTATAACTGGATTAAAGTATTAACCTCTATCCAAATGCGTCCATAAATACGTAATGAAATATTGTATGCTTCGGATATTAAAAATGATGATATTACCTTCAATATACCGTCAGGTACAGACGCTTTTTAATGGTAGTGTATTAATCTTTGCCTTGTTGGAACTTAGGCTCTCTGAGAGGGACGGGCCTGAGTATGGATTATTTTATCCATAAGTCTGTGAATTTTTGATTCAAGGTCTCCTTAAAAGTTTTCCTTCACTGGTAGAGAAGTAATGATGGATAATACGCATCAAATCGGGACTATGATTATAGGGTTTATTGATGCGCGCTCACTTGGACGAGTGAGATTCAGAAGCCTGTATCTCTGAGCCCAGCTCAGTCAAATGTCTAGCAGGAAGGGTTGTAGTGATTGCAACACGGCAGTTACGATTACATTAATATCCATGCAATTTCTGAACGATTAACCCGTGTAAATAGAACAGATTTGATTAAAAACAAGATATTAAATACACTGGACAATGTAGGAGACTCGTCAGTCTATTCTATGTGAAAGTTTTTGTTTGTTACTTAATCACGTATAAACCGTTTTAACGGATTTGGATAAAACTTGGCACACAGATAGACCGTGTTCTGGATAAATATACGAGTATATAAGGGAATTTTCTTATCCCGGTAATTCATTTCAGTGTGATAATGATGTCGTTTTCCGACCTCAACGCGGCCGAAGCCGCGGGCAAAAACTAGTGTAAATAATTATTCAAACTAGTTTCGAAATCATTTCGCAATTTATGCCATAAATTTAATGTTTTACTGCTGTAATAATATAAATCTAAATGAACTGAAAGGATCTAAAGCGGGTCGTGTTTATTGAGTAACTTTTTCTATTAACATTTCATGAGTAAACTATACCTATAACGCATGAGCAGTTTTACATAATTATCATAACGGTACGTTTCGTTGATCCCTAACGGGTCACGTTAATAATCATTAGCAAGCCAAACTAAGTCAATGTTTTGACCCCTGAAATGTTTACAAAACATTGTTTTTCAAACATGTTTGCAAAATAGACCGCTGCTGTGATGGACGTCTGGATACCAGATGAGCGTAAAAAATAAACTCCCGCGGGCCAACGCAGAAATTATGAAATTTTGACAATTGATAGAAAAACTTGTTAAATATAACAGAAACACGCGTTTTTGTTGCTTAAGACCAGTATATTTTAAACTTGATATTAAGCTTGGCATTATTTTTTTTCCAAGTTTATTAGTACAAGGGTCAGAGTTACCACCAGGTGGGCCGCCTGCTTGTTTGCCACTCTATGGCATAAAAAAGAAGAGTATAATCACAGTATTCTGAAAATATTTTAATGAGAACATAATTTGAGTTACGACGAATATCTAGTAGAAAGCGAATTGATTAGCCACTGCGCCAACTGTGCCATCGTTGGTACAGTGGTCTTAACGACAAAAATATTCCAAACTGTACCTGTTTCTTTACTAGGTATTTTTTTATGGCTCAAGCGGAACGTGCACTGTTTTCGTATAGCTATAAACGAACGTGTAATAACAAGTTTTCTGCTAAGAATATTATGCAAGACGACAGTAAAGTGGGTTTAGGCAGAAAACCGCATTATGAAGCTGCAACAGAAGCGAGCAAGGCTTACCGAGCACCAAAATTGGCTTACATCCAAAAAAGCTTGCATATAATGTACGTACGTACTGTTGTCGGCGTCGTCTCATTGGCATACGATAAGAACTGCTTCAGACCTTCACGCTTCTGAAGTTCAAGGTTGAGTTTCTCTACTTTTTGCCGAATCATCATCAACTGCGTAGCCTTTCCCAACTACGTTGGGATTGGTTTTCAATATAACCAGTTGCGGCTGAATATCAGTATTTAATACAGAGCGACTGCCATCTGACCTCTGCCACCCAATTACTGGCAGACATTGATACTGTATGTTTAGAATTGTTGTCAGAGGTTGTTACGGGTGTCATAGGTCTTGGTATGACAATCGAGACCAATTGCTTCACGTGCTTTCCGAGGCACGGCGGTCTGTATGTGTGAAAATGGTCATCCATTCAAGGACTTACCGTTCCTAAAGTTCTAAAGTTTTTAGGATATATGGTATTTGAACACTGGTTCTCTTGGCTTTTTGCTCTACATTTGCTCTGACGAAGACTCATTGCTGGAAGTGAAAGTATCCATTAGACTCCCATGTCTCATTTTCGGTTAAATTGTTAGTTTCTTCAGTACGGTGAAGTTTGGATGGTGAGTCGTCCAAGATAGTCTGAGTATTTTTCTCAAACACTACAGCAATCTTTTTGCGGTCACCAGCTTAAAGCCTCCATATTTTAGTCCATATATCATTGTATGTATCAGTAATTGCAGTATATTGTCATTAGTGCACGAAAATGCCGTTGCCAGCTCTTGCCGAAACGAATAAATATCAAGGCATTAACAGTTGACTGCTCCATTGGTGAAGTAGTCGCAAGCGTGACTGCTAAGCGTGAGGTCTTGTGTTTGATTCCCGAATGGGGTGTGATCGAGTTTTTTAAATGAAATTTCTCAGTAGCCGCATGGAGTTTGGAATTGTTTCCAGTAGATGGCAATAAGCTCGCCCGCACCCCTGGCACCGGTGAAATGAGGGTGTAATGTACCTCTGCCTAATCCAACAGGGACTACAGGCGTGATGCTATGTTTGTAGGTATTCTACGACATTAACAGTTACATAACACAGCTTCACACAATTTACTGATCTACTTAGGTTTTACTAGCATTAATGGGTTATACATCTTCAAAATAACGACCTAGTTTATTATCTCAGCTAAGGCCGATATTAAAAACATCAATTACTTCAGTCATATAACATTTTTATATCTAGGTGGGTTGAGCGAAGTTTATTTCGTGTGAAATATGACTGTGAGACAGAAGAGTAAACATCGTAGAGAGGTGCCAGATTTTGTCAATATTTATGCCTACAAGTGAAATACGGTGGCGTCAGACTTTTTTATAGTTCTGTAGCTACTACTGAAATGGTAAACGTGGAACTGCTTTTGGTTTGATTAATATTTGAAGAAACATGAGTTGGTACAGTGGCTTTCTGCTCAGCGGGTCAGGTTTGAATACGAAGCAAAGGTGTCGCCCCATGATTTCCAGACCAAAACATGTGTAGGTATAACCTACAAATGTACGAATGTTTATTCCCGGTCTGGGTAAGGAATAAAATGCCAAGTGTGGGGCATTGTTTTGAAAAACATTATAGTTCGGCCGCTCAGAGAATGCGTTCCTGACAGGTCGTGATCGAATTGACAGCATAACTTTGAAATGGTGTTGAATTTACGATAAAAATATTTTCTCGACAAGCATCTGGTTGTCGAACGCGAGTGATTATAGTAACATACGAGTAACTACTACCTTTCGTTAAATTAGGCATGTTGTTATAAAGGCACTGTTAATTTCTACAAAAAGGTTTGTGACCAGGGCCTCAAGCCAGGAAGCCTCAAGAATTATTTAAATTTAAATACAAGGAATAAATTATACAATAATATTTTATCTGTTTTTCTTTCAAACATTTCAGTTTCAATTTACAAACTGTAGAAATTTTTTACTCTATGACCACGTACATAATTTCAGACGCAGAAACCGTTTGAAGTACTAATATTCGCGATATACCACTTGTGTGGGGATAGAACCGACATAATCCTCTGTATCTCAGAAATTAATTAAATTAGTTTCCTCAAAGTTTTGTTAATCTCTGATATCCCCAGATATCTTACAAGATAGTTGTGACACCTATATTGAGTGAATTTGGATTATCATTTATGATGTTAATCGGCGATTGAAAGGATGATATAGGTTAATCAGTACGTTCAGCGGTATTTATTGTCTGAGGTATGTGCCGACAAGATTAAGCCGAGAGATTCATGACGTCACACTTATTATAGGATTAAGAAATACGTGCTGTGATTCCCTTGTCTTCAGATTCTACTGATAATGTTATTGCTGACGATTTGTGAGATGGGTGGTAGGACATCGCTTCAAACTTGCGTTTTACACACAGCGGTATTTTACACTTTTAGGTTGGGTAGGTTTCAATATCCGATTTAGGTCAAATCTTTTGTTTTGGAAGTGATCAATTGATTCATACATAAAGACGCAAACGGGCGCTTATTTATTTATTTATTTATTGTACTATGTTGTTACAGAAAAACAATTATGCTAACCTAAATACACATAGACCCTGTAAGGGTGTAGCAACTTGTTTTATAGCTATGACAACTTATTTTGCTTAAAATTAAATAGTAATAACAATTAGTTTGTATATAAAACTATATAAGATAAATCAATAGGTATATACTGTAGCTAGTTCTTTAAAATGTATCTTCCATAAACTATTTAATGGTATAATAACATTTCTCTAATAACATTCACTTTAACTTAATTTTAAATATATTTTATTTATTACGTATATTACGTCACTCAGTGAGTAAAAATATCTATTGATTATACGTTTAAATATATATTATATTTGGAATAAAAAAATACTGTAATTTTTGATTTACAAATAAATTACCACCCGTGTCTACTTTTTCTTTGTATTACGATAAAATAATTTTCAGGCACATTTGCCCCTCGTAACAGCGACAACTCGACCGGAAGTAAAACATTACGTCCGCACTTATTTCCGGTTCTAATCAGCACACATAATGATATAACATTTGGTACAAGACATAGGCTACAGCGAATTCAAAGGAGAACAAAATAGTTTAGTCCCAAAATCATTTACTTTAATTAATAATGGATTAGTACTTCAAGGAAACGCCTCGTATTAGTCGACTTGTGGTTTTTTCATCAAAGTATCATATTTACTAAAATACAAACTATTTGAATCAGACGGGATTTTGGTTTAATACTGCATGTAGAAACCTTTAGGCATAGGGCGACACAAAAGTCTCATTGACAGTCTTATTTCGCGCAGAAAAAGATGACCGACTAAAACACCCGAATTAAATCTCTTATGAGGAAAAAATGTGTATTTTAATTGTTGACTGCTTCAATGCTCTAGTGGTCGCAAACGACTGCTGAGCACGAGGTCCTGGGTTTGATTTTTGAGTCTGACAGAGTCACTTGTTTTTTTTTATAGGTACCTATGGAAATTCTCAGTAGCAGCACAGAGTCTAGCACTATGCCTGGTTGATGGCAATAGGCAATATCGGCATCGAAATGTGAGTGTAAAATAGTGCACCTTTGCCTAACCCTTCGAGGAATACAGACGTGATGCTATATTAAATTGTGTCAGTATCAATTAGGTATGTGCACTGTACATAGATGAAATACAAGATGCTTTCCTGGACTTATTGTTTAACAAGCCTTTGCCTGCGACTTCGTACGCGTGGAATTTAGAATCAGATATTTTCGTGCGGTAAAATGGAGACTATATTTTAAGTTAGACCTCTAGCAATACATCGGTGAAAACTGCATTCAATTCCATGCAGTAGTTTTTGCGTGATCCGTATACAAACATACAGACAGACAGACAGACAGACAAAAATTCTAAAAACTGTTGTTTTGGCATCTGTTGCTCTAATAAAGACTCCCCATATTAGTTTTTCTCCAATATTTATAATGTGCAGACATCGGCCTGTTATAATTTTATTATATGTATAGATGCAGCGTTGCATCTTGAAATAATGCCAACCTCGATAATTGTGTGCACGTGCCACAAAAGTTATCTTTGGCACAGATTGCACTTAGCTTGGCACACTGAAGGCTAAGGTGTCTTCTTTTGTTTACTTCCTTCCATTTTTGGGCCCGAGGTGATATTGAAAGGTAATACTATAGCTTGCCGTCAATGTAGACCAATTTATATTTAGTATAATGTTGGCTGCAATGTTCTTAAATTACCTTTTGTTGGTAGTTCAGTTGGTTCAGTTGGTAGTTTAGTTTTATTGAAGGCTGCATTTTGTTGTTGTACGTGTGGAGGAACGAGTTATAGTGTTCCTCCATTGAAAAGGGAGGATCCTCTGACCAGGCAATGTGGTCAGCCTGGCGGGCCAGAGCCGTATATATGTTAGAATCGATGTTAACTGTCATAGTGCGATTCAGGTCTTACTGTTGTCGCTTCACTCCGATAGGTGGCGCTTCTACTTTTTGCTATGTTGCGAGTAGTGTTCGCTACATACGTATCATAATTATGTTCAGTAGAAACATTGTACATTTATGATAACTAGTGGTTGCCTAGTGGCCGAAATTCGACCGTATGAATTTTTAAGTTTGAACATTATTGAGGTTCATTTGTCAAAGACTGTATACCTCCGTAGTCATTGCATAATATATATTTAATTTTTATATTTGTTCTATTACGTCAGTTGCGGGCGACATTGATTTGACATTTGATATTGGTAGTATGAACGTAAACAATGAATGTTTTATTTAATGTATATGTGTGTGTATCAAACGCATGGTAGTGTGTGTAATGTGTTAATTGAATGTATTTCTAATGCTTATTATATAAAAATATTAGCTTTTTGCACTCCTTCTCCATATAAACTAACTGTGCCAAATTTTCTACTCCTCCATTTGCGTAATTTTCGTAAAAAGGAGTGCAAAGTTTTTGCTTCACGTATCAATATAATGATATAGCATCACGCCTATTTTCTCTCATCTTTCGCCAATGCCGTTATTACGTCTCATATAATGCGGGGCGAGCCTATTGCTTTCTATCGGGAAAAATTCCAAACCCCGGGCGAACTGGAAAAATGAATCCAGAAACTTACGGGGATTAGGCGCACTGGCGACCGATAAAGCAGTAGGTATTGAAGTCATTTCGAATTGAAACGAATCCTTCTTAGTTCTGCGAATAAAATACTTTTCCGAAAAAATCAGCAAATATCTGAAATAATTTGAGTTTCTATGAATCCAAAATGCAAAACTTTTTTAATAACACCTTTTTTTCATCTTTAATCTCATTACTTATGCCTATTACACCTGGCTGAGACGCCAATTGAATATCACAAATAAGCGCAGAAGGCTGGCTCCCTATATTTCTTTAACGGGCGAAAACCCTAAGCACACAAACGCCTACGTACAGTCAGCATCAATAAGATGTATACGCTAAATAAAATTCAAAAACGATTTTTAGAAGAAATAGTGACTGAAATCTTGACCAATTTAACACAAAGTTTCTGCGGATACATAACAATACATAGTCATTTAAATTTTATGATTTCAACCAATAGTTTTCCAAGAATGCATGAATGAAACGCGACTGGCATTCGTTAGACATATGTATTGTAGTTTGAGATTGCCGCGGCCGTAGGCAAGCGTCTATGTGTGCGTGCGTATTCGCTCGTTAGATCGAGTCGGCTTTCTGTACATATTTATTTTATGTCAATAGAGTCTGTGGAATCTTTCCAATTAGATACCACAGGCTTAGCACCACCGATTCCATTTCTAAAGGCCTGAACTAGTTCATGAATACTAAGGAGTGTAGATAACGAAATATTAGGAGTGGATTCCTTGACGAATAAGGCACAGATATCACAGACGGTTATTGGATTTCGGTCACAAAGAGAGGCTCGTGTTTGGGGATTATGAATAAAGGATTTGCGTGAGTTTTTAATTTTCCACTACTAATAGCAATTCGCTGCTACTGAGAATCTTCCAATAGAAAAACTTTTTGCTCGACCCAGGGTTCGAACCCAGGATTTCACAGTCAGCCGCGCTCGCGACCAAACCACCAAGACTGTCTGGTGTTTATAGCACTAATGAGGTGTAAACTAATAATATCTAAAATAAATTATATATTACATGAATGCATCTATATCTATTATAATAACTGATGGCACGGTGGGCGCAGTAGCTAAGTGATTAATTTTCTGCGCTTCGTGTCGCGGGTACGATTCCCGCACGAAACAAATGTATAATATAATCTACAGATAGTTATTTCAGGTCTATTTGTGTGTGCATGTGACATATCGACTGTGAAATGGCAACATGTCCTATCTCGATTTTATGATGATTTTACTTGGTTATACCATTCTAAACTTTTCATACCCGGCAGAGCTGCAAAAAGCATATTTTACTTCAATCAAAATTAGACACCAAAATCGAATTCATTCCATTTCTACTAACATCGACTGCGTTGTATGCATAATGCGGTCGATAGTTTCTTCTTAATCCTGTAATGTTGTCAAAAATGAGATAGTACCAGTTGCCAGTTCGCAGTCGATATATGTTTCTGTACCCACGATACCGGAGTAAAACGAATGTATGGCAACGTTTTTAAAAAAGCTAAAAAGAATTTCCCGAGATAACTTCACCCCTGTGACCCTTAACATCCTTTACACGACTGTACGTGAGCCACATTAAGAGTCATCAGTATTGATGTCAATCTCATATCCAATTTCGTCAGATACGTTCAGATCTTTTATCAAAACGCTTCAATGATTGCGATTTACGATAGAAAATGGATGAAATATACGAGGCTAGTTATATTATATGCTTATGCTTATGTTACGGAATTTTAAACAAAATTACTCTAAAAATTAAAATACATTTTTGTAATAACCAAAAATGTACAAGTGAAGTTTACTTTTACGACATACGGTTACTTTAAACGATGACTATTAAACCTTTTTTTAAGAAACAGGGGCCTATCCTATCCTACTAATATTATAAATGTGAAAGTTTGTGAGGATGGATGGATGGATGGATGGATGGATGGATGGATCTTTGTTACTCTTTCACGCCAGAACAGCTGAACAGATCTGGATGAAATTTGGCACAGAGATAGATCATAGTCTAGAATAGCACATAGGCTTTTTATCCCGGGAAAATGTACGTGTTCGTAAACCACGCGGGCGAAGCCGCGAGCGGAAGCTAGTTCTCTATATATTTTTGTCAACTGCAATCAAAACGTAGCTGAACAAAGTATTGGTACTTTGGACAGTTTTTAGAGGTAACGAGTCTTTGAGACTGTTTGTAAAGTGTAATGTTTTCTTTGGCGATGCCATAAATGCTTGAGCTTCCCTCGAGACCTTTTATTTTGTTTAAATAAACTTTTCCCCTCACTAGGAATCATTCCTGTATCGTGGGTGCGTTTACAAACACATATATTCAAATACACAAAGAACCAGACCCGAAACAAGTGTCTGTAGATCATACAAATATTTGTTCCGTGCGAGAATCGAACCCGCGACACGTAGCGCAGCAGTCGGTCTCTCAACCACTGCGATAATCGTGCCGACAAATTGAACATAAGCCGCCAAAAAGCCTTTGAGCGGCTATTCGAATACCCAATTCAAAATGTTTATATATAAGAATAGTGTTCATTTGTGACTGAAATTAACAGGAGTTGATTCAAAGATTGTATCAACGAGATCATTTCAGTTTTCAATTATAGGTTCATTCCATTAGTTGTTTGTGTTAATTGATTAATTTGATACAATCAACACTGGTTGTTGAATTTGATGCGACTCTTAATTTTGTAACTTGTGTACGTTGTATTATGAATTGAACTGATTTAAAATCTTTTGGACTGTTTTTATGTAATATGTTTGATTTTAATTTTGGAACGAGCTTACTTTTGATTAGTAAGTTCAAATCTATATAAATAAAAATCAATTGCCAAAAATGTATGTAAGCGCATAACTTGAGAACGGCCGCACCTATTTAGCTAATTCTTTTTTTGTTGTGTTTGTAATTGTAAGGACAAGGTTTGTAAGATTTTTTTGGAAAATCCACCGGATACATCGGAAATTTGGATGGTATTTTTGTATGAAATTTTTGATTTTCTTCATTAGTAAGCCGGGGCGAGTCGCTAGTTTTAAATATTTTTATGGGTGTAATAGGAAGGCCTCCTACTAGGTGGACCAACGACATTGTGAAAGTCGCGGGCAACCGATGGATGCAAGTGGCGGAATGTCGTTCGATGTGGTGGTCTAAGGGGAAGGCCTTCGTTCAGCAGTGGACGGCTTCTGGCTGATGATGATGATGATGATAATGATGATGATGGGTGTGTCGAAAAACTGGAGTAACGAATAGTGTTCAAAAGACATTATCCACGTTGCATACATTTTTGGTCCAAATGTGAAAGTGTGAATGTATAAAAAAACACAACAGATTTTTCTAACTCGAATAAAACCAAGGAAAAAAGCCCTACAGCTTTGTTCAACAACTCGTTCTAACAGAATACAGCATTTCTTTTGGTTTTCATGTTTGGACCAAAATGGATGATCTCCTTTAAATTTATCCGCTATATTAATATAAAGAAACCTTCATATTAATATAAAGAAAGCGATGAATAGACATTCGACATTCGACAGATCATCATCATCGTTGACGTTGACTGTACTGATACTTGGTGTTATTTAAAAGGCGTCTGACGTCAACGTCAATGTAAACTATGCTGACTGGCTTCTTTCCATGATGGCATAAGAAATTTTCATGCTGATGTGCCGTCGACGATTTGTTCCAAGAAGATGATTTCTTTTATTTGACTAAGCTTAATTTAGGATGTATGGTTGGTTTCTCTCTATCTCACTCTCTATAGGAATTGCACTGCTTACGGCTTAGCGTATGTTGCGTATTTTATTTTTTCCGAGTTAGTATACGTTTCATAACGTACCTATTTAATTAACAATTGCTACCTATATCTTATATACATATATAAATAAAAATGTATCGCCAAATGTGTTGCTAAGCGCATAACTTCAGAACGGCTGCGTCTTTTTGGCTAATTCTTTTTTTGTTGTATTTGTAATTGTCAGGACAAGGTTTGTATGAAAGAAAATATATGGAATTTCGGAAATTTTAAATTGTAAATTGCACCCGAGCGAAGTCGGGGCGGGTCGCTAGTTCAGAAATAAAACCTACAGACGCTCAATATCTTTCATTCATTTTTACATGCATAGCACACAGCTCTTCTCTCTGTCAAAGCAATGTCTTGAGCCGTGTTGTGAATGCATCTCTTTGAAGGAAAAATAGGAATACCTACATATAAATCAGTGAGGAAATCACGTCTATTCAAATGTTTGCAAGAACTCAATATTCGAGTAAATATCAAAAGCGCATATATATGAGGTTATATAACGTGTAGTGACATGTTGAGACGGATTACAGACAGTTACAAGATGTAGATTATGCGAGTGCGTTCACATGAGCGCTCACGTCGACACTCCCGGGATTGTTAGCGCTGCCGTGAGCAAGCGATAAACAGCTTTAAGTATACGCGTATATTTAGTGCCTGTTTCTCCTGTTGCTGATAAAGTAGCTGGTTTTATCCACAACTTATCTGAAAGAATGCGTACATTGTTTCAAAGGTGTCTGTTCAATAAATTTTGTTGTTAAACTGTCTAATTAATTAACATATAGAATTAATATATTAGTAGCATGACCCGGGTACGTCTTAAAACTGCGGCCAGACACCGGAGGACGGGCAGCAGCGTCCTCTCACTAATCGGTGAGCCACTGCAATCTCCAAGCCGCCTGCCAAGCGTGAGGATTATGGCAAACCTTTGAGGGAGGCCTTCGTTCAGCAGTGGACGTCTTCTGGCTGATGATGATGATGATGATATTAGTAACATAATTTTGAATCGAACTGATATTTTATCTGTTTGATTACTATCGGATACTTTGCAATAATAGTTTTGAATCTGAAACAATTCAATGTTGAAATTTTTTCTCTTCCTCTCTAGTATCCGTATCTGTCATATATCTAATAGTGTTGTAATCTGTTCTTACAAAGAAAGCATATTATAGGATCAAAGACTATGTTGACGATAGAGACGTGTGGCGTTAAATATCTTCTGCACATGTGGTTTCCCTGGTTATCCATTGTGTCTACTAATTCTATTTTACATTAGATTCGCTTCACATGTCTGGACATTCTTGATGTTTCAATATTTTGTATTCTTTTTTGTAGTTTTTTTTTCTGTTTTAGCCGCTTTGATCTGTTTATGCCGTTTTTATTTTATATTCGAAACACTTGTTTAACTCATATTGTATTGCCTCATTATGTAAGTAGCGTTCTATTAAGATTGTATTTTTTCTTATATAATGCATGTTAATTTAAGATTTTAATTGTTAATTAACTTTTGTTTTTGAAAAGAGTATCCATGGAGTTTCTTGCCGGTGTCTTCTCTATAGGACCTACCCCCTTTGGAACCGTGCGCCTAGAGTCTCGACTTTTTAAAAGTGCCTGAAAAGGCCTTCTTGAAATAAAAAACTTTGACTTTGACTTTATCTCAGTCCACAGCCAAAAAAAGGAAAAGATAAGGCTTCTTCTAAAAATATTTTTTTTTTAATTTTAAAATAACATCTAGCATTATGTGTGTGTCAACGAAGGGTTAGGCAGAGTTTTACTAATACATAAATGGACACATGTTACATATTGCCGATACTGTTATTTTTTTATATAACAGTTTCTGAATAAGAATTGCTTCAGAAATTGTCTATATGTATATAAAATTCTAAAACCTCTTTCTCCGAATTGAGATCAAACCCAACAGTAAGCAGCCATACTTGCTACTTCTTAACCATTAAGAGAAATGGGTTTAAAATCATACTCACTTTCACAGGATGTTTTTAACTTGATATCCTTGAAGTATTTTATATATTTTAATTATATACGAGTTTCCCGACCACAAATCCTGTAAAGACATGACTTTTAAACCCCACTTAACACACGAGCCGCAAACATCGAACAACGAGGAACAAGTTGGCTGTTGCCTTTCTGTTTGTTTTGAGTGCAAAATCAGGTTGTTTAACCTTTCAGGGGTTAAAAATTCAAGCTGAAAAATCTGTATGTAAACCGAATCTGAATATAAACAGCCGCGTCATGTGGAAATATTGCTTGTAAACTGATATACATCAGTATTTTTATAGATATCTTTATGCCTTAAGTTTTTATTGATGTGATGATAAAAGAAGGTCGTTAAGGTCGTGGCTCTGAAGCCACGCTAAGATTCCACTACAATGACTAGTAGACCGAGCACATCTTGGAGTCGAGATGCGTAAAAATTAGGGACATGTCGATAATAGGTCCTTTGTCACCTTATCGATATATCACGAGGGATTATTGTATAAGATAAGAACGATTTCTTTATAGTCCTTTGAATCAGTGTTATTATAACACATACGAAAACCAATTTAGAAACAGTACGATTAATCCTACTAATCCTACTAATATTATAAATGTGAAAGTTTGTGAGGATGGATGGATGGATGGATGGATGGACGGATGAATGAATGGATGGATCTTTGTTACTCTTTCGCGCCAGAACGGCTGAACGGATCTGGATGAAATTTGGCACAGAGATAGATTATAGTCTGGAATAGCACATAGGCTACTTTTTATCTCAGGAAAATGTATGGGTTCGTAAACAACCCGGGCGAAGCCGCGGGTAGAAACTAGTATTTTATAACCGAAAGTCTTCAAGACATTCACATTTGATAGTTGTATTAGGATTAGGTTGTGTTAGAATTATGAAGAGTACTCATTACGTGTACTAATGTACATTTTGCCCTTGCTGCTGAGGCCCATGTAATAGGGGGCAAGCCTATTGGTGTCAACAGTCCACCCATTGTCAACTAAGTTTGCTGGAAATGGTGTTACAAAGTAGTCTAAAGATTTTGATGTTAACACACCAGCTAACTAAGATTATTGCCATAAAAACCCCAAACTTCGGCCTTTATTGCTAACTATGAAGCGATAAACATGAGACGTGTTTTAATACTGTAGGTACTAACTTATAACAAGTCGTACAAATTAATGAACTAAACTCGGAATGGTTGGATCACGAAGGCAGTATGAATGAAAAGCCAAACAAAAGGGAGCTTTGAAACGAGTGTCAATGGGAATGCCACACACGCAAGAATGTAAATGGGTATGCTTTGACCAATGGTGATGTCCTCCAAATGTTAGGAGCTTGGTACATGTAAGTAAGATGGATAATCCGGTAGATCTCTACTAGTCATCTGAGTAACTTTTAGAAGGAAAACTATTTACCAAACAAGATTTAAGAATTTATTTTTGATGCCGTCATCTAGCCAGTTGTATGTGATGATGCAGAATATGAAAGGTACAAAAGAAAAATTGTAAGAGGTATTGTAGGTATAGAGCTGCAGATATTCTTAATTATCTCGTTATAAACTATTCACTACGAATTATAGATATCAAGTCTTAAATATACACAAATAAGATGCATGCAAAATAAGAATAATTTGAGATCAAATACGCTTAGGTAAACGTAAAATCTAACACAGAAAAATGTTAATAAAATTCACTATGATGACAAGATTTTTTGGCATTAATGTTGATTGGAAGTCTACATGATATTACTTGAAATAAATTATATTATTTTGCCCACGTCTAGACGAATCAAAGTAATAACATCACAATTCTACAATCACTTCAGAATGAAACTGCGAGCTACGAATAAACACGAAATATAGAGTCAATTATTCAAAACTAACTGAAGACAGTTTACCTACAACTTACCTTGAAACGTTCGTACTCTAAATCACAAGTTAATGTCTAATTTACATTTGATTTGCATCGCCACGTGTTTTTACTAAGCTAATGTACCTATTTATAGAAGACTGTAAAGCTTCGCACGACGGAACGGCAACCTTTTTATGTAAATATCAGACCGTTGTCTGTGTGTAAAGGAACGAGGATTATGGCCGCTTAAACTGAGATTTAAATTCACTTATTTAACCCTCGTCCCCTTTTTAACCGACTTCAAAAAGGCGGAGGAGGTTCTCAATTCGACTGTATGTTTTTTTTATGTTTGTTACGCGATCATTGCGTCAATTAACCGATTATAAAAATTCTTTTTTTGTTTGAAAGAGTATGTTCCCAAGTTGGTCCCATTGTCACCAAGTCAGGATCTGATGATGGGATCCTAGGGGAAACGAGGGATACCCTCAAATATTGTAGGACCAATAGCACGTTTGAGCTTTTTTTCTTAATAAGTCAGGTGTTGGCATCTGAAAATCATCATTTCATGATGTTGAGCTGATGATGGATGTCATAGTACTCCTCAACGGTAAAGAGTTAGGGAATGAAACTTGTAAGTTTGGGATCACTCGATATATTTTGATGAGTCCCGTGTATAACATTTGGTATAGAGGGTCTGATGCTGGAGCCAGGAGATAGATAATGGTACTCGTCAATAGCTATTAGTAAACCCCTCGAGTTTGAGCTCATTTTAAATCTCTAAAAGACAAGACTATCACTGTATTAGTTACAATAGTTGTCTTAATCTTTTCATTTCTCCTGATCCGTTTTCATCATGTGATCGGCTAAGTAATTTATTTGGTTTTAAATCACAAAGTGTAATACTGTCTAAGCTTTACACTCGACTTGGGGCAACATACATTTTATCTTTGTAAAGTTTTTCAAGAGAAGCGTCCTTACTATGTCTATCCATCAATCAAAATAGTAAAATAATTAAGTTTTTTAACAAAAAATAAAAACCGACTTCAAAAAACTCAAAAACTAAACTAACTTAAAAGCAAAAAATAAATGTTTTATTATACAATATAGTACTTGAAGAATATTGAAGTCGGTGCCAAGTAAAACATGCAATGATAAATCAATTGGCGAAGTGCATTCGTCGTGTCCGACGCACAATTCCCCTCGCACTCGACAATTTTTACGTGAACTCGTGGTTTCAATGTCGCTATTATATCAGCAAGATTTATACGTTTATGGTTTAACAGTAACACTTTGCCCGATCCGAGAATCCAACCCAGGACGTCATGCTCAGCTATTTACTATCAGGCTTTTAAGATGTTCAGTTCGGTCGGCAAATAATCGTTCTGCAGCACAGCTCTAGAAAATCACATAGACTTCGTTAGCAAACATATGAGACAATGAGCCTTACAGGCTTAAAAATAACTATTATAGTCAAAAATTATATTTACTTTGTTTTAGAAAATATTAAAAATTAGTAACAGCAAAGTCTAAGATGTTGGCTCATATTTTTCTTTAATTAAATTAGTCTAGAACAGTGTAAATTTTTCCATAAAGACTTTACAGGTAACATTAATGTCTGAGCTTAACAGAATGAAAGATGCTAAGCCCTAAAAATAGAGAAGCGTTATTAAAAGCCAGTCATAATTAAATCGGCGCATGAAAACTCACATTAAAAAGTAAAAAGACGAAAAGGCCAGTATCTTTTTTTACTACGTTCTGAACACCGAAGTGAGGGGCTCGTAGCTACATAGCTACCGCGTAGATCGGTCGATCTGCGAGGTTAAGCAGCGCTTGACGCGGTCAGTCCTTGGATGTGTGACATTTTTTCATACATCCAGACCACTCCGTACGTCAGAAAGTACGTTAAGCAATTGGTTCCGGGTGTCAACAATGGTGTTAGTGAGGCTGACTACCCAGGATGCGCCAGACGTTCTCAAGTATCGTCACTCGTGGAGGCGTTTTCCTTGCATCACCCTAGGTTTGAATAAGACGCATGGATGTACATAGGACCCAGAGGGCGGAGTACGTAAATCTTCCAGTTTTCAAGTAGAGTATGAAAGTTAAGCCTTTGTTCCGAACAGAGAGTTTGCTTGGTTAAATTTTGTTAGGTAAACAAACCGCGTAATGCCTACTGTTGGACTTTGGCTCCTCTCACTGTTATATAATAACCTTTGGGCATGTGCGGTAAGGGAAGACTCCTCTCTTCACAGGATCGGTCATCCACAAGAGAATCTCATGTTGCAAGTGTTTATACATTACGGTAAACACTTTCAGAGGAACTGTACGCTAGTCGGTCCTCTTAGCAGCATAAAATGTACCTTACATTCTTTTTGGCTTTACAATAATAGTTTTGCACTTGTAGTGTGGCATTCAGTACAAAATAGGCCACGCTCTCTAAACGAAACTCGTGTTATGTGCATTACAGTACTGCTGAGCATGGATCTCTTCTCAAATTCGTCCACAACGCTAGCTAAGTGCGGGTTTGCGAACTATACATACTACGGAATTTTAAGGAACTGTTTCAGGTTTACTCAAGATGTTTTCCTTCGACATTTGACGACACGGTTGGTGCAGTGGTAGCAATTAGCTTTCTGCACTACGTGTCGCGGGTTTGATCCCAGCACGGAACAAATATTTGTATGATCTTCAGATAGTTATTTCGGGTCTGGTTGTGTGTGTATGTCACATGTATGTTTGTAAACTATACCCACGATACAGGAGAAATATTAGTGTGGGGATTTAATAAAAATAAAAAAATAATTTAGCAAGTGCACATGTTCTTACAAAATTCCATTGCTATTAGTTTGAAGGGCAAATAAATTGGAATACTAAAATAAAACATAGGCATAAACAACTTTATAAATAGACTGTTTATCATTAAATTCTCGTACACTTCATAAATCAATCGATGTTGTTTTTAATCCATCGTGAACCATGATCTCACCCATCATCTAATTTCACCATGACCAGATTCAACGTGAAATCCTATAAACCATTGATATAAAAACTCTCGATGCACTGTTTACTACAAATAATTCATTTAGATGGTTCGCAGTCCACAACTAGGTGTTTCTCTAGAAACTTTCTGCCTCGCACAACAAAACTGTGGAATGAACTGTCGCCTGCGGTACTTCTGGACCAATACGACTTTCAAACCTTCAAGAAAACAGCGTACTCCTTTTTAAAAGGCCGGCAACGCACTTGTGACACCTCTGGTGTTGCGGGTGTCCATGGGCGACGGTAATCGCTTACCATTAGGCGATCCGTCTGCTTGTTTACCGCCTATCACATAAAAAAATGAAATGTTAGTAATTACCGACTCATAAGTTGCTATACAGCTGAAAAAATCACTTTTATTTACTTATACACAAATCATGTCGTTTGTAACGTAGGTACCTGATAATGATATTTTTCCCCGTTCATTGAAATAACACTTAGATAGCACTCAGCGGCACGGAATCTTGGCCTGGCTTATCTCGCAATAACAAAAACTTTAAGTGTTTCCAATGATTGTTTCTTATGAAGGTAGGTCAAAAAAAATTTTACTCTTAGTTCAAGAAGGTAATTCATTATGTTTGAGTGAACTATGGTGCAACTTTTAATTTTTAGTTAGTATTTACTGTTAGTATTTACTGGCCGCCCGTCGAAACAAGACTAAACGAAGTATGTCTAAAATTTCAATTAGACCCTTTTTTTAACAGACGATTTAAGTCGCTGAATGTGTATCTGAGGTTTTTATATCAATGTATTCATCGTATAATTAAACAACAGATGGTTAGCACATTAGCATATACCTATGAATTGGTTGAAAACACATTTATACTAGAAACTTAAGAAGGAATTTCACACATCTTCATTACGCGTTTATTACTTGTTATTTTGAGTCAGAGAACTAAATGTTACTTACTTCACTGGAAATTAGATTTAGTGTTATTTTAGTTATATTTAAAACTTCGTGATTTCGTATTTGAATCTGTATGAAGCGAAATACTCACTGACTAATCAAGAAATCTTAAAAACTATACAGTCAATTTTAAATTTAGCAGCTAGGTTCCCTAAGCATGCGTTGACAAACCACTTTACGAATATATAAAATGAGGTTTATATAAAAATGTACGAACCCGAACATTTTCCCGGGATAAAAAGCCTATGTGCTATTCGAGACTATAGTCTAGCTCTGTGCCAAATTTCATCCAGATCCGTTCAGCGCTTCTGGCGTGAAAGAGTAACAAAGATCCATCCATCCATCCAACCATCCATCCTCAAAAACTTTCACATTTATAATATTAGTAGGATAGGATAGGACATACGCAATATTATATGCTCATACTTATATCTAAATTTATACAGTATCTATAAGCGAAGACTTGTCATTGGCTATCTGTTGTCTATATTTGTGTTATTTTAGGTTTTTTTAGCTGTAAGTCTTCCATGCTTCCAAATAAATAAATAAATATATTCACATGAACATACACATCAGTCGATCGCTCTGTCACTGCGCCAGCTGTGTTGTCAGGTGATAATATAGGCAGCGCAGTGCACAGAGTTTTTAAACAGGGTAGGTAGAAAATTTTAAAAGCTTTCTTACCAATAATACCTACTACATGTTGGTATTGGTTCGTCGTCTTGTCGATTAAATAATGATGTATGTGATTCAGAGTAAGGCTTCCATTGTACCGTATAACTAATAATAATAAATAAATTTGCCACCTCAAATATCTTATAATAAATATTTAGCTGAGTTATGTAGTGTCTTTTTGTCTTTATGCACCGCACGCCACTGAATATAGGTATATACCTATTATAGGACGCGTTAAAGTTTGGACTGTAAAAATTCGACTTAAAATTATCCATTGCTCTTTTTAGTAACATACTATTTTCCATCACCTTTTCATTTTAAAAGAACTGTCCTTAAAAGCTAGAATCATCAAAGAATGAAAGCCTACAGACATTCCGATTGTAAATTTGATCGTAAATCACAGGAAAAGTGCTGTGAAAAATGGCGAGGTACTTTCAAAACACTTTAAATCATTCCCAGAGCTCATTACTCCGTCAATTCAATTTCACAAAGGCGTTAAAGGACAAGTGGCTTTTTTTCTTTTGTTAAATCTCTGATACCTATAGATTTCTCCAAAGTATTTTTGTAGATTTGGAAACTTAAATAACTATTCTAGAATAGTTTTCTACATAATTATGAAGTTATAGTTAGAATTAGAGATGTTACGGAGGTGGATTTATCGGAGGTGGAATCGGAGGTTCTCGTAGTGATCTCCGCGCAGTCGGAGATGAATCGGAGTCGGAGTCGGAGCAAATCTACGAATTTAAATGTAAATAAATAAGAAAGAAGAAACTCGTTAACTCTTCGTTCATCAGTTGCACAGAACACATATACTCCGTCAGTTGTCAGTGTTACGTAGAAAGCGTGCGGTAGCGCTGCTGCGATAGCAAGTCATAACTTGTAACTCCGATATATACCTCCGTTTTGATATATCGAAACCGGAGCTGGATTCGGAGGTGTGATTTTAATCGGAGGTTCCAACATATCGGATTCGGAGTCGAAGCTTCGTAACATCCCTAATTAGAATAGACAGTTATAAGAGAGAGAGTTGTAAGTTACTAGTACCTAATAGTTAATTAATATAGTTTGGTGGATGGATCCACGATTTTCGAGCTTAAGGTTGGATCTTAAGCCTGGGTTCGAGTAAACTGTTATTGGGACATTCTCAGTAACAGCACCTAGTTTGATATTGTGCCCCTATTTCATAGGAAGAAATGTGGGTGTACTATGCCCAACTTGGGGATCGTAACCAGGATCTCACCTCTGCAGCCATGCATGCGACCACTACCCCCATGTGACGATTCACACGATGAATATAGAAGAACTTATGAAAAGCCATAAATGAGGTTAACGCAGTGGCGTGCAGTTCATAAAGACACTGCCTACCCTACATAACTCAGATAAATATTTATTATAAGATATTTGAGGTGACAAATCACATACATCATTATTTAATCGACAAGACGACGAACCAATACCAACATGCGATAGGTATTTTTGGTAAGTAAGCTTTTAAAATTTTCTGCCTACCCTGTCTAAACTCTGTGCACGCCGCTGGCTTAACGTAGGTATGTAGCCTCAACATAATATCTGGCGGTAATGTCGTTCCTTACTCCATACATCAAATTTTTTACATTATACTAAGCTTTGTTCGGGTTCGCAGTGAGTAAATTTTACTTTTTACTGACTCTAATGTACCGTGAGTAAATATAGTATGATTTGAAATAACGAGGTGACTATAAAAAGTTTTATCTTATAATAGCGAAGCTATAAAAAACATAGCATCACGCCTGTATTAGGGGCTAGGCAGAGGTGCAGAAGTGATTGTACACCCACATTTCGCCGATGCCGTTATTGAGTCCTATGTAATATGGGGCGAGTCTATTGCCATCTACCGGTCACAGTTCCAGACTCCGTGCTGCTACTGTGAATTTCCATATAGAAAAACCCAATGACACTTTGCTCAAGCCGGGAATCGAACCCAGAATTTTATGGAGCCCTCTCGGATGTGCAGGTTTCCTCACGATGTTTTCCTTCACCGTAAACGCAAGTGATAATCAAATTCTCATCCGCGCATGATTCCGAGAAGGCAGACGCGCGGGCCGGTTTTAACCTCAGATCCTCCTGCATGAAAGGCAAGCGTTCAACCGCTAGGCTATCACTGCTGCCCTAAGTAAGGATTTCTGTGAGTAGCTTTATCAAGTAATGTAGCATATCTTCGCACTTAACGATTATCTTGCAAATATTCTGAGTCAAAGCATCTATTGTTCAGCACCTTGCTGGGTGGAAATCGTAAAATAAATAGACTTTTGTATAAAATTTGTCCTTTGTTCTACTCCGTATGGATCAGTCTTGCAAATGCTAAGTAAATAAGATTTTCATAGTGTGAAAGTTTTATGTATGAGGAATGTTTCAATTTAAGTAAAACCTCTTTCAACCGTTCGCTAAGCTGTAATATATTAAAGCAACGCTGTTGAATTACATTCTTTCCTTTAAAAGTTACTAGATACGAGTATAGCGGAATCGACCGTGCATGCACCCTTCCAAAGTAATTCGTTAAGAATCGGCGATTTAATCGATTTCATTCGATTCAAAGTGCCGTCGATTTAAAGTAGCTGTGTATTTTTATAACCTAATAATAATGTAACCAGTGTACCTATATTACAGTCAGTTCGTTGAACAGTTTAAAAACCAATGCACTGTCGGCTCTTTACACCGCGAGTTGATCTCGCTCGTCTGACGTACCTACAATGAGATGAATAATTTCATAAATAAACAATGTTTAAGCAAAAACAAAAAATAAAACAACATTATTTTTCTTATAATTATAGCTGAATAACCAGATGAGGATGTTTGGGTCTGTGTGTTAGTCATATTAAAAGTTCCATAAAGCCACAAATAATCGCTTACCATCCGGTGAGATAGTTGTCAAACGCGTGCTTATCAACAGTAAAAAAAAAGTTAAAAGACCAATCGGCTATGCCACACCGAAACACAGCTATAAATTTCACAATACTACATACAAAAGAGCGGTTACGGTCAAAATGATTTAATAAGCACTCCGAACATTGACACTTATGAATAACTTCAATGTTTGATCATAGATTTGTTCATGTTTCTTTAAAAAAATTATGATGTGTCTAATTAAAGGTTAAGATAAAAAGACTGTCTCATTGGTCTAGTGGTCGTAAACACGACTACTGAGTGTGAGGTCCTGGGTTCGATTCCCGGGTCGAGCAAAAAGTGTTATATATATATATAACACTTTTTGACTAATGAGCGTGAGGTCCTGGATCCGATTTCCAGGTCCGGCAGTGTCATTAGGTTTTTTAGTATATCCATAGTAGCAGCACGAAGAAAAATAAAATTGAAATTCTGCCCGGTAGATGCTAATAGGCTCGCCCCCTATTACTTAATAATGTATTCATATTTCGCCGATGCCGTTGGTCTCAAGTATACCTCTGTCTAACGCTTCTGGGACTACAGGCTTGCTTCTGTTATATTATGTGAATATTACCGGACATTGTTAATCGCATAAGTAATTAATTCAATACTCTAGCAATGTTCAATCGAACTGCAGCACATGTGTGACGTAATTCCAAGCTTTCGCTGTGATGGCGTGACAGTATTGCAATTAACGGGAACCATATAGAGTGACATACATTTCGGTCGCGTTCATCAAGAATTATGTAGGTATTGATTCGTTAATGTGTGATACACACTCTAGCCAAATGCTTGACGCAATTGACGAATTGTTTAATATTAAAATTTGTTTAGTCTTTACAGGTGCTTTTAAAGCGTTATGATTTTAGTTGCACGGTTCCAAAAGTTGGTTCGTCTTATGAAGGAGACAACGGTGAGAAATCCCATGGATACAGTTTTTAAATAACTGTATATATTATCTATACATATCCATCCTACTAATATTATAAATGCGAAAGTTTGTGAGGATGGATGGATGGATGGATCTTTGTTACTCTTTCACGCCAGAACGGCTGAACGGATCTGGATGAAATTTGGCACAAAGATAGATTATAGTCTGGAATAGTACACAGGCTACTTTTTATCCCGGGAAAATGCACGGATTCGTAATCGACGCAGGTGAAGCCGCGGGTGGAAGCTAGTCTTCTATATAAATAAACGAATTGACGGCACGGTTGGCGCAGTGGTTGAGAGATCGGCTGAGCTACGTGACGCAGGTTCGATTCCCGCAAGGAACAAATATTTGTATGATCTACAGATATTTGTTTCGGGTCTGCGTCTTTGTGTATGTAAATACACATCGTGCGTGGTCCTGCGCCTGATCTCTCTCCGGTCGTGTCGGATTGCCGTCCCATCAGACTAAGAGAGTGAAGGAATAGAGAGAGCACCTGTGTTTGCATACACGCACTTGTGCTCTATAATATCTCCTGTGTAGTTGGCTAATCTCCGGTGAGATTGGCCGCCGTGACCAAAATCTGTCAGGAGGACATTATTATTATATAAATGAAAATCAATTGCCACAGTCATGTATGACGGAGCATCACATGAGAACAGCTCGACCGATTTGGCTGATTTATTTTGTGGTGTTCGTAATTGCTAGGAAAGAGAATTCTTGGAAAATCCAGAACAGTCGGAAATTTGATGGTCCATTAGTAAATTGCAACCGTGCGAAGCTGGGGCGGGTCCCGATTATATACATAAAAATGTGCGATATTTATATATGAGTGTCGGTCTTTAACATTCACATTCATAGCTGAAGTGATTTTTCATGAATGACCAACCGTAATCTGTCCCTGGCTTGGTCCCTTGGGCTCAAGATAATCTATAAATCCAAAGAAAATTTTCGAACACCGCCGGAACTTTCGACATCGGTCTCCTTCGTGAACTCTAAAGAAAATTCAAACTTCGATAGAGTTAAAAACTTAGTTCGACATTGAGAATAAATGTCGATAACAGGATTTGGTTTGGAAATATCTTAATAAATACCCAAAGACGGTCCGGACTATAGATTAGGGTATAAAACTTTTTTTGCTGTCGCTATTTGTTAATCCCATGAAAACGGCTTAACAATTGGTACAATATGCAAAACAAAAGAATATTAAACCAAAAAAGCGTAGTGGTGATACAAAAATTACAGAATAAAAAATTAAATAAAAAAGTTCTTAAAGGCGAGCGTCACTTTGCCGACGACAGTGAGAGTTGTAGCCACGTTGACGACAGCCGACGCAAGAGCTTTAAGTTGAATCAAGAAAATAATAAAATATTCAGATTACCGATTATAATGCTCGGTAGCTCCATTCGTCTTCGGATAATCTTGTTTGAATGGAATAGCTTATTTTTATATCTTGCTATTATATACACACAAAAAATATACACCTTAACTAACACAGCATCACGCCTCGATTCGCCGAAGGGTTAGGCAGAGGTGTACTATTGTACATCCACATTTAGCCGATGCCGTTATTAAGTCTCATGTAATATGGGGCGAGCCTATTGCCATCTACCGTCACAGTTACAAATTTTGCCCGATCCGGGAATCGAACCTAGGACTTTACGCTCAGTACTCACGCTTGCGACCACTAGACCAACCTTAACATTTTTATATATTAAGTAAGAACCAAGAAAAAAAAGCCTTATACCATCTAAGAGCTTACTCATATACTTTCTTATTTTCTCGTGAAATCCCTCAGCAATTTGGGATTACCGAAACAGTTTTAGATTTCTGAGAATTTTCTGTGAAACTAAGACTTAATCTTCCTAGAAGTATAAGTAAACAACAGATTTCTGATAAATACAACCCATTTACGATCTATTCTGATTGTTATTAAAAGATACACTATAAGATTAATGATATTAACTAGCATACTTCTGTTCAGTAGCGTGCGGTTCATAAACACAAAAAGACACTGTCTACCCTACATAACTCTGATACTTATTTATTATAAGATATTTGAGGTGGCAAATCACATACATCATTATTTAATCGACAAGACGACGAACCAATACCAACATGCAGCAGGTATTATTAGTAAGTAAGCTTTTAAAATTTTCTGCCTACCCTGTTGTCATATCGGGTTGTCATTACGGAATATGTACTGTGTTATATTTTCATATAAATCCATAATACTTGCGAACCGTGAAGGTTAAACATTATGTATAGTGTATTTTTTTTTTATTTGACGAACAATTATAATTTTATGATATTATAATGAATTAGTTTCCAATTGTAGTTAGGTACAGTGTTTGCGGCACGGTTGGCGTAGTGGTTGAGAAATTGACTGCTGCGTTACGTGTTGCGCGTTCGATTCCCGCACGGAACAAATATTTGTACGATCTACAGATAGTTGTTTCAGGTCTGGGTTTTTGTGTATGTGTATATATGTATGTGTTTGTAATCAGACCCACGTTACAGGAACTATTTCTAGTGAGAGGCAAAGTTTAAAAAAAAAACGAAAAATCTTTTCGGATGTAGGTACGTAATCTTGCAAAGTTATCATGCATCAAACGCCACATAACATTTATACGAAAAAAAACCCAAATTACTGACAATAAAAACTTATTTAAAATGATATACAGTAAATTCAAAACATTTGCAATTTTCTAATCTACTATCTTCCGACTGCCTCATTGGTCTAGTGGACGTAAGCGTGGCTGCTGAGCGTGAGGTTCTGGGTTCGAGTCCCAGGTCGGGCAAAGTGTTATTGTGTTTTTCTGTATTGAAATTCTCAGTAGCAGCACGGACTCTGGAACTGTGGAATAGACGCGCCCCCTATTACATGGGACTCAATAACAGCATCTGCGAAATGTGGGTGTACAATAGTACACCTCTGCCTAACCCTTCGGGGAATACAGGCGTGATGCTATGTGATCTTCCGACAAGACGTGAATAATAGAGAGCCAAATCTTTTCATAAAGTTTTCTAAACTCTTTTACACGAGAAATCCTTTGCAAGAATAGTCGTTTCGGAGAAAACGTGTCGAGATAGGAATTTAACACATTCCTAAGCAGAACAATTTCTTCTTATTATAAATTCTTCATATAACATTTTATATGAAGTAGTTCATGCGACACTATCCAAAACTATACAACACATATGTCTTCGAAGTCCACAACGACCCCCTGACGAAATACATAAGTAGACCATTCCGGAACATTCAAAAGATTATTAAGGTTAAATTTAATTAAGTCCATTCTTCCGAAAAGAACCGTCCCGAATGCAATTAACGTAAAATAGGAGATTACAATTACGTCGGAGACTTTGTAATTAATTATAATCAAATTGAATTACTCGCGTAGCGGTGTGAGTACCGACTTGAGTTCAAAATGGAACATTATTTACTTGTAATTTTGAATTTAAGTACATTCGCGTGTGGTGGCAAAAGAATTACCTACCTTAATTTATGCCTGTGGGTGTAATAAGTGCAGATTAATGTGGCAACAAAAATAATAACTCCTTTTTGGAGTCTGTTTCTGTGTTTTAAAGTCTTTACATAATAGGTTTTTTTTTTCGAGGCAATCGTGTATCATCGCGAAATGCATCATTGATTACCATCTGGTCAGAGAGGGGCCAAACGCAAACTTATGAAATCTGAGGCCCTAGTGTAAGTTTCTTTTGACAAACTCGATTTAACGTATCGAACGCGTTCGGCACTCCTATTGGTGGAGAGCACGAAACGGACCAGACGGAGCGCCGAACGCGTTCGATGTAGTAAATCGAATTTGTCAAAAGAAACTTACACTAGGGCCTCAGATTTCATAAGTTTTTGTCAAAAGAAACTTACACTATGGGTACAGAAATAGAATTGCATAATAAAACCCCTCTATTCTCTTACGAAATAGGTAGAGGTATTGTATACACACATGTCGCTGAGATGGTATTAGGTCTCAAGAAAGAGCTTATTGTCTTTTACCGATCACATATCCAAAAATTCCAAAAACACTTTGCCTACTCGGCATCGAATACGAAATTACTCAATCCTGTAGTTAGGGAACTACTAGACTTAAAATTAAAATATATACAAACAAGTAAAATATGTGAACAATGAAAACATTTACTTTTGAATTTTGATATTATATGTACTGTATCTAAGAACTTCAATCAGTACTTCTCTTAAAATTATGCGATTGAATTCTAAACGTAGAGTACATACGTGCCCAAAGGTCAATCGGTGCTGACTGCCGGATGTCATACAAAGATTTGTATTAGTCAGATCCTTTGTTAATCCATTGTGAGCCGAACAATACACTAACGGCAGTACAAAAGATAGAACAGAGAGAGAGCCTTGATGGGCTAACATCTGCGGTTGCGCTTCAAGGAGTTTAAACGCGGGTTTAGTACTTAGTTCTAGGGGCCAATTCCAATAATTGTTTGTCAAATGCAATCGAAAGGCAGGTGACAGATGACTAGACGGAATACTACTAATACGAATAATACTACAGGAATTATTTCATTTAGAAACACATATATTCACATACACAAAGATCCAGACAACAAATTGTGTGCTTGTGAAATTTAACATGTAATTTTTGGGTTGATTAAGATTGATATAGTTTACTGCTAAAATATTAGGATAGGTAACATGGAGAACACATTTTTTTCATGACAAAGTGATAGTATCATATGTATAATGTAGCACGAGCGATGATCGTAGTTAGAAGATGACGCCGATGATGTAACAGAGCTAGCTTACTGCTCAAATCAAAACTCATAGAAAGACCAAAACCTCGTCCGAGCCGGAAACTGAACACAGGATCTCACACACAGCAGACGTATTTGACCACTAAACCAATGAGGTAGTTTGACATTAATACAGCACACAAAAGTTGTTATTTACAACATCTATAAAACTTGTTCTTTGAATATACAGACAGGTCCTCTTTAAAATCGGAATCTCTAAAAACGCAAAGCTGCAGCGCTAACTCTTTTGCTCTTTGCAAAAGTCAAACTAAACAGTAAATGGTCTTCGCCTTGAACACTAAATTTCTTGGAAAATGAACTTCAAAGTTACTTTAGATGTTTTGATTTCTTATTTATGCGTTAGAATCTACTTTTCCTAGATGTTGCTGAGGTACGACCGCAGAACAAACTCTTAATTAGTCCTATTGATGTTGGTGACGTAATATTCTGGACTGCTTGCTGTTTCTGTTTTTTAAGACTTTAATAAATTGATATGTAATTAATGTATGAATTTGATATGTAGCTACAGTCATTTCTACGGCTCGCTTTTAATTCGTTTTCTAATTAATAAACGTGCGCCCGCACTAGAATTTCTTTTGTGGGTACAGTTTACAAACATACCGTAGAATGTTGTAACTATGTTTGCATTCCTAACTTTGCCTGGGAATAAATAACTTAATCACTTACTATATCACATTGCATTTGCATTGCAAAATAACAGACAGAAGGTGGTGGCTAAGTCTGTATATGTACGAGTATATCCGCTATCTGCTTACGTATCGTTCTCTAATCTAGCTGTCACCGCGGCGACGGCGTCGCATTCGATGTGTTTTTATTTTCCTAGATAAGGGTCATATCCTAACATTTCTTTTTGTGGTTTATATTACATTTCTTCTTAATGTCATAATTTGTTTTGATAATTTAGAAGTCACAAAAAAACTAATTTCGAAAAAAAATATCGATACTTAGGCCTGATGTTTTAATAGGTGGATAAACCTTAGATAAGCATATTTAACAGATTTTATTTGAATTTACAGGAATAATCTTTTGATTACTCCATATAAAAACTTCTAAATTAACATTGACGTCTAGATAGATTTTATCGAGGTTTTGAAAAATCAGCCATTAATATGAATACCGCAGCTCCAATCAATCTGTAGACGCCAGGTGTCCATTTACCGGAATCGGGTTCCAATTACTGGATATAATCGAATATAGCGAGGGTACATGAGCGAAGACAGATTGCCGAGAATTGACTGGGTGTCGCCGGATACGTCTTGTAGGACATAATCACCATCATCATCATCATCATAATGTCCATGTTATTATCATATCCGATCGATTTAAAGCTTAGATTAATCATAGCAGGTATAAATAAATAGTGCATTAAAGGAACCTCCCCGAGGAACGTATTCACTGAGCCACTATACTTTCAGCGATTGGCTAATTCTTTCACCACGATGCCAAACCTAGATTGTCGTCGATTCGCTAGAAAGAATTATAAATAAAAACTTCAATAAATGTAAAGGGCCAAAATATGGCATCATTTTTAAAAGTCACTGCGCACTTATTATTTCTGTGTTAGGGTATATCTTAAAAAAAATGTCAGCATGACATCTAAGCTTTCAATCTTTACCAACTCGAGATAAGCACGTGCTTAAGGCTGCGCTAGTCGAGATTTTCTCCATACAAACGCTGTGGGGTGATTACTCCCCCGTTTGACATCGTAAGACCAAAATTAAGCATGATATCTATTTGTCTCGTCGTTATCTATGCCTGTACGTAAACCGAATACTAAAAAAAATAGTAATTTGAAAGTTATGAGCCTCGAAAGTTCCGTATTTCAACACTAATTTTAACGCAACTTTGGGCGTAAATAAATAACAGAAGTAGTATAAAATCTCTAAAACAAAATACGTACAGGCATAGGTTATTTATTCAAAAGTCTAAATAACTTTATTTTGAATTGATACATTCAGTAGTTTTTTTGTAAGAACACCTCTCCCAATAGTATGTTCTCCAAATTTTAGGCGCTCGTTACTAACAAGAAATTATGTGCCTTTCACTGCGAAGTCCCGTCCCGGGGGCCGCGCGGGTAGCGGAGGGGTGGCGCACACGCACACGCACCCGCGCCTCTCGGGCACCTGTGTGTGTATCGTAGGACGTACGTGACTATAATCATTTGTATCTTATTATTGTTATCACATTGAGCCCTGGCTTTGAATTTTGGATTCCGATTTCGATATAAGTACATTGATTGAATGAGTTCGCTTGTATATTTTGTTTTGTATTTATGTTCTGGTTTTCCGTTCTCCGCTCCTATTGGTCGTAGCGTGATGTTTTTGATAATAGTAGTAAGTGAATTTTTTCAATTCGAAGTAGTTTCTGAGATTAGCGCGTTCAACCAATTCAGCTTTATAAAATTAATATAATATATTAAAATATATTAATACATATATAGTATAAAAGTATAGATAAACTCGTGGTCGGCAAAGCTAACTCGACAACGAGATGTCTCAATCTCAACGTAAGTAGGTACATCTCTCGCAGTGAACGCCTGGTTCCTACGAAATATTATTAGGATAAGTTCTAGGTACCTATTTATTACGTGCGTATAGTACCTATCTAGTACACACGGTGACATATCAAGTAAATATCCAATATAAGCTGAACTCGCATTGTATAGGCTTTTGGTACAACGAGAGCTCAGCTTACACTGATAAACTAATATATCATCATGCGTACCATAAAAAATATGAGTAACACACTACGATAAATAAATCCAAATAAATAATATTATTTTATCAAACTAGGTTGGGTTTGGTGGTTTACGTTTTCTTTCAAGCTTGTGTGAGCGTGTTGTACCTACGTAGGCGAATCGCGGCAGCGGCGGCGGCGCACAGTGGGAAAATCGCGTGTTTCGTCTCAAAACTTCATATTTCAGTTGTTTCAAAATGAAATGAGCTGTAATTTGCACACGTATACTTGGATATACCTATAAGGATTTATTGAAATATTTTTTTATTTTGAATTATTATGTTATTATTCAAATAAAAAAAAAACATGCATTTTAAGTAAAAAATATATTAGTTTTTTTTTTATCTTAATTTATTTTATCTAAAATAGATTAAGAAATAATGTCAATCTATATATAAAAAAACATACAAAATTTAGCAAGATCCTATTGATTTTCGTTCATAGCAAGAAGGGCCTTAGCTTCATCAAACAGTTCCTTTTTTAATATTGTTTTTGAGGCATTTCTCAAACTTGAAATATAGGGACCAGCAGTATATAACAAGGTATGGAACACGTCTTCATAGGTAACTCTTAACAAATAAAATAAAATAAAATAAAAATACCTATAATAAAACTTCATTTATTATAGAACATTTATTTATTATTTTTATCCCGTAATATCGATATTCATGTAAAACAGCTTTGTATGGGGCTTTTCCACAGTGCGGCGGTAACTGAGCCGCGTGGTGCCCCGGCGCACTATATCAATGAGCTTGCGCATGTGTGCGGATACTTAGCGGCGGTATACTATACGGGAGTATTTACCTGTGTGCGCGCAGTAGCGTCTTACTGCTCATCACTGGGTCTATCCCTTTCTCAGACGATGTTGCGTGAGATAGCATGCATATTAGCCACGCCCATCAACGAGTTCGTGCTTTCGACTAGCGCACCCTTAAAGACACCATACGCACCCGTAAATGTAATTTTGAAATTACATTATCACCTAAATAATGTAAATTTCGGAATGATGACGAGTTAGATTTTTAAAGCTTGGCTGCTGCATTAATGTTTTTTTTTTTTTTAATTAAGAGTTGCCCCATACTAGGAATAATTCCCGTATCGTGAGTGCGTTTACAAACACATATATTCACATACACAAAGACCCAGATCCGAAACAACTGTAGAACATACACATATTTGTTCCGTGCGGGTATCGAACCCGCGAGACGTGGCGTAGCAGTCGATCTCTCAACCACTGCGCCAACCGTTTTGTTTGTAAAGTCTTGTTAGATAAAATAACGCTACTCCCTATACTATTTTAGCTATTATCATTTGACGTACAGCTTTGTGGATGGTACCCTGTCCTGTCTTCAGTGCGCACTGACTTTTTCAGTCAAAATAGGCCGTGTCGCCGTATATATAATCGCCGTAGCCAAAATCATCTTGGAGGAATATTTATTGTTATTTACAAATGAAATTAAACTATGAGGGTAATTCTCGCATATTTCGACACAAGTAGGTATATTTTGGAGATAGTTCTTTTTATAGAAAAACCTACTAAAATCATGAGCCCGTGTGCACATCGATCGTTTAAAAAAAATTTAAATCTAATTAATGTGATATTGTTAGAATTCCGAAAAAATAGGCGAGCGATATCTGCCATGATTTTCGATATACTCATATTATCGATTTCGACGTGATAGTAGTCCTTTGCACACGTGAGTAAGACGTAATCTAGAAAGAAAGAAAGAAAACACGTTTATGTAACCTACCTCTTTGAAGTTTGTAGGTTTGTAAACTGCCTTTAATACTGACGGCTTATGCTAATACCTGTAGCTACCCTAAACTAACTCGTCAGGCAATTAATTGCTCCCTACATATTACTGAATCCATATTACTGAATCCATCTACAAGTTAATTTAATTAGACGACCGCTTTATGGAAGGTATATGTGGTTGGTACTTTGCTTCAAAGGCTTTTGCGTCCTGCAGTTACGGCTTGGGTTTGTGTACATGGGCATGTGGGATTTGTGATTGTATACCAACTTACATCCTAACTAATATTATAAATGCGAAAGTTGTGAGTTTGTTTGTTTATTTGTTACGCTTTCACGCCTAATCCACTAAACCGATTTTAAAAATTCTTTCACCGATGCTACGTTATCAGCGAGTAAAATAGGCTATATTTTATCCCCGTATTCCCACGGGAACGGGAATCCTAACTAATATTATAAATACGAATGTGAGTTTGTTCACGTTCATACTGCCAATGTCAAATGTCAAATCAATGTCGGTCGCAACCATAGATTAAGAGTAAGCGGAATCCTAAGTCTACGCTCGTAACTGACGTAATAGAACAAAATTAAAAATAAAATATTTGCTATGACTACAGAGGTATATACTCTTTGACAAACTCTTTGAAAAGAACCTCAATAATGTTCTAACATAAAAATTGATACGGTCCAATATCGGCCACAAGGCGACTGGATGGATTCGGTTATGCTTATAGAAGGCAATTTTATAGGATAGGTTTTATCAATAGATTTCAGATCTAAGAAGATTGTTTGTTCTCAGAACTATATCAATATCCTACCATCCTATCCTATCCTACTATAAATATAAATGTGAAAGTTTGTGAGGATGGACGGATGTATGTATGTTTGTTACTCTTTCACGCAAAAATAGCTGATGTATGAAATTTGGCACAGAGATAGATCATAGTCTGGAATAGCACATAGGCTACATTTTAACCCGGGAAAACGCGGGCGGAGCTGCGGGCAGAAGCTAGTGACTAATAAAAGTGCAAAGTATTGTTAAAAAATAACATAACCATTATTATGTCCTATTTTATAGGATGAGCTGGGATGAGCATATTCCAATCTACCCGGCAGAAATCCAATCTCCGGGCTGCAAATAAGAAAAACTCAAAACAAATTTTCACGAACCCCGGAAATCAAAACCAGGATCTTACTCTCAGCAGCCGCGCTTGCAAACAAAAAACCAGTGATGCAGTCGTTAAAAAAAAACACTTAACTGAAAACGACGGTGTTTGTTTTGGTTTTCAGAACTTATTCTAATTTAATGACATGAAAAATCGGGCTTAAATGATTAAAATGGTAAACTTAAGCAATTTGTCTTTCCGTTTTCTTGTTTATTACCCAACCATTTTTGAGGGATTTAGACATATCATGATACCCAAAAAATAAGGCTTTTAATTTCAGTAAATTAATCAAGCTTTTACACGGGTGGAGCCACGGACGCAGCTCGTGTTACATGAGGGATTAAAATATTATCCTGCACATTTATTTTCAGCTTCCCAAATGAAACCAGAAAAGGGTCATTACCACAAAGCGGTTATATAATTGAATTGGGGATGTCCCGTGTCATCCACATCCCTTTATTATTTATCTTTCGAATTATACGCGGTCACCGTCCATCGTTCTATAAACAACGGGCGTAAATAAAAACAGGTTTTATACCGGCAGCCTAATTACTGATGAGGCAATCAGTTTGCGACAGGCGTAGATCGCGCGATATCTCCTACCTAACGTCATTTTTGTGTCAAATATATGGCCAAACGGCGTAGCATGTCATGCTGTGAGCTGTCGCATGGCTGTCGTTATCTTTACGTAATTAGGCTGCAGGTTCCAGTTGCAAAAATTGAAATTTTGTAGACATTACACGTAAATAATATTCAATTGAACAGTTTTTGAATTCTTAAACTACTGCCTTATTGTTATAATGATTGCAAGCGCGACTGTCGAGCGATATGTCCTGTATTCGTTTCCCGGGCAAAGTGTCATTGAGTTTTTTGTTAGAAAATGTTCAGTCAGTAGTTTTAAGTTTGGAATTGTACCCGCTAGATGGCAATAGGCTCGTCCCTTAATCCTTGGGATAGGTGTATAACAGTAAGCATCTGTCTTAACTTTCGAGGAATACAAGTGTGAGGCTTTCATATATATTAACAACCTTGTTATAAATATTTACTACCATAAGTAGCAAAATATCTAATAAGTGTTCTTCTGGCTCGAAGAGACGTGCTTAAGATAACGATGGATGCAATAGGATTATATCAAAGATTGTGAAGCTATATTTAGCTTATAATCAGTAGAACGTACAACCAACATACCAGTAGGAGTTCGTTCTGCAGAACTAAAATCATGTTATGCGAGGCTAAGCGCTTAGTTCTTTGCGCTATGAGACAAAGGAAGAATTCAAGGCGAAAAAAAAAATTGAGAACTAGTTTATGCTTATGAACTGTATGCAGGAGAAATCCTCGTGTGTGGCGAAATATATTTAATGAAGAAAATAATGCATTCACCCTTTTGACGCCTGTTATCAAATACTGAATTTATAAATAAAACTACAGACGACGGACATTTTTATCGACACTTCTATATGTTTGAAGCGAGATAAACGCAATATTGTCCTTTGTGAGTCACATTTTGGTGTAGGCCACAACAACGATGCAAAATGCGTCGCAAATCTATATAACGTCGCTGCGCCTGTCAAGTTCCATTTGTGATTTTTGATAGGTTTCGGAAAATAACAAAAAACTAATTATTTTTTAAACAATACATCACATAAAAAATTGACAATGCAGTATTGAAGCCATTTATTACATACAAAACACTATAAAATTATAAAAAATTATAAAAACTACTTAAAAAGAGATATATTTTTTCGTTAAATAATGCACATATGGAACTTGGCAGGCGGAGCGGCGATATATAAAAATGAATGTGTGTATGTATGTTACCTAGGATTTCAAAAAGGCTGAAGCGATTTTAATGAAATTTTTAGGTAATCTTCAAATTAGCCCAGCGGGTGTTCCTGGGAAATTTAGTGAAGTTTGGATCATTTTTTTTTTTGAGTTTTTGCAATTTTGTGTTATATGTTTCCTACAAATTATCTGGCAGTAGATAATTAGTGCCACACGTGCGTAGCCGGGGCGGTCACTAGTATAACATAAAACTGAATGATGCGACGCAATAAAACGCGACACACAAGATTGCACTTGTCGGGCCAACAAATTATTTTTATTAACTACGTTTTGTAGGTCCTTGTGCACTGCAATGAACTTTATTCGTTTTTATCGGAATAGAAAAATGACGACTAAACATTAATTACTATTGCGGAATGATGCGTCCAACGGTGGCTCACGATGACACCTGATAACTTAGTCGCATTTTTTTTTTCTTTTCCTTGCACGGGACTACAGATTCCTGGCCTTTTGGAAGGCGTGCTTGGGGCCGAAGCCTTAGCCTTAAGGTTAAGAGAGCTTTAATGAAATGTTATGGTGACATACCCAGCGATTATCCCTGTATGCACTATAAAAATGCACCCAAGAACAATCCCTGGATTTGTAGGACTATTGCAGAAAATGTGGAGAAAAACTACTTGGGCTATTGTGATGGGATGATAGTGGACCAGGTTATGGGGAACTATGGAAATCTATGGCGCCTGTCGAAACAGTCCACACGTAAAAATGGCAAATTTATTATTACTGATTTTTTAATTTTTCTTGATAATTTTTTTTTACTTTATAGATTGATAACTGTCCGTTATTTCACTCTTGGTCTTAGCAGAATATCAGGTCTGCTTAATATATATTAAAGTGGCACTGTGCCGAGCTAAGATCCATTTTTGTATCTCATTTAGCTATTAGTAGGTATATTATTAATTATGTAGGTAGGTACTTGTTGTATTATGCGATCAAAATAAATGTATATTATTTCTTTCTTTCTTCTGTAAAGTGTCACCACAAGATATATTAAAAAAAATTAATCAGATCCACACATAAAATTAAAATATATGTTCACATATTTTGTGACGTAGTCATAAAGGTATTTTCTTAAAATTCTGATTATGCTACCTATGATCATGTGTGACGCTAATTACGTGCGTACGTCTAATTAATTTTGTAATTCAGTCGGGGTTCGAGGAAATCCATACAGGCTGCTCTAAACATAAGAGTAATCGAATAAAGGACGACGTTCCGCGTAATCGACACCCTTTGATAAATGCCATTAACTAAGCACCTTCCTCCGTCCTCTAACCAATAACTCCGCCAACCTTTATCAAGAGGAATCCTTTATCTCTTTGTGTGTTGTGAATTAGCCAATTTCGTTCATAATGTTGACACGGTAATAAAGGAACGGTTGGTAAATTAATATTTGTATGATCTACAGATGGGTTTCGGATGTTTCGTGTGTGCGTATGAGATGTATTTGTAAACTATATACACGATTTTATTATACATATTATACACGATACAGTTAAAATTATATAGTTCTAGAGACAAGGTTTTTGCAAAAGAAATTAATGAAGAAATGGTGTCATCGTTTATAGACCACGAAAAAAAAACGTTGGTAGGTAAGATAGTGTGTTTTTAAGAATTTTTTTTTTTACAAACTTTGTCTCAAGTTCTAAGTAAAAACTATCCAAAACATCAATTACTTTGAGCAGCATAATGACCTGACGGAAACGATTATAATTATTTAAAATTCTGTTCTCTAAAGGTTAAGTTGGTTGGTGCTTAGAATTTCAAGCCTATCCAGGATTACAGGTACTAAAGTCACATTTGACTAAGTATCACGCTAGAAAATGCCTTGAGAACTAAGGATATACCTATGCGGCAAATTTAGATTATTCCAGTTGCACGCTAGTCTTGCCTCATTGGTCTAGCTTAGGGGTCTGCAAGTAATTTTAAGTAGGGTATCGGATACCGTTGAATTTTTTTATCGAGGTCCTAAAAAGTGCTCGTAATGTTTACTAGTTTCGACTGTTCAGCTCACCTCGAATATTTGTTCTTCTTTTATTTAAATGGAATAGTTAGGTATAATTAACAATATTTGGCGGTCCCAGGTTCGGCTTTCGGTCCGCCTGTTGGGCACCTACGTCTAGCTGTTTGAAGTGCGACTGCTGATAGTGACTGTGACGGTAGGTTCGATTTTCGGTTCGGGCAAAGTGTTATAGGGTACTTCTATATGGAAATTCTTGGTAGCAGCACGGAGTCTGGAACTGTGCCCGTTAGAAAGCAGTAGGCTCGCTCCTTATTACCTGGGATTCAATCAGTAAAATGTGGGTGCAATAATGCACCTCTGCCTAACCCTTCGGCGAATATAAGCGTGATATTATATTATGTTCTATTTTTTTATATTTGTTCCGTGCGGGAATCGAACCCGCGACACGTAGCGCAGCAGTCGATCTATCAACCACTGCGCCAACCGTGTTGTCAATGTTAAACGTTATAAACATTCCTTTACCTAAATTGTTATTTGTAAACAGGCTTTTATCTAGGCTGAGTTATGAACCAGTGCGGCCTTAATCTGTGAGTAATCAGAGATAGTTCCATCTGTCTATCAAGAGTTATCAGCTGTAATTGCTCATTGGCACATAAAATTATCATTTAAATTTGAGGTTACTTAATTGTTTTATTAAATACTAGCTGTGCCCGCGACTTCGTTCGCGTGGATGTCGGAACTTAACAATGTATTTTTTAGTGAGACACTTAACCCTATTTTTTTTCTATTTTATTATTTTTCTAAAATAAAAGTAGCCTTAGTTACTCCTTATTACATCAGCTACCTGCCAATAAAAGTCCCGTCAAAATCGGTCCAGCCATTTCAGAGATAAGCCTATACAAACAGACAGACAGACGGACAGACAGACAGACAGACAAAAATTGTAAAAAATGTTATTTTGGTGTATGTACCGTATATATATTCATATGCATGTAGTAAAAAACGGTTATTTCAATATTACAAACAGACACTCCAATTGTATTTATATGTATAGATGGTAGTAATTTGAAAATAGGTTGAATAAAACGTACCTACTTTCCTTACAAACCCATTTTATTTTTCAAAATATCACTTCAGATGGCATTTGTTTCATCCATATTTCAACGATGACGTTATTGAATCGCATGTAATTACTTCTGAGAATTTCCATACTGAAAACTCCGATAAAACTACAGGACCCGGGAATCGAATCCAGGAGCTCACGCTCAGCAGCCGCGCTTCTGAACACTAGACCAATGAGGCAATCTTTTTTTTTTCAAATTTCTTCTACACTACGTAACTTAATACTAAGTCAGCAACTTACATATTTTTTAAAAGCGAAATATATTTATAAAACACTCAAGAAATTTCGCAAATATTTGTTGAAATTCAAAAGTTTCTATGAAGTCATATCGCTATTAAATTTGTTCATCAAAATGTCTGGCCTTTTATCAAAAGCCTTATCAGAGGATAAAATTCCAGTAATTTACTTATCAATACTAAACTGTAATTAAAATTGTCACAAGTTAGCTCATCTTTCCATTTAAGTTAAATCCTTTGTAGCTACTTGTTGACTTAGACATGTTTGTTTGTGAATAATATTGAAAACAAATATCGTATGAAATTTAAACTAGAATAGATTTAAATATCAATGTAATCAATCAATTAAAAATAACATTTCAAGGCTTCAATAACATAACGACGACACGTTTAGCGCAGTGGCTAAGCGATTAGCTTTCTGCCCTACGCGTCGCGGGTTCGATCCCCGCACGGAAAAAATATTTTGGTGATGATCTACAGATAGTTGTTTCGGCAGCCTAATTACCGATGTAGCGACAGGCGTAGATCGCGCGATAACTTCTGTCAAACGTCATTTTTGTGACATATAATGTATTGGCTGACAGTGAGATTGCTGTCGCGTAGCTATCGTGTTGCTGTCGCTTTTTTACGTAATTAGGCTGCGGGTCTGGTTGTGTGTGCATGTGACATGTATGTTTTGTTTGTAAATTGTACCCACGATACAGGAGAAATCGAAGAGTGGGGCGACGTTGTAAAAAAAAAAACGTATCATCACGCCTGTATCCCCGAAGGGCTAGGCAGAGATGTACTTTTTGAGCACCCACATTTCGCCGATGATGTTATTAAGTCCAACGTAATATTGGGCCAGCCTATTGCCATCAACCGAGCATACTTCCAGACTCCGTGCTGCTACTGAGAATTTCTATACAGAAAAACGGAATAACCCTTTATCTGACCCGGAAATCAAAACCAGGGCCGATACTAGGAACTGCCTAATCCCTATCTGTTCATCATCATTCCTTCAAACTGAAGATTGGTTTTGTAATCTTATTCAAACTTATACGTAGAATAAGTTAAATATACTTGAACAAATACTTTAGAGAGAAGAAAACAACAAACAGTGCAAATTAAATAAAAGCCTTTAAAAAAGGTTCAAGTACCGCAAAAATTAAATTAGCATAAACTTTTAATTCACAAAGAGAGTTGGGAGCTACCCTTTAAAATTTCAAAATGGCCGACACTAAACAAGAACTTCAAAAAACATAGAAAAGACCACCGCCTTTTTCAGTTTGGTTGTGTATTTCGGATTGTAATAAAGACTCTATTTCTGGCATGTCAGAAGAATGTGAACGACTTTCTCAAATACTGAAATAACGTACCACGAAAATTCAATAAAAATGTTATTTACAAAAGAAAAAATATTTATCGTTGTACAAAAAATCAAAGTCTATAAATTTATGATTCGGCCATTTTAGCAAGAATACATTTTATTACATCTCAAATTGTAGATAATCATTAAATTATCTGATGACAGCGACTGGGAGCAATTTATGTGATGGCAAATTATTATTTGAAAACCTCTAGGGTAAAATAATTTTACCGATATTGCTACGTCATCGCCATAGCGATTCAGTGTTGCTAACAGCACGTTTTTTTATTTTTATCTTAATTAATGCCATAATTAAAATTATTGTATTTCAACAAAACTTCGTTTGTATCACAGTTATAACATACGATATAACATAACACAGCACGCCATGTCCCTCAAGGGTTAGGCAGAGGTGTACTATTGTGGATTCAGATTTCACGAGCGTATTACCATCAACCGGGCACAGTTCCAAAGTCCATGCTGCTATTGAGAATTTATATACAGTAAAACCCAGGACTCAGGACTCAATAACGAAATGTGGTTATACAATACTACACCTACATTACCTCTACCTAACCCTTCGGGAATACAAGCGTGATGATATAATATATATGTTCTAAACCATTAACAACATTTTGGTTAATTGAACATCTCTTTATTACTTCCACGCATAATACACATATATCACTTACACCAGAACACCTTATCACTTAATTTACCTCCCCAATTCCATAACACTAATTGCTCTTAGAGTTAAGTACTTGCCTCACCTGCTCACATTCAGCAATTTGAACCTCAATGAATTTAATTAAACGCTTTTCATAGAGCTGCTAATGTAATATCAAAGGTGCTTGGATTAATCTCAGGGATACATGTTAATCCTTTTACAGTTGTAAGTTAAGCGGAATTGTTGGAGTCAAAAAAAATATTTAAGTTTAATTACATTCCAATGCTGTTAGGTAAAGCGCGCACTGTTCGAAATCTTTGCAAACTGTACGAGTAAAAATTAGAAATAGTTATGTTCAAAATAAGTTCATCATCTAGCTTAGCCTTTACCCAACTACGTTGTGGTCGGTATTTTATTTGGATCGACTGCCATCTGAAATTCGCCACCCAATTTCTGGGGCACACTGATATCTTAAGGTTAGACTGGAATTCAAACCTTTTGTGCTGCTGACACCCGTAACGACTCTCATGGTTATTCTTATGACAACCTGTTTAACGAGCTTTCAGAGGCATGGAGGGGTTTCGATGTGTGAAAAACGGTCACCCATCCATGGGCTGATTTCAAGACTCGCAGATCCACTGATCTGTGAGGTAGCTATATAACCCTTCCATTTGTTAATAATACATTATAATTTTAGAAGTTCAAGTAGATTTTACTATGGCGTCACTATCAGTAAATCGGCAATGGGAAATGGTCTTCACGTCCGCGCTATTTAAAGGATGGGAATCAAACGCTACTTCATTAAACGTCAAAGAGTTGTAGCTGTGAATGGCTGTTTTTGTAACTTACGCCGTTATTTCAGTGATCCAAATGATGTCTACGTCCAACACTAGCGCCAGTGTTAGTTTTTAATCTGAAACAATAAAACATATGTATTTTTATGTTTTCTTTCTGCCACAGAATAACTCTCGTATATCTTAATTATCTTCCACGCTATCGTTCTCATATTGCTTATCTCAAGAATTTCCTTAGTGGATAAATTTGCTAGACGGCAAAGGCTGACTGCTCGGGTTGCGCGAGATGATCTCGGGTTGTGCTCATAAAGGCTTTGTCTTTCCACCTTTAAGTTTTATTTTTTATTAAAATGCTGTTTTCTTCCACTCAAGCTTTACTGTGGTTCCATTTCTATCAATCATAAGTTACTATGGTATCGGGCAGCTTTTAATTAAAAGCTTAGATAATTATACTATTTGTATTGTTGCATAAGCACTCACAATCAATCTCTAATATTAATTATTATAAATTTTAGTCACTCAGGAGTGAGAGTGAAAACGGTCACATATTAACATTCCTTCAAATACATATTCTTTAAACCGAATTGCATAAAGCCTCTACACTGCCAAGGACAGGCTTTATTAAAGGAATCTAGTATCCCACGCGTTGATTAAGTAAGATAAATCTAACGGCTACGGCGAACAACATACAGTGCATCCCTTTCTTGCTTATATATTTTTTCATAAGAGGATACGAAATAGCATGTTTACTAGCAATAGCGACTGTCACATCTTTCTTACGTAATCCGGCCAATCGCACTGTCAGCCAATACATTTAATGACACAAAAATGACGTTTGACAGAAGCTATCCCACGATCTGCGCCTGTCGCTAGATCAGTAATTAGGCTGCGGAGCAGGTCATTCCACTCATAAGTAGATATAATGTACATTTATTTTGTAACACACCACTATTTTCAACAAGTCACCATCTTCATAAAGTACTTGTAAAATAAATTTTTGATCTTCAACATTAACGTTCATTAGTTTTTCTATAGTTTAGAACTCGTCTCAAAAGATCGGTACTTTATCATTTAGGAGTTAACAATCTATCTTCATAATCTAGCCTGTCGTTAACGAGATAGTAACCTCTGTAGATTCGATATTTTCAAACAAAAAAGTTGCCACTTGAAAAAGTTCCTTTTAGGCTTATGTCAAGTGGCCTTAATGGCACAAAGAGTAATGGACTTAAGCCTATTTCAGTTTTAGTGGGGTTATATAAATATTTACTCAGTTATTCAATCTATTTTCCAGATAAGGTTGTGGAAAACCACTCAATTGATTATATTGGAGTGTTTGATTGAGGTGCGCAGCAATCTGGATAGGTTTTGCATAATGTTTTTCCACTACTACTGGTTAATTATGAGTGGGTTTGATAAGGACTGAAGCATAACTAGAAACACATTGTCGTGTTGTGCAGCTTTTTGTGGACATGTGGATCCAATCACTTAAGTAATCATTCCAATTCATTTTTGAACAGATTTGTTTTACGCGACGACACACCTCTTACACCGAATAAATAGGTACAGAGGCCCTAGTGTAAGTTTCTTTTGACATAATCGATGTAACGTATCGAACGCTTTCGGGGCTCTGATTGGTGGAGATCACGAAATGGACCAATCGGAGCGCCGAATGCGTTCGATGCGTTAAATCGAATTTGTCAAAAGAAACTTACACTAGCGCCTCTGAAAGGTTGTTTTATACAACAAGCTTATGTACGGCAATTTCAAAATACGTCAAACGAAACCCGCCGTAAATAAATAAATTTACACAACTAGTCACATGGACATACACCCAGACCCGAAACAACTACCTGTAGATCATGCAAATATTTGTTTCGTGCGGGAATCGTACCCGCGACACGTAGCGCAGTAGTCGATCGCTCAACCACTGCGCCAACCGTGTCGTAAAGAAAGATTCGTCACGTCTTTATTTTGAGCCCCAACACAGTAATGTATTACAAGCTTTAAGACCGCTTAGGATTTAGTAAAATATTTATTGTAAGGGCAAACAAAACAATCCGTACTGTTTTAATTTTAAACCAGACTGTTGTAATTAGCCAGTTTGAGCACTTAGCGGGAGAATGCTGCCTTCTGTAGTTCCCTGAGGTGTTATAAAAGGTGCTATTTGGTCGTATAAAATATAAATTGACTTTACCTGTATGAATATTATCAAAGGAGCAATAATAATGCTCGAGTAATGAGAACATAATGATTTTAATTTTTTTTAATGTTTACTAATTAGTGTTTCTCGTGTATCGTCGGTACAGTTTAGATATATACATGTCACATGCACACACACAGAGCCGGAGCAAGAGTTTCAAACTTGTTTCGTTTGAAAATCGAACCTGTGACTCTTAGCACAAAAAGCCAATCGCTTAGTCACTAACTGATTTTAGATTTTTGAGTCAAAGTTTTTTATTTCAAGTAGGCCTTTTCAGGCACTTTTAAAAAGTCGAGACTCTAGGCGTTGACTGTCAACTATTTAACTATTGACAAATATTTAAAGACGCGAACGTTTCTATATACCTGCCTACTTATTATTTCGGAAATTAAACGCTGCTATTCATATAGAGATAGAGCATATGTTTAACGAACACCAATATAATATGACACGCTTGTTTCTTGCGTAAGTACAAAATTAGGAACGAGATTTGGCACTAAAGTAGGATTTAAAACCTCTAGATGTTTAATAATTCAGCAATTCTAAAACATCCGAGAGAAATACAAGCACGATTTGAAATTGTGCGCCTATTTTGTGTTGACGCGCAATCAGTAAAATAAATATACATCAAGCCTACTCGTAAATGATACAAAGTCTGTAAATAAAACAACTTTAAAGGTGTCGGGACTGTTTAATTTCTTTAGTTCAAGTATCTGTATGAGAATTGAGCATCCTGAGTTTATGGGGGAACGCGGTATGATGTTCCTCCATTGAAAAGGGAGGATCCTCGGACCAGGCAAGGTGGACGATTGATGCCCGACGATTGATGTCGGACATTCGTATATATGTAAGAATCGTTGTAAACTTTCATAGTGCGATTCAGGGTTTGTTGTTGTAGCTTTACTCCGATAGATGGCGCTTTACTTTTTGCCATGTTGCGAGTAGTAGTCGCTACAAATTTTTATGTCAATAGATCCTTGGGAAAACGTGCGTGTATAATGCTTGAAGTTTGTACTCATCAGATTTAGAGCCGTGGGCAACGACTAAGAAATTATACTTAGGAGAAATATGATTTAATTGTTTTTTTTCCTGTGAAACTTTCAATTTTAGGCACCACTGCTTGGCAAAGATTTTTGTTTAATACAGGTGACCTACCTCCTACTTTTCAGGATTTCTTTGCAAAGGTTTTCTCAAAGTAAATATTTCCCAAACTTTATTTTTCTTCATAATTTTCAGGGGCATTTCATCCAACATTTTTGTTACAAACAGTAGGTACCAATAGGTATTATGCTATTCAACATTAATTTTTATTTTTGATATTATCGCAAGCATCTACTTTCCCAACATATATGTATGTCCTCCTGACCGATTTCGGTCACGGCGGTCAATCTCACCGGAGATTAGCCAACTACGCAGGAGATATTATAGAGCACAAGTGTATGCGCAAACACAGGTGCTCTCTCTGTTCCTTCACTCTCATAGTCCGATGGGACGGTAATCCGACACGACCGGAGAGAGATCAGGTGTAGGACCAACGGCTTTACGTGCTTTCCGAGGCACGGTGTGTATTCACATACACGAAGACCCAGACCCGAAACAACTATCTGTAGATCATACAAATATTTGTTCCGTGTGGGAATCGAACCCGCGACACATAGCGCAGCAGTCGATCTCTCAACCACTGCGCCAACCGTGCCGTCAATGCTCAACATATACAATATACATAGACAACACTGTTGTAAAAGTCCATTTAGTCATGTGTCTAGTTCCATTACTATAGCATTTCCATCATATCTGTTGAAGACAAAATTTAATTCTTCCGTCAAACTAAGGAATGATTAAAAGACGAACGAGATAACTTTTCTTTCAGTTACTACAGTAATCAAATAATTTCAGATAACATCGTTGCCTCTTGTAGTATTGATTACGGAATTACTTTGTCTCATAACAGTATTAAATTCAGATCTTTGTTGGTCTGTAATATTTCTTTATATTTATATTACGTCTTATACTAATCTGTTTTCTCGTAGACAACAAAGGGATTTCGAATTTACTTTGTGAAATATAATATTCTGTGTACTTTTGAAAGCACTCGTTAATGAGGATTCTTATTGATATACTTTCAGAATAGTTCAGAAAACATACAGAGAACTTTTGTTTACCGTATACTTGATTTTCGAGTTTTTGTGTAATAATATCTTTATTGACGACGAGTACGAATCTATATCATATCAAAGAAACATAACTAACTGAAGCACAGAAGCAAAAATAAGTACTTGCCTTATCATAGCTAACATTAATTTTGTTTAAGGATTTAAGAAATAAATGTGTAGAATCCCCTTGTAATAATTCATCATAGTTAATTGGTTAAATGCATAAAAGCTACGAAAATAAAGAAGGATTTGATCGAACAAGACTAACAAGCGGATTATATGCTTATTTGCTATCATAGAAGATTAAATAAAGTTTAGGAATTGGCCAAAAGAACCATAAGGAAACCGTATTGTAAAAGTAACCTTTAGAAATAGGTAAATGCTATTAAATCGTTTTAAGATATAAACAGGAGGAAACCATCCTCTTAAGAATGCAATATTGACATGATTACTAACATTTTCATATAGTGGCTTTAATAGAAAATGAATCCATTTAGTACCCTTAAAGGTTCATGAGTTAAAAGAAATGATCGAGAAAACTGTTTTAAAACCTATTCTAGAACGATTAATACTTGAACGTATAAATGGGTATTTGAAGACGAAACTGTAGAAGCAGTTTATTGGTTTAGAGCCACAGTACCTAATACAGAGAATATTACATTTCGCTGCATCTGAGGAGCGTAAGATCAATTTAGTACCCATTTAGTCATCGTGTCTCGGAGAATGTCTTTATTGTCTTAGTAAGCATACCAGCCTTGTAAACCAGCTGTGTCTATATTGATATGTGAGATAATAATTATATCACCTCTGAAATCATCAAGGGTTGAAGGCAAATGTTGTGATTAATATTGAATTTAGCGAATCAACCGAGATCAAAATCGAATACAACCACGAATAAGAGGGTAGTAATGTATTTTAAAACAACAAAACTAAAGTCAATGGAGGTCCAATTATAATAGTATTAAAAATATACAAATAAATTGAACCGTCTTGTAAAGAAATTAGACTAAGCATAGACAGTTTTCGCCGAAATTATTACAGCAGTTTTGAAAAAAAAAAGTAAATTGTTAATCAAAACCGATTTTTGCAAAAAGAGAAAGATTTTTTAATCTCTCTCAAATTGTATGTATGTGTAATTAGTGCGATGCGATACGAAAATATCAAATAGTTGTTAGATACCAATACACTCCCGAATATCTGTAGGTACGATATGGCATGGAGAAATTGATTTGACAGCTTAAAACTTAAGCGTTTTATCACAATTTGTATTGTTAGGTACGTCATTCCACGATGCGTCATGTTACAATTCGTCGCTCACATCAATCCTTGTCTACGGCAACGCATTTTACACTCCAGTAACAAAGTTCCAATATCTGTCATGTCCGCAGAGCATGAGAACAATTTAATTGTCAATCGTAGCGTAGTCTCCAATCTATTGGACTGTCGTGGTCTTTATTGCTGTGCCGATTTGATGTTGGATATCTTTGACATAAGTCATGTTCTGAAAATTTGTCACTGTTGTCAAATAATCTACTCTATTATTATTTTATCTACTCAGTCGACTTTATGCAATTTGAAAATTGGACTATCGTTGCAAGTTAGTTTATTTAATTAAAAATCGTACTGTTTTCAAATGATACCTTGAAGAAACAGAATGTTTATTTTTTTAAAACCTCTGTTATTCTTTTTGATGGCAATAGTGACAATAAGTTTGGCTTGTTGCGAATGGCGCAGTGGCTAAGCGATTAGCTTTGTGCGCTTCGTGTTGCGGGTTCGATGGCCGCACGGAATTAATATTTGTATTTTATGATCTACAGATAGTTGTTTCGGATCTGGATATGTCTATAGGTGACATGTATATTCGTAAACTTTACCTACGATACCGGAGAAAAAGAAATAATAAATCAGTGATCCCACTGAATTATTTATTCTAGTTAAGTAATTTTGCGGAACTACGGATTGAGTTTGCAGGATAGCACCTATTATATTTTTTTTTTCTCTACCTGAGATTATGTTGTGGAATTAATGTAAAAAATGTATTGTAATACCCCAATAGAATGAGTTGTAACTCCCTATACCTTTCGGCATTATTCAGTACTTGTAGCAACTTGGGCACACTCAGTGGTTAATTAAAAGTTTTCTCTTTTTTGTCCACTGCTACACTTTACTCGGCTTTTTGAGGCGACATCGTTGTTATTTGTTGTTATTATATACACTCCTCGCAAAAATTAGAGGAGCAAAATAACAGAAATTTAAAATTTTAGGAGATATCGACGAGCTGTATTTTTTTGAAAAAATTGTCATATATGTAAAAAAAAAAAATTTGAAGCTAGCCTAGTATCTAGTTTTAGTTCTAGTTCTAGTTTTCAGATCTTTCATAAAAATTTAGAATGATCGTTCTCACGCAATTAGCCGGAAAAGCGCGAAAAATACATTTTGCAAATTTTTGACGTGGTGTTTTTTTTTCCATGTGCTTGGAACTTTTTTCTAGCCAAGCCACCGTATGAACCGTAAAGCCTGTTTATTCAGCTTTAGTTTCCACTTAGTGATTTCCTCTATGCTAATTTCTGAGATATTGGCCTTTGTATGAAAAAGTACCCTTTAACCCCTGTCGTTTACCAGCGCAGCGATTTCTCAGCAATCAATCATCGTACAGCGAATTTAACGGTGGTTCCAGAAACAATTAAACATGATCTACCGATAAAAATCTTGTTCCTTTAATTTTTTCAGAAATTTCGGTCGTTCGGTCGTTCGTTCAGTCGGTTCGGACAAATCGTACAATGGTCGATATGGAAACTTACAGAAAGAGGGCAAAATGTCATTTTTTTAATGAAAACATGTGCATTTATCAACTCTAGTGTAATTAACAACACTTCTGCCACCCAAAATAGAAGCCAAAATCGATATCCAATTGTGATGTTACCAAAATACCAAGCGATGCGCTGTTGGAGTGCCTACATAATGGTAGACTGATAACAAGTGCCCAATATAGGGATATTAAGGTGATTTATTATTATAATAATGTGCCTAATTTTGACTACACTGATATATTATCAGTTGATTATGACGGAATCGGAGATATCTTGATGGATACTAGCAAATTACTGCAATTATTAACACGTATTTTAAGTACGCTGATTTTAGGCATGCCCGCATTTTAACAATCAAGGCTTAGGCTTTAGCCAGACTGACTGGTTATGGCTGATTATACACTAGATTTAGAACTTTTTGGAGCCCATCTTTCCTCACGAGATATTGACCTTCAACGAAATCAGAGCCGTGAAAATTTTTCAATTCAATCTTTAAACTAATCTCTCTAAAAGTAATATCATAAAAAGCTTACTTTTTATTTGATAACCGATGTAATTTAATATTTATGATTATTGTTTGTTTATCTCTGTAATGTAAGTAGGCAACGACGATAATACTTAATTACACTATGCAACTTTTTTTTTTCACTGGGCTGACAGTTTGTAATTATGCAGTCAGTAGTTGCAGTATCCTGCTGAAAGCTCCAGCAGTAGTTTAAAAGCATGGTTAGTTCCCTAGTATGTACCTTGATAATGCTTCTCAAGCTCTGCCATTTCTTGATGAAAGCGTTCTCCGTATTCATCGCTTATTAAACCTATGAAAAGAAAATCGAATGGGAATGTAAGAAATGGATTTTCAACGACATATTGCATCCTTGTTTATGATAAGATTTAATATTTTCATGGAAATCCAGTGATATGTGATTACTGAGGAGATTTTCGGTGACTTCAACAAACGCTAAACATGCTCTTTTTATATGGAACTGAGGCTGGATAAAAAAGCGGGATCTTTCGTGAGTTTTCTTATGTCAGATAAAATCATTCTTTAATTTTCGCCTCACTTAGTTAGCGAAGTGTTGCGAAATATAAAAATAGGGGTTGAATAGTGTTATTAAAGGAATTTTACTTTGCATTAACATGGCTACAGAATCTTTAGAATTTCTTTAAATTAGCGCACGCTTTGACTTTCCAGTATAAAATGATTACTCAAAGATGTTGACTTCTAATTGAAAATAAGTGCATACAAGTTCTGTGAACTCGACCTTTGCATTGATAATTATTTACCTACTTTTGCACCTAGCAAGCGCGTCTGCTAAGCGTGAAATTCTGAGTTCGATTCTAGATTCGAGCAGTATTATTGGATTTTTTTCGTTACTGTGACGAAGTACTGCTCCAGTCAAGCCCGCAACATAGAACTCTTATCTATTCCCACTAGATTTGTATACGTATTGTATCTGTATTTCGAATACGCCTTTGAAATACGGTAATCGTGTTGTTTCCGTATAATTTTAGCGAGTTCCAAATTACAATGGATAATATTTTTGACATTTACGAGGTTGATAAGGGTCATATTGTCAGTTGTTAGACATCAGTAGGTACTGATAAATACCCAAAGGAAACGTACGTAGATCAAACGAAACAAGTCTTTTCCGCAATTTTAATATAATTAAGTACTTAATGGGAATTTGGTTGAAATATAAATGTTTTTCGGAATATTTTTTGTAGCAGTGCGTACCACGGGTTGATTAACAATTTTGGAGGTTTATTTGATTTGTAATAGGTAATATTATTAACGTTAAAATAAATGAAAAATTGTACATTTTGCCGGAAATTACAGACAGTTATTTGAACACAGACGAGAAGATATAGTATAAAACATTTTATATTTATTTAATATACAAACTGTTTATCATGTAATCTTAGTTTCTATAGCGTTTACTTTGCGTCAAGGTTAACCACATCACCGTCTCAGAACCCTGCTGTAAGCATAATAAATTATTTGCTTTTACCGTTCGCTTGTTACTGTATACAAGTGGAGCGATGACTTGCGAAAGGTGACTAGCAGAAGGTGCATGCGGAGAGCCTAAGACCGGACTCAGTGGCGTTCACAGATAGTGGTATATTCTATATCAAATTCATAATGCTTTATAAGTCTAAAACTATTATTTAAAAAGAGTATGTATTCATGGAGTTGTTTGCTGATCTCTTCTTCACAAGATCAGCCCACTTTTGTACAATTAGAATCACGACGATTTAAAGGTAGGTACATACATGTAAAAGTCCAGTTGAAATCAGAGCTTGTTTTACTTTAATATAAATATTACAGTCATGATATATGAATTTTCCATGCGAAAACAAAATTACTTAAAAATTTAATCAGTTAAGCCGAGAAAACAGTCTTAACAAAATTATGTAGCGGGACCCGAGGCGACGCCTTATAACCAATAAGGAAATTAATAAGAAAGTTATCGGTTTTCGAGAGCCGATCCCCGGCCCTCGTCAAGTTAGTTCTCGTGCAGAATTACGATTAGTTCGGGAGTAAGAACTTGTGTACTTTTTACAGCTCAAATAAGTAGTTTGCAAAATCGAATTAATGGCGGATTGGATGCGGCTTGTTAGAAATTCTGTTTGTTTTTCTAATGTAGTTCCACGAGTGTTACGTGTGAAGAGTTCCTGATTTATTTCGAGACTGATCATCCGAGCTCATATGGACTCATATGGGCATATATATGGACTTGATTTAGGCAAAATAACTTCGAGATCTTGTGAAATTTCGTTATACGGTAGCGTACTTTGTAAACTTAAATGTAAATAGGTGTCAACTCTTATGTCATCTGAAACTGCCTCGTTGGTCTAGTGGTCACATATGAGGCTGCTGAGCGTGAGGTCCTGGATTCGATTCCCGTGTCGATCCAAGTGTTATAGGGTGTTGTCTGTGAGAAAATTCTTAGCCCAGAGTTTGTTCAGAGTTCGGCTAAATGAGGGTGTACTATAGTACACCTCTGCCTAACCCCTAAACTTCGATGCTATCATAATTTTTTTCCGGCAATGCTTCCGTGGGATAATTCTAACGTTCTTTATCTGTATCATATTTGAAATGTTGTCGTTTTCCGACAACCACGCGGATAAAGCCGCGGACAAAAGCTAGCAATTTTTTTATTTTATTTTATTATTTTTGGGATTATTAATCATTAGATACCGAGTATCTAATGATTAATAATCCCAAAAATAAATGCTATTCGGTAAATTCTTCATATAGGAATAAATTTAATTAGTACCTAGATAGTATTAGTATCCTTGCCCACGGCACTGTGCTTAAGTTTGTTCACGTGCAGAAGTCTGATTAGTTAGTAAGTGCGAACTTATATACTTTTTAGGGTGAACCTTGATAGTTTGATTAAGAACATCGATCGAGGTTGGACGGTCTGGGAGTCCAACCTAATGCTGAGCGCGTTCTGGGTTCGAATCGGTCGGGTAATATGTTATTGGGTTTTTATGTATGGCAATTCTCAGTTTCTCAGATGGCAATAGGCACACCCCCTATTAAATGAGACTCGATAACGGTATAAATGAGTGGTAGTGTAGGTACTATAGTAAGTCCCTGCTTAAACTGACGTCCTTTCTTCCGATACAATTCTTGTGCACTTCAATATAAATCTCCGTTAGAGACTGTCTCCCATTTAAAGAAAAAGTGACTAACTCGACTGCATGTTCAGCTTCTGTTTTGTTCTTTATTTTAAACTAATTTCCGCTCGCGGCTTCGTCCGCATGGTTTACGAACCCGTACATTTTTCCGGGATAAAAAGTAGCCTTTGTGCTATTCCAGACTATAATTTATCTTTGTGCCAAATTTCATCCAGATCCGTTCAGCCGTTCTGGCGTGATTGAGTAACAAACATCCTTCCATCCTCACCAACTTTCACAATTATAATATTAGTAGGATAGGATAGGAAGTAGGATAAATAAAGATATATCGAATTCTTCTTCTCTTATATCAACACAAGCTATCATTATGATGATTGTTCATCCCTTAGTGGGAAAATTAGCTAGTCAGCAATAGTGGTTTCGAGGCTCGGGTGCGCCAGATAAACTCAGAAGTCTTCACACGTGGAAGCCTATTTCAAGCACTAATATAATGCTTTACAACTTATTTGATATTTCGCTTCGCTTTTTTCGGTATAGGCATCTTGATTGCCACATTATTGCTAGCTAATATGTTATTTATTTCCTTGTTGTTTCTGCATGTATTTGGTGTCAAGTCATTAGCAATCTCCCCTTTTAATTGGTCCCCTTAAATAAATTGAGACTTACACAGTACAGTGACAGTACATATCTTCATATCCCTATGGCAATATTGGCGTGTGTACATTGAGTTATTTCGACCGTCTGATTTTCACGTCGAATGTGATTATATCCACCGTATTTCCATTTTGATTTGAAATGAAATAGGAAGTTGTTGATTTTCGTTCAATTTAGAATTAAATTGACTTATAACACACCATTCCTGTATTCGATTTCATTTGATTCTCTGAAATTGACAGTTTCTACGCTCCTGCGTCAGTCTGTTTAATTCGTTTTTACAGCGTACAATTTACGTTATTTTTATCCCGCTATGTGGCGAGTCTTTTTTGACTAATAGTGAAAATTTCGAAAACAATAAAAAATATTTTAAGTTTGGCTTATTTTGTTTGATAGAAAATCAGTTAAGCGACATGTGAAAATACCCACCTCTGCATCCAAGAATTATGGCCAAATTTACTCTGTACCCGAGCACGAACATTTCAATCCTGCTTTACGTTATCGTAGTGTGTTTACATAGGATTGAAATCATGTCCGTGCTCGAGGTATGTACTCTTCTCTATTTATCTTTTTATTGCCCAAACCGATAAAACCACGAAGTTATATCATGATCAAGAAATTCAATGAAAATATTTTATATACGTACCAACTTTGTTCGAGCTTCATTCCTATAAATATCTGATATTATTTAATAAATATCCAAACCTCTCGCCAGATAATAAAAAGATGACGTACAATACATTCAGTTTATACGTTCAAAATTCGCTCATTTTCGGGTGTTTATAATAATTCTATGATTTACACCACTTAAATCGCCGACAAGTTAAAAATATACCATTTTATACTCGATATTGCAGTAGCTTTATATTGCAAAGCTGCTATAAGATATGAATTGTGAATTTTATTGTAAAACGAAAATACATATTTATTTACGTTAAAAGTTCTGAGTGAAAAGAATAATTTAATTTCTGGACGACTTTTCATTTTAAGATGGATGGTCTTATCATAAGGTTGTTTGCCTCTGAGTTTATTTATGACTTTAATATAATTCAACTAATTTCGGTAAACTTCTAAAATATTTGTGTTCGATGACTTTTGAAATAAGAGAAATTATTTTTTAATGATTACACATCAAATGAATTTCAACTATATTTTATGGAATAACGTGTTTGAATATTAATATTATATTTTTAATACATAATAGGCATAGACACAATATATGTAGGTATATTTTGATTGTAAAACTTACAAGGTCTACACAAAAACGAAATTAAATGTTCGCTTTTGGTATTCCCTTTATAAAATTAATAACAATTAGATTTAGGCCTTAGTTCTCTTTGACGTTTGAAATGGAATCAAATAATGAAAACGTCGTTTTTGTTTGTACTCAACTGTGTGTTATTTTCTTTTTGTTATGTCTAGACTCGCGCTGGAGTAAGGACGAGGACAAAGATAAGTGGAAAAAATTTCAATTTGGCTGTGTTGCCATAAGATAAATCAAAAATAAAATAGATCACTATAATTATGAATTTGTACACATAGCGAAACATTTTTATTTTTCGTCTAGCTGTGCCCGCGACTTCGTTCGCGTGGATGTCGGAACTTAACAATGTATTTTTTAGTGAGACCAAATGCACTTAACCCTATTTTTTTTTTCTAAAATAAAAGAATTTTTCTAAAATAAAAGTAGCCTAAGTTACTCCTTATTACATCAGCTACCTGCCAATAAAAGTCCCGTCAAAATCGGTCCAGCCATTTCAGAGATTAGCCTATACAAACAGACAGACAGACAAAAATTGTAAAAAAAATGTTATTTTGGTGTATGTACCGTATATATATTTATATGCATGTAGTAAAAAACGGTTATTTCAATATTACAAACATACACTCCAATTTTATTTATATGTATAGATGTATAGATTTCTCCTTGGTAAAGGTTGTATAGGTATATTGTTGTTGATCAAAAACGGGTTCAAGGCAGAAAAATGATGGTCATGAAATTACTCATCATAGCAACCTACTGCAAAATATATCCTTTTCTGTATCATCCAGAAAGAAGGTTCTACGCGCTAGGAATAGCAAAAAATAGTTTTTACCAATTCATCTGCCAAGTACGGTATTTACCTCGATTATTTGTGAAAGCGAGTATGTCGGGTGCAAATACCAATATTTACGGGTTTTTTCTTTTTTTTTTAAACGTTGCCCGTCACTAGGAATTATTCCTGTATCGTGGGTGCGTTTACAAACACATATATTCACATACACAAACACCCAGACCCGAAACAATTATCTGTAGATCATACAAATATTTGTACCGTGCGGGGATTGAACCCGCGACACTTAGCGCAGAAAGCTAATAGCTTAGCCACTGCGCCAACCATGTCGTCTAAAGTGAGTGAGTATTATTTTCACATAAAATACCCAGAAACTGGGCATTTTTGTTTGATGAAATTAAATGTTGTCCTCTCAAAGACTGCTCATTGGTCTAGCGGTCGTAAGCGCGACTGCTGAGCGAGAGCTCTCGGGTTCGATACCCGGGTTGGGCGAAGTATTATGGTATTTGTATATGGAAATTCTCAGTTCCAGCACGGAATCCCCAAATTTCATGAGACTCAATAACGGTATCGGCGAATTGTGGGTATACAATAGTACACTTCTGCCTAACCCTTTAAGGTATATAGGCGTTATGTAATTAAATGTTTGATGATATATAATTGTGTCCCCCTTTATATGCTGAAATTGTCAAAACTAAGGCTGATATTCATACAACTGCTTCGAAGACTGAAGTTCATGCTCAATCACAGGATAAGAAGCGCAGAGATAAGGATGATGATTGGTATAGTTTGTTCTCAATGGAAAAGAAGGAACCATGTGTGCGTGATGACTCCGACACGGCCGCTTCGTCTCAGAAGAGAGAGGTACACTTTGACGAGCTAATGATTAGACTTAAAGAGATCATATTTCTAAAAAGGGGTACTATAGCTGAAAAATTTAAAAGAGTAGTTAAATGTTGTGTAGAATGGTTAATATTGGTTGTGGTTGACAATGTGTCGGATTGGCCTATGCTAAAGAAGTTGTTTGAATTAATAAAATCCGTTAATGGATAACGAGAAAGCTGTAGTTAAATTAAATATTCTACAATGGAATGCGCAAAGCGTCAAACCAAAACTGATATTATTAGAACAACTCTTAATCCAAGAACATATACACATTGCAGCGTTGAGTGAGACGTGGTTGCAGTCAGAAAGTTACCTGAGGCTAAGTACTTACAACATTTATCGCAAAGACAGGTTTGATGGATATGGAGGTGTTGCAATTCTTACCCACAAATCAATTAAATCACGACGGTATCAGGTCCAACTCAACAATGCAGGTATTGAATTAATTGGTGTAAAATTATTTAATTGTGGCGTCATCGAAAATATTGTTTCTGTTTATTGTCCGCCCTCGGTAAGAACGGTTCAAAGAGACTGGGATACATTTTTTTCTCTGGTTTCAAAAAACACGTTAATTCTTGGTGATTTCAATGGACACCACACGAATTGGTCACATAAATCAGATAGTAGGGGCGTTCAAATATTTGAGGCATTAATGGATAATCAGTTTATTAGCTTAAATAATGGTAGTCCAACTCGACTTAAAATGGTTAACTCAGAGTGTCAAAAATCTTCACCTGATATATCTATGGCATCATCTGATATTGCTTTGATGTTTGATTGGTCGGTAATGAATGAAACATTAGGCAGTGATCATAGGGCTATAAAAATTACCTCAAATGTTCAGCCTTGTCATATATCAATAATTCATAGGAATTTCAAAAAAGCTGATTGGACTTCATACTGTAAACTACTTAACACACTTTTGTCAGATTTTAGATTCACGGGGGAGTTACAGGGGGATTATGATACCTTCATAGACTATATAAACTTGGCTGCCGATGTTTGTATCCCTTTAGTCAAGATAAACCCGAATCCCGATGGTAAATTTAAGCCGAAACCCTATTGGAATCCTAAGTTGTCTCAAAGTGTGGCTGAACGTCGATTAGCGCTATCCAAATTTAGACGAAATCCCAACCCCCAAAATTATGAAACATTACAGAATAAGATTTGCAAATCACAGAAAATGATAAGAATAGCTAAAATTAAAGCATGGAACGATTTTTGCACGTCAATAGATCATTCTACATCTCTATCTACCGTATGGCAGAAAATGAAGTGGCTGAAGGGATACAAATCATCGGCAAATTACGTAGATAAGCGCAAAGCTACTGACTTACTCCTAAGTTTAACGCCGGATTTTGTATCTCCGAGTGATTTGTCTTTCTATATTGATAATCCAGAACTTGATGTTGCTATTACTCTTTCAGAAACTTATAAATGTGTCCGATCTAAAGATACTGCTCCTGGTTGCGACAATATATCCTATTCCATGATCGGGAGATTACCAGAAAATGGAAAAAAGATACTAGTTCAACTTTATAATAAGTTCTTTGTTGCAGGTTTTGTCCCTAATCAATGGCGTGACATTGTAATTGTGCCAATCCCTAAGCCGGGTCGTGACTCCCAAACCTTATCATCTCTTCGTCCTATTTCAATGATCTCATGCGTCTGCAAAGTTTTTCATAACATTTTAATGAAAAGATTAGAATGGTTTATGGAAAAAAATAATCTATTTTCAAATAATACTACAGGTTTTAGAAAATGCCGGTCAACAATAGATAATCTATCCGTTTTAGTGTCTCGTATTCAAGTTGGTTTTTCTAAAAAACTTATAACTACAGCCGTTTTTATTGATATCAATAACGCGTACAATAACGTAGACGTCAGGAGTCTATTAAAAATTATGCATCACATTGGAGTAGGAACGGGGATTTGCACTTACATCTGGAACTTTCTCAAACTGAGAAACCTTAAAATTACTGTAGACAATTGTGTCATCAGTCGCACTTCCGGTCGAGGATTGGCACAAGGCGATCCATTGTCACCCTTACTCTTTAATATCGCAACCATGGAGATTTGTCAAAGTATCAGTGGTGTGTTTATGTCGCAGTATGCGGACGATTTTGTAATGTATACCACATGCAGTGACTTAGCATCAGCCAAACAGCGATTACAACCAGCTTTAGATAAAATGGCCAGATTACTGTTGGGTTTGGGTCTTGAGATATCCCCTTTGAAATGCAGTGTCTGTATTTTTAAGGGTGGTGTGATTAGAGAATCTATAGCCCTAAAAATTAGTGATATATCACTGCCGGTGGTATGCAACGTTAAATATTTGGGGGTGTGGCTCGACCGATCGCTTAGATGGGCTAAGCATATTAATGAGACTCGAGAAAAAGTCTTGAAAGTAGTTAATGTTTTCAAAGTTCTTTCTGGCTCTGGATGGGGAGTACATCCCAAACATCTGAGGCGGTTATATATCTCATTGATTCGGAGTAGAATTGATTACGCTGGCTTCCTATATGACAGTAGTTGTTCAACTCATTTAATTAAATTAGATAGGATCCAAAATATATGTCTACGGGTTATTGGTGGCTTCATTAAAAGTACAGCTATTCACGTTATGGAGAACGAATTATACCTACAACCTTTGCAGTTCCGCAGATATTATCTCGCTGGCAAATACTGGCTTAAATTAAAATCGTATGCTGATAACAATATTATTACTGTGTTAGAGGAACTACAAACACTTTGCCAACAACCGTTTTGGAGAAGCAAAAAGTTGCCGTTGTTAATCAAAATTCACGAGTCTCTTAATTTGTTACCAGTCCACATAAGTCCGCAGCTCGAAATGTTTTCATTAAGTACATGGGTTCAAAGAATTGATTTATCTAAAATTATAATTCCAAACGTTGATGGTATAAAGTTGGCTAAGAAACACTATAAAAATGTCGGACTCAATGATTTTTGCACTTTATTTTTAAACAGTACTTACTCAGGATTTTACAGAATTTTTACAGATGGATCAAGGGATAAAATAGGTTCTGGCGCGGCGTTTTACGATCCTCAAACTAAAGCTAAATTGCAATTAAATGTAAATTCCACTTTTAATATAATGTGTACAGAACTCGTAGCAATACAGGAGGCTTTATCTTACGTTGACTCATTTGGAAGTGGGAATTATGTCATATTGACCGATTCCAAAAGCGCCCTTCAACATTTAACTCGGTGTACCTCGAGTTTTCGGGGTACCCCCATTGCTTATAGTGTGATTTGTTCCATCTGTAAACTTATCTCTGGAAACAAGAAGGTAGTGCTACAATGGATACCGGCTCATATTGGCTTGGAAGATAACGAAGTAGTAGATCGTTTAGCGAAGAATGCTTATGATGCAGAGTTGGTTTGTTCATATCTTCCGGTGCACAGTGATTTTCTGTATATGGTTAAAAATCAATGCACAAAAATGTGGCACGAATACTTCGATCAGAGATCACTGAGTAAGGGAATATGGTATCGAACCATCCAACCAGCCCTTTCTCGTTATTCGTGGGTCGACCAAGCTAAATTGAGTCGATCAGAAATTGTTATGGCTCTTCGGCTTCGATCGGGACATGTTCCACTAAATAGTTTTGCTTTCCTTATGGGTAAAGTGGAGTCACCTAACTGCCCTGAATGTAACACAGTGGAGGACGTTTATCATATACTGATGGAGTGCGTTCGGAACGAGGCTGAAAGAGTTAATCTACTATCCAAGTCATTTGATGTTGGAAAGTGTAATAATATACTTGCATGCCCTTTGTCAAAGGATGCAAGACTCTTGTACAAAGTAGTGAAGAAGGGATGTAGATAATAAGCTATTGTTTGTACCAATGAGGGTGGCATAATCTGTTTGTGATTAAACCCTCTATAAAAGAAAATAAAGATTTAAAAAAAAAAAAAAAAATTGTGTCCCAACAATCAATAGTTTGGACTAATTATTGTATTAACTACTGTGATAATTTTATGTGAACACCACGTTGATTTAGATAATTATATATAGGTATTAGTGGTTGCCTAGTGGTCGAAATTCGACCGTAGGTATAGATAGATAGATAGATAGAATTGTTTTTATTTCAAATAAACCTAATACAGGCACTTATGAAACGTTATAGGACTCTAGTTGCACGGTTCCAAAAAGTTGGTCCTATGGAGAAGAACCGACAAGAAACTCCATGGATACTCTTTTAAAGTCTCTTTTAACAATCTCGCCATGAACATAATGTGGAAAAAGTATGGGAGAACAATGTAGGTTTCGTCAAATAAATACTAAATGCAACTTTAACATAAAGTCTGTTAATAAAAATAAAAGTAAAAAGAATACCCCTACACTGTCCTCATATTTACAATGGATAGCCATCTGTAACAAGCGTAAGATTACATAGTATCAATATTTAAGTTTGAACATTATTGAGGTTCTTTTGTCAAAGAGTATATACCTCTGTAGTCATTGCATATATTATATTTTTAATTTTGTTCTATTACGTCAGTTGCGAGCGACATTGCAGCGACAGCGATTTGACATTGGCAATATGAACGTAAACATTGAATGTTTTATTTAATTTATTTTAATGTATTTATGACAAAATTACTTATACATAAATTTTAGCTTTATTTACTCCGCATAAACTTTAACTATGCCAAATTTCACATTTTTTTTGTAAATTGTCTCTCGCAGTTAGCTCAGGGAGCTTTTACTGCTTAACCGGGCAAATGGCGAGACCAGAAGGGCCTCCAGCCGAGCAAATTAAATAATACTAAGCAACACTGCTAAGGGTGTCCCATAGTGGGACTCGAACCTCGGCTTAGGGCGTTGCTGGGGGGCAGACAAGAGAGGACTTGCTGGATCTGATTGTGCCAAATTTCACACTCCTCCGTGCGTGTTAAATAAGGGGTACAACACTTCTCTTCTGCGTGTGCGTGTGCGTGTGTGTGTGTGTGTTTATAAGACCCTTTCATGACCACTCTGGTCTGGTCTGGGCCGACATCCCCTACATCAATATGAGTTGTGGTGGTTGAGGTTCCTGATCATTGACTTGGCGACAATAGCCTCGCAACCAATCACTTCTCTTGTTGTGTCAAGGTACATTTCTATCGATGAGAACTCATGCTAACGGTGCTGGTTGTGAAAAGATCAACAAGCGAACAAGGGTCGTAATTGGGCGCCTGAGATCACACTGCCGATTACTATGTGAATTACCTCGACCCCTTTACCAAAATAGACCTTGACCTCTGAGTTTGTTTCGGCCTTTCTTCTCGGGGATAGTCTTATGAAATGCCGACGCCATTTCATAAAAAAAGACGTGTAAAAATGATTGGAAGATCCTAATTGCAAAATAAACAATTTCATTTCATTATAAAAAATCTGATTATTTAATGATATAACCGAAACTCATCCGACGCTTTGTAGGTATCTTACCAACGAGATAATAATTACAGACGAAAAAAAGATGGTCAATACACTTGAATATACTTTATTATTATAAGTACTCTATTGACTTTCAAATCGCCTTTGTGACTCAGAGTTTGTTCTTTTTCTGTCCCGTTTCTAGGCAAAGGTCCATATCATTCCGCACCTCTCGTTGTGTTGCTTCCTCGGCCAGTTCGTTGTAAAGGCATCTAAGTCGTCACGCCAGCGTTTTCTAGGCCTACCTTAGCGGCGTCGACCGTCCTCAGGATAACTCCGCGATAACCTTGAACCTTGATGCATTCTAAAAACACGACCTGCCTAATCCTCTTTCAGCCTAGCAGATTTGTGGCCCACGTCAACAATCTTAATTAATGAACTGAGTCTCCTTAAATACTTTTCTTTTTTCCACTTATTTCTTTCTTAGGTGGGTGGTACGAGATTCTCTTATTTAAACGGAATCAACGGAAAATATTTTCTTGAAAAACAATAGATAATCCTTTTCTACTTGAATTACTGGCTGTTTTTTGTTCGCGAGCTAATAATAAACAATATTGCCACCCTACAAAATGTGGTAATACTACAATATATTGCTACAAAATAATATAAAATAACAACTTAAATCTCCCAACAAAACATTTTATGCAAAAATGCAACCAAGCTCTCGAATCTGTGTCAACTTTTTACGAGTAAGAAATCGTAAAAAGATATGCGATTGCATGTCAAGCCAAGTCTAGAGCTTTTATGTTGTTGCATGTGCCTGTGTGCTTTATGTTCTTTTGATAGAAATTCACTGATGAAGCTACATTTTAGAGCGTGGGTGTCACACGGTTGAATTAAACTGACTACACGGTGGTTGAGAAACTGACTGTTGCGCTACGTGTCGCGGGTTCGATTCACGCACGGAACAAATATTTGTATGATCTACAGGTTGTTTCGGGTCTGGGTGTATGCTCATGTAAATATTCGTGTTTGTAAACGCACCCACGATGCAGGAATTATTCCTAGAGTGGGGCAAAGTAAATAATAATAATTGAGATTGTAAATAGGTACCTACCACGCTGATTGTATACAGTCAGAAAAAATAAACGAAAGAACAGATGATGACTTTCATATAAATTAAATATCTACAATTTTATACTTCTTAAATACATTTATATAAAAAGTTACTCAAAAACAAGAAGTGCATGTTAAACCATGCGTCAAAATTTGTTGGACTCAAGAATTTATTTTTTATTATATACAAACTATATTATAATAGATATACATAATATACCATGACTGCCTCATTGTTATAGTAATCGCATGAGCGGCTACTGCGCAACAGGTCCTGGGTTCGATTTCCATGTCGGGCAAAGTGATATTGAGATTTTCTGAAATTCTAAATAGCAGCCCGGGGTTTGGAACTGTACCCGGTAGATGACACACAAATGTTACCCCCCCTATGTAAAAGGACGCGATCCTATTGCTACCAACGGGCGTACTTTAAAATTCCGAGACGATACTAAGAATTTTTATACAGAAAAATCCAATTACTCTGCCCGACCCGCGAATAGAACTCAATACCTTACGTTTAGCAGTCGCGATTGCGGCCACTACATAAATGGAGATTTTTGCATTATGAAACATTACGTCTTAAACAGTTCGAGCGTCAATTACCAACTAATTAGGAAGCCTACCCCTACGAACGAGTGAAAAATAAATAATGTAAATACGGTTGCCTATCCTATTTTCCCGCAAATTGATTTAAAACTTACTATGTAAGTAAAAGATGACGTTTACTACAGCTCAGTGTCAAGGAAATGCGATGCAAGTGAAATGTAGTTTCCTTGACATACTTAATGATCTACTGCGGTGGCGGCTGTCGAGAAAAGTTTCATTTTTTTATTTGGGATCTCGTAAAGAGTATTTATTTAATGGTTAACGAGAATAACAAGACTAATATACCGAATAACGGTAGCTAAGGAGTATTTAGTAGGACTTGCGCCTCGGCTTAGGTCATTGATGGATGATGAGCTAGGGAGAAGCATCAGGGTTTGATTAAAGTGTCATGTTACACGCCGAAAAGAACAACGCCATCAATCGGAGTGATGCGACAATGAACAGAAAATGCTGAATCGCATTTTGAGATTTTACAACGATTTGAACACATAATACGAATGTCCATCCTTTATTTATCCATCCTTATCTAATAGTAAGATTGCAGAGTTCATTGTAGATATAAAATTAAATCAAGCTTCATCATCTGTCTAGCCTTTTCCCAACTACATTGGGTCGGCTTCCAGTCTAGCCAGTTGCGGCTGAATACCAGTAATTTACATGGAGCGACTGCCATCTGCCATCCGCCACCCATTTAATGGGACTCACTGATATTCAAAGGTTCGATTGGTTGTCAGACATGTTGGGCTGCTGACACCCGTAACGACTGTCATAAATTCGTATGACACCTGGGACAATCAGCTTAACGTGCTTTCCGAGACACGGAGGGGTCTCGATGTGTGTAAAGTGGTCACCCATTCAAGGACAGACCACGTCAAGCGCTGCTTAAGCTTGCAGCTGTAGTTACAAGCCTTATGTCAAGATATGAATGGTTTAAAGGCCGTTATTCATGAAAAGCTTTGTACAGCGTTTATTATAAGGGGCAAATACAATACAAATACAACTGCCGTCTACGTAAATTATATTCACCGGAACACACCACTTAAGATAAGCTAAGTTATAACACTGTAACTTTGCCAGTGATCGGGATCGCGTATTTCAGGCTTAACTTATGACACGGTAAGCTCTTGCCGGACTATCCCAGAATTTGTGAATGTGGATAGCTTAAGAACTTATAATTTGAGAATCGATCTGTAATTTATTGTAAGCACTTTTGTAAGGACGTCTATTTATTACTTCAGTAAAAGATGGTAAAAAAATATATATTTTTGTCACACATTATTCAGGTCGTTTCTGTTTACGTAAGGATATTATTATAGGATATACTAAATGTGTGCTTATGAAGAACTCTGAAGTTCCCGGAATAAGAAACTAATCAATCAAAAATAAATAACCAATGCAACTAAGTAAGTTTGGTCTACTGGAGTTTGGTATGATATTTGGTCACAACGTTAACGTCGCGTCGGTAAGATAAGCTAAATAGCATTGCAGGTTTGAAGATTGCGGTGATTGTAATCGCGTATTTCGGCTAACGACACGCTTAGCTTGCTGGACCATCATACAATTTGCAACTTTAACCTATAATAATAATTAATATTTCTTTTCCTTGGGATATTATAATTTTAATAAACGTATTCAGTGCCATACATAAATTATCCAGTCACCTGATCTATCTAATAATAAAATAATAAAGATACTGTCGTACACTTTGTGGTGAAACTGGCCCTTATTATAACGACAGCATTTTGACATTTCTTTAATTTGACATTTAGAAACATCATAATTTAAAAATGGAAATTACTATCGTTTAACCTTTGAAACTGAGTTCACAAAATTTTCAGGATGCCTTTGCGACACCAACGCGTTGCCTGTTTTAAGATGAATTAATCTTGGTTATTTATTTGAAAGTATTTTTATTAAAGGTACTCCAAACAAAAGTAAAGGTGAATTATTAAAAATCTAAGCGTTTTATTAGCTTAAAAATAAACGTGAAATTGCCAATTTGCGAGTCAGGTTTGGTAATAAAATGTCGAAACAGGAAACATTACGGTATATTTAAGTGCCTGTCTTAAAAGAAGCGAGTAAATGTATTATGTAATGTAAACATTATCTTATTGCTTTTGTTAAATTAGAGGTAAGCAGTGAAATGGGTTCATAAAATGATGATGATCTTCTGTCGCGTTGGCGTGCCTGTTTCTTTCACTACGCTATAAAAAGCAACATTAATTAAGGTACAATATTAACTGAAAATCTTTAAAATACGATTGATATTTACGACCTTCAAGTTCTTAAAATTTTTCCCCGTAAAATTATTTTTGGCTAAAAATGGCGTGGGCGTTATACAAGTAAAATTATAATTTAAGTACACATCCTACTAATATTATAAATGCGAAATTTTTGAGGATGGATGGATGGATGGATGGATCTTTGTTACTCTTTCATGCCAGAACGGTTGAACGGATCTGAATGAAATATGGCACAGAGATAGATTACAGTCTGGAATAGCACATAAGCTACATTTTATCCCGGGAAATGTACAGATTCGCAAACCACGCGGGCGAAGCCGCGGGTGGAAGCTAGTTTAATATAAAAATGACGCGACATTGAATAGCCATCAAATAGGAATTAAATTAAAATAATTCTCGCAATCAGTAGAGTTTTGTATTTGTACCTTATATCAATGTAATAAAAGTCACACGACCTGCGCTCGTAAAATATTAAGACTGTAAGCATTTCACACTTTCAGAACATACAGAAATTGTCACAGTCATATCCATTGAAACAATAGCCGATAGATTTAAAATTGATAATTTTACTCGCGGGCCAATTAATCTAATTGGTACGAGTCTCATGTGTCAAAATAATTTAACGCACGCCAATAGTTAACGCCATATTTACACATTAGCGTGACAAAACGTTCGAGCATTCGTGGGTTTGATTCCCAGGTTGAGCATACTTAAGTTTTATTGCGTTTATACGTTAGAAAAGTCTCTGTAACGGCCCGGAGTTTAAAATCGTGTCCGTATAACGGCAGCACTGAAATATGGATGTATTTAAAAATAATACATATCTGCTTAACCCTTCGGGGAATACAGGCACAATGCTATGAGTATGAGTGAAGAGTCAAGCTTTAAAGACGCCCATGGGAGGTAGTTTATTGGCCAACACTGCTATAGCTCTTAAGATATCATCATTCATTCACAGTTATGTTTGGCTCACACTGATCGATGATGAGAATTAAAAATAGCTAAAGGTTAGACTCCAATTGGTTGGCGTGTCGACTGACGATTGTAACATCAACTTCAAACCTGACCTCGTTATCTCACATATCTATGTAAACCGAAATAGGTAAGGCAATGAAAGCCAAGTGCAGAGGGGCTCGTAGCTACTGCGCAGATTGGTCGATTTGTGAGTTTAAGCAGCGCTTGCCGCGGTCAGTACTTGGCTGGGTTACCATATTTCAGACATCGAGACCCCTCCGTGACTCGGAAAGCACGTTAAGCAGTTGGTCCCGGTTGTCATATGAAATCCTATGACAGTCGTTACGGGTGTCAGGAGCCCAAAAAGTCTGACAACCAGTCAGTATCTCCCAGTAATTTGGTGGCGGAGGTCAGATGGCAGTTGCTCCATGTAAAATACTGATAGTCAGCCGCAAATGGTTAGATTGGAAGCCGACCCCAATGTAGTTGGGAAAAAGGCTAGGCAGATGAATGGAAGCCAAGTGCAAGGTTTCATTGATGTAGTGGTCAGGCAGGTGTGGCTGCGGAACGTGAAGAGCTGTTTTTGGCACCAGTTTATAATGATATTGGCCCAGGCCGGCAATTCTAGAACCATTAGAGATCCATATCGGAAAGCCATTGCGGATAACACGCGCATAACTACCTTTTTCCGATTTTTTGTAACATTTCATTAGAGTATGGTCGATTGCCTTCAAGATTTAGTGGCTTTTTCTATACATAAATTATCTCAATTAGATTGAGATAATTTATGTCGAGGCACGCGAAAATTTGTCGCCAGATAAGAAACAATAGAAACAGAACACGTGTACCTACGTTTATTGAAGAAATATCGTTGGACGGTCAAATGTCGTCTTAATGCGCTTAGGTACGTCTCAGCCATATTAAACTAGATACAATAATCTAGCCCGCCTATTTCGTCACAGGTTAAGTTATAATATACATATTTGTCGTAATAATACTCAACATTATGTGCAAAATAATGGCAGTTACTACGCGATCTCAGGATATCGTGGAGGATAAATCTTTGAGTGTATGTGGGTTTTATGTACTTACTACTAAATTAGTTTAAGGGATTGTCCTTTGGGGACAAATTACTCCTTAGCGTCCGCAAATCCTGTAAGGATTCTGTATTAAACCAAATTTACTTCCGCATCTGTAAACTTAATACCATCGATCGTAGGTAAGGGAATTGCTTTCTGCGTTACGGGCTAAGGGTTCGATTACCGTACGAAACAAATATATGTATACAAACATTATGTATGCCTTCCTTGTCAATGACCATTGACCAGTGACATAATATGAGAAGATTGATTAATTGTATACACACTGTGTATACATTATAGAGGTGTCACCAATATAATCATAATAGTTACTGGTAACATAATATAAAGTATTAATATGATAATAGATTATTCAAATCTGCAGTAATAGTGTTACTCAGTAATCTGACGACACAGTTGGCGCAGTGGCTAAGCGATTAGCTTTCTGCGCTACGTGTCGCGGGTTCGATCCCCGCACGGAACAAATATTTGTATGATCTACAGATAGTTGTTTCGGGTCTGGTTGTTTGTGCATGTGACATGTATGTTTGTAAACCGTACCCACGATACAGGAGAAATCCTAGTGTGGGGCAAAAAAAAATAAAAAAAAAAAAAAAAAAAAAAAAAAAAAAATAAGTCAAATAACTATTCTAAGAGATTTGTAAATATAAAATCATGTAAAAACTAATCAAGAATCAATGTACATAACGGTGATTAAACTTTTAAATACTCCAACGAACTAATCAAAGTTGACAGTCTTAAGCCTGTAAAAGTATGAAGGAAATTTTAATGGCCGTTTCGCGTAAGGTGTTAGTCGGTATCGATAATAGTGTAATCATACGACTGACTACATTAAATGAATAATATATATTATTTGGTAACGAACACTGAATCCGTAAAGTATTATTTGACTATTACCGAGTAATAGTTATAATAATATAATATCAGTAAAGCGTTATATTTAATAATAGTATTACCAACTAATGGCCCTATTTACCCCATCTCTAATACATTAGTTGCATACATAGTGTGTTGTTTCCCTGCTCTTTCCAAACACAAAAACATTGTTTATTTTCTATCGTTACTAAATTAAAGGGCCTATTTGTATAATGTTATACTATTTGGAGTATAGGTACCTACTAAATAAAACAAAGCTCCGTACGGTTCTATTTTTCTCGCCTAGAGGGTTTTCTATTAAAAACTAAAATCTGTTCAGTTGTATAGATTGGATTTTAGTATAGCTTTTTTTTAGATTATTTATTTTTGTCTATCAAGAGGTAAGTATGAAAAATAATTCAAAGCATCACGCTTGTTTTTCAAAGGTCAGGCAGTGGTGTAATAACTAGTATTTATGCATCTATATTTCACAGATCGGCTAATTAGGTCCCGCGAAGTAAGCACTCATATTCCGCCGCTACTGTTATTAAGTCCCATGTAATAGACGGGGAGCCTATTACCATCAGCCGGGCACATTGCCAAACTCCGTGCTGCTACTGAGAATTTCTATTACAGAAAACGCCAATAACACTTTGCCTGACCCGGGAATCGAATCCAGAACCACTAGATGCGACCACTAGACCAGTGAGGCCTTTGAATAAAGCAATGTTAAAAAATAAACACGAATTTGGAAAATGGTAGGTGAATGATATCGACGTTTTTTGAAATTACTATATCGATTTGAACATAATCTCCAATCACCCGAGAATTGGCCCCGCCATCGGACAGTATCGATACTATTAATTCAGTTAAATAGAATTTGTGGGAGAATACATTGATGCATTTAAAATTTTTGAAGCTTTCCGACCCTATATTTTATTTACTAATTAAATAATTAGTACTGCAGTTCATCCGTTTAACTGAGCTTAATAATTAAAGCAGTGAGGGGGGGGGGGATTGTACTCGAAATCTTTCGATTGCCAGTCCGACAAATTGGCCGTAAATAATTTCTAAATAAATTAATAAATATACAAATATTTTTACATTTTATTGCCAGTATAAATACCATTAATATATACGAATTTAAATCCTGTAGAAGTAAACTTAAAAAGTTTCATTAAATATAAATTAATAAAACGATACCTCAGCTTACTTTAATTACAACAGACTGGGACCGAATTGAGAGCAACATTTCTTCCATCTCATACATACTTTGCCTGTTAGTAAAAGACAAAATATATTAGGGTAAGTCAGTGTCTTCATTAATCAGTATTGAACAATAGCTTAACCATTATCTAAGTTATAAATAAAAGAATCTGAAGTGCAATCACTGTTATCCTTAAGAATGTTTTCATCTCATCGGAAAATGCATTGGAGTTGAATTGATATTGGCATTGTAGAGTAAATTGATTTTCCCCTTCAGTTTTCTCGATTGTCTATGAAAACTGAAGCTCGAAAGACCGTTCAAGAAGTTAATAAAACCACAGATCTTTTTAAACCATTATTTAGTAACGATTCTAATCATTACTATTATACCTAATAAATAAATAAATTCAGCCCCAATGCTAGACAAAGGCCTTAGTCCACCACGCTGCCCGGTCCGGGTTATCGAACTACACACACTATCAAGAACTTCATGGAGCCCTTTTAAGGTTAATCTTCACGATGTTTTCCGACATAATTAACTCCAGTGATAATCAAATTCTGATCGGCACATGATTCCGAGAAGTCAGAGAGAATTTGGAGCTTTAAATCCGAGCATTTTTATCTGAGAATAAATTTTACCTTAAGTACAGAGATACTGTTTTATGTTACAAAGTTTCACGAACGGTGAAGAAAGCCCAACCCGGACGGCCTCGGACTCCCTTCTTAGAATAAGTCCGGGGAAAACCGGACGGATGATTTTATTTTAAAAGAGTATCCATGGAGTTTCTTGCTGGTTCATCTCCATAGGACCAACTTTTTGTAACCGTGCAACTAGAGTCCTATAGCGTTTCATAAGTGCCTGTATTAGGTTTATTTGAAATAAAAACAATTCTATCTATCTTTCTAATTAACATACGCAGCATTATATAAGCAGCTCAAAGAATTACATGTTGTGTACAATTTTAATTTGTAAATGTTTTGTATAATATTTTTGATTTTTTCAAATTATACCTTTTCTGTTCTGTACTTTTTATTTATTATTTTTAGTTTTAAAATTTGTTCTACTATGCACGCCTTAAATGGCCGATAAATGTTGTGTAGAATTTTAATTTGTGATTTTTTTTTATAATATTGATGATTTTTTTTATGATACCTTTTCTGTTCTGTACTTTCTTTTTTTTGTTTTAACTTTCATTCTACTCTGCACAAAAGGCCGATTATGATGTGACTATTTAAAATGTAAAACCTGTAAACTGACTATATTCAAACAAATAAAGATATTGTATTGTATTGTATATCAGTTAAATGTATCCGGAAATAAGAAACTTCTTTCGCAAAAATTCTTTAAATTAGTACCAATCTCAGTTTTAAACCTGTTTTGAACGCATCAATCGACACACAAAATCTCAGTTTGTTTAGATAGCAAAGTAATGGTTCAGTACGTACTGTTTCTGTAACTCAATGTGAGCTTTAAATAAGAGTTTGTTTGAAGATGCACTTAGTTTAATTGTCTTGCAAGGTCTCGACTAAAACAGCGTAGACCTTTACCAACAAGGGGCTTCAATTTTTTTTTTTTATAAAGGAACGCTTTATTAAATTTAAAAATAAAAATAATTAAACTTGGTACTTAATGGCATGAAAATAAAATAAAAAGCTATTTGTATAATAATACAAAATTTTCAGTACCTTTTCGGGGATGATCTAATATTTTCTTTTCTATTGTAGAGGCAAATACTGTGGCGATTATAATCGTGCTAATACCGGACAGCAGATTTTACTATTTAAAGTTGAACACTTCCAAAGAATATTGTTAAACAGTTTTGTGAAAAGAGTATCCACAGAGCTTCTTGCCGGTCTCTTCTCCATAGGACCAACCCACTTTTGGAAATCGCGCAACTAGAATCACAACGTTTTAAAAGCGCCCGTAAAGGCCCAGTTGAAATAAAAATATTTGACTTTGACTTTAAAATCGTAAAAATTTGAACATATTAATAAAGAACTGCCTGGATTAGGCTAAATTGTCTCGTTGGTCTAGTGGTTGTAAGCGCGACTGCTGAGAGTGAGGTCCTGGCTTCGATTCCCGGGCAAAGTGTTATTGGGTTTTTCTGTATGGAAATTCTCAGTAGCAACACGGAGTTTGGAACTGTGCCAGGTAGATGGCAATAGGCTCGCCCCCTATTACGTGGGACTCAATAACGGCTTCGGCTAAAAGTGGGTGTACAATAGTACACCTGTGCTTAATCCTTCGGGGAATATAGGTGTGATGCTATATTATTAATAAAGAAATGATATTTCTCTCTCAATAGTAATGAAATAATGATTTATTTTCTGTAAATAATTCCGTATATTCCGGAAGCTGTCACAAGTCTTTTTTAGATCTAGGTGGTGCCGGCGTTTCCTACTGACTGCCTCTGAGAAGAAACGCCGAAAGAATGTCAAAGGTTTATTTTTTAAAGTCCAGACATTTATTTTAGATTATGTGAGAACATGTATGGGTCTGGAATAGCCTTTTGAGGATACCATACAGTTGTAGTAAAATCAATAAGCTCGCTTAAATCCGCGTCAAAGATGTTTATGACTACAGTCATAATGTTTACACTCTCTATAGCAACAATTACATATTTATTAACTCTTTCAATTAAGATGGATGTTTGCATTCGCAGTTCATAACAGTATTTTAGCTAGCAAGATGATGACGTCATAGCAATTCAGGCCTATCCAAGTGGCGTATTGTCGCCGCGTACTGCCAAGGTCCTCGTATTCGTAAATTTTCATAGAGAAATACGTTTATTCCAGTATTACTGGACAGTAATTAAAAATTATTGTAGGTGAAGTGAATTAGTGAAGTGCTTAAATGATTGTCTGATCGTGCCTAAATGATTGTGATTTGTGGTGGTGCTTTGAATGTTATTTTAACTGTAAGACAAAAATGAACGGTGAATTTCAATCGAAATTAAAATAAAATTTAATTGGCTGATATTAATAATAATAAGGCAAAAGGGTCAAGCTTTTAGTAGTACGAAACAATTTGCATCAATTTCGTTTCATTTCGTTTTCGTTTTTTTAAAAACGTTGCCCCACACTAGGATTTCTCCTATGTCGTGGGTACAGTTTACAAACATACATGTCACATACACACACAACCAGACCTGAAACAACTATCTGTAGATCATACAAATATTTGTTCCGTGCGGGGATCGAACCTGCGGCACAGCGCAGAAAGCTAATCGCTTAACCACTGCGCCAACCGAAATTCTCGTCATTTTTTGTTATATTTGTAGATATTTATTTCTTCCTCTGAAGTTCTTTTTTAATTTATTGCCAATAGTTTATTTAATAATAGAATTATAACAGTCAATAAGAGTTTCAGGTGAGAATTTGAAACTTTAAATATCAAGTACAGTCCCTAATTAAATCTTAGTGCGATCTTGAATAATTCATTATATTTTATAGGAACTGACGATCTAAAGAAAGGTACCTAAGGTTGTCTGGTAGAGATCGCCGACTGCGATAAGACCGCCCTTTGTACATATTTTTTAATATATAAGTTGTATCCAATTTTTTATCGGTGTACAGTCAGCATCAAAAAGATGTATACACGTAGCGAATTTCAAAGGCGAGTTTTAGAGACAATAGTGATTGAAATCTTGACCAATTTCATATATAGTATTTGCGGATACATAAAAATAAATGATCATTAAAATTTTACGATTTTAAACAATACCTTTCCAAGAATAAGCGTATGAATTTTGCTATGTGTATACATATTTTTGATGCTGACTGTGCAATAAAGAGTATTCTATTCTATTCTGTTCTATTCTAAAGAAGAACTACTAACATATTTGTAGAACTATTTTTTACTTAGATATTAAACCTTGTTTATAAACACGTTTTTTCGAGCGTGATGTAGAACCTTTTTGAGTAATTTACATTAAAAGCTAAACTTTTTAATTACTTACTTTTGATGAAATGCTGTTAAATGCTGCAAAACTTTTTGATCACTATCACTGACACAGACACTAAGTCAAATACACTCGAATAATAATTCATTTTACATTTTAATAATTTACACACTTCATAGAAACAAAAGTTTGCCAATTTATTCAATTGTTAAAAATGTTTAGAAACAAATTTAACGTGAATATTTCAAAACTTACACTAAAGTTGTTCATAGTTCATAATTCCGAATATTATTTTTAATATACACTGCTTAAAATAAAAAGGAAATGTAACGTGTTAATATTTCAAAACTGAAGCTATTATTTTATCATAGTAAATTAGTTCTTACTTATTTGACCAAAAAAAAAAAACAATTAAACCAAACACTGAAAAGTCAAATATATTTTTAACGTCACAAAAAAAAATTGAATAGAGAATGTTGTTGAAAAAAGAACAGTTTCAAATTTCGAATATGTGTTCTTCGCAGTTTGCGTGAATTTGGAAGAGCGACGAGCGCTCGGTCCGTCGGCCGCGGTTGCCCCAAATAGACTGTAGAAGTGTAGCGCCGGCTCCATACTTTGCTACGGCGAAGAGCTTTGAAGTACGCGTAACTTACGAGTATAAAGCAGCTTTTGAAAGCATACTCCATGTTATTAGAAAATATTTTAAACCGCTTTCATAAAAGTTGTGTAACTTTTTCAGTAAGGAAATTGAAACTGGCCAGTATAATAAAAATACGAAGTCTTTTAATTAGATGATGAAAAGTCATCACGCTCCAAACATTTTTAATAGGTTCTTTATTTTGTAGTAATTTAGATATTATGTTTGTGGTTATATTTCCATACTTAGATGATAAATGTAGCGACTGTGGTAAATAAGTATAGAGACAGTTTTGTCAATATTTTTTTTTACAAGATTATCGCCACCTTGCCGGACGTTTCCGTCAATATAGACTCTACCTCTTCTCTTTTCTTGGGCATGCCAAAGACGGGGATGACTAAATATATATGATGATATGACTATATATAACAGAGTACTGCGAACAGAAATAAATTGCAAAGAATGATGATAATATCAATGTATAAGGCCTTGGTTAAACGATTAGCGTGTCGCAGTTTCGATTCTCGTGCCGAACAAATATATTTTGATCCACAAAATTGTTGTTTCAGGTTTGGATGTATTTGAGATGTATGTTTATAAACTGAACCCACCATACAACATAAAATAACACAGTAGAGCAATGATTAAAAAATTTAAAAAAGAATACCAGTCTGATTAAATCAGCAATCTATTCATTGCCCCAATTGGATTGAAATTGGCCGATTAATATTGTTTTTTATGGCCGGATTTACATCAGATTGGCCTTCAAATGGTATGGGTAGTGTGAAAGGGGTTTAATTAACGTGACCATTCATTGCAGTGGCGTGTTTAGATAGACTTACGGGCTGATAAACATGATGAATGTGTGTTTCGTCCATAAATTATGCAGTCGATGTATTAGGAATTTTCCTAAACCACTGTTGGTGTCGATGATAGTCTAAATCACGCATTCATATTATATTAGTATACGATAATGGGTATGGTTTTATTTATAATAGGTTATTTTTGTTCTGAAACTGTTCTGACTTCGCAGCTTTGACTTTTTGTAATCATGTGCGGATCAGAATTTGACTATCACTTGTGTTAACGGTGAAGGAAAACATTGTGAGGAAACCTGAACACCAGAGAGGTCTCCATAAAGTTCTCGATGGTATGTTAAGTTCGCCAAACCGCACCGCGCCAGCGTGGTGGACTTAAGGCTTCCCTTCTCGTCCTGAGAAGAGGCCTTTACCCAGTAGTGGCACAGTAATGGGCTGAATTTATTTAATTATTTTACTTTGGTGGTCAGTACAGTGGTCGCTTGCGTAGCTCTTGAAAGTTCGGTTTCAATTACATTTTTAATAATAAATATGTACAGTAGTACTGCAAAGTATCCCAAATGCGAATGGGGTGATTTATACAAATTCTGGTGATGACCGGTTATTGCACTGAAAGGAAGGTTCTGAAGACCAATCCAATTAAGCAGTATAGTTAACAAACTAAAACTACTAAACTTTTCTTTTTACTGTTGATAGGCATGCGTTTGATCATTATCTCACCTGATGGTAAGCGATCATCTGGTCGAAGATGTAGCACGCTTGCCTAGAAGTAACATATTCCCTCTTGACTTAAAGACTCCCAGGTTGTAGTTATCAGGAAACACAGACTCTAGCAGGGAAGTTCACTCTTTAGCTGTACGCACAATGAATGTGTTCCCAAAACTGCAGTTATTTAAGGAATTAGTAGAAGTGTAAGGGCTACCATACAAAGCCAACTGTATAAACTTAAACCGGCTTTCTGTAGAAGCACTTGCACTTCAGTCCCGACCCGCTATACAAACAACAAGTTTTTATTTCTCTGAAACTTCTCTATAGGCATATTTCCTTTGAAGTAAAGCACCCTTAGCACAGAAAACAGATTATCCAGTTCTGCACTAATTAGTTCTATCAGAATCTTGCGATAGTGACATAACATACCTATCTGAATTGCTACCAGTAGCTAATTTCACTTCCCCGAAAATATAGCGTGTTTTATTACAATAATATTTATTGAATAACTAAATGATTAATATGTTCACAAAAAATAAGGAAATAAATAGGAGAATTACTTAACTTCAAACTTCAAAACCCTTCCGCGCCCTTTTGAAATTTTTGGACTGATGGATTGTTTACAAAAAAAAAACAAGATTGTATCTAAAATATACTCGTGTCAAATTTCAGCTTATGTTTAAAATATTTCACATGTATTTCTGTGGAATATAACCTTCAGTCTATAATGAATGTTCACAAAAATAGACCCCTCAACTATTGAATTTCAACAAAACGGAAAATAAGGTCGCGTATAGCCGAAACCGCGCGGTTGAGCTCTAATTGGGACCTTTATTGAGCCCTGCCGTGTGTTGTGAAACGTGTCGGAAATACCTGACTCGGCACGACTTGACAACATTGTATTGTCAATTTGATCGCCGGTCTACTAGACTAGATCAATGAGATGGTTAATGGCCTTGACACAAACGCCTTACGCAAGGCCCTGTCCCCTAATTGCGTGACAAGACTGTGTTCAGTAATGTTTATGGCGAATTTTTTTTTCAATTATCTATTCGTCTACTTGTTGTACAAAACTTTGTTGAACTATGGACTGACTGAGAGTATATCTAAATAAAATATAATAGAATTAACACTTTATGACTGGGATTAGCAAAATGGATTCAATAATTCTACGCAAGTTCACGACTTGTAACGGTAATGTTGACGAGTAACGGTATACCGAGTTCCGACCAATAAGGACTCGAAAAGATGAGCGCCATAAATGTCATGTGAAGAAGCATATCCACATAAACGCGAATTCACAGCCTAATTACCGACGTAGCAATCAGTTTGCGACATTCGTAGGTCGCAAAATAGCTTCTGTTAAACGTCATTTTTGTGTCATATATGTATTTCCGCAGCCTAATTACCGATGTAGCGACAGGCGTAGATCGCGCGATAGCTTCTGTCAAACGTCACTTTTATGTCATATAATGTATTGGCTGACAGTGATATTTCTGTCGCGTGGCTGTCGCAGAGCTATAGCTTTTTTACGTAATTAGTCTGCCGGACAGTAAGATTGTTGTTATGTAGCTGTCGCGTAGTTGTCGCGTTGCTGTCGCTTTTTTACGTAATTAGGCTGCGGAAGAGGCGGATCGCTACCTCAATACTTACCTGCTCACATTGTCGTGCAGTCGACGCCAAATTGTGGCGCTCGTCTAAATACGCTTTAGTCAGCAGTCTGTCGTGAAGCAAAAACTTAACTCATTGCCGCTAATAAATCTTCGTCTTCGTACTACTTTATTTTATTGTCGTAATATAAGGATTTGGTTCTGGGAAGCAAGTGGAGACGTTTATATAAAAAGTCTAACTCTGGAGCGTTTGGGTCATTACGCCAAGGATACGGGTCTGATCCCCATTTAGAATACTATTTGTCTGGCCTACAGATATTATTATAATTTCTTTAGAGTCTGTTTGTTTTGTGGATGTGACATTTGTTTTTAATTGCACAAATATGCATAGCACAAATTGTGATATTTATGGGGATTCAAAATAAATACGTAATTTTATTTCGCACATAAACTTCATAATTATTATGATTAGTATCAATGACAGAACTGTGGTCTAGATGTTCGGTTCTTTCAAGCAAAATCTCGTGTTGTTGAAAATTAGTTGAAAAACGTCAGTTTAGGATATGTCTGTCTCTATGTCCGACTATGCTCTATTCAAAATATTATAGCTCTCGATAACACGTATATTTTCGCTTGTTTAATAAATACAAGCGAAAATGACCATGTAAATGACACTTAAATGCCTCGCTCACCGCTTTGTGCTGTTCCCAATTTGTCTCTGAATATTAAGATCAATTCAAATTAGGGGAAACGACCGTAAAAGTAAATTAAAAAAAGAAACGTGGCTCTACATTCAACGGTATGTCTTAATAATAAAAAAAATGTCTATGCTACAAGGAAAAGTCTTTTAGACACGCTCACTGAGTTGATTTATGACTCCCCTCATAAGGAAAATACCCGTAAAATATTGTCTCCACTGAAAATGATTCGTATTGACTGACTCATTGGTCCAGAGATCGCAAGCGCAACTTCTGGGTTCGATTCAGTCAGTCAAAGCTTCATTGTTAAAAGATTCTGAGTAGCAGCTCAGAGTCTGTCTACTTGGGTTCGATAATTTCTGCTTCATATGTCATATGTACAATTCTGCCAAACCCTGCCGGGTAAACAAGCCTCATGCTATCGTAAAAAATGAATTCTTAGAATCTCCAGTTCTCGAAATTCAAACTACATTGTTTACCAAAAGCTAGGCGGATAAGGAAATATAAGAATTTAAGAGAGAACCGATAAATCTGAATATAATAAGGAGCTTTTCGGATTCATACCACGTTTCGTCGCACAATCGAAGCCTACTGTTTATAAAACAACTAGATTTTCCTCCGGCTTTACTGGAATACAAGTTGATATAAACTACTTAGCGTTCTAAAGGGATAATGTCTTGTAGATGGATTCACTTTACTGTTTTGTGAAGAAAGTGAATCCAATATCCTCGTAAAATGCTTCTGTAATATTCTTGGAACCTCTTATTATTTTTGTGTGCAGTTAGTGATGGTAAAATAATAATTCAGCCCATTACTATTACAAGAGAAGATGAAAAATATATTAGAAGGGTTAAACGTATGAAAGTTGACGACACGGTTGGCGCAGTGGCTAAGCGATTAGCTTTCTGCGCTACGTGTCGCGGGTTCGATCCCCGCACGGAACAAATATTTGTATGATCTACAGATAATTGTTTCGGGTCTGGTTGTTAGTGCCTGTGACATGTATGTTTGTAAACTGTACCCACGATACAGGAGAAATCCTAGTGAGGGGCAACGTTTTTTTTAAAAAAAAAAAAAAAAAAAAAACAGTGGATACTAGGGAAGAGGCAGACCCAATTGTGTGAAATGTTACATGGCGGACAAGAAAGTGAAGTGATTGAGATGAATGAAAGAAAAAACATATTGCACCGACCCAAAATAATGTAGGGTGAGGCCAGGAGAATGATAACTGTCCTACTGCTGGGCACGGGCCTCTTTACAGAATAAGAAGGGTTAGGTCTTAGTCTACCGAGCTAGCTAGGTGTTGATTGGCGTACTACACACACTATCTAACACCTTATGGAACCCTCTAAGGTGTGCAGGTTTTCTCAAGATCTTTTTCTTGATAGTCAAATTCTGTACACGTTACAATTCGAAAAGTCAGAAACGCGTTACTGCACTTGGTGATATCTAAGAGTGACGAAACGTGGGATCATCAAGTGTAATTTTGGCAGTCAGACTCGATTCGAACAATACATACTGGCTAAACTTTTCACTACGCCATGAGCGATAAATTCAAATTCAAATATATTTTTACTCATGTAAACCATTTACAGGCAATTATGAATAGTCAGGCTCTAGTTGCCACTTTCCAAAGTGTTGATCTCCAATGGAGAAGAACGTGCAAGAAACTCCATGGTTACTCTTTTTAACTCGGAATTATATATACAATATTAATTTATACATTCATCTCGAACAACAATTATGTTGGTATAATACCAGTATGATAACTTGTGTCACCCCAACAGAAGAAGAAGCACTAGGTACATCACAGTCTAGTTTAACTGCCTTCTGATCCATATCTCAATTTACAGACATGACTGTAACTCTTCTTATTTTCAAATTTCCGCGATCATAAATATAAAGTTGCTTCGCGTTTCCTCAAAACGTCAATTCTATGTCAACCGCACATGACACATTTTACCAGCGAATTTCAGTGTTAGCGTTAACAACATTCAAGGTTGAAAATTCATTCTTGAAAAATAGTTCGGCGAACCAACTTACCAAGAATTTATTTTTATAAAATCATCACCAACAACTACCTAGCAACTATTTCATTTCCCTCACTCGATTTTCGATTTTCACTCGAGGTTGAGGATAACTTTACCCCCAAATCATCTTCTGCCTAGCCTTTTCCCACTACACTGGGGTCGGCTACGATAAGAGTTCACTCAAAGGCACGCGCACGATTTTTTCGACAATTAAAGTCGAAGAAAACTCGACCACCCATAAGAAACTGTTCTAATTCCAAATTCAAAGCTAGATAACTGTTACTTTACCCGTCTTATTCAATAAAATACAACAATTCCTCTACAGACAATCATACAAATTCAGAATAATATAGTTATCGAAAAACAATTCTTCCCGTCCGTTAAATCCGGCATTCATTTCCCGGCGCGGCGCTTGGCGATGGATCAAACTCGGTCGTAATAAAATCTTTAGAACCTCTGTTTTTTTTTTTTTTGTAATTTTTGTTTTGTTTTTCAAAACATACCTCTGTTAATGGTAGCGATTAAGCTGAAATTTAATCTTTTTATTTTCTGTTCTGTCAAATCTTTCCTTCTTTTAATGGCTCACATTTGGACTGTTTAATCCTTTGCAGTCACAATGGTCTCAAACAGTGCGGCTTCAGAAGAATTTCTTGACACCCACGTTCTGGTAGTGGAATGAGCTCTACACCGAGGTTTTCCTAAGAGACACCAGCATGAGGTCCTTCAAATAGGCAGTGAAAATATGTTTACAGGATCGGCAACGCGTGAATTATGCCCCTGGTATTGAATGCTTCCGTAGGTTTGAGTAACCGGTTACTATCAGGCATATCACATACTTGCTTGCCACCTAAGTGCATATAAAAAAAAATGATAGTTTAGTCCAGTTGGCTCAAGAATATTTGCACCACAGACAATTGTCTAGTAGTATAACCCCACCAAAAACTGGCAAACCCAATTAAAAGCTAATTCTACCGTTATAATGATCTACTGCTAGTTGTTTCGGGTCTGGGTATTTGTGTATGTGAATATTTGTGTCTGTAACCACAGCCACGATACAGGAATAATTAATTCATAGTGTGAGGCAATGTTTTTAAAAGACCTAAAAGTAATATAAGGGCTTCACCAACCCCCTTCATTTTCGACCTGTCTTTGCACATTTCCTACAGCCGGAATCAACCCTTAAGTACAGGAAGAGCTTCAGTAGTACATATTTTATGTGAAACCCATATAATGCGATCAAAGCGAGGCGATGACTTTGAATCTGATGGGCTTATTATTATCTTGCTGAAGTAGCTTTTGATATATTTTGAAGACGGCATTGTGCCTTCATCTTTTAAATGAAAGTTTATCTATATAAATAAAAATGAATCGCCAAATGTGTTGTTAAGCGCATAACTTCCGAACGGCTGCACTTATTTGGCTAATTCTTTTTTTTTGTGTTTGTAATTGTCAGGAGAAGGTTTCAATGTAAGATTTTTTTTGGAAAATCTACCGGAAACATCGGGATTGAATGGTATTTTTGTAGGATTTTTTTGATTTTGTTCATTAGTAAATTGCACCCGTGTGCAGCCGGGGCGGGTCGCTAGTTGGAAATATAAGTTTAGTAGTTATAGTATACCTAACTTATTCGTCAAGTAATGGAATACAAAAATCTTATTGTTTGTCCGACTGTGCATATATACATGCAAACAATAGATATTCTATTCCGGACACTACTTAATTCATTTCACTTGGTCTTATGGACCGCAAGAGGAGGACCAAAGGTACACAAGGAATTTAAAAAATATGTTGTATATTTTTTTACACTCCACAATATAACTACGTTGTTTGCCAAGGGATGACATTGCTTGACATGATATGGGACTCAATAGCGGTATTTGCGAATTGTGTACAACAGTACAGTCAGCATCAAAAATATGTATCCACGTAGCGAAATTCAAGGGCTTATTTTTGAAAATTTATTGATTAAAATCATAAAATTTTAATGACCATGTATCTGTGTATCCACTGATATTGTGTACCTCTAAAACTCAGTTGAGAATTTCGTTACGTGTTGGTATACATGTTTTTGATGCTTACTGTACCCCTCTGCCTAACCCTTCGGTATAAACAGGCATGATGCTATATTATGCCAGTAAACGAACATTTGAAATCATTAAACGTCAAGAACGCATTTAATCACTTACTACTTATGTCAGCTGGATTCAGTCTCAGAATTACAGTCATTTGTCGTACTTAACATCTAAATTCCTCTTTCATTTTACTACATGCTCCACTAAATCCTACTCACAGTGCGACGATTAAAACGTCGTAAAGATGTCGACGATTGCGACTGATCTGCGACAATACAGCTGTGGAACAACAATAAAGTTTATTACAATGCTCTGTTTTGTTTAGCCGACTGACTCGGGACGTTAAAAGCGTTCTCCTTGTTTTCGCTGAGTCTGGAATGAATAGATTTCCATTATGATTGCTGATGTACGCGAGGATAAATAATGTACCTATTCCAGTGTTGAGTCGGTAATATTATGATTAAAAATAAACGATAACAAAGTTATGGTAATTTAGATTTAAGTTGATAGAGCGAGGGTGATGCCGCACCGTATTGAACCGTGTCACATCACCCTTAGCAATGGTTAGTGATCAAATAATTCAACCCATTACTGTCCCACTGCTGGGCAAAGGTCTCTTCTCAGAATGAGAAGGTTTAGGTCTTAGTCCACCACGCTGGCCCGGAGCGGGTTGGCGGACTGCACACACCGTTAAGAACTTTATGGAGCCCTCTCAGGTGTTCAGGTTTCCTCACGATGTTATCCTTCACCGTAAACGCAAGAGATAATCAAATTCTGATCCGCACATGATGCCGAAAAGTCAGAGGTGCGGGCCGGGTTTGAACTCAGACCCTCCTGCATGGAAGGCAAGCGTTCAACCGCTAGGTTATCACTGGGTTCGTGATCGTTGCGATTTAAAAATGTAGTGAAAGAACTATGGTCATGTAAGTAAGTTGGTGTTTACTGTTTGGTTATGTGGAGAGGATAAAGTGGTCACGATTAGGGGAAGGGAGGGATATATTATATCTTATAGAGACAATATAAGTGGGGTGTAAAGAAAAAGCTTCCACGAATGACGATCTCTGTTGCAGTCGGCCTCGCTAACTGGCCAATCTTTCCACTACGGCATGAGTGACACCAAGCTCATGCCGAAACGACTGACTTATACTGACGTCATTGGTAATGTCCTTAAAAAAGTGAGGTAAGCTGATTTCACAACCGGCCAGCTTGTATGAAACAATGCATGCATTACGGCAGGGATGGCGCAGTAGTTGAGAGATCGACTGCTGCGCTACGTGTCGCGGGTTCGATTCCCGCACGGAACAAATAAGTATTTGTATGATCTGCAGATAGTAGTTCCGTGTTTGGGTGTATGTCCATGTGAATATATGTGTTTGGAAACGCACCTAAGATACAGGAATTATAAAAAAAGTGAGGGTCAAATAAAAAAAAATGTAGATGAACCTAAACGGGTACCTATGTTAGATTCGCTCACACATGTTGTTATGTAGTTTCTGCCCACACCCATAGAAAAAAGTCATGATGTTATTGTATGTATTTTGAGTAAATTCGTCTGATAAGTGACATATATTTTATGAAAACGCCTCCATTTAACAATGTTGTCCTTTTATGGTAGATACATTTGCCTCCCACTCATACAAATCGATGATGTAAAGCAGCTTATAGCAGAACACGTGGCAACTGTACCATATATTATGCAACATTGACGTAACATCGGTACTATAATATTATATAGGTACTGTCTACTAACCATGTTTAATAGCTACATTGTTAACATGTTTTTTTTCTCTCTTTATTTTATAAGGGGCTTTTGAACACAGTTAATGTCAGTCCCATCATAAACTAAGCTTACATTATTTCACAAAAAAATAATTCAAATAGAAATACAACAATTTAACTCAGCCCTTATATATTAAATTAAATATCATTTTGGCCTCACGAGACATAGGCCGAGCTAGGAACTCATTAAAAATACCCAAGTCTAACTTATTAATATTTAGTTCTCTAATTATTTTATTTCTCTCAGATTCATTCCTAAATAAAATAGTTGGTACTACTTTTTTGTTTTTAAAAAACGTTGCCTCACACTAGGATTTCTCCTGTATCGTGGTTACAGTTTACAAACATACATGTCACATGCACACACAACCAGACACGAAACAACTATCTGTAGATCATACAAATATTTGTTACGTGCGGGGATCGAACCCGCGACAAGTAGCGCAGAAAACTAATCGCTTAACCACTGCGTCAACCGTGTCGTCACTTTTATGGAGGTAGACAGACACATGTGTCTAGGCAGGTGTCATTTAGTCTTTATGGAATGCACGTCCTTCTTAATTCTAAATATTACACGAACATATGAGAAAAGTCGTTGTAGCGATTTAATAAAGAAATAAATTTCTTTCAAAACTTTGTAGTTACTTAATACTTATAACGGCCTTTAATAGCAATATTACATCGTTGCTTGAAGTTCAAACTTGTTATAAAGTTAACGGATCTAATAAGGCGAAAACATAATTTTCGCGTAAACGTTCCCAAACGATTTTATCAAGAGAATCTTGACAGTGCCGTACTGTATTAAAAATGTCTAGTAATATTCCTGGTATTACCAGTCTATTCGCCATGTTTGTGATTATTGCTATACCGATTCAAAGTTAAAGTCAAATGTTTTTAATTCAACTAGACCTTTTCAGGCACAGGTCATATGGAGAAGAGACTGGCAAGAAAATCAATGGATACTCTTTCCAAAAAACAAAAAGTTAATTTACAATAAAAAATCTTAAATTAACATTATGTAAGTAACGTAAGAAAAATACAAACTTATTAAAACGTTACTTACCTACATAATGATGTAATACAATATGAGTTATACAAGTGTTTCGAATATAAAATAAAAACGGCATAAACAGTTAAAAGCGGATAAAACAGAAAAAAAGAATACTAAATAATGAAATAACAAGAATGTTGAGACATGTGAAGCGAATCTAATGTAAAATAGAACTAGTAGATACAATGGATAACCAGGAAAGCCACGTGTGCAGAAGATAGATAGCGCCACACGTCTCTATCGTCAACATAGTCTTTATATATCATAGATTCGTGTTCTAGAGCCACCATTATTAAGGGTATGGTCATCAGTGGACTTGTACTAATTAAGATATTTGGCAATGGGACGCGGCAGTAACTACTTTGCATTTATTTCAAATCGGGAAAATCTTGAAAAATGATGACAGTCTTTCTTGGCATGCAGTTTTTTTTTTTTTTTGATACGTACTTGCCTTCTGTCGAGACAGGTCAGCTTAATTAGCTATGGCACTTCGCTCATAAGGCCATTTTAGACGCTACACTACATTGTTTTCACATATAGCTATATGTATATGCAGCAACACATGACCGGTCGATGTGTTCGACGCTTCGGGGAGGCCTATGTACAGCAGGGGACGTGTTTCGGCTGATGTGATGACGAGAATTCAATTGGACTTTTAAATTATCCTCTGAGGAGTCATCTTCTAAGTTATTTTGGAAGTTTCTAACCAGACGCCATCTAGTACCTATTTAAAAAGACGAATTACTGAAAAAAGTTAATTGTAAAATAAACAATTTCTGGTAGTAACCAATCCAATTACCTTATTATTATATCCAATACGAGATAAACAAAATAATGATATATTTTTTATGTATGTTTTCAAAGCAAACAGGAAAACACTTTCTTGGCACCAATTTCAGTATCTATCAAAGAATATTAATTTACATTGACATCGCTACTTCCTTACTAAGGGAGCAAACATTGAACTGACAAGTAAAGGTCAACATCCACTTGTCCTTACCGAGTTAGTTCGAGACCAAATTTCAGAGGTGACGATTCTCGCCCGTATAGAGATCATGTCGTAATTGAGATATATTATAGATGTATCGAGAGAAAATATTCTATAAGCCAAGATACTATCTCTAATAGAGTAAGTCCCAACGAAAATGGCCCCCCAGACACAGTTTTGATTTTAGGGACCTTCTATATATATATATATATTATTATTTTTTTATTTATTTAATAAATAAATAAATAAAAAATATAGGAGAGACTATTTTAAATAGACAATATATCGAAGCGTGCAAGAATTACCCCAGAATTATGGCTACGCACATCTACTAGAGCCGAAAGAAAGTTAGATTATATGGTAGAATGCGGATGACATCAGTCACACAGCGCGCCAACCGAATGAGCAAGTTCCTATCTCAATTTTACAAGTGGCGCGGAGGAAATAGCTTTTGGTGTTTTTTAGTTTTGTTTGTAACAACACATTAAAGAAATTACAGACGTATCCCCCGAATTAACTTTGATTAATCGTATAACATTTAATTTATTATGCATTTAAATTATTTTTACATTGCTTCATATGTCTCGACATTCTTGTTACTTCATTATTTTGTATTCTTTTTTTATTCGCTTTGAACTGTTATATAGGCACTTTTTAAAAGTGCCTGAAAAGGGCTAGTTGAAATTAAAAAAAAATGACTTTGAATGTAGTAGATATTAATTTTCTAAAAACAATGATATAACGATGGTCGCAGCCCAAATATACAAATCCAGGATAACGCGCATTAACGTCAGATTTGTACGTCGTGCAATCGTGAGGAAAACCAGTGTCCACCGCAGTTTGTCTTTCAGCGAAATCTGTATGAACATATCGTGCAAGCGCATATCATTGAATTTCTATCAAAACTCGCGCACACTTTTCAAGGAAAGACTACTTTATGAATTCAGCCGTACTAAAAGTTTTATAACTAGTATTACAATCGGTAATCAGCTACTGTGATTATCGTGAATACATGTCAGTGACTTATATGCGCAGGATCACGAAATAAACATAACTTTTTTGTTAACTAAATTGGGTACACGTAGATGGTGTGGTTTTTATGTAAATAAATAAATTATAAAGTAGCTTAAAATAAAATTATCTATGACATAAAATTCAAACCTTGCGTCCGAACCACTTTAAGCAGTTGGTACCGGCTGTCGTACAAATATCTAAGACAGTTTAATGTCCAGGTGTCAGAAGCACAAAAAGTCTCACAACTGTCTAACCCTAGAGAATTAGTGCTTCCCAGTAATTGGCGCTCCCTATAAACTACTGATATTCAGCCGCTTGTGTTTAGACTGGAAGCCGACCTCAACATAGTTGGGAAACGGCTAGGCCAGAGGTTCCCAGACTTTTTTCTCATCGACCACTTTCAAAATTTTGCTGGTTCCGGTGGACCCCCTGCAGCTACATTTCTACCATATTGTAAACTGAATTGTGAACCCCCATTTTGTCACGCCAACGTAGAACCCCGTCCAGTCACCCGTGGACCCCTGGGGGTCCTCTTGGGCCACTTTGGGAATTAATGGGCTAGGCAGATGATTATAAAATATCAAAATAAGAATACGTAAACAAATTTTACCAGGCACCGAATCGTGTAGTAGTAAATTGATTGCTTTCCGAAACGTATTGGCATTTTCAAAGCGTGGAATGGAACGCACCAGTGCGTAGATTAAGGTTAGGTAGGTCTAAAACAGAATGTTGTACACCTCGTACAGTTTTCGGCTTTACCAAATCGTTTCAGCGAATAACTTCGGTCTGTTGCACGGATCCCAAATAGAAATGGGATAATGATGGAAGGATGGTGGTTTGATAATTGGAAGGCTGTGTGTCCTCTGTGTTATTATCAGGTTCGTCAGTCCATTGCTCATATTGTTTTCGTTGTTTTCTTTTTGGTATAGTGGTTGCAAGCGTAACTGCTATATGAAAATTCTCAAGACAAGTCTGGACTTTAGAATTGTACTTGGTAAATGGCCTTATACTTGGGGAAAAGTTGTTGTAAAGCTTTGCTTAACTCTTCTCTTCTCGGTGTGAAGCTTTGTGTATATTTCAGCAAATCACTCTACGTTTGTTCTTATCAAGCGTCATGTCATCGGCGAACATTGATGTGAATGAATTTTCTCGTTAACATTAATTAAATGACATTCAGTATATAAAGTGGATCTTCCGTTATCATTATTTCATTCATAAAATGTGTCAGCGAAATTGTTTTGTTTATTAACGATGTATCTTTGGTTTCCAACAGTTTCATTATGAGTTTCTCGACATCGTCAAATTATGTTTACTCTATTTTTAGCCTGAAAACTTAAAAGACTGATTAATTATATTGATTTGATTAATATCACTGAAGTAATAATAGATTTTCATGTTAAGATAACAAGTTAATTCTGTCAATTTATTTCAGATGACAATTGATAATTCAATCCATTACTGCTAGGTACATACCTTGCTTAAAATGAGAAGGGTGTAGGGCTTAGTCAGCTACAGTGGCTCACTGACTATACACACCATTTAGAACTTAAGTTTTTTTAAAGTTACGATTCACAGTCCAGCCTTGTACGAACCCTGAAGTTTATAGTCATCCACAAATAGTCTACGACTGGACAGTAAAGTCTTTTATAAGTTTCCACGATATAATACAACATCGATGCGATACGTTAACAGGACAATACAGAGTACCACGAGGGAGTCATTAAAAGAGATTGAATGAAAGCCTTGTTAAGATTCCGTTCACGTTAAGGGCATGTCGTAAACGATAGCACTAGGATGTGTCGTTTGAAAATTAAAAGTGACTTTATTTTCATATACTCTCAGAAAAAGAAGAAACCTAGGACATGACATCCTGTTGTGTCGTACCAACCTTTAAACCAAACCTGCTGATTTAAAATACGTAAACGATCGGTCAACAATAAAATTCTCTCATATTGCGAATGTTAGTGATCAATTGACGTCCTAAAACTGCGGCCAGACACCGGAAGACGAGCAGCGTCCTCTCACTAATCGGTGAGCCACTGCGATCCCCAAGCCGCCTGCCAAGCGTGGGGCTTATGGCACCTCCCCCCCCCCCCCTTGGGGGAGGCCTTTGTTCAGCAGTGGACTTCTGACTGATGATGATGATGAGTGATCAATTACTGCCAATAGGTGACCCCAACTGCTTGCCTTCTGGAATTTAAAACTAAACAAATAACAGGCTCTAGGTACCCGATAAACTACAAATAAAAAAATTGTTAATATGTAATGTCTGTAAAGTTAATCCGAAGGGACGAGGCCGCTACCCAATTTTATTGCTCTAAAATGTTTTATTGGATACTAGCTTATCCCGCGACGACATTTTATGATTTATTTAGGAGCAATTTATTCAGATGTATAATCAAATGGTATGTGTCCTTCGCGTAAAGCCAACATTTTTTTGTTGGTGACATAATGCACTTATGACCAATAAATTGTTTGGCAAACTTCAGTTGTTGTAGTTGGCGCAATTCCTTAGGGTCGAAGCAGCTTCATCGACACGGTCGAGCTGCAATAATCATGATAGGTGCTCGTAAACGGAATCGATTCTATTTTGACAGCTGTTCTAATTGTCGAGCGAAATGATATTTAGCGCCATGGGCTTATTTGAACTGTCAAAATTGAATTGATATCAATTAATAGTGTGTATTTCAATTCCCAATGCATGGCTACAATAATTAAGAAAGTACTAATATTCAACAATAGATGGATGGGATACGATGAATGTGTGAGAGAAGACTAAGTATTCTACTTAGGCCCCCTGGTAATCCACGACGCTCACTATTCCTCTTGAACAACCATCATGAATTTGGGATTACCAATCCATTTGACAAGCATTTTAAAACTATAGCATGTTACCTTAAGATCGTTTATTTGACTGGGAAAATAGCTAGAGGAAGTTCAACAGTTGGTTTTTCTAGTAGGATGCTGATGTACGTGCTAAAAAAAATATTCTGATGTCTCAAAATGGTAGACTATCGTATATAACCTTGCTACATAAACCCAGCTTCCTCTTACTCTCTCTCTTTCTCTCCACAGCATTTTAAGATTGAGAGAATCTCGTTAATATCTACGTATTTCGATCTTGGTCCACGGGGTCACAGTTCCTTAATATATTTAAATAAAATAGTGAACAGTGGTTCCTAGGTAGATTGGGGACAATTTTTTGCCGTAGGTGCAGAATGCACTGGTACTGGCATAAATCTAAATCAAAAAGCGATGATCCTCCATTTGCTTTGTTTAAAAATACCAGCCTGTATTTTTAGTATACATACAGGAAAAAAATTCTGATGTCTCAAAATGGTAGACTATCGTATATAACCTTGCTACAGAAACCCAGCTTCCTCTTACTCTCTCTCTTTCTCTCCACAGCATTTTAAGATTGAGAGAATCTCGTTAATATCTACGTATTTCGATCTTGGTCCACGGGGTCACAGTTCCTTAATATATTTAAATAAAATAGTGAACAGTGGTTCCTAGGTAGATTGGGGACAATTTTTAGCCGTAGGTGTAGAATGCGTTAGTACTGGCATAAATCTAAATCAAAAAGCGATGATCCTCCATTTGCTTTGTTTAAAAATACCACCCTGTATTTTTAGTATACATACAGGCTGTTTTATTATGTCGTAACGGTTCACTAGCGAATTTATTGATTTTGGTCAAGTGTTCAATAGTTGTATTCGACTTCCCCAAGGGATTGAATAAGCAGAGTATTATCGGGTCAACCATTTGCATGACAATTGTGTGTATTATGGCACCATTCTAGTACAATGCGTTGTCATCGTCTTTTGGGAATATCCTATGTTCAACAGTATTTTCAAGCGGCTCCCGAAATAGGACAGAGGTTTTTTCTCTTTTTTTGACAACTAATAGAATTGTCAAGAAATGAAGAGCATCTTTCTGAGAGATACCAACAAAGTATTACGACATTCAAAATATTTTTCTTTAAATGTTGCGTTTAATAGTTTTCCTTTATGGCTACAATTAACAAACACATGGCACATGCACACACAACCAAACTCGAAACAACTATCTGTAGTTCATAAAAATATTTGTTCCGTGTGAGGTCGAACCCGCAACACGAAGTGCAGTAAGCCAATCGGTTAGCCACTGCGCCAACCATGTCATCATGAGAAAAGTTTTGACGTCTCACAGCGATTGTTTAAATTATGATGTACAGTTAGCATCAAAAAGATGTATACATGTAGCGATATTCAAAAGTTTTAGAGGAAATAATGATTGAAATCTTGACTAAGTTCATACATAGTATCTGTGGATACATAAAGATACATAGCAATTTAAATTTTATGATTTTAACCAATACATTTCCAAGAGTAAGCGTTTGAATTTCGCTACATGTATACATATTTTTGATGCTGACTGTACAATATTTTATTCGGCGTTTCGATGAATATGTACGTGCGTGTATTTATAGGAAATCATTTTCATTTACCGATAAAATGAGATACAAAAGTACAACGTATTTAACGAGTCTGATATAAATTAATATTTTGAATAAAACCTTTACAAGTTGATAGAATTATTTATGACAAAAATTGTACAATCACATATTATTGTTAGTAGGGAACCTTTAGGTATTATATACCTCTGAATACACAGAGATCGCAAAACATTGATTAAAGGCCTTTTTACTTTTTACGCTATTCTTGAACCTTTGTTGTTTCTAGAAGGCAGCGAACCGTGTATATTTTTTGTCCATTGCTTTGAATCAAACGTTTTATATATCATTTGGGCTTAAATAGAACATATTTCTATTTAGTGTTCAGTGGAGTCAAATTTAAAAGATACAAAGGCGTTTTAAATTTGACGTACCATTTTATAAAGATGTTTGAGGCTTTCCCTAATTTCGAATAGGACGCCTAAATTGACCTTTCGTAAATGATTGTCTGTAATCAAAGTCTTTTAACCTTTGAACTCTGCTTGCCTACAATGGTGGCGTTGAAAAATATTATAATAATTCAGCCAATTACTCCCCCACTGTTAGGAACTGTCCTTCCTCTTCTCAGAATGAGAAGGGAAGGGCCTTTAATTTTATTTCATTTCTGCTCGCCTGGTATGGGTTGACGGACTACACAGACTATCGAAAACTTTATGGAGCCCTCTTAGGTGTGCATGTTTCCTCACTGGTACCAAGTGTAATTCTACCTTTACGACACTGTCATAGAATCATAAAAACGATATTTAAATTGTACTTTCCATCCTTATCCTGTGAGCGGGCAGGACCCGCTAAGCCTAAACCTTGAAGCAATTTCATTCGATTTATATTAGCATTAGAGATCGCAATAATACCGAGTAAGCGAAAGCTTTAATCGACTGAACAACCTGCTGCGTTCCGATATAACGACTTATGATAACGAGACGATTAGATGCTTTGCTATAAAAATTATGTTTCTCTCGATATGTGGTACAAAATTTGCGATTGAAATGCTTCCACAAGAAACACAGTGAAGAGATTGGTGAAGGTATATTTAACCTATAAGGCACATTGCTTATGATAAATCTGTCAACCACAATGACCAATAAGCATCTCTTTCTCGCTTATATATTTTTTCATAAGAGAATACAGAATAGCATATTCAGTACCGACAACGTAGTACGGGAGCCGGTCTGCTTTCTAACATAGGTAATGTAGATTTAACATTAGATTTTAGATTAAAAGGTCCAATTTTCTATCTTTGACGGTCAGCCTAGCTGCCATGGAGATCTCAAAACAAACATACCCTGTTTACTTGCATAGACCACACGAAAGGCGAGATCTAATCAAAAACCTAGGCCAATATTTAGTTATGTCCATAACGCCCCTTCCAAGAGCAACAAACTTTATACATACATACTAAAATTTCTTTATACTTACTCACTTCAGCGTTATCATCAGGTAGTGTAGAAGTAGAGTTAGCGTTAGGGCAACCGCTTCCTAATGCTACATTTTATATGAAAACTTGACGCTGCGTTATCAAAGCGTTGACGTCCATATACATAGTTTTTAGCATTGACATAATGTTAACCCCAGAGGTGCTCAATGCTCTTCTAATTGCCAATCCTGAATGTGAGGTGTTTACGGACGGTGTGAAATTATACGAGTATGTTTGGTGTTTTGCGAGGGAAAGTATGCGAGGATGTCTTCCATTGTATGTTATTATAAAAGTATTTTTCATACGAAGTACATTTATATTTCTATTTTAATTAATGCAATTGGTCTGTTACCATTTTAATCCTACTAATATTATAAAGGTGAAAGTTTGTGAGGATAGATGGATGGATGGATCTTTGTTACTCTTTCACGCCAGAATGGGTGAACGGATCTGGTCTGGATGAATAGGCTATTTTTTATCCCAATAAAATATACGGGTTCGTAAGCCACGCGGGCGAAGCCGCAGGCGGAAGCTAGTTAACTATAAATAAATAAATGATTTTTCGGCTTTTTTCCTGTGAATAGGCCTTTGGAAGAAATAGAAGTTAAACAAAAGAAATGCCTTAATGGTCTAATAGACGTCGGCGTGACTGCTGCGGGTCAGGTCTCTAATTCGATTTCCGAGTCGGGCAGACTGATCGGAAATTCTTAAGAGCACATAGTTTGGAAATAAATGTGTGATGGATGGCAATAAGCTCGCCCCCTATTACATGGGACTCAAAAAAGCAATCAATGTATGAGTGCAAATAGTACAACTCTGCCTATCCTTCAGGGAAAACAGCCGTGATGCTATGTTAAGAAGTAAAGAATAGAATGTGTAACACGGAATGTAAGATTTAATCTACACGTCTAAGTAGATCTATATTTAGACTGAATTGTAGACTATTTCCGGTGTTCGTACGAAACAGACAGGAAAATTAGGTTATAGTGGAAAGGCGGGTTACGTGCAAATAGAATTTTCCTATTGTTATTTTGTTTCCAGTTAATATAGAGTCAGGCTTCTAGATAAATAAAAATCAAATAAACTTCCTTATTGGAAGAAAGTCTTATAAGTCTTTACGTATAGATTATGATTATCACTACATATAAAACAAAGTCCCCCACCGCGTTTGTCTGTCTGTCCGCGAAAAACTCAAAAACGACTGTACGGATTTTCATGCGGTTTTTACCAATAGACAGAGTGATTCATGAGGAGAGTTTAGGTGTATAATTCGTTAAGGTTTTGTGTAAATTGGTTGAAATATGACGATGATAGTTGAAGATGTCGGAAAAAATCATGCTGACTGGGAGCTTACTGGCGTGCGCCGAGTAAATGCTCCACGTAACAGACAGATACGAAACTATGACGGAAAAAAATGAAGGCGTATATGCTCTGCTATCCGTTTGAAGCCGGGATGGGTCGCTAGTTTATATATATAAAACACAATACTTGTTTTCACACATGTCCGTTATAGACTTTCAAACCATCTAACCGATGTGCCTCAAACCGGTTTCATTAGAAAGACAATAATGCGAAAATAGTTTTAGACCACTAAAGCAATGCATTTTTTTTAGAGTAGTAGCATACTATATTCTTGGCATAATCTATAAACGGAAACCGAAAAACAAGCAATTGACAATTTTATGAAATAGCTAGGTATTAGCCGAATAGATCATTAAAACATACAAGGATCTGGATGGGGATAAAAAAAGCGTGTGTACTTATTTACATTTATTAACCCTAAAATAACAGTATCGTTATACCCTAGGAATAAACCAGCGAAAAATACCTAGTTACAAACAAAACCGTATAATGAGGAACGGATGTATTAACTAAAGTGTACTCAAACACGAAACCCTAGATCTTATCAAAACCAATATTCAGCCTCAACGTAGAACATTTCCATTTCGCGTATAAACCGTATTTATTTTTAGTACATTGAAAAATGGCGCTATAAATAACCGGGTGAAACAAGTACGTTAAGGGGAATGTTACGTTTAATTTTGTTTTACAGATAATTCGATTATTAAAATAATGAAAATTTTATAAAAGAAAAAAATTATAGGTAAAATTGCCAGAGGACGTCACTATTTTTACTGTAGTACATTAACTAATAGAGGGGACCCGGGTACGTCTTAAAACTGCGGCCAGACACCGGAGGACGGGCAGCAGCGTCCTCTCACTAATCGGTGAGCCACTGCGATCCCCAAGCCGCCTGCCAAGCGTGGGGATTAGGCCAAACCCTCCCCCCTTGAGGAAGGCCTTCGTTCAGCAGTGGACGTCTTCTGGCTGATGATGATTATCTAATAGTGATGTTAACTGACCAGACACTGTCATTTTATTTACTTCCGAAGTTGTTATATGTCTGTTGATGTACGAATGGTAGATTGTTAATCAAGGGCCAGAAGTAATACATAAGTACATAGTTTCACACGAAATATTTCGCAAAGAAACACGTTTGGTCGATTTTATTTGACATAAATGATACACTTTGAATATATGTGATGTAACAAACATTGATGCTTCAACTATCTGGAATGTTAAACAAAAAAACGTATTAAATTATGTAGTGAATGTATAACTGAGTGACTCATTGGTCTAGTGGTTGCAAGCGCGACTGCTGAGCGTGAGGTCCTGGGTTCGATTCCCGGTTCGGGCAAAGTGTTATTGGGTTTTTCTGTATGGAAATTCTCAGTAGCAGCACGAAGTCTGTTCTGCCCGGTAGATGGCAATAGGCTCGCCCCCTATTACATGGGACTCAATAACAGCATTGGCGAAATGTGGGTGTACAATAGTACACCTCTGCCTGACCCTTCGGGGAATACAGGCGTGATGCTATGCTATGAATAAGTAATGAAAGAAAATATCAGTAAATTACGTTTAAACAAAAGCAGTATTCCCTTTAATAACAAGTCGGGAGTCCCATCAAGCAATAGATCTTTTTTCTCAAGATATCGGCTTTGGGTTCCAATGTTTAAGGTTGCGGTCACCTTAAACAGTGCTTTACTTTTGGAGCATTTTTTTACTTGTATTGTACTCCTAATAAATGTGCATAAAATAAAGGAGTAAATTGGACTTTACGAGTTTGTATTTAATTGTATTTTTATTAATACGTATTAATTGATAAAACATTTGTCAGGTGTGGGGTTCGAACCCACGCTCCCTCTCGGGAACCAGAGCTTAAATCTGGCGCCTTAGACCACTCGGCCAACCTGACATGAAATACAACATCTAAAATAGTCTTCTTATTGACTTGCTAGCAATTATTTGAGTCAATAAATTGGTGGTTTTATTCAAAAGTTTGCACTATTATGACTATTTCAATATCCATGGTGGCCTATACATAAATCTCTATAGTAGTTAAGCTAACCGTTCAAGAAAGGAAGAAGATTTTCTTCTTAGTAATTGGGATCTGATTTTTAAGCTTACTGAAACGACATAGGGTTATTGAAAGTATGTTTTTTTTTTTTATAATTTACCCAAATGTCACGTTCTGTATATACTTATTTATGTACTTTGTAATAGGTATGGGTAATAAACTTTTAATATACAAAATAAAATTAACATCGTCACTAATTGCGTATGGATTTATTGCTTTATTGGCACTAAAATTAAACCCGCGATGACTAACGTGATTGAATTTGTTTACACAACATCCGGGATTCATATGAACTATTTATTTTTGGTCAAATTAACTAATTGATTAAAAACCGGAATAAACAAGTGGAAAGTATACAGTAATAAAATAAAGCGAGCATCATACAAGTAGGGTTGCCACGTATGAATTTATGATAACCAACTTTTTGTAATATTGCAATGGATTTCTTTTAGTCTGTATATATATATTTTTTTTATTTACAAATATTTGCACAATTGACCATAGTTAATTCATTAAACTACGGAAAGGCTGGGTGCGGCCAGCGCTTACAATAGACTCTGTATAGTGTTTATTTTGCGTCGGTTAACAGGTCAAAGAACTTATACGATTCTCATAATTGGTTGCAAAATGACGAAGATAAAATTAAACAGTTGGTTCTCTATAGTAAGAAAATCAAAGGTTTATTTTAACTGATATAATAACTGGAACATGCACACCTATATCTAATAATCTAAATTGCACATTTAAAAATTAAACTCGATTTTTCTGAAAAATTAAAATTTCAGTCACAACTTCTTTTATGATGATTTGTATCTTTATTCGCTAATTACATATTTATCTTGTTGAGACTGACTGGACTTGACTTCTGTCCAAAAGCATTTCAGTGGCGACAAGCTTCTGAGTTATAATAATCTGTATAATACCCTTTTCCGTGTAATATTTATGCATTTTAATTTTGGCCGTTGTATGAGGGTATTTCAGTAAATCGCTGTTTGACGCGACGCCGCTTCGGCCGGATTAAGCAGTAGATTTGATTTACGCGTTGAGCCGAATGGACGTTTCCGAAAACTCCGATCGTATTATCAAAGTCAGCATGTTTACCTAGTTTTTGTAGACTCAGTAGTTCAGTGCAGTGATTTGTGAATTTAGGACTTATCAGAAATCGATCTAGACTTTGCAGTGTATCTCTTGTGCTGTATACCTCGTTCCCTTAGTTTGGAAAGGTAAGTGGATTTTGATTTGATGCCTGGCAGACCGCATGCATGAATATTTTCCATCAAAAATACTAAAAGTCAGCTATTATTATTTCGATAAAAAAATGTTATAGGTAACAATAAAGTTTTAAATTGAAAATGTTTTTAAAGGACGGTGCAAAATTTTAAGCGTGCCAAAAATACCTACCTATTGTGGGGATTAGGGAAATTTTTAAAAGAAAAACAGCGCAACAAAATAAGTTGTTGATTGAATAAAGGTATATTCTGAGAAGGGGCCTGTGCCCTGCATTGGGCTGAAATATTTTTACATTGATTATATATTACAGTTCAAACGGTAGATAATTTCTTTCTTACAGTTATTCTTTATTGAAATCAAAAACGAAACTATTACTTCTATCACTACATATTATAAAACAAAGTCCCCCGCCGCGTCTGTAGGTCCGTCTGTTCGCGATAAACTCAAAAACTGCTGAACGGATTTTCATGCGGTTTTCACCAATAGATAGAGTGATTCATGAGGAAGGTTTAGGTGAAGGTATGCTCTGCTACCCGTGCGAAGCCGGGGCGGGTCGGTAGTTATTTGTATATGCATTTGGGAGTTAGCTCTCCACCTACCACGACTTACAAAAAACTTTTACATTACCTACTTACATTATAATTATTTCCATTCATGGTGTTGTTATTTGGCTAGGTTAATTTAGTTTTCACTTAGCCAATAGTACCATTAAAATATTTTATAACATTACCTGTATCAATTTTACTACCACCAATTACTTATGCTCATTAAATTGGATGATATTAAACTATAAATGTATGTGAACATGTTAATTAGATTTCCCGTTATCATAAAAGTTGCCCAATAAAACGTTTTATCAAAAATTTAAGTGGATGAAGGTGATGTCGCTAGTATCAAAATATTTGCCTACACTTTTCATTCACACTGTTATAAAATCGAAAGTAGCTCCGTTTGTAAGTTCGTTACCTCATCACGCCTAAACTATTTAACCGATCGTAATGAAATTTTACACAGAGGTAGTCTAGGCTTATTCTTACTATTTTTACATTGTAAGAGTATTTTTTATTTTATTTTATTATTACAAATTGCTACATGTTCTTTAAAATAACTTCAACTCATTGTAAACCATTTTTTTGAAAAGAATATCCATAGTCTTTCTTGCCGGTCTCTTCTCCATAGGACCAACCCACTTCGGAACCGTGCGTCTAGATTCATAACGTTTTAAAGGTGCCTGCAAAGGCCCATTTGAAATAAAAAACTTTGACTTTGACTTTGCAGCAAGGCAAAAATTAGATATGAAATACAAAAGCATAGACTAATAAAATCCGCCATATGGTGGAAGGTGAAAATACAAGAATAAAGCGACCGGCATATTACTGTATCACGTTGTGTGGTGCCGTGACGCAGGATTGACCAATCAAACTAATCTGTTTAGTAGTGCGTCATATCAGAACGAGTTTTGATTGGCTAACATCGCGTTAGAAGGCACTTATACGAGATACCTGAGTAAGATGAATCCGGCTTAAGTTGTCAAGTTAATAAGTAAGGGCGTAGGTTGGTTGTACTTGGTTATCAGTATGCATGTGGATGGATACAAGAGAAGAGATAGACCCAAGAAAAGATGGATGGATTCTGTGAAAAATTGACATGGTGTACAAGAAGGTGAACTCTGAGATGACGTGTGATAGATATGAATGGAAGAAAAAGACATATTGCGCCGACCCCAAATAATATTGGATAAGGGCAGGAGAATGATGACAATGATGATGTAGTTTTACTTGGAGATGCCAGGATCAGGACTCTCATGTAGTTGTTGTTGGGTCCTAAATGCCCATGTTTTGGAACAGGTACAGAGGGTATACTGAATCTTATCCTAACGAGGAACACGGTCGAAATAATTTCCATTAAAATACATTGAAAGCTTATTTCAAAGTTTTACATTGCTTACAAAAGTTGTTGAAAATTCAAAGATATTGTTCGATGAAATATTTGTTTAATAAAACTCAAAGACGTCTCGTAGCAATAAACTTTACAAATTTGCAGATAAAAGGGAGACATTCAATTGTTTTATTTATTTGTGAACCTTTTATAATTAGATTGTTTCTCTGTAAAGTCTATGTCAATATCTTAATTAATTTAGACTTGTAAGGCGATATTTTGATATTTACGTATGACAATAATGTCAATGGGATCGATAATCTAACGGGCGATGACTGGATATTTTGAGGTCGTAAGTTCGAATAGTGAAACCACTCTGAACTCAAGTAAAAAGTTCAGTACAAACGATTACTTATTTCTGATGACATTTAGAAAGTTCGAAATTTGAATAATAGTCATGAGACGAGATAACGCTGCAGATATTTGTCTTCAGAGATTACTTCGAAAAATCAAAAATCAAAATGGAGTTTGTTTGAAATCCTGGGTTTGATTACCGAGTTGGCCGAAGTGTTACAATTACTTACTACAATAGAATCTTAATAGCAGCTTGGATTTTAGAATTGTTTTGTAAACTCGTCCTCTATCACATGGGACTCGCCGATGCTGTTACTAGTGCTTGTGCCTTGGGAATACAACCGTGATGCTATATTTATATTACGGCATTAAATTCATTATTTTCAACTTTTATTATAAAGCCAGCCAACAAGTCAACGGCATGCCTAAAAGATTTTATAACGATATATTGCCCACACGTGTTCTTTCTAGAAATATTTTTATTCATCATACTGTTACGTTCCGAAGTTTGTAAGTGCGTAAAAAGCTGATGTTGGAGGCAATCTGGGTCAGGATATTACGATCACGGCTTATAAGACATACAATTGGTAACGACAGTGAAAAATAACTTTTTGGGGCAAAGTTTTTGCTTGACAAGAAAAAAAGTGGTTGAACAGCCGCGTCAAGTCCGATGACAGTTTTTGAAAGTTTTGTTTCGTTTTTTATAGAACGATAATGAGAATCAAATTGATAATATAGAACGAAGCATGATTCATTTTTATATTCTTTTAAGTAAATAATCGACAAGTAGATTCACTTTTCGGTAATTTTGAATTATTTTATCAGATTTATTGAAAATTAAAAAATATTAAAAAATATTTCAAAAAAATAAGTACAATAGTTTAACTTAACCTATGAGATAAAAAAAGAATACTTATAGAATTTGTAATTTTTTTATGAGTTGAGTTATTAAACCACTGTGCTCAACTCATCGGACCGGATTGGGGACCAATCCCCACACTAGGCATGCCTGTATTGTGGGATCCCAGGAATACGAGTTCACATTTCAGTGTTGTCGTTCTTAACATACTGTTGCACAAGTCGATAAAGTTACGCTATTCACTAATAAAGAATAACAAAAAGCCAAGAGCGTGAGTTTGAAAACACCGTAAAGAAACCTGCACACCTGAGACACCAAGAACTTTATTGAGTCGCCATCAACAAGTTCTCCACGGTGTATGTCGCGCACCAAACGTATTAGGCTAGCGCACTGGTACTTCACCATTCTCATTCTGAGAATAAGTCGTACTCAGTAGTGCGAGAGTAACAGGCTAGGTGCAGAAGCTAAAGACTTTTACTGCGAAGAGGTTGGTGTTCACCCGTGTCTCATTCTGAGTTTATGAAGCCGTAAAGTGAACAACGTAGCATAACTAGGGCCACAGAGCACACGAGAGCCATTCCTGGTAAACTTACGGTCTCTGTTTATACGGAATTATGGATATTACATCTGTATGGTGTAAGCCCGGCTCATAAGCGGCGTTAGCGCTGTGCTAATGTCATTTAGTTTTATGAAACTGTGGGAACATACACGTATGAGTTGATTTTTCAATGATCAGATAACTTTTAACTGAGGAATGAGTTTTGCGGTTTGAAGCTGTTGTATAGAAAATATTCAGTGGTCGAGAGATCGACTGCCACTGGTCCTGCGCCTGATCTCTCTCCGGTCGTGTCGGATTGCCGTCCCATCGGACTATGAGACTGAAGGAATAGAGAGAGCACCTGTGTTTGCGCACACACTTGTGCTCTATAGTATCTCCTGCGTAGTTGGCTAATCTCCGGTGAGATTGGCCGCCGTGACTGAAATCGGTCAGGAGGACATTATCATTATTATTATAGAAAATATGTTAAACCGCCATACTTAAAATTATTTATTTTTCAGGTATACATACTTTTTCTGACAATTGAAAAATGGGCCCTAAACGCTGCAAATCTATAAATATAAAAAGTTATATATTGTATATAAAAGCGAAATACGGAATACAGTCACTACGGCTGACTGAAAATCACGAAAACTTAGTAATAATATAGCTTAGAAACTTGAAATTTGACAGGCAGGTTCTTTATAAAGGTGTAAGCAGCCGCTAAGAATTTGCGAAATCCAACGTCTAACATGGTAAAATATGGCAAGGGTCTCTTCTCAGTTTGAGAAGGGTTAGGCCTTAGTCCACCATGCTAGCCCGGTGCGGGTTGGTGGAATACAGACACCATCAAGAACTTTATGGAGCTCTCTCAGGTGTGCAGGTTTCTTCACGATGTTTTCCTTCACAGTAAACGCAAGTGATAATCAAATTGTGATCTGCACATGATTCAGAAAAGTCAGAGGTGCGGGCCGGGTTTGAACTCAGATCCTCCCGCATGGAAAGCAAGCGTTCAACCGTTAAGCTATCACTGCTCTTAGTGGAAATCTCTATACATAATTACAATTTCGAGTTACCTATATATGTCTAAATAACCTATATATAAATAAGTCCTCTTTGACACGTGATAAATTGATGCGTGATTAATATGTCGTTTCAATTTAAAATTATTATGAAGGCAACTTTTGCCTTTAACTTGTTATAGAACTTTTGGGTAACAAAAGAACTAACTTTTGCAATAATAACAAAATAAGTGAGGATGTTGCGACCTACTACACCTACCAAAACAATTATTTTATGTATAGATTTTTTGGAAATGAAAATGAGTTTTATGAAGTAACAGTGAGGGTGATATTTGGTGATTTATTTTAAGCCAAAAACCATTGTACCTACTTTGAGGAATATGTTTGAACAGCGAAAGCTTGACCATATCAATACCTTAAATACACGTGTGCGGTATCTGGATGCCATGGCAGAGAAAACTTTATGGTTACGTTGGAATCACGCGTCGAACTCATTCTATTTACAACCTTAGTTTATAGAGTTAGAGTTGAAAATTGAACTCAAACCACGTCGTTTTACATATTCTTTTTTACGATTCATGCGGAAAAAAAGATAAAGCTAATTTGTGTATTTGATTCAAACCTTGGGTATGTTGTCCAAGGCCGGATATAATTATATCTAACTTTCCTGTTGATTTTGAGCTAGCAACCACAAGTTCGTGTATAAGGTCATGCGATCTCTTCCTGAAGAGTGACAGTCTTGACTGAACTCCTGGAAATTCTCATTGTTCGGACTGATCCCTGCTGCCTCTTTCCGCCATCGTTCTACGCGACAGCAGTTCCATCACCATCATTTAGATGGTTGGCAGTCCACAATTGTGCGTTTCTCGCGAAACTTTCTGCCTCGCACAATAAAACTGTGAAATGATCTGTCGCCTGCGGTATTTCCGGATCAATACGACCTTCAAACCTTCAAGAAAAGAGAGTACTCCTTTTTAAAAGGCCGCACAACGCACTTGTGACTGCTCCGGTGGTGCGGGTGTCCATCGGCGACAGTAATCGCTTACCATCAGGCGATCCGTCTGCTCGCGTGCCGCCTATCGCATAAAATAAAGTAAAATAAAATAAAAGTTCCTCACTAGGATTTTTTGGGGTACGCGTGGGTGCGTTTATAGACACAAATCTCACAAGCACTACCCAGACACGGAACAACTATCTGTAGATCATACAAATATTTGTTCCGTGCGGGAATCAAACTCGTGACACGTAGCTCAGCAGTCAATCTCTTAACAACTGCGCCAACCGTGCCGCCAACATATCTTATTATAGACAGAGATGCTGGATTTATTAGTAAATTTCATGTAAGCTACATAGTTACAAACTCATATATACATTGATAACTGAACTGGTGTCATGTACGCCATTTTAGCGTCAGCGTTGATGCCCAGGATACGTCAGATAGTCGCAGGGTTATGGAATACCCCTATTCCATATGACTAGCGAGCTTATTACCATTACGTATCGAGCATAATTTCAAAATTGGAGCTGCTACTGAGAATTTCAGAAAATCACACACTTTGCCAGTCCTGCGAATCAAACCCACGATGCTCAGCAGGAGTAGATGTAACCACTTTAAAATACTAATATCTACTATTTTCTACATGAGTTTAAATAATTTTTCAATTGGCATTACAATAGTTATTAGATTAATATGGTACGTATATTTGCCTTCAGAACCAAATTTAATTCAGAACCAAATTGTTTCTAGTATAATATTTCTATCTCACGAAGACGTGTCACGTGACTTTTAAGTCTATGACCATAAAGGTTAAAATGGAATAATTCATCGGCCTTCGTAAGAATAACTATACGTCTATTTTATTGTAAAACATAGCATCACGCCTGTATTCCACCCTTCGTCGTAATCCTTCGGGTAAGGCATAGGTGTGTTAGTGTACACATTTCGCCGATGCCGTTATTGAGTCCCATGTAATAGGGAGCTGCTACTGAAAATTTCCATACAAAAAACCCAATAACACTGCTCGACCCGGAAATCGAACCCAGGACCTCATGCTTAGCAGTCGTGCCATATGGTAGCCGAGATCGTGACCACCAGACTAATAAGGAGGTACATTCGTTTATTTATTTACTTTTAAAAATATGTTACAGTACGTTCAAGAAAGAACAAAAATAAGATAAGCTTGTTTACATTTTCGCTGTTACAGGTAGAAACTTTTCACTGTTCACAACAATACTATACATATATTATGTTCTACAGAAATTGTTGGGTATTCTGAAAGACAGTTTGAAAGCCAAACAAGATTCTTTTATGCCATGCTCTCATGCTCGTAAGGGCTAATAAGGAATTGTAAAAGCCTTTTTGTATAAAAAGTAATGGGACATGATAATAGGTTACGGATCAATGGAAAGGGGTAAGTTACCCACGTATTAGGGAAATTGGTTTGCTTATGAGGTTGGTAAAAACTGGTTTGAACTCGATAATCCCGCGTGGCAATCATAACAAGATTTATAGATAGGTCTGGTCTTTGTGGCTGTGACGAGATGTGTAAGTTTAGAGCAAAATTAAAAAAAAAGGGCATGTACGCTTATTTTGGATTATTGTATTATCAAAGGAGTGGAGCCAAAAACATTGGTAAACCCCAATTTGGCATCAGTAAGCTAGTCAAAAGTTGATAAAACTAGAATACCTAGAAATTCTCGCCAACTCGTTTCATTACCTATCTACAAGGACGGTAAGCACGTACTTACTTTCGTGATGTGTTTTTTGGACGCGGTAACATGGCCGGATTCGGCGTAGTTTAAGAGTTTCCGAGGCACACCATTGAATATTGAAGTGGACCCCTGTGAGCCTAGCCGATAATAGTGCGGCACATCCCTTCCTCTACCCCACGTGGAGTATATTTCATAAGGATTCTTACCACGTAAACAGAGAGACAATTTTTGTTCGATATAATGATATTCTTTACCTATAAATATATATGCGAAAGTTAGTTTATCTGCTGTTTCTATAACATTTTGCTGGCTCGATTTCCGCATTGATTTTGATGATATTTGGCACAGAAGTAACAAAATGCTGCTGATACGGCAAGTCAATACTATTATTCATAATCTTCAATATTTATTCAACCTTCTGATTCTGATCAAGAAAAATAAGAAAAAGTTTCCCTTTTGAGAACTGATTAATATTCCTCAGATACAAAAAAATTCTTAACTCAACATTTTTTTACGTTCCTTAATTACTATGGTAGTCGATTAACGTATTCAATCTGTACCAGGAAGGGACGAACTAATTAACTTTTTTATTTTACTTTAAACAGGCAAAAACTGGTTGTATTCGGGATTAAGATTCTTCAGGCATACTTTTAATATAGGAATGTTATTTGTTTTAATGAGCTGATCAGAAATTTTCAAATAAATAAACAACAACTTATAGTTAAAAAATATTTTACCTGGAGTTTCTTTGATATTATTAAAGGCGCGTGAAATTTCAAATCAGCAAAAACAAGAAAAATGAAGGAATACATATTTTTAATCGACTTTAAAAAAAAGGATGAAATTTTCAATTTAGTTGTATATTTTTAATGTTTGCTATCTCAGAACTCCGACATTTATTAACCGATTTGGATTTTTTTTGGAGGTTATAATTCCCGTTTGGACCTATTTAAATTTCATGAATAAATACCGCCCCTAAGGGTGAAAAAATAGGGGAAGAAATTTTGTATTGGACTTATAATTGAGTAGGTAATGTATTTATGAGTAATATATAGAAATAAATAAATACGGTTGAAAAAAAAAAATTGCCTCCGTAAGGATGGTAAAACAGGAGATGAGGAGATGCATGTTTTTATGGGCTTTCGTCTTTTATCTTCGGTTTCACCTAGCCGTTGTTTTCTCATGCGAGAAGCGTCCTTACTAGGTCTACCCATCACTCAAAATTGTAAAATAAATAAATTTTATAACAAAATATAAAAACGGAGTTCTAGAAACTCAAAAGCAACGTTATTAACCTCATTAAACTCATAAGCAACACTAACTACACTAACTAAAAAGTAGAAAATAAATGTTTTATGTTACAATATATTGAAGTTGATGCCAAGTAAAACATGCAAAGTGATAAACCGACGCGATTGACAAAGTGCATTTGTCACGTAGTTCGAGGCACAATTCGCCTCGCACTTGAAAATTTCTTTGCGAAGTCGTTGTTTCAAGATAGCTATTATAGCAGTAATTACTTTTGTTTTACTTGGCACCGACTTCAATATTCTTCAACTACTATAGTGTAACATTTTTTTTTCGGTTAGTGTTTCTAATGAGTTTTTTGAAGTCGGTTTTTATTTGACTTTATAATTTTAATAAATTAGAATTTAATTTTGAATCGCCTGACTATTCAAAAAAGTTGCATTAAACATGATGGAAAACAAACAGCGAAATTACAGTAGAATAATGTAACTTTGCCTGTAGTTCTAAATTTGCCTAGGAATAACTCCTAATGACTTACTATATCAAATTGCATTTGCAACGCTAAATAATTTAGGAACTAAAATAAATATTCATTTAGTAGTAAAGTTAAGAATACAAGTTTGTACTACTTTACAGATTTAGTACAGGCAAAGTTAGGAGTGCAGGCAAAGTTCCACCATTCTACGATACTCCATTTGTGAGGCAGATTTATCTTCATCTACCCCCATTTTTTATTATTTTTTAACAACACGAAATACTACCTTCCCGTCACTGGGATCGTAAAATTCCAGACTGAAAATGTTGCAATATTTTACCCGGTTATGCAATATTATGCCCGGTAATAACCGGGTCCGTATTCAACACTGCTAAAAAAGTAACAAAGGTGTTTCAAGCTTACAAACGTACAAAGGTCTGCAGTGGCCTAATAATGGACGAAATGGACATATTTTTGATAAGAGTCTAGTGGTCGTAGAGACGATTGCTGAGCGTGATGTCCTGGGTTCGATTCCCGGATCGAGCAAAGTGTTACCTATTTGGTTTTCCTTTATAGAAATTCTTATTAGCAGCAAGCAGTCCGTAGGTAAGTGTGCCCGGTAGATGGCAATATGCTCGTACACTATTACATGGTACTCAATAACGGCATCGATGAAATGTGGGTGTACATCTCTACTTAACTCTTTAGGAAATACAAATGAGGTGCTATGTTATGTATTATTGAATTATTTTACGAAATAAAATATTTAAACGAAAAGTAAACACGAAACAAACAAATTGTTAACAATTCGAAATATAAACGCCATTGCTCGAAATTAAAATGGCTATCTGTAATTATTAATACGTTCCAAATTAGACTTGATACTGTTGCAATAAAGCTTAAATCAGGTTAACAACTAACAAGAGTCTGTTACAAAAACAAGGACAACATTTAATCAACACGCAAATAACTTGGAGTTTAACGGTAAACATTGCTTTTTTCATGTAAAATTTGTTGGAAATGTATGACGGGTTAGGGTCAGCGCCGACGGACGGAGTGGCGGCGAAGAGCAGTTTAGAGGTCGCAAAACCCACTGAGCGGCGCGCGGTCGTCGACGCACCGCGCCGATAGCTATGAGAGCCGTCGCGTTACTCCGAACGCCTCCGCGCGACTCTGAGATGCAGCCTAATTACCGATGTAGCGACAGGCGTAGACCGCGCGATAGTTTCTGTCAAACGTCATTTTTGTGTCATATAATGTATTGACTGACAGTACGATTGCTGTCGCGTGACTGTCACGTTGCTGTCGCTTTTTTACGTAATTAGGCTGCGGGTCGCTCGCCGTCATTTTATTTCGTTGTACCAAATACAGTCGTATGCTCAAGAATTTAAATTGTTACTTAATTAGTCTCTTCGCCGCCACTCCGTCCGTCGGCGCTGACCCTTATTTTCATCAAATTTTCATCTGCTTCATTGGTCTAGTGCTACTGCTCTTGGGTTCGATTATCAGGTCCAAGTTTTTATACAACATACCATAGCATCACGCCTGTATTCCCTGAAGGGTTAGGCAGAGGCAGTGGCGTGCGGTGCATAAAGACAAAAAGACACTGCCTACCCTACATAACGCAGATAAATATTTATTATAAGATATTTGAGGTGGCAAATCACATACATCATTATTTAATTGACAAGACGACGAACCAATACCAACATGCAGTCGGTATTATTGGTAGGTAAGCTTTTAAATCTTTCTGCCTACCCTGTCTAAAAAGTCTGTGCACGCCACTGGGCAGAGGTGTACTATTGTACACACACATTTCGCCGATGCTGTTATTGAGTCCCATGTAATAGGGAGGCGAGCCTATTGCCAACTATCGAGCACAGTTCCAGACTCCGTGGTGCTACTGAGAATTTCCATGTAGAAAAATCCAATAACACTTTGCCCGACCGGGAATCGAACCCAGGGCCTCACGCTCAGCAGTCGCACTTACGACCATTAGACCAATGGGGAATTTTGTCCAAGTTTTTCTGTTTGAAAATTCTCAACAACTTAAGTTTAGAATTCCGTCATATGGATGACAATAGGCTCCTACGCATTGTTTCGGACTAAATAACGGAATTGGCAAAATTTGGGTGTACAACAAGTACACCTCTTGCCTACGCTCTAATATTGGAATACAGACTATGTTAATAGATATCCATACAAAAATTAAAGTGGAGAGAACTTCATCAGCTACACCGACAAGAGCCAGGCTCAAATAAGAAGAAGAGACTAGATTTTTAGGTTAAACTAATATAAATAGGTCATATTAATTGAAGTCGTTTTATGATCACAGATACTAACAGCCACCGAGAATAAATTCAAATTAATGTTATTATTGTTATTCGTTCAGTACAATAATGAATAAATCTTCAGTCATCTCAAAGATTTCATTGAGATATAAATTTATCTATACATATAAATAAAATTGGAGTGTCTGTTTGTAATATTGAAATAACCGTTTTTACTACATGCATATGAATATATATACGGTACATACACCAAAATAACATTTTTTACAATTTTTGTCTGTCTGTCTGTCTGTCTGTCTGTCTGTCTGTTTGTATAGGCTAATCTCTGAAATGGCTGCACCGATTTTGACGAGACTTTTATTGGCAGGTAGCTGATGTAATAAGGAGTAACTTAGGCTACTTTTATTTTAGAAAAAAATAGGATTAAGTGCATTTGGTCTTCTTAACTTCACGTAACTTTTATATTTTTTTTTTTAAATGGCCTTTCGCACTGAAATATACATTGTTAAGTTCCGCCATCCACGCGAACGAAGTCGCGGGCACAACTAGTTAAACAATATTCCATTAACTAGCTTCGCCCGGAAATTTCGAGTTCATCATGCAAATTTATTTATGTTAATTTTTCTTATTAGCATAATATGAGTAGGTACATAACATAACATAGCATCACACCTGTATTCCCCGAAAGGTTAAACAGAGGTGTACTAATGTACACCAACATTTCGTTGATACTGTTATTGAGTCCCATGCACAATCCATTCCAGACACCGTGCTGCTACTGAATATTTCCATATAGATAAATCTTATAAAACTTTGCCCGACCCAGGAATCGAACCCACGATCTCACGCTCAGCAGTCGCGCTTGCGACCACATAGACCAATGAGGCAGTCAGATTTCGTTAGTTATTGTAATAAATATAATAGCTAATATATTAACTTTACTATTTTAGTTTCCGATTTGGAGATGCTTGCACTGAAAAAAAAAGATTGTTGAACAAGTGCGAATTTTACTTGTTTAAGTATTTCATGTTTAATCCTAAAAAGAAAATTATAATACCTATAAACCATACATGATTATTAGCGATAAAGTCAACATGATCAAAATATTAATAATCACACATTATTTTCCTAATAACTAACTTGTTTGAAACAGTCATTTCAATTATCAAGTAAGGTTTATTTAAACAACTTCACTGATGAACACGATTAAGAACTTATTTATTTTTAGTATGATATTTGTTTAAATCAGTGATAAAGTTAGCTTTATTGCTAGCAAACAAGTGGCTTTATGTTCCCATATATGAACATTTTACTTGATAAAAGCTAACAAAAACTTTATGGCAGCCATAATATTTTTTTTTCGTGTGGGGAAGCATATGTGTGATATATGTATACCGCAGCTAGATAATTATTACTAAATAAAAATGTCCAAAGTAGGTGGCGCCTGTATTTTGTTCTGGCGCTTGGTAACTGTAGTAACCGGTGGCGCTTTCGAATTGTGACGTATTAGCCACGCAGTAACCAAGCGCGTTCTGGTGGGCAGGACTACCCGTCTTGTTCTTAATAAATCGTCAGTCTGTTGTATGTTATACGCGAGTGTCTCATTTCTATTCCCTAGTGGACGTCCTGAAATTATGATATAGTTACCATCGTAACTATCTTTACAGACTATTATAACGGTTAATTAAAACCAATATTTTGTCGTTTTAGGTAAATTAATAACAAAATTACGAAAATTAATCTAACTGTGTCGCTGAAACAATTTTCTTTATAAAACAGCTTAATTTTCTGCACCGTTAAACATTTTAATTAAATAACCGACGGTAACGGCGATGCTTTCATATTTTTTAATAACTATGTTGGAACTTCGCCACCCGTGGTGTTAGGGCGTTGTTTCTGAACGTTTCATATGTTCCAGCTTTAAAATGAACCTCACAGTAATTTATTAAAGCTGAACTTTATTTTCATTAAAAAATCACATATTGCGTTTACTAATAAAAGGTCAAGGCTATAAAGAGGCGTGTCGGTAGACCGTGGAGGAGATGGCAGGACGAACTTGGCTCTAAGTCAAAAGGTCTAGATATTATGAAGAAAACACAAAGATTTCTCCCATTATTTCTCGACCCTTTCTCATAAAAAACTGAATGGGATGATGTAGGTTAACAGATAACAGCAAGAGGTGATGTCACACGGCTTCTGTGAAACAAATTAATTAAGATCTGCGAGACTGTTTGACTGAAAATTCAATGGACGCGTGGTCTTAAAAAACAAAAATATTATATATTAAAAATTGCTTATTTCTATCCTATATTGGTCAAATAATTCTTTTTAGATGTTAGATGCGTTAAAACCTTTTTGATAGCACGGTTGGCGCCGTTGTTGAGCTATCGACTGTAGCACTACGTGTAGCGGGTTCGATGCCCGTATTAGACAAACAGTATATTTGTATGAAACAAGAATTATTCGAAGTGCTTTTTTTATTTATTTTTTATTCTTATCCGTAGCAGCTATAAAATTACCTAAGTTTTTAAGCTATTTTGCCATTCGTATATTAAGATATTCATCTTAGTTACTGTTTAACAGGTAACACACAATCCAATAAAATCATGAAGCCAGCTTTATACCTGCGTCTACTCAGCGCCTACTCAAAAATTAGAAGCACACTACAAAATTTCCTTTTCGCTCTTGGAAATATGAAGTTTGCTTCATAAATATTCAGAACGATGTTAAAATTAAAAAATAGTAGCAGCTAATACTAACCGTCGTTAGTTTAAATTATATTTTAACTGGAAAAGTTAAGTTTTATAGCTTGAACGTTGTAAAACCACGTACGAGTAACATGGATGTAAATGGCGTGGAAAGTGCTATTAAAGTACTTTTATTACAATAATAAAATACTGAAATGGCAAATAAAATACATTTTGTGGCTTGAAGATGAAGTAAGTTTGTGTATCACTAGCTTTTTCTAGCGACTTCGCCTTGTAGATAACCGGCCTGTAATGAACTCTGGGTTGTACTGAATCTTATACTAAGGAGGGATCATGATGTAAACCTATAGGGTTCTACGCAATCGTTTGATGTAAAACATGCAATAGTTTACATTAATCTAATTATTTTAATGAAGTACTCACGTGATTCACAAGCCAACAGACGTGCAGACAAATATTCAAAAATTCCTCAATAAAAATAACTAGAATTTTATTTAATATTTAAATATAATAAACAAAAATATCGATACGTACATAAACATGGCTAATTGTTAACAAAAGCTATTTTGTTTTACATGTTTTTAGATAAAAATCGCTTATAAATTAATAATAAATGATATAAAAACTGCGTCATTGGTCGCAGGCCGGCAACGCACTTGTGACTCCTCCGGTGTTGCAGGTGTCTATGGGCGACGTTAATCGCTTACCATCAGGCGATCCGTCTGTTCGTTTGCCGCCTATGACATAAAAAAAAGCGCGACTGCTGAAGCTTTCAAAAAGCTTACGTCATCATCAGCCAGAAGACGTCCACTGCTGAACGAAGGCCTCCCACAAGGGGGGGGGTTGCCATAATCCCCACGCTTGACAGGCGGCTTGGGGATCGCAGTGGCTCACCGATTAGTGAGAGGACGCTGCTGCCCGCCCTCCGATGTCTGGCCGCAGTTTAAAGACGTACCCGGGTCATGGCTTACGTAATACCAGCATATTAGAATACAAGGGCTTTACAAGGGTAGCGATGCGCTTTTCAGTTCATTTATTGTCCGATAGAGGGCGAACCCGGAAGCGTTGGTAGTCTTACCGCTGACCGTCAATATATGACACAAAAATGTCGTTTGACAGAAGCTGTCGCGCGATATACGCTTGACGCAAGCGGATCGCTGCATCGGTAATCAGGTTATTGTATTTTTTTTTTGTATTTCCGTACAGAAAAACCCAATAACACTTTGACCAAGAAAGTTTTATTGGGTTTTTGAAATTCTCAGTAACAGCAAGAAGTTTGGAACTGTGCCTGATAGATGGCAATAGGCTCGCGCCCCATTAAATGGGTATTAATTCGGCATCGGCGAAATATCAGTAGTATACCTCTGCTTTACCCTACGGAGAATACAGGTGTGATGTTATGTGTTATAACAACTTATGTGATAAAATATAAATAATGAGCTCTTTCGCTCATTCTGCAGCACTCGGGCGGTCTCATGCGGATTGAAGATGCATAGGTACCTATATAAAATTTTATTATCAAAACATAAACATCTCACTAGGTATTTCCAACTACATTGGAGTCGGCTTCCAGACTAACAGGTTGCAGATGAATATCAGTATTTTACACGGAGCGACTGCCATCTGACCTCCGCCACCCAATTACTTGGAGACACATAATTATACTCGTAGGTTAGAATGGTTTTCAGACGTTTTAGTCTGCTGACACCAGTAACGACAGTCATAGGTCTTCGTATGACACCCGGGACCAACTGCTTAACGTGCTTTCCGAGTCACGGACGGGTCTCGATATAAAAAAATTGTCATCCGAGGACTGACCGCGTCATGCGCTGCTTAACCTCTCAGATCTCCCGATTTGCGCGGTAGCTATCTAGCATCAAGTACCCCGTCCCTCACTAATGTTTAATATGTTTCTTAATATGATATTATCACCAATGACAACCAATTAAAAGTTTATTTTACCTAAGCTTAGGTAATTTTACCAATGCGATGTTTGAAAGCTTATTTGTTCTAAAATTACGCGTTATAAATTTATGTACGAGTACATATGCTCGACGCTACGTCAAATCAACACTATATCTTTATTTCATCAAAACACTGTATCATACAAAAAAATATTTTCATCCAACGCAAACATTGTGATAAATTTATAAATCATGGGTAATAAAGGTAATAAGATAATCATGTTATATATTCTGGTACAGAAATTATATTTTCCCATTATTTGATATTGGAAGCCCAAGATAATAAAATATTATGCGCTTCCACGTCTCTGTTATTTAACAACCGTTCAAGTCAGTGATGCAGTTTTAATACAAGCTATTTTTAAGTTTAATATTGTAAATTTTAATATCATGAACTTCAGTTGGTTTTACCGTAGCCGAGAAACTATATAGGCTTACTAAAGAACTTAAAACAAGCCGCCAAGAGCCTTCAGGCTCACGTCCACAGCTACTTAGGTCTGACTAACTTCATTAACACCTTCTTACTGGCGCTAATGGTGATGAAAACATACGCGTGTCAAAGTATTTGGCTGTTTACGTTTATAATGAAGTATCATGGGAGATTACTTGAAAGGGTACTTATAATTATTTTTATGCAAGTAGCTTTGCCCGTAACTATGTCCGCCTAAAAATATTTTTCATACAATCTTTATTTTTACCCCAATTTCAGCCCCTCAGAGGTTGAATTTCTAACAAAATTTTCCTTTTGTAAACTTTATATAGTTTTTGAGATAGTGAGAGGTATCACGCTTTTAATAACTATATCGATTTAAAAAAAAAAACTTGCAAGTAAATTTATATATGTTTTGCCATTTTCTAATTTAAAAAACGCAATTTAAGTAAAGCTGTTGCGTTATGGATAAAATTACAAAAAAAAGAATGTACTATCATTTTATTTTGGTCTAGTCTAGTCATAGTAAAGATTTGATTTACTATTTACTATTTTATAGAGATGTCATGTTAGCGACTCTAATCTCTAATGTAACCAAGTTAAGAACTAAAATCACTATCATGAAAATTTACTTTACTTTGAAATTAAATAGTAAGAAAACTCATGATAGCGGAACTGCTGGCAAAATAAAATTAAAAAATCATGAAAACCACCCACATGGATTTTGACAATTCGTGTTAGTGAGAAAGGTCAAGAAAAGTTCAGACAGCGCTTGCAGCTTACTCCAGTACACGGGAGCTCTTCTTTGGACTCGTAATGATAATTGGATGTCAAAACACCAAATTAACACGGTACGATACCAATTACATTAATTCATTAAGAAGAAATGTAAGAGAAGTCAAATTTTCAATGAAGATTCTTCTTTTGTCTTGTTGGTACAAGATGTCCCGTAGTGGAAAAATGAACCAGTCACTATTGCCAGTTTCGACGCTGACTGCCTAGGGTGCTCCAGACGATCTCAGGGTTCGACACTCTCGAAGGCTAAGTGAGGATGAGTTGCTTTTGTTCATGCGAGTTCAGTTATAGCTAGAGAATGCTGCTCCACATTTTCTAATATCGCAGAAGCACTAAAAGTTCACTCCCACTAATATTTACAACAATTTTCGATGTTAAACAATTGGCTCGTGCTCTTGCATGCTTACTTAGTTTTATACAAAACTCCCGAGCTGACTTTTAAGTAACTCCAAAGTAACTTGAAGAAGTAATAAAACTTTATAGAAGTCACTCGTAATGGCAAACGTGTGGCAATCCAAGTCTAAAGGGAACGTTTTCTTCAGTCTTTTTTTATATTTAATATTTTGTGTTTTATTCAAAGTTGTTTCAGAATTCTGATAGACTGCCTCATTGGTTTAGTAGTCGCAAGTGCGACTGCTAAGCGTGAGGTCCTGGGTTCGATTCCCGGGTCGGGTAAAGCGTTATTGAGTTTTTCTGTATGGAAATTCTCAGTAGCAGTAAGGAACTGTGCCCGGCAGATGGCAATAGTCTCGCCCCCTATTACATGGGACTCAATAACGGCATCGGCGAAATATGGGTGTACATATATTGTACACTTCTGCCTAACCCTTCGGGGAATACACGCGTGATGCTATATTTCCGGGTTCATTGAATTTTACGAATCGACTTTGTTATCTAAATCTATGGTTGGAACAACTTTGAAACCTTGGAAATTGTAAATGTAGCAATTTATTAACAGAACAACAGTACAAAGAGGTAGGTTATACAGGATTCCCAGATATAGTAACTTTAACTAATTAGTTCTCTTAAACTAGAGTTTGCTTAATTAACGTATTGAAGTGGTATTAATAAAGCTAGAAGTAAACTTGCAGAACTTCGCTGGAGCAGCACTTACGTACGCGAGTAGATGTTAAATGTCGATTTCAAGTGTTGATTAAGCTTCCATGAAGACCTACACAGTTACTGAATTTCAGAAATCAGACTGATTTGCACAATCCTTAAATATACCTTTATAAAACACACGATGTCTTTCAAAAAGGTCAGGTGCGCAGTACCCACAACCGGCGTTCATGTATGAAACGATGCATGAATGTAGATGAAGCAAAAGGGTTATGTAAGGATCGTAGCACGCGGCGCTCCGTAGTTTCTGCCTACCCCCATGGGAAAAAGGCGTGACTTTATGTATATAAAATAATACACCTTTTTAGAAACAGGATATTCAGAAATGTGTCTACTATTATACACCCACATTTCACCGATGTGAATATTGATGTGTTAAAATGGCTGCGGAGTCGATGTGGCGGCGCCAACTCACCTCGGCGTCCGTCGCGTCTCTACTCCTGCAGTAAAAGAATCCCCATTTTGATTCTTAAGAATAGGTAAAGAATTCCTTGACTGTACCCAAGTCTTGGTTTTATGAGCCTCCTCACTAATATCAAGTTGTATTACTGACAAAATTAATTGGTATAACAGATGATACTCATTTAGTTTCTAAATTACCTCATTTGTACAATATTTTGAATTCTTTATTAAGTAAAATAAAAGGTCTCATTCGTCACCAAATTTATTAGCTTGATATTTATTATTATATTAGATACAATTAACACAATATGCTGGCTGTTATAAGCAAGGGTTTTGTAAGCAGGTTTAATTAAAAGCTTAGCTCAATAACACAAGAAATAATAATACACGAATCACATTTTACTTTGTTTTAACATTGGTCTGATGAAAGCATTAAAATAATTTCCTAGAATCAGTGGTTATGTAGTTATATAACTGCCTTACGTAGTACAGTTCGATTCCCACATATAACAAATGTTTGTATGGCCTACAGATAGTTGTTCTGTATGTGAGATCTGTTTGTAAACAGTATGGTACGAAGAATTGTCACCAGAATTGTAAAAAAAATGACTGATTTCTGTTCACCAGTCTCTGGAAACATTCCCCTATTTACTAAATATATGCATATGTGCACCCTGTGTCGGAACTTAGGCTATAAGTATATCATATCTGGCGTGACTCAAATCAAAACTGACTATTGTTTTTAAGAGGGCTATCACAAATTTTCTTATGTTTGTGCGTTTGACTTGAGTTTTGATGTGTGATTATGGTTTCGATAAAGCCACAAAATTAAAAATATACATATATATGCCAGAGAAAGTTTGATCTCTTGGGAGTGTTCTAAATTTTTCAACGACAATATAAATCAGTAAATCGATGAAACAATAATTTAATAATTTATAAAAAGTCTATAGTACAAATGTATCTTGTACTTTGGAGTGCTCAATTCAATTTATAATGTTTCATACAGGAATACACCAAAAATAATTCCGTAAAACAGCGAGTTACTAATAATTTTTCGTGCGAGATTATATTTTTATCTATGAATATATAATGCAAATTCAAACAAAAAAGTATGTAAAAACTAAGGGCACTATGCCAATGTGCTTGAAAAAAAATCTATTTAAAAGTAACATAATATTTTTAAACAATTCTTGTATGCAATGCTATCAATTCTGTGCAAATTTCTTCACATATGTTTACGCTATATAAATATATAATTTCCTTAATCGCAGCGAAGGTCATTCGCCTGAAAAACTTCTATTGACCTATTATTAAAATTTCTGTGGAGCAGTTCAGTTTATACATAAATAAAATAACTTGCGTAGAAGTCTTAAAAATCACATTTAATAATATCCCTTCAATACACTCTAGATGCGTGTACCCAGTAATAATGTGCAATTACGGTCATCGAAGGAGGTAGGATGTGCAGCAATTTATTTTAAATTGTATTTATTACCTCCCTTGTATCTTAACGATACATCGTGATACCGGCGTTTTTTCACTTCTAATTTAACTAATTAGAGCGAGCTGATTTAATTTTCTTGTTACTAACATTAAAGAGGAAGCATTTACCGTCTTCTTTTTTTTTAAAATATAAGCTTTCCTGAATATAATATCTATACATATAATAAAATTATAACAGGCCGATGTCTGTACATTATAGATATTGGAGAAAATTTAGTATGGGAGGTCTTTATTAGAGCAACAGAAGCCAAAACAACAGTTTTTAGAATTTTTGTCTGTCTATCTGTATGTTTGTACACGCATCACGTAAAAACTACTCCATGGAATTGAATTCAGTTTTCACCGATGTATTGCTAGAGGTCTAACTTAAAATATAGGCTCCATTTTACTGCAAGAAAATATCAAATTCTAAATTCCATACGTACGAAGTCGCGGGCAACGGTTCCTTACAAAATCTGGTTACAACTAAACATACAAATAAAATGTAGACAGAACAAAAAAAAAACTCATTAAATAAGACATTAAGAGTACTGGAGAAAAGAGTAAGATAACCTGAAATGGACTCTTAAATATAATTGCTTCTTATATAATTATCTCAACTAATCGCACCCTGTCGTTAATTGTCGAATTTTTTCATGAAGTGAGACCTAATAAACATTTGACGTGGTGAAAATCAAATCAATCACGTAGGTGTTCCTGTAAAAATTACTTTTGTAATTTTTACAGGAACACCTACGTGATTGATGTCTTACAGAAGTGTATGAAATTTCATACTTAGTATCTGCGGATACAGAACAATACATAGTCCATAACATTTTAGCATTACATTCATAAGTTCTCCTTGAATAAGTGTTTGAATTTAGCTAAAAGTGTATACATCTTTGTGGTTGACTGTACCGTATGACAGATTACATTCGTTTATAAACCTCATCTTACAATGATCTAAGATATTGATAGATTCATAGTTTTGCTTGCTTTTCATTGGCCAGAATTGGGGGTGTTTGATATTATAAACTGCAAAGGGATTAGGGAAATATTGATCTTACGAGTACTACCGAAATCGTATAAAGTTCAATTCGCATATCTTCAGTTATTTGTCAAGTAAAAGGTTTTTTAAATGAGGCCATGACAACCATAGTGGCCTAATTATATTTTCAATAGAGTTTATGATTTCTTACAGTTAAAATTGATTATATTGGTTTCTACCAAAATGATCAATTTTTACTGTAAGAAATCATAAACTCAATATTGTAAAAAATGTAGTTAGGCCACTATGGTTCTCATGGACTCAAATATATGTAATAATGAAACACGCCTTCTATAATATATATAGCTGAGAAATGAAGAGGATATATTATTAAAGGAGAATTAAACTTATTAAGAAGGAAATATAGCGAATCTATAAAATTATCCAAACATTATTATATAAACGCAATTAACAAAAGAAAAGAACTGAAACAAAAATGTAATTGGTCTCATTTTACATATGTAAATAAAACATAATGTAGACGCTTAATTAGTCTTAAAGGTACAGATTAATTGCGTACAGAAGGTTTGATTTACACAAGAAACATCCTGTACACTACGCTGTTAATCAGCAACGTGCCCAGAAGACCGAACTTGCTGGTGTAAACGAGAGCTTATAAAAAATTGTATTAACAGAGAAAGTTGGCGTCTCGATAACCGACCCTTGCTTGCCCGGTGTGGCTTTACGGACTCCAAACAGGGACCTACGAAAGACTGTTTACGACGGTTGAACCTTCTGTAGTTATATTTTTTGTGATATTTATCGCTCTGGTCCATTTTAAATGCATCTTTCGTGCCAAAAGCTTGCATTTAAAACCTTCAGGGTTGTCACGATTAAACGAGTTTCGCTATTCAAATTAGAGCCACTGGAATATTTTGTTTTTCCAGCCGTATGTTTTTAAATAATTTTTTTTGCCACTCTTGTGTTGGCTAGATAGCCTGAAATAGTAGTTACCTACTTAATTTACATACCTAAAAGACGATGTTATTTAAAGCTTGTTCTGGTCACCTGACGGTAAGCGATTACCGACGCGAGTTTTTAAACAAGTTACAACCTTTTTTCCCATGATGGTTCCATTCCATTACGGATACAATGCCGACTTTAGGCTTGTGTTCCGGTTATTTAATTTAGTTTTCCTACCTTTCAGTATAAACACAACTACGGTTACGCATAGTTGTTGAGACATGTGAAAAAGGTAGAACTCCAGTAGCGCCCAACAACCGAGTTTTCAATTATTTTCACAAAATGAAAATTCAACGGTGCATCAAAATAAATTTTGAAACTCTCTATCTCTGTTTGTGCAAATATTGAACCCGCAGCCTAATTACCGATGTAGCGACAGGCATAGATCGGCGATAGTTACTGTCAAACGTCATTTTTGTGTCATATAATGTATTGGCTGACAGTGAGATTGCTGTCGCGTGGCTGTCGCTTTTTTACGTAAATGGGCTGCCGGTTTAGAGTGCAATTACAGTCTTGTTAAATTTCGGAAAACGAACTTAAAAACTCTTTTTATTTTATTTATTTAACTTATTTTTACATGAACGTGGACATGATATTGATGGAATAATTAGTACTCTCGCGCTTCCAAAGAAACCAAAACAAAAAATCCAAGTAAAATATCTACCTAACACTTTCTTTTCAAAGAAAAACTTCCTCATAAATCTGTAAGCTTTCTTTCCTTATTTCCTGAAATACATTCAAGCCTATAAGAATGCGTGTTTATGCTTCAGGCAGATCATTATATTGAGCGAAGATATCTAACGAGCCGTGAGATCACAGTAGATAACGACTATCCCTTCTGAATCGGCAATGAGGACATAATTTATACACCCAGTTTTAAATACATAGATTTTCTTTATGTTTAATTTCAATAACCAGTCGAAAGTTTTCTTCTTTTTCTGTCGAGTTGACACGAGTTATAGAATTGGAATCGCCCATGCCGTAGTGGAAAGATTAGCCAGTCAGCAATGGTCGTATCGAGGCTGACTGCTGAAGGCGCGCCCGACGATATCGTCATTCGTGGAGTCTCTTTCCTTGTTATAAAAAGTTCAGTTTATTTCTTAAAAGAAAGAAAGTTTTTCAATCCACCAACGGTATATTAAAGGTGATTGACCATTCGCGTGCAATGTAACAATAAAGTGTTACATTGCAAGCGAATCTCGTCGAACATTGTGTCAACTGACGTCACGTTTGGTGCAGTGGTTGAGAGCCATCGCCAGAGTGGCAGAGATTCCCGCACGGAACAAATATTTGTACGATCTACAGATAGTTGTTCTGGATTTTGGTGTATGTGAATATTTGTGTTTTTGATTATACCTAGCGTGAGGACAGGTTTAAAAAAGAGATGATATTATAAAGCAAGAATCTGTGTTTAAAAACATTGCACACGAATGCTGCCAGTCAATAAACGTCGTTATGATTTTTATTTTTATGGTTTGTTTATCTATATCCACACTATTACAAATGGTAAAGTAACTCTGACTGCCTGTTTGTTACCTCATCACGACTAAACCACTGAACCGATGGTTCACAAATTTTACAAAGAGGTAGCTTGAGTCCTGGGGAAGGACATAGGCTTATTTTTACAATTGCAGCAAAACATTAATTACACTCACATAATATATCATAGCATCACGCCTGTATTCCCCGAAGGGTTAGGCTGAGGTGTACTATTGTACACCCACATTTCGCCAATGCCGTTATAGAGTCCCATGTAATAGGGGCGAGCCTATTTCCATCAACCGGGCACATTTCCAGACTCCGTGTTGAGAATTTCCTTACAGCCCTTTGCCCGACCCGGGAATCAAACACAGGATTTCACGCTCAGCAGTCACACTTGCGACCACTAGACCAATGAGTCAGTCACACTAATTACATACCTACATCCTACTTCCTACTATAACGTGTGTTTGTGAGGATGGATGGATGGATGGATCTTGATGACTCTTTCACGCCAAAACGGCTGAACGGATCTGGATGAAATTTGGCACAAAGATAGATTATAGTCTGGATTAGCACACAGGCTACATTTTATATCGGGAAAATGCATGGATTCGTAATACACGCGGGTGAAGTCACAGGCGGAAGCTAGTACATAATATATACAAAAAAACACACAAATGAAGTCACGGGCAACAGCTAGTTTTTGATAAAAGTTACTAATAGCCTAAAGCAACGAGAATCTTTTGATATAAGTTTGTTGTGTTGTCATATAAAACAAAAAAAAACATTACAGTGTTTCTCAGAAATTGTCGCTACTGAAAACAAAATATATTTACGCTGTACCTCCGTAAAAATCTCCTTTGAAACAGAAACCATGTACACAATAATTACATATTTTGCGAATTAAACATAACATTTTGTTGAGGGAACTAATTTTTTGAGCTGTTATTTAAATATTCGAGATGTTATTATGATCAGTTAAAAACATATTGAGCAGTTTTTTAATTTAATGGCGGTTGATTAATTATTGCGACAGTAAAACATGGACAGTAATAAAAAATCAATTTGTCCGTTATTTTATCATACAATGTTTTTAATTAATTTCGATTGGCGCAGTGATTAAGCGATTAGCTTTCTGCGCTAAGTGTCGCGGGTTCGATCCCCGCACGGAACAAATATTTGTATGATCTACAGATAGTTGTTTCGGGTCTGGTTGTGTGTGTATGTGACATGTATGTTTGTAAACTGTACCCACGACACAGGAGAAATCCTAGTGTGGGGCAACGTTTAAAAAAAAAGAAAAAAAAAATCAATTCTAAAAATAATTGAGCAGTCCAATAACTGAATGAGCGGTAAAAATGATGGAATGAGCGGTTCGATAAATAGTTCGGCAGATCGGCAGCCTAATTACCGATGTAGCGACAGGCGTAGATCGCGCGATATCTTCTGTCAAACGTCATTTTTGTGACATATAATGTATTGGCTGACAGTGAGATTGCTGTCGCGTGGCTATCGCGTTGCTGTCGCTGTTTTACGTAATTAGGCTGCGGGTGCGCCAAAGTTCACCTAAATTTTCAACTCCGATAGTTGGAAATCCGAAAATGTTCTTCCTAACATTTTTCATCCTAACAATCACAAATCTACAAAGATATCCAAAGGTTAGCTTAGGTTAGAACTGTGACCAACTACGCGCAAGCCGAGCGAGTGAAGCGAGCGGTGCCGCGGTAGCGGCCGGCGAGCGCTACCTCGAAATTATCTTTATGATAATTATGTTTAGGGATAAAAGCGTTATGATGAGAATGCGCAATATTTGAAAATCCATCAGAAAATTTTGATGAGTTTAAAGAGCAATTTTTCAAAAAATATTATGGTGCGACTTCGTCCGTCTGTCCGTTCGTCACACCGCTATATCTCGAAAACTACTTTACCACCTCATTGTTTATAGAATTGCTTAGAATGAGATTTCTTACCGACAAATTCCGATTTATTACTGCCCACACGTAACTGCTCGTTCAATAATTTTTACCGCCCATTTAATTATTTTCCTGCTCAATTATATAGTCACTGATCCATTTCATTATTTTTTATTACTCATTTTTGTTTACTTTACTGCTTAGTTTTAACTGCTGAACTAGTTATTAAACGTGCCATTTATAATTTCTAACTTACCAAAACCGCTATTAACAACTGCCTCTTTAAATAAATGCCTTTTGTTAATACAATGAAAAAATGAGAAAAACCACCCATTCAAAAGTAAACGATTATCTTTGATGATTGACTGAGTTAAATATGTTACCAGAGTAGTATATTATTCAACTAAGGTCTCTTAGTGTTCTCACTGCAAAAAGACCTTTACTAACTGTCCTCTGGGCACGGATGTAGCCCAGAAATGGAGTAATAGGCAAAATTATCTTTATATATAAAATCCCTGTGTGCGTGTGCTCGTAATTCTTCTCCTTCTAAACGATTTGATCGATTTTGATGATTTTTTTTTGTACTTATGTACCTACATGCTTCTTAGCTATAGTTGAACCCGTTAGGTGGCACTGTTGTCGAGATCCAATGTTTTTTTTTTTTAATTTTCCCACCTATTTTTTTATACTTTTTTAGATTTTTCACAAAAACAAATGAATCCCAAATTTTCAGCCTCTCAGGACCGCTACATATATAATTATTCCGTTTTTCTTCTGTCAGCCGAGAGAGGAGGAGCTCCTCAAATAAAATGATATTAATTAAAACGCTTCACACAAAAACGTATTCTTCACTAAGTCCAAACTGTGTGTAATTTAGTTCACGTCGTCGATGGCGGACACTTAATTTCCTCGGTCAGTCCAGCCCAACCGTTGACCGTATCCCGGAAATCCTTGGCATTTGAGAAAATTAACGGTAAAACACTTTAAATATTTCAAGTTGAATTGTGTTTCAACGGAAGCAGAAACGGAATGGAAGCTTGGTGGATGTTTTAGGAAAAGAAAGACACTATCCTATCCTACTAATATTATAAATGTGAAAGTTTGTGAGGATGGGTGGATGGATGGATGTTTGTTACTCTTTCACGCAAAACCTACTGAAAGGATCTGGATGAAATTTGATACAGAGATAGATTATAGTCTGGAATAGCACATAGGCTACATTTTATCCCGGGAAAACGCAGGCGGAGCCGTGGGCAGGAGCTATTAGTATATAATACTAAGAAATGTAGATATGAATGATTGTGGATGAAGTATATCTTATTCAGTCTAGTAATCTCAAGCGTGGCAGCTAAACCTGTCCTGGATTTGATTCCCGGGTCGAGCAGAATATTATTGGGTTTTCTCGTAGAAAATTCACAGTAGCAGCATCGTGTTTGAAATACTCTTTCACTATTTATTATATGGGTCTTAATTACGCCTTCGGCGAAATATGGGCGTACAACATCCGTGCACAATACCGGCGTAATTATAATTTGAGACTTAATAAATTTCTGAACTGGACACATTTCATTAAAAACCGTGATTTTATACAACTCTGTGTATAAAAGTGTTAGTACGTCGGTGCCCTACATCAGCGGTTCCCAAATGGTGGTCCGCGGAACCCTGGGTTTCCGTGGAAGGGGGAAATCGAACCCAGTACCTCGTGCTCAGTATTGTATTGGGTTCAGTTCCCAAGTCGGGCAGAGTAAATAACACTTATGACAATAGGGTCGCCCTCTATTACGTGGCACTTAATAACCAATAGTTGATAGTGGAACCAATAGTTCACTTCTGCCTAACAATTTGGGGAATACAAGCTATGGTATGTGTAATCCATACGAAACTTATCTTTGTCTGATGTGAAAACGAAATATGGTAAAGTATTTGAGGACCCAAGTGTAAAGTATTTAAACTAATGTATTAACACAAAACTTGACGACTTTTCAAACAAAAACGAATTGTTATGTTATTATTATTATATTGACAAGAGTTCCTTATATAACAGTTATTTTAATTAAGTCTAAAATATTAAATATCATTACAATCTCGGCCTTTCTAATTAAATTTTATCAGGGTCAAACGAGATCTGGGAAGCCCCAAAATTGTATAAGGATATTATGTTTCCCGATTCTCGTATTTGCAGTGAGAATTTTGATGCGTTTTGTTTTGAGAAATACAGGGTGGTGAAACTAAACAGAATAAATTCTGTGGTTCCACACGAAAAATCTTTCAAATTCAATGAAGCAAGTGTGACCATGGGAAATAATTAATATTTTCTTAAACAAAGTTAAAGTTTAAAATTTAATTTAAATTATCATATTATTATAAGTAAGTAAAGTAGTAAGTAAGCATATATTTTTTGTGTACCTCTTCAGAACGTAATACGTGATTTAATTCAATGTAAGTCGACGTGGCCGCCCTATATTTTCTGATATTTAATGTAATTGTAATGAATGACACACAATTTGAAGGGGTCGAAATGCTTCTTTCATGTTATGGACCCCGAAATAACTAATCATTTTGAAGACTATAGCCTATAGCCGCAAAAGACAAGTAGTAAAAAAATAAAAAAATTGCTTTTCTGTACAATTTGTAATTAAAAACTAAGTACCTACGCTTATTTGAAATTTGAATTGCTGCTTGTGACAATTCAATTTGTTCATGAACAGCCATTATATATATGATAATAATGTTGTATTAATATCAAATTATCGGATGTCCGGAACGGCGCGTTTGACCAATGAAAATAATTGTATTATTACGGTTGACTAAGTATTTCATTATGAGCGGCTTGTAAGCGACTCCCATCTAGTTCCACTAGCTAGACAGATGGTCTAGAGGGTTATAAGTGGGTTAAAACATGATGAAACTTTGCAATTAATTAGATTGGTAGCAAGAACGTTGGAGTAGTCCGGCGCAACGTCAAGGATTGTTCACTGTCGACTTTTGCCGAGTCATTTTCTTTTTATAGTAATGCTTTTGTTTGTTTGTTGCTATTTCTCCTGAAATTCGTTAAGTGTACGTATACTTACATCTCTTTGAGACTGACTGTATTACAAAGGTCTACAAGAGCCTAAGCTGCTATTCTACAACACAAACAAATTCAAATTCAAAGATTTATTTGTATAATATATAATATACAACGGGTGTTTAGGTACATACATTTAGTTTAGCGTATTTAGTTATGTACTAAAATATATAAAAAAAAACAATTTTTGTATTTTATTCCGAATGTATTGATATTAAGCCGCTTCTTAAATTACTGATGTTGGTGATATCTCCATTGAAGTATTTCATTAACGGCGAACCGTATCAATTTGTCTTTATTTGATAGACGGTTTAGGAAGGCTTTGGACGGTAGCCGCACTACACCTACACATATGACTCCACTGGCCAGTGACATAGTGTTCCTTGCAATCGGGCCTTTAAAACTAAATTTGGTTTGGTGCCCGTCATCAAAATTACCATATATTACTACGAAGTAAAAAAACACATAACAAAATACTTTTTCTCATTTAAAAACAATATTAAAATATTCACAAAAGATTTACACTTCCAAGACTTCCGGAAATCCCATTTTACAAAGCACCCTAAGCTTATCTTAAAACCTCGAAGAATACAAAAAGCAGTCAAGTGTGAGTCGATAAAGTTCATGCTGCAGATTTGGAAATGATTTCACATGGAATGGAGAAACATAATTATAGTTTAGAGGAAAGAGAACTATTAGAAGCCAAAAACATTCAATAGTGGTGGTCTATTTTTTTTTTGTCGAGTGTCGTTGTTGCTCTAACAGACCATAATAGACTTCATTGGCCAATAGTTTACAGTTTAGATGTATTCTACTAGGCTTCTTCTTCACTCATGCTGTCACGCTGATTAGGAAAGATTAGCCAGCCAGAAATACTGGCAACAAGGCGGGCCCAGGATGCAAAAAACTTATTATTAAAATAAATTGAGTACCAAATCAGTTTACTCAAATTTTATACGGAATTCTAAACCAAGATCCGATTGACGGATCGTCCGAATTCTTAATAAATTGAATTTTCCTTGCCTTATTATCACGAGATGCGGCTTGCCAAAGCCTAATTTACAATATTAGGGGTTGGATTCATCATTAATTTACAAGTATTTGTGAATCAAAAAGTATAGCATGTTTTTTTTTTAAATTATTAGAAGTTAACAGCTAAATTATTAAGACCACGAAATTGACAGTAAATGATTACGTTGATACATTTGAGGCTGTGGCTAACCGATAGGCTTTCTACGCTGCGTATTGCCGGTTCGATTCCCACATGAAATAAATATTCGTACGGCTTATTTACAGATTGTTAGTGAAGTGCACCTTTGTAAGTTTACCAAGCATTTAGATAAGGTACATCTGCCACTTTACGTATTACATAATCCTTTTGATAACTTCAAAACACTTCACGAAGTTTTGGTAAACAAGTTACATATTAGTTACGTAATACTCTCAGAGGCTTTCACAACATACTTGTTGACAAGCAATCGACTGAAATAATCGGACAGTGACAACAGTTTAGAGGCTGTCCCGTAAATAATGGATCAAACGTAAGGCAACGATTGCACGCCTAATTAAATTGTTATTTTACTATATGGTCAAAATAATTAGTAAATTTTTACAAAAATCAGATTGTAAAAATATTAATATTTGTAAGAACAGCATAAAAATATTGAAATTAGGTAGAATAATCAGAAGAGTTAATTTCGGCAACCCTACGGTTTAAAAACAAAAAAAAAACCAAATCAGTTGTAGATAGCGAGCAATAGTTGCCTTACATTTGATCCACTATTTACGGGACACCCTGTATATAATAATCTTACGTCTTTTTGCCAAAGGTAGGCAGAAATTACAATCACCACGTGCTGGGATTAGGGACATACCCCTTTTGAGTCATGCGTGAGCTTAAACACTAGGTGGGAATAAGTAGGTACTGCGCACCTGACCTTTCTGACCACTAACAACCACATAAATCTGTTATGTGGTGAATAAAGCATGTTAATGTTGTGTCTTTTCCCATTTGTTGGGGTCTGCTCCCGGTGTTACTAAATGCTGCTGAATACGAGTATTTTACTCGCTCTGCCTTTAATTATGTTTGCCTAAACTTCCTCCTTATATTAATTAAAGTAAATAAAAATGAATCATCATCATCAGCCAGAAGACGTCCACTGCTGAACGAAGGCCTCCCCCAAGGGGGGGTTTGCCATAATCCCCACGCTTGGCAAGCGGCTTGGGGATCGCAGTGGCGATTAGTGAGAGGACGCTGTTGCCCGTCCTCCGGTGTCTGGCCGCAGATTTAGGACGCTTCAGCAACAGCAACGCGACAGCCACGCGACAGCAATCTCACTGTCAGCCAATACATTATATGACACAAAAATGGCGTTTGACAGAAGCTATCGCGCGATCTACCCCTGTCGCTACACCGGTAATCAGGCTGCAGGGTCCTATTAATTAATTAATTATTAATAAAAATAAATAAGTAAACAAAATAAAATAACATCCTTTGAACTTGTCAAATGATTTTATGAAATATTTTAATTCATTTTTCACTACTTCGTGGCAACAACACCGGAATAAACTTTGACGCCACGCAGTAAAAAGGTTAATTGATACAAACTGCTTATCGCTTCGCCAATAATTTTATTATGCCACTTAAAATCCATTTACAGCGGTTTACTCTACCAAGTTAATGGAAAACATATACACGTTGGAGCTTGTTATACAATTTAATCCAAACAATGTGATCCACGTTTACTTTGCTGGGAGACAGAACTATCCTACTTCCTATTTCCTACTAATCCTACTAATATTATAAATGCGAAAGTTTGTGAGGATGGATGGATGGATGGATCTTTGTTACTCTTTCACGCCAGAATGGTTGAACGGCAGCCTAATCACCGATGTCGCGATAGGCGTAGATCGCACGATAGCTTCTGTCAAATGTCATTTTTGTGTCATATAATGTATTGGCTGACAGTGAGATTGAGGTCGCGTGGCTGTCGCGTTGCTGTCGCGTTGCTGTCGCGTTGCTGTCGCTTTTTTACATAATTAGGCTGCGGATGTGGATGAAATTTGGCACAGAGATAGATTATAGTCTGGAACACATAGGCTCAATTTTTATCGCGAAAAAATGTACGGATTCGTATGCCACGCGGGCGAAACCGCGGGCGGAAGCTAGTATACCATAAGGGTTAGCCAGAGATGTACTATTGTATGGCCACATTTCGCCGATGCCATTATAGAATCCCATATAATAGGGAGCGAGCCTATACCATCTACCGGGAATAGTTCCGGACTCCGTGCTGCTAATGAGAATTTCCATACAGAAAAACCCAATAACACTGCTCGACCCGGGAATCGAACCCAGGACCTCACGCTTAGCAGTGGCGCTCGCGACAACAAAACCAATATGGCAACTATATACTAATTCAATAGTATTCGCCTGTTGTGTCTTTTCTCGTAAGAATTAATTAATCTCGTATTTATTATAAGATATTTTCGGTGGCAAATCATATACATCATCATTTAATTGACAAGACGACAAACCAATACCAATATGCAGGAGGTATTTTTGGTAAGTAAGTTTATAAAATGTTCTGCCTACCCTGTCTAAAAACTCTGTGCACGCCGTTGGCTGTTACGTACAAAAGTTCAAAGCCTACTCGACAAAAATGTATGAAACAGTTGATTTTACTGTCGTGATTTCAGAGTTGGTCCCATAATAAACGTTGTTCATATTCATGGATAGAACACCCTGTGTAAATTTGGATAGTGATAAAAAAATGCTGTGTATATGCAAAGGCCATTGCTTAAATCACTTAAGTACAAAATATATTTCCAAGAGATAGCAAACATTTTACTAAGTTAATACCGACGACCCGGGTACGTCTGCGACCCGGGTACGCTTAAAAACTGCGGTCAGACACCGGAGGACGGGCAGCAGCGTCTTCTCACTAATCGGTGAGCCACTGCGATCCCCAAGCCGCCTGCCAAGCGTGGGGATTATGGCACCCCCCCCCCCCCCCCCCTAGGGGAGGCCTTCGTTTGTGAATACCGACGAATGAAACTACGATTTCAGGAGCCAAATATACCTATATCTACATGGAACGTGTGAACAGAATTTGGTTTATAAAAGTATTTTTGTGAAATCTTTGCTTGGAATCAAACACGTTGTTTTTTCATATAGGTACATTTTGTATTAAAATAGACTTCAGTTCTGTATTGTTATGTGAAATATTAATCAGTGAAATATCTATACATACCTATTGTTTATCAAATATTAGCGAAGTTCGTAGTTTATGAATTGTCTACATGAATTGTACCAAAATCCCTTTATTCGCACAAAAATAAACTTTGGAATGGATATTGATAAAGTTTATTGTACTAAACTTTGTTTTAAAATATTACGTCGTGTGACAACTTTGTTATCTATAATTATGTACCTTTAAATAATCATTGTAATTAACCTATTTTTTAGTCAATAAAGTGTGTACTCGTAACCAAAGCACTTGTTTGTTTTGCTCTTCCAGTACTGAACTTTACAAAATGTTGGTACCTATCCGATTGGTAGATGGTGCCAACTCCACAATATAAAATAACACCCTGCATCATCCTACTACTGGGCAAAGGCCTCCTCCATAATTTCCAGACCTTTTGGTCTAGAGCCTGTGTGGTCCATTCTTTATTTAATTTATATCGTCATCTCCATCATGGACTGCCGCGACGTCTTCACGTCGTATCAGAACTCCATTTAGGTGTTGGCCCATAAAATAATATTAATTATAATTTTCGAACGAAGTTCAGTGTGGTGTCTTTGATTCGCTGTATAAAGTCTTACTGGGTTTTTTATAAGAACATTTTCAGTAGCAGACAGGGTGTAAGCAGCCAACTCGATAATGATAACAGCTAAACAATAGTATACCTCTGACTAACCCTTAAGGGAATGAAGGCGTAATGCTATGTTATGTTATTAAGGAATAATGCCTTAAACACGATTGGTGTCGGCTTTGACCGGAGACTGTACTCGACGTGTCTAGAAACACGTTATGTTGCTGGAATTTTTGTCTTCTACCGGCTTATTAATAAAAGATCGTGACTCTGAACAGCTTCGTAGCACCTAACAGTTCCTGCATGATACAAATATTCGTATGGCCTACTGCTAGTTGTTTCTGGATGAAGAGTTTATTTATGTATGTGAATACACACCGTGCCTCGGAAAGCACGCAAACCCGTTGGTCCTGCACCTGGTCTCTCTCCAGTCGTGTCGGATTGCCGTTCCATTATTAGACTATGACAGTGAAGGAATAGAGAGTGCACCTGTATTTGCGCATACACTTGTGCTCTATAATATCTCCTGCGTAGCTGGCTACTCTCCGATGAGATTGGCCGCTGTGACCGAAAATTTGTCAGGAGGATATTATTTCCGTGGATATTTGTGTTTGTAAACGCACCCACGCACCATATAGGAATAAATACAAGTGCGGGGCCTAACCTAAAACATAGGCCGCTATTGAATACAGGGTTTCTTCCAGTTTGAATATAGCGCTCGAAAATAATGAAATTTGGATTTCAGATTTCAAGTTACTAAATATGCATATTCAATTTAGTTCTCGCGCTTGAGCTTCAGTTGCACTAAAACAACTGGTTTATAGAATGAAAGAACACCTACAAGTTACTGTTACAGTTTCCACTGCACCCAGGGGAAATACTGGAGTGCTCTCCTCCGAAGCGCTACTAGAAATATCATGGCAAATAGAAATAGGAGTACATTTTACGCTTTAACGCTTTGTCGTCCATGAAAATGTAAAGACAATGAGTATGAATTGAGGTATTTCTTTTACGACTTCACATGAGCTGTAGCGTGAGTTATGAGGGGAAAAGAGAGACACTGCTGAACATAAATTTTACACTGGTACTCTAGAGAGTTGTCGTCGACCTTAACCGTAGTTACCGGTTACCGTAAAGCCAAAAAGCGTGAGGTCTTCGGTTCGGCAAAGTGTTGAGTTTTTCTGTAAGGAAATTCTCAAGAGCAGTACCGACGACACGGTTGGCGTAGTGGCTAAGCAATTAGCTTTCTGCGCTACGTGTTGTGGGTTCGATCCCCGCACGGAACAAATATTTTGTATCATCTACAGATAATTGTTTCGGGTCTGGTTGTGTGCATGTGACATGTATGTTTGTAAACAGTACCCACGATACAGGACAAAAACTAGTGTAAAAAACTACGTAAAAAAGAGAATAAAAAAAAGATAAAGAGTACCGAGTCATAGGTATCGATACAATGAATACCGTTTTATTTATCTTTTATGTCTAGTAAAGAATCGATCTACTAAAGATTAACCCTTCTCATTCTTAGAAGAAACCCTTGCCCAGCTGTGGGACAGTAATGAGTTAAATTTATTTATTTATTTATTAAAGAATGAATAGGCACATGTAACGAATTTTAAAACTTTAAATTGTTTATACAAATTAAAATAATTATGTTTTGTTAGATATTTTTTCTTCGCTTAGCTTATTTTTGCTCTATATTTATAGAGGTCAGAACTCAGTAACGATTATTGCTTGAATGGGCTGGTTAAATTTAAATAACCGAAAAACAATCCAAATAGGATAGGTAATTAAAAATAATTGCTGATACCTCGAGGAACCTTTAGTAGAGTTGAGGAACACAATAATTATGAATTACTTCAGAAGGCAGCCTTAGTAATGTGATAGCCCGGATTTATGTCCAATTAACAGAAAATTTTAGACAATGCATTAAAATTTCGCGCACAACAGCTTGAAACGTAGACATCCAATTATTATTCGCCTTGGTTTAAAGTTAATTTTTGACACATTATTTCATTGATCTTAATATATTTATGTATAGAATATTACTAATATAATTCTAATGTAACCTATTGCGATTTGTGGCCTCACCACAACTTGTCTATGTACGAGTATATGACAGTTGCCAAGCGGTTAGATCCTTTGACTGGTGGGATTTCATGAAGAAAGGTTATTAGACTGGTGGTCAACGTAATTTGCAGTAAGTCCGATTACTTCTTGATCTTCATAATCTTCCATGCGTGCTAATTCCCTCAATGTGACGATTGTTTGCTTTTATAGTGATTAAAAGTAAGTTTTTGGAGTAAATCTGTATGAGTTATTAAACTGTTGTTTTTTCTTAATACGATTTCATTTCTGATCTTAAATATATATATTTATCTTAAACCTAGCCCACAGACTAGGAATAATTCCTGTATCGTGGGTGCATTTAAAAACACAGATATTCACATGAACATACTGTAGATCATTCAAATATTTGTTCCGTGCGGGAATCGAAACCAGGACCTCGTGCTTAGCAGCCGCGCTTGCGAACACTAGACCAATGGGGCAGTCGACGGTGTCGAATATATTAATTGCCACATTGTCTATAGCATCCTTGAAACAACCAGTAGCAATCGGACCTGGATTTTTTGTATTAGTTTCAAAGGTTTCTTAGAGGTCACGATGTATTAGCTGAAAAACTCATTTAAATTGAGAATTGTATTTGAATTGATATCTGCGTTAAATCGCAGCGGTGTTCATATTGCGACGGTATCTTTTCTGTGTTACGATGGAAAATAGCTTGTGTGAAACAGCTGCTTTTATGCATCTCGTAGTTTCCAAAAATAGTTATTTTTCGCCTTAGTCGTGCGGGTTTTACGTCTAGTGTATAACAAAGAATTTGATTTAATGACCATCATGGCTCCATCATGGCTCCATCGAAACTATCTTGATCAAAGTTCTTCTAGCGTAAATAAACAACTTTGATCGGTTTACTTTAAAAGTTTCGAGTTCTTTTTTTTTGCTATAGTAACTATATTACGCGTTAGACTTTCAGTTCTAGGATTCAGCTAAGAATGAGCCACCTTCTCTTGCACCGCAAATATCAAAGCGTTTTATTTTAATGGTAAATATGATAAAACCTATTTAGTAAAATGGACTAAATATCAGCAAGGGTTTTTAAAAAACTTTTTAAATTAAGAATGACTTAATGTCGTGTTATTTTAAAAAGGTGGCTCGTTGTAACATTTATGTTGAAATATCTGTCCTTAGGTCCTTATAATCAACATAATATGTCGTTAACAACAACTATTATTTCGATGGTCCATAAGGACCAGCCTGAACAATCAGGCTTCATATTTTTACGCTGGCATCAGGGTATGTTTTTGTTTTAAAAAAGGACTCAACACAACAATTTTCATTCCTGAACTGGTTTGAATTATTATTTCAAGATGGATGGACGGTTTTTTTTTATGAGAATTGACCTTAATTTTCACTATTTTATAAGATTTTATACGGCTGTTTGTGTTACCACTCTACAGAGCTTTTTTTGGAAAAAAAAGCTTTACCTAGTCAGTTGGTAAACTTATATCTAATAGTATATGCTATTAAGGCTACAAAATGAAAGACAAATATCACTGGGACACTAACATTTGCTATATATGAATAATTATATACGGGACTTGTAAGGCATAAATCCAACATGTACTTGGCAACCAACAGTTTATGTAGTAAATCTCTTTGATGTGCTCACCGCCTCATCTTTACTATAGGTAGGTACGCCAAACAACATAGTATAACAATCACGTTTACCTTGACGCCAGATACAGTGAAAAATCTAAACAATACAAATTAATAGCCGAACTTTCAGAAGGTGGATAAAACTCAAATAACTTATAAAAATTTTAAATTTGGATTTTAAATTCTAGCACAGTTGGTCCATGGAGTGGAGTTTCTTGGAAGTGGGATCAACTTTTTGAAATCATGCAACTAGAATCTTATTAACGTCTTAACAATGCTGAAATAGGAGATAGGATATTATTTGAAATATAAACTATTATATTCGTGGACTTTTGAACGGATAAATATAAATCTCATTCCTAAAAGTATTTTCCTTTAATTAAAGTCTCTAATATCCTAGCTTTAACAGAGTATATTTTGGTCCTAAGTGGAATGAAGGGCAAAATGGTCCTTTCATTCATTATTTAGTGTTCACAAATAGATATCTAACATTCCTCCCTGTTCGTACTAATGAAGTACGTTAGGAACAAATGGTTGGCAGTAAATACCTTTTCCTTTTACTATAACCCACAGTAAAATAGAGTTTGTTCAAATTTGGTGCTTACGACGTTTTACTTAGGTTGTAAGGGAATAGAAAATTATTGAAAGTGAAAAAGGGTGTAAGTGACCTTTGAGGTTAAGAGTCATAGTAGTGTGACAAATGGAATTTGAAACTAATGCACTATCCAAAGGATTTTCGACAATGGATTTTCTAATTCAATATTGGGACCGGGAACGAATTAGAAGAAACAAAAGACATAATTACCTATTAGAAGTACTTTTGTGCACGCCTGTACTTAGAAGTCAAACTTGGAACCGAACCCACCACTATATTAATTCCCAAAAATACTTCCATGAACAAAAACACCTTATCCCGGATCAAACTTAGAAACTCAAGATAATTCCCGCAGGACCAAAAAAATCTAATAAAATCCAAATTCCCACTGTCTGCCATATCTTTACGCAATCACCTCCTCCCTCTTACTTTATGGGACAGTAACGCCATAGCCAAGTTATCTTAATATCGTAATAAAGTGTATAAATAGCCCTGGCTTTGAAGAACTGCTGACTTCTCGAGATGTAATATATTCCTTCGAAATAAAACATATGCATTAATTAATAAAAAACACACAATTTTCCAATGAGGGTAGGCAGAAATAATGGCAGCAATAAACAAATTCAGTTTATAATAATTGGAAGAGAAGATCAGTCCACAGTCATCAGTTGACCGCGGCAGCGCTGCGGTCAAAGCAATACAAAGCCCTTTTTATTTATTCCACATTTAAACATACTCGTACATTCATACATGCACGCTGGACGCCCGTTGGGAGTACGCGCTTGACCTTTTTGGAGAACATCACCGATGAGGTCAGTATAATTCCCCATCCAGGCATTTCCTTTTACATTCACCGCGCTATAATTCCCTTTGGTTAATGACATTTATTCATACTTTCGACGTGACCATAATGGAACACAGGACTATTTTTAAATATTAAAATATTTTAAGACAAACACCTAGATCCAGAACAAAAATCTGTAGATTATACAAATGTTTGTATCCTGAGGGAATCAAATCCGCGTCACGTAGCGTAGCAGTTGATCCCACTGCGTCATACAGATAGATAACAGGCTAATTAAGATGTATCTTCTAATAAATTGCCTTGAGCCTATTTCTTGAGGGACACTCGAAGTGCATTGCCACATAAGTGATCAATAGCTCTACTTCAGACCTCAATACATAGAATGTACAGCAATAAATCAGTACACTCAGCGCTATTTTCAGTCAATTCGCTGGTCCTTTATCTTAGTAAAATACTATATCAGTTACCTTTTCAATTTTATTTCAAACCCTTGTGATTTCTTACGAAAAAAGTTCAAACTTTCTGCTCCCATTTATATCGAATAAAATTACTAAGTAGCCATATAGTAGACATATTGCATAATATGACTATATTATGCAATATGTCAAAAGGTTTGGCAAACAACATGAGCATTTGTTTTCTGGGAATGGTATTTTGTCCAAGATAGTGGGCAACAGGTTAACTTAATTTCCTTTCTATTCGCTCTTTTAGAGGTCGTGACAGATATGTCACAAAAATTGAAGGTTACTTCAATAGAAATTGGCAAATATTATCGCACGTGGCTCGTCTCCTATACCACGTACACTGACAGCGTTCAATAACATCGTGCAAGCCATCCCGATTTGGAATCTGTTAAATTGAAATTTGTTGTGTTTGTGAGTCTGTTGTACAAAACTGTATTTATTTTAAATTTGTGATTTGTATTATGTTTATATTTGTAGGTATTTGTTCTTTATAATTAAACAAATATATATAAAATCACGGCTTCTATAAGTTTTTGAGACCCTCCGATAATTGAACCGTTTCTATTAACGAACACGATCTTCAGGTAACTTTAGAAGATAAAATTCAAATTCGCGAAGACAAGGACCAAATTCAAACGCGAAATCTCTTACGCTTAAAAAATTTCGCGTATTTCCTTATGATCTCTATGGGGCCCTCCCTATAGAGATCAAACGATATCTTATCCATCGTAACCGTTTTATCAGATTGCCCGAATAGCAGCATACAAAGGAGAAAATTCATAACCTTTGATACGCAATCAGATAGAGGACATGTATCAAGTTATTTCAATCATTTTTCATATAAATCCGTCTCCAGGTTTTGCTAAGCCTATGTGGTATGACAAATTGAGGCAAACTTGAAACGGAACATATAAAAGGAAGCGAGTGAAAAAAACGCGGTGGAGCACCGCAAGTAAAGAAAAGGACCGTAGTAATGTTCTACAGTTGAAAACGACATCATTTTATTATGCTATTTCTGCTATAGATGTTGGGTATTTCAATTTTTGTAGGCAACACCCAACACAAAATGTACAATATAGACTTTATAGGGCAACTTTACTCTCTCTCTCTCTCTTCCAACTGTGACACGGTCCAATATAGACGTACGCGATTATCCGTGCTTTTTATTTTCACTACACCGGCAATTCAGCACCTACAATACAGCTAGCAACCACATCTAAGCGAAGCCTACACAATAGTACGATGATTATGAACACCAATCAATTACTTTTCTTCAGCACCTATTATAATAATTTTCCTTTACTATAAATCGTTTTTCGTATTGGTCACGCGTGTTCTATTGTTATACCGTATGCTTACATAATGTAAGTAAATACGTGACCTTTTTATTCGAAGACCGTTGAGATAGGAGTTCCCTCTCGACTTATTCGTCTTGGTTGCAAAGTAAATACTTAAATCTTAGCTTATTGGCCTTCCGAAAAATGTTCACTTGTAACTGAACTTGAAACAGAGAATCTTTTGAAGTACTTTTACTACTTAGCAGCAAAATTAAAGTTGATACTGAAGTTGAGGAGTTGTTAGCCTTCTAATCTTCATTGTATTATCTTGAAGGAAACTTTATCAAACATTTTTTTGTTGTTTCTTAGCAAAAAGTTCTGAAGAATTTTTAAGCAAATTTAATTATTACCTATGTTACTTAAAGTAACTACAGAATAAATTATAAAGCCAAATTCACACTGTAAATTATACGGCCGGTCCCTTAGGGCTCTTGTCCTTCATTTAGCCCTTAAATAATAAATGAAGTCCTTCAATTTTGGAGAATAACGTATTTATATTAAATACAGGGCATGTATATACACTTATGTATATATTATAAATAATGTTACCTACTTCTCTCTCTCTCTAGTCTTGCAAATTGTCTTTGCATTTTGAACTTAAGTGCGGGATTAAGTTTTATGAGTGTTCACAGTTACGTTGGTAGTAACTTCGTAAGTTAATTCAATTCAAAGCTGTGTTGATAGAGGTCATAATAGAAGCCGGAACTGTTAACCTCGTGGTAGTAACAAGTCTTCTATAATGGCGGCTCATTAAAGTTTCCTACTGAGCTATGTTATGAGGTCAAGGAATTTGTACTTACGACCTTATACGTTGTTGACTAGCTGGTTGACTTGGCCGTTTTCTTTAGACTTCCTTTCCAATGTTTCTTTTTAAATAAACGTTCCGCACACTAGGAATAATACCTGTATCTTGGGTACATTTACAAAAACAAATATTCACATGCACAAATACTCAGAGCCAGAGCTTGATCCTGTGACACGTTGCGAAGCAGTCGAACGCTCAACCACTGCGGCTACCGTGCCGTCAAAAGATCTTCTGTGAATAAATGCGGACACAATAATGTTTTTATACTATTTACATTAAAGCTGTGTGCAATATGCAAATAATAGTGAAAAGAAAGGGAAGGGATCCAAATAATTTATACTAATATTATAAAGTGGTAAAATTTATTTGTAAGTTTGTATGTAGGGGGTAATCTCCAGAACTATTGATCCGATTCTAAAAATTCTTTCACTGGTGGAAAACTAAATTATTCCTGAATGCTATAGGGTATAAATTATATATTGTACTTAGGTTACGCGGACGAAGTCGCGGGCAAAAGTTAGTGATTAATTCGATATTTTATTGAATATTTTGAAAACATACCTTATTAACAACGTCAACGAATTTAAAATACAAAGAAAATAATAAATATAAGTCCAAAGACGTCCGACCTTTCACAAAACCTTTTTTATAAACCATATTATATTAAATTCCAAGTGTCATCTTTTCCCTGGCAAGATAGCAACCTATACTTAGCAACAGACAGTTTAACTGGACAGAACTGGACGACCAGATATCTCCCCTGTCCACCCCTTAAACGACACAGCAACGGCGCAAAGGTGTTCTGCTGTGCGCAGAACGCAGCGGCCGCGGGGCCCGGCGCGGCTGCGCCAAAGAACCGTCACAGAAAAGACATTTTGTGTCATGTTTTTATTTGTGTTGTGTTTTTTAAATTGTTATAGTGGTTTTTATTTAGTTTGTAAGTATTTAAAAATACATTAATGATAAGAAATGATAGCTGTAGCGACGCCGATAGGTCTAGTCAACCTGCCACATCACTGGACACCCTGGTGAGATGTCCCCAGTGCTCCCAGGCACGCTTTTTCAAAGGTACGCGGGGTTTGAAGGTACATCTAGGCAGAGTACATAAAATCCAAAATGTGCCTTTCAACCCCAACAATACACCCACCCAGCAGACTCCAACAATCCCTTGTAATCCAAATTCACAACCGTTATGGCAAACATTATCAAAATTGAAAAATTCGACTCCTATCTTAAAGAGAGTTCCCCGCGGCGCGAGACCATCTGTTGCTCAAAGTTTAGCACGGTGTGTCCATCTTGTTGTCCAGGAGAACTCTCCGGCTGCCTGGGAACATTTACTCACCTTCCCTTATCGGATTTTACATGTACAAAAGAATTTGGCAACCAAAAAGACATTAACAGCCCAAATTAAAGATAACTGTAACCTTTCGACACAAAATTTTGATCTCAAAATTCCTACTCGCAATTATCTTGCCCACCAAAGCTTATATCATCTTGTAGAATCAAAGGTAAGCGAAGGTGATATTAGGGGAGCGTCCAGGATACTATTTAGCAGTGATGTGGTCGCACCTTACTCTCCAGACACACTCGCAGCTCTGCAGAGTAAGCATCCGGCACCAGCGAATGACCTCTCCTTCCCTGAACCCCCTAGCCCTAATTCAGATACTCTAACAATTACAGCCCGCCACTTGGTCGCAGCCGTGGACTCCTTCCGGAGTGGCTCAGCTGGTGGCCTCGACGGTTTGACGCCGCAGCATCTTAAAGACCTGACGAGCTCAAGTGCCGGGGTAGCTGGTGAGACTCTTCTGAAGGAGCTTACGGCTCTAACCAATTTAATGCTCTCCGGCAATGTGAACGACGCCGTCATCGATGTTTTATACGGGGCAAATTTATGTGCCCTGCGTAAAAAGGATGGCGGCATTCGTCCGATTGCCGTAGGGTGTACCTACCGGCGTATGGCAGCCAAAATTTGCTGCAAAGTGTACAGCGAAACTTTGTGCAGCAAATTCCAGCCTCAGCAATTAGGATTTGGTTCCAAAGGAGGCTGTGAGGCTGCCGTACATGCCCTGTCAACTTATTTAAATAGCGGTGAAGGTGAGGTCATTCTTAAGGTTGACATTAAGAATGCCTTCAATTCGGTTAATCGGGACATCTTGCTGACAGAAGTCAAAAAAGAAATGCCCGAAATTTACAGTTTTCTTTGGCAGTGCTACAGGCACCCTTCAAAATTACTATACAAGGAAAATCTTCTGGAATCCGCAGTAGGTTGTCAACAAGGTGACCCACTCGGGCCAGTCATTTTCAGTTTGGCGATTCATCCCATCATCCGACAGCTAAATTCTAAATTTAATGTTTGGTATTTGGATGACGGAACCTTAGGAGGTGACACAAACACCGTCCTTGATGACTTACTTTTCTTGAAGCAAAAATTTAACTCACTCGGCCTGGACCTAAACAGCTCTAAATGCGAAATCTATATATCTGACAGCACGGACAAACATTCGACCCTATCAAAATTTTACACAATAGCCCCGCATATAAAAGTCACAGAAAAAAAATCCTTGCATCTCCTAGGGTCCCCAATTCTAGAAGAATCTTTTCCAGCATTTATAGACGATAAAATTCAAAATTTTACTGATATATCGGAAAGACTCTCTAAAATTAACCTACATTCGGCGTTTACCATAATTAGGTATTGTTGTTTTGGCCCAAAATTTATGTATAACCTCCGTTGTTCCCATATTTGGAAGCATCCACAACTTTTAGAGAAAGCTGACGAAATTATACGGGAGTGTTTAACTTCCATTTTAAATGTGGCTCTGGACGACCGAGCTTGGCTGCAAGCAACATTGCCCATTCGTCTGGGCGGCCTCGGCATCCGCAAAATTTCTAGTGTAAGTTTACCAGCGTTTCTGTCTTCAGTCCACAGCACTGAGAAATTAACCAGGAAAATTTTAGCATCCATACTGGTCGATTTTGAGGTACCGTGTTTGTCTGACGCTGTGAACGCCTGGAAAATGGCCTGCCCGAATTCAAATTTGCCCGTCAACCCATCGTCCCAGAGACAGTGGGATGAGCCGCTTTCCAGCTTGGTACGGTATAAATTACTTAATACGTCCACCAATACTGCTGAGCGTGCTCGTCTCCTAGCTGTGGGGGAATGGGAATCGGGTCTTTGGCTACAGGCACTTCCGTCGTCCAACGTAGGCACTATGTTGGACGACACTACCTTTCGGCTCGCTACCTGCCTTCGCTTGGGTGCTCCCTGTGGTGCTCCACATCGATGTCACTGTGGTGAAGCTGTCGACTGCCTCGGGCACCATGGCCTGTCTTGTTGTAGAAGTGCAGGTCGCATTGCACGGCATGCCGATATTAACGACATAATCCGTCGCGCCCTTGTCACCGCCGGCGTGCCAGCTGTTTTAGAACCCAATGGCCTGGCCCGTGACGATGGTAAGAGACCAGACGGTATGTCGTTATTGCCATGGAAGCTGGGAAGGCCTCTGGTTTGGGATGCAACTTGTGTTGACACCCTTGCTCCTTCCCATCTTCCTGACTCGGCTGGTTGCGCAGGCGCTGCCGCTGCAGCAGCAGAGACACTCAAACGGCGCAAATATAATAACCTCATAGGAAATTATTTATTTGAGCCTTTTGGCGTCGAAACGCTCGGGTCATGGGGTCCGAATGCACGTCTCTTTTTTAGAGACCTTGCTAAACGCTTGGTCGACAGTACACGTGACCAGAGGGCTGGCCTATTCTTTGGTCAAAGAATAAGCATTGCCATTCAACGTGGTAATGCTGCCAGTCTTCTGGGCACGTTACCATTCGACAGCGATGTGGAGGAGTACTATGACGCCCAAGTTTTCGTCTAGGATAGGATTTTTTTATTTTCATATTTGTTTATTTATTTTTTTGATACATTAGTATAAGTAGTTAGTTTTAAAAATAGTTTAGTTATTTTTTTACATATTTGAAGTTAACAATAAAAACAAATATCTATTAATAAATTAGATGGATGTGATTCCAATAAAAATTTCGTATATTTATTTTGAACCTAATACAATAATTTACCTCACAAATATACAATTACAGCCAAGTGAGAATTTAATACCATATAAATAAATAACAAAGGTTCGCCTCTAGGTTTCAAAATCAGACTTCAGAAAGTCTGTATAACATTTAAAATACTGTAACCCGACTACGGAAATAAAAACATGATCTAAAAAGTACGAAACAAGAAAATAATTCCGACAGAAATCATGAAATGCATAGGTACAAAAATGGTCAGGGTAGAGCCGTGGTCGCATGCCTGTATACCATATGAGTGTCTGGAACACCTACAAAATTATAATGACATATTATAATGGTCAATTCCTCGATGCAATTTCACAAGTAGCTGATAAAGTATGCCACGTGTGTAAGAAAGTGAAATTAAAAAACAAACTAAACAAATGCATAAGACACTATGCCACTTATTACCGGAGGACTGTGCAGTTGTAGGTGTTCCTGGCATCCACTTGATATACAAGCATGCGACCACGGCTCTACCCTGACCATTTTTGTACCTATGTATTTCTTGGTTTCTTTCTGAATTATTTTCTTGTTTCGTACTTTTTAGATATTTTTTTTATTTCCGTGGTCGGGTTACGGCTTTTTAAGTTTTATTTTTTTTGTAACTATAAGTACCGTTAAATAATACTTACTATATACGAACTCTCACTGTTAAGCTTTGGTTAGCAATCGACTGTTGTGAAATATTCAGTCATTACTGCTGAACATGGGGTTCCTCATTTGGTACAAATAAATTTTTTTACATGTTTAATTCAGCGTGAGTTGTGTATACATTTTATTTATTTACTTAATGGCATTTTCCACTACATAATAACCTTGTGTAATTTGTATGACAGCATACTAAAACAATCAGCCAACCAGTCATAATTATTTTTTCGTCGCTTGCTGGAGGGAAGGGAATTATTAGTAAATTGGAAAATCATTTTCCAAAGTGTAGCGTGTGTTCCTCATTGGCTCACGTACAAACAATTTACAAAAGTTGCTCAACATGAAAGTTCGCGGAAGCTTTTTTGGTGTTATAACTTGTACAACATAATTGGTAATATTTATGTACGGAATATTTTTCGATCACCTTTTGTTTATACGGTTCGTTTTTCAAATTGAAAACTAAACTACTGACTACTAATAATACGGTAGTACCTTGAATCCAAACTACCCTTTCTACTGCTCACTACTGGGCCAAAAAGTAACCATAAACCCGCTTTATACTATGCTTATCCTTCCCGACCAGTGTTCGGAAAATTTAAAAGACGAAACAAGCTCGATGTCCCTTTGTTACCCCTTTTCTATGGCTTTTAAAGGTCGTAGAAACCATTTTCACCTTCGTACATGCCAGCCCTTGGGAGTGTAAATTAGCACTCATTAGCAACAGCTGTGTAACGTGAGGGATGTTGAGGGTTTAATTTTAAGCTTATGCAAATATGTATAAGAAATAATGGAGTTTATCTAAATAATTAATGAATTGAGGTCGTTATTTCGTTTAGCAGCGAATAAAGTATTAATTAGCTTTAATAATTTATTATTTTCCTTGATACGGCACGTATTGTGAGGAGGTTTCTGTCTCTGGAGCCCTAACTACCGGTAGTTTGGACCCTGTTCCCAATGCCGGTTGGTCCCTATTTTTTTTTTTTTTTTTATATTTATAAATGTATTTTTTATTATTATTAATTATGTTTATAAATTTAAAAAAAAAAGATATGTAATTAAATAAATAAAGGAAATAATAATAATAATAATTCTTTATTATCAGGCTACTTTGGCCCATAAATAAATATATACCTTACAAACTAACATATATGTATATTATACAGTTTGTGTTAGTATAAAAACTTAAGCCTATGTTAGTAAAAAAAAAAATCACTAATGCACTGTTATTGTGCGATCGTGTGGCACATGTCCGCGGAAGCGACGAAATACCACGCCCTGCGGCCAGAAGTCCTCTTCCATGAGGAGGTGCAGATAACACGTTGCTACTCGCACCACGAACGCCCTGAAGTTGACGTTGCGGCGCGATTCCAGCAGCTGCACTCTCGGCGCGTACTTAAATTAAAGCTTGAGTATTAAAGCTTGAGAAAACTTATTATAAAGATTTGATTTGATCCGAATCTTTTATTCGCTTGGTGACTTAATATACCTGTAGAAATCCAGATGACAATTAATTACGTCGAAAATGCACACGAAAGCATTAACTTACGATAATTTTGTAGAAGTTGAGTTAGAGACAGAGCTTAAGATATTTAAGTTGTTAAGCTTAAGAAGTTCGAAAAGTCAGGAGATCCGACCAGGTTCGAACCTTTCTGCATGGAAGAGAAGCTTTCAATTGACAAGCTATGATATAATTTCTGAAAATAAATAATTAGCATAAATAGAAAAGAAAAATAAACAAAAACATTCGCCATACGAGGTCACAGGACAAAATAGTAGAAACGAGGCCGAAATCTTTAATATTCTGTCTCAAAGGAAACTATTTGTTATTCAGAATTCGGCGTCTCTGTTTCTTTATTTATTTTATATACCTACACAATGATTTCATTTAATATTCCTGTTTTCCAGTCTTTGTCTCGGATACGTGATTTAGCGTTTGTTTTATTGTGAACTTGATCTGGATATTTAAGCTTAAATGGACGGACGAAAATATTTACTTGGCAGAGTAAGTGGATTTTTTGACGTTGTTGGTGTTTAGGAAAATGGAATGAAACTGTCACAAATAATTATATTTTGATTTCTGTTTTCCAAAATAGAATTTACAAATAATGTATGTGTTTCTTTGATCAGATGGCTACTTTAGTTTGTTTCGGTCGTTTCTTCTTAGGGATAGTCATAGGAAATGCTGACGCCATTTAGTTTTAAAAACGTGTAAAATTGATTGATAAGTCCTAACTGCAAATAAGTAATTTCATTTAATTTCATTAAACCTATCTCCTTTTTTGTCTGGTAATTTTCCTAACTGATAGCATCACGACTATAATAATAAAACGATCACGATAAAGGACTAGAGACTAAAAAAACTTGTCTTAAAAATGGTTTGACACCTGATGTGATTTGACACCTGATTTGTCATCTGTACCATAAAAAATAACGTACCAACGTTTTCAAAGCCTAGTCTATAAATAAAACCGATATTTTATTCAATTCTTCTCACTTAATGAATAAACAAATATGTTACCAAATAAAGAGGCACTGAATTGTTTTTATTAACTCAAATATATTTTCATTAACACCGAAGTTCACCTTTGAAAAATCTGCCAATGACCTTCTACAAATAAAATTAGGCTGATTATAGACCAACACTACTATCTATACTTTCGTATGGATCTAACTCAATTAAGACGATGGAATCATTAACTAACTTGCAATTACTACTAGACTAATTAGGTGATTTAGTTCGTTTGTCTTGTTTAATGTCTCTTTTGTCCTATTGGGAGGAGATCTCTCTAAAAATTGCTCCTGTCAGAACGAATAATAAAATTATATTTTTATTCATGTTGATCAGTTAAAGTTAACTTTGTGACCCGGGTACGTCTTAAAACTGCGGCCAGACACCGGAGGACGGGCAGCAGCGTCCTGTCACTATTCGGTGAGCCACTGCGATCCCCAAGCCGCCTGCCAAGCGTGGGGATTATGGCATGCCCCCCCTTTAGGGAGGCCTTCGTTCAGCAGTGGACAGACTCTTCCAGAGCACCCGTTTCTAATAATTTCATTGATCCACAGTCGGGCACCGGTGACCTACATACAATACATACTGTCTACTTTTCGTCACTTGAATGACTGATTTTCCAATTTCTGGGACTCATTTCTAAATAATCTGGGCCTTTAATCCTTCACGGGGCCCAGAACTGATGTCACCAGTCTTGGAAATTTTAATTATAACAACATATCATACCAGAGCAGAGGTGATAAATAATGCGAACGTAAGCGATAATTATAATTATTCATTCAAATTCAAATATATTTTTATTCATCTAAACCATTTACAGGCACTTATGAATAGTTAGGCTCTAGTTGCCACGTTCCAAAGTGTTGATTTCCAATGAAGAATAACGGGCAAGAAACTCCATTCTATTAGTGAGCCCACCTGGTTTAGAACCGACAACCTATAACGTTGAGGCGACCACTGGAGGCCACCACTACATGTAATGTCGTGTTAGTAAACGCAAACAAAAACCGATCAAATTAAATAATCCAACTACACTTAAACATAGAACCAAATTAGTTCAATCCCTTTTACTCCGTCAATGTTTTACTTTTCAATTTATTCCCACATTTATTTACTGTTTCTTAGCTCACAGGACATCACTAACATATATCAGAGAACACACTTGGGTATATTAATCGTTACTACATACGCGACGGTGACATATCGCTCTACTTTGTTCACAGTGTCTCTTTACTATGAGATAAAACAGATATATTTTTCTGCAGATTTTTTGCAACTTTCTCACTTAAAAATGTTGTGATATATGACTTGCAATAAAATGAATATTAGCAACGAGCATGGCTCACTTTTTGTGCTTAAGGCGTGATTATCTAGCTAAGGAACACTTACCGTCTATACAGAACGGTCTAAGTTGGATTCTAGTTGACTTTTCATGTGGTTATCAGAATTTGGTCATCCAAAATATCATGAGGAAGAATGGACACTTGATAAAATCGCTTTTGGATGATCAGTCTATGTACGCGATAGTTTTATCGTACAAACAAACTAATAAAAATAAGGTATTAGAAGGCTTATATTCTGAAACCACACGAAATAATCTCTAAACAATTTACTGAATACAACAAAACCGTTACTCGTAAACTGTAATCAACAACATACCAGTACACCTCTAATACAAATAGTTTAGGAAGTTACTCACGTCTATAATACCGCGGTTTTCCTGCTATATAATTGCTATGTGGTATGAATTTCCTTTTGACGACAGCACAGAAGAATTATATATCTACCTAACCTATGCAAAATGCCATCTGACTGCACATAATATTTACACTCATTAGTTTAGTGGTCGCAAGCGCAATTGCCATAGCATCACTGTTTTCGGTAAATATATAACACAAAAATTACGTTTGAGAGTAGCTATCGCGCGAACTAAGCCTGTCGCAAACTGACTGCTACAACGGTAATTAGGTTACCGTTCGGGCAGTGTTATTGGGTTTTTCTGTAGGGAAATTTTCAGTAACAGTACTCAGTCTACAACTGTGCCCGGTAGATGGCAATAGTCTCGCCCCCTATTACATGGGAATCAATAACGGGATCGGCGAAAAGTGGGTGTACAATAGTATACCTCTGCCTACCCCTCGGAGAATACAGGCGTAATGCTTTGTTTATGTTAAAATGATTTTCACAAAAAGTCTTAAAAAATCTTATTCATAAAATGGAAATCTTAACTTAATGTCAGTCACGACAAGTAATATTTTTGTCTCTCGAAGCATTTTATTTGACAACGAAGTGCTTTGTCATTCGCCTAAAACGTGATGAAAACTGACATTATTATGAACGCCTATAAACCATCTAAGACGGTAATAATTAGATATGATTTTAGTTGCCTAGACATTATAAATTCTGAATATGCAACATGCAATGACATGTTTCAGGGGAGCAATTCTTGCACTATTAGAGATAATTTTGCAATGGCGATAAGACGATATTAGAATTAGATATTACATTTTCAGAATTCTCTTATATTTTTAAATCTCGATTACGTCCAAACAGAAGAGTCTCTTTATGTAGAGAAAGAAACTATATCCTATCCTACTGTATCCTACTTCCTACTCCTACTATAATCCTACTAATATTATAAATGTGAAAATTTGTGAGGATGGATGGATGGATATTTGTTACTCAATCACGCCGAACTGCTGAACGGATCTGAATGAAATTTGGCACAGAGATAGGTTATACTCTGGAATAGCACAGAGGCTACTTTTTATTACGGAAAAATGTACGGGTTCGTAAACCACGCGGGCGAAGCCGCGGGCGGAAGCTAGTATAACATAAACTTATGTCGAAGCACACGAGTCTCTACCCCTACTACATACTCGAATAAAATAGTCATGTATCTAGCAAACTATGCTGTCGAGCAGTAGAATGACTTGCAAGAATTTAGATCTTGTGTTCAAAATATGCATCGTGAATTTATTTAATACTAGCTGTGCCCGCGACTTCTTTCGCGTGGATGTCGGAACTTAACAATGTATTTTTTAATGAGACCAAATGCACTTAACCCTATTTTTTTTCTAAAATAAAAGTAGCCTAAGTTACTCCTTATTACATCAGCTACCTGCCAATAAAAGTCCCGTCAAAATCGGTCCAGCCATTTCAGAGATTAGCGTATACAAACAAACAGACAGACAGACAGACAAAAATTGTAAAAAATGTTATTTTGGTGTATGTACCGTATTATATATATTCATATGCATGTAGTAAAAAACGGTTATTTCAATATTACAAACAGACATTCCAATTTTATTTATATGTATGTATAGATGAATAAGTGTTTGTGATATTTTCATCTTAATATATTATAGTGAAGTTTCCGAGCAAAAGTTATTCATGGTCTTAAAAATTCCCCGACAACGTTGTACCTACTCCTAATACGAGTTTCGAATTCTATATTCGCTCGCGGCTAAGACAATTTGACGGCACAATTGGCGCAGTGGTTGAAAGATCAACAGCCGCGCTACGTGTCGCGGGTTCGATTCCCGCACGGAACAAATATTTGTATGATCTGCAGATAGTTGTTCCGGGTTTGGGTGTATGTCCATTAGAATATGTGTTTGTAAACACACCCACGATACAGGAATTATTCCTAGTGTAGGGCAACGTTCTTTAAAAGAAAATATATAGGTATATATAAAATAAGTAAAGAATAAGACATTATTTTATTTTTGTAACCGTAGGAGTCGTTGTCGTGCTTAGCTTCATACTACATATATATTTTTCCAAAGTCGCCGTCGAGTACCTAAGTACATACGAGGTACTGAGACTAGATTCTTACTGATTCCGCTAGAGACGTTTAAGAGTATTATTTAGCTGCCGGCTTCTGACAAAATTGCCTTGAAATACCCGCAAAATAGGTGTTTGGGCGTAACGTTTCTTACATCGAATTCTTAACGAATTAATTTGATTTTGGTCTCCATCGTTTTGTAAGATTATAAACTAGGTCGAAAGGATCAGTTTTTTTTTAAATTTTGATTAATTTTAAGATGTTTTGTTTAGAAAACGCGTTTTAACGATTAATTATTTCTCAATCTATAAACAACATTAAAATACGTGACGTGACGACCTAGTTTTCTACATGTGTCTATAACATATAATGCAAAATCAGCTCTTGTTTAGTGAGGGAAAAACGTTATCGCATTTTGTATGAAAACTTTTAGCTAAACGTCTATCGCCGGTCTTATGATACGTCAATCATATTAGTATTTTTTTTAGATACCTCATTATTCTGTCTTAATTGTTCTACATATAGAATGATGATTCTTGCATGCAAACATAGAATTTTGTTATAATTTGACTGTAACAAATCAGTAGGCAATAATATTCATGATATAACATAGCACAACCTTGTATTACAGAGTAAAACAAAGGCGTACTATTAAGAGGCCCTAGTGTAAGTTTATTTCGACTAACCCGATTTAACGCATCGAACGCGTTCGGCCCTCCAATTGGTGGAGCCGTACGCGTTCGATGCGTTAAATCGAGTTTGTTAAACTTACACTAGGGCCTCTGAACTCTATCGCCGATACCATCGTGTTAAGTACAGTAGCAGCAAAATTTGTTAATTAAACAAAAACTACCTTCACCACATCAAAGTGTTCATTAACTTCATTATAAAACCGAAAAAATGTAGACACAAAGTGAAGGATATTCTCCGCCCGCATCTACTTTGAATAAATCCGGATAATATTTCCGTTTTAAATTTAGACTCCTTTTCGTTCAATCCTGTAAAAGTATTTATGAATATTAATTATAATTGAACGCTACCGCCTGTAATTACGAATTTAGAATGAGATGGAATTCTTCTACCGTTCTGTAAAGGCAAATGAGTACGTATAACTAGTTGAATATTAGAACTGTTTGTATGAAATTTTAAAGAAGAATATGCTTTTGTTTGCGTTGAATCTGTTAAACAAATCAGATGGTAGTTAATCCCTCGAGAATGAAGTTGAATTCCGATGAAGTCATCAGATTTGGTGTGGATGAAGCAGCTGTGTACCATAGTGAATTGTGTGATGTGTGATCATATTTATTTCTACCATAATTATAATTGTCTGCCTCATTGGTCTGGTGTGGAGTTCGATCCCCGAGTCGGGCAGTGTTATTGGGTTTTTTCTGTAAGGAAGTTCTCATTACATGTAATCTGGAACTGTAATGAAATGAAATGAAATGAAATGAAATGAAATGAAATTATTTATTTTGCAATTAGGATTTTTCAATCACTTTTACACGTCTTTTTTAAACTAGATGGCGTCGGCATTTCCTATGACTATCCCTGAGAAGAAACGCCGAAACAAACTCAGGGGTCAAAGTCTATTTTAAAGTCTGTGCCCGGTAGATGGTAATAGGTTCGCCTATTATATGGGACCTAATAACGGCATCGGCGAAATATGGGTGTACTACAGGTGTGTGTTATGTAATGTAATTATAATTGCATGATGTATAATTTCTTTCGGCTTGTCAAATAATTCGGTGCGGTATGCAACGGCATTAGAACCTCACTTGGCGCGTTCGGGGCGTACGAGAGCGTGTTTACCTTTAGGATTTCGTCTCGGAAAGTCTGGCTTGCGGTGGTGGCTTTAATCTCATGTATGGGCAAGTACGAATGACGTCACATAACAAATAACCCTGCTCGGTACACGCGTTCTGGCGAAAGCCTTGTATTATTCCTAATATTTAATAATAAAATATGAATTCTGTTAAAATAATATTTTCGGTGATTGTTATAAAGTGAAGATGTAGCTTTAGTTTATTTTTTATATTATCTTAACTGTTAATCAGCTTTTGTTTCTGAGAGTATTTTTATGCAGTTCATCAGTTTCATCAACTTAATAATGGAATTTTCGATTTGTAACCATTATTTTTTAAGGGACTTGGCTGACGCATTAGTTTTGTACATCTACTCAGGCGCACGATCGTGTTAGCGCGGCGCAGCAGTCGTCTCCCCGCAACCGTACAATTAGAGGCCCTAGTGTAAGTTTCTTTTGACAAACTCGATTTAACGCATCGAACGCGTTCGACGCTCCGATTGGTCCGTTTCGTGCTCTTCACCAATCGGAGCGCCGAACGCGATCGATGCGTTAAATCTATTTTGTCAATAGTAACTTACAATAAGGCCTCTGGAAATATATATGACTTTACTGGTACCAAGTTACAAATACATAGGACTAAACTAACAAAGTCCTATGTATTTGTAACTTGGTACCAGTAAAGTCATATATATTTCAACATGACCTTCATTCAGTACCCTAATCTTAATACTCCAACAATTATCATTCAAAAGCATACGTGCAGCTTATCCCTTATGATACGTATACGTACCATTCGTACACGTAATTGAATGTCAAAATGGAGTAAAATAATATTCATTTAAATTGTTCTCGTATCAAAACACGTGACTCGTAGGCGTTTCATTATCCTTACAATTTTCATTAATGGCAATGATATGTTTGACTGTATTACGAGTATTACTAATTAGTTTTTACCTTCGGCATCGCTAATATACATATATGTATCTATTTGTCTCGGCCTATATTAGCAGAAAATACTGCTTGAGCGCGAAGTGTGAAACTCAACAGCTGTGTAGCACATAATGTTTGTAGGCATAAAAGAGACTAAAAAATAAAAAGTAAGGGTAAGAACTATTTTTATTTTCTTCATGAAGAAGGACCTAAGCCTGGCCTAAAAATCGCGGGATAGTCATGCTGGCATAGAATTTCAATGCGAAATTAAAAGCCTTAAGTTTAAACTACAGGATGTAAATTTTCCTGATTATGTTGATGGCAATTGGCTCACCACCTGCAAGGATAGAGCGTCCTCGTGTGACGAATCATGAGATCGTCTAGCGCACCCTGAACAGTCGGCCTCGATATCATAATTACTGCCTAACTAATCTTTCCACTACAACGTGAGTGACCTATGTGATAGCTCGTGCCGACTCGATAGAAGAACCTGGGACTTGTAACGGCGATCGGCGAAATATAGTTGTGCAATATTACACTGCCTAACACTTCAGGGAATACAGGCGTGATGCTATGTTATTCACTTCAGTAACTTTCTCGTGAACAATGTATGTTCTTAATGAGAAAGATGGGTTAAATCCCGAACCATTTAAGCTTTCAAGTGAATTTTAATGAACCTGAAGCCAAATGAACTAAAAATCTTCAAGATATCAATACAAAATACTTTGTAATTTAAACTCATATAAAAGCCAATATTTGTGTTAGGTATATTCTTGTTCAAACCTTATGAAAGGCGAAGAGATATTTGTATGTGTAATACTATAGGCTTTTAGAAATAATTTAAGGAGAGCGACCTAATAATATTTGACTTTCTCAATCGTGATACTCATTTTGTATTTTTTGCTCGTCCTTTATAATAATAAAGTATGAAATATATTTACTGTTCGTCTGTTTGTCATCTTTACATCTCAAATAACTTTGAACATTTATATTTGCTATATGCTAGCATTTATAAAATTTTACTTTTTATATATTAACTTATCGTATCAGAATAAGTTTTTTTTATTATTTTATTATTATTAAACAGACTCTAGGGTTGGTATTTTTGTTCAAAAGAGATGAACATTAGTATTATAGATGTGTTAAAACCGCTTCATTCTTCTTCGTCGAAAAATCGATGTTCAATTTTTCACCTTATACGAAAACTATCTTATTAAAGAGTGAACCACAGGCATTTTGCCACAATTTTCTCGATTATTTTTTATTTGGCTATTATTGGCACCATTTGAGCAGTAGTTGAGCGATCGACTGCTGCGCTTTGTGTCGTGAGTTCAGTTTCTGCACGGAACAAAATATTTTTGTATTATCTACAGAAAGTGATTCCGCAGCCTAATTACGTAAAAAAGCGACAGCAACGCGACAGTCACGCGACAGCAATCTCACTGTCAGGCAATACATTATATGACACAAAAATGACGTTTGACAGAAGCTATCGCGCGATCTACGCCTGTCGCGACATCTGTAATTAAGCTGGAATATGATAAAAAAATGTGACACATGGTGTCGCTAATAAACATGCTATTTCATATCCTCTTATGGGAAAATATGTAAGCGAGATAGTTGCACTGTTTCTTAGTCACTGTGGCTGTTAGAATTTTTTATGTAATCAAGGCGCGTGTCTCGTTTGTCAATGTGAATATTTGCGTTTGTAAATGCACCCACGATACAGAAATTATTTCTTGTGTGCGGCGTCAGTTAATGACTTAATTTCTAATACATCTCTACAATTTTGTAAATTTATTCTGTTAGGTATAAAGTGTGAAATATAGACTAGGCTTTTTTCAGATTTTTTAGAGCCGGTAATGAAAATAGAACTGTTATGACCTCCCAATGTATGCTAATTCGATGACACCTCAACCTTCAGATCATCAATCCGCAGAGTCAGCAATTAAGATGCAGTGTCTCAGTCCGAGCGCTGGAGACATCAGTTGCTCTTAGACCTTCGCGTCGCTTGGTCCTTCTATATCCTACTATATCCTCGATTTATGCCAACTCAATTTAAGTATAAGTAATAAGTGTATTTTAATTAAGTGCCTTATTAATAAATCTATTTCTTCAATATAATTTTCGTTTTTTAAAAAGCGTTTTACGCGGACTCCTATAACATTTGGTGGCAGCGGTGGGATACCGAAAATCCCCTACCCGAATACGTCTCTAAAGAAAGTGAAAGTGCTACTAAAATCTTTCAACCCCTAAATGAAAGTGCTATTCAAAATCCTACAACCCCAAGGTGAAAGTGCTATTAAAAATCCTTCAATTTAAAAACGAACTGTTAAAAGATATTCATAAACAAATAAATAAATAAATCTGGAAAGTGAAAGTGCTTCAATAATAACATACATACACATACTTAATCGATAAATTAAAAGTGTTACGCATACAAACCAACCTGTGTTCATCCACAACGCAACCCTGAGACCTCTGTCAAAACACAGAGGTCCCTGTCGCTGTTTTACCTTTGACTATTGGTCAAGCGGTCAAGGTCGCCGTGATGTTCCCGATGCTCCTCATAACATTACTGTGAGTGATCAAAACTACTTTACAAAGTGCGAACTCCTACAATATTCTGCAGTGTCGCGTTCCTGTTATACATTGTTATCACCTAGACTAAACGAAGCTCACGGTTTATGTTACACGCCTGTTCTACGTATTGATAAACGCGCAGTCCTAAGTCTCTGTACAAGCTAGCATAAGGTTGATACGACTTCTTGTAATTTAATTTTAAGTTCTATTTTTCTATTTACTAAATCACATCATGACTAATGACAAAGAAATTACTCCCGGTACCTCTAAAAGTGTACCAGTCCGCGTTGAAACTGAAGAAAGAATAGAACTTGGTGTCTTATTCAAATTTATCAAACCTTTCGACGGTACTAGAGAAAAATTAAAACCCTTTATAACTAATTGCCAAAGCGCTTATGACTCAGCTACTAAATCGCAGAAACCTATCCTGTTTAAATACATTCTAAGCCAGTTAATAGATAAAGCTGAAGCTACATGCAATGTCAAAGATTTCGAGTCCTTTGAACAATTTATAGAATTTTTAAAACAGCAATTTGGCGAGAGAAAACATTACGCTCATTTACTTTCGGAATTACAGGATTGTAAACAAAATCCTTCAGAAACAGTTAACCAATTTGCTCTAAAGATAGAAACATGCCTTTCAAAACTGCTCACTGAAATAAACATTTCTATTCCAACTAAAAAGAAAACAGAATTGTCTGGGCGCGTAGCTACCATACAAGATCTCGCACTCCATACCTTTGTTATCGGACTATACCCACGATTATCACAGATCGTGAGATGCCGAAACCCAGACTCGCTTAATTCCGCTATAAGCTTCGCAGTTGAGGAAGAAAAGATATTATCTAGCATCAATAAAAGATCACCGCAAACTAACTTCAACAACACTTATAGACCCAAGTTCACACCTCGCCGCGAATTCCAATCGCAATCGCAATTGAACCACCCTCATACAAATTATCCAAGGAATGTCAATACTAGTGACGTCATTTGCCGTTATTGCAAAAACATAGGTCACACTATTGAAAACTGCCGCAAACGTCAATACAATAATAACAAAAACCAGTACAACCCCTCAAATTCATACAATCACCAAAATAACACCGCACCAACTACTAACCCGAATCTAGTACGTAAAACCTACTCCATGAATAAGGTAGACGAGAACGGAGTCGATGAAGTCGATCACGACAATTTAAACGAATAAAATTTCCCGATGGGCATCGCCCGGGAAATTACTGTCATAAATTAAAAGCCGATGCCTCAATTCTCACTGTATCACTTACCAAATCAGCTAAACCACTGAATCCTTTTCCTAAATCCACTGTATCACTTACCAAATCAGCTGAATCACTGAATCCTGTTCCTAAATCCACTGTATCACTTACCAAATCAGCTAAGCCACTGAATCCTATTCCTAAATCCACTGTATCGCTTACCAAATCAGCTGAATCACTGAATCTTGTTCCTAAATCCACTGCATCACTTACCAAATCAGCTGAATCACTGAATCCTGTTCCTAAATCCACTGTATCACTTACCAAATCAGCTAAGCCACTGAATCCTGTTCCTAAATCCACTGTATCACTTACCAAATCAGCTAAGCCACTGAATCCTGTTCCTAAATCCACTGTATCGCTTACCAAATCAGCTGAATCACTGAATCCTGTTCCTAAATCCACTGTATCACTTACCAAATCAGCTAAGCCACTGAATCCTGTTCCTAAATCCACTGTATCGCTTACCAAATCAGCTGAATCACTGAATCTTGTTCCTAAATCCACTGTATCACTTACCAAATCAGCTAAGCCACTGAATCCTCTTCCTAAATCCACTGTATCGCTTACCAAATCAGCTAAATCACTGAATTCTGTTCCCAAATCCACTGTATCACTTACCAAATCAGCTGAATCACTGAATCTTATTCCTAAATCCACTGTATCGCTTACCAAATCAGCTAAATCACTGAATTCTGTTCCTAAATCCACTGTTTCGTTTACCAAATCAGCTGAATCACTGAATTCTGTTCCCAAATCCACTGTATCGCTTACCAAATCAGCTGAATCACTGAACTCTGTTCCTAAATCCACTGTTTCGCTTACCAAATCAGCTAAATCACTGAATTCAAGTCCTAAAATAAGCAAATCTACTCCAATCCCAAATCCTTATGTCCAAACTCCGAATACCTTACAAAACCTGAAACGAGAAAAGAATATAAAAATATATAAATTAAATAAAAATTCAGAGAAAAGATACTTACCCCATGTTATGATCCAAACTTCCGTTGCTAATAAACCATTATCCTTCCTAATTGATACTGGCTCTTGTATAAGCCTGCTAAAATTAAATTCTATGTCCAAAGTTCCAAAACTAAGCGATGAAATTATAGTTCTCAAGGGAATCGACCCCGGAGACGATACAACATCAACAATAGGTAGTTTTAAAATGCAAATATTCCAAAAATCAAATAAACCTTACATACACGAATTTCACGTAGTCGAAAACATCAGTTTAACTCACGACGGTATTATAGGTAACGACTTATTGAAAAACTTAGAATGCCAAATCGATTACTGTCACGAAATCCTGCGAATAGATGACGATTATGTGAAACTTAAATTCGACGAACCACTATACAATATTCCTCCTCGTACGGAAACTGTAATTGAATGCACAGTCAGTAACCCAAAAACAAAAATAGGAATGATACTAGATCAACACATCTCCGAATCTCTACTCGTCGCGAACTGCATTGTTAAAGTAAAAGAAAATAATCGCATCAATATAACAGTCGTAAACACTTCTGAAGAACCCGTCATTCTACAATCCAACCTTAACCTTACCCTAGATCCATTCGACATCCAATCCTGTACAATATCGCCTCGTCCCAATACTTCTATTAGAACCAAACAAGTCCTCGACCAACTTCGAATCTCCCATCTAAACGACGAAGAAACAAACGCATTAATACAAATCTGCTCCGACTACTCTGACATCTTTCACCTCCCAGGAGACCAACTCACTTATACTACCGCCACAGATCACAATATCAAAACAACCACAGACGTCCCTATCCAAACTAAATCCTATAGATTCCCAGAATGCCATAAAAAGGAAGTCGAAGATCAAATTAACAAAATGCTAGAACAAAATATAGTTATACCATCAAACTCCCCTTGGTCCTCACCCATTTGGGTTGTCCCTAAAAAACTAGACGCTTCAGGGCAACGCAAATGGAGAGTCGTTATCGACTATAGAAAACTCAATGACATCACTATTGGAGAAACGTATCCTATTCCACAGATAACAGAAATTCTAGATCAATTAGGGAAAAGCCAATACTTCACAACACTAGATTTAGCCTCAGGCTTCCATCAGATCCCTGTATCAGAACAAGATGCACCCAAGACCGCCTTTTCAATACCCCAAGGTCACTTCCAGTTCACGAGAATGCCATTTGGGCTAAAAAACGCCCCATCAACTTTCCAAAAACTAATGAATACATGCTTATCTGGACTTCAAGGTTCTCGCTGTTTCGTATATCTAGACGATATCGTGGTGTACTCTCCAGACTTACCAAATCACATCCAAAATCTATCTGCCGTCTTCGACAGGCTCAGAAATTACAACTTGAAACTTCAACCAGATAAATGCGAATTTCTGCGTAAAGAAGTAGCTTACCTTGGTCATCTTATTAACAACCATGGCGTACAACCAAATCCTGAAAAAATAAAATCAATCGTCGAATTCCCGATTCCAAAATCACCAAAGGATGTGAAATCCTTCCTTGGGCTCGTTTCATACTATAGACGGTTCATTCCCGATTTTTCTAAACTCGCGAAACCCCTAACATCTTTGCTAAAAAAAGATATACCATTCAATTGGAAAAACGAACAACAACTCGCTTTTGAAAATCTCCAAATGAAACTTACAACGTCACCAGTCCTCGCATACCCTGATTTCTCCAAACCTTTCATACTAACCTGTGATGCCTCTAACTTCGCTATATCTGCTATTCTATCCCAAGGTCATATAGGAAAAGACCGCCCTATTGCTTACGCCTCTCGTACACTTAACAAGGCTGAATGTAACTACAGCGTTACGGAAAAAGAATGTTTAGCTATTGTTTTCGGAACCAAATCATTTCGACCATACCTTTATGGTCGTAACTTTACAATAGTCACAGATCATAAACCTCTACAATGGTTGTTCAATTGCAAAGACCCTGGATCCAGACTTATTCGCTGGCGACTCAAACTAGAAGAGTTCGACTATAATATCGTACATAAAAAAGGGAAAATCAACACTAACGCCGATGCACTGTCTCGATTCCCAGTTAACCCAATACGAAATCAACCTTCGCCGTTCTTTGATCCTCTATTACAAAACCCTAATGAACAACTTGATGACATATTAGAAGAACCCCTCCTAGACCTACCATCTCCTATCCCATTCTCTTTCGAAAATGACGATTTACTAAATCAAGATATAAACACTGACTCTAACATAATTCCAAATCCTACACCGCAGAGTGAACCTAGACTCTCACCAGAACTCATTGATCTAGGACCTAACCTACCCTATCTAGATCTTAGCCCCGATAGTGCAAACCTCAACCTCGATTTTGACACACTCCAAATCCCCTCACCAATGAACCAAAACGACGACAACTACTCACAATTCTTAAAATCAATCCCAAATAAAAATATCGCTCCTAATACAATATTGAAAGAGCATAATGAAAATCTGCTAAAATCTCCCTGCAAAATAATACTAATCCCTACATCCATAGACTTAGATGAAACAAACCCATATATTCCGGAAATCCTTCTAAACTCCGAAAACCAAGACGAAATCCTTAACGCTGAAAAGGAATTACACCGTTTCCTGAAAACAAAATATGACAACAAAACTATTTATCTAATCTTCACTAAAGTTCATCACTTTGACGAATCATCCTACCCTGATATTTATGATACTCTGAAACAAGTCAGAAACGAAATCCTCGAATCCGAACAAACCACAGACATCGCTATTTCCGATTTTAGAAACCCATTCGACAAACATTCCTATACTAAAATTTACAACATCTTAACCTACATTTTTAATAATACAAAAATCTCTATTCATGTGTATCTAAATAAAACAATCTATCCTACTCTTAGCGAAAGACCTAAAATCATGCGCGAAAACCATGATATTCCAATAGCTGGACATCTAGGATCAACTCGAATGTACAACAGAATCCGAGAACAATTTTATTGGAAAGGCATGAGAAGCGACATCGAAGACTATGTTAAAAAATGTAAGTTGTGCCAAGAGAACAAAGCCCTGAGAAAATTAAACAAAGCTCCGATGGAAATAACTACTACATCTACAGCCCCATTTCAAAGAGTAGCGTTAGACGTCGTAGGACCCTTACCGGAATCGGGGCCTGCACACCTCAAATATATCTTGACGTTGCAAGACGACCTCACCAAATATTCTATAGCTTATCCTTTACGTAGTACAACCGCCGAAGAATCTAGCGACTGCCTAATTCATTTTATTTCCCTTTTTGGGATTCCTAAATCTATTCTCACTGACCAGGGCACCAATTTTACATCTGACCTTTTTAAAACCACATGCAAATTCCTTAAAATCAAACAATTATGGTCATCACCTTACCACCCCCAGACACAAGGAGCCTTAGAACGTAGTCACTCGACTCTGAAGGAATACTTAAAATCATTTGTAAACGAAAACCAAGATAATTGGCCCACTTATGTCTACACCGCCATGTTAACTTATAACACAACAACACACTCAACGACGAAATTCACCCCATATGAACTTATATTCGGACACAAACCGTTCATCCCTAACTCTATCTACGAGAGTAGCCCTGGTACGACCTATTCAGACTACATCAGGATGTTGCAACATAAATTCCAACACACCAGAGAGAAAGCTCTAGAAAATATCCTAAAATCCAAAGAATCTTCTAAAACTTATTACGACTCCCATACAAAATCACCGCCGCAATACAAAGCCGGCGACTTTGTTTACCTCAAAGCCCAATTGAGGCTTAGAAAAGCACTGTCATCAATCTGGAAAGGACCTTACAAAATCATTAGTGTCCACAACAATAACACAGCCACACTCCTCATAAATAGACGTCATGTGACACACCATTTTGATCAAATGAAACCCGCAGAATCCACTGACATCCCGGTTAATGAGATAGCATTAGTTAGTTAAGACATATAGTTAGATTATAAGTAGGTTAGATAGATATAGATCTTTAATACAATTTAAACTAATTATGTCCATTCTATTTCAGTGTCTCGATCAATGCGCAACAAGATTTTATCAAACCATTGACGAATAGTCCTGGCATCTATTTCGACCCTTTAGGTTCCTTAAGTTTAGTTAGTAGTTATCTTAATATAGTTATCCCTTATGACGTATCTTTCATAAACCCACATATTCTAAACCTTCGTAATATCCTTAATCATTCCAGACTACTATGTAAAGACAGCAAAGTCTTCGACTATTTAGAATGTGACAATCTCTTCGAACCCCTAAGTACTCGTTACAATGATATAGCACATGACAACGAAGCCATTTCTCACCTCACACCTCGCCATTCTAAAAGATCCGCAATCTTAGGATTCATAGGTACCATTTCCAAGAAATTATTTGGCACCATGGACGAAGATGACGCTATCCGATACGATAATGCCATTAAAGAGGTAGAAATGGATCAAAAGAAAATAGCTCTTTTAATGAAAGAAAATATTCTAGTAACTACGTCAACACTGAAATCTTTTAATAAAACCATTCAAGACCTAAAAATTAATGAATTAAATTTAAAATACGCCATAGACGCACTGTCTGAAGATATCCGAAACTTGACCTACGTATCAAAAGAATTAGGCATAAGATCCCGTATAGTAGAATTAATATCTATGATAGAAAATAGCTTGCTCGCCTTATCTTTTAAGGTGGAAGACACGATCAACTCCATTATGTTTAGTAAATCTAATATTCTATACCCTACCATATTAACTCCCAAAGAACTGTATTCTGAATTAGTCGATAACTACCGTTTTCTCCCAAGTTCTGCACAATTACCAGTCCTTCTAAGTTTGGATAATATGCACACTATTTTAAATGTATCCGAAATATCCAGTTACTTTAATAAACATCAAATAGTGTTTACCATTAAAATTCCTCTGATAGACCCCATGAATTTAGACTTATACCATAACTTACCTTCTCCAGTCCCTCATGACAAGGACAACCCAGTGTCATACTCAACTATCATCCCATCCTCGAAATACATTGGCATAAGTAGAGATAGAGCAACCTATTGTAAACTAAACAATTTAAATTCATGCAAGTTAATTAATAACGATAACTACTTATGTGAAACACCAATTACCTATTCTTCTTCAGCAACGCCTTCCTGTGAAACAGAAATTATAACTAAAATACTTACCTCGATTCCTGTAATGTGTGAAACCAAATTTATCCATGGTCATCTTAGTATTTGGCAACCTCTACGCAACAATAAATGGCCATATGTAATGTCTGAAAAATTCAAAATAAACATTGAATGTAATAGTTCACAAACTAATGAAATAGAATTAAGTGGTAATGGAATATTGTACTTACCTTCAAAATGTATCGCCTATTATAAAGACATTCGTTTAGTCTCACATGAAACTTATGAAATCCAGATAAAGACAATTGTTTCCAATTTTAATATACTGAATGATTCATGCTGTAATAAATTAGCTTATACTGATATTATACCCAACTTACCTGTAATTAATCTTAAGAACATAAATTTAGACACATTAGCATATGATAACCCTAAAATAATCAAAAAATTAGATAATGTTATTGAAAAACCCCACATTGTCATGTATCAACAATATTACTCTAGTTTTACTATTATAATTGTAATCATAATTTTAAGTTTCGTTGTTTATAAAGTGTACAGATCTGGCATACATCGAAAGATATTCAAATTTAAAGAAAATAATGTTGCTAATAATCGTGATATCGAATTAGATCATGACGAACCCGATAACATCATACCACCTCCTTCTCTTAGAATTGGCTGAATACGCTCTTTCCCGTAAACTCCACAAAAGTTGAACGTGTAGTTTACTCTTATTCGGGGGGCTGTTATGACCTCCCAATGTATGCTAATTCGATGACACCTCAACCTTCAGATCATCAATCCGCAGAGTCAGCAATTAAGATGCAGTGTCTCAGTCCGAGCGCTGGAGACATCAGTTGCTCTTAGACCTTCGCGTCGCTTGGTCCTTCTATATCCTACTATATCCTCGATTTATGCCAACTCAATTTAAGTATAAGTAATAAGTGTATTTTAATTAAGTGCCTTATTAATAAATCTATTTCTTCAATATAATTTTCGTTTTTTAAAAAGCGTTTTACGCGGACTCCTATAACAGAACGACAGGCGGTGACCTAATTTTTTGACAGGAAAGTAATATTAAATAATTGCAAATATTGAAAGTGAAAAGACCATAAACGTAAAGTCAAGTCTTTGAAGAAGTAAATACTTGTTGACACAAAATTGCCGAAGTCAATCTTTTATAAACTTAAAAGGGTCAATTGAAAATATAAAGCAATCAAGCGTTTTGTTTCAATTTCCTACGCAGAGTATCAGTTGAAATTCCCTTCATCTTGGAATTATGGCTACGCTTTGATAAATAATAATTTTATTTGAGAAAGACGCCGCTTCCAAATAAGCTAAAGGTGTTTTGTTTCACTTTGTTATTCGTTCAAGGAACATTTTGGAGTCCTTGAAAAATTATACTCCATTTGTTAATTCATTTGTCATTTGTTTTATGATTTCTTCATACATTTTTGGTTAGTACTAGACTCCTTGTACACCTAGGGGATCCGTACAGTCCTCGATAGTACAGTAAAAAAAAGGGATTTCATAAAATCCCTTGCACAATAACAGTTAGTCTACTCCTGCTGTTATTTTTTTTTCAACAAATAAGCGAAGCATCCCTCCAACTGTAAGCCAACTTACGGGATCAACGTCTTAACTTTTGAGCACATCTGCATTCACATGAGATGTATGACTTTTAAGGCATATTATAGTAGTTTAGGTCTTTAGGGATTTGTAGGTAAAAGCATTCTCAAGTGTTTTTGGCTGGATTTCCAATTTAAACAGATGTGATACTCAGATAGCGTAAAAAAAATATTAGAGTGTAAAATAACAAACTCACGTACAAGTGATAATGCGCAATATAAACCGCTATACATACAAAATACGAGATAGTCTGTTGCACCCTGGGCAGTCAGCCTCGATACTACTATTGCCTGTTTAATCTTTCCACTATGGCATGAGCGATTCGCATGTATATAAATAGCAAACGATAAAAGAAGGTGATTAAAGCGTCATCTGTATAATTAAACGCCACTCTTGAAATTTCCGTGGTCAAAATTCTTTTTCACACAAAATCTCCTACGTATTATTATTTCAGGAAAAATTATCAACACAAAATTATTTTGCCGTTGTAAATTTATTTGTGTCATATATTTTGTGAAGGAGTACAGTATTTTCAGCCGCAAAACAAGTTTGTAGAAGATTACGCCCACGTTAGGGTTGATGCGTTGTATGTTTTATCTTTGTCATACGTTATGACGTCAGGGGCTGTTGACAGAAAATTGTGTAGTAATGATTATGACACGTGCAATTAACGTCGTTCTATTTTTGAAATGAAATATGATGTTGTGGAAATTTTGATGACATCACACTTTATATTAATGTCATCGCGAATCGGTCTTATGAAATAAGTTTTCTACCAACAAAAAGGATCGTGTTAGGGACCCTAACATTAAGATATTTATCGGGGAATATCGAGTGTTATTTATAAATACAGTGACTCTGGAAACACGTTCATAAACACGCATTTTACCCATGGTAGGAAGAAACTGGAGAGCGCCGCGGGTGACGATTAATAAATTCAACCCATTACAGTCCCACTGCTGGGCAAGGGTCTCTCCTCAGAATGAGAAGGGTTAGGCCTTAGTCCACCACGCTGGCCCGGTGCGGGTTGGCGGACTACACACACCGTCAAGAACTTTATGGAGCCCTCTCAGGTGTGCAGGTTTCCTCACGATGTTTTCCTTCACCGTAAACGCAAGTGATAATCAAATTCTGATCCGCACATGATTCCGAAAAGTCAGAGGTGCGGGCCGGGTTCGAACTCAGACCCTCCTGCATGGAAGGCAAGCGTTCAACCGCTAGGCTATCATTAAGTGGGGCTAGGCTATCATTGGGTGACGATTAGTTTATACAAATTACCATAAAAAATATAGATAGTTATTGTTTCCTTTTCATTTTAAAATCATTACTCAGACACAGCAAAACATTAAAAGCTCCTCATTTAAATAGTCGGCCTTTAAAAAATATTTTCAATTTATCTACACTGATTGAGCACAGAAATAATTTAAAAAATACTTTGCTTCACGCTAACATTCTTAAACATGGATGCCAAGTTTCAATCTAGAACACCTAGGGTTGTCACTTTACCAAATTTTAACACAAAACATTACAAAAGCACTTTGTTGAATTGAAAAGAAATTCATTGCGGCCTTAAAAAGGTTTGTCTTCATAATGGCGGGGTGTGGATATTTGTATACGTAACTTTTTAAGCCACCCTTGTTGTGTCAGGGTTGTGCCTGTGCTCGCCGGTTTGTTTTGCAAGACAAACTTTGAGGTTAAGAAATTTATGTTCGTTTAGTTTATGGGTGGATGGATTTGCTTTGTAATTAGCAGCGTACCTTACGTTTGGTACTAATGTTCACCAATCTTTTTCTGATTAGGTTTTTAGGTTGTTTTGTTTGTGTTTCTGCTTCGGTTAAAAGAACTGCGGCTATTAAAATTACTTTAAAAGAATCAATATGATTTATATTATATATCTCAAAATATCCACATAATTAACGAATTATAAAATCATTTACATAAGGTTCATATTGAGCAATCATCGGTTTAACTGTTGCTATGGAGATTTGAAGTTGCTATGGTATGGAAAAGCGCAATGTGGCCTTTTTAGATGTATGTATGTGTCTTCCTGTTATATGTTGAATTTGTGACTTGAATTTCGCGTAAATATATCAGAAGGTACTCATTGTATGTTCTTTTTTCTATCCTGCGGTCTGTGTAGGTTCAGTTGCATATTAAGTTGCGTAGTCGAAACTATCGTTGAGAGTCAATAGCCATCTATAGTAAAAGTATGCTTATAAAATCCTTTCGTAGTGATATTACACTCGGCTGGAGGCCGTTTTGGTCTCGCTATTTGCCCGGTTAAGCAGTAAAATATCCCTAAACTAATTGCGAGAGGCAACTCAAAAAAAAGTGATATTATACGCTAAATCATAACCTGTGTGATGACCAAAAAGTGTCTAGCCTTGATATAATGTCAGTCAGATTTAACATAACCGATTTATACTATGCCAGACTTTTGAGCACGACAGCGACGTGGAGGAGTATTATGACGGGTATAGTACCTTTACACCCGGTTACGACCGGTTTTGAACCGAGTACGTCTTAAAACTGCGGCCAGACACCGGAGGACGGGCAGCAGCGTCCTCTCATTAATCGGTGAGCCACTGCGATCCCCAAGCCGCCTGCCAAGCGTGGGGATTACGGCAAACCCCCCCTTCAGGGAGGGCTTCGTTCAGCAGTGGACGTCTTCTGGTTGATGATGAGTACCTTTATAGCTGTTTTTGTTATATACCGGTCAATAATAATATGATTTGCTTAATAATTCCATTTGCCTTCAAAACGAACTTCAAGGATAAGTCGGTTATTTTGTTGTTAAGTTCGCGCAAGTAATTAGCAATGCTCTGATACCGGTGTTTTCTCGATAAGTTTTGTATGAAAATCGAAAATTTTACCGGCAAATTTCTAGGAACTGTGTTATCGTAAACTTAGTTTTTAAAAGCAAGCAAATAAACTGTGCTTAGTTACTTTGAAGGAAACATTGCTGTTGGGAAATTGAGTTGATTGGTAAACGCTTTTTTTGAGACATGTAAACTTACCTGCTGTATTTATATAATTATCCGAATTCAAAAAAATAAAAATAAAGGAAGAGGTCCTCAGTTTGACTATATATAAATATATATTTTTTTCTTCAACACAAAATAATATATTTGCCGTTTTTAATCCTCCAATTCCCCTCAAATTTTCTAAAACTAGAACTATCCAACTCTAACAAAAATCCGCCTGAACGCCAGAAATATTGTGCCACCTTGTATATGGTTCATTAGCGTTCACTCTTACGTGCGATTTATAACACTTAATTCACACACGCCACTTAAAATTTCGCTCCTCATTTTCATCCTAACCCTACATCGCGAGAGTAATTAATCATGTAACTGTTTACACGTGAAATTAGACAAGTGTTATAATAATTATAATTATGTTGACGTGAAACGCAATCATTTATATAAAATGGCTGGTATTATACATTTATGAACTTGGTCTCAAACATTAAGAAAGGTGTTGTGAAGAAAATTAAATTTATTGTACCGCATTATATTCAAATGGGGCGACGCTCTTAAAAAGGAAATTTAGAGAGGCTGAATCTGGTAAGCAGAGAGACTGAGTATTTGTGAACGTAGATTAGAATGGCGCTGTAGATTATACTTGCTTTTGCCCGCGGCTTTCGCTCGCGTTCATTTAGAATTTGACAATCAATTCGGGTTGAACTCTGCTTGCGAAAGATACTTGGCGCCATCTATTATCATAAGAACGTTATTGTTGTTTTCCTCGTGAACAGTACTTTTTTTCGGGATGAAAGGTACCCTATGTCCATTTCTGTACACCTGATAACGTATATGCAAAATTTCAGGATGATCGATTCTTTGGTTTAGGCGTGAAAAGGTAACAAACAAACAAACAAACTTACTTTCACATTTATAATATTAGGATAAACAGTTTGTATCCATAACATTTATTTTTGTGTCTTTTGTGACTATTTTGGATAAATGGTAATATGCCACAACTTTGTGTATGCCACACAGGAGGTATAGAAGACACCCTTCTCGTTCTGAGAAGAGACCAGTGCCCAGAAGCAGGACAATAATGGGCTGAATTATTATATTATTAGCAGTGATAGCCTAGCGGTTAAACGTTTGCCTTCCATGCAGGAGGGTCTGAGTTCAAACCCGGCCCGCACCTCTGACTTTTTAGAATCATGTGCAGTTCAGAATTTGATTATTACTTGCGTTTACGGTGAAGGAAAACATCGTCAGGAAACCTGCACACCTGAGAGGGCTCCATAAAGTTCTCGATGGTGTGTGTAGTCTGCCAACCCGCACCGGGCCAGCGTGGTGGACTAAAGCCTAACCCTTCTCATTCTGAGAAGGGACCCTTGCCCAGCAGTGGGACACTAATGGGTTACATTTATTTTATTTATTATATTATTATTACACTTAATTTGATCATTGGTATACAGGTTTTCAGCGCAGTTGCTGAGCGTAAGATTCTAGGTTCGTTCCCCGGATAAATAGCAATGGGACTTAATAACGGCATCGGCGAAATGTAGGTGTACGACTAGCACACCTCTGTCTAACCCTTCAGTAAATACGGGCGTGATGATACATAGTATACGTATATGTATATGGTAGATAGGCCAAATTCTGGAGATTAAAAATATACAGGTACATACAATTTTTTCAAGGCAAAGCAATTAAGAAGAGTTTTTAACCATTTTTCTGATGCTAAAGTTCTCGAAAAATAAATTGTTCTCGATAAATAAATTCCTTCCATGCTTCGTTTCTTACATTTTAAAATTAGTACCGTAATAAATATAGTCTCGATAAAAAAGCTTTCGTAAAAAAAATCGAAGGATTATGTTTCTTGCTTAAAATTAAGATTCAATTATTTAGAAAGTATTTTTTTCGTTTAAATAACGATTCATTAAGTGATCGTTAAATTCTATAAAAAGAATATAAATAATTTAACGAGATAACCCTTAACGTTAAAAAGCTTTCTAGAGGGTTAAACAATAAAACAGGTCTTTAAAAAGAAAACGAAAACTCGTAACATGAGCTAACTGTTAAAATAAATGACACGAAGGCTACAAGTCTGCTACGACATTGCTACACGCTACGATGGCTACGCCGGCTACGAATATGCAATCGTAGCAATCATAAACGGTTCGTAGACACTGATTCATACGTCTACACCAGCGGTTCTCAAACTTTTTTAGCGACGGAACCCTTATTGAAAACGAAACTCCGTGCTGTTACTGAGAATTCTCATACAGAAAATCTCAATAACATTGCCCGACACGGGAATCGCATCCAAGACTTCTAGACCAACGAGGCAATCACTGATATAGACTAATTATATCATCCTAATTAATAGACATTATTCAGATTAACAGCTGTACTTCAAATGAATGTTCATTTGAAGTACAGCTATGGCCTAATCTATGCCCGGATATGTCGAATCAGTCGCTTTCCAAATCAATAGGTTCTTGATAATGGATGATTGTCTACGATAACACGTATTGTGTTCATGATGTATGTGTCGATAAGATAGATGTGAAACGTGACTTACTTCGAGGTTGGTCGTGACTTGTGATAATACGTTTTCGAGTACATATATCTTAATAAACATGTTAATAAATTTTTAATTATAAATACTTATGTTAAAACGAGGTTCGGTTCAGATCGGTCGATCTGCTAGGTTAAGCAGCGCTTGATGCAGTCAGTCCTTGGATGGGTGACGTTTTTCACACATCGAAACCCCTCCGTGCCTCGGAAAGCACGTTAAGCAGTTGGTCCTGGGTGTCATACCAAGATCTATGACAGTTGTTACGGGTGTCAGCAGTCCAAAAAGTCTGACAACCAGTCTAAACTTAAAGTATCAGTGTCTCCCAGTAATTCGGTGGCGGAGGTCAAAAGGCAGTAGCTTCGTGTAAATACTGATATTCAGCCGCAATCGGTTAGACTGGAAGCCGACTCCAATGTAGTTGGGAAAAGGCCAGGCGGATGATGATGTATTTATGTTGTGATCTTCACTGTACAAACATATTCGAAGCCTACCACTTATTGTAAAAAAAAAGATCACTCAAATCAGATGCACATTTAATAAACTATGTAGGTTCTGGACAATTGGCCTCATGGTCAAGCGCAGCTGCTGAGCGTTTTGGGTTCCATTTCGGAGTCGAAGAAAGTGCTATTGACTTTTAATGTATGGAAGTTCTTAGTAGCAAGATGGAGTTTAGATCTAAGCACTATAGATGACAATAGGCTCGCAATCTATTAAATGGGACTGATGAATGAATGATATACCTGTGCGAGAATCGTTCCTTTATTTCTGGTAAGTACGTTTGAAATATGTATTTAATACTTCAGAAACGACAATCGGTATATAGCTTTGGAAATATTTGAAGAAATATAAGCTATAAGATTATATATATTTTGGCTTCTTTAACCTTGCTCTAAACTAGGATTTTTCCTTTATAGTAGTTATACTTTACAAACACACATTTTACATGCGCACAATATTTTCTCCATACGAGAAACAAACGTAATATGTAGCAGAAAGCCTCACCTAATGTGTCATAATCGCAATCGTCAATGTACCGCACTGGACGATGATTACATACCGCAAGTCGAATAAAAAATTGATTATACGGTGTGTGCTTCAGAAAAATACCACATACCTAGTACCCTTCTGTAGGTCACGACCTATCTCGTCACGTCTGTATAACAGACTTTAGATCAAGACAAAACAAAACTGGATGAAATAAACAAAGCAAATAATTGGTTAGCCGTCACGCTGATGGTCAGCAATTATAGATAAACCACGCTAAAGCCGTACGCGGGGAATTATATTTTTTTTCAAACTCAAATATTCACATGGATATACACCCAGACCAGAAACAACTATCTGTAGATCATACAAATATTTGTTCCGTGCGGGAATCGAACCTGCGACCACTGCGTTCCGCGATCGCTCAACCACTGCGCCAACCGTATCGTCATTCATCATTTTCCCACCCATGGAGCATTTTCAACTTAAATTTAACCTTTTAGACCTTTTCAGGTGTCCCGACGAAATTGTTCGGATAAAATGAAAAGGGCATTTTGGGAATTTTTTTAAAGAATTAATTGACGGATTTCATCGCTTTAATTTTTAATCGCGTAATCTGTTTTTTTTGTTGCTAAGTTGTGTCTTAAAAATTGGTTTTTGATTTCTTCATTACTTCTGAGATGATTAATTTAGTTGTCGTATTTAGAAATCATAATTTAAATGTTTCGACTGGCTTGTCAATATAGTTTTTATATTTGTTCTTCAATTGGAATTCTAAAGGACTTTTGTTTATCTCATCTATCTGTCGGCGTGAGCAATGGCTGAGCGATAGGGCTGTCACTGAGAATTGACTTCGTGCTGCTACTGAGAATTTCCATACAGAAAAACCTAACAACACTGCCTCACCCGGGAATCGAATCCAGGACTTCACACTCAGTAGTCGCGCTAGCGACCACTAGACCAATCAGACAGTCATTTAATCGATTCTCGATATAATTTATAACATAGTGAATTTGATCGCTCGATTTATCTACGTCACTTACGTCAATATATCATGCGTGACATAACATATTAAAGTAGATTTGAAAAAAATGAAATGAGATTTTGTTATCTGATAACCTAACTCATCACGCCTGTATTCACAGAAGGGTTAGGCAGAGGTGTACTATTGCACTACCACATTTTGCTGATGCCGTTATTAAGTAACATGTAATAACGGGTAAACCTGTTGCCATCTACTGATTTGAAACAAATATAAATAAAAAACGGACAGAGTTTCGACTATGTACTTTAATCACCAACGAAAGAATCGCGCAAATGGCTGACTTTGGCTTTTATTATCACATCTCCTCCATCTGGGCGACGGAGCAGGCTTGGCTGGGAGGGGATGTCGGCTGGCGTTGGCGGGCTGGTGCATTGGCTGACGTCACGTCCGTTTCAAATTTCAAACTCCACGCTGCTACTGAGAATTTGTCATAAGAAAAACCTAGGATCGAACTCAGGAACTCATGATTACTAAACCAATGAGGCAGTTGTATATTATTTAATTTTAATGGCACGATTGGCGTAGTGGTTGAGCCATTGAATGCTGCGGTACGTGTCGCCGGTTCGATTGTGGCACGGAACAAATATTTTTATAATCTACAGATACTTCGTTGTTAAATATTGGAATTTGTAAACGCGCCTACGATACAGATAGTGCCATCCACGAAGACGCGCCCCACTATTTTCTGGCTGAGGCTTTCCAGCTGACCGTAATATTCTCGCGATTAGACAATTCATTGTAGTGTGCGTGTACACGCAAAGGTTATTATATATATATTAGTGGGTATCGACAGAACTAAAAAACTAGCAGAATGGTTGCACACTTGTACTGTAAGATTAGGAAGAAGAGTAGGGCGCATCTTCGTCGATGGCACTATCTGTACAGGAATTAATCTTAGTGTGGGGGAAGGTTTAAAAATAAAACCACGAGTTTACAATGAGTATTTTTCAAGTGTCCGCCAGTGGGATAGTAGTGGGTTTAATTTATTAATTTATTTTATTGGCCTCCAATTGCCTGGATTTTCAGCTCTATGCAAATACCAGTAATTTGGATAACATAGAATCGCGCCAGTATTCCCCGAAATAAATCCAGTATCCCGCAGCCTAATTACGTAAAAAAGCCACAGCAACGCGATAGCCACGCGACAGCAATCTCACTGTCAGCCAATACATTATATGTCACAAAAATGACGTTTGACAGAAGTTGTCGCGGGATCAACGACTGTCGCTACATCGGTAATCAGGCTGCCGATATACCCACTTATTTTTTCTTTTTAAAAAACGTTGCGTCACACTGACTATAATTCTTGTATCGTGGGTGCGTTTACGACGTTAACGTTACGACGTTTCAAAAAGACTGAGACCGGCAGTCTAATTACGTAAAAAAGCGACAGCAACGCGACAGAAATCTCACTGTCAGCCAAGCCAAACTGTCGCTACATCGGTAATTAGGCTTCTACGTAGATCGCGCGATAGCTTCTGTCAAACGTCATTTTTGTATCATATAATGTACCAGCTTCCGCTTACGTAATTAGACTGCCGAAACAACTATCTGTAGATCATACAAATATTTTTTCCGTACGGGAATCGAAACCGCGACACGTAGCGCAGCAGTCGATCTCTCAAACACCGCACCAACCGTGCCGTCAGACTTTCTATTCGACAATACCTACGCACGATCAGCTTGATTGATCTAAGAGCTATAGCCAAGATTTAATTTCTATGTTTACGGTCGAGACTTCAACCCCACACATCAAAGCTATTTGCTTGAGCGATTTTAATACAAACTTATGCCCAGCACCGTAACTAATCAGGAAGCGAACGCCGCATACATACGTAATTAATCAATGTCTATCGCAACGTCGCGTAGCGTAGCCTCGCGCGCAAGTGGGTCACATACTTTAAGCTAATCTGATTTATAATGTTCTATTGTGGAACCTTTCACTCACAAATTTATCATATTTCCAGTACCTTTTATTTTTTATTTTTTTCTAGAGGGGAGCCTTCAAATTCTGGTGTCAATTATATCACTTGTATCGCCTGATATATGAGGATATGATTTATACGTATATCTATGCTATTTTATTTGGTCCTTTTTGGGTTACGTATACCACTGATAGATTAACTTCTTTTGTGTTATTTATTTCATATAATTAAATTGCCACCCTGTATAAGATTTTTCTATGACACATAACATAACAGACGTTATGCTATCACGTTTATATTCCCCAAAGGGTATGGCAGAGGTGTACTATTGTACACCCACATTTCACCGATGCATTATTGTTACATGTAATAGGGGGTAGCCTATTGCCATCAACCAGGCACAGTTACAGACTCCGTGCTGTTACTAAGAATTTCTATACAAATACACCCAATAACACTTTGCGCGACACGGGTATGGAACCCAAGAACTCAAACTTAGCAGTCGCGCTTGTGACCACTAGCCCAATGAATCTGTCAATTTTTTGGTTATGATTATCAATTTCATTATTTCCGGCACTGGATTCGAACTAAAAATTTCTGAAAGTCAAGAAGTTCCCTTTTCCTGAACATTAGGTAAGATATTGATACATTGTATTATTAGTGCAATATGTACGAGTAACATATATTTCGTCTATAACGTAATTATTGCTTCCCACACAAATACGAGGTTCTGAATTAATTATAAGCTGCAAACATGCGGTAGATTAGACAGAGCACTTTGATCTTACTATATAATTAAGCTATATACAGGGTGGTGACGACATAACGACGATAAATAAAAACACGATCGCTACTAGTTTCGCTAGAAGTTTGTACATTTCTTATATAATGCATGTCAATTAAATTTTTATTTTTTGAAAAGAGTATCCATGGAGTTTCTTGCCGGTCTCTTCTTTCGACTAGAGTCTCGACTTATTAAAAGTGCCTGAAAAGGCCTATTTGAAATAAAAACTATGACTTTAACTTTGACTCTTCACGTGCAACAAGAATCTTAACGTTTCAATTCTATTTATAATATCTAGTTCTCGCAGTATTTTTAGATTTTAGATTGTATGAGAACACCGGCCTAAACCTTTTGAAGTCACGAAAGCTTATGTTTATGTTATCATAAGGGTCAATATCCTACACAACCCTAATATTCCTCCATCCTATCTTAAAACCCTTCATTTTCAAGTTCACGCGTGCTTAAAGCTTATTACTTATACTTGATATTCCATAATTTATTCATTTAGTCAAGGTAGACCGATTTCGGCTAACTTTGGCCGTCTCTAATCTCAATATTATCAATGTTAGAAAATATTAGTGTGTGTTACTACAACATATGTTTTTTTTATTTTTAATTTAGAATTATCATCATCTGCCTAGCCTTTTCCCAACTACATTGGGGTAGGCTTCCAGTCTAACCGGTTGCGGCTAACTATCAGTATTTTACACGGAGCGACTGCCATATGACTTGCGCCACCCAATTACTGGGAGACACTGATACTCTAAGGTAAGAGTGGTTGTCAGACTTTTTTGGGCTGCTGACACGCGTAACGACTGTCATAGGTCTTCATATGATACCAACTGCTTAACGTGCTTTCCAAGGCACGGAGGGATCGATCAGCGCGGCAGCTATCTTCTAGCTACGAGCCCCTCGTCGTGTTTCGAATTATATATTCAAATTCAAATTCAAAATTCATTTATTCAAAACAGATTAATACTAGTGCTTTTTGAACGTCAAACATATTATGGACAGAACTAATACGCCCGCCCTTGACCGCTTCCTATGTGTTTTAGCTTGGGGAGAAGGCCCAACAAACTCCCCAGCAACACTCCCATATCTGTCACTATACAGTATTAAAAAATATATTAAAGAATGCTATTACAATAATTAGCAGAAACGTTTCCACATGTGAGCTAGTACACACCATTTCACCAAAAGGTATAAGGCAATATAGCCTCCTATATAACTGAACATAGCAACACACCTGTATTCCCCAAAGGGTTTAGCAGAAGTTTACATATTACTCTTCCTCGTTTCGCCTTTTATTGGTACTCATGTAAAATAGTCAAGTCAAGTCTTGTTATTAACATGGTAGCACTAGCTTTGATATACTACTAGTATTTTACATAATTGTACCTTAAGACGTGTAAAAAAATATAGCTCCAGGCTAAGCAAGGGATGTGAATCGCCCGTAAAATTGGCATTCGGCTAATTCAAGCGAGCAATCTCAATTTCGTCGCGTCTTGAATTCAAAATGTTTACACAAACATATTGGGGTGAATGTTTCTGAGATGTTTGCTAGGTTGTTGGGCTTGGGAGAAGGTTAACGATCCTTGATTAAGCGGGTATTAACGCTATGTAACGTGCAAGAAATAATAAGTGTGAAGGGTTAGAAACGCGAGGTTGCTCCCATTTGATCGCGCGATCCGTTGTTTGTTGTATCTGATATTGGAAATAAAAATCACATCGGATCAGCGCGATTTATCTAAGTGCCAAATGCTAAGCATGCCAAAGCAAACACATCACTTAGGCCCAAATTGTCAATGCCTGGTTAAAAGTTATGTAGAACAGTTTTTGTATGGACTTATCAGAAGAATATCTTAACAGAGGTTTATCCAGGTCTTTAAAAACTAGCCTTTTAAATAATATTTTCAGCCTATTGAAATAAGCTTCCAAGAAGCGCAATAGCACCCATCTCCTCATTTAACGCATTTAGTCTGTCATCAACGTCAACAGAAGACCTAAAGTTGACAGCTCTTCACGTCCTCGGATTGTTCCTATCAAATCTCATTTAGGTAATAGTTCTATGTATAGTCCAGTATATACACGATCAGTGTATATATATGTGAAATGTATGTTTGTAAACTGTACCTTTATTATGAGTTTTTCACTATTTACTTTCATAGTAAATGTAAATTTTCATTCAAGCACTTTTAGTTCTTAAATTGGTTACATTAGGGATTAGAGTCGCTAACATGACATCTCTATAATATAGTAAATGGTAAATCAAAACTTTACTATGACTAGACGTCACATAAGCGACTCAAATCCATAATGTAACCAAGTTAAGAACTAAAATCGCTATCATGAAAATTTACTTTACTTTGATAGTAAATAGTAAGTAAACTCGTGACAGCGATACTGTACTTAATCACAAAATAGGAGAAATCCTACTCGATTGCAACCTCAATGTCTAAGAAAAAAATAAGAACAAAGTTCTCCTTTCCCCTAATAACTATGTAAATTACAATGAGAATTTACCCTAATATCCAGATCGCCTTCATTTCCCTTCTGATCCAAAAAACTGTATGTTAAACAAAAACGATTGCCTTCAAAGTTAGACAATTTTTTGCTAAAACTTACGCAATATTCAACCCTCCAACTTCGAAGTTCTTGGTATTTATTGAGGCAGATAAAAGCTAAATTACCTTATCATTACTGAACACACGTCTGCGTTTATACGTGCCGAATCAGTTTTAAGTACTTACGTTACTAAGTTTGCCCGCAAGTCTGTTTGTATTAATGATTTTATTCTCTGATTCAAACTTAAACTTGAGGCGTCGCTAAGTCACGTTGGGCTATGCAGAGAAATATTTATTTTAAAACTGTTACATTTCTGCATCAACTCGAACTCAGACGTTTCAATGCAACCTTACTAGGCTATTGAAGCGATACTTTATCAGATAGGTAACTATAATATAATTAGACGGATGTAAGTCAATAATAACCAAAACCAATTATATAATCAAAAAAGCCTGCTTTTATAAATGTTATTGCATACATCAACATTACGGCTTTTTCTTATGAGAACCGTAATTGTGTTTTTTTTGGAGGATTTCACCAATGATGTCAATTAAGTCTTGCCCTTCTACGGCTGCCATTTCTGTTTAAGTACACGCTATAACTCTCTTTTGTTAATCGCCTCACATTCATTGTCTGAAGCATCGAACCCAAAGTTCAGATTCTTATCACTATTTTTCAATAGTGTTCAAAACGTAATATTATCGTGTCATATTTTTGCGTTACTATGTAACCAGGTTATAAATTGCCAATAAATTGATAATACTGTCGCGGGTTCGATCCCCGCACGGAACAAATATTTGTATGATCTACAGATAGTTGTTTCGGGTCTAGTTGTGTGTGTATTAATATTAATATCATTATTCTTTATTCTGTTTGTTTTCCTTTTGTTTTTCTTTGTTCTGTTTTATATAGTCAAAGTCAAAGTCAAAGTCAAAGTCAAAGTTTTTTATTTCAAGTAGGCCTTTTCAGGCACTTTTAAAAAGTCGAGACTCTAGGCGCACACTATATTATTATCGTGTGCCTTTAGTTTGGGTCAAATAAACGTATTTTCTTTCTTTCTATGTGACATGTACGTTTGTAAACTGTACCTACGACACAGGAGAAATCATAGTGTGGGGCAAGGATTTTTTTTTTTAAATAGTGCTTTACTGCAATAGAAAATATACGCTCCCAAGCTACCTCTTAGTAAAATTTTATTACGATCGGACCAGTGGTTTAGTCTTGATGAGGTAACAAACAGAGAGAAAGTTACTTTCACATAGTGAAGATGCGTTTCAACAAACGTCAAAACAGCACAATAAAAAACCTATAAATAAATATTAACAGAATAAAGTAAAAAGGAGTACTTATACTACTGCCTGGCTTGATATATCTAGACATGTTTTCATTATTATTCTTCTACGACACCCATTAAAACAATATAAATAGCACAATAAAAATAACTTATTTTCTTACATTTTCTTACATTTCTATCTAGAATATTATGATGACATAGTTTTGTTGTTCTTGTGTTTTTATCCTGTATTAAGTTTTTCTAGTTTAATTTAACTTAATTGTAAACATTTTTTTATTATTTTAGTTCACCTAGTTATATGTGCATGCTGTAATCTCTTTACTCTTTACTTTACTCTCACGCTTTAATGGGTGAAGCACAACTCACAAATACATATGTACTTACTTTAATATAGACCGTAATTTGTGTATCCTCTGTTGGAGGTCCAAAACATAATAAATAAATAAACTTATCGACTGTGTTCTGTTTTGTGTTAGCACAGCACATTTTGTTTACTGTGCTGTGTTTCTATATTATAATATATGAAGAACGAATAAACAACCACCGCATAGCAACGCACAACACAACAGAACAAAGTTTAATGCTGAATAATTATACAGGGAGGACAAACAAGCGCCATCTACGTGGAGAGAAAATTCTTTAGTATTAATCAAAATCCACTTTATTTTTTCGTAGATATAATAAACAGTCTGCTTAACGTGATAGCCAAGGTATGTAGGGGTTTCATGTAAGCTCATCATAAACTCTCAGATCGATTGATCTGTGCGGTAGCTTTTTACCAAAAAGGATCTCGAAAGAATTATTGAGTACTGACGTAGTTTAGCCAGGTCATAGATGGTGATGTGAAATCACTCAGATGACAGCGGTTATTATAAAAAAAAAATGTGTTATTAGGAACTAATAACAACAATTAGTTATTTAAAATGTATATGTTCTTACTGTTAATAACGTGTCTCAATGCGTGAAATCCCGAAACTAACAGAGAAGGCGGGGGTGGAACGTCAAAGGTGACTAAATAAGACTCAAATATGATCATTCATCGTCTGTTAGACACCCAAATCAGTACCTAAAGGTTAACAAAATTGTCGCTTAAGCATATATGCTCAACCCTGTATAGCAATAATGATTCTAATATAGTTCATGTAAACACAATCAAATTACTCCGTATGCTTCAAAATAATTTATTATTCACTATGTTTTTCCGTTTGTACCGTAATAAATCAACCCTCACTGTGTCAGTCATGTTCGGGTCTGAGGCATTAGTTGATTCATTTAATTTGAACTACCATGCTTGAATAACTAGATTTGAGGGTTTTGTCAAAAGGGAAAACCGGAACCCATGTTAGGTCACTCATGTGTCAAATTTATCTCAAATAAAGAGCTCTAGCGGGGCAAGTTGCTGATAGTTAGACGATGTTTGCATTGAAATTCCAATCATGAAGTTCAAAGAACATAATAACATAACATAGCATCACGCCTGTATCCGCGAAGGGTTAAGCAGTGGTGTACTATTGTGTACCCACATTTCGCCGATGCTATTATTAAGTCCCATGAAATAGGGAACGAGCCTATTGTTATCAACAACGCACAGTTCCAAACCTCGTGCTACTATTGAGAATTTCTATACAGACCCCCATTAACACTGCCAGACCCGGGAATCGATCCCAGGACCTAAAGCTCAGCAGTCGTACTTGCAACCACTAGACCAATGTTAGACCAATTCCAACGAGACAGCTTGAAAGAAAACAGAATATAAATTTAATCCATTATAAATATTCTTTAAACATTGTAATCTCAATATTTTTCTGTTTCAACCACAAATGGATGTTTGGAGAACTTCAACAAAAATATGTATTTACACAGACAAACGAAAACCATATTTGCATTACTGAAGATGTTGTTCAGAAGAGAAATTGGAAAACATAATAGGTGCAAAGGTGTTGAAGTAAATGGAAAATGCAAATCCAAGTATAGTATAAATGGAAAAATGCAAATTCAAGTATTCATCACTTCTTGACTTTCAAGTCAACGTTGTAATTTTGCACTTTGAACAAAATATTTCAAGCTACAATAAAAGTGATTTTAGGCCAAAATTTAGAATATTCATTACAATATTTACTCAATATTTACCTTAGTAGGTATGAATATTCTGATTTCATCAACAAAATAAGCTTCCCATAACAAACGTTATTATTATCATATTGACAACTGTGTAGTGATATAATAAAGTGAAACCTTATTTCTATTTCATATAAGAACGTAATATCTTTCAGAATTGGAATTAATCTACTTCTAAAGGACAACAACATTTTTAATTTTATTTTTAAAACTTTGCCCTACTCTTTGATTCCTGTCTCGTGGATGCGTTTACAAACACATTCACATACACACAGATCCAGACAGGTTGTTTCGTGCGGGAATGGAACCCGCGTCACATAGCGCAGCAGTTGATCCCTCAAACACTGCGCCAATCGTGCCGTCAAGTCGTTAATACCTCATACTAACAGAAATGTCTGTGGTAATGTAGCATCACGCCTGTATTCCCTTAAGGGTAAGGCACACTTCTGTACCCTCTAGCAGCCTAAATACCTATGTAGATCAGTGTAGATCGCGCAATACCTTCAGTCAAACGTCATTAGAGATTGCTGTCGCGTTGCTATCGCTTTTTTACGTAATTAGGCTGCGGGACTACAGCGACACTCGCGTTATATCTCCGTTTCCTAATTCCACATATTAGAGCGCCAGTCTTTTGCTATCCACGGGTCTCAATCTAGACATCTGAACTTTGACAGAGAAATCCAGTAATATTTTTTGGCCAACTGGCAGACCTCAGAACGACACATGACAACTAGACCAATGAGTAGCGGCGTACACAGAGTTTTTAGACAGGGTAGGCAGAAAATTTTAAAAGCTTCATCATCATCATCATCAGCCAGAAGACGTCCACTGCTGAACGAAGGCTTCCCCCAAGGTGGGGGGGTTGCCAAAAGCTTACTTAACAATAATACCGTTGGTATTGCTTCGTCGTCTTGTCGATTAAATAATTTTAATTATTAATTAATCATTTATTTCAGACCAAAAGTCCATAAAATGTTAGTAACAATGATCTTAACCTATTGTTAGTAATTTAATATAAATAAATAAAACTAATTCTAATTTACATTCTACATCGCGTGCAGTCTAATCCAATGGCCCAACATTGGACTGTCCCATTTATCACACAATACGCTCAAGATGCTGTGTGAACTGCCACGCATTCTGCGGAGGAGGGAAGCGCAACGTTTGCGTATGATGGCATGGAAACCATCAACTCTGGCCTCCGCAAACATGCCTGATGCACTACAAAAACGTGGCAGTCCATTCAACATTCTGAACGCATTGTTGTATTGAACACGCAGGGCGCTGTATGCCCTCTGCGTATAGCCGACCCACAGAGCGCATGTGTAAAAGGACTGGCAATAGGCTCTAAAGAGAGTAATTTTAACGTCCCTTGTACACCGCGCAAATCTGCGGATCAGCATATTACATCGGACAGCCAGCGCCCTGCGCTCCCGTTCAATGTCCATATTGTCATTGAGATCCTCGGTGACCCAGTGACCCAGGTACTTGAAATGAGACACTCTAGTCAATGGTGTATTACAAATAGTAACTTGTGGCACATTCGAGTAACATTTGGTGCCCGCCTTAAAGACAAGTAACTCACTCTTTTTGGCATTGTACCTGAGCCCATGAGCCGCCGCATAATCTTCACACTTTCTTAGGAGCCACCTGAGACCGCTGATTGATGGACACAGCAACACCATATCATCTGCGTAACTTATATTATTAACACACGTTCCGTCAATGTGACATCCTATATGAGTGCTGCTGAGTTCATCAATCAGTCGATTGATGTACAAATTAAATAGGCGTGGTGAGGTTATCCCCCCCTGCCTCACCCCACACTTAATAATGACGTATGTGATTTGCCACCTCAAATATCTTATAATAAATATTTATCTGAGTTATGTAAGGTAGACAGTGTCTTTTTGTCTTTATGCACCGCACGCCACTGCCAATGAGGCAACAAAATTGGTACTAAGTGTACCTCTATGTCTACGTTTGAGGTTGTCAACCCGATACAAACCCGATACAAAGCCTGTAGTGTAATTACAGGCCTTGAACACACTCAGTACACATCTGTCCTTATCAGACCTTACTCTTTGAGGCCCATTTAAATTACTGCTCTAATTAGATTACTCAGAGCTTATAAATAACTTTCTCTAGCCACATATACCGAAAGCGGAAAATTCGTTTGTTGTGACTGTACCTGCGGTTTTTTGGCCTTGTGGGAAATTAACTTGGTATATAGATCAGAGGTGCTCATAATAATAGTATTGGCAGCCTACCACAAGATAGCAAGCAGCAAATGATCGATTGTCTAACCACTGCCAGGTATAGTCAATACATTTTATAAAACAAATTCCCCCCGCCGCATCTGTCGGTCTGAATGCGATAAACTCAAAAACCACTGAACTGATTTTCATATGATGTTCACCAATGGTCGAGGTGATTCATGAGGAAGGTTTAGGTGTATAATTCATTAAGGTTTTATGTAAATTGGCTGAAATATGACGATGATTATTGAAAATGTCGGAAAAAATCATGCCGACTGGCAGCTTTACTGGCGTGTGCCGCGTAAACCAATAGAGTGACAATATCCTTATTAAATTAAAATAGACCATAGCTTTAGAAAAAAAATCCGTGCGAAGACGGGGAGGGTCGCTAGTAGTAAAGAATAAAATAATATTGCAATGCAGCTAAGATTATTTTTTGAAAAATTTTCAATTTTATATTTTATTATTGTGAGAGTGAAATCTAGGATCTCACTCACTCCTTACTGGACGTCACAAAGCTAACATTATAAAGGGCAAAATACTTGTCTTTGGCTTAACAAAATATTTACTTATATTGGCTTCAGAACCGTTTAATGCAAAAATTCTAAGATGTCCCTTACATCTATGGACATCAAAGTATCCCCACTGGTTATGTATTTATAACAAAGTCTTTGTTGATAGAATGTTTATCATCTTTGTACAGTCCGTAACAAAAGTAGTTGATCATTTTTTTTTTTTTTTTTTTTTAAACGTTGCCCCACCCTATGATTTCTCCTGTGTCGTGGGTACAGTTTACAAACATACATGTCACATACACACACAAAACATTTTACCTATTCTTACAAAATAATAGAACACCGTGCCTGTATGAGGCATGAGTTAGGCTGAGTTTACTTTCATACACTCATATTACACACTCAGCATCCGCACTTGCGATTTGCTTAATAAGATTTTTTATGATAAAAGAACTTTTTTAATAAATTAATAAAATAATTGCGTAATTTTATGGACTTTTGTAATATTTTTAAGAATAACTATTATCTTCTACAATAAATACGTTTCAAAACTGATAACAATTTATCATCTACATAACATAGCATCACGCCTATATTCCTCGAAGGGTTAGGCAGAGGTGTACTATTGTACATCCACTTTTCGCCGATGCTGTTATTGAGTACCATGTAATAGGGGGCGAGCCTATTGGTATCTACCGGGCACAGTTCTGAATTATCATACAAAAAAACTCAAGAACAGTGCCCGTCCCGAATCGAAGCCAGGACCTCACGCTCAGCAGTCGCTTGCGACCACTAGACCAAAGAGGCAGTCATGTCCTTTAGTCATGTTCTTTATTTCACACCAGAAACAAAAAAAGAAAAATCATTTATTCCGTACCAGCGTAACCGTCAGCACAAAGATTATAAAAAAATAAAATAAACAAAAAAGTAAACAAAAAACCTACAAACTTATTGAAATAAAATGCGCTGTCGGGCATATCCATACCGAATAGGTTACCAACTCAGCATATGCTAGGCTTAACATCCATTCCACGCGCGCCTCTCTAGGAAGATGTGCAGCTATAGATTAGCTGCACAATGGGACGGAGCCTGCCAGGTCATCCACTGGCGGACCGATACCTGCCGGGGGTGCAGTGAATGCGCGAGCGAATCCCGTATTTCCGGCGCGCAGGTATGCCGCAGGAACACCGTGTGATTTTAGTCGGTAAAAGTCCGACATCACCCGTCGCCTTCCCCAGGGCGGCGGGTATGCATGAGCATTTACACACGTAAAAAAAGGCTTAGCATCAAACGCTGACTTTCATTTGGCACCCCTGCAATGACACACGAGAGATGAATGAATAGAGATGTACTTATGTCGCTGACTGTATCTATTCTATTTTTAGCCATACCCACACTACTACGCTTCTAGACACGACTGTAATTACTACGTTACAATAGAATGATATCCTCGAAATCACTTCAAAAGTCTTGATAAAATATTCTACTCCATCAGTTTTTGTCTGAAAAAATGTGTAATTGCTAGTTCTTATTCATAAAATACTTGTTAAACTTCATAATTATAATGACAACTTGCTTAAGAGAGTACTTAAGTGGCCACAAAACATGAGTTAATGGCCTCTATCTTTACTCTGTATTAACAAAGGGAATGATTTAGGTAATTTTGGTGCATAATTTGAGATTAATTACATTTTCATATATTATCAATATAATATCAACTTATTGCTAAAATGATAAAATGTATCATAACATCACGCCTATATTCCCCGAAGGGTTAGGAAGAGGTTTACTATTATATATCCACACATCGGCGATGGCGTTATTAAGGTCCTTATAATAAATAGGGGGCTAAGTTTTAAACTTCGTGCTCCTGGTTGCGGGATCCGGGCAATGAACCCAGGACCTCGCGCTCAGCATTTGCGCTTGCGACTACCTACTAAATTAACGAGGCAGTTTAATTAAAAAATAAATCTTAATGTAAGTCAAAACCAAATGATATCGCAAGTAAAACTTCAATAATAAATTACTCGTAATTAATTGATTACAATCATTATTTGGTTCGCGTTTGCACTTGACGTTTCAATGATAAGGGTCCAATTGTTCTCTCCATCTTGTGAAGTACACTCAATACATTCGAAAAAGGTTCTTAGCACTATTGAAATAAAGTTGATAATTGGTTTGGTATGATATCGAGCTAAAGATCTCAATAGAAGTTCAATTAACTGAATAGTTGAAAATTAAAGTGTTGGTCTCATGTAAACATTAATTAAGTTTAATTAAAGTTACATGTGTTTGAAACAAGATCTTTTCAACTTTAGCTTTGCTTTCAGATTGGATCTTTAATTAAATTTAAAAGTACTATATTCTAATTTAAGGTACTTGGTTTTTAGATAACCCTACCTACGGCAGTGCAAGCATATTTGTAATCAAATTCATCATATCATCATCTGGCTAGCCTTTTCCCAACTACATTGGGGTCGCCTTCCAATCTAACCGGTTGATGCTGAATATCAGTATTTTCACGGAGCGACTGTTTATAACTCGTTTTAGAAATAAAAAGGACCAAAAATGTTCTTCATCTTCGATCGAGTCGGCACGAGCATGATAATAGCTCATATTGGAAAGATTGGCCCGTTAATAATGGTAATCTACAGTAGATATACGTATTAACATAAAGGAGTGTAGTCAGGTTTTTTGTTTTATTTTTAAATTACCTTGTGTTGTGGGAAAAAATTGGGCTATTTATCATTCCATAGCGGTAACAGAAAAATTTTATATGTTTCAGAACAAAATATATTCATGTACAAAACGGGTAATTTCAGATCTGTTTTTGATTTGAGTTTGTATTCACAACGTAGGGTTTTAAATATGGCGTCCAACCGTCTCGATTCCGCGGGATAGTCCCGAATTTATGATGGTTTGTATTTGACAAAATATACTATAGTTGAACTCATGGCTTCCTGATAATAAATTTTCAGTATGAAGTTGTGCCCATACCTTTATCTTAATAAGTGCATCGGCGAAATTTGCGGGTACTAAAGCTACACAATCCAATACTGTGTATGACAATGTGTACAATGTTATGATAATAATAATAATTTATTCAAAAATTTGTTACAAGATAAAATCATACAGTGGTGCTTAAATGTTAATTATACATATTCCTAATTCTCACGTGCCTGAACTAGGTAAATCCTGTGTTTCAGGCAAGAGGAGCTAAAACAGTCTAAAGTAATTAATAAACAATCAAAGAGTTATTACTTAAGGTTCAAAAAATAAAATAATGCAACATTAGACAGATTATAAAATTTAAATAGGCTAACTTTTAGTTTCTAAATTAACTAAACTTAGAGTAGGTGAAAATTAGTATACTTAAATATATTTACTTCGGCACAACCAGTAGATTCTCTGTATTTTCGTAGGACATACTTTGAAGAGAATTCTTGAGAATTCTCTTACAATTAGTGTGATTCAAGGAATAAATATACGCTATAGAGTTTAATCTATTATAGAGAAGAGGACTGAGATGACCACATAAATGTTATGTGGTCATCTTGAAAGTTCGTAAGACATTGAGACGCTTGTTCCCGACAAAGTCCCGCTCACCATTCCAAAAGCGTGTCACCTTACTTTTCAAGTGTAGTCATATGATTTACGAAGTAACATGAGAATGGAATGAAAACAAACCAAACGTAGAAACGAAACTGTAAATGTTATTATTCAATTCCAAGAAATTACTGTAAGCGAACTTGTAAGTCAGAAATTAGTCTTATGTAACTGGCTGCGCAGACAATAGTCAGACAGGTGTTACAGCTTCAAGAAAGCAATAAAAATACCAAGAAGGCTAAATTTTCATCAATGGGAAATTGTCTCATATCTGCGGGATTTCAAGATTAATCTAACTGTAGGGATTGTTACTTAAAACAAGATTTTTATACTAAATTGTCTTACATCACTGCGAAATTGCCTCAAGGATGCGGTGTTTGGTAGATAAGACATTCTATAGACCTTTATTAGCAGCGGCGTGCACAGAGTTTTTAGACAGGATAGGCAGAAAATTTTAAAAGCTTACTTACCAAAAATACCTACTGCATGTTGGTTTTGGTTCATCGTCGTGTCGATTAAATAATGATGTATGTGATTTGCCACCTCAAATAACTAATAATAAATATTTATCTGAGTTATGTAGGGTAGGCAGTGTCTTTTTGACTTTATGAACCGCACGCCATTGTTTATTAGACCTAATTGTTTTTGCAAGGCTGATCTGACCATGATGAGCACATTAGGAGGAAGTCGCCTAAAAATTGTAAGACAGACTTTTTGTAAGACTTGCTCAATTAGCGAGAGTTTTGACTATACCAAACGCACGGCCTACAAACAACGCCTACAGTTAATTAAAATTGGAAACTTATAATGAATAAAGATTAGCTCTTTGTAGTTATAAATTCCTTTTAATCCATTCAAACTTTTTAAGGCTCTTCTAATTGATCAGTTTGGAATAAGGATCATAAAGGAAACCTTGTTATTTGAGTTTCAAAGGACTTTTGTTCTGCAATTGGGTATTTGTAAAGTTTCGTTAGGTACTGAATTTAAGAACGCCAATGAATGTCAGAAATACATTTTTATCTTATATGATCTACATTCATATTTACTACTACATTAACATTAAAAAATATATAACATACATACATAGCACCACGCCTTTATTCCCCGAAGAGTTAGACAGAGGTGTGCCATTGTACATCCACATTTCACCGATGCTATTATTGAGTCCCATGTAATAGGGGGCGAGCCTATTGCCATCTATCGGGCACAGTTCCAGACTCCGTGCTGCTACTGACGATTTACATACATAAAAACCCAATAACACTGCCCGACCCGGGAATCGAACCCGGGACCTCGCGCTTAGCAGTCTCACTTGCAACCATTACACCAATGAGTCAGTCATAACCAAAACCATCATAGTCAATATATAACATACTAGGTTTTTTTATAGTAGGCACCTACAACAGAAATGTGGGTGTATAAATAGTATCTCTGCTTATTAGAAAAAGGGACAAGGGCTGCAAGGAAAGACCCTGCACGAGACAGATGACAAATCATAAAATCCTCTTGCCTGCCCTGGGTAGCCAGAATTGTGACCCCCACACGAGGAGAAATTCCTGTATCGTGGGTGCGTTTACAAACACAAATATTCACATGGACATACACCCAGACCCAAAACAAATATCTGTAGATCATACAAATATTTGTGCCGTGCGGGAATCGAACCCGCGACACGTAGCGCAGCAGTCGATCACTCAACCACTAGGCCAACCGTGTCGTCATCCACCTCGATAGCACCATTGCTGACTGGCTAATTTCTCCACTAAGGCATGAATGATTCCCATGTGTTGGCTCGCACCGACGCGGCTGAAGAATTTTAATTTATGCACTATTGTTAATTACGAATTGAAGATTTGATAACTTCATAAAGGAAGACACAGATAACTCATCCTATCCTATCCTATCCTATCCTTTTTTTATTTTATTTTTTTGATTTGCGTGGTGAGAACCCATCATGGGCTATCCTCCGCCTGGGGTGGATGCAGAGGGGTGTGCCGGCCTCCTACCGGCTAAACTCACCACGGTGGTCCGCCTCGACACCATATGGTGGGCCTCGGGAACTCTTAGAAGACCGCACCGAGGCCCACCACGGTGCCATGCCAAACGGCACTTCCCGGAGGGGGTGACTGTAAAGAGGCCACCCCCTCGTGCACGTCCCGGGGGAGACTGTAAAGAGGCCCCCCCGTTACCCTCGCTGGTGCTGTGTGCACGGCGACACGAACCACAGCGTGTCGCCGTCTTCTCTAGGGTCGCTAAGTGAGAGCGCGGGGCCTAGAACCCCTAAGGCCCCCGCTAAGGTGTGTTAGGCGGGGGGTTGCGGCGTGTTGCGCGCCGGGGCGGTTGCTCCCCGGCGCCTTCTCCTCCGTCGAGCGGGATCGGCCCTCTCCCGTTCCCGCTCATCGGCCTCCTTTTGGAGCATGACTGCTTCACAGAAGGAGACCACTGCCCTCCAGTTTTCCGATTCTGATCCTATCCTATCCTATCCTATCCTACTAATATTATAAATGTGAAAGTTTGTGAGGATGGATGGATGGATGTTTGTTACTCTTACACGCAAAAATTACTGAAAGGATCTGGATGAAATTTGGCGCAAAGATAGATTATATTCTGGAATAGCACATAGGCTACTTTTTGTCCCGGGAAAATGCACGGATTCGTAATCCACACGGGTGAAGCCGCGAGCGGAAACTAGTTAGAAATAAAGTTGATATTGCAGTGCAAACGAGATATTCCGGGTGGGGAAACTTCAGTGCTTCAATTAATTAATCCCGTCTGGCATTCAAGTTTCCTTGTAGAAGGAAGTTTTAGTTGACAAGTAACAAAACTTTGTAAAGGTGAAGTTATGCAGAAAATACACAGTTTGCTTTTAAACTCGTTTAGCATTGACTGCGTCATTGGTCGCAAGGAAGACTGCTGTAAACAAGGTCCGATTCCCGGTTCAGGCAGTGTTATTGAGTTTTTCTGTATGGAAATTCTCAGTCTCAGCACTGAGTTTGGAACTGTGCCCGGTAGATGGCAAGCTTGCTACCTATTACATGGGACTCAATAACGGCTATGCAAAACGTGGGTGTATAATAGTACACCACGCAAGTTAATTTAGAATATTATTAAAATATTTAGCAAAAGAAGATTTTTTTTTCTTTCGTTGCCCTACACTGGGATTTCTCCTGTATCGTGGGTACAGTTTACAAACATACATGTCACATGCACACACAACCAGACCCGAAATAACTATCAGTAGATCATACAAATATTTGTTCCGTACGGGGATCGAACCCGCCACACGTAGCGCAGAAAGCTAATCACTTCGCCACTGCGCCAACCGTGTCGTCAAATTGTACACTATAGATTTGAATAAAGTAGGTCGATCATCTTTTGCCGTGTGTGTTCTCAAAGAAGAATAGCTCATGCTGTGGTGAAAACATTTTATAATCTTTGTGTTTTGTTCAATCAGTTCTAATAGAATATTGCTTATCTAATGATCTCCAAGGTTATAATGGGGCTGAATCATGGTAAAGATCCACTAACCCACTCTTCTCGTTGGTGCACTCACATTTCCTTGATGCCGTTGTAGACGCCCATGCAATAGGGGGTAAGCCTACGGCCATCTACCGGACATCATTCCTAACTCCTTGCTACTTATTGTTAATCGAACCCACGACCTAACGTTCAGCTACCCAGTTTGCGACCACTAGACCACTCAGACAGTTAAATTATCTTCCTAAATGCCTAAAAATTATAACATAGAAATATTTTATTGCGCCCTTAAGGTTAAAATAATTAAGTAATTATTAATTCTCTAGGTTTCTTTTACTGTTCCGTGGTTTTCCTTAATTTAGCTATCAATTTACATTGTAAAAAATTTTTTTTTTTCTTTAATAGCTCAGGTACTTCATATTTATTTTATACAGCCTGGTAAATACTGAAAATATCTGCGTTATTTTTTCTGATAGGTAGGCACTGCTTAGATGCTTGCTTGATTAAAGTTGCAGAAATTAGGTTCTGTGAACAGTAGGTTTACTCACAGTACTATTAACTTAACCTACCATTCTGTGTATCCCATATGAGCCCCTAATATGGGCCATTTTTTCCTTAATATGGGATATTAAAGAATCGAAACCGGTCGTAAGTTCGGCAGCCTCACTGAGGACCATCAACAAGTTGGAGCCGAAAATTCGATGCAAGAAAAAATACCGAAATAACCAATGTGGGATCCTCTAAATTCCTATTAAATTCAGTTCTGGCAAATACTTAAATTCACTAGTTATAGGTTTAAAGAAACACGTGTGGGCTTATCTGCGCGCGCAAGTCATGTTAAGGCTGACGAAAATGGATTACCTTCGTGCAAGGTTTGGTAAATACTCAATTCTCAATGTACTGTTGAGGCTATTTTGAATAATTGCACCTTGTTTTTAAAGTGTAACCATGGAGATTCTTTCTAGCAACAAGTTTTCAATCTATACTTATAATAAATCTGTAGAGAGGTCAATTCTGTACCTGAAATATATTTTCAAAATAACTATCAGAGGGTGATTAGTGATCGATACTGATGCCAAAAATGCAATCAGTAAAATTTTTGTCTGTCTGTCTGTCCTGTTCCTTGTTCCTTATAGAAACAAAAACTACTTGACGGATTTTAACGAAACTTAGTACAATTATTCTTCATACTCCTGGGCAGGTTATAGTATACTTTTCATCACGCTACAATCAATAGAAGCAGAGCAGTGAAGGGAAATGTTGGGAAAACGGGAGAAGTTACTCCATTTTTTAAGCTTCCGTCGCGTGTGCAGCCTTAGAGCCAGTCCACACGGCGCGTTGCGTTGCGTTGCGTCGTCGCAACGCAAATATTTTGACGCATAGCCGGCCACACGGGCGCTGCGCCATCGCAGCGTTACTATGACGCAGTCTTAATGGTTAAAGCTACATAGAAATCATATACGAAAGTTAATCTGTCTGTTACATCAAAACCATTGAACCGTGAGGAAGGACATACGCTACTTTTTTACGAAAAACGACTGAAACGCGGACGAAGTCGCGGGCAAAAGCTAGTTTAACATAAAATTGCAATGCATTCAATAACGGGCTTCAATAACACCTACCTTATGGGGAATATAAATTCCCCATAAGGTAGGTGTTAGGTGCCCGTGTAACAGGGGGCTAGCCTATTATCCACTGGGCAATATTCACAATTATTCGAAAAAATAATTGTTGTTGTGGAGCTGACTTTGTCACTTTCTAGAAATAATACCACATCATTCAAATAAAATCTCTAATTAGTACAATCTTTAGCTGGATATACAGCTAAAACGCGCAAAAAAAATGCACTTTCTTGCCAAACTAAGCCTTGAGAAAATTATAGAATGGATCGATTAGCAACGGTTGGGACAAAGCAATTCTTTTGTTCTGATCAAATCAGGAAATAGATTATTTTTACATAAAAAAAGAAAATACTCGTGATTCCCTATTCATTATGTGGGTACCTGCCTCACGATGAAATCATTGAAATGAGTTTATATTTACCGAATTTTCCTTATCTCCCAAATTATAATAGCAAATAACTGTTAATTTGTTGCTACCAAGAATGAAGCCAATCTCGATGGGACTGTGGAGAAAGGAGGTGTGGTGTTCCGCCATTGAAAAGGGAGGATCTTTCCACCGGGAAAGGTGGTTAACCTGGCGGGTCGAAGCCCGACGGTTGATGTCGTTGATGTGACATTCGTATATGTGTTAGAATCGATGTAAAATCTCATAATGCGAATCAGGATATCGCACATCGGCAACAGGAGTGTCACAACACGTTATATGTACTTTTTGGGAAATCACTTTTTTATATCTTATAATTCCATTTTTTTTTTCTGAGTAAATATATCAAAATACATTCCAGCTCTCGGCGAGGAATCGCACTATAATTAGGACGTTTTTTAGCAGATAAAATTTGTGATTGCCTATCTCATGGGATACTTATCTAAACTTCGTATTTTGTGATGTAACTCTCTCGTTGCCAATATGCCATATTCTGTTGTGGCTTGACTCCGATAGATGGCGCTTTACTTTTTACCGTCATCGTTTGGTGAATAACTACCTAGTGTGAGGTAAAGTTTATAATTCAAAATGTTTTTGACATAGGGAATATCTACTATAGGAAAATTGATTATTATTTTTTATACGTGATACGAATTGATGGTGCCTTCGAAAATTCGTTATTCAATGTATCTTACGTCATTAATTGCAGTGAGTTGACTGACAGTTTTTAAGAATATGTTAGGTCATGGAGGGTTAAATGAAATACCAGCTATAAAATTAGTACGGACAGTCGTTGGGACTTCTAATGGCTATTTCTGTGAATGAAAGGATCCGTGTTTCTTACAGAACAATGGGAATGGATGATTAAAGGCGGTTTTTGATGAATTATGAGGGAAGGATGTTAATAAATGTTTGCATTGTCCCAAAAGTTGACCTTATCTAGATTATGTGTGTTGAACACTTTAGTAGTGACCAAAGTACATAGATCTGATTTAGTAGTCAGTTGAATGATTTTTTATCGAATGGTTAACTCTGAGAACTGGACGAGGAGACTGGGATAAAATACATTGACCTGATTATGGTTTTTTTTTTAACATTTTCCCTTACTTTCAATTATTCCTTTATCCTGCGTGCAGATCCACCATGTGCAGATCATTATGTAGGCCATATAAATTAATATTCATTGCGTGCGGTAAAAGATCCCGTGATACGAAGCGTAGCAGTCAACCACTCAACTACTGCGCCAAACGTGCAGACAACTTAAAAAAAAAAAAAAATTACCCCACATTATGAATAATTCCTGTATCGTGGGTGCGTTTACAAACACAAATATTCACATGCACAAATACCCGAACCCGGAACAACTATCTGTAGGTCATACAAATGTTATTGTTCCTTGCGGGACTCAAACCTGCGACACATAGCGCAGCAGTCGATCGCTCAACCACTGCGCCAACCGTGCCGTCTATTAGACAGAAAATTATAATTTATTAAAAAACATTGTTTAATTAATACCTAAGTACACAACGATTTTTAACACCCTATTTTTATTTACCATTTCAGTGTTTACTTTGGTTTTCTACTTAATTTTTTACAACTTATTAACGCTTGAAAAGTAACGAAGTTTCACCGTCAAAGAACCTTTTTGATTAGCTAAACAAACTTTTCATCCAATGAATATTAATTAATCTAAAGAAACATAGTAAGAGGTTTGGATTTTCATATTTATTAAAGCAGACTTCCTGTTTATTTTAGAACAGACGTCAGAACCTATTTCGTAGATTGTTCGGAAAGTGTGTGGTTGAGTTCTGAAAGACTGGAGGCTCGGAATGATATCGATAAAGGAGTTTAATAGCAAGGGATCGGGACATTTCTTCTAACAAGAAGATATTGAGTTATGGATTAGAAAGATAGTATAAATATCATATGATTGACGATTTCAATTTTTTTTTTTTAAATTTGTAGTTTAATTTCTTATGTTAAATAATCTGTGATTTTGTTGAATCCTACGATTATTAAAAACCCAAATTGATTCCATTTAAAATACAGACTCAAAAAAGGTATTAGCTATTCTTCACGTAATAACATCTTATTTTAGAAGCCGTTACGAAAACTAATCCTACGCAGATTTTCCATTTTGAGGCTAACATAACATTTATAAAACGTCCAACAGGCATGACATGTTCATTTTACATGCCTGAAATAGGAACGACCCTATGATTTTTTTCGTCCTTGGTGTTAGGTTATTGCACTGGTCTGGGTAATATGGGCCCTTGATTTTTTTTTTTTTTTTTTTTTTTTTTTTTTTTTTTTTTTTTTTTTTTTTTTGGGTGGGAAATCATCCAATGACCCCCCTCCGCCCTGGGCAAGAGCGAAGGGATGTGTCAGACTCTTACTGACTAAAACCCACCCGTGTCCCCATGATCGCCCTTGGTGTACCGGGGCCGCGATATCTGTTATATTGACTGTTGCTGACTTCACTTTGTTAACGGGGGGGCGCGTGGAACACTACGCTGCCCCCCCCCGTCTCGGGCCTTTCTCTGGTCGGGCGACGGACGGATGGGCCCTTGAATGAGCGGTTTGTTTGAATAAATTATTTATTGAGCTATAGGAAGATGTCAATAATTACGTTGCCTAAAACAATATCATAATTGTTTGTACTACAAACGATTCCTCGCTTATTGTCTTATTCGTTGGGCGCCAACACGACCACTCTAATAATATAATAGAGCTGTTCGAAGCCATGCATAAGGCTGTTGACGTGGTTAAATGCCAGTCAAAAATCTGGTCTGTGTATTTGTGCATGTAAATATTTGCTTTTGTAAACGCACCTACGATAAAAGAATTATTGGTAGAGTGGGGCAAAAAAATAAAACTAGCCTTATACTGTAGGTTACCGCTTATTTCGTGGCAACAAAAAATATAACCAATTATGCGAACGTCAGCCGGCCATAATGTGTAATCGTACTTTTGGTGTCGGCTATAAGAGCCTGCGCGTGTACAAATGTATTTACTTAACCTAAATAAATAATACAGCAATAGTTCTCTACTAGTATTATTGAAAGTCAAGCAAAACTTGCGCCGAACTACCATTTAGCTGTGTTTACTCGTTAAGTAAATAGGTAAATAATATTTGAAGTAAATATGCTGTTAGTCTTACAACGTATTTACTTGAGTAATGATAAAAATATATTTGTTTACTGGATTTCTTTTAAAATTAATTTCTCTTTGGTCTTATGAAATTAAAGCTGCTGAACGTGAGGTCCTGGGTTTGATTCCGTGGTCGGGCAGAGTGTTATAGGGTTTTCCTGTAAGAAAATTCTCGGAGATCTGAATAGCTTAGATGACTGCATAAAAAATAAATTCTGAAATCTTGTTTGCTAAATAGTTTTCCTTCTAAAAACTTGGTAAAACCTAATTGGTAATCTCTTGCCTATCTTTGGCGTTTTCAATTTTTTATTTATCAAAATCACACAATAAGTATGTCAATGGCAATGAAAACCTATGACGTCACGCTTTTGTATGCCAAACATTTTTAGAACAAAATGAATCGTTTCTGACAGTTCATAAAAAGTAACTCAGATGACTAGTGGTCATCTACCGGATTGTCCCCAGAAGATGACACTAAGATTAATATCACGTGAGTGTACAATCCCACCTCTGCTGAACTCTTCGGGAAATACAGGCGTGATGCTATATTTTCAATTAGGTAAGTAAGACCGAAGGTAAAAGTACTTTCACCAAAAAATATTAGGGATAGGGTAGGTATACAACTTATAAATACTCGTACTGCAGAAAGCTGTCAAGACTAGAGAAAATATGTATGCGATGAAAAAGTAAAAAAATAAAACACTCAACAGCAATATTTTTATCGAACTCATTCCATTTCACGCTTAAGATTGATGACCATAGGGAAACAACTTGTGGCCCATCATTGTATATCACTTCCCCGTTTTCGACACAATTCTTTCATCAATATTCCACTGTGCCCTTGACCTTTGAAGTCATGAGTGAAAAGGATAGAAACAATAGCACTATTAAAGTTCTTTGTAAAGGTCTACTCATAGATTTTTTTTACTTGAACATTCTCTTGTAATGGAAAATCGAGCATTCGCCATGGAATCAATCGTCCGAACATTTCATCTTTTTTTCTTACATTTCTATCTAGAGAATATTGTGATGTCATGGTTTTGTTGTTCTTGTGTTTTTATCCTGTCTTTAGTTTTTCTAGTTTAATTTAATTTATCTTAATTGTAATCAATTTTTTACATATTATTTTAGTTCACCTAGTTATATGTGCATGCTGTGATCTCTTTTAATTGGAGCACAACTCACAAATACAAATGTACTAACTTTAATATGGAACGTAATTTGTGTATCCTCTGTTGGAGGTCCGTAACATAATAAATAAATAAATCTTTTATTCTAGCTATTAGCGAACTTTCAAAAAAATGCTTGTTAAAAATACTACAAAATTGCTAGTCTCACCAAAAAGTGCAAACCAAATTTTGTGTTCTTCTGTTGACGGAAAGAGCTAGCACTAATGCCGTTACTGTACAAGGCATATCGTTTATATGCAACGTGTTGATATATTTGTTTTATTTTTATACTAGGGAGATACCTATATCCGGCAGTGGACGACTGTGTGCTGATGATGATGATGATGATGAGGACTCGCCCCAGCTTCGCACGGGTGCAATTTAGTACTGAAGAAAATGAGAAGTACGCTGTCAAACTGGCCGTCTCTCATTTTAATGTATATATTTTTTTTTTTTTTCAATTATAAACACAACTAAAAAGAACAGCCAAATCGGCAATTGATTTTTATTTATACTATATTTTATTCATATAACACATGTTTTTAAGATTATTAACATTTTTTTAAAGAGAAGGAGTCCATTAATTTTTTTTCCGGCTACTTCTCCATCGAACTAATTGAATTTTGGAACCGTGCACCTAGAATCTCAACATTTCAAAGGCCCCAGTTGAAATGATAAACTTTATCTTTATTGAAAATAGGTACTAATAAAGAGCCAGTCAGGAATGGTGGTAGCGAGGCCGAGTGCCCATGGCCTCAGACAATCTCATATAGTATCGTCACATGTTGAGCCTCTTTCTTTGCACCCTCTTTGTATTGATTCGCTAGAATGCTCGTTTGAATTCTCATGTTCAATCAAATCCTCATGTCGTCTTGTACTGTAACATTCTCAAGAATGCTCATTACAACTGAAAGCTCGGGTGTATCACAACCTGAACCGGAATAGATAGACCCTTTGTTGGTTTTATACTTACTTTTTATGTTGTTTATAGGATGAATCGTGAGAAATAAATTAGTTCTTTAGTCCCAAGAAAAGGCATAAAATTACATAAGATAAGGTAATGATGGCTGTCGGAGAGTATACGATTTATTTGTAGAATTACTTACTTTACTTTGACGCCACGGTTTGGGATGGATGAGAGCTCGACTGTTGCACTTAGTGGTTCGATTCCCGCACGGAACAAATATTTGTATGTTATGCAGGTAGTTGTTTTGGGTCTTGGTCTTTGTGTATGTGAATATGTTATGTTTGTAAATGCACCCACGATGCAGGAATTATTCCAAGTGTTCAACGTTCTGTGCGTATGGGCCGCACGGCCCATATGACGTCATTCAGAAATAACTCTTATTATCCGGATGCTTAAGGTCCACTAAAAGTTTTCAGGATTTGCCAGGATTTGTGACCTTGAGAGCAAAAAGGTTAAATAAACACTACTTAGAAAACAAGCTGGTCGTTGATTCAAGTCCGGTGTCAAAATATTTCATTGTTTTATTTGTTGTTTTTCTACAAAGCTATAATGCTAACATGTCCACAGATATCTAAAAACAAATAAATTTATTTTTGATGATAAGGCGTTTTTCTGTTACATATATTTTCTCAACTAATATATTGGGGTCGGCCTCCAGTCTAACCGGCTGCAGCTGTATTTTACACAGACCAACTGACATTTGACCTATGCCACCCAATTACTGGGAGACATTAATACTTTAGAGTTAAATTGACTGTCAGATTTTTAGTCTGCTGAAACTCGTAACGACTTTCATGGCTATTTGTATGGTACCCGAGAACCCAACTAAACTAAACAGTTGTTAAACGTGCTTTCCGAGGCACGGAGAGGTAAAAATGTATGAAAAACGGTTACCCATCCAAAGATTAAACTCTACAAGTGCTGCTTAATCTCGTATATCTACTGCTCTGCGCGGTAGCCATGTAGCTACGAGTCCCTTTTAATAATCATCTTATTGATTAACAATAATTATTTTTGATAGGTTAATTACAAAATTACCTAAAGTTCGTCGACATATATTTTATTTTATACTTTTGAAAAACAAAATGGATTCATTTGCTTACTTCTCAAAATAATTAGATGTAAGTAATATTATAAAATTTTAAATAGACCGAAATAGAAATTGTGGCCTCAAAAGAGCAATCTTTATATTGTGAAGAATTACTAAAATGTTAATAACAAATAACTTGCTTTTTATTAATTATGTTTAAGTATTAAATTTTATCAAAGTGTAATATGTAAGGTTTTACATTTTACTATCTACTTATGCTAATGTTTTAATTATTATTATTTATTATTAAAAGTTTTCAACGAAGACATCCAGTTCGTCCCGCCATCTCCCACGTGGTCTGCCGCGACCCCGTCTCGCTGTCTCAGGACACCAGTTTGTGCTTTGTGGGCCCACAGTTCGAAAGGCATGCGGCAAAGATGTCCTGCCCAGTCCCATTTAAGCTGGGCGGCTTTTGCAGCTACGTCAGTTATCTGAGTATTCGAGCGACGTATGTCGTCACGTATTTCTGTCGCGTGGCTGTCGCGTTGCTGTCGCTTTTTTACGTAATTAGGCTGCCGATCAGTTAATTTATAAAAAACAAAAATTATAACCTATCCTAAACAAATACTTAAGCGTCAAAGTAATCCTCCACGTCACTGTTATTTTTATAATTATATAAGTATATTTATCGTATTTTCGAAAAATATAAATATCTAACTCATTATTCAGAATTTTTTTCTTCTTTATTATACCTTTCAACTTTTATAATCACAATTATTTTAAACGCTTTTTAGTTTTGAATTGACAGTAGCTTTCAAATCTTTTTATTTACTTTTTGTCTGTATTTTAAAATAAGCTTGTTTGCATAAAAATCACTAAAAAATTATACAAGGCTCATTAAGCAAACAACATGACTGTCTTATTTATTTGTAGCGTAACGTGACATTATTTTTTCGCCACATAGAAGTGCGTACGTATACTCCAAGAATACGGGGCGCGCGCCCTGGGCGCTTATTATAATTAGCTTCTGAGAATATGCTTCGAAAACATACAACTTGCATTCGTGAGTCATATAATCTGACGGCATGGTTGGGTGCACGTGGATTTGATTCGTGCACAATATTTGTATGGCTTTTGGTTTTTTTTTTTAATAACTAGACGCACCCACGTTATACGATGAATTCGGAGTTTTGACATTTTTTTAAATTTGTTGTTAGTATGTTTGTCTGGAAGAAACTCAGTGTACGTATCTATTTAAAATCTCGGCCTTATCCGAACGCAATATAATTTGTCAATCACTGACCCTTAAACTCGTGATGACAATATCATTTTGCCGTTTCAACACTAAACGCCAAAGAGCATTAGCGTCACAAATGAGTGGGAAACTGGATTCAATCTCGGGTCGGTCAAGAAGTTATTTCTGTTAGAACATTCTCACTCCCTATTATAATAGGAAATATTTCTTTTGGTGACACTTAAATAAAAACAATTATAATCTTTGGTGTACACTAAAGAATAGGTATTATATCTACATGGAACTTAATAACGGCATAAGACGAATGTGGATGTACGATAGGACCTACACCTCTGCATAACTATTCGGGGAATACGGGCGTCATGATGCTATGTGATTGAAAATTCCTAAAGCGAGTAAAATTTTAACTCTTCCGAAAATAGAACATTTATAAAAGTATAGATGTGTGAATGTTTTTATTTAGGTTTTAAACTTTCGGGAAAGATGAAAGCGTTTTTTCCAAAATAGTGCAATGTAGGTTCTACTAACTCTACTTATTCGCTTTTCAGTATTAAACAAAATGTTACATGATATAAAAGGTAGCACGAAATTAAAAAATTTCGGGGCGGAATGTAGGTAGGCCACGGCAAAAATTGAAAATGCCGAAAACCTAAACGGTTTTTTATCGAAACGATAAATTTATAGTGACGTGAAACGTTATTTCTTTTGAATCTATTGACGACACGGTTGGCGCAGTGGCTAACTGATTATAGGCCGACCGTTTAACTCGCGTATCGCCTGCGCGGTAAGAAGGGAGCGGGGGGAGATGTAATGATGTAGAAAAAAGATACTTATTATTTTATTCTTTACCAACAATGTCTATCTCGAGATAAATCTTTGGATTATTGACTCCGTGTGTAGCGTTACCCGCCCCCGCTCCCTTCTTACCGCGCAGGCGATACGCGAGTTAAACGGTCGGCCTATAGCTTTCTGCGCTTAGAGTCGCGGGTTCGATTCCCGCACGGAACAAATATTTGTATGATCTACAGATAGTTGTTTCGGGTCTGGTTGTGTGTGCATGTGATATGTATGTTTGTAAAAATGTACGACACAGGAGAAATCCCAGTGTAGGGCAACGTTAGGGCGAATATTGCTCGTTAACGGCTTAACTATGTGCAACCAGTGCAACTAGTGAACTTACTATAGGAACTCACAGTTTACGGGTGTTAAATAATTCAGCCCATTATTGTCCCACTGCTGGGCACAAGTGTCTTCTCAGAATATTTATTTATTTATTTATTTATTTATTTCCAGGAAAACATACAGCATTATCAATAACAATAGGCCAAAATAAACCTAAATTACACATAAAGCCAATAAAGTTTTCACTGATGCATAATACAGTTTTGTGGAGTGAACATACATACTATTATTTATTCACTATCACTTAAAGTAGAATAACAATAAAAGTAAATTTTTTATTGAGGTAAACCAATAACTGCTTTTACAGAATTTTTATAGGTTGTTAGCTTTGTGCCGAATACATCAATGTGATTGTACAATTTATTATGAATATGACATGCTCTTACCATAAATCGATTTTTACAATAATTAGTTCTACAATTTGGGGTATAAAAAGTAGGTCTATGACGGGTGCTACTGCGTGGACAGTTGAAAAATATGTTACCCAATAAGTATGGAGAATCGAGAAGATTATTTATAATTTTAAACAATAATATCTGGTCTCTGTGCTCTCTACGCTGCTCAAGGGATACAATTCTGATATTCGGAGATCTGAACTTATATGTTATTCTTTTGACAAATTTATTCTGAATTCTTTCTATTGCGTGACTATAAATATCATACTGAGGATTCCAAATCGACGAGGCATATTCTAGCTGAGATCTGACGAATGAGTTATAAAGCAAAAAGAGGGTCTTTTCATGAGTGAAATCAATACTTTGACGAAGGATAAAGCCCAGCATCTTGTAAGCTTTATCTATGATTTTTTCAACATGCTTGTCGAACAATAGCTTACTATCTAATTGTACTCCCAGGTCTCTCACCTCGGTAACACGCTTTAGAGATCTATCATTTATTTTGTAATCATACAATATTGTATTTCTTTTACGAGAGAATGTAATTATACAACATTTTTCAACATTTAGATGTAAATCATTGATAAGACAGTACTCACTTAGATTAATTAAATCATTTTGTAAGCCAACACAGTCAGAATTAAATTCAATCACTTTAAAAATTTTTGCATCGTCCGCATATAATAATATTTCTGAATTATGAATAAAATTAATGACATCGTTTATAAACACATTAAAAAGAAGTGGACCGAGATGAGAGCCCTGTGGTACACCAGAAGTAACAGGAACAAAACTAGAGGTATACCCTTTGACTGCTACCGCCTGTGATCTATTGTCCAAGTAAGATTCCACCCAACGCAGGAGGTCACCGTGTACACCGACACTTTCAAGTTTTTTTATTAAGAGGTAATGGGAAATTTTATCAAATGCTTTTGAGTAATCAGTGTACACGACATCAACCTGAGATCCTTGTTCAAGAGCCCGTAAAATCTTATCTGTAAACTCGCACAGATTTGATTCAGTTGAACGCTTACTGACAAATCCATGTTGCTGAGGTATCAATATCGGTCTTAATAGAGGGAAAATAATGTCATAAACCATTTTCTCAAACATTTTAGGTATGATTGAAAGTTTAGAGATACCTCTATAATTTTTTATATCATGTTTGTTTCCACTTTTAAAAATTGGAGTGATAAGGCTCTGCTTCCATACATTAGGTAACACTTTTTGACGAAAAGAACTTCGGAACAGTATTGTTAAGGGAATTGAAATTTGCTTACTACAGCGTTTTAAAAATAAAGGATGCAATCCATCAGGACCAAAACCCTTGGTGACATCGAGTTTGGATAAATATTTTTCAACTTGGGAACAAGTAAAATCAATCGAATCTATATTAATTTGGTTATCAATTGTTTTGAGTGTTAATTGAAGACTACTATGTGCGTTAAACACTGAATGAAAAAACGAGTTGAATAGATTCGCTATACTTTGGCCATCAGAACCCATTTGACTATCGAGGTACATTGTATCTGGAATATTATTACTCATTTTCCGTGATTTAATAAAAGACCAGAAGTTCTTCGAACTAGATTGGATACTAGATTCAGATTTTGTTATAAAAGATCTATAGCATGACCTTTGCTTCACTTTAACCAAATGCCTAATTTCACTGAACTGGTCATAATCACTCTGTCTGCGGTAAGTTTTCCATTTTTTATGAAGAATAAGTTTTGTTTTTATTAGTCTAATTAAAGACCCTGAGATGAATAATGAGAGGGGTTTTGGCCTTGTTGGGATGTTCGATCACAAACTACCACAAACTAGTCATAATTAATGTAAGTAATAATAAAGTTTAGGGCACCTTGAGGCGAGGTGACCGGGAGTAGTAATCCCGCAGTACCCGAGTACTTCAGGGAGAAGTCACCGTTCCTCACCTCCAGCTCGCCTTCATTGGCTGGCTAGAGTGAAAAATGACGAGGAACAGGTCTCCCGCCTCTGTGTTGCCTTCATTGGCAAGGCTTCATCTGCTCGTAGGGTAGGGATGCTGAGCGTAAGTGACGAGTGGGCCAGTGATGCCAGACCCTCAGGGAGTAAGTGATCTGAGTTTAAAGTCCAGCGAAGCCTCTTCACCCTTCAGCCGCTGACGTCCCTGTTGCCCCCAAGTTGCGACCCGAGCAACTATTTTTGGGGGGCCCAGTTAGTGAGTTGGCAAATCTCCGCCTGCCATTTTTACATGTTTTATTACATTGTTTCGGCAGGCGCCATAGGTTTCATAGTTCCTCATTACCTAGTCCACTAACATCCCATCACAATAGCCCCAGTAGTTTTTCTCCACATGTTCTGCAATAGTCCTACAGATCCAGGGATTGTCCTTGGGTGCATTTCTATAGTGCATACAGGGATAATCGCTGGGTATGTCACCATAACAATTTCATTAAAGCTGTCTTAAAGGACCTCCACGTGTTGGCTTCGGCCCCACGGACGCCTTTCGACTCTGTAGCACCGTGCAAGGAGAAATTTAATGAATAAAATTCAGATTTGAACGTTCAAAAATTGAGTTAATTTTGCACGAGACATTCAGACTATTCTAGCAAATTTTCAAAGTAACTTAATAAGAGCAATATCTCTGAATGTTACATCATCGTTCGTTAGTCCGATATTGGAGCTCAAACGTGAATAATTTGGATGCCCGCCAATACTTAACGTCGAGTGAGGCAGACGTCGGTAATGTCTCTATATTAACATAATATCTTGTTACATCTATAGTTATTTATACAAATATTACTAATATATAACTGTTATATATGTGATCGTATAACACGACATAACATAGCATCACGCCTGTACGTAAAAAGTAAGGCAGAGATATGCCCCATGTAATAGGGGGTCGAACTTATTGCCTTAAACCGGGCATAATTTCAAACTCCGGCCTGCTTCGAAGCATTTCAAAAAATCCCCATAACTCTGCCTAACCTGGGAATCGAACTTAGCGCTTAGCAGTCGCGCATGCCCTAGACAAATGAGCCAGTAGGTACTAATATTATAAAAAATGTTGAACCGCTATAAGCAACGCGGTTTTATTTCATATTAATATTATTCGATACTCGCTAGCGACATGCAGTGATAGCCTATCGGTTGAACGCTTGCCTTCTATGCAGGAAGGTCTGATTTCAAACCCGGCCCGCATCTCTGACTTTTCAGAATCATGTGCGGATCAGAATTTGATTATCACTTGCGTTTACGGTGAAGGAAAACATCGTGAGGAAACCTGATCACATGAGAGGGCTCCATAAAGTTCTTGATGGTGGGTGTAGTCCGCCAACCCGCACCGGGCCTGCGTGGTGGACTAAGGCCTAACACTTCTCATTCTGAGAAAAGACCCTTGCCCAGCTGTGGGATAGTAAGGGCTTGAATTTATTTATTTATTACTCTTTAGCGAGTTTAGACTTAAGAAAGAGGTAGGTACTAATAACAAAAATTTAAAACCCCTTATTTTCGTAATAACATAGCATCACGCCTGTATTCCCCGAAGGGCGAGGCAGAGGTGTATTATTGTACACTCACATTTCGCCGATGCTGTTATTGAATGTAATAGGGGGCGGGCTATTGCCATCTACCGGGTTCACACAGTTCCAGACTTCGTGCTGCTACTGAGAATTTTCATACAAAAAAACCCAATAACACTTTGCTCGACCCAGAAATCGTACCCAGGATCTCGCTTGTGACCACTAGACCAATGAGACAGTTGTTTCTGTGACCCCTTTTTTTCCTGGTTGTTGAAATCAGGAAAATAGTCCTGTGATTGCTTTCAAACGAAAGACCCCAAGGAACAAAGAAAAAATAAAGTTAAATGCAAAAGAGCCGCAAGGCCCAACCTTTAATCAAAAAATATCATCTACTATTACGGGAAATTGACCCAAACAAGGATATATTTGTTGGGTCAAAGGTCACGTAAGGTCACGACGACTGAGACCCTTAATCTTAATGTATTCGGGATCCCTTTATAAAGGATTATTCAGATACAGTCAGTATACATACATATATAAAGTCACGCCTTTTTCCCATGGGGGTAGGCAGAAACGCCACGTGCTACGATCCTTACATAACCCTTTTGTTTCATTTACATTCATGCACTGTTTCATACATGAACGCCGGTAGTGGGTACTGCGCACCTGACCTTCTTGAAGGGCATCACCAATAAGGTCCGTATATGTCCTTCTAGGGCGTCCCCTCCTGGCGTTTTCACTAACAACCGCATTATAAATCCCTTTTGTACAGTCAATATTAACAGATGAATTGGTATCCTCAGAATAATATTAATCACATTAGTTTTACTGTTTTATGGTCACAAGCGCGGCTGCAAACACTAGGTTCTGAGTTCGATTTCCAGGTTGAGCAGTGTCACTGAGATTTTCTGAAATTCTCAGTAGCATTACGGAGTTTCGAGATTGTGCCCGGTTAACGGCAAAAGGGTCGCCCTCTATTACATAGGTTTTGCACCTCTAGCGTTTTGAATCCATATGCGGATCACAATTTGATTATCACTTGCGTTGACTGTGAAGGAAAATATCGGAAAGAAATATCCCCTCTAGGTACTTGATTGAGTTTTGTTATAGCTGATCAATTATATTTTCAGTTGTATCTTGTGAGACTGTTGAGTTGACTAGTCTATAAAGTCGATGAATAATGGTGAATATTCGTCATGATATGTGAATAGGCCTTAACAAATTCCATGGCGATCCCTAACTTATATTCCGGAGGCACCTTTTCTATATAGTGACCTTACATAACATCATGCCTGTATTCCCCAAAGGGTTAGGCAGAGGTATACTATCAGTGGCGTGCGGTTCATAAAGACAAAAAGACACTACCTACCCTACATAACTCAGATAAATATTTATTAGAAGATATTTGAGGTGGCAAATCACATACATCATTATTTAGTCGACAAGACGACGAACCAATATCAACAGTAGATAGGTATTATTGGTAAGTAAGCTTTTAATAATTTCTGCCTACCCTGTCTAATAACTCTGTGCACGCCGCTGTGTACTGTTGTACACCCAAATTTCACCGATGCCGTTATTGAATCCAATGTAATATAGGGCGAGCTTATTGCCATCTACTAGGCACAGTTCCAGACTTCGTGCTGCTACTGAGAGTTTCCATACAGAAAAACCTAATAACACTTTGCTCGACCCGGGAATCGAACCCAGGACCTCACGCTCCGTAATTGCGCTCGCGACCACTAAACCAATGAGGCAGTCCTTGACCTTTTTAAGATATAACATAAGTATTTAGAATTTTTTGTGAACAAAGAATTCTCAAATTCTAAAACCTTCAAGAAAAGAGCGTACCCCTTTTTAAAAGGCTGGCAATGCACTTGTGACTCCTCCGGTGTTGCGGGTGTCCATGGGCGACGTTAATCGCTTACCATCAGGCGATCCGTCTGTTCGTTTGCCGCCTATAACATAAAAAAAAACCGTATCAATTTTACTTTTACTTCTTAAGTTATGTCAGGCTGTATTTGTTTGCAACTAGAGTAGGTGTTTGATACAAATATTTATTTATTTATTCTAAAATTTACAAATATCTTTACAGGCTAGACCCAATGCGATATTGTAGTTCCCATATTTTAAACTTAAATACTACCTTAAATAGTGCCACTGTTTATCCCGTAGCTAATTCTACATGTAGCTACTCTAGTGAATGTACTCAGGGCACAACAAAATATATCGACGTCATCAGCGATGAGGTTGAGAGTGCGGAGCGCGCTCGCCAGTGGCGCCTCGCGCAGCAGGTTAGTTCGGTTCGGTTAGTGCCGACGACCACTCATATACCCGTCCGGCACGACTAGCTCCACCCGTCGCAATATGTCGGCATTGTGTAATATAGCAAACTAACATACCTATTTAACTTATTCCTCTACCAAGTCTAAACAAAAATAATTTCAAATTAAAAGCCAGATTATTTTTATGTGAGCATTGAAAAATTGAGCTTTAAACACGTAGCTAATCCAAATCCCCGTAAAGAATTATTCTTTTTTCAAGAATGAATTTAGATAATAAAAGTTTTCAAAGAACGCTTTAAAAAGGATTGAATAAAAAGCCTACCAAACCTAAATGGGTTTTCATGTTCACGGTTCAGTGAAAATAACAATAAATTAGATGCAATTTTGATTCAGTCACAATGAGCTGTAATATTTTATTTATCTTTGTGACAGATGCCGAGTTGATCGTTTGAACATTTGAAAAATACATTAGCTTTGTTCTTTCTTTTTCAATTGAGATTTTATTAGCCAGTATAAAACGAAAATTTTCAAATAATTTAAAAGGCACATTTCGTTCGAAATTGAGGACATTGATTTAATTCGTAATAACGAAATAGTCCGGTAATGGGCAATATTTCTCATACAATATTATTAATTTGAATTTCTAAACATATTTCAATGTTTGCCAGTCTAGTTTACATATAAATATGAATACGAAACGACGTAAACATTGAATTATTACTCAATTAATAATATAAATGTGTTTTTAATAACTCTGATGGATTTGAATACATGGGAAATTGTATTTTATTATAATTTTATTTAATACTTACTAACGTTCACACAACATAACATAGCATCACGCCTGTATTCCCAGGTTAGGCAGAGGTGTATTATTGTACACCCACACTTCGCAGATGCTGTTATTGTATCCCATGTTATAGGGGGCGAGCCTATTGCCATCTATCGGCCACATTTCCAGCACAGAGTCGTCGGCAGAATGTGGGTGTACAATAGTACATCTCTGCCAAATCCTTTGGAGAATACAGGCGTGATGCTATATCATGCTATGTTATGTTGTGTTATCTTTTATTTGCCAAAATAAAATTCTTTTTATCTCAAATCGTGCGCGGATTAATAAATCAACGAAACAAGTTTCATTCTTTCCGAAAAGTTTATAAAAGAAAGAAAATAATACAAAGATTCAACTTTCAGGGAAGACCCAAAATATGGCCAAAAACAAATGCGTCTCTTAGACCAACTTTTGTCGAAACAAAATATTGTAGAAATAATAAAAAAAAATGGCATTAATTTAGAACTGTCTCTGAAAATACAGTCGTATTCAGTGAAAGTAGAATGTTCCCTAATTATATTAGAATTGCAGATGTAGATTGCAGCGTCTGACGAATGATGCCTAAAAAATTCAGGTTTGAATATTTCTGCTGGATAAAGAAATGAAAATTGATGAAATTTTTTATTGCGTATAATTTTAACGTCAATAAAACTTATACCAACGTGTCAAAAAAGCCCGAGTTTAACAATTCATCTCCACAGCAACTCCATTATATTTTCAATTCAATTCATTTATTTATTCAGACAACTGTAGTCCGCAATGATTGACAGAAACAAGTTAAGTTAAAAAATAAATTTAGCCCGTTACTGCTAGGCAAAGGCCTCTTCTCAGAATGAGAAGGGATAGGCCTTAGTCCGCCACGCTGGTCTGGTGTGGGTTGGCGGACTACACACCCTACCAAGAACTGTATAGAGCACTCTCAGGTGTACAGGTTTCCTCACGACGTTTTTCTCTATTGCCATTTACCGGTCACTGTTCCAAACTCCGTGCTGCTAATGAGAATTTAAAATCCAATAACACTTTGCCCAACCCGCGAATCGAACCCAGGACCTCACGCTCAGAAGCGACTATTAGACCAATGATCAATCTTTCTGATTCAGATATACATTTAGACGAAAAATTACAGGTACTAGTGTAATTTTATCTAACAGAAAATTTTTGTAGTTAAACAGTCGACAAGACTCCAAACACATCTCAAAATACTGTCAATACATTTTATCAGAGTACACTACACACATCATTAAGTTTCCCAGATTATTTACTAAGAGTCTCGACTTGCCAAACGGTTTGAACTATAAATAAACGTCAAGAGCTGAGTGGATCGGTGTACCAAGCATTACACTAATGGAGTAACGTGATTCCGTCACAAATTTCGTTTCCCTGTATACACTTGAACTGTAAAGTTGCGTCTGTTTGTGAGTTTAAGGAAATATCGTAAACAAAAACTGATGTATTCTGTTATCATCTGCTGAAACTGTTCCCAACTATTCTTCTTATTCTTCTGTAGTGTCGGCACAAGTTACCACATGGGCGTTGCACATGCCGTAATGGAAAGATTAGCCAGACGATCTAAATATTCATCACTCGTGGAGGCTCTTTCCTTGCATACCAACCAATGCGGCACCTGTTTATTGAAACTGCCTCTTTTATTACTCATAGTCTATTCGTCAACATGGCAACCCGGTTAAATTAGATGCGGCTGAACATCAGTATTCTACAAGAAGCGACCGCCAATTGACCTCCATAAACTAGGAAGTACTAATATTCTAAGGTCAGACCGATTATCAGACTTTTTGGGCTGTTAATACCTGAAGGGATTCCATAACGTGCTGTCTTAAGCACTAAGATGTCTTGAGTGAAGAACGGGCCGATCACCCATCCAAAAACCGCAGCAAGCACTACTTAATCTCGCATTATTGGTGTAACTACGAGCCTCATCTCTATCATATTAAGAGTATCGTTTAGCTGCCAGCTTCTGACAAAATTGCCTTGAAATACGCGCAAAATAGGTGTTTGGGCGTTAATTTTTTCGTATCGAAATCTTAACGAATTAATTTTATTTTGGTCTCTATCGTTTTGTCAAATTATAAACTAGGTCAACATGTATTGCTTTTTTCAAAATTTTGATTAATTTAGTAATTACTAGGTTTTGCCCGCGACTTCGTCCACGTTTCAGTCGTTTTTCGTAAAAAAGTAGCGTATGTCCTTCCTCACGGTTCAATGGTTTTGATGTAACAGACAGATTAACTTTCGTATATGATTTCTATGTAGCTTTAACCATTAAGGCTGCACAGACGACGGAAGCTTAAAAAATGGAGTAACTTCTCCCGTTTTCCCAACATTTCCCTTCACTGCTCTGCTCCTATTGATTGTAGCGTGATGAAAAGTATACTATAACCTGCCCAGGAGTATGAAGAATAATTGTACCAAGTTTCGTTAAAATCCGTCGAGTAGTTTTTGTTTCTATAAGGAACATACAGACAGACAGACAGACAAACAGACAGACAGACAAAATTTTTACTGATTGCATTTTTGGCATCAGTATCGATCACTAATCACCCCCTGATAGTTATTTTGAAAATATATTTCATGTACAGAATTGACCTCTCTACAGATTTATTATAAGTAAGTATAGATTACGAGATAAGTATAAGGAAGATTTTTAGTTAAAAACATTGAGCTATTATGTTAAAAAACGCATTTTGAGGGTCAATTATTTCTCAATCTATAAACAATATCAAAAAAACAAAAACGTGACGACCTAGTTCAAATACCGGTATTAGCGCAGACAAAGTCACAGGCTAGCTACTAGATACTAAATAAATTCCCTGTTTCCATTCAGTTACGTTACTCACCAAACGTTATGAAACGACTTTGCAAATCGATTTGGCAACGAGTTTGTAAGTAAAAAAGGAAAATCTTTGTATTTTGTTTTATTTTTGTCGTCTTTTATGTTGAGATCGTTTGTTTGGTTTATATGGGTCTACTTTCAGCGTCGGTTTTCTTTTGTTATTGCAATTGGCGTTAAAAAATGGGAGTACCTAATATATTTCTATTAATTTCAAGTGCGCCTAGAGTCTCGACTTTTTAAAAGTGCCTGAAAAGGCCTACTTGAAATAAAAACCTTTGAAGTAGGCAGTAGGTTTCCTACTTCGGGAATTCGTGATAGTTCAATGCCATTTTTTTTTTCCTTTAAACCTTTACTGTCCCACTATTGGGCAAAGGTCGCCTCCATATCCCTCCACACCTCTCGTTGCATTGCCTACTCCAGCCAGTTCATATTGAAGGCATCCAGTCCTCATCCCAGCCTTTTCTAGGCCTACCTCGGTGGCATCGCCCGTCCTGTGGCACTCACTCCGTGACGATCTTAGCCCATCTATCTTCATGCATTCTACGAATATGAGCCACCCAATCCTATTTCAGCCTAGCAGACTTATGGCCCTCGGCGATACCTGTCTTGGAGCTTATTAAAGTGTTGTTTGTTGTTGTGTTTAGTATGCTACGCTCCATCGGTCTTTGGCAAACCTTGAGTTTGGACTTAATCTGAGACTTGATCAGGGACCAAGTTTGAGCACCGTTGGTTAGGATCAGGACCAACTTTTTTTTTCTTCTTTTTTTTCTTAAAAAACATTGCCCCACACTAGGATTTCTCCTGTATCGTGGGTACATTTTACAAACATACATGTCACATGCACAGACAACCAGACCCGAAACAACTATCTGTAGATCATACAAATATTTGTTCCGTGCGGGGATCGAACCCGCGACACGTAGCGCAGAAAGCTAATCGCTAAGCCACTGCGCCAACCGTGTCGTCAAAACATAACAGAATTGTTATGCTTAAAAATACTGCAGTAACAAAACATATTATTTCGAACCTAAGAGTCTAAGAAATGTTTCTTTATTACCATACCATCCTTGCCACCCTGTATAAGAAATAATGCACACAATTGAAAAAAAAAAAACAACGAGAACGTTTTGTGAACAACATAAGTACCTACCTATATTATAACATAGCTTGTATTTCACAGATGCTGCTTTTGAGTCCCATGTATTAGGGAATAAGCTTATTTGCTCTCTGCCGGTCAATTTTCTAAGAAAAAACCCGAATTACATTTTGCCTGATCCGGGAATCGAACCTAAGATCTCACGCTACGCACTTAAAATTCTTTTGACCATCTAAACCACACAAAAGTTATTGTAGTACAATATATTTGCGTCCTTTAATCGATGATAGTTAATTGCGGTTGGAATAACATTGTTAATTAATTATTGCACGTCGTATAAATGAATATACGCAAACACGTGGGCAGAATTATTGATATATTCAATGGTTTTCATAATTATCTGCAAACGGGTGAATATTGAACATTATTTTAACATACTAAATACGTGTCTCTCTTTCATATAATTATGTGAAAACGGTGTAACGAATTTCGGTATGATGCTGATATAGGAGCCCGCGTGAAACGCTTTTTAAAAAACGAAAATTATATTAAAGAAATAGATTTATTCATAAGGCACTTAATTAATTACACTTATTACTTATACTTAAATTGATTTGGCATAAATCGAGGATATAGAAGGACCAAGCGACGCGAAGGTCTAAGAGCAACTGATGTCTCCAGCGCTCAGACTGAGACACTGCATCGTAATTGCTGACTCTGCGGATTGATGATCTGAAGGTTGAGGTGTCATCGGATTAGCATACATTGGGAGGACATAACAATGCGCTAAAGTTTGTTTATAAATCACTCATCAAAATTTTCTTCATACTCTGGTTATTTGCTAGTAACATAAATGTATGGTTTTGGAAATCTAAAATTACTGATCAATTTTATGTAAATAATACAACTTATTATCACGCCTGTATTTCCTTAAGGGTTAGGCAGTCACTTATACCACCATAATTTGCCAATACCATTATGAAGTCCCATGTAATGGAGCGAGTCGAGAATTTTTAAAAAGGAACACCCAATATTTCTTTGATAGGGATTTTATTTATTTATTTTTAAAAAAACGTTGGATTTCTCCTGTATCGTGGGTACAGTTTATAAAAATACATGTCACATTCACACACAACCAGACCCGAAACAACTATCTGTAGATCATACAAATATTTGCTCCGTGCGGAAATCGAACCCGCGACACGTAGCGCTGAAAGCTAATCGCTTAGCTGCTTATTCAGCAGCTATACTTGCGTTCACTACACCAGTGGGGCACTTAATAGATCTCATTACTTCAGGGATATTAACAAGCAGTAGTTTCTAGCTAAGAACTTAATAATTTGACGTAGGTATCTACAATCATATTCCTTGTAGTTAGTTGAAGATACGGTTGGCGCAGTGGTTGAGCGATCGACTGCTGCGCTACGTGTCGTGGGTTCGAGTCCCGCACGGAACAAATATTTCGATTTTATTTCGAATTAGATCTACAAATAGTTGTTTCGGGTCTGGATGAGAATATTAGACACAAGAAATTATACAGGTCTAATCTTTTTTCTTATTAAGTTTGCCTCACGCTAATATTTTCCCTGTAACCTGGGCTCATTTTACTAACATATGACCTCAAATGCAAAAACACTTAGAGCCGAAACAAAATATCTGTAGATCACCTATACTTATAATAAAATTAAAACAGGCCGATGTCTATACATTATAGATATTGGAATATAATATGGGGGGGTCATTATTAGAGCAACAGAAGCCAAAACAACAGTTTTTAGTACTTTTGTCCGTCTGTCTGACTGTATGTTTGTACACGCATCACACAAAAACTACTGTATCGAATCGAATGAAGTATTCCCCGATGTGTTGCTAGAAGTCTAACTTAAAATATAGGCTTCATTTAACCGCAGGAAAATATCTAAAATCGCAAAAGCTAGTACAAAACAATATTTAATACAGCACAGAAAGCTGATCCCCTCGTAAAAATCAATTCCACCCAGTTATTTGAAGCTCCATTCAAAAGACTTGTACACGGATAAACACAAAGTAATTTGATTTCCCAAAAAGCCGACAAAGTGTTTATTTTACCTATACCTACTTCTTTCCAAACTAACCCAAAGAAACAATAAAACTTTCTAAGTAATGCCTAAGATCCAATCAAGTTGTTTGGCGGAAATTTTATTTGTTACTTACTTTTATATAATTTGTTTTATCGCGTGCCAACCAACCAAAACCAACCAAAAACTATTCGAAACACAATAATATTTGCATGCTCAGAACGCTACATACAAAAATTAATGGCTCTGTTCCAATACTTATAAGAATTCGAATCCGATGGCATTTGTTTTGGCAGGTAAAGATATAAGTTTGTTTTATTAAGGGTATTAGGTATCAACCTTAATAAGTTTTTAACTAATTATTAGTTGATAAAGAAGCCCTGCGATGTATCTGAAGTGGTAATTATAATAAAGTGCGAAATTACTTGAGAAAAATTATGTATTCATTCTTGAGTAACCGAAAAATAACATATATTAAAATACTTTTTATATGTGTATTATAATATCGAAGCCGAAGTATTTGCTGGGGTAAGATAAAAAGGCGATTAATCTGGAATAACTTTAACAATGAGTAAAAGTTCAGACTGTAATTTACGATTTTTAAATAGAAAAATGACATCAGTCACCAAACTAACATTCTGAAAATAATTCACTACTTAATTGTAATTTTTATATAAACATAACATAGCATCACGCCTGTATCCGCGAAGGGTTAGGCAGAGGTGTACTATAGTGTACCCACATTTAGCCGATGCTGTTATTGAGTTCCATGTAATAGATGGCGAGCCTATTGCTATCAACCAGGCACAGTTCCAAACTCGGTACTACCCAATCCGGGAATCGAACCCAGGACCTCATGCTCAGCAGTCGCTTGCGACCACTAGACAAATGAGGCAGTTTCAGTATCATAAAAAGATTTTATTAAAAATGTATAACAAGACTATAGATATGGGGTTCCCTCTTACTAAAAATAATCGTTAAAATGCGTGAAATGTAGTGAGAACCCTAAAAAAAAAGAAACACCAACAGACTTCAAATTCAAATTGAAAAAAGGTTTAGGAATGAAAAGCCGTGAAATTCATATTTATTACTGGCAGTTAGGACGTTCCATAAATTCAACTCGTATTTCGATCGGGAAAATTCGGATGCTACGGAATTAGCCGATAGATCCTCGGGCGTGTCTTGTACTAAAAAACGGGCGTTAGTTAAGCACAAAGCTTATAGTTCCCCACATTTATTCTGATCTAAACCAAATCCAGGATTCAGATCGATGGGCGTCCATTTCAGAAATTGTTTTCTAATAGAAGGTGATTTGTCGAAATGACTTTGATGTACGAATAACGTTACCCGTGGGTGGTTACAGGATACAGAGAATTTTCCGACGAAAGCTCTTGGGTTCTTTACTGTTGCGGGTGCAATTGAGATCATCGTCGTTGATTTTTGTAAAGTTAAATGGGAGCTCGTCTATTCAGCAACTGGACCGTTGGGATATTGCCGTTAGGCTATTGCTGTTGGGCTATTGCCGTTGGGTTATTGCCGTTGGGATATTACCATTGGGCTATTGCTGTTGGGTTATTGCCATTGGGTTATTGCCGTTGGACATTTTGGTTGGGCATTGTCGTTGGGATTTTTTGTTAGATTTTTTCATTTACAGCCTAAGCTTGCACTATTTTCGAAACGTGAAAAATTTACTCCATTCAAGTGCTTCTGAGATATAACCTCGATCAGTCAATGCATTATTCTGTCAATATCTCAATACGGTAGCTTTAATATATTTTGCTATGAAAATACACTACATTTTAATATATTTGTTTAGGAATACTACTGTCCTCTTAAAGTATGAATGAGAGAAGAAACTGAATGAAAATATAGCTATCTAAAGAGCTTTGCTTATATAATTGCTTATAAGTATTTACAGAATTAAAAAAAAAACTTTTACCCTAGGTATATTTTGCTTTCAGAGTATAAAATCATACATCCTATTTAGAATACATTCCAACCATCGCTTGAGATAATAAAACCATCGTTTTAATTATGATATGAGAACAAATGGGATACGATGTAAAAATATCCGAAATATGTTGTCGTTAATACAAAGAAAATATTCCTATTTGTTCAGAGTATGGTTTAGCTGCGAAAATTGTCTCGAGATGTAAGTGATTGGGCGTTACGGTTCCTACATCTAAATCTTAATGAATTAATTTGATATTGGTCTCTATCGTTTTGCTAGATCATAAACTAAGTCGACATGTTTTTTTTTTTTTTTTTTTTTTTCAATATTAGGTACGAGATAAGGAAGATTTTTAGTTAAAAAAAACGTATTTGTAGGGTTAATTATTTCTCAATCTATAAAATCAGTTCATGTTTAGTGGGGTAAAAACGTTAAAGCATTTTGTATGAAAACTTTTAGCTTAACTATAGTCTTAAGATACAAAGCAGTGTCATTTGTTTTTCATGTGCCTCGGGTTTTAATTTTTTAATGATCAATCGTAAGGAGTCAAATTTTTTCTTCAACTAAGACAAAGGGAACGACTTTTAGCTACATACGAGTAGCTACGGCGTGGACCAATCAATCTACAAGGTTAAGCAGCACTTGCTGCGGTCAGTCCTTGGATGGATCATTTTTAACACTTCGTGACCTCTCGGTGCCTCGGAAAGCGTGTTAAGCAGATGGTCACAGGTGTCATACGAGATCAGTAACAGTCGTTACTCGTCGTTACAAAAAGGCTGACAACCAGTATAACCTTAGAGTATCAGTGTCTCCCAGTAATTGTGGTGGTGAAGGTTAGACGGCAGTGGTCGTGTAAAATACTGATATATTGTAGCAATCGGCTAGACTGGGACTGCCTCCAATGTAGTTGGTAAAATTATGATGATTATGAACCAAGACAGCATCAGTCTTCTGTCAATGCGCTCTAGATATGTTAGTCATACTCATACGATATTTCGTTCAGCTCGCTCCCTTTTCTTGGATAATAGATAATCGTTTGCGCTACGTTTTCCGATACATCGCAATATTTACCGAACTGAATAAACCTATTGAAAATCGGTGCTATATTTATTCATTGTCCCGATTTCTGCTGGTTTTGATGTTCGTCTTGAGGAATGTATAATAAATATGGTAGCATATTTGTCAAATATTCTAATGATAACATTATCAACACGCCCATATTCCCCGATGGGGTAGGCTGAGGTATACTATTATATACCCATATTTCACTGATGTCGTTATTGAGTCCCATGTAATAGGGGGCGAGACTATTACCATCATTCATCATTCACAATCATTCCAGATTCCGTGCTGTTACTGAAAATTTTCGTACTAAAAAACCACTTAACATTTTGCCCGACCCGAGAATCGAACCCAGGACCTCACGTTCAGCAGTCACGCTTGCGACTACGAGACCAGTGAGGCAGTCCAAACAAAATGAGGCGGTCATTATCTACACCAGTATGGCATTTATTTTGCTTATTTTTTACGAGTGTGGATCTTCGTCGATGGTGGAGTATTCATCATCATCATCATCATCAGCCAGAAGACGTCCACTGCTGAACGAAGGCCTCCCGAAGGGGGGGTTTGCCATAATCCCCACGCTTGGCAGGCGGCTTGGGGATCGCAGTGGCTCACCGATTAGTAAGAGGACGCTGCTGCCCGTCCTCCGGTGTCTGGTCGCAGTTTTAAGACGTACCCGGGTCGTGTAAACCTGGTCGTGTAAAACCACCTCGGCCGGGTGGAGTATTGTATCTATATCAAATAAAAGTTTTCTTTTCTTTAAATCGCGTCACTAAAAACCGCTAGACCAATTTGCCTAATTTTTATTTGAAAATGTTAATTATAGTCCGAATAAGGTTTTTAAGGGTAAGAAAATTGGAACAGTTGCCCGGAAAATTGGAAAAATCGAGGACAACTGAAAGTTTTTTTCTATAGGAATTTTGTATGTACTCAAGACCAGCCAAGACAGGACAACGTACATATATCGGGTCAACAAGTTTCAAATAAAAGAACATACACAATGAATTCAGAACATTCACCTGTTTGAAGAACTTCTTTGAAGATTTCATACGACATAATTCATTCATAAATAATATTCTGTGTTTACTGAGGCTCAATTTTATTACGCAGAGTTACGTGGGTGGGTTGTTATATGGGGCTGATTATAAACGAAAGTATGTACTTGTAACTAAACATTAAAGTATTATTGGCGCTATATTTAAAGCCAGAAATGTCCCAAAGGTTAATAGATATTACTTTTTTATTGGAATACATTTATTTTGACTGTACCTCATCGGTCTAGTCGCATGCGTGGGTTAAATGCCCTAGGCCGAGAAAAGTATTTTTGATTTAGGTACAAAAATTCTCAGGAGCAGCCCGGAGTTTGGAAATATGCCCGGGTGATAGCAATACGCTAGACCCTGAAATCGGCTAATAGTGGGTGTGCAAATGGCATATGTACCTCTACCGTAGCCTTTGACGAATAAAGGTGATGTATATGTAAAAAATGTCAGTGATGAGTATCAATTTTATTACTATTAACTCCCCCAACAATGTTTGTATTAAGTCATGTAGAGGCCCTGGGCCCTGTTGAGTCGTTGCGGTTGGCCGCGCTAAACATCTCGAAGAGCGCCAGCCATTGGATTCTCAAAAGTCACATTCAACATTTGCTTGTTTTTTTAGGCGTGGGTTCCGTGGGCTTTTCTAGGTCTCTGAGTCGGTGCCAAATATACACCTCGGGTAATGACGGTGCTGCCTCTAAACAGTCTTTAAATTATGGTAGGGTGTACAGTGACTGGTGGAGAATTCGTTCACTTTAGAGCGATTGGCTGCTGTCTCAGCTTTAACAGTAGGTTTGGTACTTAGTACCTAGTGTTTTTCTTGTAAGGCTTTGTTTTTTGTATCCATATTAAGATGTCAGGGAATATGTTTATTGATGAGTATATTATAGGTTCGTCAGTTGTATCTTTTCATTCGGATACTTATAAAATTTTGTATCTTGTCGCTGAATGTGTGATATATTTATATTAATAACTAGCGAACCCGACAGACGTTGTCCTTTTTTTGTCTTAGCCTGTTGGGAACCCATCATGGGCTATGGCCCTCCGCCCCCCCCCCCCCCAGGATGGACTCCTACCGGCTAAACTCACCACGATGATCCGCCTCGACACCATATGGTGGGCTTCGGGAACTCTTAGAAGACCGCACCGAAGCCCACCACGGTGTCATGCCGAACGGCACTTTCCGGAGGGGGAGACTGTAGAGAGGTCCCCAGACCTTGTCCTGCCCGAACCTGTCCTAGAACTCGACCACAGCGCCACCTGCCGGGGCCAATTATGAATCTAAACGATACATCTACACGAGCAAACAAAAAATAAATCATCAAAATCGGTCCACCCGTTTCGGAGGAATTGAGTGACATACACACGTACAGAAAAATGATATATTATTGTATAAATACTGAAACTACTCATAAACAAAAGCTCTTAATATAACGGTAATATGTGGAGAGGTAACCCTAGCGTCTGTTTCTTCTAAATAACTTTATGAATTAAAAAGTTCTAGGAATAAGTCTCGAACCTAATAATATTAATTTCCTGTGAGTAAAGAAATTTGTATCAACAACTTTATATCGTCCGAGAATATCGTTCAACGTTGTTATTATGTTTAAACTCTCTCCCTTTTAACTTTTTAATAACGAAGAAAGTGCATACTTTGACGAGTTCATCATCATCAGACGACCCGGGTACGTCTTAAAACTGCGGCCAGACACCGGAGGACGGGCAGCAGCGTCCTCTCACTAATCGGTGAGCCACTGCGATCCCCAAGCCGCCTGCCAAGCGTGGGGATTATGGCAAACCGACGAGTTCATACATCTTGTTAATACCTATAAACTAGACTGACTTTAAAATTCAGTCTTATTTCTTCATTCATTGACTTTTCACATTATACACATAATATACATAACATACACATGGTTAACATAGTATCACGCCTGTATTCCCCGAAGGGTTAGGCAGAGGTGTACTATTGTACACCCACATTTCGCCGATGCCGTTATCGAGTCCCATGTAATAGGTGGCGAGTCTATTGCCATCTACCGGGCACAGTTCCAGACTCCGTGCTGCCACTGAGAATTTCCATACAGAAAACCCAGTAAAACTTTGCCTAACTTGGGAATCGAACCCAGGACCTCGCGCTTACGACCACTAGACCAAATGAGGCAGACACATAATATATTCTTATTACTTTACAGAATTATAAACAAAACACACACAGACTGCCTCATTGGGATAGTGGTCAAGCGCGACTGCTGAGCGTGAGGTCATGCCTTCAATTCCCAGGACGGGCAAAGTGTTATTAGCAATACGGAGTCTGCAACTGTGTCCGGTTGATGGAAATACGCTCGCCTAGGCGGCTTACATGGCTTTCATACGGCGACATCGGCGAAATATGAGTGTAGAATAATACGCCTCTGCCAAACCCTTCGGGTAATAAAGCAAAATTACCTTAATACACAAGCACTTTTTTGTAGTAACCGAAAATTTTCTGTTTTTTTTTTTATCTACTTACAGCAGATGGTGTGACGGTACGGTTGGCGCAGTGGTTGAGAGATCGACTGCTGAGCTACGTGTCGCGGGTTCGATTCCCGCACGGAACAAATATTTGTATGATCTACAGATATTTGTTTTGGGTCTGTGTCTTCGTGTATGTGAATACACACCGTGCCTCGGAAAGCACGTAAAGCCGTTGGTCCTGCGCCTGATCTCTCTCCGGTCGTGTCAGATTTGCCGTCCCATCGGACTATGAGAGTGAAGGAATAGAGAGAGCACCTGTGTTTGCACACACACTTGTGCTCTATAATATCTCCTGCGTAGTTGGCAAATCTCCGGTGAGATTGGCCGCCGTGACCGAAATCGGTCAGGAGGACATTATTAATTATTACAGCAGATGGTATTTTACGGTCACTTTATAATAAACTAGCGACCCCCCGCCCCGGCTTCGCAAGGGTAGCAGAGCATATACGCCTACATTATTTTTCTACATTGTTTTTGAAAATTATTTACGTTTTAAACGATACACTTTATTTTTGATGAACTTATGTATAAAATATATTTTTTATTCAAAAACCTACGTATTCACTACAGTCCCACGCATGCCTTCAAAACGTCCGGAACTCTGTAGTCCCGTGCAAGGAAACGACATATGTATATATCTTCACATTTATAGATTACCGATAATAAAGCATAACCACGGCAACATTTCGTACATCAACCTAAATATGTCATTATAAAAAGGGATGAAAAATCGTAATCTTCTTCGAGGACGAAGGACCTGATATTTCTATTAAGATGGGCCAAAAAGGTACACTCACAAGTCGGTTTTATGTAAATTAATAAGCCCGGACGCTCTACCAGTAAATATAATATTGGCTGAGATACGAACGCTTTTAATATTATTACGGACCATTGCGTCGTCTTAAAAATATTGGGTTGTTGATACTAGTTGGTAGCTACTTTTATTTGTTTTTTTTTTTTGCACTACCTTTCCTGCCCACAGTGCTCTTAAAACTGATTTATCTGTGCTATTGGCGTGGTCAAATTCTGGACAAAATTAATTTGAATTTCGAATCGATATTGACACACAGATCGTGTTCTGTTCCATTTTTTTTTTTTTTTTTATTTTAATACGGTAATGCCTTTAATTAAATTGGTTATTTGAAAAAATATTTAAAAAAAAAAACATATATTGAGTTGAGGTAACCAAAGAGACGACTGCCTTGCTCCATCCAAATGTTAACAAGCATATTATAATATTATACAAAACGAACGCTAACAGTCTGTTAACGCCATCTATCAGCCGTATTGCGGAATCAACCGCGTTTTATCGACGAGGGGCCCGGGGGTACGAACGATGTGCATACAAAAAGGATTATAAGTGCTAATTGTAGACGTATTTACTCGTTCAATATTGTAATTCCTTCATTATATCGTTGTCTGGAGAAGATTTTTCACTTGGATTGTGACCGAAGCCCCGAACTCGTCAACACAAACGATTTGATTGACGACCGTTTAGCTTTTAATTAAACGTTGACAACTTGACACTTTAGCTCCAACTTTTTAATTTTAAAATGATAGATGGCTATGACGCGATGTGGTTAGATTTTTTTAGGCCTGACTTAACGCTAGGAAAACAGCGGCTTAAAGGAAAAATGTAGGATTATGGTGATACTAGTCTTTGCCCGCGGCTTTCGCTCGCGTTAATTTAGAATTTGACAATCAATTCGGGTTGCACTCTGCTTGCGAAAAACACGTGGCGCCATCTATTATCATAAGAACGTTATTTTTATTGTCCTGGGGAACAGTACTTGTTTCGGGATAAAAGGTACCCTATGTCCGTTTCTGTACATTTAACAACGTACATGCAAAATTTCAGGATGATCGGTTCAGTAGTTTAGGCATAAAAACGTAACAAACAAACAAACTTACTTTCGCATTTATAATATTAATTAGGATTATGCTGATTTTACAATAGTGCAGTAGATATAAATGCGGATTAAATGTTAATAATACCAACAAGAAAACGTAACATTACATCACGCCTGTATTGCATAAAGGATAAGGCAGATGTGTACTACTGTACACCCACATTTCGTCGATTCCCTTACAATAGTGGGTAATTTTTTTGTCATCTCCCGGGCTGCTAACGAGAATTTTCATACAGAAGCTTTTCAGAGGCTCAGTTACCCTGTTTTGTAAAATTTTCACGTCCATAAAAATGTGGATTCTTTTACACGGATTTTGTCGGGTTTACACAAAGAACACGGTGAAAAAAGGCCCAGAATAAGAGACGATACAATTTAAATAATCTTTATGTATGCCTTAGGTAGGTACCTTTGGCTTACATAGAAGACTGTTCTAGATATTTGCCTAATACCGGGCTAAGTTATGGAGTAGGTATTAAGGCTATGAATATTCTATGATAGTCAAGATATTTTGAAAGAAGTCTTTCATGATACCGTTCGAAGTCTGCAAGTTAGGGTAAACACAAAAGACTGCGAATCGGGCAATAGAACCCAGCTCCTCAACGGTCGGCAATCGCGCTTGCGAACATTTGACCAATGAAGCTATCAAAATCTATGAAAAATAATTGTTCTTGCAAATAGTAGGTACCTATTCAAGGTGACAATTGGCAGGTCGAGGTCATTTCTATTCTTATCTCGATCGCAATAGTACAACCTACCATACCTACCATATACTCGTATATAATTAATACCTATAGACATCTATATTGAGTAAAACACGTGTCATCGCAAATGTTCGCGCTTGTGATACATAAGTCAATATTTAAGTTCTGTAGATTATGTTCCAGTAATAATGAAGCGTTGTTTAACATAGAAAATGACTTTTAGATTGAAAGATATCTTCTGGGTCGTTTTCATCTTTCTTTACGCACGGGCTCCCGTAAAACTGAGGAAGTATGTCAACGATTTATATACATGTGTGTGTTACTTCAAAATCTGCTTACCTCATTTAGGGAAGATACCTTAAAGATAAGCGACCTTCATAATCAGGTCTTAATATATTATACAGGGTGATAACGATGGTACGACATTATGAAACCACGTTTTGAAGCTGTATACAAAAATCCCCGATTTTCACGTTTGTTATTTTTAAACGCTGACGACATTGAAGTACCTAGGAGCTTATGTTATCTTTAGACTTGATAAAAATCAAGGCCGAACGTTTCCAATCCTGCGAAGGGGCCCGTGCATAGCAGTGGGACAGACAGGTGCAATTTTTTTTTAATGATAATATTTACATACTTCACTACTTTGTCTTAAGATCATTATGATGTGAAAAAAGAATTAAAGTACCTATTCCAAATCCAATGTTAATTTAATGGCTCCATCGTGATTGACGATGATTCTGCCAATGTCAAGGTTGAGTAAAACAGGAAAATATTAAAGATGGGCGGTAAAAATATAATGAATTACCTATTTCCTGTGGCTAAACTATTCATTCAATTTGGTTGATATTTCGTGTGCGCTCACGGAACTTGATTACCAATAATGGTGTTTAATTTAATGTCATGCCTTCTTCGCCTCCCTGTATATGCAATGCGTAAATTGAAAAACGTTCACGTTTAGCCATATGCTTTAAATATCGTATCGTCCTCGTGTCATGTAAAGTAAAATGTAACGTATCTCTATGATTTGTGTTTACCGTTCTGTTACGGAAAATTTACTGAAACGTATCGTGTACCCGCATATTTAGTTATCGAGTGAACTCATGGCAAAATAGTTCATTACACGATCGTCATAATTTATTATACAGTAGGCAGGCAACAGATCTTTTGATGATGCTTAATAATTCACTATGCACAGTTGAATCATAATTTTGTAGCAGCATCCTCCAAATTTGGTCAAATATTACAATATATCAGTAAATAAATAAATTCAGCCCATTAATGTTCCACTGCAGAATAAAGGCTTAAGGGCTAGGCTTTAGTCCACCACGCTGGCCCAGTGTAGGTTGGTGGACTACACACGCCATCGAGAATTTTGTCCCTTTAAGTGTCACCTTAAAGGGACAAAATTATTATTATTTAATTATTATTGACACGGTCCTTCACCGTTTAAGCAAGTGATAATCAAATTTTGATCCGCACATGATAATGAAAAGTCACAGGCGCGGATCGGGAGGGAACGAAGTAGGGGCGGGTCGGAATTGAACGAATCGATGCCTACCTAAAAATTGTTTTGTATATCGTGGAGAACGATGTTTAGTCTCTCAATTGATTACCGCAGTACTGAGGGTAGACAACGTGACGTCATTGCAAGATGGCGACGTAGACAGAGTCTTGTGCGAGCATGGAACGAATACACTTCTCTGATATGAAACTGTCCGTTTGCCCGGAGTTAGAAAGTAGTTATTTTGTGATTTGTACCAAGTGAATAACTACAACTGTTAATTGTATTGTGAAAGTGAGATGATAACTGATTTACATTGGAACTGCGATTTTATTGTAATCCTGCGTCATGAACCCTGTACCACCGAATCGAGATAGTGACAGCCCTATCGCTCAGCCATCGCTCACGCCGACATGTATATTCAGTGTGACAACTAAAGTCAAGCGATTTCATGTTTTCATTTTCTAGAAATTATAATAAAACATAAGTACCTTAAGTTTATAACCTCACCATTTTTTCTTTCAACTAGCTAAGTTAGTTGTGAGCAACAATCCTGGGTAAAATTATTAGGATACTCCGAAAGAATAGGTTAAGTCGTTAGTTTCAGGGTAAATAAAACCTTTTCTGGGGGGTTTCGATTAGGCATGTTACGGAGCTTCGACTCCGAATGCGATATGTCGGAACCTCCGATTAAAATTACACCTCCGAATCCGGATCCGGTTCCGATATATCAAAACGGAGGTATATATCGGAGTTACAAGTTATGACTTGCTATCGCTGAAGCGCTACCGAGCGCTTTCTACGTGACACTGACAACTGACGGATTATATATTTATATGTGTTCTTAGCAACTGATGAACGAACAGTGAACGAGTTGCGACAAGTTTCTTCTTTTTTATTTATTTATATTTTACATTCGTAGATTTGCTCCGACTCCGACTCCGATTCACCTCCGACTCCGCGGAGGTCACTACGTGAACCTCCGACTCCGATTCCGCCTCCGTAACATCCCTAGTTTCGATCATGACCTTTCTTCTCCCATTGTAGTTTTTCGTTAATAAATGAATAAAATGTGTTTCCTTAGTTCTTAATTCTTTGGCAATCGCCACAATATTTTCTGGTGCAAATGAACTGATGTAAATGAACAATTTTCTTTTAAAATTTGCCTTTCAGGAGTTTTATCTTTATCCCATAAAGCGGACATGAGAGGTTCAAATATTACGAGCTACAGATATAAACGTTTTAATAACTAAAAATATATAGTAATTTCCTAGCAAGTAGGTCTTTTTAGACCTGACATAATTAAAAATGGTAAAATGGCTAGTCGTATCAAACAGTCGAAATATTTCAAAAGACATGAATTGAAATTAACAGTATGATCTTTGAATTTCCCCAGCGAATAGTGTAAATTTGAAGTAATCAGAGTGCCGAATAAGCTTGGAATAGCTCCGCTAAAGAGGGGTACAAAATATAACCTCATTTTGCCAACGTTTACATTTATTTGTAGAATTAAATAACCTATTAAACTTATAGGTCTACCGGTTAATTGTGATTTGGATCGTGATTTGTTTTTAGTCAGAATATTTAAATACAAGTCTAAGTAGGTATATTAGACGTCTGGTTTATAATGTCCTCCTGACCGATTTCGGTAACGGCGGCTAACCTCACCGGAGATTAGCCAACTACGTAGGAGATATTATAGAGCACAAATGTGTGTGCAAACACAGGTGCTCTCTCTATTTCTTCACTCTTATAGTCCGATGGGACGGTAATCCGAGATGACCGGAGAGGGATCAGGTGCAACATGTGCAGGACAAATGGCTTTACGTGCTTTCTGAGGCACGGTGTGTATTCACATATACAAAGACCCAGACCCGAAACAACTATCTGGAGATCATACAAATATTTGTTCCGTGCGGAAATCCAACCCGCGACACGTAGCTCAGCAGTCATCATCCCTCAACCACTGCGCTAACCATGCCGTCAAATACGCCTGGTTTACTAATTGATCAACCACACTCGATACAATTTCATATTGATTGGACATAAGACAATTTTTTTTTTTACCCTACACTACGATTTCTCTTGTATCATGGCCACAGTTTACAGACCCGAAACAACTATCTGTAGATCATATTAAATTATTTCTGGCAATCGAACCTGCGACAAGTAGTGCAGAAAACCAATCACTTAACTATTGTGCCAAACATGAAAATGCACACACGACTGCAACCCAATTTGCCAATGATAAGCGTGAGGTCTTGGTGAACTGTGCCCGGTAGATGGCAATAGGGTCGCCCCTATTACATGGGATTCAATAACGGCATCGGCGAAATATGGGTATGCAATAGTAAGTACACCTCTGCCCAACCCTTCGGTGAAAACAGGCATGTTGCTATGTTATTTCTTTTTTCTGGGTGCAGCATCGTTTCTTTTATTTTCGTCTGATACTCCCTAAGAATAGTTCCTTAAGTCATGTACTTAAGTTCACTAACACGAATTATAGCTGAAAATATCCTAGTTTTCTCGTGTGACTCCTATAATCAAGCGGTCTTTTATCAGCGAGCTTGATTTAGCCGCTGAATACGTCATTGCAATCACGAGATTATTTCGGATGAGATCTATTCGCTATATTACATTTTGGTCCAGAATAATGTATTACTATTTTGCACATTTTGCCTTATATTACGCATTTAAAATAATATCGTGGTATATTAAAAAAACAGGAAATATTATGCAATTCACTTATGGGGGAACGAGGTATGGTGTGCCTCCATTGAAAAGGGAGGATCCTCTGACCAGGCAAGGTGTTTAGCCTGGCGAGCCGAAGCCCAACGATTGATGTCGGACATTCGTATATATGTGTTAGAATCGTTGTAAACTTTCATAGTGCGATTCAGGGTTTCTTGTTGTAGCTTCACTCAGATAGATGGCGCTATACTTTTTGCTATGTTGCGAGTAGTAGTCGCTACACACTGTCGCAGTGGGAAAGTAAAATATCGAATATTATCGCCTATTGTAAATACAAAGCCTCACATCCACGCCTGTATTCCCCGAAGGGCTAGGCAGAGTTGTACTATTATACACCATCATTTCGCGGATGCCGCGATTGAGTTCCACGTAAGGTGGCGAGTCTATTGCCATCTACCGGGCACAGTTCCAGACTCCGAGCTGCTATTGAGAATTTCCATACAAAAAAAAAAAAACAATAACACTGCCCGTCCTGGAAATCGAACTCAGGACCGCTTATCAGTCGCGCTTACGACCACTAGAACTATTTTGGGAAATATAGGCGTCATGCAGAAGCAGAATTCAGTACAGAAGTACTGAAGATTATTTTACCAGCACTAGGTTATTTTTTATTAATCATTTATTTCAGACCAAAAGTCCATTTTATATTTGTACAAGAAATCCAATATTGTGCGAATTAGTAACAGGTGGTGCTGAAATATTTCCATTTATATAATCGAAATTGTACCTTTCATTCCTGCAAGAGGGGCTCGTAGCTACATAATTACCACGCAGATCGGTTGATTTGCGAGGTTAAGCAGCGCTTGACGCGGTCAGTCCTTGGATGGGTGACCATTTTTCACATATCGAGACCCTTCCGTGCCTCGGAAAGCACGTTAAGCAGTTGGACCCGGGTGTCATACGAAGACCTATGACAGTCGTTACGGGTGTCAGTAGCCCAAAAAGTCTGACAACCAGTCTAACCTTAGAGTATCAGTGTCTCTCAGTTACTGGGTAGCGGAGGTCAGAAGGCAGTCGCTCCGTGTAAAATACTGATATTCAGCCGCAACCGGTTTGATTGGAAGCAGACCCCAATGTAGTTGGCAAAAAGGTTAGGCAGATGATTCCTAAAATTATGTTCAAATAATGTTTTGCGTTTCATGTCCAAGTAAAGCCTACTTCAGACGCAAAAAGCAGACGATAACGATACTAAGGCTTGTATTTTAGAATAAAGCTTAACTGTGCTTTCTTGTTGAGCACAAATTTCAACCAAGAATTGATATAAATCTTTCACTCAAATTCTTCTCACTTATAGTTTCGGATTTGACCATCCACGCCTATTTGTATTAGGTATACCCATGTTATGCAAATAAAATAAATTGAAATTGAAAAATTCATTCTGTATAAGCGGCGCACTTTAGCGACCGAAAAGCATTCAGCATTCGGTTAAGCATTCGGTTGAGTACGAGCGAAGTTCTTTGTTCTTTGTTTAAACAAAACGTTGCCCCACAATATGATCTCTCCTATATCGTGGGTACAGTTTACAAACATACATGTCACATGCACACAAGTGAAAAAACAATTCAAAGAGGAAAATTAAATAATTTATAGTATTTATAGTCGTTCGGTTCTCGCTGACGGAGAACAAGAAAAGCGAGTTAAATTACAATCCAGTTCCACCAGCGCAAATGTTAAGGTTATCCGAGGCGGCCTCACCAACACCCCTCATACTAACGGCCGTTTTCAATATAAAAGTAGCTATTTCTGCCATTCCTCTGAATAATCAAACAACGGTAAACACAGATGATTTTTCGGGATTCATTACGACATGATCAAAAGTGCCTCTGGGTATTCACAAACACATTTTCGTTGGATTTTAAACAACAGCTATCGAAAACGCTCGTTTAACGGAATACTGACCAATGATTTTCAGTTTCAGTCTGTATCCGAAATTGAAATTTGATGCGCTGCGGATTTTTAAGAACCGATTTGGAAAATCCGATGGAACTGCAAATGGTTCGAATAAATCCCCTCAATAATCGATGTTACGGTTACAAAAGACTTTCTGAACGTGGGGCTGTGTTTTCGATTTCTAGATTGGAAAAAGTGTAACTCGAATTAACTCTCTAGAAATTCTTGAACGAATAATTGAATTGTACATCAACTACTATGTAATTATTTGTAAGAATTGGTTTAGATAGACTCAACCAGTTTTTAAATCAAGTCAAGTAACACTATGTAGCGACAATAGAAAATTTATTAGTAGTCGATCGCCGGTGTCCGACTGCGCATCTATCAGTTATTTCGGGGCAAACAGGCCTATAATTACTATAGGATAACTGTATCTTGCTGAACTATTTACAACCGTTTCAATAAACAGAAACGCGATCTTCTTCTATCAAGTCGGTACGAGCTATCAAATGGGAATCACTCATGCTGTAGTGGAAAGATTAGCCAGTCAGCAATTATGGTATTAGTAATTATGGCTGACTGCCCAGGATGCTACAGACAAACTAAATTTTCTTCACTCGTGGACGCTCTTTCCTCCCCAATTTTCAGAACCGCGATTACACGCGTAAATAGCAATTCATCCTGGATAAACAAATTGCTACTCATCTTCCTAATTTCAATCTTCAAACGGCTTTCCAGCGGAAAATGATGAGCAAGGCTGCGTTTAATTCGGATATCAAATTCAATCTATTATAACCATATTCATTCATTTCGTTGGCTCTCGGCAAAACGTTGCAAATGCCATAATTATTTATTTTGTAAATCTGATCTTTTCATTTGTCTAGTGGTCACGCGCACGACTGATAAGCGTGAGGTCCTGAGTTGGATTCCCGGATCAAAGTGTTATTGGATTTTTCTGTATGGAAATTCTTAGCAGCAGCATGGAATCTGGAAATGTGCCCGGTTGATGGCAAAAGGCTCGACCCCTATTACATGGGACTCAAAAACAACATCGGCGAAATTTGGGTGTATAAATAATAGTACACCTCTGCATAACTCTTCGGGGAATACAGGCGTGATGCTATGTTATAACATAACATAACATAACATAGCATCACGCCTGTATTCCCCGAAGGGTTAGGCAGAGGTGTACTATTGTACACCCACATTTCGCCGATGCCGTTATTAAGTCCCATGTAATAGGGGGCGAGCCTATATATAACAATAGGTTAGCTTATTACATTAACTTCATAACAACATTGTTGACCTGTGGGTGTACCACTTTACACCTCTGCATAACACCTCGGGGTAAAGCGTCATGTTATAGTATACTAATTAAGGCTCAAGCGTGAAGTTTTATGTTTATATTCAAACTAGCTTATGCCCGCGGCTTTCGCTCGCGTTAATTTAGAATTTGACAATCAATTCGGGTTATACTTTGTTTGCGAAAGACACGTGGCGCCATCTATTATCATAAGAACGTTACTGTTGTTTTCCTCGGGAACAGTACCTTTTTTCGAGATGAAAGGTACCCTATGTCCATATCTGTACACCTAACAACGTATATGCAAAATTTTAGGATGATCGGTTCAGTGGTTTAGGCTTTAAAAGGTAACAAACAAACTTACTTTCGCATTTATAATATTAAGTTAGGAAGTTAGGATTATGTAGCATAGCTATTTCGGTTTCATGATCTGCCGCGTATTTCTCGCCTACGCTGTCGCCATATTTTTTCAGGCCACGAAAAGGTCAATGTAAATATTGGAGAACTGGGAACTATAATATTACTCTTGTTTCTTTAAAGTGCAAAAGGGCAAACGGTTTCTTGTAACTTAATTTACTTATACATTTCACTTTTACATTATACGCTTCTTCTGAATCTTATATAGTTACGAAACTCTTAAACAAAGTGACTGGTCTAGTAGAAGCAGGCGCGGCTGCCAAAACGAGGTTCTGGACTCACTTTTTCATGTTAGACATGATAAATAATAATAAAAATAATAAATTGAGTCCTTTACTGTCCCGCTGTTGGGCAATACCCTCTTATCAGAATGAGAAGGGTTAGGCCTTACTCCACCACGCTGGCCTGGTGCGGATGATAGATGGTAGACGTAAGATGGTAACGGATAGGGATACTCTGATATGGAACTTCAGCAACGCCTTAAGTTCATCGCCAGCAATCACGGCATGTGCATGGGGATTGCTGGCACCAGGAGTTTTAAATATTTGTTCCGTTTATAGGGAAAACATATTTCGATAAAAATATTTGCTAGTTCCTGGAATCGAAATTTAACAAGAGAATTTGGGTCGTACCACCGATTTAGATCTCGTTAGGTTGAACAAGAATAAGTAGCGGAACGCAAATAAAATATCTCACGATAGATATCTTGAGTTTCCTTTGACTATTGCCTACGATTCGAAGTTGGGATTGAACACTAAGATAAGGATGGACACACAAAATAGGCTAGGCAATGCTACATGGAAGAAATGGGTCTCGAAAATGTTTCTAATGGTTAAGATATCAGGATAAGTGTTGGTTGAAGGCGTTTAATGCGGCTAAACATTATTTTTATACATGTCTCTCGCAGTTAGTTCAGGCAGCTTTTCCTACTTTTCCGGGCTAATGGCGAGACCAGAAGGGCCTCGAAATTAAGCAATACCGCTAAGGGCGTCCCATTGTGGGACTCAAATCTCGGCTTAGAGCGTTGCTGGGGGCAGACAAGAGAGGCCTTGTGGATCTGATTGTGATTATTTGGGGACATTTCGTTTATTGGTTGAACTACAGGTGCAAGCGTGGGCTGGCTCGAGCAATGGTCGGGGTAGAGAACTGCGGCTAATCAACTATTAGGGTAACAAAGAATATACGCCTAAATTTTTTTTGTCTGTCTAACCCAAACCTTCCTCATGAATCATACCGTCCATTGGTGAAAACCGTATGAAAATCCGCTCAGTAGATTTTGAGTTTATCGCGTTGAGACAGACAGACGCGGCGGGGGGCGTTGTTTTATAATATGTAGTGAAGATAGTGATAGTGATTATGTTTTTTCAGTTGTAGGTACTGGTTGCAATACGCGTAGGTAACAATTTATTGTTCCTTCGTTATGGCAACTGACAGTTTTCGAGTAACAAACTGTTTTACATTCGATGCTGTAAATTGGTAATTAAAATTTGATGTACAATTGTGCAGCTAAATTGAAGTGTGCATTATTGATTGTTATTTACTCTACCTGCATATTTTTTGTGCAAATAATTTGTTTGTTTTCATTTCGGTGTCCAGAATTATTACTTTGTTACATAATACTGTCTGCCTGCATCATCCAGGCTAACCGGTTGCTGCTGAATATCAGTACCTATTTTACATGGAGCGATTGCCATCTGACCTCCGTCACCCAATTACTGGGAGACACGGCACTTGAGCCTTCAGTTATAGGTACAGTGAACCTTCTATATATATTACTAGCTGTTGCCCGCGACTTCGCCTGCGTATATTTTGTAATTTAAATAAAGAATGGAACTGGATTTAGACAGCAACACCACCTACCAGCAGCCTAATTACGTAAAAAAAGCGACACTAACGCGACAGCCACGCGACAGCAGTCTCAGTGTTTTCGGTCAATATATAACACAAGAATAATCTTTGACAGGAGCTATAGCACGATCCACGCCTTCCGCAAACTGATTGCTAGACCGGTAATTAACCTGCCGGTCCAGCTAAGAACAATCAAGGTGACCACTTAAGTACAAGAAAAAATTACATCAAATTCGATCAAGCTGTTTAAAAAAAAGAATTACAAATACGCACACTGGAATTTTATATACCTTATAAGTGTAAAGATGAATATTCTAGCAAATGTATACCACAAAATTCTCACATAAATATAAGCAAATTAAACAAAATCATTACATCGAGCATTTTACCCATTCAACAAAAAAAAAAGGTTATGGTCTAATGATGATACAGCATGACTGATTAAATGTATTAGACGAATTATAGGACATGGGAATAGTTACATAAAATAAAATAATTTGTAAATCGCGAACAAAATCATAACTTACTTTAATAAGATTAGCAGTGTTACAGCACTAGCAGGGGGTCGCTCCTGCTAGTGCTGTGCAATGATTAGATTTACCTTTGATTAAGCCGGGAGGTGTGATCCATAACACAACAAAAACAACAACAACTGGGCTAAGAATAATGCAAATGTCTAGAACCGATAAATTTTATTGGACATCTATACAAAGAAATAAAATTGAAGTGTCTGTTTGTAATGTCAAAAAAATAACAGCTCGTTACTAAACGCATAAAAACAATTTTTAAATGTTTTATCTTTCTATGTGTTTGTTCCGGCTAATCTCCGAAACGGTTGGACCGATTTTAACGGGACTTTCAGTTGCAAATAGCTGATGTAATAAGGAGTAACATGGGCTACTTTTATTTTAGAAAAATAATTAGGGTTCCGCTCAAAAAAAAAGGCAAGTTTGCGGACGGAAAATAGTCAAAAAATAAATTAAGGTCATAATTGGTAGATACCTGTTGTTTTTTATATATTTTTTATTGAATATCCTCATTTAATATGTCCGATCTTTTACCAGTGAGCTTGTACTAAGTTTAGTTACATGTGTGGGCATTAATTGTTTTCATAGAACTTCAGTCAGTTTAACTAGTCTAGACTACTTGTCTGCGTAGGTCCTTAATATGCCAAATTTGTACGGTTTCTTGGTTCGAAATATCAAAGCCATAAAGTTTTGGTGTACGTCATAGAGCAGATTTGAACTTTGACATTTCTATTAAATTTTGTTGAACATATAATTGGTTTGTTATGTTTGGTTTGCACAAACAACCCTAAAGTTTTCACCCAGTGTCGTCATGTAAGTTTTAGATCACGATCTAATGACACAACGGCTAGGTGATAGTTTTTTGCACTAGGTCTAGCGAAATCAATTCCCGCGTGCAACAAATATTTATATGATCTGCAGATAGTTATTTCGGGCCTGGTTGTGTGTGTATGTGATATGTATGTTTGTAAACTGTACCAACGATACAGGAGAAATCTTAGTGTGGGACAAAGTATTATAAAAAAAACGAAACATACCATACACATACATAGCAATGGGCCATCATTCGATTACCATCATCCGGACAGACAAACCCAATAACACTTTACCCGACCCGTGAATCGAACCCGAGACCCCACGAACAGGCGCGATTTACTACATCGAACGCGTTCGGCGCTCCGATTGGCGGAGAGCATGAAACGTACCAATCTTTAAAGATGTTACGACTGTGTTATTTTAAGATTAACGGTTTCATTGTAACAATGAATCCTAATGATCTACCCACACAAAATCCCGGAACCATCCAAAATTACAGCAAACATTTTAAAGCGATCATATTTGTCTACTCCGGAAACGAAACCCCAGCCCTGAATTTAATAGGCAAATACTCCACCATTCCGCCAATAGGATTGACAAACATTATCCTAATAGAGTTTAAATTCCTCTTCCTTAAGATTAATTATTGTTACAAAACTAACTTGCACGCTAATTGAAGATAATGCTGTCAATTCGTTTGACTAATTAATCTGTGGTTGTAAAAAGCAATGGGGACTGCAAATGACATCTTGAAAGCGGCTGTTTTATGAAGGCGTCCAGTGTCCGTATTCCAGGCGTTGGGTGTTATTATCATAACTTATATACGTATACCTACCGACAGTTATAATTTTTCTAGTGATCCCGAGCATGACCTTGAACGTGAACTCCTAGTTTCGATTATGTACTAGTTTGAGAACTAAGAAAATTCTCGGTACCTAGCAGCACTGAATTCGGAAAGGTAGTCGGTAGATGGGAATAGGCTCGTTCCGATAGATCAGCTTAATTTTGTATGGACTATCCTCCGCTTAGGGAGATGAAGGGTTGTGTCGGAGTCTTATCGGCTAAACTCATACTGGTCGAGACTAGAGATGGGGTAATAGGGTCATTAGTTGGTAATACTATTATTAAATATAACGCTTTACTGATATTATATTATTATAACTAGTACTCGGTAATAGTCAAATAATAGTTTACGGATTCAGTATTCGTTACCCAATAATATATATTATTCATTTAACGTAGGGGAGAGGGGGGCTAGTTGTAACAGGGGTAAGTAGTAACAGCTTAATTACTCAGCAGGTTTCGAATATTTTGTTTCCAATTTACACTTAATCTGCTCCTTATAAACGGGCCTATGACACAAGCACAGTCAGTGAGGTGCGGGAGAACGCAGTGAGTGGTCATGAGTAGGTGCACCATTTTTGCCAGATAATATAAAAAAATTAAGTTCGTAAAGTTTGATTCTAAGTTACGGCAATGTCTTTTTGAAATGAGTATCTATTAATTTATATAGTCAATACATTAAGCTGTCGTACGTAACTACTTTCATTGGATAATAACATAAACTTTTTTTTTAATAATCAAAAATATTCAAAATTTTGTCATGGGGCTAGTTGTAACGAAATTTTGGGGCACATTGTAACAAAATTCAAGTACATTATTCCACTACTGTGCAAAGGTCTTACCTATTGCAGACCTAACAGATTTATCTTAATCAAATTTCTTTTTGTCTTAGGATGAGAAATTAAAGAAGGTAAGAGATTTAGCGACTTCGTATTTAAAGGCGTTAAAAACATCCCTCCGTTTTGGTACAAAAATGGTAAAAAAATAAAAAAAGGTAAAAGGTTGGAGCAGATTGGTTTAAAAAAATCATGAAAAGAAATCCAAAACTATCACTCTTCAATAATTGAAAATTATTTTGTCTGTTGATAGACATGTTGTTATTTTGTTTAAAAGACTAAATAGATACTAAGCGACAAAAAATATCAAAATGTTGATAAAGAGACACTGGTTACCTCATTAGGTTGTAATAAATACTTTATAAGTAATATATCTCATACTGATTTACAATAAATGCTTTAAAATCAAACAAATATGTTGTTTTTTAATGTTGTTACTACTTACCCCACGCCAGTTACAATTAGCCCCAAGAACGGGGTAAGTTGTAACATACTACAACTTTCACAAAAAGTCATTTATACAAGCATTTCTTATCAATTTAAGCCCAATAATCTTTCTGATTGATACCTGAATAGACGTTCTCTTATTTTAAAGTGCTTCATGATGAAAATATTCAATATTTTGACTTCCCCAATGAAAAAACTAAAAATTGTTACAACTAGCCCCCCGCTCCCCTACTCAGTCGTATGATTACACTATTATCGATACCGAGTAACATATTACGCGAAACGGTCATTAAAATTTCCTTCATACTTTTACAGGCTTAGGATTGTCAACGTTGTTTAGTTCGTTGGCGTATTTAAAAGTTTAATCACCGTCATGTACATTGATTCTTGATTCGTTTTTACATGATTGTATATTTACAAATCTCTTAGAATAGTTATTTGACTATTACTGAGTAACACTATTACTGCAGATTTGAATAATCTATTATCATATTAATACTTTATGTTATGTTACCAGTAACTATTATGATTATATTAGTGACACCTCTAGTCGAGACGACGTCTGATCCCGACATGTTGCGACGATCAATAAAAAAATGATCTACATAATCTAGCGCATTCTAATTTTGGCTTCGTATCTCCGAAGCCAGGGGCTGAAATTAAACCACATATTCCAGCGTTTCCCGTTTAAGTGAAGAACTCTGTTGGCTCGGCATATGTTCAGTTTCTTCTCTTTTTATTTATATTATATATATTATAAGTTTTTTTCTCCGTAGTAAGTATTTGAGATTTTTCTCATAAGTTTCTCGTAAATGTTTCGTTTTTATACTTCCATCTCTCGAGTTTTGTTTGTAGCTGTTGATGTGGAACCTATCTTCAGCATTCGGGGTTTTCGGGTAGATAATAATTATGAAATGAATGTAAATTCATGTTATTTTAATCTAGAATATCTTAGACTAAGTGCTAGTAAAGATAACAAGGTTAAATTATTTCATCAAATGTTATTGAATCTTGAGAACATGAATATTCTCAAAATCGAGAAGCATGGCGTTGGCGTATTTGGATGCCAACACCAGAGTACGGTTTATAAAGATACGATGAAGATAGCACCTTAGCGATGAAATTAAATGAAAATCTTCCGGTTTGCACGTGAAATGAAATTTACTAAGATTAAAGACAATTTTATTTCAACGTACCTATACTTATATTAAAAATACTTAGTTTCTTTAAAGTCAGTTTTATTTTAATGGAAATAAATACGTAATATACCTACAAGACATATTTCATCATACTGGTACTAGATAAAAAAAAAGTTTTAACGAAAAGTTCACAGATTATGTATTATAAAAACTATATTTTTTACTCGTGACTGTAGTATAATAAAATTCAACTCATTACTGTCCTACTGCTGGACAAGGGTCTTTTCTCAGTATGTGAAGGGTTAGGCTTTAGTCCACCACGCTGGCCCGGTGCGGGTTGGTGGACTACACCCGCTATTAAGAACTTTATGGAGCCCTCTCAGGTGTGCAGGTTGCCTCAAGATGTTTTCCTTCACCGCAAACGCAAGTGATAATTCAAATTCTGGTCTGCACATTCCGAAATGTCAGAGGTGCGGGCCGGGTTTGGACTCGGACCCTCCTGCATGGAAGGCAAGCGTACAACCGCTAGGCTATCACTGCGACAGTAAAAGAATGTGTACCTAAGTAATAAGAATAAATTAAAGCTTTAAAATATAAAAAACTACATGAATACAAGCAAGAGTTAATAACGGTCCCAATGCACTACACGAGCCTCTTCTCAAAATGATTTGCCTCATGGTAAAATTTCTTCTGTATCGTACAAGGGAAACCCTAGCGTGGAGAAAAGTTAAAAATATACATCAAGTCAAAATAGTTCAGCCAAGTCAATCTTTTACATTTATTAATCCCTTCTTTTCTAAACTGAACAGTACCTCTATTATGAGTTTTTCACTATTTACTTTCATAGTAAATGTAAATTTTCATGCAAGCGATTTTAGTTCTTAACTTGGTTGTATTACGGATTAGAGTCGCTAACATGACATCTCTATAATATAGTAAATAGTAAATCAAAACTTTACTATGACTAGATGTCACATAAGCGACTCTAATCCCTAATGCAACCAAGTTAAGAACTAAAATCGCTATCATGAAAATTTACTTTACTTTGATAATAAATAGTAAGAAAACTCGTGATAGCGGTACAGATGTCCAGTAAATTATGAATTAATCTGTTACTCAAATAATTAAAGAATAATTCTTGAAGCAGTTGATTTGGAAATAAACAAGGCTCCTAAGTTTTGAAACTAAAGAAACTTTCTCCGTTATAAATTTAACAGCAAACAGCCCTAATACCTAATTTATGTTCATTTACGGACGCCAGAGGTCAGAAAGTTATATTTCGGTATTAAACAGTTGAATGTAAATAATTTAATAACAGCAATAGTGTTCATAAATGCACTGCACACACATATTATACAAGTCGATAAAATGTGCAATTTTGCAATAACTCATAACAAAAAAAAATATGAACCTTTTACAACACATACAGTAACTTTTGACGCCTTTCTTTTTCGAGAAAGCTAACACATCACAACAAGGATATGAGAGGAAATATTGTAAAAAAATATATAAACGAAGTTTCGTAGTTAGCCTTTGTGAAATTATCTTTGTGGAAAAAAAGTAGCTATAAAAGTTTCAAGGCGATATCGGCAAATGTTGAATTTCTAATGTAGAACCCATTTTTCTCTAATCAACAATATAGTCAATATAATAATCAATGGAAATTTTCTGGTTAAAGATATTTATTTCCCATAAGAATATTACATTCATTTGGCTGAGAAATACAGGATTATAATACTCGTACGTATATGTAAACGAGCGCGATAATTAATTAACATTATTCAATCATTTGTAGGTACATTTACAATATCATCAAGCAGAAAGTTGAATAAATGAAGTTGAAACAATTTTGAACATACCCAATGTTACATTATCAACATTCCTCATTAGACTAAACTATTGAACATTTTAATAACCTAGTTCTGATTAAATTATTCCAGTTTTTTACCTCACTTCGAGACTCATTTAAACTGGTTATGCACTTTTTCAAAGAAAACGTAACAAACAAATAAACAGACACACGAACACACGCATTCATAAAATTAGTAGAGATAAAGACTATTCTTTTCTATTCTTGGGTGGGGTGAATTCCGTGCCTCCGGCGTATATGCAGGTATGCCCAGTGCCAGATTAACCACGTAGCAAGAGTAGCAATTGCTACGGGCCCCGCGCAAAAGGGGGCCCCGCGCAAAAGAGGGCCCCGCGTGTCCAACTCCGCCGGAGGGTAATTTTTTGAGTGAAACTTATTAAGACGTGGAATTTACTTGATGTCACAAAAACGTGAAACGTTACACCTGTTTTCCGACTAAGACAATCCACGTCAGACAATCGGTAACCGATTATTTTGCTGGCGAAAATAAAACAAATTTCATACGGTAAACGCACATCGCACAAGTTTTACAAATAGTCACTTTATATTTACTTAAGAGCCCATACCAGATCAAGAACCCCTCGATACAATTTGCTACGGGCCCCGCGCTTGCTTAATCCGGCACTGAGTATGCCGCTGTAACACCGTGTAGTTTTAGGCAGGAAGAATCCGATAACACCCATAGCCTACCCCAGGAATATACGTATGATACATTTCCATACTTTAAAAAACACATAGAGCTGAAAATATTTTATTAAAATAAACATGATACAAATCCCCTTCATAAAAAAAAAACATTAATCTAACTCAATTTAAATAAATACAGGCAAATAACGTCTTTTATGGGCAACAGTCACGAAAATAACCAAACTTTTATCATAATAAAGTATTAGTGTAAAATGGCCCTAAATTATTAAGGTATACAGCTATACACGTAGGTATACAGGTTTGACGACACGTTTGGCGCAGTCGCTAAGTGATTAGCTTTCTGCGCTAGGTGTCGCGGTTTCGATTCCCGCACGGATCAAATATTTTTATGATCTACAGATAGCTGTTTCGGGTCTGATTGTGTGTATACACATACACATAGTGACATGTATGTTTGTAAACTGTACCCACGTAACAGGAGAAATCCGAATGTGGGCAGTTTTTTTTTTTTAAACTTAAATTTATGAAATCAATAGTAGGTAGTTATTTAATTTGAGATAATTAGAACATGCGTAAGAGTGCGCCGTGTGCTCGTTGGACAAGGGTCAGTTAGGGTACTGTAGTACCTACTGTAGGGTACGGTAGAGCCGGAGTAATTACTTAAATACTTATGTCAACATAATATACATGTAGTAGAGGTTTATGAAAAACACATAGGTAAGTAAGTATCTTCAAAAATAATTAAGATTTCAACCTCAAGCTGCCTAGAACATTTTTATTCATATTTTCTTTCCCAGTATATTAATGTACTAGGGATTAATAACAGTTATATTTAGGGCAAAGTTGACGCACAAATGTCGTATGTACAGGCTCAGCTCCTATTACACATATAACGGAATCGACAAAATGGGTTCTAAATATTTTCGAAGTAAGCACAGGGACGGATTAACTTTGTAGCAAGAGTAGCAATTGCTACGGGCCCCGTGCAAAAGGGGTCCCGCGTATCCAAACCTCCGCCTGAGCGTAATTTTTTGAGTGAAAGTTATTAAGATGTGGTATATTGAATTTACTTGATTTCAGTGAATCGTTACACCTGTTTTCCTACTAAGACAATCCACGTCAGACTATCGGTAACTGATTATTTTGTTGGCGAAAATAAAACACAGAATTTCATACGGTAAACGCACAAATTCTACAAAAAGTCCCATAACAAATCAAGGGCCCTCGATAGAAATTGCTACGGGGCCCGCGCTTGCTTAATCCGTCACTGAGTAAGCAAGGTATGTTTTGTCTAGTAATATACCTACCTACTTGACGTAAAGTTACTTACAGTAACACTATATGGAGCAATTTCCTGAGCACTCAGGCAGTGTCCGGTACTCTGATGTATAATATTACTTATGATACGATGTGTATCTATGTATCCACTGTCTTCGCATGTCTAAGGCTGATGCTAGACTAACGCAATTTTAAGAGATGTTAATCGCATATTTTGTCGCTTAATTCGGTTTCATACATTATTGTGGAGATATTTTGGGTCGTAGTGTGGCTTAAACCGCAATATGAAAACCGATGAAATTAAAATTTGCAACTCACATCACAAGATTGCGCTTGTCTGTTCTCAGCCTAATAGTTACATCAGTGAGTGATAAATTCCAAATAGTCGAGGTTGTCTACACTTGTTGTTACAGTAATGTTGGTTTGGCGCGGGAATGGGAAAATTATAGCCATTCCCGCAAGATCTCCGTATAACCTGCTGAATCTCACTAGGTACCTAATTAATATAATTAAAATAATAAATAGTTCAGCCTACTCCCACTTCTGGGCAGGCCCCACAGCCACTGCCTCTTTTCAGAATGAAAGGGCCACTACGTTCACCCAGATGCAGTCAATAGAGATAGAGATAGAGTATTCTTTATTGTACACCAAAAGAAAAAATACAAAGCGAAAATACATTTTACAAAAAGAACTTTATGCAGCACTTTCAGGTGTAGGTAGGAAGAGGTTTCTCTACGATGTACTTATTTCTTCAAAGTTGCAACTCGCGGTAATGGTGAATAATCAGATTCTCCGTACATGAACTTAGTCCCTCCTGAATCATGTATGGACGGCAGCCTACAACTATTTGACTACCAATGATCTCGGCCTCATAAATTAGAAAAAATATATTAATACTCGTCATAAAACAAATTAATTACGTAATGACGACACGGTTGGTGCAGTGGCTAAGCGATTAGCTTTCTGCGCTAAGTGTCGCGGGTTCGATCCCCGCACGGAACAAATATTTGTATGATCTACAGATAATTGTTTCGGGTCTGGGTGTTTGTGTATGTGAATATATGTGTTTGTAAACGCACCCACGATACAGGAATTATTCCTAGTGTGGGGCAAAAAAAGATAAAAATCACTGGACCTAATGCCTGAAAATTAATGGTTAATGAAAATTATAGACAGTTAGATGAAAATAATTGAAGTTATTTCAACGGTGACAAAGAGAACCGTGGGTAGGTGTAATCAAATAACTTTTATATAAATGAGCCCCGAAGTTATTAAAATAATGTATTTTTCTGATAAATGACAAAGATATTTTCAATGGCCATTATAAAAAGAACATTGATTAGGTACACTCGGCGCTTTTGATTTATGGTAACAATCATTAGTTTCTATGTAATGATATTTAAATGGTGGAATATAATTTAAAATTATTTAGGTTTATTTTTGGGAGAAGATTTTCGCTTTAAACGAAAACATTAATATTCGGTAAGTTTGGTAATTTATCAAGCATTTTAAAGAGCATTTTGAAGATTTTTATCACAAAATTAATAACAGAAGGGAGTGACAGGTGAGACTTCATTTAAATAGGTCATTAGTTAAATTTGACCTCGATGTTCGTTTATTTTTTTTAACCAGATAGTAGAGGTGTTAACAAACACACTGCGAATAGCCGTAATTTAGAGCTCTAATTATTGTGCCATCAATAATGTCTATTGAATGGTAGTTAAAAGGGAGGTACATACTTACCTACCTATCCACTTTGAAAAGTTACTCATCAATCAACATAACAGCAACAGGCCTGTATAGGTACCCACACGCCGATGCCCAATTCCAAACTCCCGAGCTTCTGTTGAGAATTTCAGAAATCATCATCAATCATAGACTTAGAATTTCGCTGAGGGTAAACAACGTGACGTCACAGTAAGATGGCGGCGAGTGGACAGAATCGTATTAAGGGAGGTGATTGTGAAGAAGCGCAGTCTTGTGCGAGCATTGAACAGATACACTTGTCCGACATGAAACTGTCAGTTTGCCCGGAGTTAGAAAGTAGTTAGTTTTGTGATTTGTACCGAGTAAATTACCCACAATTGTTAATTGTGTTGTGAAAGTGAAATACTAACTGATTTACATTGGAACTGTGATTTATGTATTGTAATGCTACGTTATGAACCCTGTACCACTGAATCGAGATAATGACAGCCCTATCGCTCAGCCATCACTCACGCTGACATATAAAATATGCACCATTTCCATAAACTAGAATATAATTTAATTATGTAGGTATATCTATACCTAGGTAGGTACCTACCTACCTAGTGTTTTATTCAACATTCATGATCAAAGTGATTATACCTCACGGATGTCCTTCCTAGAATAAACCTTTCACATAATAGCTTCCTTTGGATGTCGTACGCCATACATCAAAGGCTTCCCTTTTCACATTTTCCCGTAGCAATTGTGTTTATTGCTAAATTGTTTACCTTTGCAAAAATGAAGTAGGTAAATATGGAGAATATTTTGTTTGTTATATTCTCTGTAAACAATATTTTTTCTAATTTTCCTCATTGCTTTTTGACGTGCAAGAAAAGACAAGAAAAGCTCCCGTGATATCTTTACTTACTGAATTTAATATAGATATCATTAAACAAAATGTACAGACAATCGGCATATATTCCTCCCGAATTTCTTATATTTTATAAGTTCCATTGGAGCTTAAACTTTTCTCAAACCTTTTCATTTTATAAACAACCAAAAACTCTGTCTGAAATATCGTTGACTGGCAAATTCATTTGTGATGTTTTTTTTTTATTAAATATCATTAACCTTCTCGGTGGTGGGAATTTCGCCAACCTGCACAAAGCTGAGGTAAAATATCAGCCAGTCGTGCCCGGCCCGACTTTTGTACAGTAATGAACTGATACTGAATGAACATATACTTACATTTTTAAACATCGTGTGCTTCTCTCGGCAAAATAATAATATAGGTACCTATGTAACTAAAATATAATAATCACCTTTATCTTTTTTGTTTTTAGATACGATGATGATACTAGGATTTTCTCTGTGAGTACCTGTACTTTACATACTTACTTTCACACAATGTTCAGACCACGTTATCATTTGTATGCCATACAAATATTTGTTCCGTAATCGAACCGGCAACTAATCGCTTAGCCACTCCGTCAATAGTGTTGTCAATTTCAAAATATTGGTATACGTGTAAATTCATAAAATCAAAAACGATATCAATTTTGGCAAGTTATATTGCACCTTTATTTACAACCAATTATATTGCTTTCGATTATTACATTAATAGTTCATCGATGAAATTAATTTTGGTTGATTACAGGTCAAGCACATAATATTACACAGTAGTTTACTATTTAACAACGCGTCCACATACGTCGCCCCCAAAATCCACTCACACAAACAGTGGGTAGTTTTGATTTGCGAAAACTAAAGCTAAGCTCAAACTGACCCGTGTTTCCGCGGGCGGATGTATGCGCGGCGATTTTTTCTATGGTACAGTATGATACGTTTCTATAGAAATAATAAACATGAATCCACAGCGCGCGCATCACGCGGGCTGATTCGCGTCCGTTCGGGCGCAACTTAAGTCTGTGCACTGAAGCGGAGCGTAGACGAGACAAGTAATAGAATACGAATACTATTTTATATCATATAGATGAGCGGAGAAAATATTGGTTTCATATTGATTATTTTGACACCTGTTATACTTCAATACACAGGTAGCGTAATAAAGTCCGGGAGAGGTGAGAAAGCATGTGACAAGTTGTTTAATATTATGTTATAAAAGTTAAAGACATAAGAATCTGTAATAACTACAACTATTTTCATTTAAAACACATTTTCCAATATAAATAGAAGCATCAAAAAAGAGGTGATGCTCGTGGCCGACACTTCGTAGCTTGCATGACTAACAGTCCTATCTCATTTTTTAGCTGATTTGAGTTAGGACAACTACATTTTTCAATTCGTGACTGTTTACATTTGTCACTGACCATCGTTTCTCTATGTTATTTGGATCTTAAAATATAACCATTTTGAAAGTCAACGTATCTCATATTAACACAAAAATTTTTTTACTAAATGACAAATGTAAAGAGTCACGAATTGAAAAATGTAATTTTCCTAACTCAAATCAGCTAAAAAACGAGATGCGAGCGACGACTTGTGTCAAGACATCGCTGATAAAATTCGACTAATAGCTAACTAATATATTCCGCGCGCGGTTTACATATTCATACATTGAGCGTTTAAATTAGAGCAGTCGAGTGTGTAGTTTCACAAACCAAACATGAAGCATTTCCATATGATGCAACATTCGCGTTTTCGAATTAATAGATACACGAAAAGAGAATTTCGCTAAGTTGTATCATTCGCACGAATGCTCGACTCAGCTCAGTAAGCTTAGGGCTAATCTGTACGCACCTTTATAGAAAGACTTAGGCTACATGATACAAAACCTATGCGGTGATTTATAATAGGTAACAATTGGTATTAATTATTGTTTATTAAATTAGTTAATTAACAAATCCTACATACCTAGTATGAAAATATAATCTCAAATATAGTCTGTTGATAAATGACAATATGTCTCACAAAAAGCTTTAATAACCTGGAACCATATAAGAATGTTTTTATATGGTAACAATGAATATTTCCAGACATTTAACAGGTACAGACAATATTTGAACATAATTTCTTCAATATGGCACCTAAAGAGCGGGAAGCAAGGGTGTGGCAATGTGAAGCCTATAGAAAGGCTAAGCTAAGAAAGATAAAAGGAAATACTTATAACAACTGCGATCTCATCTTTGCGACGACAACCAGTCGCAGCGAGGTTGCAGATACAACCAGTTTTATACCTTCGTAAATAGGTACATACACATGTACTGTAATCTTAGGTGCATTGCAATAGAGGGAGGGAGGGGGGGAACATTTCAGTATAAAATTAAACTCTACAGTGGCAGTATAAATTTCACAATCAGATCCAGCAACTCCTCTCTTGTCTGCCCCCCAGCAACGCCCTAAGCCGAGGTTCGAGTCCCACTATGGGACACCCTTAGCACTGTTGCTTAGTATTATTTAATTTGCTCGGCTGGAGGCCCTTCTGTTCTCGCCATTTGCCCGGTTAAGCGGTAAAAGCTCCCTGAGCTAACTGCGAGAGACAACTCAAAAAAAAGGTATATATAAGTATAAATAAGCTTAAGAGTATGACATTAAAACAAATTATTGGGCATACGATTTTTAGCTTTAATAAGGTCGTTAAATATTGCCACTGTTTTATTTTTTACCAAAAATGTTGTTACTCTCCCCAAGAGATGCAATGCACACCAGATTACCGGTATATCATTTAATTTTACTACTAGCAGACCCGACATATAAAACACACAAAATCCAGTCGTTCAGAAGAAGTTCAGTGACATACACACATACAGAAGAATTATATGCATAAAAGATATGTTTATGCGAAGTTACTTTTTAATTTGTTTGACATTTTAAGCAGATTGATCGTGCTCACAAGCAGGCTGTTTCAAGCCATAAAAGATGATTTTGCATTTGTTTCTGTACAGTCAATATAAATATATAATTTTAAAATATTAATATCAGTATCAACACACATTAACTTACATTTGCTAAATGACTTATGAAATTACGAACAGCTACTTAACATACAAGACAGTAAATATATTCGGTTTACTCTTAAGCACCAAATTACACCAACTGCACTCAACAGTCAGCGATGGCTACCAGACAATGGTAGCCATCGCTGACTCGGATACAAGAGGTTTATCAAATAAGTAATCTGATATTAGGCTTGTCAGCAAAGACTAGGAGTACATAAGAGTATATACAGTCATCAATTGTTTACTCACTTCATTGTTATAGTGAAAGGAAAGCCTTCATGAGTGATGAAACCTGAGTTTGTCAGGAGCACCCTGGGCAGTCCCATGGAGGCATAAGAATTGAATTAGACTAGTCCAACACTGAAGATTCCATTTGATAGGGTTCAAAAGCTTTACTATTGAATGAATTTTAGAAAATAGTGGTTGAATTCTTAAGAAGTTTTACACTTTCATTATCACACACTACTTATCCTAGAATAATTTTAATTTCCATGCCACTAATTTGTTGACCCATACTCAGTGGATATGTACATATATACAGAGTGAATTTTTCAAGATGGCGTGGATAGCCAAATCCGAAACTGTAAGGAATAGCGAAAAATACTCAAAGTAATACTTATGGTTTAGGATTTGGCCATCCAAGCCCACTTGAAAAATTCACCCTGTATAATACATCTGTATTACTTACATATGGAATATAATTTAAAACATCTATATTGCTTACTTACATATGGAATAAAATTTAAAAGATATCTCTTAAATGAGCTTAGCTTCATAACTTTGACATTTTATATTGCTTTAGAGATAATAAATACTAGACTTTAAAATCAGTCCCATATTCCATTTTCAAAGTTTTAAGCCAGTCCTTTTTTCATCTTTTCCATACCTCATTCAAATTAATCCATCATTATGTATCATTGCATCAAACCTATATAGCCCTAAGGATTTGGCATAGATTTTTTCAATCATTTAGAACTGCCATAGCCATTTCTTTAGATATGCTATCGGACATACTGTTCTGGTTCTCAACTTCTTGATCATCACTTGACCACCAACTTTCATCATCATCTTGAATAAAACACAAGAACAAATCATCTTCGTACGTTGGGAAGTAGTATTCGGGTTGATCCCACTTTTCCTTACATAGAACCCAATGCTTTTTTTCCTTCATATGTTTTTCTAAGTTTTTTGAGTCATCAAACTTTGTTTCACATGACAAACATTGCTTCATGTGTATTTGACGACGTATGTAGTTAACAATTTTGACTTTGTGATAGAAATCCATACCTTCCGTAGCTTTTATAAACGAGAACTCATGCTGTACCTCCATGTGTTCTAAAATACTGTCATATTCTTTTTCTGTGTGTTCACATAAGAGGCAGGTGATCGCCGGACCATTTTCTTCAGTCCATTCTGACCATTCAGGATCACTATCTACATTGGAATCATTCTCATACATTGTTGACCTTTTGGTTGTGTTATGATTTTTATTTAATCTGTAGTGTGGTTTTGGCTGATTTTTATCACCAATATAATTGACAAGAAAGAATTTATCATACTCCTTATTTTCTGGATTAATTCTTTTGTGTCCTTTTTTACGCATGTGTTCTTTCAGTATTGTGCGATCTTTGAATTTTCCTTCGCAAAAAATGCATTGTAGTTTCTCCAGTTTTGTTGCAATTGTGTCTATTAATTCATCAATGAATATTAAGTTATCTGGTTTGGCAATGTGAAAGTTGTGTTTTTCATACAAGTGATTGAGATAGTTTGCTCTTGTTGTTGTTGATACATTCCTACAGAAGAGGCATTCTCTAACATAGTTTCTGTCTTCTCGTTCAAACTGGTGTCGCTCCAAGAGCTTTTCTAGCTTTGTTTGCTGCAGATTGGCACGAAGCTCTTTGTCTTCAGGTAGAACATCACTTAGTAAGAAATATTCTTCATCCTTTGATTTTGTGCCATCGGGCTTGTTGTCAAGAAGCATGGTAGTGCAGAAGTATGCCAGGTTTTGATCTGTAATTTTATTAAAAAAAGCTTAAACCAAGAACATTCAGAGGAGTTTTGTGACTAGACTAGAAAAATAAAACTAAGACTTACAGGAACAAGGTAACATTCAGTATGAATTAGCCTAGCTTTATCATATTAAAATTTAAAAAATATTGTCTCTTTAGCAAATTGTAGCAATTAATAACAATTCGCGATTAAGCATAGACTTCCACCTACTTTAAACGGTTTCAGGGTCTTTATACAGCATTGTGACCAAATATCACATTTAATTTTAAATAAATATTTATGTATATACCATATTGTCAGTAAGTATTTATTATTTTGCATTGTATTTATGTACACAATTTAAAGCCTATTTATCTATTAAAGCCTATATCTTGTCCAGTTCACTTCTGTACATCCTATGGTTGCCGTTGTACATGCTAATTGTAATTTTTTATGTATGTTTTTGAACTGTGTGATGTGCAATAAAGCGTATATCTATCTATCTATCTATTGCATCAAAACGATGATGTAAGATTTGCGTTCCAACGCTGCGCCGTAGTGCCATAAAAACAGCGCCATTGTCACATTGTGGAAAGCGTAAACAAAGCCGGAATATTTCGAACTTTCATACAAACTAACCTTTAAATCTGAGACGCCAATATCGCATGTATTCCTTCAAATCTGCTATTTGATTGACATCAGCTACTACTAGACGGTGTTCCATGAACAAATGAGTGAGTAACTGTTTCTCATTCACCGGTAAAGTGAAATTTTCTTCACACAAAACACAAGAACAATCAGCTAACTCTTCGCTCTTGAAAATCGATGGGTTTTCGTTTTTTTGGTGCAGAGTTAGCGGCCCGAAGAACTCCTTCTCTTTGACAGACATTGTGAGATCTTTTATTATCAGTATTTGCAGTCCTCTTTGTGAGAAATCAAATATTTATTATAATGCACGCTAAATATTAGGACTGCTTGCAGACAGAACTTTGACGTTACTGTAATTTGACACTGACATTAGATTTGTTTTGATATCAAATCTTTTCGTTTGGATATTCTTAGTAGAAATTGGGAATAAATTTAAAGATGATACATAACAGTACGGATCACAGTCATTGTTTTGTTTTATATGCCCAGAAAGAAATATAGCGCATCCACAATCGTATATTGGGAGCGTGGCGCTCTTTAAAACCGCGCCTTATGACTCGCGTGAACGGTGAATATTTGTGTGTTGCTTTATGCGCCGCGTGACGTAGTAAAAACCGTATAAACGTATTGTTGACCTATGTTCGAATAGGTTTTTGCTCGGTTTCTCAACACCGGGTATATTTTACTCTCTACTGCTTTATTTACTATTGAAACTATCCTTCCTCTCCAATCGGCACAGTTCATAGCTCTTCATTTGTGTCCCGAACGCGGTCGTAATAAAACATTAAAGTCTCCAAACTATAAAAGTGAATTCTTAGAAAAAAGGAAGTGACGATAAAGAAAACAAAAGCTTGCTATACTTAATTATTTTATTAAATTTGTAAAGATCTATATTTAATTCACTCTATGTACACACTAAATAATAGGAACTTATAGATTTCGTAATAATTGTTTAGTTACAATTTCTCTAATACAACAGTTTGAACTATAACTATATTCCTTTTACAGCCTAGAGCTACTGAAACAAGTGGATGGTCATGTGGGTTACGAAGTCTGTCATAATAAATTATAAAAAATCGTACTACTCGTTACCCTATAAATATTAACATAATTCTATGTGTCTCAAGCCCCTGGCGTCCTTGCGCACAAACTGCATAACACATCGCCCGTGTAGAGGCAGAGCAGCGCTTGTCTTTCATGCAGGAGGTTCGGAGTTAAAAAAATGTTTAGAATTTTTAAAATATTCTGAGGGAGCTAAATAGTGTAAAGTTCTTCATGGTGTGGTGTGGATTTAGGCCTAGAGTCTTCCCTTTCCTTTTATTCTGATAAAAACCCTGGACCCAGTCCTGGATTGAACTTTAACCATCTAATTATTTCTGTCAATTGAGCTAAAAAAAAGTTTCCTGACCCATAATGTATAGCTTAAATTAATTAAAATAATTATAAATGCCACAATAAACGTTATAATACACTTATACTAAAAATTAAATTAACTATTTGTTCTACTACAACAATTATTTAGGTCCTAAAACAAAAAGGTATGATTTTATTTTATAGTAATATTTACAAGTCCTCTATAATTCTTTTTTTTTCATTGAGATGATTTTAATGTAAATATAATAACGCATTTTATCCCATCTTATTTTAGACTGGGTAACAAACCAGGGAGCAGCCCTGCCACAGGTAAAAAGGCCAAGTTTGAATATTAATTAGTGTAGCAATACCATAACGCCATGTCCCAGCTAGGTATTTATGGCTATCATCGTAGTGGGATTTTTCTCAAAGACAATGCGATGCAATATGATACGACGTGCATTCCAGCGAGAACATTTACCTACGCAAACTAGCTAGCTGACCCATTATCAGCACGCGTGAATATAAATACCTAATAATTTTAAAACCATAATAGTAAAACACTCGAATAATTTTAATCTACTAATACTGTTAACAAAGGTATATTTTATTACACAAGAAATATGTATGCAAAAATGTTTTCAAGTTACATAAACATTAGAAATTAAGATCCAAGAAATTACCACCATAAAGCTAAGGCCTCAATTTTTTACTAACAAGACTAATTTGGCGGTAATTAACTATGATTTTTACTAGTCTAAGTCTTTTGAATTAGTCTTTCTAGTCGAAGCTGTCTTCGAAATTGGTATACTTAGTCATTAGCTATTTGATTTTTTATTTTTTCTGACAACCATTCTAACGATATCAAATTTATCGGTAGTCACATATTTTAACGCCCTTTGACAATGGAATCCAAGAGTTTAATTGGTCATATAGAACATTCAGCTAAGCATAAACATGAATCGTGCATACACTATTTTCTTGCATCACAAAAAAAGACGTCACAATCAATCCTCTTTACACACATTCGTATCCACGTACAAAACGTTGTACGGGACAGAATATCCTTTATTGGAAGCCATCACTTGAATCGCATATTTTCTGCCAGCCTTTAGACCCACGATTTTCTGCATGATTACTTTGGACCTGAAAAAGAAATCTTAATTCCATGAATAATTCTTGAAAACGCCTTTTGGTTTTACTACAACGTGTAATCTGGAGTGTATACATTGTTTTTTTTTATTTTTTTTTTTCACTGCATTATATTGCTGTTGTTTTGTTGTTAGCTCCAGGAAAAAAATTCAATTGGTGCGAAACCGGTAGTGGGCCTATTTAGAAAGACCAAGAATACACCACCTATGTATTTATATTAGTAATTACTTACGATATTTGCATGTGGTCGACACATTGTCCTTTCAATGATGCCTTTCTACCAGACCAGCAACCGTAAACTTCTCCACTCATAGTTTCTCGGGCCACGATACAGTATCTGAAGAATATTTTTATGATATATTATTAAATTAAATAGTGCGAAAATGAATTTTAGAAAGGACCAAAACAACTATATTGTTCGTCCCTTTTTTAATCAATTGAGTAGTAATACTGAAAAGCTTTGCGTATTTTTAACACATTAAATGTTGCAAATGTTTTTATATTTTCTTTTTTTTTTACAGCGGTACAATACTCATTGTACTTTTTAGCGTAAAGACTTCTAAGCATTATGAATGTAATTTAGCTTTATAAGACCACAAAAAAAAATCAAATAGGAGAAAAAAGGAGGTGCGTTTTACCTGATCACATCGGTGGCATTATGAGTGGCTGGCAGGAATGCAACTTCAACTGATCTACAGGATCTTCTGGGTCGAAGTTCCCTGACATTAGCTCCGTCTTCACTCAACTCTGGAGTGTTTGCACCCCATCGCGTCGTTGATGCTGTTAGCTGGAATATTCGTTACTTTGTTAAATTAATTGTGAGCACAACATTTAAGATACTAGGCCTATTAGGATTGCGCCTCTACGAAAATGTACTGCACACACTATCTTCTATTTATCTTATAATTAATTATATTATCTGTTTGAGAGTTACTATGGTGATTGTTAATTTAATTACTCAATATGGCGTTTTAGGCTGGATTTATTATTCAAGGGTCCTAAAAATTCTACTACACTTATAGATGCCTGGTAATAATGGAATTTCACCACTCTGCCTCTTTTATATGCAGTTATGACCACCAAAGCTCTAAGGAACTTGTTCTAGGCATTAGCAGTAACGCCAACGCTGACTCAGATAACTTTGTGTCAACGCTGAAACTACGATAATGCAGTGTTGAGTTGTCATATAAAATGTAATTAAAAATCGTTGTCATTAGCGTTAATCCCGAATTCAACATTCGTGTGAGCAGCCTCATAAAGTTCCCAGCAAAGTATATATATATTTTATCCATTATCCTGCCTTTTTGAAAATATCTTCTTTTCTACAGAGACATCCTCATATCAGGTTAGCTAGCCTCTCCATCCATTTTATCCTATGCCTCTTTTTTTCGACCAAATCATTCTTCAAAGCCATGCATTAACTTACCTCAATACCTACAGCGCCATCTCTGTCCCATCTAGTCGGAACAACTTTGATGACGTATCTCATTCTAGTTTCCTCTGAACTGGAGTCGAACTGAATGGAGCCTTCGTCACTCGTTTCTTGTATGGAAGATGTTGGTATCGGAGCTGGCACGAAGAACTTGGAGTGTGGATCTGTGTTACAACAAGAAATGAGTGACTAGCTGCTAAAGATAGAAGGATCTTCAGGACTATGCGTTAAGTAGAACTTTTGCAATACTAAGATAAAAGTTCTCTTATTAGAATAGAATATTGCAAAATCTCAAGAGTCTAGTTATAGGGTTCCAAAATGATAATTCCTGCACTTCCACAACCGTGAACCGGCAAATAACTACACGAAACGGGAATTTAAACTATTGTAACACAAATGTACAGCTTGATACCTCCGGCCATTCACCAGATATGAACGATCTAAGTCATTTCAGTTCCGATGAGGCACCAGCAATTGATATAGAAGTCGTTCTTGTAAACATGTTAAGAATTTGGAATGACCTACGTATAAATTGCGTACTCACCTATATTCCTAGCAATACGAAGCCTCTTCCCTCTAACCAGCACCTCAACATCTACCGCTCCTCCACAAGTTGATAATGTCAGCCAGAGACCACCTCCTGATCCAACTGTTGTCTGTAATATATATTTTGATTCTAATACAGTCTGTTACCCCACAATGTTTTCCTACACATGCCAAATATAATTCAGGAAGCATTTATAGAACGTAGGTTTTTATGAAAAAGAGGACTGTCAGATTTGTAAACCACTAACCTTAAAATAAAAAACGTTCCGTCCTCTTATATCAGCCTTACTGGGAATATTCTCGCGGAGTCGCTTCGCAGTAGAAGTGCGCGGACGCACACTGCCAGTTGCTAATAGGGAGCCTGAACGGCGGTCTTTAGCTACACCGAATACGCTGACGAAGTAGGTCTGTCAAGAATGAGAGGAAAAGATATTTTAATCCATCAACTTAAAATAATCAATCTGGAGGTTTGACAACACCTGAACAGAAAAAAAATACTCAACTCGTTTAGCCCTGAGAGTCAAAAACTGTAAAACCGTCACATAGTTGTAGTGTGTTGGTTGTCGATATACTCGTACGACTAACAACACAGTGTATGTTTATTCTAATAAGAACAACAAAATCACAATTTAACTTTATTGAATGGTTTAATAAAGAAATAAATGTTGTTTGTTACCGTGCTTGGATCCAAATTTTCTATCAAATGATGAGTTCTTCCACCAACACATGCAATCACTGGGTCTTCATCTGTCACTCTAGTGCTGCGACCTGGGAAACGTTTATAGGCATCAAAGTCTCGATGTACATTGTCATTGTTGTTGGTTTAAGAATTATATAATATATAATATTAATTCTTACCGAATTTCTTCCTCCTAAAAACGTTGTTAAAATTCCCCTCATAAATGTTAAAAGTGTCTGAATCCAGGTTAATCTTATTATCCACTTCGGTCGTGTCAGAACGGGTTTCATTATCCAATCTCTCGGTTAACTTCGAACGATCGGTTTCGTGATTCAGACGATTGGACTTGTTCTCCAAACGACTGGTTCTGATGTCATGCTGAGCAGCGCAGAGTGATGTGTAATTCTTTCTGTGCGATGCTACTACGCAGTAGGTGGTTGCTTGAGGATCGATGGGACTAGAAACAATAACTTATTAATTTAGTAACAGCTAATTATATTATTGTACATTGCTATAGCAGTTTAAACAAAAAGTAAAATTAAAAAAAAATTGACGGCAGCATACTGCAAAATACTGTCATTTTTAATGATAGTTAAAGTCACATAGCATATGTACCTACAATTTAAAACTAAACATTGAGATTCACGTTACAAAAAAGGAACGATTGCTAATGAGCACACGTGCCTTTAAGGAATGCGGACCCCAGCAATATAAGTGCATAGGCCAGTTAACTAGAATGAAGACACAAGGACAACTTATTCGAAATCAACCTCACTAAATCCTTACGGAGCACTCTATAATGATCATTTTTTAACTCTAACTATAATCAACACTTAACTGTCGGCAGAATCTTGTAACCACTTGATTAAACGAAAATATCTCGTAGAAAAACCTGAGAAAAGCAGACATTGTATACTTATAATCAACGAAGAACTAGAAACGGGGTATCGCAACTTTCTTAGAGAGCTTTATAAGGAGTCAATTATTGCAGTTAAATTGACGACGCGCGTTGAAAACATTGAAAAATCCTATTGAATTACTTTAATGGTACGATGGGTTAGGTTCAAGACGTGTTTAGGGATAAAATAGTGGTTTGTTCAATACACTGACTGGATTTTTTAGTTAATCGTTTCCTAGCAAAAAATAATGTTCTTCGTTAGCTAAGTAAGAGAAATCTAAAAACGACTCGTTGGAATTCCATTTATTTATCAATCATTGCGTTAGTTATGAAACAATCATAAATCACTCATTATGGGTTTTACTTCAAAATTTCAAAACAAGAATATATATTATTTACAGAAGTCAAAACGAGAACCGACTCTGAACACTTCGTCTATAAGCACCAAAAAATATTTACTGGAAAAATATTGAGCATTTCAAAAACAATCCACTTCCATACCGTCATAAATAGATGATTAAGTTATCACTGAATTAAAAACCGAGGTGGTATCCATACAATTACATCGGCAAAAACTAAAGACATGTCCTAGCAAGGTGAATCAAGACCAAGTCATACACTACACATACCATTACGCAGTCTTAATTAAAATGTGCGCTCGCTGTCATTAATTACGTATTAGATTATAACTAGAAAAAAATAATATTCTACGAAGAAAGTTTTATAATTATCGGTTTGTTAAGGGCTCACAAAATGAATAAACTCGTAACTTGGTAACATGGTAACTATTTTGATAAGGATACCAAATTAACGTCACATTAAACCTTACGTGCATGTGTGCATGACATTACATAAAAATGTTTTTGACTATTCAATTTCATCGTGAGGTCCTGGGTTCGATTCCCGGGTCAAGCAAAAAGTTATTGGATTTTTCTGTATAGAAATTCTCGGTAGCAGCACGGAGTCAAGAACTGTGTCTGGTAGATGGGAATGGGCTTGTTTTCTATTACATGGGCAACGGCGAAATGTGGGTGTACGATAGTACCTACCTACACCTCTGCCTAGCCCATCGGGGAGAAAGGCATGGTGCTATGTTTTTTTTACGAAAAGTATTTAGTTACATACAAAAATAAGTATCTACATTATATTTTTTTATTTGACGACACGGTTGGCGCAGTGGCTAAGCGATTAGGTTTCTGCGCTACGTGTCGCGGGTTCGATCCCCGCATGTTTGTAAACTGTACCCACGATACAGGAGAAATCCTAGTGTGGGGCAATGTATTTTTTTTTAATATATATATTTACAAAATGAAATTAAGAAACAAATTTGAATTTTCATATTTCAATCTGTATTCCAATATTTTCAATAACGACAATTTTATTACAACAGCAGCGGTAACTTAAAATCAGTCACTAAGAAAATATATATAAACTAACATCCGCGGCTTCGCCCGTATTGATTACGAACCCTTGCATTTTTTTTGGATCACGTAGCGCCAGCTAGCGTCCTGAAACAATGGTGACCGTCGAAAGTTATTGTTCTATCTCTCGGTAACACTACTATTTTTCTGGATAAAAGGTACCCTATGTCCTTTTCTGTACCCCTGACAACGTATATGCAAAATTTCATGATGATCGGTTCAGTGGTTTAGGCGTGAAAAGATAACAAACAAACAAACTTAATTTCGAATTTATAATATTAAGTTAGAATTAACAAAAAACTGCCAGCCCTATCACATCCTTCACTAACGGGATTATCTACACATAGTCATCTTGGAACAGTACATTGGTCCATGGATCATACACAATTAAAACCCATGGAATTCCTATACACAATGTTGTTTAGCAGCTCCGATGATTTATAGGCTACGTGAGCCGTCAAAGAAAAAGCTGCCCATAAAAATAGACACCCGGAAATGTTTCTAACTGTGATCAGATAACTCAGAAAAATTCCTTTTAAGGTTTTTGTATCGAAATTGACGAGTATGAAAAGCTTCTCATCTTTGCAGACGCTTATTTAAAGGGAGACGGTCTTTCTAATTAATTCGCTAGTCACTATAAACGCTCGGGCAGTAGCGATATTTAATTTGCAAGGTTCTTACAAGCTGGGATTTGGGAAAATCACCGCGAAAATTCCTCCATAAAAATCTCGACGGTAACTGATAAATAAATGATTGGAGAATATGTAGTGACTTCTTTATATATTACGTAGGCATTTTGTTTTTTTATAATGTGATTCCATGTTTATCTAAAGCGGCCTATTAATACCTTAATTTGTCCGTAATTTGGTGATAGAGAGCAGGTAAACAGGCATAGAAAAGTTTTTAATATTTTTCAAAATAAGCTGAAAATCTGCCGTATATTTATGGATATGATAAGCTTATGTCGGATAAAGTAGTAGGTTCCGGAACAGGAACAGGAGAAATTCTGCCAGTCTACCGCCTAAAGCTAGTGGTACTGGATAACCAATCATCTGGCAATGTATTTCAAGACGAAATTAAGAGACTTAAATTCAAGCCCTCACGTAGCTAATTTCGGGAGTGATAGTCATGTCTCAGGATTTTTTTTTATATACGACAAACGATTAAAAAAAAGCTGTAAAAAATGTCTCAAAACTTTCTTCATAAAATTTTCATAACCTGTTAACAACACTCTAAAAAGCGTAGTTTTATAAATTTATTGGTTTTCTTGTGAGGAACACATGTATGTGAGATATTTATTCCTAACGGTTGTACCAACGACTTGTTTTTATTGAGATATTTCTAAGTGTCAGCTGACGAGGTGATTTAGGAGCTTGATCGAATGATTCCGAGGTATTTTCCACCGAATTACGCGTTGGATATGGTTTAGAAGTGACAACGATGGTGGTGTTTTGTGTCGGATAGCTGGGTTCCCAGCTATTGTGATTGAGAGTAGCTGTAAAAAATAAATATAATTGTGTATTTGCTTCAGGCAAAACAATGCGTATGGATGGTTTTTTTACATAATATGTCTCGATGAAGAATTCGATATAATGAGTATCCATGAACTTTCTCACCGGTCTCTTCTACATAAGACCAACGCCATTTTAAAACCGCGATGTTTTAAAAGTGCCTTCAAAGATGCTGTTAGGTGACGAAACACATACATAGGTATTACGCCGTAAGTCTACGGACTTCTTGTTACCAGACCAGTCTCAAGAAGTCCGTAGCCATGAACTAATTTTATAAGCTATAAAATTATGAATACTATTACGCGTTTGTTTCAAAATATAGATGCCAAATTCTTTGTGAAACTACGATATATCAGAACCTTCGATCATTACAACCAAAGTTGATATAACCTCAGTTTTACGTCAAACCGCAACCAGTTCCAAATGACACACTGCAGGATTAACCAACACTTAATTCAGTTAACGGCCATATAGTTACTTTATTACAAGTTACAGATAGCAGACTAGATAACACATAGACTTGTGTAACGAGGTATCAGTGAGTTACAAGACTTGCTGAGAATTTACTATAAAATCTAACTTGATCCAGAGAAACGGGGTACTTGGATATTTATACAATATATCGCACCCTCAGAATTAAAGTGACCTAAGTCAAAAATGTAATTTGTCGGAAATGAGCAAGAAAGTCTTCAAAAAGTATACTTTTTAAGGTTAGTTTTGGTTGTTCTGGAATTTTGAGTTAGATCACTTTCATTCTAAGGGTGCGATATGTACATGTATTATAAAACATATACACTAGCATGGTAAACTTACCTAGGTTCCCAGTTTGCAGCAAGCCTTCTTCGTGAACGCACTCGGAGTCGCATGCGCACCTGTCTTGTGGCTTCTCCACGGACACTGACTACGGCAGCGCCACCTTGTGTTGATGATAACTGTAGAGAGAAAATGTTAATTCCTCGAACGGAAACATGTGAACATAATCGATATTTTTTCTCTCTACTTATTTGTATCTGTTCAAGTCTCAACGCACGTATCAAAAGGATCTATTTGCACGAATTAAAATATAATTAATTACAACAAATTCATTAGTCCTCTATAAGCACATGAGTACCTTAGTTTACCTAGTTTAAAAACCTATTTAGATACATAGAATTGATTTTATTTCAAACCGTGCAATTTTTCGGGTCACAAGTAGCGCCATCTAGCGTCCTAAAGCAATTGTAACCGTCGAAAATTATTGTTCTTTTCCTGAAGAACAGGATTTTTTTTCTGGATAAAAGGTACCCTATGTCCTTTTCCGTACTTCTGACAACGTATATGCAAAAAATCATAATGATCAGTTCAGTGGTTTAGACGTGAAAAGGTAACGAACAAACTTACCTACTTTCGCATTTATAATATTAGTTAGAAAGGATTAGGATAAACTTAATACAGGCTCCAAAAAGCGCTTTCTTCACGATATAAAGATGACAGGGTTAAAGTAAATCAAATCATCAAATCAAATCATTTATTATTCGTAAAAATAATTATAATTTGTAAATTCTATTAATTTTAAATTGTACTTACGATTATAACATATTTGTCATGTTGTGATATATTTAATGAGAATGTACTCATTTCCCCGTTGCCACTTTCCTTTTGAAGATTGAGTTGACCTGAAGGCAATAAAATCTATGTTTTAGTTATTTCAATTTTAAATAATTCTCCAAGTGACGCAAACTATACATTAGAGAAAATCTATATTTGCGCCGGCGCCGACGTGTGTTCGCAGCTTAAGTTGAAAGCGCTTGCTTAGTCCATTAAATTGAAATTTTATTTGGTTTTTGGGAAATTGTAGTTTAATAACACCCTGTAAGTTTATGGCAATATTAATGGCGACTATTACTATGCTATATTTACAACTGTTTACTTAAAAATCGCTATCATAGCCATAAAAGTTCAAATTCTATGTAACTTTAGAAACAGTAAATTATGGAGTTAAATATACACGATGACGAGTTATGTGTTATGCGAAATAGTTGATTGTATAGTTACTGGTACGATTACTATTGCCATGATGATCTACAGTGTGTTGTTAATCTATAATCTGCGAAAAACCAAATAAAATTTGAATTTGGCCGGCTAAGTGAGCGTTTCCACCTTAATGAATAATAATTATATTAAACTAGCGACCCGCCCCGGCTTCGCACGGCTAGCAGAGCATATACGCCTTCTTTTTTTTTCTGTAGTAGTGTCATATCCGCCTGTTACATCGAGCATTTACTCGGCGCACGCCCGTAAAGCTCTTTTTTCCGATATCTTCAACTATCATTGTCATATTTTGGCCAATTTACACAAAACCTTAAACCTTAACGAATTATACACCTAAACCTTCATCATGAATCACTCTGTTTATCAGTGAAAACTGCATGAACATCCGTTCAGTATTTTTTGAGTTTATTGCAAACAGACAGACAGCCAAACGCGGCGGGGGACTTTGTTTTATAATAATTACGAGTATGTAGTGATGTGAATTATGCATGGTTATATACCTATCACTGGCATTTGACGAGTTAATACGATTAGTTACATAACAAGTTTGTCGTGTTTTCTCATAGGAATAAGCGGCATGCGTCTATGATGTGACAAACGCCTTACCATTATTATTTCCGCAGTATAATGCCCAGTGGAAGTCTCTGGAACAAGGACTGATGGTGATGAAGACGACTGTCTGGGATATGGAAGTGGTGTTAAGTTCCAAGCTGCAACAAAAAAAAAACAACATTGTTTTCTAATCATAAAGTAAGACGATATATCTCAAACAAATAACATAACATAGCATCACGCCTATATTCCCAGGAAGGGTTAGGCAAAGATGTACTACTGTACACCCACTTTTAGCCGATGCTGTTATTAAGTCCCACGTAATAGGTGGCGAGCCTATTGCCATCTACCGGGCACAGTTCCAGACACCGTGCTGCCACTGAGAATTTCCATACAGAAAAACCCGATTACACTGCCCGACCCGGGGATCAAACCCAGGACCTCACGCTCAGCAGTCGCGATTGTGACCACTAAGAGGCAGCAAAAACACCCTGGTATTTAATTGTTTACATTACACTCTGTCTACAATAAAAATACCATATACAGAAGAAGAAGCATATATACGCACTAAGCGTTTTGTTCATCATTTCTCGTGCAAACGGCAAGGGAATGGAATATCTATAGTCCCCGATTCATATAACCTAGGAATCTTCAAGGAGGGAGTGAATAGTCATTATTTGAGCTGGCGTGATCCATCCTCGGCAGTATTGTCACTTACCATCAGGTGAAGTGCTGCCACACGCACTCGAATTGTAATTTAAAAAAAGAAGAAACATAAGGAAAGAGATAATTGTATAGGTACGTATATATGATTGGTTTTGCAAATAATACAGGGTGGTGATAACAATACGATACTATGAAATGTATTTGGTATAACTTTCGGGGCCCGCAAATAAAAAAAAAAATGAACTTTTCGTAGACTACGTTTGCAATCAATAATCGGAGTATAAATTTGGTGTTTTCACATTTTTAAAGTACTTTTTAGCACACTTTGAAATAATAATAATCAATTTGCTACATAGAACATAATATTCAAGTTGCAATAAGGCTTTCAAGGCTTTTTCCCTTCATTGGCGTCGGCTTCCAGTCTAATCATATGCAGCTGAATATTATAATTTTAGGTAAGTATACAGAGTGACCGCCGTCTGATCTCTGCTAGCCGATTACTGGAAAACACTTTAAAGATAGACCGGTTGACAGACTTTTGGGCTGTTAATACTCGAAACCACTGCTATAGGTATTCGTATGACATCCGGGATCAAGTGCTTAAGATACTTTCCCTGGCACGGAGGGGTCTCGATGTGTGAAAAATCGCCAACCATCCAAGAACTGACCGCAGTAAGTGCTGCTTAAGCTACAAGCCACTCGATAAAAGCCTTGGTGTGAATATCTCCTTTCGTATTTCAATTTGTTTTGAGATACGAATTCAATAAGCTGTTATCATACAATACAAGTATAATGAAGATATTTTTAATAAAAAGAAATGCCTACATAATGCAAGTATCAATAAACGACCGGGTGAAAGGACCAATTATCTTCTTGGTGCTGATTTAAAATGACACTTTCATTGACGACAATGACGATGACGGTTTCAGAATAATATAAGATTGGTAATTTAACCTAACCTCGCAATATTCAATCGTTACTGTCTAATTTCAGCAATATATTTATTCTGAACTAGTCAATAACCTACTTGAAATGACATTTGTCTGTGGTTTATGTTTATTTATTAAGTCAGATATTCATAGTGAGATATCTTGTAGGTGTTCAAATTATGAGAGCTGTGCCACTAAACACAACTGTAAGACAGTAAAATAGGGTTAATACAACTCAAGCGAGATAAAGATTTATGATGAACTAGCTTCCACCCGCGGCTTTGCCCGCGTGGTTTACGAACCAATGCATTTTCCGGGATAAAAAGTTTATGTGCTATTCCAGACTATAATCTATCTCTGTGCCAAATTTCATCCAGATTCGTTCTGGTGTGAAAGAGACACAAACTTTTTTTACATTTATAATATTAGTAGGATTAAAAAATTAAATTAAATTACATTAAATAAGTAGGAAGGATAGGATAGGATATTTTAGAGAAAAGTAGCTATGTAAAACTACTAATAAACATATCATAGTGTTATGTACCTTACTTTGTTTACTATTTCTTTTCTTTTCAGAATAATTATTCAGCACGAATTTAAATAAAACGTGGTCAACTTTGTGTGAGTGCTAAATATTGGTTGGTTCACCCTTCAAGAGTATTATCTAGAGTGCGCTTTATTAAGTGCTGCTACGACTTAATACTAACGCTTCGTAAAGCGAATTTAAATGGCGAAAAAATATAAACATTAACTGTAATTCACTATTAAAAGATAGCCGCTTATAGGCACTGAGTTACCTATCCGCATGAAGGGGTTATAAAAAATAATTTATAAAGTATTCAGTGATAAGGAGCCTTACCTACCTCTACTGTAAGATAATCGCCACTATCTAGTATAAAACCGAGCGCAGCGCTTCTAGCGGTAACTACACTAAACTACAATCTCACTCACTGAGAGAGGATTACAAGTGGTCTTGCTGAGAAAGTGAGAGGACTACACTAAGCATAACTACAAACTCAGTACAGGCCAGCACGAGCAGGGATCAGGGAGAAGACTAGACGGGTGGGTCGTCGTGACTTGAGAGGAAAATATTATGTTGACAGTCATCTATGTTCTATATACATATTCTTTGTTCCGGATTAAATGAAGTTAAAATAACTAGTGCCTCTACTGGTAAATAAAGACAATATTCCAAAAAAATAAAAAAACAAAAGATAAATGGTAACAAAACACTGTAGCTCTTGAAAAGTTAAACAACTCACCTTCTACTCTCACCTTCCCCGAGTCTGTAGACCGTTTGGTTGTCAATCGGCAACCATTCCACCGGAACCTTGGACACGGGTCTGGTGACCAGAACTGTGAGTGACGCGAGACCTGCCCCCGCTGCGTGGAGGACCAGCAGACTTGCCAGCCTCATTGTGAAGATGCTGAGTTTTCTGGAACAAAGAAAATACATTATATTCTGAACCTAAAATTGACGTGTCCATGGTTCAAACTGGGTACTTTCCTAAAAATAAGAAAATATATAGAACTGTGTGACAGGCAACCCAATACTCAATATTAATAATGAGCTTTAACGTGGTAATCGCTTTTTCTATCGGAATATTGCTAGATAACTTTTCGCATAGCACGGAACCCTATCTTGTGCGTACGATACGCATTTATTTTATTCTTAGATACTTCGTAAATAAGACATTATCCAAAAACCGTTCCAACGGTATAATTTGTACAAAACATCTATAAATCAACGACAACACTATAGTTTTGAACAAAGAAAATACGTAAATATACCAGAAGAAGTTTCTAAAATAAACACCCATGTCACTTGTTATAAATCGATTATTCAATGAGTACCGATTATACAACAGTGATCGATTTAAATCGGCTCGTATCGATAGTTGCAACGAGGTCAGTGGTCTTGGCAATTATTTTTGACACGTGTATACAAAAACTGGGTGGGTGTCTCATGTTTGTATGTATGTGGGTAGCTAGAGATATATATCAGCCAGTAAACGGGGTAGGTACTGCTAAACCGAGACTTCCTAACAATTTGTTTTTTTTTTTACATTTGACTCCACACTCGGGTATCTCCTGAATCATGGATACAGTTTACGAACATACATGTCATATGCACACATAACCAGACCCGAATCAACTATCTGTAGATCATACAAATATTTGTTCCGTGCGGGGATCGAAGCCGCGACACTTAGCGCAGAAAGCTAATTACCTAGTCACTGCGCCAACCGTGTTGTCATTATGTTGTTTATTATGACTAGAAAGATATGTTTTAGTACGTTGGTACGATGACTTACATTGACGCTGCTGCCATCGTTTTACATAAATCAGCTTCAATTATTCTTATACGAAGAGAGAGGACCACACAGAATTGCATAAGTATCACGCAGAGATGGGTTGCAAGGTGCGTGTTACTGCGGAAACCGCGAGGATTTTGAGGAGACGATTTCGTTTGCAATGCACGGGACTGGAATGCACTGAAAATATCTGGAGCCCCTCCGAACATGCACAAAAAGTCTAATGGTGGTTATATTAGTCCCCGTGCGTAATTTGGAAGTCAGCAATCACATTTTCCCCTCAGAAAAGGAAATATTATGCTTCCTTCTATAAAAAAAAAAAACATTACCCCAAGGTCGAGCGCTTGTTTATTTATGTATGAAAAAAGGTTATTCAACTTCGTCAGATTAAAATAATTCAAAAATCGAGTATTGTGGATTCATACCCCAACTCTCGTAATATCGAAACGTAGGTATGTCTAAGCTGCTTGGGTATCATTTTATCTTTATTTATACATATAGTAAAATTATAACAGGCCGATGTCTGTACCTTATAGATATTGGAGAAAAACTAATATGCCCGGGTCTTTTTTAGAGAAACAGAAGCCAAAACAACAGTTTTTTAGAATTTTTGTCCGTCTGTTTGTATGTTTGTACATGTATCACGCAAAAACTACTGCATTGAATTGAATGCAGTTTTCACCGATATATTGCTAGAGAGTCTAACTTAAAATATAGGGTCCATTTTACCTAGATTCTTAATTTGCAGGCAAAAGCTAGTAAATATATAAAATTCCAGTTTGTGTTCGTAATTTTTGTCCTCCTAAACGGCTTGATCGATTTTTGAGTTTTTTTGTACTTATAGTGTCACCTGGATAGTTCTTAGCTATAGTTAGACCTAGTAGGTGGCGCTGTTGTCGAGATTCAGAAAAATACTCAGTCGAAGCTGTGGGCAACAGCTAGTCATTTTTGCAAAATATTATCTTGTTCAAACAATATTAAGAATCAGTTGGAATGCGGATCTCAGCCACAAATCGGAACGAAACCAGGTTAATAGTTTATAAAATAGTGCAATGTTACATAGCTAACAGGTTGCCAGACGATGGCCTATCTACTAGTTCAGCAGTAGGTCACTAGTGAACTAGTATAACGTCATAAATTATATCTGTCCCCACTCGACACTAGCAGAGTATCCGTCATGGGCTCATTAGCCTTCATTTAAAGAATAAAAAAGAATTGTTTTTATGTTTTAGGGTGATGATTATGGTCAATAGAATAAAGAGACTACCTCATTGGTCTAGTGGTCGCAAGCGCGGCTGCTAACCGTGAGGGTCCTGGGTTCGATTCCCGGGTTGGGCAAAATGTTATTGGGACTGTGCCCGGTAGATGGCAATGACTCAATAATCGGCGAGATGTGGGTGTGCAATAGTACACTTCTGCGTAAACCTTCGGGGAATACAGGCGTGATGCTATGTTATGTTATGTAGAATAAAAAGTCGTTATTTAATAGCTGAGAAGGCTCTTTAAAGTTTGCGGTAGTGTGTGTAGTTCGCGAACCCACACCAGACCAGAGTAATGGACTAGGACAAACCCTTCTCATTGTGAGAAGAGAAACATACTGGGCAGTGTAACAGAATGAATGGATTTATTAATAATAATAATAATGTCCTCCTGACCGATTTCGATCACGGCGGCCAATCTCACCGGTGATTAGCCAACTACGCAGGAGATATTATAGAGCACAAGTGTGCGCGCAAACACAGCTGCTCTCTTTATTCCTTCACTCTCATAGTCCGATGGGACGGCAATCCGACAAACCCGGAGAGGGATCAGGCGCAGGACCAACGGCTTTACGTGCTTTCCGAGGCACGGTGTGTATTCACATACACAAAGACACTGAAAAAAAAGATTGTTGAACAAGTGCGAATTTTACTTGTTTAAGTATTTTATGTTTAATCCTAAAAAGAAAATTATAATACCTATAAACCATACATGATTATTGGCGATAAAGTCAACATGATCAAAATATTAATAATTAACTTGTTACACACATTATTTTTCCTAATAACTAACTTGTTTGAAACAGTCATTTCTATTATCAAGTCAGATGGTATGGTTTATTTAAACAACTTCACTGATGAACACGATTAAGAATTTATTTATTTTTAGTATGATATTTGTTTAAATCAGTGATAAAGTTAGCTTTATTGCTAGCAAACAAGTAGCTTTATGTTCCCATATATGAACATTTTACTTGATAAAAGCTAACAAAAACTTTATGGCAGCCATAATATATTTTTTTTCAGTGGACCCAGACCCGAAACAACTATCTGTAGATCGTACAAATATTTGTTCCGTACGGGAATCGAACCCGTGACACTTAGTGCAGCAGTCGATCTCTCAACCACTATGCCGACCGTGCCGTCACATATTATATATATATATTTTTTTTTTTTTTTAAACGTTGCCCCACACTTGGATTTCTCCTGTGTCGTGGGTACAGTTTACAAACATACATGTCACATACACACACAACCAGACCCGAAACAACTATCTGTAGATCATACAAATATTTGTTCCGTGCGGGGATCGAACCCGCGACACATAGCGCAGAAAGCTAATCGCTTAACCACTGCGCCAACTGTGTCGTGTATTAGATCGTCACACGTGACCACTGACCATAGGTCAGGTCAATAAGCCTATAACCGCCTCAGAACGACCATTTGCAACGACCACAAAGGGTCTTTGTTTGTTTAAACATCCAGTAACTAAGTAGGTACTTGTAAATCTTTACATAGTTGTTGTACCTATTGTGTTTATATAAATTAGGGCTGCCAACCGTCCTGTTTTCCCAGGACATGTCCTGTGTGGAGGAGTGTCCTGGGTTGTCCTGAACTGGTCCTGAATAGTTATTTAGTAGCGTCCTGGGTTTTTTAGTCCTCGTAAGGTCTTGTGTTGTTCTTTAACTTTTCTTATACTGCGTCCTGTTGTTAAACCGAAATGTCCTGGCATTTCCACTTCCAAATCCTGGTTTTCAGAATTTGGGGATGGCAACCCTAATATAAATGATTAAATATATAATCTGTATATCAATATCTTGCTTATTGTAATATTTGGGAAAAGAGGCTTCTAAAGTTAAGCAATAAAATTACAGCACTCGGATATACAGATACTATAAATTTACATAGCATCACGCCTGTATTTCCCGAAGGGTAAGGCAGAGGTCATTGTACACCCACATTTCACCAATGTTGTTATTGAATCCCATGTAATAGGGGGTGAGCCTATTGCCATCTACCGGGTACAGTTTCGGACTTCATGCTGCTACTGAGAATTTCCATACAGAAAAACCCAATTACATTTTTCTTGACTTGGATTCGAAACCGGGTCTTCACGCTCAGCAGTTGTGCTTGCGAACCCTAGACCAATCAGGCACTAAGAATTTTCCCATAGAAAATTATATCTTCCATTAGAAAACAAACACACAATCAGACTTTACAACCAATAAAACTTCTAAACATTTCATTTATTCAAGCAACTTCATTTCTCACTTAACCAAGTAAAAGTAGAAATTTATGAAAGTAACATTCAAGAAACAACAGACTCCCATTAATAATAAAGCTTAGTGGAAAATTAGAAAATTAATTTTCTACTAGCAACTAGTGTTTAGACGTGAACGTGATTGTATAATTCGACATAAAACTAGGTAAATGGAAAGTAAGTACCTACTTAGGTACTCAGTTGTTTTCTGTTTCGGGGCCCGCGTGGTAATTACTGTAATTAGGTACGATAAACGCTTGGAATTGATGTTTTATTGACATTAGGATAATGTTCATTGCGCAGTAACTTTTGAAACTCACTGCGTTCGACCATCGGAACAACGCAGTGAACATCATAGCACTGTCAAAATTGAAGCTATTCGGATTTGGAATGTGTATCGTTATCACCTCGCCGGTCTAAACATATCGGACAAATCAAGATGAGTTCCCGGCCCGGGAACTAAACCAAATACTTCACACTTAGCACATGAGCTTAATAAGGCCTTTAAACGGGAGGTGGCCAGAATAAAACATTCGCTTAAAATGCACTCCTATCGAGACTAATGAAAATTTTCTAAAACGCAAAGCTTATTGGAAAATCGTATGCAAACATATAGAATTTTACATTCACAAAAGAGGGGAAGTAATTTTGCATGCTGATGCCGTTATTAGGCCCGTGAGTTGTGACAAACCCATTGCCATATAAAATATGAGGTAGATACAACAACCTGGTACCAACAATATGGTAGATGACTACTAGTCATCTGAGTTACTTTTTATAAACAGTCAAAAGCGACATTTTGTTCTAAAAATGTTTGAAATAGCAAGGCGTGACGTCATAGTTTTTCATTACCATTGACATACTTATTGTGTGATTATGATAAATTAAAAATTGAAAACGCCAAAGTTAAGCAAGAGATTAAGTTTTACTGAATTCTTAGAAGGAAAACTATTTACCAAACAAGATTTCAGAATTTACAACTAGCCTATTCTCTGAACTGGAATGCCTAGGACCAAACTAGAGGGCCAACAGCCGTAGTTGCGATTACACATAATATTGTTGTTTCTCTTTTCTTAAATAATTATCTATCTTTATTGGAAATAACACGTGTCGTATCTTTTCACATCGTCCTTATCTGCTTAGTCACCGCTCAGCTATTTTTATTTTATAATAAACAGCAAATAGTTGAACTTACACTAATTGTTTTTATTCAAGTAATTATCCGTAAAAGGGAAAATATATGGGAACTATAAAATACCCATAAAGATCGGCCACCTAAGTGGTTTTTGCGTTGTTATTACCAGATCCGACCGTTCACACACTTAAATGATATTGAAGATAAGTAGTACGTGAAGATATTCTAGAATTTTTATAAAATACTGCCTTTTATAATTATATACTAATATGGTTGGGTTCCAGTTAGAAGAAATAGTTAAAAAGAAACCAATATTGCTAGAATCATTATCCACACTATTAAAAAAGCGAAAATCTGTCTGTCTGTTTGTTACCTACCTCATCACGATGAAATTTTACAAAGAAGTAGCCTGGGTCCTGGAGAAAGACACAGGCTTATTTTTAGTTAACAGGAAAACATTCCGTACAAAATACACAACCGCCGATGGATGCAAGTGGCGGAATGTCGTTCGATGTGGTGGTCTAAGGGGGAGGCCTTCGTTCAGCAGTGGACGTCTTCTGGCTGATGATGATGATGATAACACAGAAAAGTCGCGAGCAAACTAGAAAACTATTAAATCATTCGATCAGGCAAAAAAGTCGCATAGTTGGAATAAACGTATTTTGAAACGGGTCTCCATTATGACCGCGCTATCTTTATTTTTTCTGGTGTGATCAATAAAATTTTATTGTATTGTATGAACTGCAAAGTACAAAATTTACCTACATTGTGGCGTCCAGCATGTGTAGACAAGTGTACACTCTACAGTCGGTAGAGAATAAAGACATCAGCAAAATGTACTGAATTGATAATAGCAGATTTTTTTATTTGATTGCTTTATTGGTCGCCTCCACAACTGCTGAGAGATCCTGGGTTCGATTTCCGGATCGGGCAATATTACATGGGACTCACTATCGGCATTGGGAAGATTGGTTGGGACAATACAGGCGTGCTATTGTGTTGACAAAAGATCGAATAGTTTCCTGATTTATTCATATACCATTTCTCATCTCTAGCGATTTTACTTTGCACTTGTTATTGCAGAATCATTAGAGTCACTCGGTTCTCTCGCATCGATGACTCGATATGTTCAGCAGCTTAGAAAATTCTGGTTAATAAAAAAATAAAAAAAATGTCCTCCTGACCGATTTCGGTCACGGCGGCCAATCTCACCGGAGATTAGCCAACTACGCAGGAGATATTATAGAGCACAAGTGTGTGCGCAAACACAAATGCTCTCTCTATTCCTTCACTCTCATAGTCCGATGGGACGCGAATCCGACAGGACTGGAGAGAGATCAGGCGCAGGACCAACGGCTTTACGTGCTTTCCGAGGCACAGTGTGTATTCACATACACAAAGACCCAGACCCGAAACAAGTATCAGTAGATCATACAAATATTTGTTCTGTGCGGGAATCGAACCCGCGACACGTAGCGCAGCAGTCGATCTCTCAACCACTGCGCCAACCGTGCCGTAGAAAATTCTGGTTGAACGAGCGTGTGGCCGAGTTTTTTTTTTATTGGTAAGAGTAGTACTACTACCAAAGGTAAGAGTAGGACTAAGAAGGGTAAGACTACTACAGATACTTGTGCACTGTACTTTCACACATAATTATCTATGAGAGAAGTTTAAATATAAGCGACGTTAATATGTGCTTTAGTTACTAGTTTAATTTGTACTATCTCACTCCTATAATTGCCTCATTACCGCTACTGAGCGTGAGGTCCTCGGGTTGGTCAGTGTTAATAGGTTTTTGGTATAAAATTCTCATTTCTCAGCAGGCGCCCCGATTTCGGAATGCATATTTATATATATTATATTTGTATGCGAAATACATTCTTTAAAGGATCATATCACCAGAAACTCAACGTACCGCGCATTCATGACTCACTAAGCTCTCGGTATTACAATCGACATACTCCAACGAATGGGAGCATAAATCGTGTGGTCGTAAAAAAAAATAATTTTCAATAATGGTCAACAGGAATGAACCTGTCACATCCACACTGCGAGGTATTTGTTCTGAAGGAAATATAGGCAATAATGTTTATTTTTAAACGGCAAACACTGATGAGGTTTACGAGTAGGTACTCGGTAGTGTTGCCAGGCTTTTTTGTTCGGTTTTCGGATAAATCTCTGACGGCACGGTTGGCGCAGTGATTGAGACATCGACCGCTGCGCTACATGTCGCGGGTTCATTGCCGCACGGAATAAATATCTGTATGATCTACAGATAGTTTTTTCGGGTCTGGATCTTTGTGTATGTGAATATATGTATTTGTAAACGCACCCACGACACAGGAATTATCCCTAGTGTGGGGCAGTTTATTTTTAATAATAATAAACATAAAATAAAATGCCTACTGGGTTGTACGATACGAAAAACGTGTTATAGCGCATCTTGGGGGATATCCAGAGTAGTTTTTACTAAGTGCATGAGTGTACCCCGAGTATGGTCGTAACTTAGCTCGTACTACGCCGAATGATACGTGACGTATGAATTGAATTGAAATTACCTAAAAATTCGTCCAATTTTCATGACTAAACTGCAATGTTTGATTTTGGTATTTCTTTCCCAATGCCAACTTCGATTCCAAAATATATTAACAGGTTATAGTTTTAGCTGGTGACCATTGTAGTCCGAATAATACACACAAGACATGAGTTTAATAGAAATAAGAGAAAAAACATAGTTCATGAGATTCGCAATAGCAGGAACAAAATGTGCAGTCAAAATTTAAAAAAAAAAAAGAAAAAAACTTTTTTACAATAATTTATTGATACTATCCGGGATAATCAGATCACCTTGTTACACCGGTACAGTGAGATTGAAGTACCTATTACGTATGGGCAGTTTCCATCGCCGAAATGGTGAAATAACCGTTGTTTCTTTTATTATGTTTTTATGTTTGACGGTAAAGCACAATGACCAATTATCGACCAGCCAATTTGCAGCAAAGATAGGAATTTTAATTTACTAAAGATGCTTTTGAGTAGAGTATGCATGTTGCCTGTTGTTCGTTGCTGTATCGGGTGAATAATATTGCTGTTTCATTTTTTTTTCGTAATCAGTCGCTAGACTAATGAGTTTTGCAATTTTAAGACGCTCAAGACATTCTGTGGTCATAAGTCCTGTAGTCCTTAGATTGAAAGTGACGGCAAATAACAGTCCACTTGCTAGCTTGCTAGCTTTGAGATATTGTAATACTACCAAAATATATTCTATTATGTCATGTATTTAACAGAACTTTAGTTCGATAGCCGTAACGGTGAACTCGAAAAGTTCGCGTGCTCATAGCTCGAAATTAAAAAAGTGTAGTTTTGAAATTTAGCTGCTTTCATGAATTCAAGAAATATAAGCTTGAACATTATGGTTCCCGGCTATGCTACGAGGATTTCCATATTATAGTATAAATAGATTCATACAAGTTCCCATTAAAGTTATAGTAGTATTCTAAAGTGCTTTAAATGATTCGTGTAAAGGGCAGCGCTCGCGTTTTCGTTTTCGGTCTTTGACGGAACCCGAATATATATTAATGTAAAAATAAGCTCATAAGCAAAGTCAATGACACTTTAAGGTAATAAGAATTTCTAGCGTAATTAAGAAAAGTAGGATGGGCAAATATCTATGGACGAATGTTGGTCCAAAGTACAGAGCTTGCCCCCAAAGTTACACCGTTGCTGGTCCGTATGGGACATCAGTTTAGTTCTTATGTGAGTTAGAATCAATTGTGAATCCTTAAATCCTACTAATCCTACTAATATTATAAATGTGAAAGTTTGTGAGGATGGATGGATGGATGGATCTTTGTTACTCTTTCACGCCAGAACGACTGAATGGATCTGGATGAAATTTGGCACAGAGATAGATTATAGTCTGGAATAGCACATAGACTACTTTTTATCCCGGGAAAGTGTACGGATTAGTAAACAGGCGGGCGAAGCCGCTGGCGGAAGCTAGTAAATTATAATTTAAAATTTTGTATTATTTTTCGTTGACCCTTGGCTCACTGATTAAACTTACATCTTGAGCCAAGTTGCCCATTCTCCTTTATGACCTCGATATAACAAAAATTTGATCTAGGACTTCTAAAATAATATAAAGGTAATCATTGTTTAATTCGATATTACCAATCAGTTTATTGAGTTTGTATGGAAATGTATTAAAATGTTATCGATACGTCACTTAAATTGATTGATTTAATACTCAAAAGTTATGTGATTTCACATTGTCTTCTCACAGTTACTTTAAGCATTCTAACAGTAACATTCAATTTTAATTTTTTTCGCCGCTTTAATTTTCGTTGCCTCTAAAACTGTTTGGTGTATTATAACTCTGTACAGTATCTGTGCTGCTACCAAACCATTTGGTACTTAAACTATATTAGTTCACGTTATTAATGATCTGAAACTTAAGCGCGTTAATCACATTGAGTGAAACATAAGCGTTAATAATTACCAGACTAATACTCGTAACAAGTATATTCGGTATAGATACGCGAGAGATAAATTTAGTCTGTAATTTATTGAGCGATAAAATATATAAAATACATTTTTTTTTAGAACGCTTTGCCCCACACTAGGAATAATTCATCTAGCGTGGGTGCGTTTACAAACACATACATATATTCACATACACAAACGCCTAGACCCAAAACAATTATCTAAAGATCTTAGCGCAGAAAGCTAATCGCTTAGCCACTGCGCCAACTGTGTCGTCAACCCATTAAAGTCCCACTGCTGGACAAGGGTCTATTCTCAGAATTTGAAGGCTCAGGCTTTAATCCACCACTCTGGCCCGGTGCGGGTTATCGGATTACAAGAACTGTATAGAGCCCTTTCAGATGTGCAGGTTTCCTCGCGATGTTTTCCTTCACCGTAAACGCAAGTGATAATCAAATTCTGATCCGCACATGATTCCGAAAAGTCAGGTTTGAACTCATACTCTCCTGCATAGAAGGCAAACGTTCAACCGCTAGGCTATCACTGCTGCACGAGCGATGTTTTATAATAATTATTTACTTGGTTAATTTTTGTATAATATATGTAATAATAGTCTCAATCGTATCATCTCATACATACATATTTTCATTTCATATTACCATGCACTCTCTCGATTGAAAAATCTAATCATAACTAATCATCAAGACAAGCGGACGCCGGCGTCCAGTCACAATAAATTTTCTATTGTGTTTTCTTAGCGTTACTTGACGGGTTAAGTTTCCTCTGTTAGTACGGTTAACGGGAACTGCCTTTGTAAAAGAAAGAGTTTTCAATTCCTATCCTACTAAAGATCTTAAATACATAAACGTTTTATTAGATTAATATTTCGTTCAATGAAACTGTTCACCGTGACCAACGTTAATCAATAAATCATATCCATATCAAATCTTCCAAGAAATAATTGTAAATAACATTTGCTGAATTATATGAAGTGAATCCGTAGACTAGAACATAAAATCCGGAAAGACAATAAAACATGAATAGCAAGGAGCTTCTAAAGATTTGGATGTGGCACAAGACATAAACAAGCAACTGTGAGTGATTCTATAGACCTAGAAACAGAAGAAAAGACGAGACTAAAAAATGACTAAGAAAATTATGGAGTTCAAAATTAAGAAAAAGACACAATTCAATTTTAGAGACATAAGATATTATTAAAGCTCGATAGACTCTCCAGACATGCAGACATAATGTTAACACGAGAAAATGATACAAAAATAACTATCTAAATACAAAGACTGCTTCACCATTCAGTAGGAACTAAGCCGGTCCAAACCTTGAGTTTATTTATACACAGGAGACGTTTCTGAATCCGCCTGCATAAAGTAAAATACATCAAAACACAGACAGACAGAAATACAAAACAGTGGCAGACAGACGGACGGGCAGACTGTGATTATTTATAGATATATTAGGTTTTGCTAACGGGTTCGCTTGTGAAATATTCTTTTTTTGAATGAAATCTCGTGATTTTTAAAAGAAACTATAATATTACTCTAACCGTTTGTCCATTGGCTAGGAGCAGGTAGTTTAGTCAGAGAGTTTCGTAAGACTAAGTAGGAACTAACCATAAGTTTTCTTTAGTATTTGTGAAGAACTATATGCTCCCACCAATATTTCAATACTACCGGAGACAACAGAATCCAACTACATAATTAATTAACAGAGAAATAGACAACTAATTGTTAGGTTTTGACACAAAAATCTATTCTAAAAAGCTATTCTAGACGAAGGTACTGAGAATGCAGGGGATAGAAACGAAGAAAATCCCGAAAATAAAGTAGAAAGCAAGAATATGTCAAGAGTAAAGAAAGAATTATAAGATAACCGAACAATTGGACCCAGAAAGTTCATGATGGTTTAGTGCACTTCGCCTGCACCTCGACGTCTCGATCGATTCCCGTATTTGAACTGATAAAAAAAAGTGTCCATCACTCCACAAATTGGAGGTTTCTGATACCCGTTTTGTTTATTGTTTCAAAGTACAGCACAAAACATTGTTCCCTTTTTTGAAGCGATTTTAGTATGTTACTTATCTATTCCTGTTATACAACGGACCATGTTATGTAAAATGTAATACATTATTATTGCAAAGAATTCAACTTATATCGCAAGACGTGATCACGAATAACTTAGCATCGGTACCGATAGAACTTATAATTGAAAGGCAGTGGTTCACACGGCGACTTTTTCTAGCGATTTTCAATCGCGACGGTATGAAAAGAGGTCGCTTTGCTCACGACAGTGTTGCTTCCCGTTCGGTCTACCACATCTCTATTCAGTTAGAATTTTAAAACTCTTTTTAAACTGTTGCTTTTTTGGCCATTCCATATTCAAAACGTTAAATTTTAATGGAATTTCCCTTGATTTTTGTATAGACGTGAATCTTTCCATTACCATCATCTTTTAGTCAACACAAGCTGCCTCTTTCGTTTCATGTGCCAAGTACTTAGTTATGAATTATGTAGGTTATACTACTTGAAATTTGACAGCATGCATATTCAGGTATAAGGAGCCTTCGTTTATGGACACCAAAACAATACTAACAACTAAAGAATGGAGTAGAAATAATTAGAAGAGTTGGCAGGGTTATAGGGTGATGATAGATTTACGTGTTACGTTGAGTCAAAGACAGGCAGGCATTAGAATGAGGAAGCAATTAAGTTGCTTGTTAAATAGCTGGTTAGAAAAGTAACCATTATTTTAGTGAGCACTGATATAAATATTTTCTTTTACTGCCCGTGAATTTGTTTAATTTCTACAGAATCCGTCATTATTAGTATCTTGTAAATTAAGTAAGGGTATTTATGAGTGCCAAAAATCAAGAAGATGGATGGATCACTCTATGTGTTATATGGATGAATTTCCCAATCATGGTGTATTTTTGACCTCTTTATTTAGCAGTGGAGTGTTTACAGGAAGATTAGATTTTAACTTATTCTTTGTGTTAACTTATACACTACTTAATAGAGAGATACAAAAGTGAGTTATCTCTCAAAAACTAACAAAATTGTTCAGTGATTTCCTATATTCAGAGCAGGCCGAATACTGATTATTCAAAAAACACATTATATTGTATAATGCAGGTGCTCCAAACATTTTGAATTTAATTTAGATCAACAGTTTTCAAACCGATACACAGTTTTCTAAATCCGAAATTAAATTGTCGAAAAACGACGGCTAAAATTTTGTCTTGTTCCGTGTTTAAATATTGAACCCTTGACCGTTAATGAAGGAAAACAAAAGATAAGCAAAGAATATCGTACAGTCATACAGTTGCTCTAAACATTTCAGTAAATATCTGTCGCATTGTAGTGACACGACTGAATTATACACACTGCATTTGGGAGTGGCGTCCATGATCGGTTAGTGATTTATGTGACTTTGAAAACGTATTTTGTTTTTCATGAAGAAAATAAATGGAGCTAAGTCCAATATGACGTGTATAGGACGTAAATAGTTCATTAAGTAAAATCTACTTACAAGTTTGTGTAGTGCAAGACGTTATGGCACGATTAGTGCAAGGGCTAAGAGGTTGGTTTTCTGTGCTGTGGATTGAGAATTCAATTCCCACACGAAACAAATATTTGTATGATGTAGGTACAGATAGTCGATAGTGAAGTTAAGTGAAGTTTAGATTCAGTTAACCAATTATTAAAACATAAAAATATTACCTGTCTGTACAGTAACTTCGAAATTTAGAACAATATACATCCTAAATTATAGTAAACCCATGTTTTTCTCAAATAGCTCTCGTAAAATTTATAAAAGATTTTTAAGTACGAAATAATGGGAAGCTACTCCAAAAGGTTATGTAGGTTTTTACCTTTTGGAGTAAGTACCTACTTAATCTTAAAGAAAGATTTTCTTTTTTTCATTTATGTGCTATAAATGGGGAAAAAAAGAAAATCTTGAATACACTTTTATCACGAGATTATGGTAGCATTTAACTATGCTTGAGAGATTACAAAAAAAATAAAGTTTCCGAACTACTGCTTTCATTTTATAAATTGATTTACTTACTTACTGTAAGTAAAGTTGATTAAATAGTCACAATTTCGATTGTTTCTGAACACTAGTTGCATTCCAAGCGTAAGTAAAGATATTACGACAATTTAGAAAAAAGGTAATATTAAAAAAATATGTTTTTCAATATATCTCGATTTCAGTATGATGTCTAATCAGAAAATTTCTAGATATAAAACTCACCAGACAAGAAAGAAACCAAAACTGAACTTGCCGTGATCAGTCGTGTTGAATCAACAATACTATATAAACAGGACGCACACACACACATACACCGTGATGTGCTGAAATCCTTTAATCACCACAAGTTTATGTTAATTCAATACTTGGAAAACGCTGCAAAAGTTTAGAAAGGCGAAATCTATGTTGTGCTATTATGATTCTTAATGTAAACACAGTACGGTTATTTCACTCGTCTCTTGGTATATGGTACAAAGCAAACGGCATTTTTTTAAATGGCTGACGTTTTGGAACAAGCTTAACCCCAATGAACAAAGTTATAGAGAACTCTCAGGGCCTATCCTCTATCAGACAACAGTAAATATTTGGGAACTGATATTCTAGCGATTGAATGCTTGCCTTCCACCTAGAAGAGTCTGATTACGAAAACAAATCCGACCACAGTTTTATTTTATAATCATATGAAAGCCTAGACACATGAGCCACTCCATAAAGTTCTCGATGGTGTATGCAGTTCTCCAGCATGGACCAGTGTGGTGGACTAAAGCCATACTATTTTTATACTGAGGAGAGCCTATTACTATCCCAGTAGTAGATTTAAAGCACCATCAAATAACTATGTCACACGATTCGCTCCCGGATAACATAAACAAATCCTCAACATTATACAGGATTGACATTTCAAATCGAAAATATAAGCAACATAGATTTTAGTTGAAACACTTTACAAATATAATAGCCATTGTTTTGAGTTCATTCTCATGTTATTTGAGCTAAACGGGGCTCGAACGTGCTACAAGTTGGAATACTCCGCAAATAAATAACATTAAATATTGTTCCACTCGCTCCGTAATAATGTTGGTATTGTAGTTCCCAAGTGTTGATATTTTGTTCAATTTATTTGTACTGGAGCAAATTCATGGCTGTATTTCGATGAATATTGTAACGTTAGCTCGAGAAATTCTTCGATATTTCTTCTTTTTAAGATTCCTTTCCAAATTCACTGTTATTTTGACAAGTCTCATTAAAATCTTGATTTTAAATATCGATTTTATATATGATGATACATTTTTCCTTTTTTGTTTAATTTTATCGTTTCATTCTATATCGTTTTCACGACCTTTATTAGTGCCCTCAGAACAAGCAATATCTACGAGAATCTAGTTTTAAGTAAAGCAGTCCTTCTGATCTATCAAATAAACTGGGATACTACTACCACTAATGTCTTTTATTATTAAGTTGGATTCTTTAAGCCTTTTGCTAATACGTCTGGAGCAATAACTAAATGCATTGCAAAGTGTATCAATGACCTATGAAATTTCTTTTGAAATATGCGTTATTTGACGTCGTAAGTTTTTTTATTACTGGTTAAGATCTTCGATAGAACGAGCGAAGGTTACGAGGACCAAGTAGATGCCTATTCACTGAAAAAACATTTAGGCTAAACTAAGTACCTATTCGTTTCTTACAGCCGCATCAAACTTCATTTTACTTTTACGATATACTATTACATTTTACACATACTTTATATTCGGAATAGGAAACAAAATAAAAAATAAAAAATTACCGAAGGTTGTCAATCCAGCCATAATTTTTATCACATACCGTTGTTTATACGAATTCATAAAATCTTTCATTTTCAAAAAACCGCCCGTTTTACCTATATCCTACGACATAAATCAGCAGTACGAATCAATAATAATCACCCCTCGTAATCCGATGAGGGGAAGCCCCGTGGATTACCAATTTGTTCCGTCATATTTACACCGTGTTTCTGTCAATACTACGTTACATGGGGTGATGAGCTTAGAGTAATACCATTGTTTATGGGGTAAACTCGACACCTTGGAAACAGTACACCTTAGAAATTTTGCCAACATACTTAAGGATTAGGCAGATGTGTACTTACTATTATACACCGCATTACGTGCCTACAATTTATTAAGTCCTATAAAATGAGGGACGAACTAAGTTTTGAGTCTATGCGGCAAACTTTTTGCCATTCAAAAGGCACAATTTCAAACTCGGGGCAGTAACTGAGAATGTTAGAAAAAATCCAACAATTCTTTGACCGACTCGTGAATTGATACCAGGACCTCATGGTCAGCAAAATCACTTGTGAACACGGTACCAATAGTAAGGTTAATGAAATGATACGGGATTGCTTTTGTTTGTTTTAATTGTTATTAATATAGATTTATTTCATTATTTCAGGCTTTAAAAGTATTACGTTCTTCCTCTTCTTTCCTAAATTGAAGTGAGAATATATCGATAATGTCATTTCAATGAAAATAATCGATATAGTAGCAATATTGTTTCGAATTTCCGATATAAATGTATCGTAAGATCGTATCAAAGCTGGAATGGCGGCGCTATGGTGTGAACCTTTATATTAAAACACTCTCATGCAGAGAAACAAGTAATGGTGCCAGTAGGCGAGTAGCAGGTACTAACTTGTCACTACATGTGCACTTCTGTAGGGTTTTATATACGACCCCAGTTATATCAAGTGTCAATATACTTGGAGTTACGGACACTTCTTTAAGTTTTATGTGATCCTAGTACTATTTAATTGCTACTTTTATTGTGACAATATACCACCCGTTTTCTTCCAGGAAATATTGTCAAGATGACTATGAATTATGTTAAGAGGATCAACAGCAGTATCCTCTTTGGTCCCCCATTCCTGTGGCACCTTGATAAACCCTTAGTTGATGACCACGAGAAGACAAGGATGATACTTAGTCTTTGTCGGGTCTTATTATGATTTTAATATTATGGCACATACGTTAGCTGTGTTTTTCACTTCCTGGTATAATGTAAAATGATTACAGAGTTTTGAGCATTAACATTTTTGAAGATATCGGCGTAAATATCGTTGTACTTAATTAAACGATTTCTATCAACATACGAAAAGATAATATCTTATTTAAAAGAAATTGGAAAACTAACAAAATATTGTTTAATTTAACTTCAAAGTAGCGATATAACAATATTAATTTAATTTATCAATTTAACATGTGCTGTAAATATAAATAAATTACGTTCTATGCATTAAATTGAAAATTAATATAAAATATAACCTAATATACGTAACTTTACGTAGTTTGAAAATTTATAGAAGTTACTTCAACAATTATAACCGCCAGCATTTTATTCTCTTTAATATTTTTTTCGTATTACTCCGATAAAACATATTTGTTTCATTATTTTTCTTTGAATAAGGCTTAGGAAATAAAAAGTATCTCAAATAGCTATTAAGTGAAAAAAAAATAAAAAAAAACTCGGAAAAGAATGCTTACCCCATATCCGGGTTTCTCACAATGCAGCTCAAAGACAGGACTATACTATCTAACACAACACCCTCCCGAGACTCACAACGGGAAATAGTCCAGAAAAATAAAAACATTCACCGTTTATAAAGACATATTTGAAATTCAATGCGATCGTGAAAAATAGGATTGAATATAAAATCAAAATCAAAAACATGTAAGTATATGAATTATGCACTCCGCCTAGCAAGTGGAAGGTTGCATTTTTATTACAATAAAAATAAAACTGTGATTTTATTATTTTCATCTATTCTGTTCTAGGCTTTGCTTTAAACATTTTAAGTAACGATATTTTATTGTATAATAATCACATTCAGTTTTATCTCAACGTACAATAATTAATCAATTAAACATAACAATAATAAATTTCGCAATAAGAATCACACATAACGTTCAATTAAAAAAACAACAAAGCACCGCTCACATTCTAGAGCATCAATAAAAACAAAAATATAAGCGACATTTAATTTAGTTCGTTAAGGCGAGGTCACACTATAATCGGTACCGATGCCGATTGTTATCTAGTGAGCTTTCGGTGCTCATGTCGTACGCGCTGCAGGGCGACTGCAACGATCATGCGTGTGCAGCGAAAAGCTAGCGATGCATCGCTATCAAATAAACAAAAACTGCAAGCTCAGGCTTGGCGCGAGCTTCGAACGAAATGTTAATTTTATTAGCGATTTCATGAAAGCGGTAATATATTGGATGCGGTTTTGTTATCGATTCGGGTGCGGAAATGTTAATGGTGTTGTTATTAAATTAATGGTGCTGTTATGTTTTAATGATGATGTTATATGTGTGTTTATTTCGAATGTTGATATTTTTATTTTCGGTGATGAGTTTTTTTTTTATGATTCGTAATTTTACGAGATTGGTTGTAGGAACTTTATGTATTTCTCACGTGTTTACATTATATCTTTTTATACGATGGACAGATAATTATATTTTTTTAGAAAATGAAAAATTAAACCTACTATTTCATTTAACAAAAATAAATTTTCATTAAAATTTAAAGAAATTTCACAAACATCCTGACTTCAAATTTATGATATTTTAAATTAAAAGAAAGGTCCATAACATGATTCTAAACTCTGAATTCCAAAGCCAGCTAAAATTTATTGCTGCCATCTCCACTCCATAAATAGACAAAATCAAAAACCGACTAAAAAATCTCAACTAAGTACATACTCTTAATTACACACACATGAATAACATTTCAACAGCTACAGCCCTAACTACTTAGCGTTATCAGTTTTCCAATCGTCCTCTTTATGTGCCATTTAATTAATCGAACTCTAAGAGAGAAGAAAAAAAATGGTGCGCACGCGCAGAATGCAAGGAGCGCGTTCAGTTTTAAATATAAACCGTCCGGTGACAATGGACAGTCCGTCACTCGATCTAAATCAAGGATACTGAATACACGTGTCGCTATAATATGAACGTATTGCACTCATCAGTGATACAAATTGTCTTATAAAAGCTTGTGGATTGATGTGGATGTGATTCATAATACAATTTTGAATGACCTTAATATGATCAGTTCTGACTAGAAATAAGGGCTCGAAGGGAGGTTAGCCTGATTGAATGCTGATTATTTAATATAGTATCACGCCTGTTTTCCCAGAAGGATTAGACAGAGGCTTACTATTGTAAAACCACATTTCGCCGAGTCCCATATAATAGGGGACGAGCCTGTATCCATCTATTGGGTACAGTTCCAGACTCCGTGCTGCTACTGAAAATTTTCAATACAAAAAAACCCAATAATACTTTTGCTTACCCGAAAATCGATCCCAGGACCTAACGTAGAGCAGCGCTTGCGACCACTAGACCAATGAAGCAGTTTTTTTTTTCTTATAACAGATTAAAGAAAAGTACAAATAAATAACAAAACTGTTGAATGATCATGTCTATCGATTTCTACACCTAGTAACTTTTTTTTATGTCTGCTTTCACAACTGTCACGTGTGGTGATTGATATGAGGAAACAGCTGATATTATATTCTGTTTTTTGTCATACCCCTGGCTACCCAGCGCTACTTTCAATTATGCAGTTCGCCTTATTAAATTTAGAAATTTGACAAATGTTCATCATTAGTAATGTCAAATTTCTTTAAATCATTAAACGGGCTATTTAAAATGATTAAAAGGTAGTTAGGTGATCAGAATCTTCTATCGCCAAAGAATGAAAACTTCAAAATATCATTCATGAATCATATGAATGGTTATGTCAAGTACATTTGATTGACGTTTTCATTCTTGACGATTAGATATTTGTGAAATCAAAATGGAAGACCAAATCCAATCGCAATGTTGTGTAAGTAGTTCAAAGTGATATTTGCTTAAAATTCTCTTACTGTTGTATAAATACAATGGATTCATTTAAAATTCGAATCCAATCGAATATTTTAAAATTATGAATTATCATGAACGTTTTACTCTTATTCAATATTAAAAATATCACCAGTACTTAACTTTATTCTGACGTTTCAAAACGTCAATAATTCAATAGAGACGCAACCAACATGTTTTCGCTTAGACTAAACTAACTCTTTGCTAATTCACTTTATTAATAAAATATATGCTCCTCCTAAGGACATTAATAGACTAACACTTGGTTATAAATGGTTCAGGAATTTCAGAGCATCGACATACAGATATGAGAAAAAGATTAATTTGATGTATGGTGATTTAACACGCAACTTTTAACTGGGTTTAAATAACGTGCGGATTACTGGAATGCTAGGCGTTTTATCTATAATATTATTGAGAAATAATTATGTCTATTTTGTTATGTGTTCATATTAATATTAATTTAATGATTCAATATAGGTCAATCGAAAACAATGAGGTCGAAAAAAAATGAATACCTCATTATAAGTCCAACCATTTTTTTTGTTTCAACGTTGAGACACTATCTAACTGGGGTTTAGAGATTCAGTCTTTATCGATATTTTATAATGTTAGGAGGCTATAGGATCACAATCATCATCATCATCATCATCATCAGCCAGAAGACGTCCACTGCTGAACGAAGGCCTCCCCCAAGGGAGGGGGTTTGCCATAATCCCCACGCTTGGCAGGCGGCTTGGGGATTGCAGTGGCTCACCGATTAGTGAGAGGACGCTGCTGCCCGTCCTCCGGTGTCTGGCCGCAGTTTTAAGACGTACCCGGGTCGTGGTCGTAGTATCACAAACTAAAACATAATAATACTTCGTTGAGAAAATAGAAGTTTTTTTAAAATTAATTCCCCCCCCCCTTGAAATTATTTCTGTATCGTGGGTGCGTTTACAAACACATATATTCACATACACAAAGACCCATACCCGAAACCAGTATCTGTAGATCATACAAATATTTCCGTTCAGTTCCGGGCGGGAATAGAACCCGCGACACGTAGCTCAGCCGTCGATCTCTCAGCCACTGCGCCAACCGCACCGTCAAAATTTTACAGGTGACTATCATATGGGCCATAGAAAAGGTGGTAATGGAAAGAGTCTCCGCGAGAGACGATATTTGAGATTGTCTGGCGCACCCTGTGCAGTCAGCCTCGCTAGCACCTTTGCTGACTGACTAACAATTCCACAACGTTATAGGCAATTCCAGCTCAAATACTTACTTCTACAGAATTAGGATTTCGTCTGACACCTACTACCATACCTATTAGGTATTGTGAAGTGCCGAATACTGCTAAAATATTTCCGATATAGCATTTGGATTAATGTGTTGTCTTGTCATGTTTTATTGTACGTAAAGACGTTGGAATTAAATTGATATTGAACTTGTTTTTGAGATTAATGAGACTTGCTTTCCACATAATGAGTGGACGAAGTGGTGATGATACAGCTATATAAGGCGAGTGTGAAGATGATAGCATTATCTATAGCGATTTTTCAGGGAAGACTATGATAACCCTTGGATGCCTTCGAGTTAAGTGTGTGCTACTGATCACTTCTTTTTTATTCACTTTATTTCGCATTAGCGGAATGAATTTGGATGCCACACTATTATCCTACTAATTCCTACATACCTATTATAAATGTGGAATTTTGTGAGGATGGATGGATGGATGGATATTTGTTACTCAATCACGCCAGAACGGGTAAACGGATCTCGATGAAATTTGGCACGGAGATAGATTATAGTCTGGAATAGCACATAGGCTACTTTTTATTCCGGGAAGGTGTACGGGTTCGTAAACCACGCGGGCGAAGCCGAAGTGAGCGGAAGCCTGTATCTCTGTCTGTCTATTTGTTACCTTATCACGATTGAACCATCGAACGGATCGTTATGAAATTTTACATAGAGGTAGCTTGAGTCCTGTAGAAGGACATAGACTTATTTTACTCATTTTACAAATTACATGCAGTCGAAGTCGTGGACTATAGTTAGTAATTAATAAAGTCTTTAGTTTAGCCTCGTAACGGCGCATGTTATCTTGAATATAATGGTTACAAATGGTGATTAATACGTGGTATTCACTATGATAATTAGTTATAATACGGGGGTAATTTATTGTAAGAAAAAAATAATTTAGAAGTTTTAAGAGTAAGTCTGTATATACTCTAACTAGTTTCTTTTAAATTGCATGGTTTTAGGGCTTGATGATGTTTAAAAAAGTACAAGTGCAGTCAGTATTTCGTAAATTAGTGATAAAAGAACTTAAATACTTCAGGACATCAAAGTCATTTTTCTGCCTTTGGTTAGATAGAACCCTGGTTGTATAAGTTCAATTCGCACTGAACAGGACTATTATATTACCGGATAATTATTATATCTATTAATATCTATAAACAAAACGTATTTTATAATAATCGTATAATCACAACATATTATAAAACGAAATCCCCCACCGCGTCTGTCTGTCTGAACGCGATGAACTCAAAAACTACTGAACGGATTTTCATACGATTTTCATCAATGGACGGAGTGATTCATGAGGAAGGTTGACGTGTATATTTTACTAAGGTTTTGTGTAAATTGTTTTGTACTCTTTCACGCCAGAACGACTGAACGGATCTGTATGAAATTTGGCACAGAGATAGATTATAGTCTGGAATAGAACATAGGCTACATTTTATCCCGGGAAAACGCGGGCGGAGCCGCGAGCAGAAGCTAGTATTATAAATGTGAAAGATTGTGAGAATGGATGGATATTTGTTACTCAAGCACGCCAGAACGCCTGAACGGAGCTGTATGAAATTTGGCACAGAGATAGATTATACTTTTTATCCCGGGAAAATGTATGGGTTCGTAAACCACGCGGGCGAAGCAGGGGGTGGAAGCTATAATATAATATAATTATAACTTATAAATATTATGTGAATGTCGCGAATATATAATATATACATGCCCTTTCCATCTTCTCTTAATTATATTATTACGACTATATTAACATGAATAACGTATGTATTTTATTTAATAATGTTTCTGAAGATTTTTAATAAATTATTATACATCCGTGGCACTTGTTTATGCAAATTTAATAAATACTTATTTATTGTATACATTTTTATGAAGCATTTTATTATTATCATTGGTCTGGACTAAAACTGGACAGTGGTCTAGTGGTTCAAAGCGCAACTGCTGAGCTTGATGTCCTGGGTTCGATTTCCGAGTCGGGCAAAGTGTTATTAAGTTTTTCTATATGGACATTCACAGTAGTAGCACGGAGTTTGGAACTGTGGCCGGTAGATGGCAATAGGTTCGCCCCCTATTATATGGAAAGAAAGAAAGAAAGAAAGAAAAAGCATTTATTCCGTACAGCGTAACCGACAGCACAAACATTATTAAATATAAACAAAAATAAAATATAATAATAATAAAAATTATACCTACACACTTAGTGAAATAAAATGCGCTGTCGGGCATACCCATACCGAATAGGTTACCAACTCAGCATGTGCTAGGCTTGACACCCAGCGCTGATTTTCAGTTGGCACCCCCGCAGTGACACACGGACGAAGGCAATATATAAATTTTAATAAATAATATAATTAATAATATATGGTAAATATTTAGATAAATAATAAAGGGGAATATTAAGATAAATCAAAGTTATAAAATAAGTGTAGCAATCACCCTCCAGCATATTTTTATTTTATTTGCCCAAAAAAAAATAAGCACTTCCTGTGGACATGACAGGATTACAAAACATCAGACCAACCCACCAAAACTTCACTTTTTATTTGGCCGCCAGCCTGCGTTATATATGGGACTCAATAACGGTATTGGTGAAATGTAGATGTAGGATAGTATACCTCTGCCTAACCCTTCGGGAAATTCGGGTGATGCTATGTTATGTTATATTATAATCATTTTTGATTCCCGTATTACTTAATTTTATATCGCTAATATGTAAGGTGTATAACGTAGTGAATTTTGTATGTAATAGGGGGCGAGCCTATTGCCATCTACCGGACTCAGTTCCAGACTCCATGCTGCTATTGAGAATGTTTATACAGAAAAACCCAATAACACTGCAAGAACCGGGAATCGAATCCCGGATCTCACGTTCAGCAGTCGCACTAGACCAATATGGCAGTCTAAACTATCCCTTTGCTTAAAATTAAATATCCTTTGGACTTTTAAAGGTAGAACAATAAATATGTCGCTTTAGAAACACGTAGTCACCTCGTTCCAATGCTTATTGGATTTCAGGTCATTAAGGAACAATAAAAGCTGCATGGCAGTGATTTATTACAGTAAGTTTAAGTGCTATTTTTATGTCGAAACATAATGGTTAAAAAGAAAAAATAATAATATTTGTAGTAGTACATATAGCAGCAGGTATAGCCTCCCTCGGGACGTGCATGAGGGGACGGCCTCTTTACAATCTTCCCCTCCGGGAAGTGCCTTTCAGCATGACACCGTGGTGGGCTTCGGTGCGGTCTTCTAAGAGTTCCCGAGGCCCACCGTATGGTATTGACGCGTACCACCCTGGTGAGCTTAGCCGGTAGGATTCCGGCACACCCCAGGTGGAGGATAGCACATAATGGGTTTTCAACAGGCAAATAAATAAATAAAAAAAGAAATAGATATGGCAGCAGAGTTAATGATCAAGATTTTCAATTCAATGGCCCAACAGTAAAATTGAGAAAGTAATTCTGGTTGATAGACTCCTACTGCTAAAACTAACTAACTAACTAAGCGACGCTGATGCACGCATTATACTCGTGAACGGGTGCCGTCTATTGGGACTGGTCAGCTCATAGTTGCCATGGCAATTTTATCAAAAGTAAATATATTTTTCATAACTATCAGGCTTGAGTTTCAGACTTACATAAGTTAGACTCTTTTAAGCTACATTGTACTCACATAATTGTTGTTCGAGATCAATGTATAAATTAATATTGTATATTTAATTCCGAGTTTAAAAGAGTAACCATGGAGTTTCTTGCCCTTTCTTCTCCATTGGAAATCAACCCTTTGGAACGTGGCAACTAGGGCCTGACTATTCATAAGTGCCTGTAAATGGTTTACATGAATAAAAATATATTTGAATTTGAATAAATTTGAATTTGATTTTTTTTTACTGAAGTGTAGATGAGAACTTGCCATGATGAACTAGGCTCATGTGATTTTCTCCTAGATGGGTGAATCCCATGTGAACGATATTATCGCAAAACTGAATATTCCCTATTTTTCACCCTACACCCATACTGAACTGACACTATATTGAACGATACATCATTTAACACATCATATCACACCATCAATAATTTTAACACCACAGACCTTAAGTAAAAAAAAAACGTCCAAAGAAGGCCGCCGTCTTCAAAATTCATTTACTTCAACCGTAGACACTTACACGCCTTCAGAGAAACGATTAATTTATTATTTTAAAGCATCCCTTCTCGGCCATCCAATTTAAAATTTGACGTCTTAAACAGTCTTAAATTACATGTGAAATTATTTCATTAGCACTGAGGTACCTCAGGCTAACCATAATATAATCGGGACTAAGTTTTTCGGTACCAAAAGTTGTAATCAACACGTCAGTGCGACCACGCCCTAAGCTCTTCGCGTTAATAGGCAGATCTCGATATCGACTCATTCTGCAAATCCGGCAAATCTAACTTTGCCACCCTTATTTGAAAAACCATTCAATTTAGAACTTTATTTAATCTCACTAAGATCCTGCTGTAATTTTGGTGGTTGTGAATTAATGTGGTGAGAATTTATAAGTTAGCATTTACGGCTTGGTTCGAGTTTTGTTTGTTTATGCATTACGTTTAGACGAGGATGGTAATGATTGCGACAGCGGTGATTGAAGCAGTATGATTTATTAATATTGTCTATTTCCTGTATCTTTTAGTCATCATCACATTCTTCCTTATCTTCAAATCTTTATGACTAGTTTTATTTTTTGCACTTTTGTGCCTACTTATGTAGCTCCTTTTTTTCTAACGTAGAGATTGTCTGGGTCTATTTCACAATCTTTGGGTCATAGTTGGCCACAGTCTTGGATTCCGTTTATGTGTTGAATAGATACTTACTGTTTCAAAATGCCTCAGTAGTCTTTCACAACAACCTCTTCTCATCTTTGTCTTAATAATTAATGCCTATGTAGCATTCGGAGGACTGAACGAGAACATTACACTTTTCTGCAAGTCACTTGCATCGTTCTACTGAATTAACCAAAATAAATATCAGATTACAGGATAAACGGAGTTGGGGATAAGCATCGGCTGAACATTTGTGCTTTGCCTATCATCATCAGCCAGAAGACGTTCACTGCTGAACGGAGGCCTACCTCAAGGCGGGGGGGGGGGGGGGGGGGGGGTTTGCCATAATCCCCACTCTTGGCAGGCGGCTTGTGGATCGCAGTGGTTCACCGATTAGTGAGAGGACGCTGCTGCCCTTCCTCCGGTGTCTGGCCGCAGTTTTAAGACGTACCCGGTTTGTGCTTTGCCTATACGCAAATTCCGAGCTGAATCTTCTAAATCCTTGCCACACATTACTAATCCGATGTGGACAGTTTATTTTCATTTTGGCTGCAAGTTCAAGGATGGTGACAGATCCTGTGAACCTTAATCATCAGACAATAAGAGTTATTTATGAATGGACGTTATGTGGGCCGCGCGGCCCATACTCAGGTTCACATGTATCTTGTACGTGTTGTGGTATAATAAATGGTAAAATGACCATCTTACTTCCAAATCTAAAATACTCCAGGCCGTAAAGGGAGCAGCACTTTAAGTAGTAGTTCACTTTAAGATGGAGTGACAAGAAGTTTCTCATAGTTGCTGGAAGCTATAAATGTATTCCAACGAGAAGTGTCGTAATGAAAAGATTTGATACAATGTAATAAACGGACGTAGGAAACATCTGTGTAACTTTTTTGCCTCTAAATCTCATAATTTATGGATATGCCGTTTTAGACTGGTTATACAGACGTTATTTTCATAACGTGGTAGGACGTTGTTATTTTTATAGGTATCTTCAAGACAACTACAAACTGCATCTGCAAAATGCGATGACTTTAAATCTTATGAGAAAACAACAGTTCTATTTGATGAAGGAGCCTTAAATGTTGGCTAGCTCCAAGATTATTAAAGTAGATTCGACATCACCATAACTTTTAGCCATCAAGAGAATCAAAAACCAAAGGTAATTCGTTTCTTTATGAAAATGTTTATGCAAAAGCAGTTGTTTTTCTCCTGCTTGTCCTAAAATATTGTTAAAAAATCGATGATCTACCTACATCATCAATTTTTTCTATTAGAAAAAAGTTATGAGAAAATTGACACATGTAACCTTTTGCTTCCAAGAAAATAGGCATACTAAGTTGACAGTTCTAAATATAATTTTCTATCCTTTTTCAATAACGTTTGTAAGAAAGAGAAACATTATATTCAATTTGTAAACTGTGATAAACCACAGATACCGGCGTAATGCTTAGATATACTTCTTGCTTGCTTGTAATAACTCTTCTTTATTCCAGTGCCCCATTTTATTCTTCTTAATGCCTACTGCTTCTATAATGCATGTAAGCCAATTTTCGGGTTCCACTCAAATTAAAATGTTTACTTGGAAGATAGGAAGAAGTAAATGAGATGAAATAAACATTTTCTATAGCTGTGATCTTTAAATCAAGGTGTTTTTGTTCTACTGAGTTTATTAATGCAAAACTTATGATTACATATGTACTTGAGGTTTTAAATTAACGGATATTATTTTAATTTACATCAATTACTGTAATTGTCCAAAATGCCACCAATCTCACATTGTGATATCATTAAAGATATACTCAAATGCCAATAGATAACATACATTAATCCATGTCCAATTATATAGTGGCGCCAAATAACCATGAAACATATAAACGTACTTCAAATGTCAAAGTTGCACGAAAATAATTTGACATAATCAACGGCTGACACGCTTAGCGCGATCCTTTACCTGTTCAGAGGCGCAGGCGCCGTTCAATTTGTAGCTTTGAGAGACGCCGCCACTTATGAACTGACCAGCATAACTTAGTACAGAAACTGCACAAAAATGTTTCACAGCTTTCAATCTTCAGGGGTCCAGATAAAATGGTTGGTTGTAATAGGGGTTTGTAAAGGTGAAATAATGCGTGGTAAAATTGGGTTCTTAACTTTGCGTGTAAACCAGGTACCTATTCTTGGGTAAGTGGATAGTTTTATGTTTCATTCAATTGGCTAGTTTTAGATAGAATGATTGGAGTTAATTATTTTTATATTAATTAACGATTTGTTTGGTTTGGTGTTATTAAACTGTGATTCAGATGAAGATGACAAAATTTTGAAGGTATTTTCAAATTATGTCTGCCTTCCTAAGAGAAGAAGAGAGAAGAGGTTTCGACTATCTCAATTATTTTAGTAAAAACATTCAGTTCCTTCCTGGTTGTATGGTTGTAAAACATGGTGAGGCAAATTGCATACCTAAAAGAGTCCTCAAAGTTCTAGATACTGTATATACATATGTAGTCTGCCAACCCACACTAGGCCAGCGTAGTGGACCTAACCCTTCTCATTCTGATAACAGCCCAGTATCAAAAAGTGGCACTATCGTCGGATATTATTGAATTCTTACTGAGAGTGAATTCTTACGATGCGCGCGCACACCGATAGATAAAAGCGACACCCTGAAGTTGACTGATAAATGTCTCTTAAATTTTCTTGGGAATTCATAGCTATATTCAAGGTAGTTATTGAAATAATTGTGCATCTGTAACACGGGTTTTATATCAGTGGTTATAAAAATAAAAAAGAAGTATAATTTCTTACGTGCGTACATAAGTACAGTAGTATATGACACTTTAACAAAATCTCTAAGCATTATATGTCCTGCTGAAGCGAAAATATACTGAGTATCTACATCATCAACCGACGTGTGCCCGTTAATTCACGTAAGGGAAGCCATTCACTCAACTGTTATTAGTAACCCAGTAATTTACCACTTATCATCGGTCGTTTTACCTCCTAGAACATTAGCCCCCGTGTGGACCACCATGCACGGTTCTGCGAAGTCTGTGCCTACCAGTACTAGTTATAAGGCGTTTTTTGATTGCTATGATAGAACATTACGTGTAGAGGCTCAGCTTGAGGGGGGAATGGCGTAAGGAGGAGACGATAATAACCCCCTTCTTCCAAATTAAGAATGCTTATAGAAGAAACCAAAAATAAAAATAATATTATATTACAATAAAAACAATGGTGGACTGATACCAAAACTCCCGTATCCGGAAAAATAAATAAGTAATAAAAATGTCATCTTATCGGTGTATCTTAGCTTTCTCCATTCTTTCCTTTTTGTATCCAAACGCTTCTCGTAGGTGTGGTAAGGGGACTGATGACTAGACCTGAATCAAGGATCAACTCTGGACAACAGTGCATATCTTCCTTGTGTACTCATAACATCTTACTGCAATTACCACTAGATTTGCCAAAATTATTAGTAGAGAGTATTTCGTCAAGAGACATCCACAGGCTCATATGACCTTTTGGAGCTGACCCCAGGCTTGGGAATTGATGAGTTGCACTTAACGTACAGAATAATATGTAGACCATAATTTACTTGTACTTTCAAGTACAGTCGGACTAACAAGTAACCATGAACACCAGATATTGATGAAGTTTCTTAAGATAATATTTTATGTAACATAATAAAATATCAGTAATATATTATGCAGTTCTACTATATTTATGTGAAATCCATCAAAATGATGTTTAAAACGATCATCAATCCAAACTTCATCTTTATATGGTGACCCTAGTAACTTGTCTCATTGTCCGACTGTACGTATACGTATCTTCCTTTTGTTTTCGAAGCGCAAATTCAACCTTTTTGCACAAAAAAGGTCCAAAAAGTTTTTATTCATCCAATTATAGTAAAATCTCAATAATAACACATTATCGAAGCTATTATGGAAACGTCTTCATAAATACATGATTATTTTTGCATTAAAATCGACTGAGATGCTTATCAGACTTGTTTTGTAAGATTGTGTTTCGAGACCTGACTTTACTCGTGTTTTTTTTTCCTTTACTTATCTTGTGTCTTTATATTTGTAAAAGTTTGCAGGATTTTCAAAAATATTACGATTTTTTTATGACAAAATGTAACTTTCAAGTGATTATATTTTGTGTATTGTTTCTAGGATCAAACAAGCTATCAAGTCTTTATAGCTTAGCTAAGTTTACCCTTGACCATCCGCAACCTCATGAGTGGTTACTCATTACTAATAAGTGATACCTGATGCATTGTCTTAAGGCTAAGTTGGAATAGCTTTCATTCCAATAGTTTGACTGGCTGTTTCTGCCATTCACCTAGACCAATACTACTTGATCTTTATAAAGAAATTCATCTTAAAATCCAAATCCATATCCAGGAATGGCCTTGTTCCTGTTTCACAATACCCTGTAACTAACAAATTACCGTAAAATTTTACACCTTTGAGTAAAGCTCTATTATTTTATAATTCGCGTTGGTGTAACGATAAAAATATGCATCCGCTGTTTCGCCTTAAATATTAAGTTAAAGCGTTTAAAATAATTACAGGACAATTTAGTTAAAGTGGTGTTCCATTGTTTCGACATTGCGACAGATTAAAAACTTTGCATTTTCGTAGAATTATTTCTTGTTTCTTGCCAGATTAACTGTACGTGTATATTTTTCTTATTGTCAGAAGTAAATTAAGTTATTAGGAGGTATATACACAGGTGCGTTAGCTTTTGCGATTATGATTTGATAATAACAGATATCGCTACCACATTACATTCGAAATGGAAACGATTGATAATATTAATACATATGTATAAATAAACAATAAAACTGGAAGACCACAAAAAATCAATATACGTTTAGATAATTAGTTATATAATCACGACTCTTTTAATTTGGGCACAATTTAAAAAGTTTGTTATGTATAAAATCAAATCAAAATGTATCGTTGGCTGTGCGCATTTTTTTAGTCCGCGACAAATTACATGTAAGCACCAATATTTATATCTATAACAGTTTATTTTTGTTCAACACAATAACTTCAAAAAAAAAGTATTGAAAAAAAATAAAAAACCAACGCATTAAAGAAACAAGAGCTTAACTTATAAAGAGTTGATCGGAGGTATCGCAAAAATTGCGTTTCTCGCGACCAAAGCCGCTCGTTGGAATGTCATTAAATTTTACGACCTATTTGTGAGGCGGCAGAACTGCAGTCAAGTTAGCCTGTATACAGCTTGTACGCAAATATGCTCTACTTAACAAACGTACGGTTGGTGCAAAAAGTTTAATTAAAATTTATGGATACGACGGTATTCGCGCAGATTTTTAATCACTTTAGTTTAGTAAACAATATTTATTTTGTATTGATTTTTTAATGAAAAAGTACAACCAGAAAATTCTAATATCTAATATTTTGATTCATAGATAGCCGACTCGCTACGACAAACGCACTCATATCTTGCTACGATCGCTCACACCGGGGTTTAACTGATATAAGATGCGTTATTATCATGGCTTCGAATGAGGCTCCAGGTTTCGGCAAGACTAATAAAATATAAAATAATGTAGGACATAGTTCCAATTAGGTTGTCAGTGATAAAATTAACATAAATCACGATATGAAACCTGTGCATTTATTCCGAGAATCTAAAAACCGTATATCTACTCATGTTCTCGAAGAATCTGCTATGATTATATCAGCTACATTATTGATTTTCTATTATAGATCTGCCTGGTTACCTACTGCAGTAGAAACTATATCTACATATACCATTTCATCCTTCTATTCAAGGTATCCGGGGTGCAAGGAAGGAGCCTCCACGAGTGACGAAACCTGAGTTCGTCTGGCGCACTCGGGTAATAACTTCAGCATGAGCGATTCCCATGTGATAGCTTATGGTGACTCGACAAAAGAATAAGATCCTTCTATGCAGAAGACAGATACATATAACTCAGTCTAAAAATGTCGTGGAGTAAATGTGAAGCGATTATTACAATAAACAATGGACTAGGATAAACTAATTTCATTGACAGAATGCCTTAAAATCGATTAAAACAGAAGAAGGAAAAGTCATTGAGGTGAGTGCACTAGTTTCATTTGATGTAACCTTTGAACTAGCTCTAAAATTGGAAGCAGAAGGAATTATATTATGCTAGAAATGAATAAAGTAAATGTAAACATTATTTAAGAAATCTTAATAAAAAGAATTTATGTAAAATATTTCACAATTTTCCAACAAAAGTATGTAATGCTCTTTAAGCTGCAAACAGAGACTCTGTCAAGTGACATAAAGTCGCTGCGAAAGATTTTCTATCGTGTCTTCTTTGCGTCACGTTTTACATTTTTTCTTTGGTTCTTCATGAAATACTTAAGTTTTAAATTTATCATTGCTTAGTTTAGCATTTCACCACAAAAAGACATAGTAATATTGTTTATATTTATATTTAAGTTTCCTAAAGCCACATAAAAAAACATAATTAGACACAAAATATCCAAATTCTGTACTCCATGTCCTCCGAAAGTAAACCGGGCTTAAACAAGCTTTAAGCCTGGCATCCATTAAAAGCTATTACATATAAATGTGTCGCATATATTAGTTTTTGAAGTTAATGCCCAACGAACGTACACTATATTTAAAATGCGATTACTCACGGAAATCCTTTAAAACGAATGATATGCAATGAAGCAAATATTTATCATTTACGCGGAACGCCCAGTTGTTGCAATCAATTTATTTCATTACCGCCTGTGCCTACTTTGGTAGTGAGTTATGACGTCATTATAAAACAGTTGTATTTAAGTTTAGCAATAGTACTGTGTGTTGTTTAGTTGATTTAAATGCAGGAGGATTTGAGTTCAAACCCAGCTCGCACCTATGGCTTTTCGTAATCATGTGCGGATCAGAATTTGATTATCACTTGCGTTAACGGTTAAGAAAAACGTCGTGATGAAACCTGCACACCGCAGAGGGCTTCATAAAGTTCTCGATGGTGAGTGTAGTCCACCAACCCCCATAAAGCCAGCGTGGTGGATTAAGACGTAACCCTTCTCATTCCGAGAAGAGGCCCTTGCCCAACAGTGGGACGGATGGGTTGAATTTATAATAGTGCCGTAGGTGTGTCAAAATTGTCAAAAAGTGTAAAAATAATAGATAGTGGTTTGTGTAATAGTATTAAAATTACTTTCAATTGCATTGCAATTGCATTGCACCTACAAAAGGATTAATCGACATATTGTACTGAGGACTACTTATTATAGATTTCATATCAAAAGAAGAATATGTGCAGTATCAAGTCTTGAAATGTGGCCTTGTTAGCCAAGATTCCCACAAATGTAAACAATATAATTTGCAAAGAACCTTTTGCCGCTAGCTAAAAACTAATTTGGACTCATCCTCGCAATAACTCTTGGATTTGTGGCACGAAAAAACAAACAATTACTTTTTACTCCCCCTAATTAAGTATTAAGTACAAATTATGACTCGAGCATTTTCAAATTAAGAACGCACTTACATCAAGAGTCCAGTGACAAGTTTTAATTGGGTGGCAACCTTGAGAAATGCTCGCCTTGAGTTTATTATTTTAAATTGAATGATCTTATTGTTTGTTCTTATTGTTGTTGGAGATTTTGAATGGTCATTCTGCAGATAATAAGGATGTTTTGCATAACAGTGTGTTGATGTTCATAGTATAGTTGGGGCTTATCCTATCCTATCCTATCCTATCCTACTAATATTATAAATGCGAAAGTTTGTGAGGATGGATGGATCTTTGTAACTCTTTCACGCCAGAACGGCTGAACGGATCTGAATGAAACTTGACACAAAGATAGATTATAGTCTGGAATAGCATATAGGCGACTTTTTATCCCGGTAAAATGCACGGATTCGTAATCCACGCAGGCGAAGCCGCGAGCGGAAGCTAGTAATTATATATACGATACATGTCAATACAATTGGAGAGACCACCGCCGTTGAAAAACAAAAGAACACAAGAATATTACAATTAATGTGAGCAGCCGTGAATGTAAACTTTACTTAAAACAATAATTATATAGAATAAATCTGCGTGTGACAAGTTTTTTATAGAATTTTAGAGAAGAAGAAGACTGCCATTGGTCTTGAGGTCGCAAGCGTGACTGCCTAAGCATAAGGTTCTGGATTCGATTCCCGGGTCGAGCAGTGTTGTTGGTTTTTTTTTGTATTTATATTCTCATTAGCATTACAGGGTCTAGAAATGTGCCTAGCACATGAGACTCAATAACGGCATCGGCGAAATGTGGGTGTACCTACGCACACTTCTGCCTAACCCTTCGGGGAATACAGGCCTGATGCTGTTATGTGTCGTATTTGGTTTTTTTTTTTAAGTTAAAAAATATTTCTGTTATTCCTTTTTTCATTTTCATAAACACGTGATACAAGACTCTTTTTTAATTCACGTCAACTGTAATCAAAACAAAATTAAAAACGAAAGAAAATGATACAACGCTACTCTATTTACACTCTGTACTGTTACATAAACAATGCAAAAATTTCTTGGAGCCCGTTTACCTTTGAAAGCATTTAACAAAAACTAGACTTGTCTCATGCGGTAACAGGCGCTGACAGAGTAGTTCATCGTCCATCCGCAACATTGTTGCATCGTGTTTTATGAAGTGTGCGGTAATAGAGAACTAAGAATCTTTATGGAGAAAAAAACATGTAAACATTGTTGACGGACTTCTACCGATGGAATTAATGGCGTTAATTGGTAGATTTCTTACTAATTTGTCGGATGGTATGGGGAAAATGAGTGTAAGATCGGCCGTTTCTTAGTAAAGTTGTAACTCTTTTGCTTGACTTCTCGTTAAGGTTGGAAGGTTGAAATGTGGCGTTTAAAGGGGAAGCAACACTATCTACACTATGCACCTTTCCACGAGTTATACGCATCTGCTTGTGAGTTAAATATTTTATTTTATATTATACGAGTCATTGGCCTAGTGGTCAGATGCGCGGCTGCTGAGCGTGAAGTGTTAGGTTCGATTCCTAGGTCTAGCAAGTTGCTTTTATGAGATTCTCGGTAACAGTCCACTGTTTGGAGTTGTGCCCAGTGGAGGTGAGGGAGTGGAAAAGAGCCCTCTCCCTAGATGGGACTTACTAGCAGCATGAGCTAAATACGGGTTTACAATTTTTCCTCTGCCTACCTGGTCGTAGTATTGTATATTATATTGAATATCATTGACATTGCTGTTAACGGTGAAAGAAAAAATCCTGACGAATCCTGCACACCACATTCAATAAATTTTAATGGTGTGTGTACTCCGTCAATTCGCACCAAGCCTTCTTACACCTTCTCACACTGAAAAGAAGCTCGTGCCTTGGAGTGGGACAATAAATTGATTTATTATTTATAACCATCTCAAATTAAATCCACTTGTTGTATCTAATCTGATTACGGTTTCAATAACATCTATCGCAAAATCTTTTAACGGTCCCCAGAATAAAAAAATGTACGTGTCCAAATTTGGTTTATGTATGTACTCCTATGACATCAATCGCATCTATAAATGTAGATTCTGTATACATTTACACTCATTATGGTGTATATCTATGAGTTCAGATTGCAGATTTATGTGTGCCCCTATTAATTTCCTTTTGGATTTAAAGGCTCAAACGATTCGGAATTTATTACACATATAATATCGTAAGCGTCAAGTTTAACATCAAGTTTAAGGTAACAACGTCAAGTGTGAAAATATCGCAATTTTCTGTCAAAATCTGGATGATTATTGATTTTCTGTTTTGGTATTCCGTTCATTCCTGCTTAAGAATTTGCTCAAATGAAGCTCTATATATAATTGCTTTCAATTTTTACTGATGCAGTTGTAAAAGAATTAATAATACTGATGATTGTAATCAAGAAATTTATGAAATCAAAACTACTATTATTTATAGTGGATTATTTTTATCTAAGCCCTGTAAGGTCACTATTATTTTAAAATGTACTGGATTTAATTATCATATAGGTAATAACGATACTACAACTTTAATTGATTATATAAAAATACAAGTGGCTGGAACACACGCCTTAACCAAGGAACACACACATTCGGAATATCACAAACGTATTGCCGCTACTTTAAAATGATTCCGAAATCTGTAGCTTATATAAAATACAGGATTCACCTGCCAATAACATTTCTTTGTCCCGTAGACGTTGCACGAGAAAAAGTACAATTTACATCAGTTCATCGAATCGGAGCTATAGGATTACCGCAATAACAAAAAACATATAAACAAAAAAACAATGAAATATCAACTTTATCCCAAAGTAATAGTGTTGCAGCAAATTTTGGTGATGGTAATATAAATTTGCAAAAGCATAACATTGATGAATTTCCAACCGTTTTAGGAACAGTCGAAACTGACATAAACATGAAGCAGAATTAACATTTCAAATAACAAGACTTTGTTGTCAACCAAAAATGAGAAAAACGTCTGAATAAAATCAACCTGCTTCACAAAAGTTGCATTTCGTATTCTCGAAGAAAAAAATATTAGCCTTGTTCCGAATGAAAAACTGTTCAAAAATCAAAAACTGATTCGATGCTTCCTTTTTGTTGGCTGTTGTGAATTCGATTGGTTTGTTTTATGATAATTTAACAAGCCTTTTGCTAAATTATCATACACGGGTATTCTTAAGATCAATATTTGTCCACGTAAGTCAGTATAATACATATTTGCTAATACTTAACATAAAGACTTTGTATAGAACTCTTCGCTTTTCATTAATGTCATTAAGAATAATTTTACTATTATTGTGGTAAGAGGTGAGGGTTTTAACATCTTTGTCGGCACTAATATCGGTATTATTATGTGACCAAATATTCTATAGTTAGTACCTTAATTGTTTGATAGATGATAATAATGTTGGACAGGTTTGGAATACATGATGATTGAAATAATAAATAAACTACATCAAATACAGCATAAGCTATTATGAAATTAATTCATAACGAAAATTAATATTGTGATGACGAATGTTTCGGTAAAAAGAAAAACATTTCGGTCCTTGCATTGCTGCAGATGAAACCAACACGTGACCAAACATAATACAATACTTTGTTGTTATTTATGACACTTATTACGACGCATGGTTTAAGAATGGTCAATAAGCTAAATATAACTATTGAAATTGTTTAATTATGTTCAATCTGTGATAGAACACGAATTTAACAAAATAAATAAAAAAGTTGACACATTCCCTTTCATAATTTTAGGACAAAACATTTTATTAGAATGGTCCCAGAATGTCCCCTGAAAAACCCTTTGACATGCCAGTGTTTTACTCATATTGGAAGTGGGTACAAAAATGTTTCGAACTTCTGATAAAATTTAAAAAGAATTCTCGTTTAACGTTTTAAAATAAAATAGAAGTGTCCGATATTAAGATATTTTATAGAATTTAAAGTATTTGTTACTTAATTAATCCATATCCTGTTTCATATTTCTAATAAAATTCTAATATTTGTACGTCTTCAATGGCATAACATGTTAGCTCTAACGTATATTAACACCATTGCATGCATAACACTGTATTGTAATTTACACATGTTACAGCAAATAAATATATCTTTATCTTTATCTTAGAACATCAGTTTTGTATTCCTTTATATCTTTCTCTAGAGTGATTTCGCTTTATGTCATGTGATTTTCATAAAACCCATTAAATAACATTAAAGTATTCAGTCACAATGATAAGTATTTACTAAATCGAATAAAACAATTTCCATTAAAAAGTTAATGTTCTAAGCAAAGCTCTTTTTGCTTTGAAATAGGCCGGAAATCTCGAACCATACGTAAACAAAAGTTATAAATAGAAATAAAATATTCCACCAAAATAGCAAAATATTTGAAAACACTTTTAATGTAAATGAGGATGTGAACTTAAAATTCGTGCAAAAATGAATAATGTTTAATATTTCGCTTAACGCACTTTCCCGTTATAGATATAACGTTACAATATGGTCGAGTCGTTAATAAAACTACGTTCTTTACCGTATTATACTCTTTTTTTATTTTTTTCATTTATCCTATCCTATCCTATCCTACTTCCTATCCTATCCTATCCTACTAAAATTATAAATGTGAAAGTTTGTGAGGAGGGATGGATGGATGGATCTTTGTTAATCTTTCACGCCAGAACGGTTAAATGGATCCGGATGAAATTTGGCACAGAGATAGATTATAGTCTGGAATAGCATATAGGCTTTTTATCCCGGAAAAATCTACGGGTTCGTAAACCACGCAGGCGAAGCCGCGCGCGGAAGCTAGTTTTTTATACATATATAAAATTCCAATTTGCGTGTTCGTAATTCTTTTCCTTTTAAACGGCTTGATCGATATTGATGATTTATTTTGTACTTATGGTGTCACCTGGATGGTTTTTAGTTATAGTTGGACCTCGACATCAGGTCCACCTACCGGAGGTGGACCTGATGTCGATGTCCAGAAAAGGGTCCGCTAGTATATTTTTAAACTTTATCTAGTTTTCCGATACCAAAACAGTCATGATAAATGAAAATAAAAGTTTGTGTATCAGCTTTGTTTTATCCGTCCGTCCGTTTTAGTCTAATGTATGTTTATGTATGTTCTTTGTTACCTCTAAATAATACACTTAAATATAATAATAGTTTAATAATTTGTGGTTTTCATTTTAAATATAAATCTACTATTTTAAAATCGACTTATAAATCTAAACAGCTCACGCTCTTGTCTCGATGCACATTTGACATTGTCCTAATTGTTCAGCCTCACCCGTGACATTGTAACACATTTGTAAGTAACTACTCATCTTCATACGATATCATCTCACAGGTACAAATTATCTACATCCTTTCAGCCCACATTTATTTGCATCGGACTGTCCATTGTAAAGGTGCAAGTTTAATTCTTACGCGTTCAATTTTCGACGTGAACCCACTCCTATTAAAAACATATCTAGGTTTCTGTATCATAATGCTAGTAATTATGATAAAATACAGAAAACCATTTTTCTATTTACCTGTGTTTCTGTGAAACTGATTAAACCTATATCATGCTATTTTCTTCTGTGTAGTTCTGAATAAAAGTAGGTCATCATCTCGAAACGACACCATTTTAGAACAAAGAAAAGTCGAAAATTATTTTTAATGGCGCATGCGCTTGAGGTGATTAGAATTTACATAACATTTAACAATTCAATTAATATACAAACACACTGATTTTATAACTAAGACACGGATGGAGTAGACGGAAAAGAATTCCTTAATCACACGCCCACTCATTACGACGATTACGGCAAATTAATCTCAAATAATTTGACCATAAATATGCACAAAACTAAACGAGGCATGGCCACGATGCACATTTGACATTGTCCTAATTGTGGAGCCTCAACCATGACATTGTAACACATTCAGTATAAAGTGTCCGTAAAATATTCACAACGCGCATCGCCTTGGCGCATCGGTAATATTACATAACAAGCTGTGCATCCTGGCTTTGTGCGGATGCAATTTAGTCCGATCAAGACAAAGAAGAAAAAAGATATAATTCTATTTAAATTTAAGAGAGTATCTGTGAGGTATTATTATAACTATTACTGCATGTCTTAATATTGCAAAAGGTACCTTTCAAAGGTGTCCTCAAACCTTGGTACTTTTAGTATTCTTCATTGATTACTTTTCGTTAGCGTCCAAGAGATTTCGAATATTTAGTGTTGCCATATTCGATATAGTTTTTATGACAAAACAAGAGTAAACAACCGCTTAATTAGCCTAGTAGTCCTAAGGATATAATTATGGACTGTCGAATAGTAGTCTGGGTAAGTAAGTAAGTACTCTAGTATCCTGGGTTCGATTGAATCAGAGAAAATGTAATTCAGTTATTCTGTATCAACATTTTCAGTAACAGTCTTGAGTTTGGTAATATGTTTACCTTTGGCTAACTTTGGCTAGTCGTCTAAACATCAGGTGTGATGCTATTTTGTGTTAGAAATAATCTTAAAGTTGGTAACACAGTAAGTTTTTTCCACAGATGTCACAATTACGAAGGGATTACTACAGTTCTTTGGGTCAAGGGCTATCGATTAATGATCACTGTACTGACCTTTAAGCCCTACGTTTTACTGTTGGACGTGACACCAAGCGAATGCAGATTAATATTGAAAACACTTCAACCAGCCTGCAAAGATCGATGTTTAGTGGAACCCGCAGCGCGCTGGTCCTATTAAACCCAATTTTATTATTGCGATAGACATTAGTGGTCCATTAAAGCAGAAATATCCTTCAAACCATTTCTTTAAGTAGAGGTGTACCTTACCTTAATTCACCGTTACGGTTCATAAAATTATTAAACTGTGTTAAATCTCTGAAGCAAACACATCGTTTATTTCTTAAATAGGCCTTATTTTGTCTGGTAGGTACCATTATTTAAACAGCTTTGTCATTTCTTTAACCGGTTGTTCAATATATGCCTAATACATTTTTTTTAATTATCTCCTCAACACCTTAAGTGTTAAATATGATTAACAATTAATTCACGAATTTTAATCCTTCCTAGAACAAAACAAAAAACGGTCAAAAATCTAATTACTTAACTGGTTTTTGTCCTAAATAAATATCTATTTTTGCGTACTTCAATCATTTCCGACTTTGAAGAGTTTTAATATACGTCAGTATTAATTACCTTTTCAATGTCAGATCTCAACATTAATTAAATATTGTAAGGGGTTAAGGTGAGCTTGGAGCTTCTTCTAACGTATTTAGATTGGCATGGCAAGGGCCATTGTCCTGACTCTGTAATGAAAATTAAAGGAAATGTAAATATTTTCAACTAAAAATATCCATTCTGGCGACCGCGGATATAGCAAGCTCAGTCAGCGTTGAGTGTTCTAGTGTTTGTCAACGCGGCTGTTGAGGTTCCCGTGATGGATTCTAAGGTCTGTGTTATTCAAAAGTGTGACTTCTGAATGCTTATAGACTGTTCCTGTTCGCGCGGTGGTTGAGAGATCGACTGCTGCGCTTCGTGTCGCGGGTTCGAGTCCTGCACGGAACAAATATTTGTATGACCTATATAGTTATGATACTTGTTCCGGTAGCCTAATTACGTAAAAAAGCGACAGCAAGGCGACAGCCACGCGACAGCAATCTCACTGTCAGCTAATACATTACATATGACATAAAAATTACGTTTGATATGACGACATGACGATCTATGCCTGTCGCTACATCGGTAATTAGGCTGCGAGTCTGGGTCATGTGAATATTTTTGTTTGTAAACGCACCTACGATATAGGAAGTATTCCTGGTGTGGGGAAACGTTTTTTTGTTAAAATCTTTATTGTCCAGTCTACATTTACAGGCTGACATGATGAGAATTATAGAGTTGTAACCTATTTAGATTCTCTTCTCGGCCTCTAATTTTGGCTAAAGGCCGAAAAATCATAAGATAGAGACCGGAACGACCTACACTATTATTGTAAACACATATCATAACAGTTCATAATTTTTTTAAATTTAGTTTCACATTTTCAAGGTTTATTTAATTTCCTTGATCTGCGGATTAACCTAAATGTTTGCGCCGTGAATATCATTGATATTGCGGCCAAAATTTATATGTTTTCAAACTAAAAATGGACGAAAAGGTTATTTATTTTAATGCGTTTCGTTTTAGCAATAACCTCATTTCAAGTGCATGGATTTAATGTTACCACTTATATGGAAACTTCAATACCGTTAATTTTATTGTTCGTTTTATTGATGTGTTTTTAATCAACTGTCTGAGATAATAATTGTTTTATAAGGGTTGTGGAGGTCAGACATCACTCCTTGTTCAACAGATACCTGCTTTATGATGAATGATGGACCTCCTCGCAGTTAGTGAAATCAAACTGTACATCACCTGCTTCCTTCTTTAAGATTGTAGAATCTATCTGCCTAGCTTTTTCCCCAACTACATTGGGGTCGGCTTCCAATCTAACTGGTTGCGACTGAATATGCTGTCACGCGTAACGATTGCCGTAGGTCTTTGTATGACACCCGGGACCAACTGCTTAACATGCTTTCCGAGGCACGGAGGGGTCTCGATATATGAAAAATGGTCACCCATCCAAGGACTGACCGCTTCAAGCCATGCTTAACCTTAAGCTATGTAGCTACGAGTAAACAAGTGCACCATTCCTACTATGTTATAGGACTACAGTTCAGGAAAATATTTTGAGAAAACTTGCACGTACAGTAACAAATCCTTACGCATCTAAATCATGTGCCCTGAAAATGTAACTAAGGCCCGTAATAATGAACTAATCCCAAGGGACGATATCGATCTTCATCAAGACACAGGAGGCGCCCCGCGGCGAGAAACATTAGATGTTCTATTGTCTACATTGTGTTACTCGACGAATATTAAATTTCAACTAATCAACTCTTTTTCGTATTCTTCTGACGATATCCATATAGAAAGAAACAGAAGGGACATGAAGCAAGTCGTCGTTTAGTATTCAATACCACAAACAATAGAGAAAATACGAGTATTGCAAATTAAAAAAAAAACCTTCTCTCATCGATAGTATTCGATCAAATATTTATGTAATTGAAATATATGATCAAAAATCTGCCATAAATACAGAAATAGAGAAAATACGACACAAGGATTTCCGCGGTCCAGGATCGATAATTTAACAGCCATATTTTAACAAATTAGTACTTATTGACTATCGATCGGTTAAAAGAACGGAAACTAAGGAAGTAATTATAAAACTACTACCAAACGGAGATGTTAAACTGTGAGTAAAAATGTTAACCGTTATCATTGTATGGTGATTTATTTAAATTTATTCAATATAATCCTACTGAATTAATGAAACGGTTACAATTGTCGAATAATAACTATTAAATGCCTTTATATTTTTAGTCTTTCCCCAGAAGTTTAAGTCTATAATAGGTGATAATATTTTTTGTAATACTAATTATAGGCCCGTAATCATTGTATTCTGTCGGAATAACAATATAAAATTCTATAAAATAAATTAAAAAAAATGTTTTTATATGAATGATGATAATTATTTGTTTTTATATGATAAAAAAAACGTGTTTTGTTTTTCGTCAAAATTTTTACCGTTCAACATTATCACAAGAAAAATATGATGTAGGTGGCGCGGATTAAAAAAAATTATTATCAATATATATGTTGTTGAAAATATTTTAGTTTTTTTTTTGTGAACTTCTGCGACCCACTATCCGAATATAGTACTATAATAGAATAGAATCTCGGCTTGGTCATGCGGGTGTGGCCAGACTACCAACTAGACGGCAACCTTCGACCGACCTTAGCTCTTTTATCACCCACATGACAAAGCGAATCTTCCGCAAATGCAGTTCCGACTTTGACGTGACTATTTTTAGTAGAAGGACGAAGTATGAGATACGTTTTTTTTTTTTTGTTTTTTTAGATAAGCATTGTTAAACCTTTTTGGTGGTATTAAGTTTTTTTCATGATGTTTTTTAACAAAACTATGTGTTTCATTATAATGATGGTTAGGCGGTAGATAATTTCGAATTTTAAAATGGCGTGACTGCTGAATATGATGTCCTGGGTTCAATTCTCGGGTCGGGCAAAGTGTTATTGGGTAAATAAATTCTGAGTATTGCCGAAATGTGACTGCATAATACTACACCTCTGTATTATATTTCGGGGATACAGGCGTGATGATATTATATTACATTTTTTATAAAATATTTTACACATTTTTACGCAATATTTATCACATCTAAGAAAAAGACCACACAACATAAAAAAAGAATTGTCATAAAAGAGTTATAAAACCATACAACACTAAAAAATACCTAAAAGATTATTTGTATTGCCGTAAAATATTCATAACAACAATAATATGACAAATATGGCATTCCTCCCACTCCTCGAAAACCTTCGCCGTAACGTACGGAGGCCAACGATCTATTGTGGAAGTTTACCGGTAACTGATAACGAAATACATACATTAGCGTCACACCTGGGTACGCCGAAAACTTAGGCCGAGAGATACGGTCGTGTACAAATTTAATTACGCCGCTTACGACACAAGTGGGTCAAAAGTCGTTGATGAGAGTTTGTGTTTCGAATAGAATAGAATAGTTTAGTTAGTGGAATTGGTCCTAAGATCCTCATGGGATAAGGTAGATCAATCGATCTGCAAGGTTAAACAGCGGTTGTTGCGGTCAGTCCTTGGATGAGTGCCGTTATTCACATATCGAGACTCCTCCGTGCCTCAGAAAGCATGTTAAGTAATTCGCAGAGCAAAAAAAGTTGAATTTGAAATTGGCTTCCAGTCTAACCATCGAGTTTCTGTGTTTCCCAGTAATTGCGCGGCGGTGGTTAGATGGCAGTTGCTTCGTGTAAAATATTAATATTCAGCTGGTTAGACCAGGAACCGACCCCAATGTTGGGAAAAGGCTAGATGATGAACAAACTTAGGGAGGCTCATGAGCAGCCAAGAAACACTAATTTAGTAGAAGTGAAATAATAAATCAACTGCATTATCATCACCATAACATATAGAGCAAGATGTGTTCCACTAAGTCGTGCACTTGACCAACTCTAATTGATAAGTGTGTCATGTTAATTTTATGAGAAGGACCATGCTTTATTATTTCTTAAGGATATTCCTATAAACATGTTACTAATACAGTATGATAAATGATTTCTTTTTTATTTATATATGATGATAATTTAAGAATGAGAAATAGCGTAATAAGAGATCGCTGCGGTCTGAAAGAAGATTGTAGTGACAAAGATAGAGAAAAGTAAGCTTCGTTGGTTTGGTCATGTAGAGAGGATGGATGAAAGGCGATTAACGAAAGGGATCTATAACGCAGTTGTTAGTGGAAACGACAGAAGGGGACGCCCTAGAAGAACATATACCTTACTGAGGATGACCTTCAAAAATGTACCCACAACCGGCGTTCATATATGAAACAATGCATGAATGCAGATGAAGCAAAAAGGTTATTTATGTAAGAATCGTGGCACGTTGCGTTCTGTAGTCTCTCTCTCTAAAAATCATTAGACACCATATCCAATATACGTATTACCAAAGGCGAAACTAGAAAAAAAAAAGACTTTGACCTTACCCCATTATTATAACATATAAATCAAGAACATTACCTTAGTGATTTAACATTATTCAACATACTAAGAGGAAACACTATGAAATTACATTAGAAATAAGATCACGTAACGTACAAGGAATAAATTTGAATTGTAAAACGTCAATATCATTGATTCTGTTGTTTTTAGTCATTTACATATTTCATCGTTTTGAACGGACATCTTAACACTTGAAGATTTGAAAACAAAGTGTCTTTTAGTCACAATAAATGACCGCTAGCAAGGCAAAGGCTTACGATGATTACACTGTTTATAAAAATCTCATCTCTCATCTCAGAAATGAATAATAAAAAAAAGTATTTTTTGTCAAAATGTTTTTTTTTATACCAAGTTATAAAAAAATACCCTATAGGTCACATATTCCATATGTCTTTCTATTAGAGCACCCCATGAAAGAAAATATTCTTAAAAACTAACGTCCAATAAACGTTATAAGTTGTATTGTACTGTACCATTGAGTTTCATAAAAATAAAAATGAATGACTTCTGACTTTTATTTTATTTTATTAGGTTTTATCATTAAATGTGTCTATAAACCAAATACCTTAATTAGTCATTTTGTCGCAGTTCATATTACAAAAGCGTTGTCACCTTATCGCAATGTATGCGATAGATGACATTGCATAGCAATATTTCGATAATGCTATGGTTATCGCTAACGACAGGTGGTTCCGCGACTCTAATCGTTATCTGGCGAGGTTGCGGCGAACCTGACAATGAATTTGTTAGTAGTGATGTGTTTTATTCAGGCGTTGATGTCGATATATTTTCTTAGTGTTACTAACTTATGTGATAAGCAAGTGTTAAATATATTTTGAGTACGTTGCTTGTTTGAACTTGTTAATTCATATCTTCAAATTTTTCTCTTCCCAGTCAACCGATGTTCTAAACACGTAATGAAATAATTTAATTTTTCAATCCATTTACCTAATGAATTCAATACAGAAATAAAAAATACATATTTGTATGATTACTTAAATACTTCCGAGTATTTTATCTTCTTATTATTGAACACGTATATCACTATTGTAAAATAATAAATGGTAATAAATATATTCAAAATCAGTGCCTAACATCTAGTACTTTAAATTTATTATTATTAAAAGCCTATGCTGTCCCAGTCCTGGGCAAAAGCCTCCCTCCCTTTTCTCCAACTTTTTAAATACTTAAAGAGTAACACAGTCCATAATATCATCGTCCATCGATAAGTTACAATTTCGTCGCGCCTCTATAACAATATAGGGGTCAGGCCTTCAAACATGCGAAGGAGGGCCGATACAAATCATAGAGCACTTAAATATCCTTATGTTAATCATCAACCATGTAGTGAGTGCACGCACTTTGACACGTGCATATATAAATTATATTTTAATATATATATAATTATATTATATTTTATATATGTAGTGTAGTCCTAGACCTATATTCGACAGATATAAACCACGGTGTTAACTAAAAATCTTCAGATAATTGTTTGTTTTTGACAAAATGTGTCGTGTTATATTTGTGATATTTATTTTTTGTGTCAATTATGGATTGTGTTTTATCAATCGTAAGTATATTTTTTTTATAAATTCAAATATAAATAGTTTTGTCAGTAGTTAATTTACATCAATTAAAAATAATTATTTTTTATTAATTATTTAATTTTATAATATTACAGTAATTCAATAAATTTGATTGATTTATTATGCATACATATTGAATTACAATTTTAAACAAAAATAAATAATAATCGAATAATATTTGATAAAAGTTTGACAATGACATTTGTAAAAATATAGATAAAGTATATACATTCTTCAAAAGGCTTCATATCCTGTAACACTATTTATAATGATATGAAATTTTAACTAAAATAATTATCAATAAAATGGGACTATTTTTTTTTTGCTTAATATTGTATATACCCATTAAAGAACTCTTTCATAACTAGTATGGAGACACGATTATTTTATACCGTATCGTTTAATCCAAAATCTTAATAACTCTACGCATAACTAACTTTATTTACTGTGTCATAGATTTTGTAAACGATACGTTATTATTAATTATGTTACAAAAATACGCCAAATTATTTTTATTTAAGTTCTAAATAAATCTTCATTAGTATTTTATAACTTATCAACCAAAACTATATATTCATAATAACAATACTTTAAAAATATACACTCCATAAATAAATAATCAAAGAAATAAACAGACAATAATTTTTAAAATGTGTTATTTAAAAAAGAATAGGCACATAAAATACGTATGAATCTCCGCAAATAAATTAATAATAAAATAAAAAAGCCGCATAATGACGTAATTCATCACAAAATTTTATTCCGCATAAGGGAATATGATTTATTAGCAAAGCAAAGATAATTACTTACGATTGTCACAACTACAAACAAACATAATATTATATAACTACTGCTAATCTATTTTGGATGTATAAAACTCGTTATAACAATATTATGACGAAGCAACCTTGTCTGAGATAAATAATAACAAAAGGCGTCCATGACCGAGGCTGTGACCCACAGACCCGCAATCTATATATAGCCTTATGTAGCCTATTACGAAATAATCGGCTATATTTAGCCTTAACAATAAAATTATAAAGAAAACAAATGAATCGGTAGCTTATCTGATCTTGAATTTTGTTTATATTGCGTTGAGATGTGAGTAATCGTGAGTGTCAAACAACATTTTCGGATTACTGCTTTATTTTTATAAATGTATAAATAGAGTTTTATTAATCGGTTTCAGTGTTACTTCGATAGTTTCATTATCTTATAGGTAGGTCCATGTGTTGATTTTATTTTATAGGAGCCCCTTTTTTATTAGTTTACCACATTCTGGATCATCGACATCATCATCATCACTGCTTGACTTCGGCCTCCCCCAAGCATCGGCACACATACATATTTTGGATATTTTTTATTAATCTTAACTTAAAAATTCAGTATATTAAGTGGGTACATATGATATATAAGACCAGTATGTAAAATAACATTTACGCCACTGTTTACCTGTGGTATATCTTCCTCGCTGTAGGATAATAAAGAAAAACGCAATATTTTTTCCTCACATTCAAATTTTTTGTCTTAAGTCGGAAACGCTTGGCAGAAAGTATAACTGTTGTTTGTAACTGCCTCCGCTTTTAAAATGTATTTTATCATTCTCTTTCTCATTCTATTCTCTCTCTATTTCTCATTCTACATACTTTTTTTATGCTTTTATTTAATCTGTAGATCTATCCGCCTTTTGGAAAGGAATCGCGATAGTAATAATGATCTACACTTCACTCGATTTTCAAATACATACAAACAATTGAATTCCTGAATACCCTCATTGGTCGCTAGCGCGGCTGCTGGGCATGAAGTCCTAGGTTCCCATGTCGGCCAAATTGTAATTGATATTTTTTGAAATTCTCAGTAATAGCCCAGAGTTTGAACTTATAACCCCTATTACATGGGACTTAATAACAGCATCGGCAATATATGCGTGTACAAAAAGTTCACCTCTGCCTAACCCTCCGGGGAATACCGGCGTGATGCTATGCTATGTATATCAATTGTTTATGTATAAACAATTGAATGTCTTCTTTTCAGTGGCTGACGTAGAATGCGGTATAGACATAGCCCGCAGCGGTCGGATAGTGGGCGGTGTGGATAGCCTGCCAGCAGAGTTCCCCTGGGCTGCCAGTGTGTGGAGACAAGGGGCGCACCAGTGTGGAGCCACAGTGTTGAGTGATAGGTGGCTGTTGACTGCCGGACATTGTGTTTGCAGGTAATGAGGTTGTAATTGATTGTTCAGACCGTTTATTTTGGGACAGAAATTGAGTGATCGATTGCTGCGCTGTGTTGTGGGTTCGATTTCTACTGGGAACATAGTACAGACAGATTTTTAGTTGTTCCGGTTTTAATTGTATGTGCACGTAAATTTTTGTATTTATAAATACGGCATTACACCTAGCGTGGGGTAACGTTTTAAAAAGATAACATAAAAAAAATTAAATGATTTTGATGCACATTCATTGAAAGATCAACAAATTTATGCTAATTAAACTAAGCGAATCATTCAGAATTTTATTTATTTTATTTTTAAATTCTAAATTAAAGTTGTTTTGTATATTCTTGAATTCAGCGTGTTCCACGAGTTCTACAAATCCAAGCAGCTCTCGGTTGTTGTCGGATACACGGACATATCAACCAAGGATGAAAACGAACCAGTCTCTAGAATAATACCTCATCCGGAATATAAGTGAGTAAAGCTCTTCTCCTTACGTGAGTTACTTAGAGTGGTAAAGATCTTCAGAAACATACGTGACAGGAATAATAATGAGACCGATAAAATTTGTGTTTCTAATAATTATTCGATCTTCAAAATCTCTTCTTGAGAATCAATATTTGTATTAATATTCGCCCAGGAGTGATTAATTCACTGTATGTAGCAAAGAGTATATGAGCTAAGAATATGTGAGAATATTACATTCATTCAGATTTTTTGATATTTGTTTGATGATCAATTATTAAAGTCTTTGGCAAAGTATCTTTAATTTAACTTGATATAATAAACTTGATGCATGAAATTAGACTAAGAGGGCCAAGAATAAAAACTTACATAAACATATCATAAAATTAAATGTATTGTTGTACATTTTTATTGTGGCACTTACAATCAAAATTATTTTAATCGTTTTATTCCATTTAGTATTCATGAAATTTTCTTGAATGAGTCTTTCGTTTCAAACGAATTAAGTCTCCCTTTAAGTGCTGCGTGAGCTTAAATAAGTTTATTATACCTAATTTTAGGATTTTATTATTCTATGATTTATTTAGTTACTCTGTGACAAATATTTTGTGCACAAATACGTTTTTTTTGAAAACCTTTCGTAATGTTCTTTTTTTTACAAATTCAAATTTTAATTATATTTTTCCAGATGTAGCAGAAAATCCAATGACGTAGCTCTCCTTAAGACCGCAAGGCAACTGCGGTGGTCAACTGGACTACAACCAGCCTGTCTGCCCAACTCTCCGACCCAAGACTTCAGTGGAACATCTGCAACTGTTGCTGGATGGGGTTTCACTAATGAGGATAGAGAGAAAGGTGAGAAAAGCCACAAATAAAATGATGTCGTTAGAGAGGCCTAAAAAATTATATGAACGGGTTTTCATTACATGTGATTGCTATATGGTGTTCCGCCAAAGAATATCATTATAATCCCTGTTTTCACTCTAAAGTGCGACAGAAGCCAGAAAGTCATCAACATTCTACCTACGACGACGACACGGTTGGCGCAGTGGCCAAGCGATTAGCTTGCTGCGCTATGTGTCGCGGGTTCGATCCCCGCACGGAACAAATATTTGTATGATCTACAGATAGTTGTTTCGGGTCTGGTTGTGGGTGCATGTGAGATGTATGTTTGTAAACTGTACCCACGATACAGGAGAAATCCTAGTGTGGGGCAACGTTATAAAAATATATATATATATATATATTATTAACAATATGAAAATTCCACATCACAAACTTAATGATTCCATCATTATCTTCATAAGGTCGTTTGTTGTACTGATTATGGAAGATGTTCTTGATCAGTTGAATGTTAATACTAAACGGTATTTTTATAGGTGCTAGACCTAACATTCTTCAGAAGACAGAAGTGGTAGTCGTAACTAACGACGAATGCAACAACTGGTACAAGTCTCAAGGGAGCAAAGTGAAGATCATACCAACGCAGATGTGCGCTGGCCACGAGGTTGGAGGACGAGATTCTTGCTGGGTGAGTATTAGTGTATATACTATAACATACACGTTTATTATACTAATAATTCTATGTGAGAGCAACCTCTTCAATTCATATCATACATTTAAACCAATTTTTGTAATGAAAAAATATTGCAGCAAAGTATCTCACATTTAATTTTTAAAATGAGTTTTGCCACAGCGTGCTAAAGTTTCATTTCAATTTTTGTATCAAAACTTAAATTATAAGTAACAGTATGACTATATAACTTTAATATTTTCATCACCAGTCTTATACCAAAATCCAAATTAATTAATAGTTTCTCATGTTAACAGGCTGACAGCGGCGGTCCTCTCATGGTCAGGGGTGACAAACGCCACGTCATGGTTGTAGGTGTTGTCTCCACCGGCAGTGGATGCGCAAGACCGAAGATGCCAGGAGTATACACCAGGATATCTAGATTTACTGATTGGATAGTCAACAGTGTGAATGGTGATAAGGCAAGAGCTGGACTGAATTGGTATCCAGATTTCAATAGTTTCTTCGGATGATGTTACCAACTACATACATACGTGGATATGGTCTAGCAAAATAATGTTGATCTAAAACACAGTAGCTGAATAATGCCAAAAGCGCTTCGAATTGTTATTGTTAAATCCAATGCTCTTTAGAATAAGGCTGATATCAAATTTATTATTTAGAACCAAAAAGAATTAATTTTGAAAGAATATGCTACTGTGTACTTGAACTTTTGTTATTGCCCACTTTAAACGGTAACATTTGTTACCGTTTACCCGTAAAGAGGACTATAGGAGAAATCGTGATTTTTTAAAATATAAGTATATTTGTAAAGTTAATCCTGTTTAATGGATCCAAGATTATTAGAATAATACTAACATTTAAGTTGTAGATTTAAATACGTCCATTTTATTTTAGTAAAGTGGCTGTGGATTGTGTATCTATTAAGAAAAAATCTTACTATAGTTATTTTTATTTAGTGGAAAGTGTTGAAAAGATTGTTCAGTTAGCAATGGTGGTATCGAGTCAGACTGTCCAGTACCTCTATTATGAGTTTTTCACTATTTACTTTCATAGTAAATGTAAATTTTTATGCAAGCGATTTTAGTTCTTAACTTGGCTGTATTAGGGATTAGAGTTGCTAACATGACATCTCTATAATATCGTAAATAGTAAATCAAAACTTAACTATGACACATATGTCACATAAGCGACTCTAATCCCTAATGTAACCAAGTTAAGAACTAAAATCGCTATCATGAAAATTTACTTTACTATGATAGTAAATAGTTAAAAAACTCGTAATAGAGGTACAGGCTAGGTCCAATGATGTCATGTTTCGTCACTCATGAAGGCTCTTATCTTGCACTCCTTTCTGCTTTAATTCAGGTTGAACAATCTATTAAACTTCTGCTATAGTAATAATTAGTTAGTTAATTTTGATAACCACATCGCTACCTTTAGTTTTATATACGTATGTAACTTGTGATCGTTATAAATAATGTATTTACTTCCACGGACGCAGACTGTCTGCAGAAGTTAGTTTTTCTGTTGAATACATTTACACTATTTTAAGGGTCAGTTGTAGGAACTGTAAAAATAAATGTAACACGTTAACTCAGTTAGGTGCGTTTATTGAGAAAATAATATTAATTAATAATGTGTTTACTAATGTCAAAGAAATCACTGTGATATTATTATATAAGAAAATTAAGCAAATAATCAACCATTAAAATATAAAATAACATTAAATAACCATTTCTTTTTGTTCACAAAACTTCTGAAACTCCCTTTTACTATCCTCAATTACAGATTGCAGTTCTTTTCCAGAAAATTCTTCCACATCGTCTTTTAGTGAGTTTAATGCATCTTCTATTGCTAATTTAGCTTCTGTGAGTAAATGCATATTATCCTCAACCTTACTGCCAGTAGTACTTTCATAAGCGTTTTTGAACTTCATAACTAAAGCAGAATGTAGTTCATGCTGTAAAACACTATTAAACAAACTTAGTCTTGCATTACCTGGATCTAAAGTCTTCGTTATAGCTATGAGTTCTCGGCACATTTTAATTTTCTTCTCCAAAATTTCTTTGGACGTATAATCTTGATGTCTTCCATACACTTGTACTAATGAATGTTTTAACGAATACATATGATAATGATTAGGATGCAAAAGCGAAGACAATCGCCAGAGGAGATTCTCCAAAACTGTCACAGAACCACCCATCATGAGAACGTTTTCCACGTCTTCTCCCATTTGTGATATAACCATATTTACTTGTGAATTGCTTACTTTGACTGAACATTGGTTGCAAGCCCAATCTGATTCGTCATCTAAAGGATCTTCTGGTAGATGTATTCCATCGCAAGGTTTAGTTCCATCACCTAAACATTTCATCGCACTTAAATAAGTGCCGAGTTCAGTTGGATCACTGCATCTTGGACATTTACATGCAAAGTACTTTGTGTCTTTTAAGTGTTGCCTTCTAGCTTGAGTCCCCCATAAAGCGTGACTGTACGTTGTAGATATGTGATTATCTTTAAATATTGGTACTACGGCTTTTATTGTTATTGTATACAAATCCGACCAGTCTTTAGGCGAAAGTGAAAAAGTTGTGTATTTAATATTCGGGGTACAACTGTGTTCAATTTTGCACGTGACTGCATACAAAGCACTAAGTTCAGCTCCATGTGGTAGACGAATCTCTAAAACGTTTGTGTCGATAATTCCACATATTTTATGTAATACTTCTTGAGTTAAATCAACAGATTTTTTTATTTTCTCATCAAGCTTGTTAATGAAGTTATTAATCAGGTACTCTACAATAAATTCGTTCGCCTCGCTGAAATTAAAAAGAGGAAATTCATTTAATTATGTTAACATTATTTGAAATTGGAATATCTGTCTTGAACTTATTATTTACTTAGTTTGCAGCGTTAGTAGCTATCGTTGGTAGCGCGCTTTTGAAGGTTTAAATTCTCTAGCTATTTTGTTTATCATTATCATTTTTAGGCACTTTTTAGTTTAATCTGACGGGGCCTATCATTCTCATCTCTAGGACTTATTTAGTTTATTCTGATGTAGAACATACTTACTCATAAGCTTCAGTGCCTGGTGTCCGACATTCCATATGTGACTGTAAATCCATCAACTGCTTCCAACCTTCAGGGTCTGTCTTCTGTAGCAGTGCACATCTCAACGGCATCAGAGCATCATGCCTGAAAATTGTTGTTTGTGTCGATCAAATGTAAAAATCAAACATGCCAATGAGATTAATTTTAAAATTAGATAGGATATGAGATAATATCCCATCTATATTTGATGAGAGGAATATGCAATTCTTTTTCATAAGATTTTTCCTTGCTTTGTTATTTATACTTAAATGTTATTTTATTTAAATTTCGTTTTATAAATACCTGTAATAATCAGCCATATTATTCACCACACACTCAGGCCTCATGCTAAGGATGGCACACTCAGCACCATGATGCCTCGGATCTTTTAGCCCTGGACAGTTGCCTGAACAAACAGGCCAGCCGCATCTGCCAACATAGTTTAAGAAACCCGTTAGCATTTTTAACAACATAGTCAAAATAAAATAGCAATAGAGAGACTGCCTCATTGTTCTAGTGTTCGCAAGCAGATTTCTGAGCGTGAGGCTCTGGACAAAGTGTTATTGGGTTTATCTGTCTGGAAATTCTTAGTAGAAGCACGAAGTCTGGAACTGGTAATCGGCCATAGGCTCGCCCCCTATTACATGGGACTTAATAACTCTTGCGGTAATACAGACGTGATCCTATGTTGTATGTTAAATAGTATTATCATCGCGTCGATTTATCTGCATCATAATTGCCATGAAATGAGCCACCTCTTGCAGCATCTTAAAGTATATAGTCCCGCCAAGCCGTACCTACCACAGTTACAACTTGCGAACTATATAGTTGGTATAGTATTTTATATACATATGTCGGAGGAATATATTACTAAAAATACTTTGTTAAAACTTAATTTTAATTTATTTTTAGTAAGGAATCGATATCCCGCATATGAAATCAACAATCAACTCGATTTCGACCTCTTCCTCCGACATATGATATATTTATGGAATCCTCTCAGGTATGTAGGTTTTTGCCATGTTTTCCTTCGGAGTTAATACGAGTGTATGATATGTGACCCGTGTTTTTAAAACCAGAAATGCGAGCCTGATTCGAACTAAACCGTCCTGCAAGACAAGCGTTCCACATCCATCGCTATCTTACCACAGCTTTGTATACAACTACAATTATGAATTTATTCATTTTACTCTATTCATAGTAGCATACTGCTAGATCTTAAGATTCACCCTCGAATACAGAACCAGATGAAATATTTACCCAGCACATCTTTCACCAGCATCGGTAAAAACTGGTTCATAGCAGCCGACACAAGGCATAATTATTTCTGGATCCGGCGTGGCTCTGGGTCCAAAAACCAAAGGCCTTTCAGTCAGAACCAAATCTCCTGGATTCAGGTCTCGGGATGCGATGACATATCTACCGAAGTCATCTGATGAATCGACCTGGAATTGTAAAAAAATGTAACTTTTATTCTAGATGTTTTCTAGCTTTAAGTTTCTTTGATCCATACATCCAGTCACCACATGATTAATTAAAAATAACATATTCTCCACCAATAGGGTTATATTCAAATAAAATATCATATCTTCATACCAGTACCTACCGCCATCTGTTAACAAATACATTGTATTATTTCCTAGCGACATCTTTGACCAGCGAAACGAAATTAAGAATAAGAGGCAGGTAGCAGAGAGTTATCAACCAATCCGATGGATGTCGTGTTTTACAGACACTGTTGGTCTAAAACAATACTAGTATATAGATACTACATTTGACGTAACTAAATTTAACTGAGTAAGAGATAATAGAATACAATAAACCTACAAAGAAGTCCCTTAATCTAACTGAATAATAATTAAAACTCAAAGGGATTTAATTTTGAAGGGCCGACGGTTATTTTTATTTTCAATATTTAAGCCCTTACGATAAAACTTCTTTCGCTGTGGTTATTTCTCGGAGAAATAGTAACAACCAACCTGGGCTCAGCGTACCTATATATGCATATCTTGGTAATTAGAATATTCAATCAGGTATTTTTAAGCTCCCTTATGAACGATGAAATAGAAAGCTAGACAATGATGACACACCATTCTGTTTTGGAAAGGAAAGGAGGAATTAAAGATAATAATAACACTTACAATTTTGTACGCTAAACCACTGACACCGTTTTCCTGTTCCATATTTCTGGAAAAAAAAAGTATTTCCAGATATGAATAGGTATCATCGTAGATACTATCATAATCACACTTTATGTGAATTTTGTTAAATATTTAAATATCGTGTATTTTTTGAACACTTAAATATAGATACTATAACAGAAAAAAAATCACTATATTTGTGAAAGCAAAATTATAGTATTTCCATATAGAATGAGACAGTTGAAAATTCAATATACTTATTTTGTATCATATTTTTTTTTAGGATAATATTTACTTGTCTACATAATTTACTCTGAACTACTTAACAGATACGGGCAGTAAGAAATGAATTAATTGTTCTCTAACTATTCGAAACACAATCACTCAAGTCGGAGTCTATTTTAGTCCCAAGCCGTCTTTAGTGGATGTCGTTAGATCGGTATTAAATAACTAACTCCTAGACACATACTGTTTATTTGTGTCTAATTATTCATCCTTTAATAGCTTCAGAAATAAATTTTGTATCATAAGTACGAGTAGACAGTTTTCGCAAGTATGGTTATGCTGCTATATGCTGCATAACAGTTGCATCGTTTTCTTGAAAGCTTTTATTTTACGTTTCATCATTTCCTCAAGATATGTATATAGTATTTAATGTTTCGACATCCTTTTATTTAAAATATTGGTTAAAATTAAATTATACTCACGTTATATCTTCACTCCTTATTCTTTTATTTTCTTAGCAGCCAAATTCAAAAAGAACTCCATTTATTTTTGAAATTCCCATTAAGCAATTTTTCCTCAAAAATTATAGAACGTAGGTAGATTATTTCTGTACAAAATATTAAAAACAATGGTAGGTGTCAATTATTTAAAAGAAATTGTATTCTACTTGATAAACACCTGGTGTATATAAAAAATGTTCTCCACTGTTGGTTTATGTATCTAATTCATATTAAAGAAAAAAATTGGATCGTCTTTAATTACTGAAATCCAAGGCGACGCACGGGCAACTGTCGCTCGGTCTTCGGAGGACTGAGTGCAGCTTTCTATTGTGTAACTCATGGAAATGCGACCGAACTAAAAAAAAACCGTTCGATTTACTGACGAAGAAGCATTTTGTCACCTATTGTTTTGTATTAATATAGAAAAGATATAATGAACAATAAATTAGTATTCTGTTTTTACTATGATGCAAAAACCAATAAAGTATACAGTGCGGTGATTTGAGACTGGGCAGTTTCCTTAACCGTTGCAGCTAAGAAATTATTTTGACCTCCATTTAAAAAATAATGAGAATTAAAGTCATTGTAAAAAAGGGTTATATCCCATTTTAAACGAAGACCTAATAATGTTCAATACTAATTATACATACATGTCTAAACATGTAACCCATTTTGCCCTATTTCAGTCTTTCACTCGGAGTAAAGAGGCTGCTGGCTCTATAAGGGAGCCAAGAATAGTATCCTAAACTTTATTCAAGAACTGGTAAGAAAATAAAACTTATTACTAATACACTTAGATGTCTATTCTAGGATGTATAAAAAAGTGTAATTGTCCATAGATTAAAAATTTATTCAAATAACCAATTTCTTTTGTTTGCAAAACTTTTCAAATTGTCTTTTACTGTCCTCAATTACAGATTGAAGTTTTTTCCCAGATATTTCTTCCATATCATCTTTTAGAGCATTTAATGCATCTTCTACAGCGAGTTTAGCTTCAGCAAGCAAGGGTTTGAAATCTTCCACTTTCTTTGCATTAGCATTTTCATTCATTCTGAATTTCATAACTAAAGCAGAATGTAGTTCATGCTGTAAAACACTATTATACAAACTAAGCCTAGCATTTCCTGGATCTAACGTCTTCGTTATACCTATGAGATCTCTGCACATTTTAATTTTCTTGTCCAAAATTTCTTGTGACGTGTAACCTTGCTGTCTTCCATACAATTGTACTAATGAATGCTTTAAAGAATACAAATGATAATGGTTAGGATGTAGAAATGTAGACAATCTGCAGAGGAGATTCTCCAAAACTGTCACAGAACCACCCATCATGAGAACGTTTTCTACTTCTTCTCCCATTTGTGATATAACCATGTTTATTTGTGAATTGCTTACTTTAACTGAACATTTGTTGCAAGCCCAATCTGTTTCGTCATCTAAAGGATCTTCAGGTAAATGTATTCCATCGCAAGGTTTGGTTCCATCACCCAAACATTTCATTGCACTTAGGTAAGTACCTAGTTCAGTTGGATCACTGCATCTTGGACATTTGCATGAAAAGTACTTTGTGTCTTTTAAGTGTTGTCTTCTGGCTTGAGTCCCCCATAAAGCGTGACTGTACATCGTCGATATGTGGTTACCTTTAACTATTGGAACAACGGCTTTTAATGTTATTTTAAACAAATCTTTTCTGTCTTTTGGTGAGAGGTTGAAAGTATGCTTCGTGTTCGGGATACAACTGTGTTCCATTTTGCAAGTATCAGCATACAAAGCATTGAGCTCAGCACCTTGTGGAAGACGAATCTCTAAAGCATTTGTATCGATAATTCCACATATTCTATGGAGTAATTCGGGAGTGACATCATGTGACTTTTTTAATTTTTCATCCAGTTTATCAATAAAGTTGTTTATAAGATATTCCACGATAAATTCATTGGCTTCACTGAAATGAATAAGAAAAAATAAAGTATTTAATTTAATGTACATCTAAAATCTTTCTAAAACTAGCTAACGTAAAGCATCTCAGCAATAAAGTATTGTGGCACAATTCGGAAGTGGCATGAGATGCATATTTATACCATAATGAACGGCAATATGGTCCTCTTCATAGGAGAATATCATTTAGTTTACTGTAAAAATTTAGGCATTAAGTTATTAACGTACTCATAAGCTTCAGTGCCTGGTGTCCGACATTCCATATGCGACTGCATTTCCAGCAACTTCTTCCAACCTTCAGGGTCTGTCGTCTGAAGGAGCACGCACCTTAATGGCAGCAGAGCATCATGCCTGGAAATCAAAAAGATCTTATTAGTTTCTGACCTTAGTACCACATTAATGAAATGTCAATTATTTGTAATTATAATTTTACCTGTAATAATCAGCCATATCATTAACCACGCACTCGGGCCTTAGGCTGAGTATAGCACACTCTGCACCATGATGCCTCTGATCCTTTAGACCGGGACAGTTCCCCGAACAAACAGGCCAGCCGCATCTGTAAGCATCGAACACTTGATAGTACCTAAACTTGAAACCACAAATTGATTAAGGTAACAAACTAACCGCGAAGAATCGCTTTGATAAGTCAGTCTATTCAATACCGTAGCCTTCCCGCAAGATTGTCTATAACACTAGTCGTCAAGTTCAGTTAAAGGGCTATAAAAAGATAAAAGTGCCTGGCAACTTACTTAGCACATCTTTCTCCAGCTTCAGTTAAGACGGGCTTGTAACAGCCAACGCAAGGCATAACTGCTTCCGGGTCTGGCATCCCCTTGGGTCCGAAGACAAGTGGCCTTTCAGTCAGGACCAAATCTCCTGGACTCAAGTCTCGGGAGGCGACAAGGTACCTGCCAAGGTCTTCAGATGTGTGGGCCTGTATGAAAAATGGAGAGTTCACAAATGTACAGACTGCAACCGTTGTGTCTGAGGTTACTTTCATCAACAAGATTTTTACTAGTCAGACTGGGTCTACCGTCATGAAGGCCATTTGATACTTGTTGTAAGTTGTATTTCCTCAGGCAACTAACAATTTCTTGCAACCACTTACTTAATTACAAAGGATATTATGTACTATAATGTATGCATTAAATTGCATGTTTAAGTTTGTAATCCTTTAACTACTAGTTGGTGGATATTCCACAAGGACAGTCTAATCTAAGGACGTAATAATATTATGTCTTGAAATATTTTCGGTTTTCAATACACAGGGGCTAATGTTTCATAAGAACATGTCTCTTTTATATGAAGTAGTCGTCAACGTAAATGACGTAAAATACGTGATTCAAGATTGATCAATAAAGATGAGAAGAGGCCACTAGGCTAGAAACAATAACATTCAATAAAAATTGAAGTAAATACTCAATTTGAGTCATTTTTATTTTCTTGGAATTAACATTAATCTAAAAAAACATTTCACATTTTCGTACCAGTACCGTGTTGCCAGCGTAAAAAAGACGAGATTAATGCAAGAGAATTGGCAGCAACATCTTTTTATATCAATAACAATATACCGTGATCACCAATCAGTTTGCCAATCGTGGACAATTCATTACGGCTATGTTGACCAGTAGATAACGAGTTGATATGATGATGATGATGATGAATGAAGATGATGTCGATGACCGCCATCTAGTAACAGTAGAATTGCATTATTAAGTAGTGCTATTCTGAACGACGACACCAACAGAGCCAAGAGTGGGAGGCATGGATAACAGAAAGTACGCGGATAGATCGAGAGATGTCATGATTTACAATATTCTTCCTTACGATTAATAAGTGTTGGTATTATAGTTGCCTATCTAACTTTTAAAACTTATCATTATTGAAGGTCTTAGTAATATAAAATAACAAGCAGGTAGGTTAAAAAAAAAAGTAATATAGTTCTATGAAAATTCTCTGATAATTTCTGTTGTAAATTACGATTCATGATGCTTTTAGTTACTTACCACATATGCCAAATCGTTGCCATCATTTTCTTGCTCCATCTTTCTGCAGAGCAAACGATATTCTATTAATAAAGAAAACACAGTGTTGGTTGATACGTAATACGGTAAAAAAAAATCATTCAATTTAACATTTCGTAGAAATTAAAACTTTTATACACATAGGTACATATATTTCTAAACTTGTAACTAATAAAAAAACTTAGCTAGTAGAATTAGTAAATTGTACGTAAGAAGTATTGAAATAATATAAAAAACTACTAGAGGAATGATAATAATGAAATATTTATAAAGAAAAAGATAAAAGTCTGCAAGTAAAGATTCTACTAAGAAGAAACTTATTAGAAAATAAATATATTGGCAATGAATGATGCAAAGTAATCGACACTTGACAATTTGGCAACCCTCACTCAGGTTAGGTGTTCATCTATGTCAAGGTAGCAATCCGTAGAGCATTGATCTGTATTTATTTTATCGTGATCTCCTACCTTACTACATATAATTAACTATGCAATCACATAAACAATATTCATTTCTTGTACGTAAAATCGAGTTGATCACAAATTAATAGATTTAAAAAACTATCCGTCCATATTTTTAATTTTAATAAAAAATTGTATCTAATCATTAGCGAAGAGCCCGTTTTCTGTAATATGACCTCTGAGCTTTGCATTTTGCCAACAATAAAAGCATCACTTACTGTTTTTATCCCCAGAATAAGCAGTTCTCTACACAATAAGGTTGCTGCAAACGTTGCCAAAAATACAAATTACTCTGCGATCGTTGACATAATTTCTATCCAATCACATTGCATAATCACAACACAATATACAAGTATCATTATTAATTTAATTATTGTTGTTTTTGGCACTCTACCAGACACGATGGCATCAACCAATATGTCTTCTTAACTATCCAAATGATGTTCAATTGCACTTATTGCGTTGATCTTAACGCGTTCATAATTCAGTCTGAAAATGTGACTGTCATTAATATCTATTTTGATAGTGTTAATAAAACGAAAATATCTTGCAGTAAGAAACAAGCCGACGAAATTACTGTCCACATTGAATGGTAACTCTTTAAAGATCCATTTACATTTTTACAAAAGGATTAATAAAAGTAAGTACGTAATGCAGAAACATTTAATAAATTATCGAATTATTTAAATTGTTCGCTCACTGTTAAGTTTTGCAGCAACAAATTTCATTAAACAACACCGAAAATAATATGTGTGTAATATATATGTTTTAGTTGATGAGTAATAATCCTTGAGTTAACTCATATGAGTCTAGCAGAAGGTTTACAATTTTATCAAGTGACAATCATAGAAAAGATATTATTATCAATAAACACAGTCCAAAAATCTCAAATAGTTTAGATTCCAGAGGCAGAATTTCTAATACACGAACATTAAATTGCGCAATTTAATCTCAATTTGCGCAGAACTCGTCCAACAGCAACACGAGCTTTCATCATAAAACATGACATTAATACGAGTGCAATAAATTTCCTCATATATTCAGTTTGTCCAAACATAAATTATATTTGGCACATACTGCACTTTTCCATGGAGCGAACGTTAAACTGGGTCACTATGGTCTATTTTTGGTCCATATCTGATAAACGTTTGGCTTCTAAGAAAACATCTTTCGCATTCTTTAAGATTTCCGTATACATTGCTTAATGTAAATCATTAGTATTTCTACGATATTTGTTTCTTACGAGTTGAATAAAATTGCAAGCTTCCGCTTCTTTTGCAGAATAACCTACTGTGTGCGTTAACAAATGAAAATCAAGGTCACTACTGTCGTTTGTATATTGCTTTTAAGATTCCAATGGAACATGATACGACACGTCACAAATGGCGATGTGATCTGAAAATTCTATCAACAAAATGTTTAGTATAACTAAATACATCTAGGGATGTCTTTATTTAGAGTAGATAAAACAGAAAGTCGTCAAATAGTTCATATTAAAATGCTTTTGAAATTAAAAATTAAAATCTATTTCGCAACTTTTAAGACTATACTCGAAGCTATCAACGTGACCTTCAAAACTGAAACTGAGCTAAAATTATCATCAATGGATGGAATTCGTTCAGAATAACCAATATCATGTGTATTGATTGCGTTGAATCCATTGTTATCAAAGCATAGAAATGGAGATTCTGTTTTAATCCTAACCCTATTTATAGTGTAACGTGACGTAAGATTGGCAGCAGATCGAGGAGACCTAGACACAAATCTAATTCTTAGAAATTAGTATTTAAAATTATTACTATCTTTTCTAGCTTCGGACTGTTCAGTAGCTAATGTCGCCTTAGACTTGATAATCGTTTTGCTTTTATAGTATGAGATATCTCTTTGGAAGATTAAATTAGGAAGATTTAGTATAATCTTTATACACTGTCAATTTTTTTTCTTTAGTATGTGGTTATATATTGTGTATTTTTTCGCGTTTAAAATTATTTTGATCGTTCAGACCTTCATAATTAGATAAAATTATACTTACATTTTTTCACTTATATTTTTCAATGTCGCGTTTGCAATACAATGTTTTGATAAGCACTCCAAATTACTTTTTCTTTGAATAAGCCACAAATTGAGAAACTCTGTTTCCCGATAACTGGAAAGTTTCAAACGGGCTGCGCACGGGCAACTGGCGCTCGTTCTATGTATGACTGAATATATCTTTCTATTGCGCAACACTCGGATATGTGAATGAACTAAAAAAAAAAACATTCTACGACACATGAACTATTTATTCAATCAATGATTTGTTTTATTTAAGACTAGGTAGAGTTTGCAGTGCTTAATGAAGATTCAAGTATAGTAGTGATGAAAAGATCTTAATAATTAAATATTTTCCTAAAGTGAAATTTTATTTTTCTTACCTTCCGTTTAATTCACTTAATCAAAATATGTATTCAAAATCATCATATTTTAAAGCCATTATATTTTGACACTCATGAACTAAAGAACAAGTTTATGAAGTCATTCGATATTTTCAAAAGTTACACCAACTTTCCAACTCCAAAATAAAAATCGAATTAAGCTACAACTAAATATTTTGAAACATATAATCATTTATTTTTCACCTACGTTGAATACGTCTACCCACAGTACCGTACCGGTTGAAAAGCTTGCATATTATGAAGCCAAGTCTACGCTCTGCCAAATTTCTTTTCTATCCTAAGTAAGGCTGATTGTACACATTTATATGTTCACTCTTATTGTATCTTAAGCAATTATTTACGAGTAAATTGAATCAAAATATATAATTTCAATATTATTTTCATAATAATTTGATGACACGGTTGGCGCAGTGGTTGAGAGATCGACTGCTGCGCTACGTGTCGCGGGTTCGATTTCAGTACCAAACAAATATTTGTATGATCTACAGATAGTTGTTTCGGGTCTGGGTCTTTGTGTCTGTGAATATATGTGTTTGTAAACGCACCCACGATACAGCAATTATTCCCAGTGTGTGACAGGTATAAAAAAAATCTTTAGAGCAAAAAAAATCTTGTGTCCCTCCGAGCTTTTCAAGTTAAAAGTAAATATATGTAGAATTAAAGTGTCTTTCAGTAATTGGGAGATGGCGGTCAGGTGTTAGTTGCTCCGTGTAAAATACTGATATCAGCCGCAACCAGTTATACTGGAAGCCGACCCCAGCCGACAACTGCTGCGATAAGCTTGGTCTGATCTTCTTCTCCTGCATTGTGTTCGGTTTCTCAAATACGTATGGTTTACTATTGACATCTTATCTTTTTTTATAGGTTGTTGAACAATGAATAAACCTTCTTTCTATTTATTTTTTGTAGTATTTTATTGGATAACATATTTTTTATTTGGCTTGATTGATGAAAATGTCCATTTGCTTTGGCCATTCTAAGCCTAAAAAGACAGAAGCTGGAAAAGTTTGTTTGAGCCAGGAAACTACATACATAAAAACTGGTTGTTGACTTTACCCTACAGGGATTTCAGCCTGGAATTTAGTACAGAGATAGAATTTATTCTGGATTAGAACTGAGGATACTTTTCATGTCGGAATTTCGGAAATCAAAACTGTTTACGCGGCTGGATACACGGCTTTGCTTTAAAACTAGGAGCTGAAAATAATACATTCGTTTATTGAATAACAAAGTTTATTGTTATGGGTTATGAAAAAAGAAAAGATAGTACAAACTTCACAAGTATCGAATAAAATTGGATTAGAAATTAATTTCATTTATTTTTCAATTCTGTATGATATTTATTGGTTTAAAAGCAATTCCAACTTAGAAGCATTGGCAAATTTTTCGGTACTGCAACATTACTAGTATAGTACCTTTGTACTAAAAGGCATAATATTAGCAAGCCACATTAATACCCTAGTGCATTGGCACTGCTCCCAAATCTTTAGTCTTGTTAATTATGCATGTCTATTTAGAACGAGTATTGTGTTTGATACCAAGAGGAGCGGCCGTGCGCTACGGCCCAATAAGCAGTGCCCTAAGATACAGCAGTTGAAGCGCGAAATGCCATCGTGCGAGGTGTGCCAACAACCCGCCAACCAGATCTGTGGAGGGTGCAAACTTGTCTACTACTGCTCTAGACCTCACCAGAAGCTAGGATGGAGAGAAGGCCACAAATTCAAATGTTGTGCCTTCAAAATCCAATATTCAGACACCTTAGGACGACACGTAGTCGCAACGAGAGACATAAAACAAGGTGAAATGATCCTTAAAGAAAAACCTGCTGTCATAGGACCGAGGATCACTTGCCCAACAGTCTGCTTGACGTGTGGCAAAAACCTGAACCCGAGGGATTTCGTCGCTAAATGGGACTATTATAAATGTTCAAAGTGCAACTGGCCCATGTGTGGCCCTGAATGTGAAAATTCTGAGGTTCACAAACCGGAGTGCAATGCAATGACCGATAGGAAATATAAATGTGACATAAAATACCAAGGAACCAATAAGGTTCAAGCTGCTTACTGTGTTATATCTCCACTTAGAGTGTTATTGATGAATTATTCAAATCCACTTCAGTATGAAAATATAATGAATCTGGAATCACATTTAGAGGACAGGATAGACACCCCTCTGTACACAGTTTTAAGGGCTAATTTAGTGACGTTCATAGTTCAAGTGCTTGGATTGCCGTTCGATGAAGAAACGATTCTGAAGGTCGCGTCTATATTTGATACCAACGCCTTTGATGTGCGGTCACCAGATGGTTCTACGAGATTGCGAGCTATTTATTTGACAGCCTCAATGATGGATCATAGTTGTAGGCCTAATACGCGGCATATATTTTTGGGTGATGATTTCCACTTGGCTGTAATAGCAACAGTTCCAATTGCCAAGGGTGACCAGATCACAGCAACGTATACTCAATCGTTTTGGGGTACTTTGGACAGGCGAAAGCATCTGCAGACGAATAAGTTCTTTGATTGTGAATGCGACAGATGTAAAGATCCAACAGAATTTGGTACTCATCTAGGAAATATTTATTGTTCTGTTTGCAACAACGCATTTGGACAAAATACTGAATGGCGTGGGGCTATGATGGTTTCAACAAATCCACTAGACGAAACTGCGTCATGGAAATGTGAGAGATGTGACCATTTTATTTTAAGCAAGCAGATGGTTTGGGGTAATAACGCATTGAAACAAGATCTTCAGAAGTTGAATAAGAATAATCCAAACGAGTTTGAAGATTTCATTCAGAAGTATAGCCAGACGTTGCATCCCAGCAACCATTTGGTGGTGCAAGCCAAGTTGGCATTGGTACAAATATATGGGAACTACAAAGGATATAGTTTAACAGGTATAAATGTGTTTGTTAAACTTAGAAATAGATTGAGTGATTGGTGTAACATTACTGTGCATGTGGTCTTAACCTCAATTAGAACGGAGTGCTAATAACGTTAGTGAAATAAGTGCCAAAAATACATTACGACGAAAATGGTAGGTCTAACATTTGTGTTATAGCTCAGCGCAATGCCTAACAACTAAAGTACTAAACTAAAAAAAGCACTAAAAAACTAAAGTACAGGCTACCACAATATTTATTTCTGACTAATTATGACGGAGATAGCGTGACGAACTAGACACATTTGGAAAAGACTGGTTACTTTGGCACAAAACGAAACGGCCTGGAAATTAAAGGGGGAGGCCTTTGCCCATCAATGGGATGTGACAGGCTAACAATAACAGTAACAGTAATAATGACAACCACAGACGATTGTGAATTAAACAATTAACTATGGTCCTTCCAAAAAACTCACTTATCCCTTCCCTAAAAATTGAATCCAGGTCGTTACTAACAGCTGATATTGCGACCTGTACACTATTAAGGCAGACCTCTGTTTTTTGTTTTTATGTTGGTTTTAATTAAGACACTGCCCTTGAACTGATTTTCCTTTTGATAAAGTTACCGCAAGTAAATGTTATTTCAAGTCGTCATTAACTCACGTCTAATTTTGATTTAGTACCAAAATAACATTGAAAGCCAGTTGTTTAACAGACATCGTGAAAAAATCGTTATCTCATCACTGTATATGATTATTTACAGCGGCGTGCACAGAGTTTTGCATGGTATTTTGCAGGTATGCAGAAAATTTTAAAAGCTTACTTACCAAAAATCCCTACTGCATGTGGGTTCTGGTTCGTCGTCTTTTCGATTAAATAATGATGTATCTGATTTGCCACCTCAAATATCTTATAATAAATATGTATCTGAGCTATGTAGGGTAGGCAGTCTTTTTGTCTTTATGACCCGCACGCCACTGTTATCAACTACATCATACATTACCTAAAAACCTTTCTAATTCATCAAGCAAGAAAAAACCGTTTTTCATTTACAGAACTGCCAAATGCGCTCTTGAGAAGGAAGATAGATTTATGTCATGAATTGCTGGAGATATCTGATAAGCTGGAACCGGGCTGGTCTAAATTCAGAGGGACATTACTTTTGGAACTGCAAGCTGCTATGACGATGAAAACTAAAAGGGAGTTTGAAACTGGGAAATTGACTAAAGCTGGTGCTCAGGTGAGAGTATATTTATATTATATATTTTTTAATAGTTATCGTAAAAAAAAATAGAGTTTTGATACATATACCAAAAAAACTCTCATACTATAATACTTAATACAAGCTTTACTTACTTTACTTTTTATTGCGTTAGGCGTTTAATTAGCAGTGGGAAAGTTTGGGCTATCAAAAAAATAACGAAGTAATTAAATATATCTATTACAAATTGATGGTTTTTCATTCTCAAGTTTAATTTTTTTTTTCTTTTATATGTTAAGTTAGGTATATATATATTTACGTTATAAATATAGCTGTTTTCAATTTTATCTTCGATTAAAACATAGTAGTAGATAGGACAACATATTTAGATGTCATTGTAATCTACGCATAAAATTCACCCCTACTGAATTTTAAATTCCTATCTGTTTCGTTGTCGTTAGCATTGTTCAGTACAATTTTATCTTACACGTATAATTATGATAGCCTAACATTTTGTATATCATTAGGTATGTCATATACAATTTGGATGATTGCCAGACTAAATAAATGCTAGTTTAATGGCATCGCATCCTATATATTCTTATAACGTGATGATAAACTTTATGTTTAATAAAAACGTGTTTGTAACACTATCTGCGCAACATATTAGTTAGGGTTGTGTAATTGATTTTTTTCAAACCGTGTTGACCAAAGATAAATGAATAAATATTTCAATAACAAAGTTTCATTTAGATTTTATGTTGGCTATAATTATTATCAATGTTCAATTGGGTTTTTTATTAACCGTCAATTGTAATTAAGTTGACTATTAACAAAAAAAATTATTATGATGTCATTTATTTTTGTAAAATGAGTGTGTCGTAAAAGCAAAACTTTACCAAAGGGCATTATATATTTATTATTTTGTGCAATTCATCTGATTTTTTTTTAATTACAATGTACGAGCGAGGTTTATTACACAATTAAACATTAAATAGAAGTTATAGTTTTTGTTTTGTTTCTTTAAAATAGACCTTGACCCCTGAATTTGTTTCGGCGTTTCTGCTCAGGGATAGTCATAGGAAATGCCGACGCCTAGTTTAAAAAAGACGTGTAAAACTGATTGAAAAATCCTAATTGCAAAATAATTAATTTCATTTCATTTGTTTATTTCCAGGATGAATTAATGGACAGCTTGGTGCTACTTCAAGAAGCGACAAATATACTAAGAATAGAACCTTACATGAAAGACTCGTTGGAAGCGAAGATTAACGAACTGACCAGTCTTTTGGATTCAACAGCAACCGAAACTTCGTAATAAGAAATATAACGCACGAAAAGCATATGTATAGCACACTATCTGTGCTACGGATGATAGCGGTTAAGACTATTTATTATAATTTTAACTATTCTTAAGTATAAACAAAATTCAGTGGCAACTATATATAACGGAGATGTATTACAAAGAAAACATATTCATAAAAATAGCAAATATATAAAAATTAAAAAGTAAATAAAAAAATGCGATGAAGATGCTATGTTGTATTGAATATATTTTTTAATAAAAAGTAAAATACATTTTACAAACGTATTATAAAGTCTTAAATAAAGTATAATTGTTATTTATATACTTACCTTTACAGATGTAATCATTGACATGAAACTGAAAAATACATTTATTTTGATATATACCAATATTTTTATTCTAGCTCCAAAAAAAAAATTCCGAAAATATAATATAATTTTAATGCCATATTCTTCCACGAAGATACTATCAATAATACCAATATTGTTATACAAGGAAATACGTAAAGTCACTTAAAGTCGCTTAAAATTTCTCGATTTTTCTTCGTTGTAAATATGTCTGCAAATTGAGTTTTATAAGGATGTTTCCCTTTATTTGCGTCACTTTCAAGATAGGCCTAAATTACTGTAACAAAATTTTAGGAAACTTAAATATGTTCAGTTTTAACAGGTGTAACTTTAGTAGGCTTGGTAGTAACTTCATCAACTTTGATGCTGAACTCTACAGAATCTTTGTTGATGTGCAGGATATTCTTAAGTACTCGCGACAGCTTCTTGTTTGGTTTCGGAGAATTCTCAATCACGAAGATCTTTTCTGTATTCTTGTCGCCAATTTGGACTCGCTTTTTATTGAACTGGAAGCAAAAATTGATTTTTGAGGATTTGAGGTTTGAATTTTTGTCAAAATTACAAACATATACTGGAAGAACACAGGGACTTTGATGAACACAGGCAGTCTTTAGGACTAACATTGTTTAAAAGCAGTTAATCTATTCATGAAGCAGCCATTATTCATTGAATTCTAATAACCCTGCGATTCCCGAATAACCTCGTTTTACAATAATTATGTAACAAGCAAAACGATTTCTAAAAAAACATATCTGATTATTACAATTTCGTGTTGTTTCATTAATTAGTACTGGTGAAATACTGACTAATTTTAGAGTCTATCAAGTTATTTTTTTACACTTCCTTGTTATCGCTCTATATTTTTCGATACATTGATAGCGTGAGTCAGAGAATATCATGCCAAGAAGTTATCTCCAGTATACAAAAAACTTACCATGGTACAAATACAGCACCAGCGACCAAACCTAAAGCAAGCGATACCAGGGGTCCTGTCCATCGCCTTCCTAAACCTGGCGTTAGTGAAGCCATAAATGAGAGGATTGATAGCACAGTTCAGGTACATGAGATAGTTGGCAGCAAACCACATGATTTCATAGGGACCATCCACCTGAAATTAGGAGAATTTGAGTAAGTAACTTTTTAAGGCCCCTATTTTCGATCTCAGCCTTGATCATTACTTGATTAGCGTTTAAGTGACGTATACGTATTTAAACGCAGTCTCAAATCTGTATTTCAGGGATCACTGCTCGAGTTTCTTTTTGTTATGGACATAAGTGTGGAAGAAAATTAGGTCCGTTCAATCAAGAAATGGACTTACTGCATTGATTTCCATGGCCATACTGTTCCTCCAGTAAATCAGAACGGTGTAAGGCACTCTGCACACCACAGCACCAAGAAGTACACAAGCTGTGATTCTCATTGCTCGGCTTCGAGCCCTGGCGACGGATTGACCGCCTCCGCGTGAAGTCAGCTCCCGAGTACTCCATTCTAGACGCCACATTATGGTCCCGTACTTTTGGATATAAACAATATTAGTTTTTGTAGCAAAAATAGTGAATGATAGAATTTTTTAAGTATTATTAAAACTATTGATTCTTACAAAAGTTTGTTAGAAGAGCAGTAAATTTCTGTTTTTAATTTCCAAATACATAATAATATGGATAATTAACTTCAGCTGTAGTCAAAATGTCGTACTTCACGTAACCATAATATCCAAAAAATAATGAATCATAAAATTTAATTAAATAAAAATATGAGTACTATTTTTATACTACATTTATATAAGAGGTATTTAACTTACAGTTGCCACCATTAATCCCAGTGGCACCCATACCACGAGTGTTAGTAAAAAATGCCAATATATGCCAAGTATTCGAACATCCTCCACACAGAAGGTCTCCAGGTGGTCCAGCCATTGTCGTTCCTTTACAGAAATGAAAATTACAAAAGGCTTTCACTTCTAGGTTAAGTTTTATGCAAAGTCAAAATCTTCTAATTTTGTCAAATAATTCTGAAAGTCTTGTTGAAGCTGATGATGATGAAACCCTAGCAACCCTAGCTCCTCTATGAATATCATACGTGGTGACTTATCTATCACTATAATAATATTGTCAGGTAGACTAATATCAGCATCTTTTAAGTGTTAGTACATTTCGTGGCACCCTGAGACATCACTTTTATTAAGAGCTAACGCACTCTTTTGTATAAAGGGAGACGCCAAACCTATGCAATCTATATATACAAAACTACGGCATGAAAATGAGAGTTAACATACATAATACCTCAAAATGAACTCACCATGTACTCCCTCTTCAAAGCCCAAGGTAGAGACAAAGCAGAAGCAAATATCCATGAAGCTATAATCAACTTAGGAGCCGCTTTGATGGTGACCCTCGCTTCTGCCGTCAAAGCCGCTGCAGCAAGGCGATCGTACGATACAAGCATGATTGCGCTTACACTTGCTAAAAGGAATGAGGCTGCAAATTTAATTACAGGTTATTATGATTTCCAGAAACAAAATATGGAAATTATATGTTCGAGCCGTTTGGGGTTGAAACACTAGGGCCGTGGGGTCCGAATGCTCATTGGGTTTTCCGTGAAATCAGCAAACGGTTAGTCGACTCTTCACGTGACAAGAGGGCTGGCCTCTACTTCGGTCAGAGAACCAGCATTGCCATACAACGTGGCAATGCTGCCAGCGTTCTGGGCACTTTTCCCGTTGACAGCGATGTGGATGAATTTTAGGATGCCCTATAATTTTTTCCCCTCCCCGTTTTTAACAGTTTGTTTATAACTTTTATTTATATATTTTTAGCTTGTATATATATGCATTTCCGCCCGTAAATATTAATAATTTAGATTGCACACAATTAACTATACGATAAAATATAGAAATAAAAAATTAAATTTATAATTAAATTTATTGAATATATTCTTCTGGACACATACTTTATACGAAGGCCTACTAAAGACTGGTGTTAAATCTGGCAGCAGCGACACAAAAATACTGCTTATATTTTTTCTAAAATCACCAAACTGTGCTGCGTGGCCTGTCGTCGTAACTCTAAAGCGCAATAATTCGAAATACCTTGCAAAAATCCTTCGAACCGACATCCAAAGTTCTTCAACACATAATTTTGAAAGAAATCTCTGACAAGCATGAACCAGGGGCAGCATATGAGTGTGAATAGGTCTGTCAGCGCCAAATTCCCTATCAAGCAGTTACTTGAAGTCCAGAGCCACTTGTTCTTCATCAGTATTATTATTATGATGGAGTTCAGAAAGATTCCTGATACACCGATAACGAGCATTGCTGATGTTTTTAGAACTATTTCTTTGGTTGGCTTTACATGCCACAGTGTGTTCGGAAATGGATATTGTGATGTGTCCAACTGAAAATAAATAGAAGATATTTGAGTACGTACGTAACTAACTAACTACAATATTATAAAATACATTCTTAATATTTTTCGCACTCTCCAAATTATATATTGCTTTCATGCCGGAAAAAAATATTGTTTATTATATCATATATCTAGAAGCTTCCAATTGCATAGGATTTCACATTTTGGGTTTGCCAGAACCCCGTCATTAACCTATCATAAAGAGCAACCAACTTACATTTTCCAAATAATCCAACGACCAATTGGAAATCGTCTTCAGATCCGTTTCGTCAAAGTCCATATTTTCCATTATTATTATTGTCTATTCTATGTACTTTATTACGTCATTTAATTATTGTACCGTAAAGCCACCTGTGATTATGCAAATCCGAAAATATTATCGTTTAAAAAAGCACGGTTAGTTTTATATAGACACCTCCCAATATCCAATTTATCGTTTAATATTTTTTCTGTTACATTGAATTTTTCACTGACATAAAAATCCCTAGAGATTCACCAAAAACATGTATGCAAACGGCAAATATTATTGCAGAATGGGAGTCGATATTTGACACTCGAGATAACATTGGTTTTAGGTAGTCCATTACCATGAAAGCTTTTTTATCTAGAAGATGATTGATAGGAACGAAATAACGAACTCTGACGACCAAGGTTGGTTTTACTTTACTGGTTTGAGTATCAATCGTTCGTTATCGATACAAAATGCAGTATCGATAAAAGTTCGCAGTTAATTAATTTTCAGCGAAGTTACATACATATATAATTTTATACAATGTTCAAAAGGTTTTCTGATATCTGCGCCGTTGCAGAACCGATTCTCTCTAGACTAGTGCAATTACGCTGACTTTAATTTTTTTTTTTATTAAAATGAAAATATGATTCATTTTCATAAAAGTATGTATAACACCAGCTTAATTTATAGGCAATAATAATAATATAATATATATTATATAATAGGTAGGTTATAGGTCGACGGCACGGTTGGCGCAGTGGTTGAGAGATCGGCTGCGCTACGTCTCGCGGGTTCGATTCCCGCAAGGAACAAATATTCCATGTGAATATGTGTTTAATAAATAAAATAAATAACTGGTGTGGGGCAATGTTTAGAAAAAAAATAAAAGGCTAATATATATTATATAATAAAAAATGAAAATGAAAAAAGTATTTATTGAAAAAAAAGTACAAATGTTTAACTTAACCTATGAGATCAAAAAAGAAAACTTATAGAATTTGTACATTTTTATGAGTTGAGCACAGTAGTTATTAAACGTGGTCCCCACACTAGGCATGCCTGTATCGTGGGGTCCCAGAAATACGAGTTCACATTTCAGTGTTGCCCCTAGCACTACGCAAATTAAATAAGTTAAGGTTTTAAGTAACAAAAATATCATTAATGTCAAAATTAATGTAAAATATCATTAATCAATATCATGTAAATTAATGTAAAATATCATTAAAAATAGATAGTATTATATTATCTGTGGTGATATGTAGGTTGGCGCAGTGGTTGAGAGATCGTCTGCGCTACGTGTCGCGCGTTCGATTCCCGCACGGAACAAATATTTGTATGATCTATAGATAGTTTTCGGGTCTGGGTCTTTGTGTATGTGGATAAATACACTGTGAAACACACCGTGCCTCGGAAAGCACGGAAAGCCGTCGGTCCTGCGCCTGATCTCTCTGCGGTCGTGTCGAATTGCCGTCCCATCGGACTATGAGAGTGAAGGAATACAGAGAGCACCTGTGTTTGCGCACACACTTGTGCTCTATAATATCTTCTGCGTAGTTGGCTAATCTCCGGTGAGATTGGCCGCCGTGACCGAAATTCGGTCAGAAGAACATTATTAGTTAGGTAAAAAATATCCCTATTTATAATTGTTTGAATATCAAGCATAAAATACAGATTAAATAAGCATTCTTAATTATTATTTTACCGTCTTAATGGTTTAGTAATCGCGAGCGCGGCTGCTGAGCGTGAGGGCCTGGCTTCGATTCCCACGTCGAGCAGAGTTATTGAGATTTTCTGAAATTCTCAACAGCACAGAGTTTGCAGTTATGTCCGGTAGATGGCAATATGCTCGTCCCTTATTACATGGGACTTAATAACGGCATCGGCGAAATGTGAGTGTACAAAAAGCACACCTCTGCCTAACTCTTCGAGGAATACAGGCGTGATACTATGTTATGTTATTATTTTATGCCAAATATTGAGGCTTAATTTAATTCCACAGTAGCTGGGTTGATTGTCGGTTGAGTAGTGATAACCTAGCGGTTGAACGCTTGCCTTCCATGCAGGAAGGTCTGAGTTCAAACCCGGCCTGCACCTCTGACTTTTTGGGATCCTGTGCGGATCAGAATTTGATTATTTCTTACGTTAACGGTTAAGGAAAACAGCGTGAGGAAACCTGCACACCTGAGAGGGCACCATAAAGTTCTTGACGGTAAGTGTAGTATGACTAAGGCCTAACCCTTCTCATTCTGAGAAGAGAGCCTTGCCCAGCTGTGGGACAGTAATCGGTTGAATTTATTTTTTATCTATATATTATAGTAGCTGAGTTATGGATGTACGAATGTCATCGCTCTGTGTAAAGTGCTGTTTATTGATAAATTATCTAATGTGATGGCAATAGGCTCGTAGCACGAAAATCAATAATACATCGGAAAAATGTGGGTGTAAAACATTACAGTACACGTCGGACACTTCGGGTAATACACTCATGATCCTATGTAATATCACGACATATTATAAAACAAAGTCCCACGCCGGGTTTGTCTGTTTATCTGTTCGCGATAAACTTAAAAACTACTAAACGGATTTTCATGCGGTTTTCACCAATAGACAGAGTGATTCATGAGGAAGGTTTATATGTATAATTCGTTAAGGTTTTGTGAAAATTGGCCGGAATATGATGATGATAGTTGAAGATGTCGGAAAATATCATGCCGACTGGGAGCTTCACTGGTGTGCGCCGAGTATATGCTCGATGTAATAGGCAGATATGAAACTACGATGGAATAAAAATAAAGGCGTATATGCTCTGCTACCCGTGCGAAGCCGGGGCGGGTCGGTAGTTATTGATAAACTGGAAACCAACTGCAAATAAGATTAGATTGTGAAGTTCCTAAAGTAGAAAACTGGAAAAATAATTTAATAATTACTTCTATTACTGCCATCTGTTAAGTCGAAGAGGAACTAAGTATATAGATATACCGCTTCTAAAAGTACAAGTTGTCCGGCCCCACAGTTTAGTATGATACCTCTTCGAGGACGTTGATGGTTCAACTATCCACCGCTAGATGTCGTTTTAAACAGTTTAGTAGAATTTATTTCCAATCAAATGTTTATTTGAAAACATTGTTTCACGCATAATAACAGCCTTTTTTTTATCAGTTATTTAGTGTATGTTTATCTTGATCCATGAATCACAATGAACATAAAAATAAATAAAAAGAAAACTAAAATCAAAATGTGATATTTCAGCAAAAATGACGACAGTTAACTATTGGACATCGGATTTAAGAAAGAGATGATTAATGGATTTGACGACGCGGTGTCGGTGTCGCGGGTTCAAACTCTGCATGGAACAAATATTTGATCCATAGATAGTTACGTCGGGTCTGGTTGTGTGTGCATGTGACATGTATGTTTGTAAACCGTACCCACGATACAGGAGAAATCCTAGTATGGGACAGTGTTTAAAAAAGAGATAAGTATCTAAATTCAAATTGAACAAAAAAAATATTCAAAATCCTAACGCAAAAGCAATTCGGTACACATGCAACAACTTATCTTACGATTTGGACATCGTCACGATATCTTTGATAGTATATGACGTTTATCATGAAGCTAAGCGTATTATAATGAAGTTCAAAATGTTCATTGTTTATAGTTTCACATGAACAAAATGCGATTTTGATGTGTGGCATTGAGATTAAGAAGATAGATAGAGGTGTGAATGTCAAATAATGTTAGATTTATCGCGTTAGATTGTTTTCAACAAAAAAAAATGCCTAATGATTGGACAGCGTGTATACAATGTCAGTAAATTGTATGTAATTTAGAATGTACATACTATTCAGAAGTTTTTCTAACATTGCTCCTCACTAGGGTCAACAACCGTCCTGTTTTCCCAGGACATGTCCTGCTTTTTGAAGTGTTCTGGGTTGTCCTGGATAGTTATTAAGTAGCGTCCTGGGTTTTTTAAAGAGTCCTCGTAAGGTCCTATGTTTTATAATTCGCTCGGCACAACTGCCTCGAACCTTGCTTTTAATCATCGGCGTTATTTTATAATTTTATATTATATAATATAAGAAATGAAATGTAATAATTTAATTGAAGATAATTTCATAAAACATTGTAATTGCTAGTCATTTAGTTTCATTGACGCTGATTAACTATACTTTTCTTATACTGCGTCCTGGTTTTAAACCGATATTCCCGGCTTTTCCACTTTCTAATCCTGGTATTCAAAATTTGGGGATGGCAACCCTGCCCCTCACTAGCATGTTTTCTGTATTGTGGGTACAGTTTATACACATACGTCTCACAAGCACACACAACCTGACCCGAAACAATTATCCATAGATCTTACAAATATTTGTTCGGGGCAAAAATCGAACCCATAACATCAGACAATCCTACCCTACTGTAAAATAAGAACCCTTTATGATATCAAGGATAGTCCACATAAGTGCCTCTATTCGATTATATTTCTGCTCTATGAAGTTGAATCTAATATTATTTGACTAGGTATACTTACATACAGTAGTAGTAGTAGTACTTAGGTCCAGAATGGTACCCTAGAGATGGCAAACGACACAGAGGACGACAACGCAAGAGATGGGGAGATGAACTCAAACTTACAGCAGGGCCATACTGGAGAAGAGTTGCAAAAGACAGAAATCAATGGAAATCGTTAGAGGCCTTTGCCACACTGAGCTCCGAGAAACATTATAACAAAAAAAAAAAAAAAGTAGGAAACTCAGGATAAAGGGGCTATTGTATTGTATTGTATTGTACTTACATACATATTATGGTGTACCAAAAATCTGTTTCCGACTGGCCTACGGACATAAAATGAATTTGCCTTTGCTAACTTTCCTTCCTTTGGTCATAAGTTATGACCAATGACTAGTTTAATCGGTAAGTGACTACGAGACTTATCTATACATCTATACATATAAATAAAATTGGAGTGTCTGTTTGTAATATTGAAATAACCGTTTTTTACTACATGCATATGAATATATATACGGTACATACACCAAAATAACATTTTTTACAATTTTTGTCCGTCTGTCTGTCTGTCTGTTTGTATAGGCTAATCTCTGAAATGGCTGGACCGATTTTGACGGGACTTTTATTGGCTGATGTAATAAGGAGTAACTTAGGCTACTTTTATTTTAGAAAAATTCTTTTATTTTAGAAAAAAATAGGGTTAAGTGCATTTGGTAACATTGTTAAGAGCCGACATCCACGCGAACGAAGTCGCGGGCACAGCTAATGATTCATAAGTCTCGTAATCAGAGAACACTGTCTGTACTAACTTTTACTTACTATCCTCAACAATACTCAACGTTCACTTGTTTTATTCAACCTTGTCGTTGGCAAAATCGTTGTTACGTTAAGATGGAGCCCAAAAATTAAATTTATATAGGATTGGAAAGACATTGATTAATTTAGTTTTACATCAACTAGAAATTTATAATAATAATCCAAAAGCCACAGAACTATCATAAAAATTGTTTTGTATAGCACAGAAAATAAGTAGGTACATACCTAATGTACCTGCATGCTTAGCGCTTACCTTAATAGCTGCAAAACGGTTTGTCCTCGTTTGAGCACAAAATAGACAATATTACAGCAATTTGGTATGTGTAATGTATCCTTACATCATTGTGCTATGATCTAAATGGTGGCCAACGAAATGACACCTAAAATTCAGACAAAAAAAATAAGAATATTAGTTGGTTTTTATAGTGTCTGATATTATTTTGAATCGACATTTTTAACTCACTAACATTGGATTTGGACAAAATAAATCAAGGTATTCTACGTGTACTTTTGGTTGGTCAACGCGACTTTCATCAAAGAAAGGAAGGAATACTTATCACTATATTGTTAACCCGTGCAAGGAAATTTACCGATTGGTACATTTAAGCAAATGCTTTCTCGGAAAAAGTTTTTTTTTTTTTTTTCAGTTCATATCGACTGCCTCATTGGTCTAGTGGTCGCAGGCGCGACTGTTGAAAGTGAGGTCCTGGGTTCGATTCCCGGGTCGGACAAAGTGTTATTGAGTTTTTCTGGAGTCTGGAGCTGTGCCCGGTAGATGGCAATACGCTCGCCTCCTATTACATGGGACTCAATAACGGCATCGGCGAAATGTGGATGTACAATAGTACACCTCTGCCTAACCCTCGGGGAACACAGGTATGATGCTATGTTAAGTTATGTTATTTATATCAAGTGTGAGTTTAGGAGTGTATTTCAAGCCAACTCAACCACTGCTGAACACAAGTATCTCACAATAGGCTCCACGACATTCGATCTTCTACCATTCACATCCAGGCTACCCCTGCTGCTTTTTGAGGGCATCGATACTACTCAACGGCTGGCCGGCTTGGTAAATTTGTCAGTCCATGGTATATAAGATATACAACTATAATATTTAGTTTTAATTCCGCCAAAACTACTGCAAGCTTGGGTGCATGCACAGCACCGCCCTCCCGCCCGCAAATATATGCACATGCAGAAGGTGCGATAGAAATAATGTAACATGCAACCAAACCGATCCTCTCAGCCCATGGTTTTCTCTCAAAGACTCATTTACATTAAACGCCATCGGTCCTTCGACAGCCATTTCCATCCCATGGACACTTCAACTAGCTTCAAAACTGCTACAAAACATTTCTAGTTTTAAAACTACATCCACACCTTTGTCTATGTCTGCACCACAACCTTAATCACAGCGAGTCTATAATCCAAAGACATTCGCGAAGCCACGTTAATTCAACCACAATGGTTGTACCACCCTTAGCATTAACACGCGACTAATGACTTAAATAAAGTCGCCATGTTGGAAACATGAAGAAAGAAACGTCAACTGTGCGCAATTATGAGTGTCTGGACCTAGGATGTAGGAACGGCGTGCAGAGATGCAAGGGAAATTAAAAATAATTTGTTTGTTACTTTACATGTCATGAGACACGTCACAGAGATTCGAATGAATGCTTTCAACTTTCAAGCTGGTATTTATTTCTTTCACGAATAATAGAACCGAAAAAGCTAAGTCTGTCGAAAAGGGTAGTAGAACGGTAGAGGCACTAGCGGATCTTATGAAAAATCCTTCTAAACTTTTTCTCATAATAGATAGGTAGGTAGTTGATATTAGCAACAAAATTTTTTACAGTGTTAGTTTAGCGACCACTATTCGCAACATGACAAAAAGTAAAGCGTTATCTATTGGACTGAACCTACAACAACAAACCCTGAATTTACTATGAGAGTTTACAAAGATTCTAACATATATACGAATGTCCAACATCAACCGTAAGGCTTCGGCCCGCCAAGCCAACCACCTTCCCTGGTCTGGGGCCATATTAGTTTAAATACTTTTGAATGACGTCTACATAAAACAGCACCGGACAAACGACCACCGTTAATTTGTTTGAAATACCAAAAATGCATTTGGTTATATCTGAAGCAGCCTGAAAAGTATATTCTATGCCAGATTTCACTGACTGGCCTTTTAAATAAATATGATCAGAACAAATAACACAGAAAGCTCATTCCACAATGCCTTCATATGGTACTCCTTGGCAGGTAATCTTGAGAGAGACTGCAATCGCACACGACGTCTCATTTGTTTAACGGTGTTAATACCTAATAATATGTACAAGGCTTATTAGTTGTTGTATTAAGGCTCCTTAACTTAAGTTATATATAGATAGAGCCACTGTTGAGTAAATTCTGCCTTCAGAATAAAGTTTGCTGTGTGATAAAACCCAATTATACAGAATATTATTTAAGACAAAAGGTTAGGTTAACTGTAAACAATATATAGCTAAACAAAGCCTGTTAAGTCGCTTTACTTACAAAATAAAAAATAAAGTATTGTGTAGTCTATAGTACGATCATAGAAGAAATAAAAACCAAAATCTAATTTATATGTTTATTTGTGCCTTTTTTTACTTCTTACGACAATCTCAGCTCCCATGTGAGGAGGGCAAATGCTCTATTCTTTGGCTTTTATTTCGTTCACATACTTAGCCAGAAGATAAAAAAGTACACGTGCTACTGAACTGCCCTGAGGTTGGCACATATAGGGAAAAGTACTTCAGACACCCAGGTGTCCTTCGAGAAATTGCCGGCAACGTCAAACGTCTGCTGGCATTTCTCGAGGAATTAGGGTGGATTTAATAAACTCGTATTTATTTCTACTCCTACGCAAAATACGCGTTGTGGCGTCAATCAGTTGTGGATTTCAGATTATATCTTAACATTAAAGATAAAAAAAAATACAAATAGACTTACAAATAACAATTGTTTGCATAACAAAAACCGACAGCTTATAAGGAAACAACATAATGAACGTTTACTGGGCATGCGCATGTCACGAGCGATCGACTGACCTTTTTGTACCAGTGTATGATATCAACTGGGACAGTCAATATTCTGAGACAAGGATTTTAAATTCCATAATTCGCCGTAAATCCCACAAGTCACTCTCTATTACATGGAACTTAATAAAGGTTTCGGCGAAATATGGGTGTGAAGGGTTAGGCCTTCTGAGGAATAGATCTTGATGCCTGAATTTGTTTTAGCGTTAAGAGGTCGTCATATATATGGCGCAGACGCTAGCTATCGTATTTATAAGTAATACCTAATATGCAAAACAAGTAGTCATCTTATTTCAAATTTGCGTACAATATCAAAATGTACCGTTGAATCTGTAACTGGCGTGCAAGCTGATATTTTCAGTGATTAACCTACGTGCAATTTGTAACTTTTTGTCTCTTCATCGACGAATGCTTGTGCGGACATCGTGGAAAAAATGAAATGAAATCTTTCTTTGAAAAATGCAATAAGCCCTTCACAAAAGTAGTTCTAATTTGTTTATCCGTAAAGTGCCGAAATAAAATACTTAGTAAATATTTACCCATCTCGTTTTAAGTTTTAATTTTAGTTTTGATTTGTCTTTTTATTTGACTCAACTTGGCCAAATATTTTTTAATCCAACATTTAACATCTATTAATGTCTTTTATGTTTTTGTTCACTGTTATTTTACTCGTGTTCTTTATTATTATCATTGTTTCTTCATCATCTTGTTTAATATATTTGGAAGATTTTGTTTTATATGTTTTTGTTTATTCCTTTTCAAATTTAATTATCCTTGTCAAACTTTATTGTACCTAGACTATAAGTAAACGATGTGGTCTCCTGCAATTGGAGGACCACAATAGTGTTCATCCCTGTATTTGTTAATTTGAATGTAATTGTGTAGCCTCTGTTGGAGATCCAAATAAATAAATAAAAAAAGTATTATTTGTTCAACAATCAAAGGAATACAAAGCATAAACACTTAGTAAAGAAAAACCATTCAAAATACACCCGCATCAGAAAACCACAACTGTCTACAGCAATTTCGTACGAATGAGGTTGGCATACACGTCTCAATCCTTCCAAAGCTGAAGGAAATTGCACCTTATTCCGTTACCATAAGGGTTAAGAGTAGCAAGGTAATTTAGCGTGTAATGTAAATCGTGAGGACATGTAGATGTCTGGCACTTTGGAGTACTTTGCGACATTGTGATTGTTCTTTGAGTTCATAATTGTGGTGTATGGCGTTATTAGCTTAATTGTGAGCGTTATTATTATGAATTATTTTGGAGATTATAATCGTAAATTGAAAATTAAAGGTGTTCAGAGAATGTTACAAAATTAAATTAGAAAATATTTATTTCAGAATAATTTATGCTACTTATATACTTATAACTATGTTATTCAATTAAGTGCTTCCAGAACCGTGGAGGGTGTTCTAGTACCTCATAACAAGGCATTCAGCCCTTCCCAATATGGTATTCAGAAGGCTGCCGGTGCCATCAGGGAGGCCACTCTTTACCTATCATTGCTCTGAAGCTGTCCAGCTGTACATAAGGTCAAGTAAGGCAAAAGCCTTTACTCATTCTGCTGTTACATAGAACAAGGCATCTTATTTCTAGCCTCGCCACAGCTAACTTATGTGATGTACGCTGCTATCCATTGTCCTGGAAGCATTGCTCAATAGCTCTTCTAATCGACATGAAGATCATCTATCTGCTCAGTAAGCGTCCACATTGCAGGCAAGTTGCAAGGAAAGAGTTTCCACGAGTGTTGAAACCTGAGATCTGGCGCACCCTTAGCAGTTGGCTTCGATACCATTGCTGATTAGTAATCTTTCTACTACGCAAGAGTAATTCCCATTTAAAACCCATAGCTCGTATCAACTTGACCGAAGATTATGTGCAGTCCTCAAATTCCCAACCAAAATATAATAATCTGACTAGACAACTAAAAATATATCTCCTCAATATATTCAGAGATCCATATAACCTAGCACCCTTAAATCAATATTACACAATCTAACCACAGACGAGTTCAAATCCGTAGACTGAATAAAATCTAATAAAGTCGTTGCTGGCTGATAAAAATTCACTGAGACATACGGTATGAGAAATTAAACGTAATGGTATGAAATGACGCGAGGGGGAAATCGTTGAGCGGTGGAGATGTGTGGTTATGTCTATCTGTTCTAATATAGACCTGAGATTTCGTTTCTTTTTGTCTGTCTTCATGATGAAATGTTTTATCTGAATGGGTAAGTAGTGCTTGTCTTTTGAATTTCACTTCTTTTTGACGCACACTTTGTGTATTAGTCAGTCAAAGTGTGAGTTTCAATTTAGGTAGCTATCTATATTATGTAGATGATGAGACGTTAAATCAAGTTTACTGATAATATGGCCATAGATATTTGACTTTGTTTTTTTTAATATTTACTTAAATTTGTTTAGGTCTTAAAGTATATTGGGTAAATAAGAAATTACTTGGAAAAGGGGACTTGATAAGATGTGTATTGTTGTGTCGTTTGCAAGATGAATGAAGTAATTCAAGTGTGCTGTGCTAATTCAAGGATCTGCGAATAAATGTATTACAATTAGTGCATATAAAACAACATGACCAATTTGCAGGTGAGAATATACGACTGGGGACGATTCATCATCATCATTCAGACGAAAGACGAAAGAAATCCGCGGGCAGGAATCAAAACTGCGACCTTCTGGTTCAGTACCCTAGCAGTTCTCACCTGTAAGCTATCCTGATCTTTGCTTTTCCTTTGTTTTAAATTGACTTCTCAGTGACAGTCCGGAATCTACAGTTGTACCAAGTTGGCAATAGGCTTGCTCCCTAGTCGTTGGGTATACTAAAAACTCCTTTAAAGTACACCACTAAAAAGGTATTTTAAATCTCCATTTCAATTCATTAATACGTAAGATTATCTAAATGTACGGAACCGTTAAACTAGTATGACCTTTCAATGGGGCGGTGCGGTTCAACTGAGCTCGAGATCTAAGACCGTATAATGTGTGCGCCGCTTATCGTAAGGAGACATGCAGTCTGCTAGAAGGAGTGATGGCAGAAAAGTCGTTGTATTATGAAGCGTTGGAATTCTTGTTGAGTACAACAAAATTCTAGAATGACTAGACAATAAATGCTTGATCCTGGTTGAAGGAATATACTTAATTACGTGTGAAGAGCAGGATAAGTCCCTCATTGGAAAGTCCATTTTTAATGGCTTAACAAGTGGTTACTTTGATTTACATATGTGTAGCTTTCGTTATATCCTCTTGAGTGGTAATAATCAGTGATGGGACAAAATGATGTATGTACAAACACCCAGCTTCAGAGTGTTTATTATTATTGTTGGCCACACATTTTGATTATTGCCCGTCTATAGGCCATATATCATCATATGTTTTAGATGAGTAATTACCGCCTGCGGTCGTAACTACAGTAAGTCAAGAGCTGCCTTTAAAACAATGAGTTACTGCATCTATTTGACTTACCCTGACATTCTGCAGTCGGACATTGGCCTCAAAATACCACCTAGATACCAACAGTACATGGAGTTGTTATTGATTTTTAATTGATGGCGTTAGACAATTTTGATGACAGGCGTTTGCTCTAGAGTCGTTGGCTAAACATTAATAGGTTTTTTATTGTCTAGTTTGCGTCATTTGTCGGTTTAAATTTCAATTTAACTTGCCGACGCTACTTTAAGCAAATATTCGTTCACATTATCGGTGCATCGGGTACATTTGAAATATTCATACGTTAACTAGAAAGCATTAATGTTCAATGAAGCTTTTATCATACGGGTTCACTTGGTCTAATGTTGTACGCCAATTTGCAAATTGTGATAACATTCATAAGTGTATTTATGGAGCAATTTAGTTTTAATAGGAATTGTATTCTGTCGTGTTCTACGTTTATGGGCAGCTCGGATGATGATGATTGTGTTTGAAAATGGTTTTCTCTATTGTATTTGCATTATCTTGGGCGTTATGTTGGTAGGTCCGTGGTGGGCTTCGGTGCGGTCTTCTAAGAGTTTAAGGCGGACCCTGGTGAGTATAGCAGACAGGAGTCCGGCACACCGCTTCCCATGCGGAAGCTAACCCATGATAGGTTATCACACAAAGATCCAGTGGCTTTCTACAGAGCTTCAGATTAACTGAATAGTCATGTAGCATGTGAATGACAATGCAATATCTATTTCTAATGGAATTATGTTACCTCCTTATTTTAAAGATTTTTTGATTGATTTTGTGAGAAAGAATGAATAAGTGTATAATGTAAAGATCACTACACAGTACGCAGTTGATTTCAGAAGAGATATTTTCTCTCCATCCACAACAAAATTGGCAAATATTAAAAATTAATCTTGCCTACAGGCCAATACAAAAAATCTTTTTTCCTGCTCACTCAATACCGAATGAAAGGTGAAGTATCTTCAAAATAAAACCACTTTACATCTCATTATGAAACAATTGTAAATGATTTCAGCGTTTCTTAAGTAACACATTGTATGCTTCCCTTACGCTCGAATCTTAAATAAATTAACAGAATGAGCTTAGTCATTCGTTCGTATTCATTAATTAAGATCACACGCGAGGCTTAAACCAATCTTGAGAACAATTGGCTTCATACTCGGTGTAGGGCGACCAGAAGTTATTAGGTCTGTGTGAATGACGTGACTGGATATTTTTTATACCTATATATATATATTTTTTATATCATTGCCCTCTAGGGTTTCTCCTGTATACAGTTTACAAATATACATGTCAAATGCACACACAACCAGACCCGACACAACTATCTGTAGATCATACAAATATTTGTTCCGTGCGGGGATCGAACCAGTGACACGTAGCGCAGAAAGCTAATCATTTAGCCACCGCGCCAACCGTCGTCAAATATATGTATATAATAATATGTAATCCTTCGGGAACTTTTTCTCATCTCTCTCCTCTCGTTTTTCGAGTCGGTACGAGTTATCTTTTGGGAAATAGGAATCGCTCATGCTGTAGTGGAAAGATTAGCCAGTCAACAATTATCGTTTCTAGGCTAGCTGCCCAGGGTACGCCAGACAGTCTCAGGTCTCGTCACCCATGTAGGCTCATTTTTTGCACCCCTATGTACTACTGTTATAAATTATTGCTTAAACTATGATACTTAATATAAGTATCATAGTTCAAGCAATAATTTTCAACAATTTTACAATCTACATGGGTCACTGATTTTGTCTGACCTTTGTCCTGTACTAATGTACAGCTACGTCAAGTTGGAGTAACAATAAGAATAAATTCATTTACCATCATTATCGTTCCTTAAAATTTGTCTTAAAAAAAAGCAGCTATTTCTAGTATCTTCCAGGAACAAAAACAGTTATCTGTGGCTTCCCACTATGTCGAGCATGACTCCTGACAAAATATCTCAAAAATCCATATCAACATGGTGGCCCCACACTCAAAACAACAAGATGTGTATTACTCTTACTCAAACTTTTGTATAGAATTTGTGGAAAGAAAGGAGACGGTGCCGAGGGGGAGTGGGGGCAGTGACGTAGAGAGGGGATGCTAATGATAACACACTCACACACAATTTCTTTTGTTTCCCAGCCACAGTTGCAAGTAACTTGAGTGTTCTTTATCAAATGTTTTGCGGATTCTGAAAACGAAGGTTTTGTATTATTATCGTGGTATGTAAATGAGAGGAAATGCGATGTAGCCAGTTAGTTGTTGGCTAGAAAAATTAACCGTACGACCAGCGCATTAGACGTTTACTGCGTGCGTATACTAGTGGCATATCTAAGACGCTCACAGGAAAACTTGAAGTTTTTCGAAGCTGAATGGAAAATTAAGCTAATGATAAGCCAAGCGCTAAAGTATCCATTCCCTAAAAGTTTAGGCAGAGATGTAGGTACTATTATACATATCACCGATGCTATTTATTATCATGTAATAGGGGGCTATCCTATTGCTAACCGGGGACTATTCCAAACACCTATTGTCTACTAAGGATAATTTTACAGCTATATCCAAAAGACTGTCCGAGCCGGTGATCAAACCCTGAACCTCAACGCGCTCAACAGCAGCTCTTGGTCTCACTACACCAATAAAGCAATAGTTTCATATTAAATAATAATATGCATGATTAAATTTTTTTTAAACGTGTGCATTTCAACTGCACTCTCCCCAAAAACGATCTTTATTATAACACCTAGTCCAAAAAACTTACTCGAAAAGAAGGTTCAGTAAACAAAAACCACCCTCCCTCTACCCCCCTCCCCAGTCAGCAACAATGCTTAATAATGGTTTCGCGAATTTTGCAATACATTCATTAGAGCCTTTTGTTCAGATATATTTGGGGGTAGACAAAAATTATAACATACAGTGTATTGTGCGGCTGGCGACGTGGAATAAGTGGCGAATTGGGGTAGGGTTGCCAGTGCTCACGTGACTATTTCTGTTATTACCAAGTTTTACTAAGTGAACTATATTTTATTATGTTTCAATCGACGTATGATTAGGAAAAAATGACAGTTTAATACTTCTATATAAAAAGTATTTTGCATTACATACATAATACAACTTACAGAATTTCAATGTATAAGAGAGATTTGAAATCATCATCATTTGAAATCATCTCTTTAATGCAACATAAACGGTTTGTTTTGGTCTCCTTGTTGTCGACTTCTCTTTTTTTTATCTAATTTCATAATTACTGTTATCGTCGAGTAATACAATTTTATTTTTATACATTTCTATCTAAATAATATTGTAATGACATTGTTTTATTGTTCTTGTGTTTTTATCCTGTATTTCGTTTTTGTAACTAATTTGAACTTAATTATGTCACTTAATAATCTATTTTTCTTTATATGTGCATGCTGTGATCTCCTTTAATTGGTGGAGCACAATTCATAAATACAAATACCTACTTAAATATGTAACGTAATTTGTGTACTCTCTGTTAGAGGTCGATAATATAATAAATAATAATACCTATTAGTTATTTATATATCTATGATTTTTACCGTAGTCTAAATAGAGCTCTTTTTCAAATATTAGTAGGACCTACAGATAGTTGTTCTGGGTCTTGAAAATACACTCATGATACAGGAATTATTCCTAGTGTGGTGCAAAGTTAAAGTAACAAAATACATATAAACAAACAATATTTATTTTTGTCATTAGAATGCTAGTTTTAGCATATTACCTATATTTTTATTGATCAAGCTTGTGCATAAATGTAAATTTATTTTCTTCCTTGCCAACCCTATCACACATAGCACAAGATTTAAATGCGCCGAGGCGTCTCACGTTAACGCTAAGAAAACACGAGCCTATAGGGTGTTCTCAATTCATTCAGCAACAGATAAACAAAATTGTTTCTACTCTAGACAGTCATATGTTTGGAAAGTGTTGGATTTGAATAAATGAAGATTGGTTACTGTTATTTTGAACTTTCAAATAGGTTTTTTGTGTTTTTCAATAATTGTTCGATATCGATATGATTTCTTATAGCTCAAGAATAGCCCCCGAGAATAATAATAAAATTATAATTATGTTTCTGTCTCATTGAGTTATCAAGTCTATTTAGCAATAGGGTCGCCTTTTAATACATTTATTTATTTTTATTATAAAGTGTGTACATACAGTACCTATACATAGGTAGGTACTTACATGTAGGTTGTTGCACAAAAATAAAATGCTTAATTAATTCACAGGGATGATGTTATTTAAAATTATGGGGCTATAGATTCATAGGTACATCTCTATTGGTTGTTCTGTAGGAGAGGAAAGCTTTAAAGGTTTGTTACCTACATTGGTATATAGGTAACAAACCTTTAAAAGTTTCCTAATGTTATAAATAAAATAAATTGACGATAGAAAATATTGATTGAAAATAGATTGAATTTGACGACACCGTTGGCGCAGTGGCTAAGTGATTAATTTTCTGTGCTTAGTGTCGCGGGTTCGACTCCCGCACAGAACAAATATTTGTATGATCTACAGATAGTTGTTTCGGGTCTGGTCGTGTGTGCATGTGACATGTATGTTTGTAAACTGTACCCACGACACAGGAGAAATCCTAGTGTGGGGCAACGTTTTTATAAACAAAACAAAATTATTGGTATCTATTTATTTTATTTATAACTTTAGGGCGATGTTATAAGAACATATTGAAACAAACCATAAATGATATAAGCATAAAATTAAACACGTAACAATAAATAATAATAACAAAATTAATTAAAATATCACTAAAGTAATGGCACAGAGATACACTGAAGGATCCATCCCTCCTTCAATATATACAAATTTCGGCAGGCTATAAAAATATCTTCTGATGTTATCCTATTTATTATACGTGCTAATAAACAGGTATCACTTGTGATCGAAAATTAATAATAATAATAATGTTTATTTACATAATTTTTTTGTGTGTAATTTTTATTTGTGTAAATGTATATTTCAAAGACTTCAGTTTCATTTCAAATTTTCACTTCAGAGTTCATTTGTTTACAAATAAAGTGTTTAATTTAAGTTGATGTGTACACAAAAGAATTAGCCTTTGAAACCGAACTAGGCGAAACCTGTATTTCAGCTCTCAACGCTAATCCCCTATTGTTACTGATAAGTAAGGAAAATTACTTTAAAAAATTCCTAAGAAATTATTGTACTACAAGTTAAGAAAAATAAACAAAAGAGGATTACGTTACATGGTGGGTGTGTAGCCTGTACTCTATGTTACGGAGGTGTGCATGATTGAGTGTGAGAGGGTGTATGAGATTGCGGTGAATGTGCAAAAAGATTTAAAGGCTTTTATTAGTGTGTTTTTATGTTACGTATGCTTTAAAGTGTGAGAATATTAGTTTTTTTTATAAGAGCTGTCTAAATATCATGCCGACGGATGCTAAAAAACGAGGCGAAGACAGTACCTACTTAAGATTGTACTAAGATATGAATGTAAATGCTTAGGTCTGTTAAAAAATATGTTACAGAAACTATTTATTGCTAATTTTATGTTTGATTCTCATTTATACTTTTAATTTAACATGTTTAAACTTATTGTAACTTCATCTATATTTTTATGAGGTTCTATAACTTTAACTACTTATTTTAAACTTAACCCTGTCACGGTAATATGCTGAGTGACGGCCGTTTTTGCGCGGATGTTGCACATATTTTCCTTATTTGTTCTTCTTATTTTTTTATTTTGTTTGTGTATTTATTGTATGCGTCACATCATGGCGGAAATAAACAGATTTTCTTTCTTCTTTCTAATGCATTTGTCTGTTTAGTTCTTAATTTAAGATGCTGTGGTCTCCAATAATTGAAGGAGTACACAGACCAGAACAATACTCTAGTTTATATTTAATAATGTTGTGTACATCCTTTGTTGGACATCCTTAAATTAAATAAATAAATAAACACTTTTAATAATATTATTTCATTTCATTAAAATGGTTTTACAAGTTTTGCTTCTTTTTGATTCCGCTACTCGTTACTAGATGGCGCGACAATGCACGTTCTGTGAATTGATAGCAAGAGTATTTTTTGCTTGCTGCTTAAGATACTTTAACTATAATGCAATGATAAATTAAAATAATGTAAGGGTAAAAAATGTGAAAACGTGAAAAGTGAGTACCGAAATATAAACTGAAAATATTTAAGTACTTACAAAATTATTAATTTTATTACAAAAACAACTAAGAGCACATGCCAAACGCTCGATTTAATCCACAAAAATACACATAACGTATAGACAGGTCTTATTAAATGAAGCAACTATACTAAAATCAAAATCAAAGCTCCTCCTAACAACGAACACATAGCATAGCATCACGCCTGTATTCCCCGAAGGGTTAGACAGAGGTATACTATGGTACACCCACATTCCACGGATGCTGTTATTGAGTCCCATGTAATAGGGCGAGTCTATTGCCGTCTACCGGGCACAGTTCCAGACTCCGTGCTGCTACTTAGAATTTAAACCCAACCCGGGAATTGAAGCCAGGACTTCTCGCTCAGCAGTTACGCTTGTGACCCCTAGACCAACGAGGCAGTAGACAACGAACACAAACAAGCATTAAAACAAAACAAAGAAAAACAAAACAAAACAAAACACAATCATAGATGTCCAATTAACAAGTCTATACGGCCAGTCATTGTACAGATCTTTACGCAGATACCGAAAGAACAATAGTCCTATAATATTGTGTTGACGTCTTATTAAACTTTGATATGAACGATACAGATGATTAGGGGTCCAAAACGGACCGGTAACTTACAGAAGACAAGATAAAAGGTGCTCTTATACGAGAGGTTAAATTAAAACATAGCATTACACCTGTATTCCCCAAAGATTAGGCAGAGATGTACAATAGTACACATCTGATGATACCGTTATTGAGTCCAAAGTAATAGAGGCCGAGCCTATTGCCGTCTACCGGGCACAGTTCCAGACTCCGTGCTGCTACTAAGAATTTCCGTACAGAAAGAAGAAGTATTTTACCCAACCCGGAAATAGAAGCCCGGACTTCAGGCTCAGCTATCGCGCTTGCGCCCAATGAGACAGTCAAGTTAAATAAAATAAAAATAATCATTACTATACATGCGGTAAGTTGCGATTACGAGATTTGCGTTGCGATTGCGAGACATTGCCATCTGTAAAAGTCAAAAGAAGTTCACTACTTAATATAATTGGACATAGGTTCTTATGTCCAATTATAATTAATGGAAAATTTGGATGGATCTTTTTTTTTTCTCGGTTATACAATTTTCTGATTAATGCAGTTAAGTAGTTCATCTAGCAGATTCAACGTGCAAACATCGTCACTTGCGAAATAGGGTTTTTGCCACCAACCCGCTTTACCAGCGTGGCCATTATCAGTATTAGTTGAAACTATAGGTGCTTATTTATGATAGTGTATTACAGTACGATTTTTTATAATATCACATAGATATCTTTACGTTTTAACGCTCGGCGTGCAAATAATGGTCGAATACCGCCGAGATTTTACCATTTTTTCCCATAGAGTGAGAGACTATCAGTCATAGAGATTCATTGAGAATGAAATAATTACGAAATAATCAAAAATATAATCAACTCACACATTTTAAAAGAAGCGAATCAAATTCAAATGTTTGTCATAATTCTTAAAAAGTTAAGTCCGTCATTCCAACTGTTTAAAAAAAAGTTACACGCGTATAGACACGTCTCCAGCAAAAAACATCGATTCTCGAACGAGTTCTCGATTTAAAATCGTATAATAGACAGGATGTGGTCGTCCCGTCCGATCGCACATGCATTTAGTTAAGCAAATTAATCATTCAGACAACTAAACATTCTTATTTCAAAGTCATACAGTTCAGATTTGGATGCCGCTTGGTAGAATAACGGTAAATATAAAGTTGTAAGGTCGCGTGCGTGCAAATCGATTATCGAAAGGATTAACGATTACTGTGATTGGAGATCACGGGGTTAGTCTGAAGATACACCTGCTTTTATGGAGGGAGGGTAGTGAAATGAGGTGGATAGGAATTGATGGCTTTATCAAGAGATTATTTACCTGTTTGACAACGTCAAGATATAGATATCAATCAATCCATATTAATTTCATGATTTTAAGGCGTCTCCTTGTTGATGTTCGGATTTTGTGTTACAAGCTTCTCTGAATGTATATTATAACTTTCATAACATAACATCACCCGTGCATTCATCAAAGAAGAAGGTAGCTAGGCAGAGGTGTACATTATTGTACACCCCCAATTCACCCTAACTACCTAATCTAAAAGGCACAATTCCAATCCCCGGCCTGCTAATCAGAAGATTCTAACAGAAAAACCAAATATCACTTTACCTGATCCGATCATCCAACCTAAGACCTTACGCTCAGCAGCCGCACTTGCCACCTCTAGAACATTCAGGCACTGTATTTAAGACGCCATTAATACAATTATTTATTACTAGCTTCCGCTCGCGGGTTCGCCCGCGTGGATTCCGTGCATCTCCCGGGATAAAAAGTAGCCTATGTGTTATTCCAGACTATAATCTATCTCTGTGCCAAATTTCATCCAATTCCGTTCAGCCGTTCTGGCGTGAAAGAGTAACAAAGATCCATCCATCCATCCATCCATCCTCACAAACTTTCGTATTTATAATATTAGTAGGAAGGATAGGAAGTAGGATAATATTATTAGGATAGGATTTAAAAATGAATTGCAGTTACCTCCTACGCGCTTTCTGTAACGAGTACTTAGTTGATTTTAGAATGTTGGTTTAAGATATCATGGGCAAGCTTTGTTGCCTTTATTCTTTCGTTGAGTCGGTCATGCCATAGTAGAATAATTAGCCAATCAGCAATGGTGGTAGTGTGGTTGTCTTTTAGGTCAAAGGTGCGTCAAACAATCTCCAGATCTCGTAGAGGCTCCTTCGTTGCAGTGTTTTACTATACAAAGGAACTTTTTCTTCATTCCTATAATTTGTGTGTAAGCTAAGATTTTTGTTTACCTTCTAAAATCCCTTACTTTGTTATCTAAAACTAAAACATGCAAATTCAGTTCTAGCGGAGCGTTGTTCTCATAAAAACGTACTTAAATCTTCGATAGTATTTATTACGTTCCAATATAAGTAAATAGCATGTTGTAGAGCGCTATCTTCGGACCGATCGCTAGTTGTTGCTCTCGTTCAAGCACTAACATTACCCAAACTGAATCGTTCCCACGGCGTCTGCACATCACTCTTCTTCAACTATCGCTCGAATTTATCTCAATGAACAATCAACTTTATGTTTAGCTTCGCAAAGCTTAATTTTGTTTGACAGAGATGCTTATTAAAGATACGTAAAGAATAACAGTGTTCGAATTTTAAAATCCGTTGTTTTAATTTTTGTTAAATAGAAGTCAACTTTAAAATCAGGGTGATATGATAGTTTTTTGAATGTTTCAAAAATGGCAGCTGAGTTGGTTTCAGCGTAGCGAATGTATGTAATACAGTATTCAAATATTTCGTGAATCATGCGCATCCGTGTGTATAATTACGTTTTTAAGATCAATTCTTTGCCAGGGGTTCGAAATATTGTAACTTACCTAGTTACCAAATATTTTATTTATATGGTTCTACGATGAAAATTTATAAAAAATCCGTTAAACTTAACCCCTCAACCGACTTTGACTAATCCATTCATGAAATGAACTATCATCAACAAAGTGTGGTTACTACGGTATACTGATACGTGTTAAGTCATAATTTGATTGATACCTATTTTATCCCAAAAATACTTGTTTTCAATTTGGCAACAAATCGGCAATTGGCCAATACAAAGAGCTGGTTACAATTAATAAATTTGGTGTAGCGTTCGCCAACGTCCATACCACGTTGAATACACCGGTTCTCGTCCGATCACCGAAGTTAAGCAACATCGGGCGCGGTTAGTACTTGGATGGGTGACCGCCTGGGAATACCGCGTGACGTTGGCTCTTTTACATTTTATTCTTTTTCACCATTAATTTTCTTTATTTATTCTTCGTAATAATAATTTAATAACACATTTTTGTCCACACGTTAAGTTTTAATGTTTAGCTGAAACCAATTGTGTGTGACTGTTAACTAAAAATGTAAGCATGGTGTTTACAAAAATAGAGCAGAAACCTTTTTTTGGTCATTTTTCCGATACAACTGATCTGATTACAATGAATAAATTTTGAGTAGCAATCGCCAACGTCCATACCACGTTGAATACACCGGTTCTCGTCCGATCACCGAAGTTAAGCAACATCGGGCGCGGTTAGTACTTGGATGGGTGACCGCCTGGGAATACCGCGTGACGTTGGCTTTTTATACCATTATCCTTTTGTACCATCAAGCTTCTATATTTATTCTAGTAAAATAAAAAATCACGCCATTATTACACATTTATCTCAACCTATTTTAAATATAACCCGTATTGTTTGGCTAAGAAACAATATTTTATGAGTGTTTATGTCTACGATAGGCAAGGGATGTTGTGTTGCCAGAAATAGAACCGAAATCTTTTTTTGGCAAGTTTCCAAAATTTAAAGATCTGCAGACTATCATCATGTTCAGCTTGCTACTTGCCAACGTCCATACCACGTTGAATACACCGGTTCTCGTCCGATCACCGAAGTTAAGCAACATCGGGCGCGGTTAGTACTTGGATGGGTGACCGCCTGGGAATACCGCGTGACGTTGGCTCTTTTACATTTTATTCTTTTTCACCATTAATTTTCTTTATTTATTCTTCGTAATAATAATTTAATAACACATTTTTGTCCACACGTTAAGTTTTAATGTTTAGCTGAAACCAATTCTGTGTGACTGTTCCATAAATGTAAGCATGGTGTTTACAAAAATAGAGCAGAAACCTATTTTTCGTAATTTTCCGATACAACTGATCTGATTACAGTGAATAAATTTTGATTAATAATTGCCAACGTCCATACCACGTTGAATACACCGGTTCTCGTCCGATCACCGAAGTTAAGCAACATCGGGCGCGGTTAGTACTTGGATGGGTGACCGCCTGGGAATACCGCGTGATGTTGGCTTTTTACACTTTATTCTTTTGCACCATTAATTTTCTTTATTTATTCTTCGTAAAGGAAATAAAAGACGCCATTAAGTAACACATTTTTGTCTACAAGTTATTTTAAGTTTTAATGTTTGACTAGAACCAATATGTCTATGACTGTTCCATAAATGTAAGCATGGTGTTTACAAAAATAGAGCAGAAACCTATTTTTCGTAATTTTCCGATACAACTGATCTGATTACAGTGAATAAATTTTGATTAATAATTGCCAACGTCCATACCACGTTGAATACACCGGTTCTCGTCCGATCACCGAAGTTAAGCAACATCGGGCGCGGTTAGTACTTGGATGGGTGACCGCCTGGGAATACCGCGTGACGTTGGCTTTTTATACCATTATTCTTTTGTACCATCAAGCTTCTATATTTTATTCTTGTAAAATAAAAAATCACGCCATTATTATTCATTTTTCTCAACATGTTTTAAGATTTAACCCGTATTGTTTGGCTAAGAAACAATATTTTATGAGTGTTTATGTGTACGATAGGCAAGGTATGTTGTGTTGCCAGAAATAGAACCAAAACCTTTTTTTGGCAAGTTTCCAAAATTTAAAGATCTGCACACTATCATCAAATTCAGCTTGCTACTCGCTAACGTCCATACCACGTTGAACACACCGGTTCTCGTCCGATCACCGAAGTTAAGCAACATCGGGCGCGGTTAGTACTTGAATGGGTGACCGCCTGGGAATACCGCGTGACGTTGGCTTTTTAAACTTTATTCTTTTGTACCATATTTTTTTTTATTTATTCTTAATTATTGTTATTTTTACCCTGTAGTGCCTACCATTATTTTCCTTTCATGTTCGTAGTTATAGAAAATGTCTATCTCTAATGTGAAGTCACTTTTGAACTTGATCTTAATTTCTTTCCCTGAGTTCTTGAACCGAACATTTTATTTTTCTATTTACAAAAAAAGTGTAATGTTTACAACCTCTGCAGTAACGGGTCTTGCGTAGCGCGGTAGCGGGTTTGGATCCGGCGTCACGCCGCCTCTGATCTGTGACCCCTTAATGAGACATCTGCCTTATTGCTGTAAATCAGACGGTATTTTTGAATTATTGGGGTTTTATAGTTTTACAGTTTTGTATTGTTTATTGTGAGAGGTAAGTGCCCTCCTAATCGATTTTATTGGACTGTATAATAATAAACCGAGCTAATAGACGGTTTCGTACAGCAATATCTTTTCTAAGAGAAAAAAAATTGTAAGGCCTATAAGAAGCGACGAAAATGGCAAATCAAAAATATATCCTACTTCCTACTAATATTATAAATGTGAAAGTTTGTGAGGATGGATGGATAGATGGATGGATGGATCTTTGTTACACTTTCACGGCAGAACGGCTGCACGGATCTGGATGAAATTTGGCATAGAGATAGATAATAATCTGGAATAGCACATAGGCTACTTTTTATTCCGGAAAAATGTACGGGTTCGTAAAAAACGCGGGCGAAGCCGCGCGGATACTAGTAGTAAAAATTAAAAATTAATGTCAAATAACAATAAATTGTTTCAATTAAGAATAATTAGTTCTACATTACTATTCTTTATAACTAGACAGGAATACTCCTAGTAGACCCCCAGTACACCAACTGATTCTGAGCTTCTAAGCTACCGAAATCTCTGTTCAGCATGGTGAATTCTCCTTCCACATATTTTTAACCTTTGTTTTGCATGCGTTAATGCGTTGGTGATGGTAGCGATTCCTGCTCGAGTACAATTTTTTTTATTTCTCAAAATTGTAGCCTTACCCAAGGCTACGTATTTGTATGTGATATGCAGCTAGAAGAAGTAGAGATATCTTGGTAGCACGCTTGCCTTCCACGCAGGAGGGTTTTAAATCAAACCCAGCCCACACCTCTGACTTTTCGTAATCATGTGTGCATCAGAATTTGATTATCATTTGCGTTAACGGTGAAAGAAGACATAGATAAAGTCCTCGATGTTGAGTGTAGTCCGCCAACCCGCAGCAGGCCAGCGTGGCGAACTAAGGCCTAACCCTTCTCAATCTCAGAAGAATCCCTTGCTCAACAGTGGGACATTAATGAGCTCAATTTATTTATTTATGCAGCTCATACAATACCAGTTCAGAACAAAATCGTGCAGACTACATGCAAATTGATAGGCCTCCACACAAGTAGCTAACTTAATTTTATATTCCATGACCAGTGGTCACTCTGAATCTAATATCACACTGTTTTATCTATTCAAGAACCTTATTAAACCACTATACTAAGCGTTTCTTGGTCTTTTATAAAATGAGCTTGTGTGATTTTTAGGAAGGAAGGCCCACCTCTTTCTTCTTTTTATGCAAAACACCACAGTTCGCAAGTGGGTTGCTGATTTCAGGATAAATGGAGAAAAATACTGGTGAAGAAGAATACTAGGGAGGGTCTGTTCTCTTGATATAAATTGACTGCCTCATAGGTCTAGTGGTCGTAAGTACTGCTGAGCGTGAGGTTCTCGATTCGATTCCCGGGTCAGTTAAAATGTTATTAGGTTTTTCTGTATAGAAATTCTTAGTAGCATATAGTCGATGGCAATAGGCTCGGTCTCCATTACTTGGGATTCATCGGCGTAATGTAGGTGTACAATAGTATACCTCTGCCTAACCCTTCGGGGAATACAGTGTGACGTGACTGTAATTTCTATGATTGCCACTCCGAATGCCGAATATAGGCATGCATACCTGTAGTAATTATGGCTACATAGATACCTAAAATCACCTCTTAACAAATTATTTTAAATCAAACATCAAACATGGCGTATGAAATTATGATATCATTCGAATTACAAATAATCAATTCTAAATTCAAACCTATGAGGGGTCAGTCATGATTGGTATTTCAAAAGGTGTGGTAGTATGCGTGCCGTTCTCTCATACATATTTAGTGTGTGTACATATGTGTGTGTTAATTATTGTCATTGAGTGGGCGTGGTCAAAGGTTCGGTATGGGAGATTGGACCTTTATGACAGGCGAGATACAAAGTCGTGATGTGTGGCAGTTAATGAAAAAACAAGATCTGCAATTTCGAAAAAAGAATGCGCTGATGTGAAGATGAACTGCTTAATTAGTCTAGCATGACAGATTCTGGGTTCAGTCCCGGGTAGGTCAAACATTTTTCGCAAGAAAATTCTCAGTAGCCGCTCGCAGTTGTGGCGAAATGTAGGTGTAACACTTCTGCCTTATTTTTCAGGGTATGGAAGCGTGATGGTATAGTATGATGATATTGAAACTTTCATTCTAAAGATAATGCTCACCTTTACTGTTAGCCGGTCACATCCCACTGCTGGGCAAAGACTGGAGTTCCAGGCCGTTCTGCTCTGTGCCAAAGATGACCAGTCTTTTCCAAATGTGTTCAGTTCGTCCCATCTCTTTCGAGGTCTACCGCGCTGCCATTTTCCTCGCCTTTATTACATGAAAACAGTAAAACGTACCTACCTGTGATATACATTATATTATATTGGTATTTTTACATTATTCACAAGACACAAACCCATTCAACAAGTTTCACTAACATTATCAACAACAAATGAATTACCCTTTGCCCCCCTTGCCCGGCCATTTACCGAAATGCCCCATAGTTATTATTGTCAGCAACCGATACATGCATTGATTTATAACTGCCTCGGCCCCCACACGACGGCTGACCGATTTAGATAAAACACGCTGTATATACCAACAAACTTTATTCTTGTAACCCCGAAAACAGTTGCCAAACGAATTAAAACCTTACCGCAAGTTTGATAAGGTTGATGTGTGTTGATTGTAACTGCAAAGTTATCGTGGTATTTTGTATGCAAAATGGTCGCCCTAAGAAACGTCGATACAACAAATAGTATGTTGTGATACTGATTTATATGAAGACTATATCTAGGACAAATGTATGCGATACAGTTTTTGGTTTTATGCTTTGTTGTAAAGTGTGTAAAGTCTAGTATGGGAACGAGACGTAAAATATCGCAAAATTTATTTATTTGTTTTTAGGAAGGCTTACAGACTAACACAATTAAATATGGTAGCATAATAAATTTCTCAGATTACTAATAAAAAGCATCCACCGATGAGTATTAAAATATCGATTGACAATGAATGACAAAACTTTTTTTTTTTAGAAAAATTTGAAATAATTTAAAAGTTTCAAATTGTGGCACTATGTGTGAGTAGTGAGTAGTGTACTTTATAGGCACGCATTAGTATGATAAAAAGTGACAGTGACAGTTTATGCAGTAGAAGATGAAAAACCTAATCTAAAGTCTAACATTGAGTAAAAAATTAAGAATCATTAAGAAATATATGAAAAAGATTCATATAAACACAACACAACAATCCCCGAAGGGTTTGGCATTGGTGTACTATTGTGCATGCACATTTCGCCGATGCTGTTATTAAGTCCCATGTAAAAGGGGGCGAGCCTATTGCCATCAACCGGGCACTGTTCTAAACTCCGCGCTGCTACTGAGAATTTCTTTATATAAATCTTTGTAATAATTACAATACAATATAATTGATATAATTTGTTACTTATTACGTAATTAGTTACTACAGGTAATGAAACCTGTAAAAATATTCAACAAGTCAGAATTCTAATTGTTTAATATCTACAGCAGACAAAGCCTTTCAAAATTACACGTCAAACAGTGTTGAAATGATGTAAAAGTAAAAACAAACCATCGAAAACTAAAACCACAAACTTTTTTCAATTTTCCTGCGGAACCCCGAAAACCACATTAACCATTATCATTGAAACTAACATTCATAACGTAACGTTAAAATTCTATGGTTCAGTTAATTTTAACTATAACCCTAGGAATCTATTATCAATTAAGTAAATGGGCAGTTAAGAAGCGTGTGAGGTTGCAATCGCACAGTTAATGTTATTCCGGTTTAATTAAGACCGTTAAAGTCGATTATCCTTAACATTGCCAAGGTTTTCTTTGGAAATAATGAGACCTCGAAGGTAAAAGAGCGTGTTATATGCTAGTGGGATGTGTAAGAAAAAGGTCAGAGTTGAGTGAAAGAACCTGTAATTTAAGTATTGGTATAGCTTTTTATATATAATATAATAGAATTTGATTATCACTTGCCTTATGGGTGAAGGTAAAACATCGTAAAAAATCTGCACACCTGAGAGTTGACCCGGGTACGTCTTAAAACTGCGGCCAGACACCGGAGGGCGGGCAGCAGCGTCCTCTCACTAATCGGTGAGCCACTGCGATCCCCAAGCCGCCTGCCAAGCGTGGGGATTATGGCAAACTCCCCCCTTGGGGGAGGCCTTCGTTCAGCAGTGGACGTCTTCTGGCTGATGATGATGATGAGAGTTCTCTATAAAGTTCTCGATGGTCCCTTTTCATTCTTAGAAGAGGCCCATGCCCAACAGTGGGACAGTAATGAATTTATTATATTGTTTATAGTGTATCACAAGAAAGAACACAAATCATCCATAATAATCGATCGAATGCAATGTGAAAGGGTATGTATTGATTGAAACACTACCTGCTTCTGACAGGTCTTGATACTTAGTGTCTTGATAGCTATGACAGCTATCTGTCACCGACTTGTCAAGACAGTCGACAATCAACTATGTTTATCGGAGAAAACAATCAACAGATCTGGTAAACCTGTAAAGCCTTAACATGTTTATCTACAATCAAAGATAAAATATCAACCACAACTTGTAGTACCAAAGATTATTGAATAGAAGACAATAATAATTTGATCTGGCTTAATTAAAATTAAAATATCACTGGATACTTGGTCATTAGAAAATCTACTTAGGCGTGAAGCAAAACAATAAAAATATAATAATCTATCCCTAAAATAGCAAACATGAACAAATTAATACATTCGTACAACATTTGCACGATCCAAACAGCTAAACCTATCGAGCCCCGCTCGGAAACTCGATAATCGCTCTCTAATCGATACATCGGTAGGTGTCTAGCGAATTATCGAATCGAATAGAATATATTAATACGTGAGAACGGGCCGAGTTAGTTTGGAGATGTCTGCCGTTCTAAATCAGTGCAACAATGCGGCTCTGGGTTGCTCTGATTCGCTCGTAGGTGTACGCTCGATTTGTGTGGATTAAACAAAGCTCAATTTATAGTTACAGTAAATAATTTACTGCTGAGTACCAAAAAGTACCTTTATATTTTATCAGTATTATCGACTGAAGATGATCAAAGCATAAACTTCACCAGACTATCATCTTCATTATTTTCTTTTTCTATAAAGCTCTTCTTCGTCTTGTAAAATTCACTTTCCTGTGTTTTTCTTCTGTCGTGTGTGTTTTACTGTGTACACTCATTAGTTTTTGCCTATTCATACATGAAATGGGGCCGCATTCGTCCATCATATGCAGTTAAGAATTAAAGAGGTAATAAAAATATCAGCAAAGACCACACGTCTCTGGTTGCTTTTGTCGCCATCTAAAAGATAATTCGGTTTATTGTTAGGAACTAGGTACATAAAAGCTTAAATATAAATGGTGACGTAACAACATGTGAATAATAAAGGCAAGTCCACACAAAACGTTCGCACAGCGGAGACGCGCGGACAGTAGACATCACAAAGTCCGTTCGGATCGGCTTATCTCTCACTGCGCATTTCCCGCTCCGACCGAGCCAAGTATGCGTCACTCTGCACACTGCAGACGGTGTATCTCATCTTAATATCTGTTATTTGTATGTTATTGGTATAGGTGATTCGTATATTAGTTTGTGTTAGCTTGGTTTTATGTGCATAATTTATTTGCTCGTCGATTTCTGAGTGAAGAACCTTTACGTTGTTGATGAGTACAGTGGGTACGATTTATCCAAAAATTTTGCTAACTTAGTTTGGATATCTATTTCAATGTAAATAAAATTAATTGATTGATAAAAACTATACACAGAAATAGAAATATCTCCTTTTATTTTTAAGTAAGCTTTATCAGTGAGACGGTTACAATTAGATTCGAAGGATTAATTGAAATCATGACCTTTAGTTGTGTTGTGCTGTGCTGTGCAGAGAATCACAGCGTAGATAACTTTTTGGAATTCTAGGAAGTGTGTCTTTGCTTGTAATTTATATTGTAACTGGATAATTTTGTTCCTCATATTAAATGTTTCCTGCTCCTTTAGAAATAACATCTCTCCTTCTAGGATTCGTCGGTAGTCAGCTTCATAACTTTCATTTTGTCCTAACGCAGTGACTTTCTCTCTTCAATCTGCTACTAAGCTTTTTTTAATTTTCTTCTTTCTTTAACTTATGATTGTATAAAATATACTTTACCTAGTTGTCTAAAGCTCTAAAGCTTATAGATATATTTATTCAAGATCTAGTTATAAAAATGTATATTTATTGAAATAATGGTTTAATTAATCTAATAAATCAATATTATGATAACGACTTGTGAATGACTCATTTACCGTAATTTTTCGATCTCCTCTATCTATATGGTCATTTATCTGCCCAATCTTTTCCTAAGTATGTTGGGGTCATCTGCCATATTCTCATTCTAAAATATGCCTCTAGACACATTCTTCTTCAAAATCTCAAAAATCCAGTATTTATTTGACCTAACCCACAACAAATTTGAATCACGTTTAATGCCCTTAATCCTCGATCCCGATCCAGATCCAATTCGCTCATCCCGTCTGCCGGCGCACGCGCATTCGCTCAACCGCTCGTGACTTTCACAGACATTTTATTACCATAATTTAAAACAAATATCTGATTGTGTGTACCGGGCATTAAAGTGTTAAACTGAGCAGTAGGGATGTGTCTATCCCTGTTTCAATGGGTTAGAAACTGGTATATTGAAAAGGGTTTCTTTAGGTTATAAAGTAAACAGTTTTTAGTAAACTTTACTTTTGCGCTATCTAGTTTCCGTATAATCTCTAAATAAGTTACTTGTAAGAAGTATCTTACGATAGCCAAAGTCAAATTTGGACTAAAACATTTGACATTCAACCCTACTATAGAACATTCCAAAATCCAAATTAACTTGCAATTTACCATCACCCCGTTTCACAGATCGACCATACAACTTATATCCTTACTGGTTCTTTATCTTACACAACCGATGTCTTTATTAACTGCGTTGTCAATTTAGATCCCCTATTTCTGCAAGCCCTGGCAGGAGCAATAAACATTCCTGGCGCGAGTCACGGCGCTCCGACCATCACGCGGCACACATGGCGGCCGCGGGCGCACTGCACACCGACGCTAGCCGCGTGTGTGTACAACGCCTTAAAGACCGGGAGACAGGAGATGTTTAAAATTATACTCTGATGAAAATGAACTCAAATGAGAAGGTAACGGACCATTCTTAAAGATGAAGCGAAAGGACTGGAAGTTTAAAAAGACTCATAACGCTCAGAATTTTTGTTTTCTAGTTAGAATCGAAATAGTTAGGGCTCGGATTAGTGACAGTGTTTCAGAAATACTGAATTTACTTTTTTAATATCGAGACTGTCAAAGTAAGGTTTTTAGACAAATTTGGCAAAAGGACTTTGCAGTCAGGTATGAACATTGGTTAGACGTTGGTCACCGAGCGCTCTACAGTAAAAGTGGGCGCATAGGAACCGCAGACTAATGCTAGCTGCACTTCTCTTTACAGCGCGGGAGAAAGAGAATTGAAATCGACATTTGCCTACATAAAGGACTAAAATTTTGGGCAAAACAGCTCCCATATTTCAAATGTAAAATATTTTATTATGTTAAAAGATATTCCAGATTTTAAATTAATAGGTTTACAAATCCAGTCTCCCTGCCTACAAAAGCGCTAAGAACTGTCGTAGGCGATACAAGTGCTTCGTGCCGCATGCCCCGGGCGCGGATCTCGGACGCAATCTTTATAAGGTGGTAAAACATATATTTAATGCTAAACGCCCGACACGAACGGCCGTTTTGTGAGAAACGGCGCAAGTGTGATCTTTACACTTGCTTGTGCTATTAAGTAAAAAGGATATTTGGATAAATACACTAAATTTAGGTGGATATTTGAATAGTATGCTTATTTGGATATGTCTGCGCCTGCGCCAAATTTATTTCGTGTTCACAATACGACATAAAGATGTAATTACTAGTGTGTATTTAAAAAAGGTCAAGTGCATGTCAAGTGACACTTGTATCTCGAGAGTATTGTACCTACATCAGTTTAATGATGGCAAACAGTACGTGAATTAGAGATCCTTAAGTAAATTGGTCTTAATAAGTTATTCGTTGATTTGTCTTACCTGAAATGTGTCTCTAGAAAAGTTTCGATGGGCTTTTTCAATAATACGTTTGTACGTATTCTAGTGTCGAACGTAGATAACAAAAATCATACTTTTCAACCGACTTCAAAAAAAGGAGGAGGTTCTCAATTCGGCTGTATTTTTTTATTTTTTTTTTTTATGTTTGTTACTCGATTTCTCGAAGACGCCTGGACCGATTTCAAAAATTCTTTTTTTATTTGAAAGGGTATGCTTGTCATTTGGTCCCATTGTCATCAGGTCCGGACCTGATGGTGGAAACCCTGAGAAATCGAGGGCATCTCTTGAAAATTGTAGGCGAGCATGGGGTAAAAACTTGATATTTATGTGTATATCTGATGAGACTACAATACTATGGAGGCTTAGGGCAGATCTGATGATGGAGACGACAGAGGATCGAGGGAACTCCTCAACGGTACATCTTAACTACCTCGTGTTTGGGCTTATTTTATTCGTGTTGACAAGATCTTTACACCGAAGTGGGTAATGACTGCCACTGCAAGGTCCGTGATGCAGGTGCAGTACAGTTTAGGGAACTCCTTAATGGTTGATAGCAGCTACATAGTGTTTGGGCTTATTTTATTCGTATTGATGCGCACTGTAAGCCGAGATGGGTAATATTGCAGATTCGATAGTGAAGACAAAAAACAGTTTAAGGATATCCTAAATGGAGATGTTTTCCGACGTTCAAGTATTGGAAGGAAGATTTCTTAACCTCGTTATTTCTGCCAACGCCCTGTCGTCGTGTGGTCGATTAAGTAAAAAGTTTTTCAAGAGAATCGTTTACTAGGTCTACCCATCACTCAAAATTGTAAAATAATTAAATTTTTTAACAAAAAAAAAAAAAAAATTCCAAAAAACTCAAAAACAAAACTAATAACTAAAAAGCAAAAAATAAATCTTTTATTATACAATATCGTAGTTGAAGAATATTGAAGTCGGTGCCAAGTAAAACATGCAATGATAAACCGACACGATTGGCGAAGTGCATTTGTCGTGTCCGACGCATAATTCGCTCCGCACTCGACAATTTTTACGTGAACTCGTTGTTTTAATGTCGCTATTATAGCAGCAAGGTATATTACTTTTATGTTTTACTTGGCACCGATTTCAATATTCTTCAACTACGATATTGTATAATAAAAGATTTATTTTTTGCTTTTTAGTTATTAGTTTTGTTTTTGAGTTTTTTTATCGTTTAGTTTCGCGAGACCAATTGACTAATGCTTTGACAAATAAAGAAGATGCTCGTAATATTTAACATTTATCCAAAAAGCAGTCAAGGCAACTATAATTTATTCCGGTTTGGCATTGCAACTATTTTCAATTGCTCACCTACGCAAAATTCCAAGGCCTTGCCCATACGATCCAGGGTTAAATTAAGGACAAAACAATCGTTTATATCCCAAGGAAATAGGACAGCCAGCGTACGAAGTCCGAAACAATAAATCTACCGATCGCAGCCCATCCAGTCCAGATAATGTATTTCAGTTCGGACCTTACACTTACTTCGGCAATTTGCGGAAACCTTTGTGCCCTTAAGATATCTCGACAGACAATTGTACAGGGGTATTCCGTTTTGATTTTATAGAGGTGGTTCAAGTGTGACAGTTATTATTTTGGTGTGTCGGGATATGAAAGATGAATTACAAAGTAGGTAATATTGTGTTTATTTGAATAATGATTTTTCAACTTACCTAATTAAATGAAGATAAAAGTCAATATGTGTTAAGATCGTCTTTGCTTTAGGGTACTGATTATATATATTTTTTAACAAGCACACACCGCATTTTTGTTTTTGTATCCGAGTATCCTGTCTGGAGCAATTTGGAACACTATTATTTTTGCAATTATGCTCTTTTCAGTATCATTGATAAAAATATCATATTCACTTTTTTTGTCAGTACCGATATCTTGGCTTATAAAGACCATTTCTTCCCGGGACGAAACAACAGCTTAGTATGATTATCATCTCTATATAAATCCCTAAACAAAGTTATCGCCGCCTACGTGATATATCCCCGTCTCTAGGAAGGGCTAAGGTCTGAGCCCATTTACAAATCACAAACACTGACCACCCCACCCACCCTTATACAATTATATACAACCCTTAGTTCACCTTGCATAAAGCTACGTTTGAAATATCTGTTGGATTTGTACGAATAATTGTGTTAACTCTTTAATAGGTTTCTTATTAATCAGTCATAAAAATTATAAAGGACATGAAAGTATCGGTGGGATTGAATATGGATCAACACCTTAAGAAGGATATCTTTATATGTTCATTACTAGAGGAAATATTGCATGAAGCTTTTGAAAATATCTACCAGTCTCCACAGATAGAAGTCAGTCTTAGAACTTCAGGGGAATAAAAAAATATATTTTCGTTCCAGGTTTTTCTGTCAAATCGACCACGCTTAAGACTTCAGGGAATTTACAAAAAAACATCTTTTCAGTCTCGGTTTTTCTGTATCAGTTTTTTGACAGAAAAGCGAGACAGGTTCGAGAGTGTACAAAAAATTTACAATAGCAAGTTAGTTTTATATTATGGTCATGACAACAAAAAACATATTGTATCCTAGTACATCTGTGAAAGATTGGTATTCTTCTTCTCCTTCTTTTAAAAAACGTTGCCCCACACTAGGATTTCTCCTGTATCGTGGGTACAGTTTACAAACATACATGTCACATGCACACACAACCAGACCCGCAGCCTAATTACCGATGTAGCGACAGTAGTAGATCGCGCGATAACTTCTGTCAAACGTCATTTTTGTGACATATAATGTATTGGCTGACAGTGAAATTGCTGTCGCGTGGCTGTCGCGTTGCTGTCGTTTTTTTACGTAATTAGGCTGCCGCAGCCTAATTACCGATGTAGCGACAGGCGTATATCGCGCGATAACTTCTGTCAAACGTCATTTTTGTGACATATAATGTATTGGCTGACAGTGAGATTGCTGTCGCGTGGCTATCGCGTTGCTGTCGCTTTTTTACATAATTAGGCTGCCGATCCGTGAGGAAATTTAACCCCGACACGTAACGCAGGAAGGTAATCGCTTTGCCAATGCGCCAACCGTGCCGTCGAACTAGTGTAAACGATTCATACAATGCATAACATAACAGAAAGATAAGACAAAGGTGTACTAGAGGTGATCCATATATACAGCAATGTACAGTTTATAATTAAAACATTATCCAAATCATTAAAATATATTCAGTAGGTAAGCAAGCTTGAAACATTATCACCCCACCCTTTCCTTGACCGAACGCATTTGAATAACTATCACAAGTTAATTCTTCAGATAAAGACGTCCGCCATGTTGGGTGCGGCCGCTTCCGCCGGATGTCCAACTTGGACGGATATTCAAACTCGACCGGAACTAGATGGTATTGCGACATACATTTCGAATTTCGAATGGCCATTGTTGAAGTGGGTCGGTATTAGTTGGCGTGTGACTTGAATGTATGAATGTATTGTATATTTATGTATACAAATACTTATATACCTACCTACATAATGAGTTAATCCAATTTGCATAAAGTTGTTCTACTCATTTATTTTGTTACTGGCAACATGAAGTATTCTTTGTGGTGTGCAGTTTCAACACTACAACCCCACCTTAAAACCACGTATTAAAAGTATATAAAATTGATTCATTTTAATAACTAGTGGATTATGAACAAACATACCATAACTATCTATTATTAAGTTAAGCATTTTATATTATTAAGGGAACTAAAATGCAGAAAATTTTGACGGCACGGTTGGCGCAGTTGTTGACAGATCGACTCCTGCGCTACGTGTTGCGGGTTCGATTCCCGCACGGAACAAATATTAATTATATATTCATATATATTTAAGTTAGTATTATGTAAAGCCCTGTACGGTATGGAAAGTTGATCAGGGACAGTATCCACCAAGAAAAAGAGTGATAATCAGGTAGATTTCAACGCGAAGACTAATATCAAAAATATAACAGAGGATGAAAAAACAGTTTAAGTTAAACCAACGAAAATAATTAATCATTAGACCATGTCACAATCCACGAATTGTTCGAAAGTCAGATAAAAAATTGATAGCAACGAGCTATAGCAGTCAAAGAATCAGAAAGTTAATCTGCTAGATTTACTTATCAGTAAGTATGAACATTTTCTGTTAGATAAGTTGTGAATAGCAACCAGTCAGTTTATCAGTAAATGGTAAAACAGGTCCTTATCATTTTAATTTAAAGCAACAATATATAATTATGTACAAATACTATAATATGTCTACAGACAATTTCAGTAAAGATGAAAACTCAATAACTCCAAAGATGGCTTTAAAAACGAACAGAATCAAATTGAAACTTTACTTAAACAGAGTTATAAAACTTACATAGATTAAAAACCTCACACTTGACCAACAGATATAACAAGGTGCTTGAAACTATCTCCCAATTGAGATATTTCGCTAATTAGAAGTGCTCACTTGACCGAGAGCGGATTGTACCGTAAGGATTAAAGCTCACTTGCGAAATATCTGTAGATATTATAGTTCAGATACTGATTGAGAAGTATGGTACGTTTGTGGTTTTAGGGAGTTACAGTGTTCGTGTTATGATTTTTGAAGGTTCTGGTAAACATTTGTTTTGTTATTTAAAATAGAATAGACAAAAACCAAAGTACTATTTTATAAAATGAATGATAAGTATATATATAAGATAATACCGAATACTGGACACCATTTTTTTTTTTACTTAAGATCAAAACTAACACTGCAAGAACATCGAAAGATGCTTTTTTTTTGTAATTGTAATGTAAATGCTACTTCTGTCGTACTCGTTGGTTTATTTTAAAAATTCTTATAATGGAATTTCGAAAACTGTCACATTGGTCCAGTAGTCTAATCCAGGCCCCGATCCCGCAATCAAACCCTTCCCCAAGACATCGCGCTTAGCAGAGCGTGATTTCTTGGGTTCGGTCTCGAGGTCGGGTAATGTGATATTTATTTTCTTTTATTCAAATAAGTCTCATTAGCAGCATAGACTTTGGGTCCGCTAGATGGCAATAGGCTCGCATAAGACTCACGGCATCAGTAAAATGCAATATAATATCTCTGCGAACTTCTTCGAGGAGTATAAGGGTGTACAAAATCCAGAATAATACCCAAGCAATCTGCATACATGTAACAAAATATTATAATTTCAATATCAACCCTAAGACTTCTCATAATATTTCCGTTGTCCACTAACCCTAACAATGAGCAAGGGCTAATCAATTAAAACAATATTTGTGTGGGGCTCCGATGGTGGCTACTGATAATATTTGTTGCTTACTCGATGATACGATGATGTGGAAATTTCTAAGAAAATTAACTAGATGTAAACAATGATGTTCAATTTATTGGATGAGAGCCTGGTTAATAACCAGTGGTTGTTTCTTTTTAAAAGATTGTAGAAAAATTCTTTGGGATGAATGAAAAAATTTAAGAACTGTCATTGAATACACTCACAGAAAATATTATCCAAACAAACGACAAAACCAAGAACTTGGATTATAAGTTAAAGTATACCTAAGTGAAGAGGAATTGCTGCTGTATAGACCTCACGGAATGCTTCTGAAACAATTGGGATAGTTGATATTTGGCTAGGCATAAAGCATAGACATAACTTATTTTATAATTTACAGATAAACTACCGAACCGACTTTGATTTGACTTGAAACTTGGAAAAGGACGAGGACTTAAAATTTTTGGGCTCAAAAAATTAAAAGAAAAAACTAGTGGACAAAGCCTCAGGCTCATCATCATCATCATCAGCCAGAAGACGTCCACTGCTGAACGAAGGCCTCCCTCAAGGGGGGGGGGGGGGGTTGCCATAATCCCCACGCTTGGCTTGGGGATCGCAGTGGCTCACCAATTAGTGAGAGGACGCTAGCCTCAGGCTCACCTACATTTAATAAAAAATAATGAATATTGTGACGACACAGAAAAAATGGCGTGCCTCCATAACCATTTAATCATGCAGCAAAAACAACCATAGCTACCTCATCTATTATTTGAGATATTCATACGTCAAGGTTTCTTACTGGCGGACAGGGGTCAAGATATGGTCGAATTAATATTCATACGACAGGCCCAGGTGGACGTCACTGGCTGAGAAGGGTGGCCTTAAGGACTGGTCAATGTTTGGAGATTATTTTGCAGATGTGGCGATTGTCATTGAGATTTGTGCCTAATGGTACGTAATCTTTGTGAAGGAAAGTATTCTTCTTTATGCCGCTAAATATTATGAACTTATTTTAAAACAGAATATGTATAAGGGGCTGCTGTTTATCATGGATAGCCGATTGGCTGGTAATGCTATTTACCAAGAATATAAAATGTAATCTAATCTAGTAGAAATACTTTTAAGAATATTGAAAATATTTCTAATCGAATCAATTAATGTTTTCCTTAAAATCCCCGAATGATTAATATTGGTTTTTATACGTTTGGTCTTAATACTGAGCAATTTACCATCACCCTTAAAAACCCCTTTTAAGAGGCAAGCAAAAAAAAAGAAACATGAATTGGTAAGAAGCGAATCTTACCTATCTATTCTCTTAAGCTCCAACAACATTTGACCCGTCTACCTAATTTCCTTACTCTAGTATCGGGTAGGTGCCCAAGACAGTCGGGGTGCGGGCTCCGTCCCTCTTCTTATCTCTGCCCACGCCCGAGGACTTGGCTGATGGATTAACTTCATTGTTCCACCGTTGCCGAGTGACGCGGAATTTATAATTATACCAGCCCCCGTTTTATTTAGATTTACAGCAATTTGCCTGTACTTATTGTTGTTGGTTGCAAAAAAATTCAACGTGAGGTGTTATTTTTGAATGTTCTGTTTCCCGTTTAAAGATTTGTTTTTTTTTTTGTTTTTTTTCATAGGTAAAAGCATTTGCTTTGGTCATAAATTAGCTTATAGAGTGTAAATTTCACTTTTAGCTACTCATTTTGCAACGTGTTATGGTTACCTATGGTTGAATTTGCAAATGGTAAAGTTTTTAGATAGGAACTTAATAAAAAAAGTCAAAAACTAATTAGATATCTAGCCTACCTTACCATAGATTATGAACCACCACTCAAGGAAGCTTTGGTTGAAGAACGAAACTAAAAGAACGAAAGAAGAATGTTAACATAACTTGCTAACCAAACTCCGTAGAACTGATACCCGGTTATTAATGCTATAAATCTCAACACAGTAAGCAATAATTAATAATTTCCTAAGCAACCTACTTATACAAACTGAATAGTTTCAATATTTGTCCTAGTCGTAGTGACCGCCTACCTGAGGATCTACTTGGAGGGTTTGACCCTTATCAAAGCAAACTAAATTAACTGCTTGAAACATCTTGGCCGAGTTATTGTTCGGACAACGCTCGGGTCCGCTCGGGTGATCCAAATTTGAAAAACAAACGTTCGGAATACGGTGAACGTATGCAAATAATAACGGTAAACTAATTAGGAGGTGGGAGGGTGTGATGGGGAGATTCAGATGTCTTCGGACGTGAGGAATATGATAAGATTTTCGGGGGAGTGTTCCTGTACCTATTATATGCGTAACGACAAAAAATGCCTGCAATGTCGTCATGGTTGATAGTCAACTAGTTTGATGGAATTTGATTAAATATTTTAAGGGTTGAACATTAAAATGTTTTTTGTTCATGGACTATTTTATACACTAACTATAACAATCTTCAAGACTATCAAATGTCGTAGTTCGCTTTTTCGATCAGTCCTTCTGAGTTCTACTGAGGTGTAGCGTGTACAAAAGTTATATAAAATAACAGTCTATATCAGACAACACCTACAAACTGCTCACACTAATTATTTTCAAGAACTCAACTCGAGTCGAGACATAAAAAAACAAACGAAAATCTACCCCATTCGTTGACTCGTAAAAACGCGTTGTCATTGTACATCCACAAACGAGTGGCCGCAATTTCCTTGGAAAAGCACTAAGTCATCCCTTAACCACATATGTCACGCAAAATCCGCCTTTAAGTTGATGGAAATAGGAGTGAAAGTGAAGGATGACTGCGTTTGGTATATACGGGGTCTTGTTCGGTCCAGCTTATGGGTGGTTTTGGTGGTGCCTTTAAGAAATAAAATACATATTTATTTTAGCGAATTTGATAATTTTGCACTTGGCAATTTATTAACCTGTCAAATATATCTCTCTATTTATTAAGTAGAAATACGATTACTTATCTATTGAACAGCAAGAAGCTTTACACTATTCCATCTGTATCAACCGTATTAACCGAAAGCTTATCACCTATGATTATGATAATGATGAAACCATTTACTGTAACTGAAAAAACGGATTCTCAAAAATATCAAACCTAATTATTTTAATTAAAAAAAAAAAAACCCAACCGTTTTGTAAGACATGTTGTACTTAGCTCACCAAAATCTTCTCCCCTATATTTCCACCAAAAGGGTAGGGTGTGCTGTGGCATAAATGATCACCGGCCAACATTGACGAAGACAAATGACACCCGATGTCGAAGTTACACAGAGATAAGGTAGGCTCCTTAAATTAGCCGCGCTCACTTCAAACGTCTTGTGTATTTTTCACTGTCTTACGGCAAAGGGTTCGCCCATTAGTTTGAGGATAGTGAAAGTTTTATTGAGTTTCACTGTATATGAACAGAATTTGTTTTTAGAAGAGTAATGCATTTTGAAGTTCAGTAAGGTGTAAATGTTCGCGATTGGAACTAAGCGTTTAGAATTGTGTCTGGTAGACGGCAATAGGCTCGCTTTGTTATATGAGGCTCAATAAAGGCAGCCTAATCTTTTGAAAAATTCAGCCGTGAGTGAGTCTATGTTTATTTATTCATTAAGTAATATTACTTAGTGTAATCACGATTTTCGGCACTGAAATAATAAATCCAGTCTATTACAGTCTCACTGGTGAGGAAGGGCCTCTTCTAAGATGAGAAGGGTTAGGCCTTAGTACATCACGCTGGCCAGGCGAACTACACACAACCTAGAACTTTATGAAGCCCACTCAGGTGTGCAGGTTTCCTCATGATGTTTTCCTTCACCGTTAACGCAAGTGATAGAGGTAATCAAATTCGAATCCGTACATATTTCCGGAAAGTCAGAGGTTCAGGCCGGGTTTTTCAGACCCTCTTGCATGGAAGGCAAACATCCAACCTAGGCTAGGATATCACTGCATTATAATATAATAGAATCTTTCGTCACTCAGGGAGCTGTGCGAGTGACGTGAACATGTTTTCTATCAAGAAAATAACATAACATAGCATCACGTCTGTATTCCCCGACGGTTTAGGCAGAGGTGTACTATTGTACACCCACATTTCGCCAATGCCATTATTGAGTCCCATGTAATATGGGGCAAGCCTATTGCTACCAGTTCCAGACTCCGTGCTGCTACTGAGAATTTCCAATACATAAAATCGCAATAACATTTGACCCGACCCGTGAATCTACCCAGAACCTCACGCTCAGCATTCGCTCTTGCGACCACTAGACCAATGAGGGAAAAATATTATTTTATTATTACGTACCTATAGGCTCAAGTTTGACAACAAACACAGAAGTAACAGTTCTCTTTTAAACCAGATCACGACAAAATCGTTTACTCAAAACAGTAGCAAAAGCAAGATCCAATGAAACGAAAGTAACACAATTCCTATGACGTTCCTTAGTAAGAAACATTATCAATAAAACAGACTTAGACGACAAGCATGACCAACAGAGTTTCGTGTTTATCTTGGACCACATTATTTAGTGCCAAAGTTTACACAAATCACCTCGGCGACCACATAAGGCATGGCGCAAACAGAGACCGCTCTTTAATTGTCCGAAAATTAGCTCCAACCGCATATAAATACGTTAAGATAATCTAGTTAAATGTTTGGTCTAAGTGATAAGTTGTAGGAGGTTCATAATCTATCCTATCCTACTAATATTATAAATGCGAAAGTTTGTGAGGATGGATGGATGGGTGGATGGATCTTTGTTATTCTTTCACGCCAGAACGGCTAAACGGATCTGGATGAAATTTGGCACAGAGATAGATTATAGTCTGGAATAGCACATACTTTTTATGCCAGGAATATGCACGCAGGCGAAGCCGCGAGCACAAGCTAGTTACCAATATTAATAAAAATCAATTGCCACATGTATGAAGGCGCATCACTTGGGAACGGCTCGACAGATTTGGCTATATTTTTTTTTGTTTTTTTCTTAATTGTCAGGACGAAGTATTTAATAATTTAAAATTTAATAAATTTATTAGAAACTTTCACAAAAATAATACATAATAATTTCAAAGTATTTAGTAATTAGGAAGATATATGTTAGTAGTTTCTTATATGAGGTTAGTGTGTATTTTAAAATATGAAGTTATATTACAAAAAGAAAATACTTATTTCTAATTATACTAGAAGCAGCCTGCCTGAGCTAGGTTGTTACCAACCTGTGTTTCAGGCCGTCGCTTGTCTATGCAATATAAAAAGGACTACAATTATAATGTTTAAAAACTATCTTAACAAGTATGTATACAAAAATAAAATAAAATAAAATTCAATACTCACAATGTCATGGGCGATATAATTTATAAAAATTACGAAATTATTCTAAGACGTCTAAGAGTTTTTCTGTGTCTGTGTAATTTAAGTGCCTTAAATACTCCGATAGCATTTTATTGCAATTTGTATATGTAAAACTATATAATTTAAGGATCTTATCAAGCTTATTATATAAGTAAGGACCTAGGAAAACGTAAAATCTTTTAACAAATGCATGTTTCGTTTGGGGCCTTGTGCATACCACATCTTTTCTTCTCCTGTCAGAAGGTATGGGAGCAAAAGGTAGTTCAGTGTGCTGTTGTAGAACGATGTGCAGTATGAATAATTGTCGAACTGTTAGTACCTTACATGCCGCGTAAAGCTTCTGAGTGGGAAACAAAAAAGGTCGAAAAGTGGCTACCTTGAGAACTGCTCTTTGAGCACGTTCCAAAGGGAGCAAAATTGTTTTTGCAGCTCCACCCCAGGATGTTATGCAATATGTTAGTATGGATTGGCATAAAGCTAAATAAACCTGTTTTATTAAGTTATAGTCAGCTAGGTTACGTAAATTCTTAAAAACATAAATTAGTTTACGAACTCGGGTACATAATGAGTCAATGTGTTTACGGAAGTTTAAATTTGTGTCAAGCGTGACACCTAGGTATTTCATATAGTCTGCGTTAACTAAAGTGGGGCATGCGCATGCAGTGTCAGCATTTGATTTACAATTATGTGCGTATATGTTTATGTTAGTCATCGGTATGTTAGTATTCCTCATACTAAATAAAATGTACTTGGTTTTCTCGACATTTAAAGTTAGTAAATTATTATGGAGCCAATTTGTGACCATATTAAAGCCATTCTGAGCACATTGGAAAACCTCAGTGCGGGATTTTGCTGTAAATAATAACGCTGTGTCATCCGCATATGACAATGTTATGCCATTTTGGAGTGACAAGTTGCACAGATCATTTATATAAATTAAAAATAAAGTAGGGCCCAAAATACTGCCTTGAGGTATTCCGTAGCAACTGTTTTTTACTTCAGAACTTATAAATTGGCCAATTTTCACACATTGATGCCTATCGCTAAGATAATCAGTCAAAAGTTTTAGTTGTGTTCCTCTTATCCCAATTTTTTCAAGCTTGTGCAAAAGTATAGAGCCAGAAATTGTGTCGAAGGCTTTGGCAAGGTCTAAAAAGATCCCAATTGTATGCATGCTATTGTCTAGATTGGTCGTAATATAATCTGTCAATTGATGTACTGCTTGACTGGTAGATTTATGCGGTCTAAAGCCAAACTGTCTGTCTGAAAGTAGTTTATGCTCCTCTAAGTACTTTATTAGTCTACAGTTTATAATTTTTTCTAAGATTTTTGAGATACCTGTTAAAACTGAAATTGGTCTATAGTTATTAATACAGTCTTTGTCTCCAGATTTGAAAACAGGGGTCACTATAGCTTTTTTAAGCAACTTAGGGAAAACACCATTGGTTAAACACAACTGGAAAATGTGAGTTAAAGGCGGGGCAAGCAGAAATTTATATCTTTTTAGGATATTATTAGATATATTATCCCACCCAACAGAACAATCGTCTTTTAACCGTGTTATTATTCTCAATACTTCATCGATGTCAGTATTTAACAAAACAAAAGAATTAACTGTAGAGAATGTTTCAGTCGAATATTGCGGGTAAGAAATTAAAGATTTTAAAGAATTTTCTGCTAGGTTTTTACCAATGTTGACAAAAAAGTTATTTACATTATTCGTTGCTACAATTGGATTTAACTGTGCTGATAATAAATCAAGCGGTGGTTCAACATTTTTTGATCTGAATGTTTTCATTTTGATAAATTTCCAAACATGTTTACTATTTTTTCCTGCCTTTTGCAATTCATTTTTATCAAACTGAATTTTTAGTTTTTTCAATAGGTTTTTGCAAAAATTTCTATACCTTTTGTAAGTTATACTGAGTATCTCATTATCTGGTGCAAGTTTCGATTTTAAGTGCAAGTTGTCCCTGTGTCTTATACAGCGGACTAGACCTGGTGTGATCCACGGCTTGATATTATTAAACTTTCTAGGGATTTTTTTAGCGAAAGTATTTTTCTTTATTGTAGCTTGTAATGAGTATATTAAATAATCTAAAGCAATATTTGCATCCTTTGTTTTGTATACGGGGTCAAAATTAATATTACGTATGTCCGTTTCAAGGTTTGTCATATTGACACTACTATAGCTACGCATGCAGTTTTTTCTAGGTAATTTTATTTGCAGCGATAGCAATACAGCTTGGTGATCGGTGAGTGCAGAGTTAGTCACTAATGTTGTGGATGATTTGTTACTTTTTAGAATAATATGGTCTAAACATGAGCCACTCTGATGTGTAGGATGAGAATGAGCAGGTAAAAGTCCATGAAATGCGCAAATATTCAGGTAGTTTTGTGCATGGGAGTCAGTTTTTCCAGAGATTATGTTAATGTTCATATCACCCATTAATATTATATTTTTAAAAGAAGACAATTGTTTTAAATAAATGTTGAGGCAGTCTAAGAACTTTTCAATATTTTGAGAAGGCGGCCTATAAATAGCTAAAATTACAATATCTGAATTTAACTTAATTATTAAGCAATTACTATCCTGAAATAATGGTTCTTCTACTGTTGCGTTAAAAACGTTCTTGATATAAACTACAACACCATCATTTTGATTGATATTTTTATCAGTTTTATGCAAAGAATACCCATCAATGATTGGTAAACTGGTTGTCTGATTCGACAGCCAACATTCTGTTAGAACGACAATATCACAACTTATATCAAGATTATGTAACAAAACTTCAAACCCATTCATGTTCCGATTTATACTGCGAATGTTCTGTGTTATTAAAATTAATGATTTATCCCTATGCGGTATTAGTTGTTTGCATTCTTCAACTTTACAGACTTTGTTATCAGACACAGAAAAACCATCTAAATCATAAAGTAACTGATGAGTCATAATAATTAAAGAAATAGAATAAATGTATAAATATAAAAACGCGCGAAAAACGAGTGTAAATGTGCTTTTAAATAAGATAAAGGCTGGCGCTCTTAGGCGCCCTCATAATCAATAGAATTAATATAGTTGTCCTCTGCGTGTTTCCGTGCAGGACAATTTACATCACCCGTCGGATGGTCACACTTCCTCTTGAAGCGATTGCACGTCGCACATTTGGGGGCAGCAGCTTTGTTATTACATTCCTTAAAGGAATGACCTGTCTCTCCGCAGTGGTTGCAGGTAGGGCCTGTTTCACGGCAATACTTGGCTGCGTGTCCGAACTGCTGGCAATTGAAGCACCTGGTAACTATTGTAAAATCTCTTACTGGGCACGATGTCCAATTAATGAAGATTCGGCCTTGGTTTATCAGGATTTTTCTGATACTAGCAGGTAGTTCCAAGATATAATTACATGAAGGAAGGTTTTTCTTACCCGATTTATGGCTCAATTTTATCGTTTTCAAAAAAGACTCACGAGAAGTATCGGCCAATTTGTCGGATAGGTTTTGTTCGTAGATACAATCAAAAACCTCTTTTTCTGTTAGAGCTACGGGCACACCAATAACAGCGATCCTAGGGCGGCGTTTAGACGGTTCTTCAATTGTAAGGCCCGAAGAAACTAACTTCTGTGAATTCTTCAGCTTCTCGATGTCCCCTTTATTGTCTGTACTGATGAGTACACCACCATTTCTAACTTTTTTTAGGCCACGAACACGAAGCTTGAGTTCTTCGGGTGAGATAATCGTTTGGACTAGAGCTTTCGTCTCGTCACTCGTCTTGGTCTTATCACTGGGATATATCGCAACAGAACTCAGATTTTCTGGACGGATAAATTTATCGGAGCCTCTCTTAACCATGTTTGCGTAAGAACTAGGCTCTGGTGGTTTCAGTTTGGCTTCTACTACCTCTTGGAATGAATGGATAGCACTTGCAACGCTCTGATCAGCTTGAAGTTCCTGAATCTTATGGTGCGCCTGGATGGTTTTTTGCTTGAGTGATTGGTACAAGACGGCCATCTGAGATGTCCCATTTGTCACCTTACGGCAAAGATTAGTGACACGGAGCTTCTGATCCGAGTTCATTTTCCCTTCTGCTACTATGGTACATACCTCAGTCAGGATGGTATCAATAGAACCTAACCATTTTTGAATTTCCGGCGTCGAAACTATTTCTCCAGGTAATTCATTATCAGTGGGTGCTGGTGGTGGATTTTGGTCTGTAGGTTGCGTAATCGGCGTCGGAGGAGGACTACGCCGTAACAACTGGCTACGGCCAAACGGGCTGGTTTCTGCGTTAGCCATACTGACACAGATACACTATTTTACTTTAAAAAGTTATTTAATTCATTGTTACACAATGTAAGTAAAACGTCAGTAGGTACTGTAACACTCGTGACACACTTATTTTACATACGTCGCGATTCGCACTAATATTTGTGAATATTTAATTATATTTCATTCTAAACAATTGAAACACACGTCCGCATAGTCAAGCGATTTGACCGCGAATCGAATATTGACAGGACAATGAAAGAAAATTTTTAAATCCACCGGACAATTCCGAAATTTGGATGTTATTTGTTATAAATTTTCTTCATTAGTAAATTGCACCCGTGCGAAACCGGGGCGGGTCGCTAGTGAATAATATATTTCTTCATTCTAGAGTCTATTATACTATTTATTATACCTGGCGGAATACATTTATTATAATTGGCAATTGGTGGAAAGCACGAAACGGACCAATCGGAGCGCCGAACGCGTTCGATGCGATAAATCGAGTTTGTCGAAAGAAACTTACACTAGGGCCTCTGGTGCCCGTTAATTTGTTGTGATTGCCAGTAGTCTCTACTTGGTATAGTTTATCTCAATAAAATAATGCTTGGCCTTTCTTTACGAGATTTAATAGCCAAAATGTATTCAGATTAACGATAGATAAGGCTTTTAAAAATGTTTATTTAGATGTTATTGATGTCTGCCTAGTGGTATTTTAGTAAACGTTATTGGAAGTCACGGAAATCGATGTGATCGATTATATTCTCAGCAACAGAACTGGTACAAATAGAAACCAAAATATGTAGATACTTCTCCATTTCAAGAGATAAAGGTGAGAGTAGGTAAGAGTACGTAAGAGATAAGTTTAAGTTTAAGTACCCTAAGTAAATTATGATCATGTAAAACCTTTTTATCGTCTCCAAAATACTAGAAGTATTTAATTCAAAAAGAAATTAAAAACGCGCGTATCTTGTAATTTGGACCATTGCGCAAGCACACGAAGCAGGCGGCAACTCAAATAGCGAGTAGGATCTAGGTGGAGGTAGCACTGTACAAGGATAAGTCGTGGGGCAGTGTTTTCCAATTTGAAATGGGTAAGTTGAGTGTCCATTTAACGGCTAAAGAAGGGATAGAGCTGGCTGATTATTATAAAAAAAAATGATTAAACGAGTGTGTGGTTTTTGTGATGAATTAGATGTAATTGTTTTGGTAATGTTTTAAAAAAAAAAAACCTGGGTCAATCTTTTAATGTTTTTAACTTGCTTATCTATTATTTTGGATATCGGCAATGGAAGTATTCAGGATTCTTTTCTTAATTTTGTCGGAGATATAAAAGTAATATAAACTGATGGCAAATGTCAAATATTTGATCAGTTTTATCAGGAACTTTGATAGATGTTAACGTTTTCTTTTACCTAAAAGTATAGTTCAAAGTTCCTAATTAACAACAGAAAAAAAAAACTATCAATACAATTTATTTTTATGTCCCAAAAGAATATTCCCAATTCCAAAAAAAAAATGACTTGTGGTTCATCTAGCGTGGTCAGTCGGGACTGTCTAAATATTAGTAAGACTGCGTGAAGAGGCCATGTTCCTTAAATCTTAGTACCCGCACCTCAGGGTACCGCGTTGAAGACGCCTCACACTCTTGACTAATAAGGAAGCTACGTGTTAATGCATCAGTTATCATTGAGGTGAACAAAGTAAGTGGTAATAAAAGTAGCTTTTAAAGATATTAATGTGACTATGGTCGAAACAGTGCCATAGGATTTTTTTTACTTTTAAGCGTCATGATGATATTGGTAATAGAGTTATTGTTTTTATATAAGTAATTTTGTGCAATGTTGGTAGATGTATATTGTAAGTGATGTAACTTTTAATTTTTATCCATAAATATCAAAATATTATTTTGTAGCGGAAGATTTATCGAAAACCAAAACCTAACAAATAAAATACCCAAAATTACTAAACATTACACTTGCCCCTCTATCCTCGGTCCCCGGCAATCCAACCCTTCTACTACTGACCACCACCCGAGGTCAAGGGGTGGTGGGTGCTTAGGGGGTTGGTCAAGGAGTTACCAGCTCATCCCGGGTTCCAATACATTTCATATTCCGTTGACAGAGGCACAATAATAACGCGGTCCCGCCCGTGTAAAAGCAAGACATAGTTGATGCTCGGAGATGTATTTTGGGATGCTGGATACGTCAATACAATAAGGCAGATGAAGGCCCGGCAAATCATCTTATGTGGAGTAGCTATCTAAATACATGCTCTGTTTTAAGCTTGGGTATAGCCAGTCAGTATAAAATCCATCTTGTTTCATCGTGTTGGCAAAAAAAGCCGTCCTTATTCGTCCTAGCAATGTAAAAACATCACAGGGTGTGCGGGAAGAATTAAGTTATCATATCATTTCTATTTATTGTGCAAACAAATACAACCCATGAATACAAATTCATGGCATTGGACAATGACATCATGATTATCGTTTGTACAAATTTGTTGGCCAGTCTCATTGGGCTACTGGTCATAACCGCTGCTGGTGAACAAGGGGTCCTCGTTTCGAATCTCGGAAAAAGTGTAACTAAGTTTTTCTGTTGGAAAACTCTCAGTCTTGAGTTTTGAATTGTGCTCGGTTGATAGCTTTCATAATCAAAGGAAATTAACAACGACAGCGGTGATATGTGAATGTATAGTACACCTCTGCGATACCTTTCAAGGAACACAGGCGTAATGCTATATTTATGTGTAAAATAGTTGGTCCCTGAAAAGACGCATGGGCGAAGGAGAAAATAATCTGTATTTGGTGACTCTTTCCAGTGTCCTTACATCTACAACTGGTCAATAGTTGAATTTGAAGACGTTTGGAATTTACGAGTGGCCTCCACCTTATGGGTGTCCTGCTGAATGTTCTAAATTCGCAAGATGATTGCCTAGCAACGGATGTCTTACATAACTGCGATTACCTGGAGATTTGGAACAATTCGCTTACAGTGTACCTATTGGCCCGAATTGGACCTGCTTGGAATGCCTATAGATCGAATTTAAATATGGGAAGTTATTTATTTGGAATAAGAATTATTTAACGAAAGTAATGTTCTGGCAAGCATGTAGTGGATTATGCTTAGGAGCTTTCTTTTGTTTTTTGTGCGTTCTAATCCATTTCAGTTTTTTGTCTGATCTAATTACTATCTTAGGCTTAGCCACAGCAAAATTCTGTTCTCAATTTTTCTGATTGTTTATTTTTTTAGTAACATCGGCTTTATATTTTTCTTAATCTAGATTTTATTTAAACCAGATTAATGAATTTATATATGGTCCAATATGGTAATTTGATATTATGCGGGGTGTGGTATTCCACATTAGAATCACCAAACTTGTTTCCTCATGTTCAAAATCACTGCACAGGTGCAACAAGTTTCGGAAGAGATTTGAGAAGTAAGAGAAGTCTTTAAACATTTAACTATACAGCCTCGATGTTCTTATATAAAGCTACACAATCAAAACTCAAAATCCGGACACCACAAATCGAATCCTGACTGCTATTGTCCATGTCCGACGGACTACGTAGACTGTCCGGACCGCTCGTCCGGCGTCCGGGCGTCTTGGCTGTGTGATTGAGTTATACAAGTGTGTGATGAATTTTGATTTCAATTTACATTCAGCAGTGTAGTGGTTCTGAAGTCTGTTTGTATAAGTTTGAAGTTACGTTGACATAGCATGTAAGAGGTTCTAAAGCTACGGAATAAGGTTTTATGTTATGAAGATTAAATAACATATTTTTATAAGGATTTTTAAATAAGTATTTTTAGGCCAGTTGCCAAAAGATCTTAAACAATCTCTTTGTGAACTTCATGAACAATCTTTCCATTCGTAAAAATGATGCGAGTGGGTGTACACTTACGATTTAAACTACGCTATTAATTAAACAAATATAAAACATATCAAAACTCAGTACATCATATACTTATATGATCGCCTCAAAACTTGTATCCATCCACTCTATAGAAAAGGTCCACGATGGAACTTCGTCCACCAAACATAGAGTGCTGCCAATCTAACAAAATCATTGTCCCCGATAATGTCCACCGAAACTATCTAAAAGCTACCATTTGAATACCGCTGTCTTTAACTCGAAATATACAGATAGATTTATTAATAACCAAGGGGAGAATGGGGTGGCACCCAACTATGCCTTAGGGGACGTCGGGGGGCAAACTTGGCTAACGTAAGCCCTGTACCGGACAGGAGTGGTCATAACTAAGATATTTTGACCGTCAAGCAATTTCTTGGCTATGTCGGCCGCGACAGGGTGTTGCCAAGTTATTGTTGATAGATTTTAACGGTGTAATTAATACTGTAATAATATGATTTGGTTTTGTTAGGTTGGTTGTTGTTTGTGATTTTACGTGTTTGTTTATTTTCGTGTGGTTAATTTATTTTTGTTCTAATTATAAAATTCGTGAAGGTAAATATTGGAAAGGAGTGTAGAACTGAGGAACGACACTGCACTTGGTGTTAACATTGACCCACTCTCAACGGTATATTAAAATAATCAGTTTAGGCTATACAACCTAAATGACCGATAGAACCTGACAAAATTAAGGTCTAAACACTCAACATGAATATAAAAACACAATGGTTATATATTGTTATGTTGATTCTATAGCAAATCGCATTAAATAAAGTATATAATGTTAATCAGCCTTTGTCTCTTTCTCAAAAGGACAGTAAATATTTAGAAACGTCAAAATAGTCTATGGATAGTAGACACGACCAGTGGGCATAGCAACTAAATTCACGTTGATGACAAGCAAAGTGAACGAATTTGTCTGGACTAAATAATCTTCGATTCTTTTCTTGTGTTTATTTTTAGTAAAAGATTTAATGGAACCAAATTATTTTTAAACAACAAAATAAGAACCAAATCTCTACTTTATTTTCATTTTTATATTTTTATCAATCATACTTAACAGACACCCAAGTTAAAGATTAAAGAAAAGAAATAACATTTGCAGAAATAATAACTCCACTTCTGACAACATCCTATATAACATTACGGGCCACCAAAGACCGTTGAATACGATTGTAGCTACAAACGTCTGTGTATGGGATGATATTAAATTCCATCTGACCGGGGCTCAGCGCTAATTTATATAATATGCTAATTTGGTACAGTTGCTCTTATGTTGGTACCTATGATTTTGTTGAAATTGGAATAGTTGGGTTGAAAATTGGTAAATTACCTCTTTGTGATAATTATGAGATAGCATAGCATAGCAACCGTATTCTACAAGTAACATTTAGCTGAAGACAAGTATGATTTGGTTTAATATGCAGGAATATCAGGCCTGTATTCCCCAAAGGATTAGGCAGAGATATACTATTGTACACCTATATTTCGCCAATGTCATTATTGAGTCCTATGTAATAGGGGACGAGCCTATTGCCATGTATCGGACACAGTTCTACAGTCCGTGCTGCTATTGAAAATTTCAGTACTGATAAACGCAATATAACTTTGCAAGACCCGGAAATCGAACCCAGGACTGCTGAGCAGAGGTGCTCAGCAGGAATAGATAAGTTTTAATTAGTTAATTTTAGTTTGTTTTGAGTCATCTTCCTTGTGATATTGAAACTTGAAAGACCAATCGTATTTTACTAGGACTACTTAGAAAAAGTGAATGTATTAGATAATATCATTAAATTTCATCTGATAGACCGAAGCAAATATTATTATAGAAAAAGTGTTATTAAGTATAGTTTGCTTTATCATCAGCAATCTGCAATCACCAAAAGTACGTAGGTCAATCAATCAATCCAGTTTTAAGGATACTGACTACTCAAACTTTTTCGTTACCTATGATTTATATTCGCCCCCTCAGTTAAAAACGACAAGAATCAAAAGCAAAAAAATGTATTTTGGATTCCTTTTTTTTTATTAGTATCTCTCTATCATATTCATAATATTGTATATCCTTAAAGGTATTTATTTTATTAGTATCTACTGCAAAATATTTGTCATTAAAGATATGCTCACGTCACTCGCAAATAAACTTACAAGCAATAGCCAGTCTAAGTTACCCCGGACGCATGCTAGCATACAGCTTAAGATCCCTGTACTTAAAACTTGAACAGGGCATTTAGGACACTTGACTGATCGGCACCAACTTAACCTTAAATTAAGTAATTTGTACACTTAACTACAGTTTGGAGATTCTTACTTACACTGTTTAAGTTGTTTGTAGAGTTGAGAAGGTTTTAGATGTGTCTATATGCTTTTTCTGTTCCATGTCTGATACATTTTCAAGATATTGGTAGAGCTTTTGTAAAATTTGCAGTGCTGCTCCACCCTAGGAGTAATTCCTGTATCGTGGGTGCGTTTATAAACACAATTATTTACATGGGCAAACACCCAGAGCATCGCGACGGCCACGCGACAGCAGCCTCACTGTCAGCCAATACATATTATGACACAAAAATGTCGTTTGATAGTAGATATCGCGCGATCTACGCCTGCTTGACTGATTGCTACATCGGTAATAAGCCTGCCGGAACCACTACCTATACATAAATCGTACAAATATTTGTTTCGTACTTTAATCGAACCCGCGACACATAATTCAGCAGTCGATTATTCAACCACTGCGTCAACTGTGTCATCGATTTGCGTTATGCACTTCTATTTGTTGTTTTTTAACAATATGATGTCGCTTAGTAATGATAATTGTATAGTGTACACCTTAGAGTAGGGTTGCTAACCTGTTTTCCCAGGACATGTCCTGCTTTTGGAGTGTCCTGGGTTGTCCTGGATAGTTATTAAGTAGCATCCTGGGTTTTTTAAAGATTCATCGTAAGGTCGTTTAATTACGTACGTTTAATTTTTTATTTAATTTAATTTCAGTTCTTATATTATATCATTTAAATGAAGTTAATTTCATGAAACATTGCCGTTCATTGAGTTTCATTGACACAGTTTTCTTATACTGCGTCCTGTTTTTAAACCGAAATGTCCTGGCATTTCCACCTTCAAATCCTGGTTTTCAAAATTTGGGGATGGCAAACCTACCTTAGAGGGATTAATAGGAACGTTGTTTTTGCATTCCAAAGACAAGACAAAGTTTCTGGGATAATTATGTCCAGTATCATGTAATTAAATCTTCATCGAGAGTTTGGATAAGAATTATAGACAAGCCAGCTACGCTCAGGTCTTATATTAACATCAATGCCTATCGTATTAGACTCTGTCCCCTTTTATCGCAGTCAATAAGTTTTCAATCAGAGTCAATTTGTTTAAGAATTTTAGACAAGCTAGCCACGCTCAAGCCTTACATTGCCTATCCTATTCTAGGCTGTCTTCTCTATCATATTTGGTAAGTCTACATCCAGAGTCAATTTGGGCAAGAATGATAGCCAGGCCGGCATCGAGTGGGCCTCGCACTAACGACTTTCACTTCCACCCGCTTCAGGTGCCAATCGCTCGTTACCGATCATCCGTTTTATATGGATTTGTGTTACTTAACACAGGGACAGGTACTAAAACTGATAACCGTTATAGTATAAAATGGTTTGTTAAATCAAGCATTTCTTCGATAAGGTTCTCTGCTAGACACTCGGTGTTTGCTAGTATTAAGACAAGTGAGTCAAGCCAGTTGTTTAATTATTTTTTTTTAGTCTCATAAGCATCAAGTTTGTTGCTTTGCTAAATTTGATGCACACTTAAATTGCTTCACTGAGTTCATGATGTACTTATATTTACCTAGCTACCCACTCGTAATTATGAATGTGAGAGTGCAACTCATCATGTCAAAACCAGTAATAAACTAGCTTTCGTACAAGATGCTTGTTGTTGTTTATTCTCGGGTGATAATTCCTTAAAATAAGCACCTTATAGTCTTATCAATACTTTTAAATTCATCGCCTACTATTTACTATAAAACCTCACATATACTGATGTTAAATTGCATCAAGTAAGTCGGTGCGGATAGTTAATTAATTTATTGTTATTCTAATTCACGCAGAATCGTGGCGTTCCGACTCGTTACTGCATTGTACAAGCCCTCATAGCCCGTTTGAATGAAAATAGCGAGAGAAAAAATACTGATCTGATCATAAACATTAGGCCCCACATATTTTCTCAAGTTTGTCATCCTTAAAGAAATAGATCATAAATTAATTCATAATCACGCAAATAAGACTTTCGAAAACATAAGTTTTATTACAATTTTAGTGCGTATATCTACGCACTAAAATTGCTACTAGCCAACTATTAGATAATACCAAAAATCTCTTCTGACCATCAGCCTCATTACGTAAAAATAGCGACAGCCACACGAAAGCAGCCTCATTTTTGGAAAAATACATATATGACATAAAAATGAAGTGTGACAGAAGCTATAGCGCGATCTACACCTGTCGCAAACTTATTATTACATCAGTAATAAGGCTGCCGAAGTGCAAGTAATTAAATAGTATTTCACTAAGAAACTTTTTACTTGACCTCTTTTACGTGTCTTATCTTGGAGTGAACGTATTGTAAGTACGCCTATTGTAACAGCACATCGCGGCAACGACACATCTTGCTCTCATCATCTCCGATCTATAGTCCAATCGGTTGAGCCTTTTCTTCTTCATAGCCGAAGCTTTCGTACATCATAATCATAGGAGCCACCTATAAGCCTTCCCTATTGACCAAAGAGGCTCGTTTCAGCACAGAGATATGCAGAAATAAAATGATTTGCTTCCAGCAAGAATTCAGCACACTGTGATGACTTTAAGAACCTTAGAGGTCAATCTAACTAAGCTGAAAATCTACTTCAAAGATATTCGATGTGCCTTGTTTGGCCACCTTTGTCTGATGTCATATTAAATAGAGTATACATATTTTTCTACTACAACCAACTTCATTCAGCACTATGAATAATTCATAGAACTCTATAAAACCAGCCATTTTAAGTGGCTCAATGTCAGATGTTAGAACGCGAATTTCATAATATTTGTGTAGGGCTGTTTAATAGGTGTTTACTTGAATCATACTTTAACATTAAAGCTGTTATGATTATCTACCGCACTTTGTAAAGTTAGCCATTTTTATCACCACATACAGGGTATTTTCGAGATTTCATTCAATATTTATTTCTAGAATTGTTTAGTTGATCCTATGGGTACAATTGGCTACTTTAATAAAAATATAGGGAAACGCAATCTTTGACACCGATAAAGCTATCTTTATGTTTTCAAAATTATTTGATCATGCTTAGTTTTATGACGATATTTCCTCTGAGGGATAAATTCTTATAAATGTTCGTATTAAGAATCGATTTAATCAAGACATACAACAGTTTACACTATGCTTTAAATATCACCTCGGCAATTACGGGTTGACTTGTATATATCAAACTACAATTTACCAAAATCGACTATTGGACTTATGCCTCTCTTAAGTGGCATTCCAAGATTCGTATTTTCTACCCCGGGCATCTAATCAGCCAAATTAATTTCCAATGTATTAATGTAGGTGCGTACTTGGTATACCTGATAAAAAATATACAACCCGACTTATTATTCAATTAATAAACATACTTAGGAGAGGGTAGATTTGAAAATGGTGAAGGAGGCCTACATTAATATGGTTAGTATGGCTTAAGAGGACGATGATGATAAATGAGGACATAGACTATTATGATACACAAAGAAATGATAAGAATATTTACTGTGGGAAACAAAACGCTATAAAATCCAATAGAATCCATTCTACAGCAAACAAAGTCGCAAGCATTATACTCTGAACTACCAAAACCCATACTTAGAGGTATCTCTTAACCAAATCAAAATCATTGTCATATAAAACAACATCCTCTGTCCAATCATTACGGACAATTTTCTCAAGCTTACATTTCTGCAAACGCCCGCATCACGACGTCGGGTCGTCGTGCAAATGGACCTCTATTTCTTGGGCATTGCTCTAAATCACGAGTGGGATGGGTGTATCAAGATTGTTCGGTCGACGGTCCTACGATGTGCGTTGGATTATTCTGGTAAATAATCGTAGCTTCATTTATTATGATTTGCACACAATAGGAAGTAATTGTATGTCAAATATAATTATAGAACTAACTGACTATTGATGTTAAGGGTAGAAAGAGTTAGGGTATTTCTTCATGAAAGCTAAGCGCACGTGGCAGAGATCGACTGCTGCGCTAGATGTCGCGGGTTCGATTCCCTCACAGAACAAATATGATCTACAGATAGTTGCTTCGGGTCTGCGAATTTGTGTATGTTAATAAACGTGTTTGTAAACGCACCCACGATATAGGAATGATTCCTAGTGTGGAGCAACGTTTTCTTAAAGTCCAGTAAGTTGTAGTTACAAAACGAATTTGAGGAGAATTGAGTGCCTTTAAGTATGCAATGAAAAGTTGAAAAAAAAAAGCGGTTAATGAAGACAAAGACTGAAATAGGTATTATATTTAGTGGCAGCACAGTTGGCGCAGTATTTGAGAGATCGACTGCTGCGCTACGTGTGGCGGGTTCGATTCCCGCACGGATAATATGTACGGAAATATTTGTATGATCTACAGATAGTTGTTTCGGGTCTGGGTCTTTGTGTATGTGAATATATGTGTTTGTAAACGTAACCACAATACAGGAATTATTCCTAGTGGGAGAAAAGCCTTTTATAAAAAAAAAAAGAATAAATTTGTCTTACAATTTAACGAGTCAAACTCAATGGCAAGATCGCTTTGGATAAACGTGATACTCATAAAATAATTCAGACGGACATTCACCGTTGAATCAATCAATGCAATGTTACAATGCAATGTTACAATTCATTTTGAATTAAGTATATACTATTTTTTTTAAACTGTCACAATTCCAAACGTCCAGAATAAGGCTCTAAGTAAGTCATTGTGGATACCACAATGTATTGCGTTTAGCAAACTGTGCTTTAGCAATTGTTCCACCACGTATTATGGTACCTGGGTCATTATGTAAATTAGTGAAGACAATATAAATACTAAAATACTATTAAGTACTAAACAGTGAAAGAAACTTAACAAAAAGAGATTAGGTAAAGGATTTTTTTTTTTTCAGATTTTTTTTTTTACTTGCTATTTATTAGTAAGAAATGAATAAATCTTAAATCAGTTTAATCAATTGCTTTTGACAAACAAATTAATTAGTCCACCATTATCTAAAACCGTAACAACACAAAATAGAATCAATTTGATCAGAAACAAACAAGACGGACATATAATCACACGCCGACCCGTAACCTCTTAAACAACCAGAGCCAACATCGGTACGGAATGTAAACAGCGGACCATCTCCTGAGGCGCCATCTATAATTTTCTAACAATGCTTCGAACATGTCCAAAATAAGTTGACCTATCCAAAAAACCCACTCCTCCCTTCGGATACCCTGTATAATATAAACTGCAGGGAGGGTGAAAGTTCTGATTAGACTGGTTTCAAAATACACGCTCGATCGATCTAGGATCTATCCGTGGATATTGCATATTTATCAACCTTTGACACGGGTAACAACGTGGAAGTAACATCTTCATGGGCAAAAAGGATAGAAAACAAACATGTTTAGAGGTGTTTGAACTTGTCCAGCGTATGGGAAAGGATGTGCAGTTTATACATGTAGGTTTTATAAGTGGACTACTTTATATATATGGATAAATTGAGGAACGATTATGATTGATGAATGTTTGTTTAACATCGAAATTTTAGAGCCGATGATAGCGTGTTATGTCTGAATTAGCAGTTTTTAGATTTAAATAGGTTACTGACTTATATAAGTAGTAAGTGCCTCATTGGTCTAGTTGTTATAAGCGCGACTGCTGTACGTAAGGTCCTGGATTCCATTCCTGGGTCGGGCAAAGTGTTATTGAGTTTTTCTGTGTGGAAATTCTCAATATCAAGCACGGAGTTTGGGACTTACATGGGACTCAATAACAACATCGGTGAAAAGAAGTGTACTATTGTACACCCAGTACAATAGTACACTTCTGCCTAACCTTTCGGGAAATAAAGGCGTGATGATATGTATATGTATAGGTTTAAGGTCCCCCCTTCTAGAATAATTGGGACTATGAAAGTTCGACACCTATATTTTTTTAAACTAATATTTATTTCAATAATTATACAACACGGTCATTATTGGTGTAGTGGTTTGCAAACGCGACTGCTGAGCGTGAGGTCCAAGATTCGATTCCCAGATCGAGAAAAGTGTTATTGTATGGGTGTATATTACTATATTGAAATTATCACTAGCAGCACGGAATCTGGAGCTGAGCTCAGTGGATGGCAATAGGCTCACCCCCTATTACACAGGACTCAATAACGGCTTCGGCGTAATGTGGGTGACCAATATTACACTTCTGCCTAACCCTTCGGCGAATAAAATGGTACTATGAGGCTATGTACGACACGGTTGGTGCAGTAGTTAAACGATTGGCTTCCTGTTCTACGAATCGTGGTATCAGTTGAATTCATCCAGGTCTCAGTGTAAACTGTAAAGTGTGCCGACGATGTAGGAGGAATTCTTGTGTAATGGTTCTATCAAAGAAAAAATAAATGAAAAATAAACAGATAATGGAATTAGGAATGTGATTCCAGGAAAAACACATAAATCTTTATTTACCTATTCATCAATATGTCAATTTTTCCGACAATTATCGTCATGGGACTCAAAAATGTCAACAATTTTTTTTTCATCCAAAATAAAATATTTTAAATTGAGGTCTTCATGTTTATATGTTTAGCATCACGACTGTACTATACCGAAAGGTTAGGCAGTGGTGTTTCACACCTGCTTTTTGCTGATGCCGTTACGAATTCACATGTAATAGAGCGCAAATATTTGTCATCTAATGGGTACATTTTCAAAATCCAGAGTGCTACTTACAATTTTCTAAAGGAAAATACGAAAAACAATTTGCCCGACCCGCAGCCTAATTACCGATGTAGCGACAGGCGTAGATCGCGCGATAACTTCTGTCAAACGTCATTTTTGTGACATATAATGTACTGGCTGACAGTGAGATTGCAGTCGTATGGCTGTCGCGTTGCTGTCGCTTTTTTACGTAATTAGGCCGCCGGTGATCGAACTCAGAACCTCACACTCAGCAGCCGCACTTACGTCTAGACCAAGGCAATAACGTAAGTCAAATACATGCTATATTATAATCTTACGCAATATCGTATGAATAATTTCAGATTTACGATAACAGAATATTGTAAAGTCTTATTTTCTATTTTACAGATTCCAATAAAGATTTAGTATCAATCATCGAATTATTGAGGAATTATGCTAATCGTTAGCAGAATATAACTAGGTACCTAGGTAGGCAAGTAATACGACAGATTGGGCGAAACAAACTAACAAGGTATGGGATGGACAACAGGGGCATGTATGAAATCGTCAATTTATAAATTCGTTCATTTAGCGTTCAATACTTACAATCTACTGACACTGAGGCACTTTGGAGCGTAAAGGCCGGGGTTTAAGTCACAAGTCGACCAAAGCAGTATTGCGTTTTTTAAGTTTGGAATTTCTCTATATAGGATTTTAATGTCTTAATTGGCCTAATATGAGTTACATTCAACGATTGCACCTCTGTTTCAACTTTAAAAGAACACTAGTACACAATAATGTGTTTTGTTGGTCATAGATTTTTAAGTGATATTGAATATGTGATAATGAGGAAATCATGAAAATGGCCAATTCAAGATTATATTGGAAACAATTTTAAATAAAAAAAGAACATAAATACAAAATCAATAAACCTAAATTAGCACTTATGCCACTTTACTTCAACTAGTATACTAGGCACATCACGCATTGGCCAGTAAGTGGTATTGCCCAAGCCTGCTTGATATTCGAACGTGACACGACCGTGCCCACGGACCAATTTGCTGTAATCGCACTACAGCCATTACGGATTAACCATTTTACATTACAATTCTGGGAACTGGCGATTTTTAAGTTTCTGTGTTTAATCAGTCGTGGTTGTGATTAAGTAGGAATTGGTAGCCAAACTGCGGCTTTTAATTTTTGGAGAATGGATTAATCGTGATATGCAGTACTGGGTACATAAATATCATCGGCAATGTAACTAATTTACAGATAACATTAATTTGTAATGGCCTTCGTTCAGCAGTGGACGTCTTCTGGCTGATAATTAATTTGTAAAAGTGATGAACCGATGCTAAATTACGAAATTAGCTCAATCTGAAAATCTGGGAGGTAAAGTGCAAATACCTAAATGTATTGGCATAGTATTTTCAATAATGTCCCCAGAAGAATCAATTATATTATAAGCTAATCTTTTTTTTCTCAATATGTTAAGTCTAATATCTTATGAGATGACTCTAATAAGCCATTAGACTAAACATACAAGAACAAAAAACATATTCAATTTTAACAATGATCTAACAAGCGCCATAATTACATACTCTAATGATGTATAATAAAGAAAACAGCCTGTATGTGAATACAAAATGTACGTCGTTATATGGACATTCTTTTGCGTTCTATGAGCAGACTTGTGTTTTGGATAGCTCGAAAGTTTTGTATGAAATATATTTTATCCAATGAAATGAAATTATTTATTTTGCAATTAGGATTTTTCAATCACTTTTACACGTCTTTTTTAAACTAGATGGCGTCGGCATTTCCTATGACTATCCCTGAGAAGAAACGCCGAAACGAACTTAGGGGTTAAGGTCTATTTTAAAGCTATTTCGTTATTGTTAACTAATTTTGTAAAAATTACAAAATTACGAAAGATGTCAATAATGAGAAGATTTTTTGATATTAAGTCGAGCAAGCTGTCTAAAATATTTTATCCAAATTAGAAATTAATAAATATCTTGAAATTTTCATTCGGAATCTGTTGTTGTCGTCTTTAAACAAATCTATACACCCGCTCCAAATATTTCATATAGCTTTGTAGACACTTCTATCCATACATTACATTAAACTTAACTGTCTCATGTCGATACCGACCACTTCCAAAAGACCTTTTACAGTTTTCTATCTACCCCTTCTTTTACCTTAGTTACCTGCATTCGACAGAGGGCTGGGAGGTCTTTTAATATTTGTATCTTTGCCCTATTGTTTTGAAATCTCTCATTCGTGGTTCGCGAGTGATTTTATTATCATTATAAGGTAATCATCATCAAGTTTGTTTATATGTGATATGGGAATGCGTCGTTGGTCACTAGTATGATTTTTGGTATCTGATCTAACGTTCTTGGAATTGTCTGGTTAATGAAGTCAGTTTAATGTGGTTGAGTTGGTACTGCTCTTAAATATTTCTTGGCTACTACTGGCGACTATTTTTTATTTGTGTTCTCATGTGAATTTCCTAATGATCAGATAAAAATTATTCTTTAAGTTCTACAATACAATATAGCGTTGTAACGAACTGAAAAGGTATATTTGTAAAACAGTGCGTAAGGGTGGTTCATCTCTAAATTCCCTACGGTACAATACACAACAGTGTTTACCGAAAGGTAGTCAAACCAGTCAAGACTAAAGTATGATCCTTTACACGAAGACACTATCATAAAATATGCCGTAAAGTCAAGATATCGGCATCCAAAGATAGCAGTTGAATAAACTGATCCCGTCATTGTTTTTACAATTTGCTACTGCCTGACCTAAAGATGTCAGAGTTCCCGTTCAGACTCGTTTCGTAAGTTTTTGTTGCGTACATTTGCGCTCCACATTTGCATTTATTACCGTATGTGTTATCGCACTTAAGATCGCTACTTATCTGATTTCAATCGCTATATGATTACTGTGTGGCGTGTGTGCTTGTAATTTTTGGTAATTTACGTAATCAGTTCGGAAGTGGTTCGGATACATTTTATTATAATTAATGTTCATGTATTGGGGTCGGAATTTGATTAGAGCGATTCAGAATTTTGTTAAAATTTGCATTATAATCATAATTAGGTTAGATATTTGGTTTTGTTTGCTAAGAACTTTTTTTTTTGTTTTCATATATGGATTTTAATCTAGTTTTGTTTTAATTTATCCGTTAGCTTAAAATATAGTGTTCCTAGTTTTGAGCCCAACGCAGTTAATAATTTTCAATTCCCATATTTTGTTCAATTTTGTTCCTGTTTTAATGTTGAGGGTTAATAATTTTAGCTTGGAATATTTTTAATTTGTATATTTATAAAGTAGCACCTACCTTCAATTATTTATCTAGTTTCATAAATTCATAAAATATCCGACTTTATCCATCTCGCTACTCACTTTACCAAGCAAGCCCTTCCAAGAATCCTTCCTTATCCTTAAGCTTCGTCTTCTACAATATTTCCCGTCAACAATCTGCGTCTAGTCTTTCAAGAAACCAAGAAGGCATGACGTGGAGATCTGTCGTCGGTAATTATAACGTTCCGAGATACTGTTACTGCCCCCCCTCGTTAGGGGGTAGTCGTTAAGAGGTGGGTGCTGCATTTTTACAAATTGATACAAATTATTTGAGCGAGCACCCGCTTTGTTCCAACGACGCTTGTTACGACTGTGGAACGGCATTTTATTATTTTCGTGCCGTTGACGCGTAGTTGGCTGTGGAAACGCGCGGTTTTGAAGCGATTTTAGTATGTGTATGTGAAAATATTTTATGATAATAATATATATTTTTTTCCTTTATTTATTTCATTATTTTATGTGTGTAAATGTAATGCAGTAAATTATTATTGGGAAAACATGTAACTACACAGCCTATCTACTCGTTAAATATGGTTTTGTCATGAAAAAACGAGCATTTCTTTTTCTCGTTTAATAGTTTAACGTGAATCACTTGCCATTTAGAGACGAGTCGAATCCATAAAGAACAATATTTATCTACTTTAGAGGTTTCGAATAATTAGTACCTTTCTTTAGACTCCTTTCAATAATTCCTGTCAATGTTATCAACTGTATTTAATTTTGTAATTCTTTATCAACTTCGATGTGGATTTTTAGGGCGTTTTAGCACCGCTAGAAAACCGCTCTGATTTTTGTTACTCAGTAAGCGTCGCGCCTGCCCTCTCATTCCTTAGACCGAGTCCGAAACATCTTATTCGCGCCCTCATAAAAGTAACTGCTTTGGCTCGTTTTTATTTCTACCTCTGTACCTGTACGGCCACAGTATTTTAATAAACCGACCATCCCCCCATGCAAAATACGACTTAAACACCAAACAATAGAATACTTTTTGGTTTAACGTAACAAAAATCATGTCTTGCCCACTTATATCTAGGACAAGACGATTCTGAAGGACACGAAGAATTTCAATTACTTTATTACGTTGTAATGTATTTTTATTTTACAAGCATGAAGGAAATCACTTCAGTTATGCAGTTAATGAATTATTTGTAATTGTAATTTTCGTTTGATACAATTGTAATATAAAGGTGTAAGGTATTTTGAATTGATTACTTATTTTCTGGGGATATTGGGGAAAAGTGGCTTCTTTTATTTTGTATTATATGCCTTGGAAAGTATAATCCTACTGAATATTATAAATGACAGAGTTTGTGAGGATAGATGGATGGATGGATGGATGGATCTTTGTTACTCTTTTACGCCAGAATGACTGAACGGATCTGGATTAAATTTGGCACAGGGATAAATTATAGTCTGGAATAGCACATACGCTACTTTTTATCCCGGGAAAATCTACGGGTTCATAAACAACGCGGGCGAAGCCGCGAACGGAAGCTATTTAAAAATAATGTTTCGTTTCTTTCAACTATACACGATGTAAACCACGGCTTTGTGTAAAGTTGTAAGTACAGCTACCTGTCCAGAAATCATGCTTTTTTATAGAAAATCACAAGATTAAAATATTGAAATAGTCACGAGAAAACTGGACTGTCACATAGAAAGGGAAAAAATGCAGAAAGACAATGGTGACAACTTTAATGTTTTATAGACAAACCCTAAAATAAACATCTGCTTTATGTCGATAACAAGCCAGAAATATTAACACGTTATAATTATAATTTCTAAACAGCCCATCATTCTCTAAGGAAAAAACTGCTGTCAACATAAAAAGTTCCAATACATTTCTCGCGGACCAATCCAAAGAATTACTCTCAGAAATTATTATGGCGGCTCGTTAAGAAATCCGGATTAAAGAGTTGAAGGGAAAAAAAGGTAAAATGTCGCCGTAAGTCCAAGCCGCAAAATTCTTAAACGCAGTCCTTGGAAATGGGATGATTACTTCATCAAAACACACTTTAAACGTGTTACGTAAATCTAGTACCACTCGCCCCCTGCCTCCCTTCAAAGGGTGTGTTGGCGAGTAAGGAGGCAGGGGGAAAGTCACCCCAGGAAATGGGGGGTAAGACGATATGGGCGAACGTGAGCGCCGTCAAGAAAACCTTGATTGCTTTTTTAATTAGTTTTTTTTTTCATTCCCCCTTTTTCGCATCCCGACGATCGTGCAAGAAATATGTATTCGAGTTTTTATGTATGTGTTTTATATATTATGTACACATCAATATGTGCTACATGAATCGGTAATGATTTTTCATTGTTTTTTTGGTCTACAGATGTAATTGGGATTACTTATCTAATAAAAAAGGAAACAATATGAGATCATAAGTTTTATTAACAAGTTAAAATTATTTTTATCAACCTAATAAATGAACAAAAGGGTTTGACAGCTCAAAAATTATTTAAGAGCACACGCCCCTGCCTAGAGAAAATAACTAAAGTGCAAAATACAGGGTGGCCCGTCCTATAATCAATTTAAAATTATTATCCGTTTTCCCCCATCAACAGTGTAAAATCAAGAGCGTAAAAACGTCGAGGAATGTCCATTAGTCGTTCATAATAACGTCGCCATAATGAGGGGCGAGTGGGCTAAATCAGAACAGTGGTGCGGCCATAAGCGTTCCGGCACGTACTGGCTGAACCATTTCAGGCACATTTTAATACAGTGCTGTGCGTTTTGTGCGAAACGTATATTAATTAAAATTTTATTTTTAATTGTATTTGAAATGGACTCTAAACCTAATAGAGTGAATGAGGAACTTTGTTTATCTTTTTGTTTATTTTATCCGTTGACTTTTAAGATCCCAATAAAGAAAGTAGGTCATTTCGGTCATATTTATAAGCTTCAAGTCGTAAAAGTCGACGGAGGGAAAGGTTTGGTGTTGTGTTTGAAGGTAGGTGAAAGGTTGGTGAAAAATTGATTACTTCAAATGGAGTTTTGGAAAATTTGGATAGTGACCTATTGTTGTTAACGCAATTGCAAGAATATGTGTTATTAGGTTGAAATTAAGATATAATTAATTCCTGGACCCTAAATCTGCACTTATAACAAAGATTATGTAGATATAGCTCGGAGATTTACATATCTAGCGACAAAAAAAGCGTAAGCTTTCGGCGTAAGACGTGACCCAATAAAATTTTCGTCTCGTATTTAGCGGAAAATAAATTAAGAATTCATTTTAGTCCTGTATGCTGTACACATACATACAGACGGGTGTATACAAAACACACGCACACAGCTATGGAGTTTTAAGTCTTGAGGCGTCCCCACTAATTTATACGTTCTTTCGCTTTCATTATAATTATTATTCTTGGCAATTTATTTTCGCACACGAGGGGGCAGTGTCTCCCCGAGGGGAGGTTAGGGTGGACTTCTTACAAATTCCCGTTTTTCGGTGGAACTTAACGCACCCTTTTCTTGGCCCTTTTTGTTTTTCATTACATTAACTTTTGAGATGGGGATAATGTGTTGTTAGTGTGTGAGTGTAATTTTTGTGCGTAATGAAAGGTTTGCTTTTATCATATATCAGGTTTCCTGGTGGTAATATACTGTTATTCATACAGCTCCTTCTTACACTCATATTTATAGTTATCTATGTAAAAATTTGCAAATGTGTGCTTTTTTGAAACTTTAAACTTCATTCTTTCTATCTTTATCGAAACTTTCAAGAAGTTTAGATGAAGTTCGAACTATTAAAAAAATTAACTTTTTCGAAGTAAAAAAAAAACATGCATAACATTGAAACTACCCCGACGACTCTCCTCAATCCCACTCGAAACTTTAGAGTACACAATTTACGTTCACATGCACGGAAAACGACGAAGAACTTCCACAAAACAAAAGCGATTACTACAGACTTCGACTACTCGAAAACAAAACGCAATTTTCTCTTAAGAAAATGAGGGAACTCTTTCTCCCCATTGAAAAATCATCAACACCCACCGCGTATGTACCCGCCGCCGACCACCCTCATCTGGGGGGGAAGATCTACGCCGCCGACTTGCGTACGCTTTAATTAAAAATAAAACATAAGAACGATGTAACTGGATGAGCCGAGGAGCGAAGGAAAAATGAAAGAGAAAGCCGTCCACCCCCTCTCCTGGAATGGGTGAGAGGAGGGGACGGGAAACCGCGTGGAAGTCAGTCGCAGAGCGACCGCCGGGGGGAGCGGACCTCCCTCCGCATGCTGCTGTGTCACAACGGAATGACATCACTTTTCTTGTCGCTAATGAAGAGAACGTCTTGGATGGTTGCCTTTTTACTCGCTAAAGGCTTTTATTCAGACCATGCGTTTTTAGCCTCCACTAATTTATTTAATTAGCTTTTTGCTTCTACCTCTTCACAGAGCGAAGTTTAAAAAATAAAATCTCTGGACTCCTTAGAGTTCCTAAGCATTTCTTTTATCAAGTCTTGAGCAAAGATTCAAATATATTCTGCAAGGAAATCCTTGTGAGATTCAATTTAAATAATTCACATCTCATAAATAATATCGTGAGTTGCGACATACGAACGCCAGTGAACGGGATGTCTTAACAAAACAAAACGTCCAAGTCGCAGTCTAGACATTTTAATTTTCCTATCTTTACGTTTCGCGGCATCGACAGATCAGACTCTTTCATTAGTCCTCCCCGCACATATGGAAGGAAATCTTTGATGTAGACGTCGTTAGTGACGCGAACGATAAGAGCATTACAGTTCAATGTGCATTGAATATTGTACCGCTTCATTATTTCCTTTGAGATTTTTCCTTAAATAGAAAATGTGAGGTTCTATTTCAGTCCTTTGAGGTGTTTGTGTATATTAATATAACTTCAGTAGCTACTAGTTTTGAGTGATTTGTTCAAGTATTTGAGGTTTTTAATAACGTCTCGAGAACAAAAGTTTGAGTTTAAAGAGGTACAATGTTCGGTTCGGGTTATTGTTTTTTTTTATCTTTCTCAATCATATTTATATTCCACATTCCCTTTAGAGATCGACGCAAATGATATAACGGAACTTGAAAGTACAGTTTGAACATTCAAACAACTTGCAACATAAACAAACGCAAACAAACAATAAGGAATCCGAAAACAAAACAGAATCAGCAAACATCTCAATAAAAACCAGATGTGTTCCCTCTCCGCATACGCTCTCACACTTATTCAAACGTAACTCGGTTGCGGGTACACTCTCATTCAATTTTCTAACCCATTTAAGACTCAGACGAACTGCTTGCACCGAAAAAAAGAATAATTCCTCGACATTCCCAACCGTAGATTTTCCACGATATAATTTCATAAGCAGTCGGCGTATGTTCGTTTTGCCCCATTTTCCCCTTTTGAATTGATTAGGTCGGGTTCATATCGAGTTATGAATGGAGTTCAGATGTTTTAGTGCTCGTTTTTTTATTTTGTGTACCCAGTGAATCGGTTCTTCAATATTATTGATGAATATTAGTTAGAAGCGTCGAAAATTTCTATTCAAGTAATATGGTATGATTGGAATACCAGCTAACATTCATATTCAAGGGATTTTATTCAATAAGTCGACTACTCAACAAGAGAGAAATTAAATATGATTTTTGTATATATTTTGATGTCGCTTTAAGAATGATAGGTATTCTTTATGAACAAAACATAAGTACTTTCAAACAAAACATTAGTACCATTGGCACTTTTTTATAATTTATCGTTTTTGTATCCATCGTTTATGTTACTCCTATGAAAGTAAGCAGATTAAACAAGATTCTACTAGAAAAAAAAATGTTTACGATAGTAAAAAGCAGCTCAGCTCAGAAAAAGTTATACAGGTAACTAAGGAGGGGTTAAATTTGTGTAAGTTTTGACAATTGATTTTTTTATTAAAATATAAAATTATATTTACTCTGGCTCCAAACATCATACAACTTTCGGACATTTTAATATCCGCACAGCACCGCATTATTTAAATATAACTATAACACTAAAAATATATTATTCATAAGATTGTATAAGAAAACCGCGAGGGTGCCAGCATTAAGCTTAGCTAGGCCTGCTTAATGATCCAATTCCTGTCATGTTCAGGAAAGGGTTTACCCCCTAAAAAACTTGAAACAAACGCCGCAAAAACCGAAGACGTTCTCTCTATCGCACCACCCTTAGGGGAGGTTGGGGCAAAACCACCCACAAGGAGGTACGTTGAATAATTATAAAAGAAATAAGATAGACATTGACTTCGCCACGTCAGGCCGTAGATGAATAATAATGGATTTTTGTTTACGTGTGTATCAGCCTTTATGAGTCGTTATAAGCTTTTATGGACTGAAATATTGTTGCCTGAATAAACAGGTTATTAAAGTAGGCAACAGATTTAACGATTTTACAGCCTTTGCTATTAGCGTCGAGATAAAAATGTATTTTGAATTTAGATATGGGTTGATGGTTTTTAATATAAAAACTCGTTATTAATGTGTATCGGTTTTTACTTAAAATATATTTGAAGCAATATACCTACATTAAAAGTGTGTTTAAATTTTTATACAAAGTATTAACAAACAAGTAATACTTTTTTTATACATTAACATCACGCCTGTATTCCCAAAAGTTTAGGTAGATGTGTTCGGACATAGCCTCGTACAATAGGTTCCGTTCCACACACCTACATACACATTCACACACATAACACATTCCGTTAACGCCGCTATTAAGTCTCATGTACGATTTTAAACGTTTTAAAAATTTTAAACCCCATCTAGTTTTAAAAAGACGTGTAAAAGTGATTGAAAAATCCTAATTGCAAAATAAATAATTTCATTTCAATTTCATTTCATTTCATTTCATTTCAATTTCATTTCATTTCATTTCATTTCATTTCATTTCATTTCATTTCATTAATAAGGTAAACATTCCCACACTACAGGATGGTATTGAGAACTTCTGAGAATTTCATTACCGAAAAACCTAATAACCTTTGTCGTAACCGGGATCGAACTCAGGCCCTCATGTACGCTTGCGATCACTATGACACGATCAGTAAGGCAGTATGATTAAATAAGTTTTTTTCAATGAAATAGAATCTAGGACCCTTGAAATCATGAATCGAGGATGACTTGCTTCGCTCCTTTACTATATAATTGTATATATTCTATTACCACAAGCATTCGATAAATAAAAACTGAACTAAACTCTTTAATCTGCTTTTTTCTCCATCCCCAATAATTTATCTACTATAAAACCCAGTGCAGAGGTACGCAGTGAAGTGAAAGCAATGAATATAAGCACCACGTAAAGTGCATTGCAGGAAAAAATACCTACTTAAGTTTATATTTGACCTGTTTTTTTAATGGCTATCTACTAGCCAGTGTTACAATAACACAAAATAACTTCTCATGCGTGTTATGGTCCTGTGTGACTGTTTTATTCGGCAAAGGGCTCGAATCTGGATATCGAAGCCCCATATCTGTAAGCTGGTTAAGCTGCCTTTGTTGCGGTCAGTATTTAGATGGGTAATCGCTTTGAGATGCATTTGAGAGCACTTAAAAGAGTCGCTTTGTGTTTGTACACGTCATGTCTAAGATAGCAGTTACGTTCTGGAATAACAGAAAAAAATCTTGGGTTGATGCCGTTGGTAAGTCCCATGTTATAGGGTGTAAACTTATTGCCATCTACCGGGCACAGTTCTAGACTCCGGGCTACTACTGAGAATTTCCAATTTTTTACTGAAAAACCTGATAACACTTTGCCCGACCCGAGAATCGAACCCCGGACCTCACGCTCAGCAGTCGCGCTTGCGAGGATTTTGAATGTTGAACGACTTCATCAAAGAGTCTGACAGGCTGAGATGTTACGATGAAGAAGGAGAACAATCAGTCTAATTTTTCACCTGAAGCCTTATATTTTTCAACTAGAATCTATCTCAAGAAAATCTAAAGGCTAAGCATTGAAGCGAAAGCAATAAACAGTAGCGAGTGCGAAGAGTGCAGTGCAGGAAAAGTAATCACGGCTCAGCGTAACTTTGTTTCATAGCGACTGACTGGACTGTGAGCCAAAGCTGGAAAAAATGTGTGCATTAACTTTAAGTGGTCTGTTATTATTTTTATTTTATTTTTTTGTACTGTATTAGTGTGTTTCTTTTATGAATAGATTCAGTAATAAAAATATAATGTTAATTAATGGAGGGGCTCGTAGCTACACTGCTACCGCAGATCGATCAATCTGCGAGGTTAAGCAGCGCTTGACGCGATCAGTCCTTGGATGGGTGAGCATTTTTTACATATCAAGACTCCTCCGTGCCTCGGAAAGCAGGTTAAGCAGTTGGTCCCGGGCTCAAAAAGTGAATGACATCAGTGGCTCAAAAAGTGACAACCAGTCTAACCTTAGAGTATCAGTTCTTCCAATAGGTAATTGGGTGGTGGAGGTCAAAAGGCCGCCTCTCCGTGTAAAATACTGATATTCAGCCGCAGCCGGATTGGAAGCCGACCCCAATGTAGTTGGGAAAAGGCTAGGCAGATGATGATGAATGCTAATTGATACTTGTCAAGACTTTTGCTTATATAAAAAAGCCCTTTTCAATAGCTATCGTAATTTTTATGAACATACATGAGCATTTTAAACCACAATAATAGTGTTTACATGATGAAAAGTAATAATTTTTTTATCAAATGACACAACACACAATGCATTTTTTATGAAAAAAAAAAATCGTATTTTAAACATAAAAATCATAATTGACATTCTTCACACAAAAGACGACATAATTTTATGAGTCAAGACATTTTTTTGTCCACAAAAGCCCACAGCGCAACCACGTTTGTCGTCGGGAACTGCGGCCGGTGAAGCGCGTCGTGGGGGAGGCGGGGGCAAGCGGAACAGTGTAAATTGATTACGTGTAAAATTGTTAGCTGATGACTACGACTACTTATATGCACCTTGCTCCGAAGACGTTTAACGCAATCTAATTTGCACACGTCTGAAGGTGAAGGAAGTTTTCACAGAGTGGAAATGAGGTGGAGCGAGTGCTAATATTCGGATAAATGAGGTTAGTGTTAGGTTAATCTCGATCAAGTTTGTATTGAATGGTGTTTTTTGTTTCTCATTTGAAGATATGGTTAAAGAATTTAATTCTCAAAAAGAATTTACAAAAATTTCATTTACATGAGAACAATTCGCGCCGCTACAACATTAAACATATATAGCAGCACTTTGACATAAGACTAAGATTAAAATTTTATTTTAGATCATAATTACAGTTTATTGTATTTCTTATGCTAGTTACAATGCAAAAATTAAACTATGCAAATCCACCCTCAAGATAAAAATCAATTAGCAGTTTGCTCAGAGTTACAGAATGCGGACCCAGTGCCACAGCATAGAATAAACATAACAGTTTTTTTTTTTAATAAATAAAAAAGGATGACCTTATTAGACTCTATCAGACCCACTTTATCTGGATTTGCATTTTCGTGAACTATAATGTTATGTACCTGTCCTACAGCTGTCAAAACACGTGTAAAGGAATCAGAAATTAATTAACAAGCCTTCACCACATCTGTATGTATCAGTATATCACTGTATCTACTCACGCGGTCACAGACTACTTAAGCCACCGAAACTCCGCAATCCGTTTTAAATTGAGACAAAGAAATAAAATAAAAAACAAAGCCCGGCTCACATGCACAAAGTATAATTAAAGAGTAGAGATGAATATTTAAATATCCGCGGAGGGCTCACAATGACGTTTGGGGCGCCCAAATCTAAAAAGATACGTATTTTTGGTAGTCAAGTTCCGTCTAAATATACACTGAGCTACTTGTATTTTATTTGAGACTCATATTTTGAGTAAAGACGTCATTTATTTCTTATTAAATAGGCTTAGTAGGATTTGTTTGTGATATTTTGTTAACGTATCTTATTTTTGGTCTTATTATAAAAATACAGAATTATTAGCTAGGTATTTATTTATTAAGCGTTTTTATGTGTGTTCAATCAAATATTTTCAGGAAATTTTGGAAAACAACATTATCTGTCAAGGTCTTTGTTTTCTAATGATGATGATGATGATGATGTCCTCCTGACCGATTTCGATCTCGGCGGCCAATCTCACCGGAGATTAAAGCTACTACGCAAGAGATATTATAGAGCTCAAGAATGTGCGCAAACACAGGTGCTCTCTCTATTTCTTCACTCTCATAGTTCGACGCGACGGAAATCCGACACGACCGGAGAGAGATCAGGCGCAGGACATACGGCTTTACGTGCTTTCCGAGGCACGGTGTGTATTCACATACACAAAGACCCAGACCCGAAACATCTATCTGTAGATCATACAAATATTTGTTCCGTGCGGGAATCGAACCCGCAACATGTAGCTCAGCAGTCGATCTCTCAGCGACTGCGCCAGCCGTGCCGTCGTGTGTTCTAATACATAGACAATAGACATATTATTCATCGATATATTTTCTTTGTCCCTATATTAGTGTATCTAATATCCCATAGCTGTGCAAAGGCCACCGCTTTTTCTTTCGAAACCTTCTGGTTTACACAAAACCCTTGCTATATCTGCCCCTCTTAGATGACTAGGTCTTCATCCCACCTACGCTTTAATCGACCTCATTGGCAATTTCATCCGTCAGACATCAAATAAGTTGCGATCATAATCCTATAACCAAAAAGTTGAAAATAATTTTCGTGCAAATTAAATATTTTACATCCATAATAATTTACTCCCGGTGTGCCTGTACCGACATCGCCGGCGGGACAAGTCAAAGATACAGATACACGTAGAGGGGCAGAAGAGTTTGCCAAAAATTATAATTTTAATTGCGGGCCCCTTTCCCCCTGTCTCCCCCAGGAAACTGCAAGTTGAGCTATAAATATGAAACATACTGCGTTTTTTTATGATTTAATTGCTTTTTGATATGTAAAACGGTATTTTTTTTTGTGTTCCGAAATAATGCAGACTTGCGCTCAGTTTTTTTTTTGTTATTAAGTTAAGGTAAGCAAATTTGAAGTGTTGTCTGAGTGCAGAAGTATATCTGTTCAGTTCAGCGTTAAATCTATGAAGAAACGAGTTCCGCGTAAAAGAATGATTGCTTTTCCATTGCAATATTCTTTTACACTATAAAGCAACCACAGTTCTACAAGACTGTCTGTACTAAGCCAAAGCCTTATTTCTTGACTTTGTTGTATGTAAATTTAGCTTAATTAGTTTTTCGATGTACTTAAATGAATATTATAATAATATGATTTGATTTGGTATGATAAGAATTGCTGGATAAAACTATCTCAGCTCATCTGCATACAACAGATTAAATTTTTTTCGTAACATCACGATATCCTCAATCGCACAATTTTTGTGTCAACATTTTAGACTAATGCCTATGTTTATTAATTAACCAGTAAGTAGTAGGTGTGTTCTCAAAAAATACTTATTATTCATATCAAAATTTAAACAATAAGGTTTAAAAAAGTTTCCTACCAAATAGAAAAATCAAAAATCTACATACCCTTGAGAAAATTTGGAAAATCAACCCTTAACTAAGTAAAACTCTCATTTCCTCTGAAGCTTAAAAAATTAATGACTCCCAAAACACACACGCGTAAAAACAAAGGGGGTGGGTAGACAGCCGAAAATACGCAAATAAAGCGGTCCGCTAACAATTTCCTTTTACTCATTATCTGTAAATGCGTTTCGTATGCAAAATTTACGGGGGATTTTTGGTAACGATGTTAACATGTATATTAGATAGATGTATAGTGTGCGCAATGCTTAACTTAAAAAAAAATTACGTTGATACAGAAATATACTATTTTAATTCATGCTCATACAGGGCTTTTTCGTTCGAAATAATTGGCTAATTTGATGTTAAATACTTTAAGACTGATATGTAGAACAATACAAAGAAAAACTAAATCGTAGCTTTAGCGTTTTTGTCGTAGAGCCGAGCAGTTGGTTCAGTTTAGACATCTAATTTAAACCATCAGTCTTTATTATCATACGTGTAATGACAATGTCGTTGCAGGCAGTCAGAAGTCCAAAAATTCTGGCCACAGTCCTGATCTTTGCATATCGCTCCCAGTTGAGACAGCTCTTTAGTAGTCTAGTACTAATTTTTTCTTGACCTCAATCGTCGTTACCGTTTAGTCAAAAACTTATCGAAAAATCGTGCATGCGCATTAGAGCGAACTTCTATCATAATCGCACGCACATTTGGTAATCCTGTACTCTTATCTGTTTATCAACTTTACATTATGTGAAGGAGTCGTTTTGCGGTAAGGTACAAGCATATTAAGTAAGACAGTAATACGGATGAAAGTATGTGGATGAAGTATTAGACGGAGTGAGCAGAGGCCACGGTAGCTCCGAGATTACAGCAACTAGCCGCGGTTACTGCCCGGTCAAATTTTCTTTCCACAAAAATTAAAACTTTAATAAGCAAGGCTAGAGAGGTCAATGAATCAGAGTTTTCTTCCGCTAATCCTCATAAAATCTAAGATTAATCCAGACAGTTCATTACGATTCAAGAACTCAAAGAAATATTGTTATTGTTTTCATAGGTACTTAAAAATACGAGGTAGAGTTAATCTAAAGCCAAGATTACTGCACAGTACGTCCTCGAGTGAAGTTAAATAGGTTTGGTTTCAGCGGTCGGCATCTCACCGAGTAATGTGCTCTGAAGACGTTTTACGAGAGATGAATGTTCATGTCGATGGATGGTATCGATAAAATATAATATAAGGAAAATATCAATGAAGTAACGTGTGTTACTGACTTGTAGCTGATGAGTATTTTAATGCAGAATCGCTTTTTAATCTATATAAATGAAAATTAAATGCTGTTGTTGGTAAGCGCATCACTCAAGAACGGATGGCCGATATTTTTTATTCTCGTAATTGTAGAAATTTGGTTTTTATGGAAAGAAAAATTGGACAAGATTCCTGGAAAATTGGAAAATTCGGGAAAACTTGGAAGGACTTTTTTGTATAGGACAAAAGAAAAATTATATCAGGACAAGACAGCATTGTCGGTTCAGCTAGTGACGAATATATTCAATGACATTACGCAACAGCTTTAAGTACATTTGAAATATTTTTGTAGTGTCACTATCTCGCGCTGTAGTGTTAAATATTCAGTTAAATAGAATTCCTTCACACTCAAAAATCAAATAATAATTCAGTTCATTACTGTCCCAATGCTGGGCACGAGTTTCTCAGAATGAGATGATGGAGTCACCATGAACACCACATACACATTGAGCATTCCATGGAGTTCACTCACAATTTTCTTCAGAAATCAGTTTTAATCGTTTTTGAGTCAGTAAAGCAGGCCGACTTCAAACCAAAACTGTCTTGAATAGAAGGCGAGCGTTGAACCACCAGTCTAGCCCTGCTCACTATCACTGCTCACAAATGCTCACCTAAAACTCATCCCTCCCAATTTCCCCAACACCTAACCCAATAAAAATATTGTGTTTATAAATAACGTCTCACTTTATCGATGGTACCATAACACTAGAGCGAGTGGGGTTGGGCGGCTACTCATGCAAAAATCCCGTCTCAGGTAAAATGAAGTCGTAAGAGCCAGCTAAGACAGGACGCGGTGAAATACGAATGTAGCAAAACATAGATATTGTTTTAACTGTGTGGTGTATTATTTATATTATACTTGTATTTTGGTCTAGTCGCAACCGCGGCTGCACAGCATGAGGTCTTGGTTTCGATTCTCGTGTCAGGCAAAGTGTTATTGAGATTTCTTAGATGGAAATTCTCAGTATGCATGTATCTCCGATGGCAATAGGGTCTTCCTCTATGACATTGGACTTAATAACGGAATTGGCAAAATGCGGGTGTACAAAAAGTACACCTGAACCTGACCCTTCGTGGAGTACTTTCGTGATGCTATGTCCGCTTTTCCCCATTACACTCTACACACGTAAGCACAGGCACACATGATGTGTTGGGTTTGGTATCGAACTTGTTTTTATATCGATTTGTGAATTTATTTATTTAAACCAGTTTACAATATAAACTGACAGAACGATCAAAACACTAATAATAATAATAATGTCCTCCTGACCGAATTAACGGCGGCCAATCCCACCGGAGATTAGCCAACTACACAGGAGATATTATAGAGCATAAGTGTGTGTGCAAACACAGGTGCCTCTATCCTTCACTCTCGTGGTCCGATGGGGCGGCAATCCGACACGACCGGAGAGAGATCACGTGCAGGACCAACGGCTTTACGTGCTTTCCGAGGCACGGTCTGTATTCACATGCACAAAGACCCAGACCCGAAACAACTATCTGTAGATCATACAAATATTTGTTCCGTGTGGGAATCTAACCCGCGACACGTAGCGCTACAGCCGATTTCTCAACCACTGCGCCAACCGTGCCGTCTATCAAAACACTAATACATATAAGTAAGTTGTTTTTAGGGATCTCTATGACAGCTATAAGAACCAATAGTATTATAATGAACAAGGTTCGAAATAAAAAATCTTGTCAAACTGAAATCTCACATGAGACAATTACAAGGCTGAGTACCTACCTACATGTATTGTTCCCTTATCCCAATATTATGACGAAATTCTAACCTCAAGTAGCTACCTAATTATATTTTTATTACCTGTTCATTTCTGAGTCGCAGAACAATTGTGAGGACGCAGCCTGCACTACTTGAGACGAGCGATCTCTTGTCTTTATGAAATCTTTGAGTGGACAGCTTCCTACCCCATTTTTACCCTGTTTCCTCGCATACTTTTCAGTTGTTCTGTTATTTTCTAGGAATAAGTGTTTAAAAAAATCCTGTGTTCTGGTTGCGTTCACATAAACATACTATCACACTACAACTATCTGTAGGATATACAAATATAAGTTTCCAATGGGAATCGAACCCGCGACATGTAACACAGGACTCGATGCAAACTCGAGCCAACCATGCCGTCATATGACACAGTCTTATTTTTCATATATCATAAAGACAGATTTTTGACTTCATTGATGTTGTCAATATTGAAGATAGTGACGGAAATTTCTCTCTGTTTATTATAAACTCTTTAATTAAGGTGCTTAATGAATGCGGAACTTGGACCTTTGTTTTTCAAAATATAGCTGAGTTTACGTGAAACTAGGCCCGGGTACGTCTAGACCCGGGTACGTCTAAACCCGGGTACGTCTTAAAACTGCGACCAGACACCAGAGGACGGGCAGCAGCGTCCTCTCACTAATCGGTGAGCCACTGCGATCCCCAAGCCGCCTGCCAAGCGTGGGGATTATGGCAAACCCCACCCTTGGGAGAGGCCTTCGTTCAGCAGTGAACGTCTTCTGTCTGATAATGATACGTGAAACTACAGCCTTAACTCTAGTCTTCAGTCCTTACAACAAAGTTCTGCATTATAATCTTCTTGCCGTAGTGGAATAATTTGCCAGTCATCAAATATCAACGCTGACTGCCCAGAGTGTGCGAGACGATCTCGGGTCCCGTCACTCGTGAGAAGTATTATGATGGCAATGTATTTAAGTGGATCAGTATCTAGCGCATGTGTAAGAGTCTACAAACCATTCTCTTCGTCGCCTTTTCACAAATTCTATCGTTGTTACCACCGCGCTTGAAGCAATATAGATTAATAAAAAAATTGCACTATATAAATGCCTTTCGACCTCAACCAATTCGACCCAACTCAACTAGTACACATCAAAACCTATTTTTTTCGTAACCCTCAATGTTTTATTTTTCACCCTGACTTGCTCGCACCTTACCACCTTGGTATGTTAACCTGTCAATTATCCCCAAAGTAACTTCCTTGGAAAACATTTGTATAACAATATATGAAACAATCGTGAGCGCGCACCATAAGCAGAGCTGTCGATATCAGTTAAGCTGTAATGGACACCATAGCCACGCCTTGAGCGTCCTTGTTTATGGTGTTGTCCTATTTCGACGATTTTTCATTTGGGCAAACAGAGAAAACTTTTAAAAAATAGGCATAAATTATAGAACATGATATAATGATCATGAGACCAGAATATTGACAATTAATTGTTGTCAACATGTATTGTTGCATTTACCTTCGTGAATTTTAAGTTTATTTTTTAAATAGAAATTGCGCCTTAACTGAACTCAATTAACCAAGTTTGTTACAGCAATAGTAGCTGTCATTTGTATGACAAACTTTTGGATGAATTTTATTTTTCTTTCTGTTTATTATTTTAAAGTTATCATAATTCCACTTTACTGTAATATAATCTAAAAATATACTGTATAAAAAATATGTCCCGAATGAGGAACACACCTAAGTCGCGTGCCAACACCCACTCAGTCGACACATCAAAACAAAACTGATACGCAATATTATTTTTACACTGACAGTTATGTACGGATTTATTGAACGTTCTACTTTATAATAGCAGCAATGTAAACAAAACAACGCGAGGAAATTAATATTGGCATTAATCTATGTACCATTATCAATTTGTTTGATATTGTGTATTGAGGATATTTATTGATGCTGTTTTTGTAGCTTCGTTTTAACATGAACTGTATTTTTTGTCTGCCTAATATTTAGCTTAATGCCATACTATATTTTCGAGATGCGATTAGGTTCATTTTAGAAATTTACTTTAAACGGACGGATTGCAACTAGTGGTCTGATGCAGCTGAAATAAGGAGAAACTGTGTCTCAAAAATAAACTTGCCGAAGCGCTCGAATTACTTGCCGAAGCGCTCGAATTACCTGCTTAAACCGCTTAGCGAAATTATTAGAAAATCATTTTAACTCAACGTAAATACAACAACTGTTTCAATATAACTTTCCATGAACCAATATTTCATACAACAAAAACAGAATGCATTTATTTAAATTAAAAAAAGTAAAACACACGCCAGCAATACACTTAACAGTATTCACACGACGTTGCCCAGAACACACTGTATATTTAGGGTACCGTAGCAGAAGGGCAATGAATAATACCTTGGTTAAAACTGGATTTGTTTTGTTTTTTTTTTTCTGTAAATCCTTTTTATTGGATTGATTAGGTGACATTATGGGTCGTTGACGAATATAGATATTTCTTAATATGAACAGTCAACATCAAAAATATGTATACACGTAGCGAAATTCAAAAGCGAGTTTTAGAAGAAACGGTGATTGAAATCTTGATTAATTTCATACATAGTATCTGGAAATACATACATTATAATTTTAACCAATACCTTTCCAAGAATAAGCGTTTGGATTTCGCTATGTGTATACATCTTTTTGATGCTGACCGTACTTGTCAGTAAAATTTTATACAAAGCGGCTGTCCGTCTGATAACTAAAGCCTCTCGCGTCCTACCATTTAATACAGAAACTCCGATTATGTCAACGATCCTAAAAAAATAAAAATCGAAGGAAACCCGTAACAAAAAAATAAAAAAGTAAGGAACCACTAACCGACCACGACACATTTAAAATACAAAAAAAGAACGCGTTCTTAAAAAAATTTGTTTCCGCGTGCCGTATAAAGCACCCCATTCACAACACAATAGATGTTTTGTGCGCGTTTTGTGCGGTCGTATCGCATGACCCGTCTGACGTGTGACAATGCCGTGTATGGGTGCACTTACTGAATTGTTTTTGTTTTCTATCCAACTTTTTTTTTATATTTTCTCTTTTATTCTATGCGATATTTTCTTGTCGGAGAGCGCAATTTCAGTTCCTTGAGACATTCTTTATGCTTAACATTCTCATGAAATTGTGGCGAGGAAAAATGTGTAATGTATAACGTTGAATGTATTTTATTTGAAGAAAATCTTTGAAGACGGTTCAGAAATGGGAAGAGAATATAAATACGGCTTAATTGGACTCCTTACTAGTTCTAGGAAATTCTGATGTTGAAATCAATTAAGGTATTTATGTCATTTAAGTGCTAATTAAAGACATATCCTACATTTGTATTTAATTGTGACTGCCTCATTGGTTTAGTGGTCGCAAGCGTGACTGCTGAACGTAATGTCCAGGGTTCGATTCCCGGGTCGGGCAAAGTGCTGTTGGGTTTTTCTGTATGTAATTTTCAATAGCAACACGTAGTCTGAAACTGTGCCCTGGCAATGGGCTCGCCCCCCATTACATGAGACTATAACGGCATCGACGAATTGTGGGTGTACAATAGTGTACCTCTGCCTGTCCCTTCGAGGAGTGCGGGCGTGATGCTATGTTATGTTGTACCTATTTAATTTGAAGGTTTAGTAGGTACTTATATAACAAATTATTGAGCGATAATAAAAAAAATAATTAGTGAAACAGTAAAATTAGTTCGATAAGATTGCAGTAATAAAAAAAAATGTTTAGAACAGATTAAAATTCAATCGAACAATTTCTGTTCTAAATTCACATGATTACATAATATAAAAATCGAACAACAAATCAAAACAAAAGACATTTCCAAACGAAACTGTGTCGGAAATACATCGGAAACGGAGCGATATGTAGGTACCCGAGTTTTTGACTCGATTATGTAGGGCGATGGAGTCACTGGGGAATCGATAATCTGTATTGGTGATAGATAGATTATGATTGAATCTCGCATTCAATACGGTAGATGACATCTGAGTTACTTTTTAAGAACTGTCAAAAACTACATTTGGTTCTAAAAATGTTTGGAATACAAAAGCGTGACGTCATAGTTTTGCATTGCCATTTACATACTTATTGTGTGATTTTGATAAATTAAAAAATATAAACGCCAAAGATAAGCAAGAGTTTAGGTTTTACCAAGTTTTTAGAAGGAAAACTATTTACCAAACAAGATTTCAGAATTTATTTTTTATGCAGTCATCTAACCTATTAACAACTATAGGTGAATGAGGCACCCAAAATTATTCTGAAATAATTATTACCAGTTGTTAATTTTTTTTGCCTAGTCATTTTTTTTTCATATGTGCGATCTTTAGATAATATTGAATTCAAAAACGTAGGTAATAATAAATTAAGATGCAGGAACATCTACAGTTTTAATACAATTGAATAGGTATATTGCTTGTTCTTGCACTTTGTTCTTTCTTACCATGCGAAAAGAGCCTAAATTTGTATTTATAATATAGTGTAGTCGTGCTGCGTCCTGCTGACCGTGAGGTTGTTGATGTTTTGGGTTCGATTCCCATCTCGGGCAAATTGTTATTGGCTTTTGTTTTTCTTTATGAAAAATTCTCACACCATGCAGCACGGAGTTTGGACTGTGCTCATCAGATGACAATAGGGTCGGCCCCTATTACATGGGACTCAATAACAGCATCGGCAAAATGAGGGTGTACAATAGTATCTAGGTACATCTACGCCTAAACCTTCGGGGACTCTAAGCGAGATGCTATTTTACAAAAGTTTTTTTTTTTTGTAAGAAATCTCAAATTGTTTTAAAAATCAATAGTGAGTATGTGACTACCCTTATATTTACGAACACAAAATTAACCAATTTCTCTTAACTCAATAATAACCGTAATAAGCAACTTATACAACGTGGAACTTTTCTACCCCGGTAACAAGGGGTTACATACAGGGGTCGTTAAGTAATCGACAACTATGGAGAACAATGATGAGGGTTCATTGCAAAAGTTATATAGTAATAAAATTATATGGTTTATATTACACGACATACAATTGTGACATAAAACTTGAGAAGAACCATTTTAAAATTTAAGTTATGATATTTATAGTTATGACATTATCATATAAAAAGTGGTGACGAAATTACGACAGTAATTTCAACCATATTTTCTAGAATCGCGTCAATAGTTCGTAGACCAAAAGTTATTAAATTATATTCAAGCATTTAGCCACAGATTTTATTTTTTACATTAAAAATTTGTACCAGTTCTCTAAGAAAGTTCAGTAAGTTATTCACCTAGATGGAACGAAACAATTTAGATTTACCTACACGCGTAAGATACAACTAAATAAAATGTGCGGCTCAGAAATTACCAGCTATTTTTGCAGTAATGTTGATGATAGGAATTTCTATTTTTGAATTTTGATCATTTTAAAGTATTTTGATTGACAAGTAGCGATCGTGTTTTTAATTTATCGTCGTTATATCGTCACCACCCTGTATATTTATTGACAGCATATCATCATCATCATCATCAGCCAGAAGACGTCCACTGCTGAACGAAGGCCTCCCCCTTAGACCACCACATCGAACAACATTCCATCGGTTGCCCGCGACTTTCACAATGTCGTCGGTCCACCTAAGTAGGAGGCCTTCCTACGCTGCGTCTACAGCAAATAATAAAAAAATGTCAATTCAAATGTTAGGCTAGAACCTTTTTTATGGCCTCGTTGTTTTAGTGGCCGCAATGAGCGTGAGATTTTAGATTCTTCCTCACTACAAAGGACACTAAAAACAATATTAATATTCTTCGACATTTGATCAACTTTGAAACCATTGAATCTTTTCTTTACTAGAGATATTGACCAAACCAACAATAAAATTCAATGGAAATGCAAAGTTAATTGTAGACTGATATCAGATACCTATGTTTTTTTTTTTTTAAATAAACGTTGCCTCACACTAGGATTTCTCCTGTATCGTGGGTACAGTTTACATACATACATGTCACATGCACACACCCCCGAAACAACTACCTGTAGATCATACAAATATTTGTTCCGTGCGGGAATCGAACCCGCGACACTTAGCGTAGAAAGCTAATGCCTTAGCCACTGCGCCAACCGTGTCGTCAAAATTACCTACATAGTACAGTGAGACACACATTCCTAATGAACACTGAATCTATCACACGAACTATGTGAGAGACGTTCACTCCTATTGCGGTCATATTGGGAGTCTTGTAAAGGTCTTGCAATAGCATCCAGATTCACTAGTCAATTAATATTTTCTATGGTCTAAGATGGGTAGACGACATTGTTGCTACTGGGGCTCGGATCTAGATGAGACTGGTGTAGGAGCATAGAGAACAGCATTTTCAAAGAGAAGCTTATGTCCAGCAATGAACAAATTGAGGCTGTGGATGATGACGGCCCACAATTTTGCGATACATCAAAGTAATCATTTTAAGGAATTGTCCTTAAAATGATTACTTTGATGTATCGTTTTACGTTAATACCCATTGGGGTATGTAAGGATAAAGACGAGGAGAAAAATCATATCCAGCAAAAAGTAAATATAAATAAAAAGACGAAAAAATATTGCTAGCTAACCCTTCTTGCTTCGCTTTCTGTTATACGCACGATTAATACCCATATCAACACAAACATTCTAACAGCTATAATTTACTTAAAATGGCCTGAATGCGACGTCATCAACGAGTGTAACCCCCAACCACGGAGGTGTTAATTGGAGCACCGCGATTAATGAACGTGTTGACGTCACGATGTGTGAAACGCTTTTGAATTACGAACAGACATTTGAATTTCGAATCTCCTATTCAATTTGATTTTGTTTTTTGTTTTAGTTACTTCACTGAACACTGATTATAGATTGTGTAATGATATTGTAGCTTTGTTTTCGATATGGAAAATTCATTTCATTCAATATTTACCCAACAGTAAAATATTTCTTAGTAATGTCGACTTACATTTCAATATAATACTTCATTAAATGCTGTAATAGAAAATCAAACAGAAATACGGTACACAGAATTCGTTAGTTTCGTCTGATTGGTTAATTTACAGAACATCAAAACCATTACATTTTCTTCGAACTCATTCGTTCGATATTCGAATTAGTGACCTCTAAACTGTAACTGGCTGGCGATAGGTCGAAGGCGTGAATGTAAGAGCGTTTACACACTGTCTGATATATCGCTCTGAACTGATTACTCTATCATATACATCATTATGCTTGGTTGGACGATGAAAAATTATCCGTTGTACTGATTATTTATTCGATTTATTTTTTATTTCACCTTTTTTTTTTCAGAGTTTCGATTAGAGGAAATATTAGTCGTAAGCAGATTGCAACTGGCAACTTGTCATATTAAGCTCTGACGTTTCAGTTCCTTATAAAATCAGAGACAGTCTTTTTTACTAAAAATCCCAAATCTACGTTCATAACTTATCTGTACCACTCATTGATAAAATGTTCAACAGTGTGTATTCGTCTAGCACGCTCCACTATCCTACCTCATGTATAAGCCCCTTAATAAATTCAAATTGCGTTCGTAATTTGAAACGTGTTCGACAATTGAAACAGCGGGTATCGATGCACCAGCGCCATCTGTAAGGCCATCAGTTCGACCCACATTTTAAATTAAATTAGATGAATATTGTGGCACTATTAATATAGATCACTCATGAACGATTTATTTGAATTTATTTGAGGGATCGATAAGTTCAGTGAAACTTTGAAAAGCCGCATGAAATAAATTGTAACGGGGACGAAAATTTCTATGGTGACTTGCCATGACAGCTAAAGCGCGTTAACCAATGAGGTGGTAAAGTGTAAGTCAAATTCACAGGCATCGATGTGGGAAAAATGGCCGACATGAGTAGAGCCATTATGGATGAAAAAGTGAGTTCAGTACAGTTAAATAGTGAAAATGTTAATACAACTGGTATATTAGTGTTAGAAAACAAACAAACACGAAGTAAATTGCATATTTTAATGGGAAAATGACCATAATTATAATGAGTAAAGTAAAGCAAACCTACAAAGAAATCAGTGTCGCCAAATGCTTCATATTTCAAAATAAACTATTCCTTTTTTGCAACTTTTTTAAACAAAGAACGATTCATTTTATTTGCGCTGTCGCAATCCCGACGTATCATTTTGAAAATGGAATATTAATAGCTTAATGTTCATGCAATAACTCTTAATTAAGGAGTTCGGTAGCGACCAATTTATGTAGATACCTCGTACCGGAGGCTCCGCATTGGAAGGGTTAGTTTTGTTAATGGCCGGTAAGTGGAATCCGCATGTCATATGTCTGGAAAGGGTTAATAAGGCTGCGCTTTCATTGTGTTTTAAGTAAGTACTTAAAAGATAATTTATTTATAAGATAATTGAACAATCGTTTCTGAAAATTAAAGTTACCATCTAAATTTGCGTGATTCTATGTGTCTTTTTGATATTGCAGGGGAAAACCAGTGCAATAAATTTATTGCAGGACCATAATGTAGTATCATTAAATATCACAGAGGTAAAATCGAAGTCGCTGATAGGGTTGAATGATGTAAGCCAATTAGCGGACGAAAACTAATACAGACATTCAGAGAAGGAATTCCCTGGGAAGAGCTTTCAAACGCTAGTTTAAAAACTATAGCTCTTACAAATTAACGTGCATCAGTTAAAAAAATCAGGACGACCCCTAATTAAACGTATTACTACAAATAACTGCCTCATTACTCTAGTGATCACATGCGCATGAGATCCTGGGTTCGATTCCCGCGTCGGGTAGTGTTATTGAGATTTTCTGAAATCCTCATTAACAACCCAGAGTTTGGTACTGTGCCCGGGCATAGCCTCGCCTTGGGCTTAATAATGGCATCGGCGAAATATTCTATACACCTCTGCCTAACCCTTCGGGGAATACAGGCGTGATGCTATGTTATGTTGTGTTACTACGAATAATATTAACAAATCAATGCTCAAGAAGCTCGTTACTAACACCGGATTGTATTCCACGCGGTCACACCCTTGCATTTCAAATTAACATTCGAATTTCAAACGTCTGCGGTAACAACCCCTCCGGTCACGTGACCCGACTCGGTCGTACGTTACGTGGAAGGACGCGACGGGATTTGGAAGGGTGTGTTAGATGATATTTAGTTACTTTTTTTTTAACCTTATAATCCGTAATGGTGGCTAAAATGGGCCTGACACTCATGTCACCGCTGGCTCAGGATAAGCCCTAAAATGGGCCGGACTGACACTTCAACTTATGTCAATCGTCACGATAAATATTTTTGCAAAATTATTGTATACTAAATGATCGAATCATGATATTGCGTGTGAAACAAAATACTTTAATAAACAGTTCATGTGTCTAAGTTAGCAAATCTTATCCATTTTATGCCCAAATTGCATAGTTTACCTATAAAATATATGAGTGCGCAAATGCGATGACGGCCATTGTGAGTGCCACGGCTACGGTGCTAAAAAACATCAAAAAGGTGGATTTTGAATCACCAAACCCCACAAACTGGGTGTGATAATAACGTCTTATTCATTAGGTTGTTCATATCATCCATAAATTTGATAAATAAAGTAGTGATAACAAAGTTTTTGATGACTGAAGTAAAAATTTCCCGCGAGTCATTCGTTTGTTATTTTTTATTTTCACTAGTATTACACATTTTACTGTTAACTTAGATAATACTATATCACAAACTAGTTATAAAATCTATAAAGTTCACGTAAATGTCCATATATCAACGTCAATATCACTTCAAAGGTAAATATTAAAAATTCTTTGTTATCACTACTCAATTCGATTTATAAGGATTTGCCGCCATATTAGATTTTGTCTGCAAGAGATTTGAAGAGATGTTCGAAATGATTATTTTAACCGATTTATATTCGAATTTGAATCGTAATCGATTAATCAAAATGAGTAATTATAGAAATCGATATGAAAAAATATATAATTAATGTTAAAAATATTATATGATAAAATATAAAAGTAATATTTCAGTAGGTACAGTCAGCATCAATAAGATGTATACACCTTATGAAATTCAAAAACGATTTTTAGAGCAAATAGTGATTGAAATCTTGACGAATTTTACACAGTATTTGTGAATACATAAAAATACACAACCATTGAATTTTTATGATTTTAACATTAGTTGTCCAAGAATAAGCGTTTGAATTTCGCTGCGTGTATACATATTTTTGATGCTGACTGTACATGTTTTTAGGCACGAGAAAATTATGTCCCTGAATGAGCATTTTTCTTCCGCATTTTTTCAATTTATAGCTATTAAATTTTACTCGGTTAGTTTTGGTACAAGTATTTAATTTGTAATAAGGCCATGTCCTATCTGGGCAACACGGTGCGGCTAGCACCGGTGCCGTGCCGCTGCAATAGGAAAAGTTATAACATTTGTTCGCCAAAAATGCTCGTCCTGAATGTGCATTAAGCACTGACGAGGCTATAACAACACGACGTCCGCGCCGAAGAGACGCGTTGCTCGCTTCACGGCTGAGCTAGGACAAGGGGTTGCTGTCCACTACCGTCTATTTTATTTCAACCAAATTATATTAATATCATTATGTATGTATATTTTTATGTTATTTTGTATATCGTTTTTATTCCGTAATTTAAGCTGGTATTAACCCAAGATGGCGGCATGTTTTTAAATTTAGTGATATATTATTGAATTTAATGAAATTTTTCAAAGGTATAGTTTTTTGGTTTCCGGGCGTTCTGACACTGAAACTGATGATACAAGATGACGGAAGTGCATTTTCATCGATTTTTTATGGATACGAACGAAAAAAATCTGTAACATGGCCGCCATTTCAATACAAAAGAAATTGACAAACTACACAAAAAAAGATATGGCCGTCGCCTTTGATTTGATTGCCAACCATAAGCAGGTTTAGCTTAGCTAGTATCCATCTTTTAATTCTGACTGTTTTGGAGAAGCCCTCTGTTCCAGCATATATAAACTTTTGCTGCTCTCTGTATATTTCATAAATATTATATTTATTATATAATATTTCCCAAGAAAGAATTATATCTTTCTTGGAAAATATTGTTTTACAATTAATTATAAGTGGAGGAAAGATTGAAGAGGATAAATAAGGATATTGTAATAAAAATATTCAGATGATTAGACAGAAAAACCGAAATTTAGTTGCGAAAAAAATGCACTAGAATTTATAGACTTGAAAAAAAGAGTATAACCTCTTTTCTGTCAAGCTGTAAGTGAATCGATTACGATGAATGCAAGATTTGTATTGTTATAACGATTTTAGCTGAATTGGCAGCACTATTTGAAACTTCGTTTTTTGTTCAAATTTCAGTTAATTTCAATCTTGTTTTTTATGTGTTTATGTATGAATAATGGTATAAATGAATCGTTAAATAAAAAGATAGTTTGTGAAATTATTCCAAATTATAGTGTTTCAAATCATAATTAGCTTGCTTAGGTAATTTTTTTGAGCTAACCTAAGACCCGTGATATTGTAATAGGTGTACAAATTAACATTTTATAGGCATATCGCAGTCTAATGATGCAGTTTTACCAATACTAACACAAAAATGAATAAATTTACTGTACATATTGGTCTTTAAATCGATGAGGTAACCTATTTTTCATGTTCAATAGTCGAATAAAAATTGCGTACAAAATTCAGTAGTTCTTAGAATTCATGACGTAATTTGCGACAGCTCGTCGAATCAGCGGGTATGTCATGTGTCAGGATCCGTTCGAGCCGAGAGGTTAAAGAAAATAATGCTTCTTTTTTTAAAAAGACAGAGATTCGAAAGTTTTTGATTTAAGACGTTCGATTTTTAAACTTCCCCCTTTAGTCATAAGGATAAGCATTTTATTCAGGTACCTAAATATTATTACGTAATGACTAGCTTCGGCCCGCGACTTCGCCCGCGTGGTTTACGAACCCGTATATTTTTCCGGGATAAAAAATAGCCTACGTGCTGTTCCAGACTATAATCTATCTTTGTGCCAAATTTTATCCAGATCCGTTCAGCCGTTCTGGCGTGATTGAGTAACAAATATCCATCCATCCATCCTCACAAACTTTCACATTAATAATATTAGTAGGATAGTAGGATTAGTAGGATAGGATAATTGCAGTATGATCGAGAGAAATCAGTATCTCAAAAAACAAAGAGATTTTTACATATGTTTAACATATAAATTTCATTCTAAAAACCGTTACAAAACTACACTTAAATTCAAACAAAATTCTTGTTAACAAACTAACCTGACTTTTTTTCTACAACTAAAACCTATTCGTGTCCGAGTCCATGGCGTTTATCATTATAATTGTATGCAATTTCGCGATGATTCATTAAGGAGTCTACACATAGGGGCTTTCAGCGATACATTATGAAAAGGCTCCTTGCGTGAGGAACGCGGGAACCCTTGAATGTGTTGTTGGGAGCGTAGTGTGGATATACCCTAGTATTACAGCTGTATTTTTCCTTACTGCCTGACTTTGGTCTAGCGGTTGGCTGAGCGTGAGGTTTTGAGTTCTATCTCTTTAAAGAATATTTCGTGGATACAGGTTGTTTACCATAAGAATTAATATAGATACACCTGAATTTATCTGCAGTCCTTATTTAATTTAATTTAATTTAATTGGTCCTCTTTTTAGTATACAAACATATAGAATATAAGCATACGTATATTAAACTAACACTCAACTACCTGTTAAGATAATCGACTTACCATCATTTTGTAATAAAAATTTTAGGTTTCTCATATTAAGTGAGATCTGTAAGTCCTTTGTGAGAATAAATCATCATCTCAATCATCTCTGAGTCTGACAGTGCTATTGGGTTTTTATTAGATAATTATCAGTAGCAAACCGGAGTTCAGAATTCTGCCAGTAGATGGCAATAGACTCGCCCTCTGATAAAAACAGTATTAGAAGGTGGGTGTATAACATTACACCTTTGCCTAACCCTTCGGGGAATACAGTGACCCGCAGCCTAATTACGTAAAAAAGCGACAGCAACGCGATAGCCACGCGATAGCAATCTCACTGTCAGCCAATACATTATATGTCACAAAAATGATGTTTGACAGAAGCTATCGCGCGATCTACGCCTGTCGCTACATCGGTAATTAGGCTGCGGGGACCCATATGTGTGATTGTGTGTTCTTGGTATCATTTGTCTTTTTTTTTAATAGAGATCTACGAGCTAGAAGATGACTTATGCTTATGCTCAGTAGCTAGAAGTGTTACGTAATATTAAAAATTGCATAAAAAAGTAAACTAATGACGGTCTCGGCGTATCCACGTTATAGCCACCGCGCATGACGGATAGGGCCAACCTGGCCATTCGTTTTAGTTTCATTTATGACACTCATAATCCATTCAGGCTTTCATACACTATCCATACAACTATCATACGTTAATACCGTTTACGTGTCGCCATTTTTCTTGTATAAACTATAAATTGTTGTATTTAATTTATGTTGGAGTGAGCATTATTTTGGATATCCACCCTATTGTTATATATTTACTTTTTTATAGTATTCCTGTCCTTAAAAGAAGTTGCAATATAAATACTAGAAACGCCAGTAAAATTTACGGGATTGACATTTACGGAAAACGTGACTATTCCACAGCTCTTTTCTTTGTATGTATGTACATATTGATAACGTTTTTATTCTCTAAAGATTGTAGAATATACACTTGTCTTCGGGTACTGGGATGAATGCTTAGTTTTATCATTACTTCAATTTTTCTTTGACCCTTTTTCTTGTATAAGGAACGTGCCGTTCTTAATATGGCCCTATATTGTTGACACTAGTTATAACTTAGTTCTTGGCATCTTTCCGTTAGTTCTTTCACTTTTTTGTTTTTGCTGATGCCGATGGGTGCGAGAATGAATACCGAGAATTCATCATCATCTGCTTATCCTTTTCCCAACTACACTGGGGTCGGCTTCCAATCTATCTACCAGTTGCGGCTGAATATTAGTATTTTACACAGAGCGACTGCTTTCTGACCTCCGCCACCCAGTAACTAGGAGATATGATACTCTATGTTTAGACTGGTTTTCAGACTTTTTGGGCTACTGACACCCGTAACAACTGTCATAGGTCTTCGTATAATACCCGGGATTAACTGCTTAACGTGCTTTCCAAAGCACGGAGGGGTTGCGATATGTGAAAAATGGTCACCCATCCAAGGACTAACCGCGTTAAACGCTGCTAACCTCGCAGATCGATGTAGCTACGAGCCCCTCACTTTGCAGACCCAGGAACTGACGCCAGCAGTTAGACTGGCCAATGAGGTAGTGATGATGTTAGATAGATTAATTGGAATAAGGCAAGATGACTCTAATTAAAGTTTTTGTGCAGCTCATCATTCGTGAAGGTACTCTTTCCACACGTCCACATATGTCAAGTCTGTTAACATAATGTTAGAGTACAATCACAGACAGACCAATATTTCTATATTTATTTATATATTATACGTTCGCGCGTGTCGCGGTCCCCACAGAGGGAGATTAAGCGTAAACCGTTTATAAATTAGAGCTGGGCCCACGTTCATGTGTCGGGAGGATTTGCGTGTTTGCTAAATTAGGATTTAGATGCGTTTTGTAGTGGTATATTGTTTTGTGACGTGTTTTGTGTCTAATGAGGGTACGAATGTCTTTTTTGTGATGTGGGAGGAGGCCTTAATATTTTATATATGTTTGGCTAAGGGTAGCGTGTATTTATGTATAGCTAGGAATTGGCGCAGTGGTTGAGAGATCGACTGCAGCGCTCCGTGTTGCGGATTCGATTCCCGTACGGTACAAATATTTGTATGATCTACAGATAGTTGTTTCAAGTCTGGGTCTTTGTGTAATAGATACCGAGCTTCGGAAAGCATGTAAAGCCGTTGGTCCTGCGCCTGATCTCTCTCCGGTCGCGTCGGATTGCCGTCCTATCGGAATGAGAGAGTGAAGGAATAGAGAGTGCACCTGTGTTTGCGCACACACTTATACTCTATAATATCTCCTGCGTAGTTGGCTAATCTCCGGTGAGACTGGCCGCTGTGATCGAAACTCGGTCAAGAGGACATTAAAGCTAGGAATGCGCCGTGAGCGTTGCCTAAATCACGTGAAAATAATAAAAAATCTTCTCACTAGTATGTTAATCAGAAAGAATCAGAAAAAATCAGAATTTGGACTTGCCAAAATATAACATATTGTCGTTCTAAAATAAGAAAACTTGTTTTGAAGAACTGGAAAATATGTTTTGTATTACGAATCATGGTAGTCAAAAATTAGGTGCCCAGCGGTGGGTGAAGTTGGGCTGCAGATGATGATGATGATGATGACTGAATGAACTTATTATATTATTTTAATTTCAATTCATACTTTGTGGAACAAACAATTTTATAACAAACAGAACAAATTGTAAGTATCTTTATTATGTACATTTGATTTTTCGTTTAAGCATCTGGATTCTCGTGCTGGCATACTGCCCATCATCTACCACTCTGTTTTCTCCTTCATAAAACCGATGCCAAAATAGCATGCTCCACGCAACTAAGGCCCTACAAAGCATAACAACGCTCTCCAGCCTACAGCGGAATATAACGAGATGCGCACTAAAATAATAACCCGAAAAAGTAAAAAATATAATAGAAAAACAAAAAATTTGTTAAGCGGCACACAAGCCCAAACCGAAACGTTCTGGATTGCCCTCGAGAAGATAGGTACGGGCTTTATGTGGGGCCTTAAAAACTGAAAATTGCATGACCAATCAAGGACAAATTGAGAGATAGTCTCTGGTACGGTGTATAGTCTGGAGATGCCTTAAGTATATCCCTGTCGTAATTCTATAATTTTAAAGGTCTGTCGCGTTTTCTAAAAAAAATGCTACTTATATTGATTATAAGAGGCACCTCTCGAATTGTTTCGGTATTTAAATATCGACTCACAAACCTGTAGAATTTGTAAATCATGAGATTCAGGAGAATGAAAACAAGTTCAATATCAAACAAGAAGATTAGTAACTAAACAACAACAAACATAGAAAAGATCAAGTCAAGTGGTTTTTTGCTCTCATGCCTTAATCTTGTTTTGACCTAGTAAGTAGACCTATTTATAGGATAGAATCGAAGATGGCTCAAACATAAGACCACACCTTCGCCTCCTAAATCAATCGATGCCATTTTAAAGACACAAAGAGCTTAGACTTCTCTATGTTCCACAATCTCGCTGGTCTCGTGGCCCACTGCTAACAAACGCTACGACTGAAGCAATCCTTTTTTTTTTTTCATGCTGCTCTCCTTTACCGGGAAATGACTTTCTGACTCTTAATCTCTCTCGCGATCTCATTAAAAATTCATAACTCAAAACTGCGAAAAATTTCAAATTTGTTATAGGTCTGCGCAAGGATTTATCTGTGGTCCTGCCTTTACACGGATAGTTACGAAAAGGCTTGCTTTGAAAATATATTTTGAAAACCGAAAGACAGACCTCGTCGTTGTCAAGTAAGAAATAAGTTTTTAACTTACGGGTGTCTGTAATATAATCAAGATATTCTTCCTTTATATTCATATTGGTCAAGGTTAAAAAACTTTTCGGCGTCGCACTTGACTTATTGGCTATTCTAAACAGAAAAAAGATAGATACAAAAAGAAATAATCGCACCCCACGAAAGCCTATAAATCGGAAATCTTTATTTTAATTGATTAAGAAGTCCGTATTTGTTTTATCAGAAGCTGTGTCGCGATAGCTGTCAATGCAAGAGCCATGAAAAACTCACTCGGAAGCAAGACAAGCACACGTTTACACGCGTAAAGTTTTTTTTTTTTGTTTTGTATATGTACATACTTTTGTTATCGTGTTAATAGATTATGTTATGACAACTTTATCAGTCGGTACCTTTCAACCAAAACATGTCACGAATTCTTACAAGGAAATATGCTTTTGATGTAAACTTTGAAATGAAAATTTTCAACTGCTTTACAAAATTATTGAATTTTTAATTGTTTTTTTTTTTACGAATTTCGTAACATATTTAGTACGCGTACCTATAGAGTTATAGAATACTGTGGCAATTAAATAATAAGATCCATCATCCATCTGATTTCCCGAAAAACATTGCAATACAACTATGTAACCTTGTGTACCAAAAAAATCCTCCATTAATATCTGCACTTACTGCCTACCCACATTTACCATAACTGTATCGCAGCCATACTTTATTGTCGCAGGAAGCGGGAATACCGCCCCGCAGAATACAAAAAAGTTGGAAGGAAACTCACAAAAAACTCGAGCTTGGATGCACATTTGCGGATAATCTATTTTCCCTACTTTTATTTATGTACTGGCAAAGAAGACTTGTTTGTATTGTCTGAAACTATTTAATAGAATATTATTAGATTTCAAATAAAATAAAGAAGTTAAATATACTTATTTGATATGTACTAATAAATAATAATGTTACACATTAACAGAAAATCATACAAATTACAGTTATGCATTCGTTGGGTAAGATAAGATAAGATATGTTTTTATTCATGTAGACCATATACAGGTACCTTTTTTTTTTTATTAACTTGGTGAGAACCCATCTTGGGCTATCCTCCGCCTGGAGGGGGGCGGAGGGGTGTGCCGGACTCCTACCGGCTAACCTCACCACGGTGATCCGCCTCGACACCATATGGTGGGCCTCGAGAACTCTGCACCGAAGCCCACCATGGTGTTATGCCGAACGACACTTCCCAGAGAGGGTAACTGTAAAGAGGCCTTAAGTACCTACTTAAGAATAGTTACGACTCTAGATGCCACGTTCCAAAATGTTGACCTCCAATGGAGAAGAACGGGCAAGAAACTCCATGGTTACATACTTTTAAATTCAGAATTTCTTACAATATTTCGTTAATTATTATATATATATATAATATTTTTGAGTAATATGCCTCATTAGTCCAACGGATTGGTTTCGAACTCACGAAGTCTCGCTCAGCAGTCCAATATCTTAACTTAATGGGTTATAGTAGTTAAATAAAACGATGGATCGAGTAAAATAGGGATGAATAAATACTTTGCACATCCCAACTGTGTATATGGCGGAGGTTTCTGCAATATATAAGTATTTACACATTTTACCTATATACTTTTAAATGTTAGCAAGTATATCAGCTCCATTAAAGCCTATTAAGAGCCTCCAAAGACCTAATTAAACGTGGCTCAATTACCTCCACACTGTGATAGGTGGGCGGTGCTAACTGTTCGAAACATTAATAAGACAATTGGTTACGCGCCAATGCGCGTGACTTTGCTCTTTAATATGAGCGCTTGCGCAGATTAAGTATCGATACACACAAAGGTTTTTGGGCACAAATTATTTTTAGTTCTGTCTCTGGTTTAGATCTCTTCTTGTAGATATTTTTAGAGAAATTTATAAGGAGAATGACCATCACTAACCAGTAATACACCCACATTTCGCCGCTGCCGTTATTGAGTCCCATGTAATAGGGGGCGAGCCTTTTGCCAACTATCGGGCACAGTCCTAGACACGTGTTGCTATTGAAAATTCCATACAGAAAAAACCAATAACACTGCTCGACCCAGGAATCGAACCCAGGACCTCACGGTTAGCAGTCGCGCTGGCGACACCTAAACCAATGAGGCAGTCATTATATGCATAAGGATCTTGTAATAAGAGCTCAAAAAGTGTTTCATTCTTTATGGTCCAGTTTTATTGGTTATATGGTCATCAAGCTCACAAATATCTCATAATCAGTAATCCCCAAAGTTATAATGCAAATGCACAATAAAAAAATGAACATAATAATATTATTCAATTTAATTGACAGCCCTCAAACACTTGAGCGCTCGACACTCCGCGCATGATATAAACACGTTTGCAGACAGGTCGCCATTTAATTGCGGGTGTCGTTGTCGTGTGTGCAGCCTAATCTAGCGGCGGCGTGGCGAATCGCAACTCCTGTGCGAGAGACTGAATCGCGGAAGTACATCTATTAGCTGATGCTGATAATTGAAGGACTTGTGTAATTGTGAATATATGATGGCACGGTTGAGCGATCGACTGCTGCACTACGCGTCGTAGGGTTTGAATATTTAACATTACATCACGCCTGTATTCCCCAAAAGGGAAGGCGGAGATGTACTATTATACACCCACATTTCGCCGATGCCATTATATAGTCCTATGTAATAGGGGGCGAGCCTATTGCCATATACCGAGCACAGTTCCAGACTCCGTGCTGCTACTGAGAATTACCATACATAAAAACACATTAACACTTTGTCCGACCCGGGATTCGAACACAGGACCTCGCGGTTGCAACCACTAGATCAACGAAGCGGTATTTATATGGCCTAAAGATAGTTGTTTCGGGTCTGGGTGCTGTTGGATGTGTATATTTGTGTTTGTAAACGCATCCACGAAACATGAATTATTCCGAGTAAGACGCACACATTTTAAAATAAACATATGTATTAAAAACGAGACTTTTTCATGAAATCAAAATTTTCGTATCCTTTTCAAAACTAAAACAAAGTTAGCTCTCAGATTATTACTTTTATTAGTCTTTGTCTTTGGTGTCTGCTCTCCTTCCATATAATCTACCTATAGGAACATGTTTTTATTATCTACTTCAATATTCAACAAGGAACCAGACAAACCGAGTGCGGATCAATAAACCCAAAGAAAACGTATAAATTAAACATATTTATTCGTGGCGCAAAATATGTGCAACAAAAAGATTAAGCTTTAAGTATGTTAGTATATTGCATTAATGCAATTTAATCTGCGCGCACGCATCACGAACTCGCGCCCACGCGTGTACACTTCACACAAGAGAGAAACCTCGTGATCCAGTGGGTTTTGAAAGCAGTCAACATTATTATGAGTAAATATTGTAGGTGTAAGATATTTTTTTTTAATTATAAAAGAAAGCTTGATCTAAAATTCGAATCATACTTTAATTTTACTTCTAAAGCCATTGCATGTAGAACTAGAGTGGCTAACATACGCTGAAGAGATGCTAAAAAGGAGAAATTTTATCGTCGATCATGATTATTAACACCATGAATTTGTCGTATACTTTAGGATCGATAAATAAACAGGGATAGCGACAAGGTTTTACAGATTGTGAGACGTTCATTTTATGAAACCTCAAAACCTCAAAAACGGCAGCTCAACGTCCAAAATACTGTATAAGATAAAGTTTAGCATCTCCATCGCCTCGCTTCTTATATACAACAATCTCAACCGAAGTATGCACACGCTAATGTAATTTAAACAAATGGCCAGGACAGTGTGTGAGAAACCCGAGATAATCGCGGTGACGTTACGTTTAGTTTATAGTACTTGATTTGTTCCTATAAAGGTCTTGCTACATTAGAGGCAGCCGCGGGCCGAGAGGCCGCCTCGCCCTGAGCATATGGGAATAGATACGCGGGCTCCTGCTAAGGCGTTTACTTGGCAGAGACTTACTGAGGCGCCGACGAGCGTAGCGGTACAGAGATGGTTTTTATGTATACTCAAAAGCAACAGACACCTCAAGTATCGAGCCAAATTTTATAGGGTTGGGGACAAAATTTGGAAATAACTAAACGGTTCAGGTTGGTCAGGTATTCAAATAGCCATCATAAATAGCTAGCATGTATAAAGAACCACCTCGATTTAAGACCGAGGCTGCCTCCAATGCAGCATAGCCTTAATGGGTCAGAGCCCTAACGTGTCGCGGACATAGTCTTGATTCTCTTATACTGTTAAAATTGCCTAGAGTTTTAAACGATAAATTGGAATGATTGTCGTATTTTAGTTGTAATAGCGACATTACTATTATCGGTTTAGTTACATGCAAATGTTTGGTGTTGGTCTGGCCGGATTTAGACTATCGTGGTGTGTTTGCTAAGCTCAGAGGAAACTGAACAGATATGGTACGGTAAGCATTAATAAGATATATACACTTAATGTAATTCAAAAGCGATTTTTAGAGGAAATAGTGATTGAAATCTTGACCAGTTTTACACATAGTATCTGCGTATACAAAAAAAAAATACACAGTCGTTTCAATCTTTTTCGAAAAATAAGCGTTTGAATTTTAGCGAAATTAAAACGCTTATTTTTATAATAAAACTATGTATTTTTTATGCTGATTGTACCCGTTTGTCATTATATGGAATTGGTTTTTCAATCAATTAATATACTTTTTACGGGAATTATCGGGAAAATTACCTGGAAAAACGTTTGACGTATAATTTTTAATACTTAGTAATGGAAATACCTTAAAATAGTGAAGAATTACGGCTATAATTACTGTTGTAATAAACACTTTATTATTTACGAATAGATTAGGAATCTCACTATATTTTTATTATAACACGGGACAACCATACTACCTACTCAATTTTCAAAGCAAAGAGAACCTTAATTATAGCCAAAGAAGAACGACTTTCACTTTCTAAATTAGCAAATTGACCAATAAGATACTGGTACTTATACTCACCTATTTATTCATACCTGATTACACCTAATAGTATAATGACTTTCTTGAATAACATCATTTTTAGATACGATCTCCCATACATTTGAATTATTCATCATATCATCGGGGACGTGTACACTGTACATCTATAACGGATGCTAACAACTCACTACATAATTATTATAATCATCGATTTAATCCGCTCATAAGGCTTATAACACACTAGGTATTAAGTACTGCGATTTTTAGTTTGAAGGTCGAACGTTTTTTCTTTCGTCAAAACGACTGGCCATTTTGCTACCATGCAAAAGCCCAGGTGGTTCACGTCAAAGAATATTCCTCCTTCGGTGGCTGTAGATGGCGACTAAGTAATAGTTTTTAAAGGTCTAACGACACATCTTGGGCCCTAAGTATAGACCAAACGTGAGCTGGAGAATGAAGAAAGAAGGAGCTCGTGGCTGATCCGAACGCAACCGGGGACACAAAGGGCCACAGACTTCATTGAGTTGATCGAGTGGTGGTCGGTAATGAGAATTGGTGGTCGCGGTGTTAAGAGATCCTATCAAGACCGAGCGAGGGTGTCTTGTAGTTCAACACAGATATCGCGACTCAGTGGATATCTTCGGGAACCTCGAGCTGACGATTAGCGAAAACCTGCCAAAGATCAAACTACTTGGTTGGTACCGCTCTCTGGTATCGAATGCCAAGACACAGTTTAGATTGAAAAGGCAGAAGCAAGATCAGCTATTTCATATTCCAATGAATTTGATCAAACTGTAAGACGATATCCTTTGCGAAATTCAAAGGATATTCCAAGATTCCGCTTTCACTATTTGGAATGATATTGGTCCACTACTCTTGATACAATGTCGGTACATAATCCTGAACGTCTCGCAAGACGCTCAGACAGACAGGCTCTGTGCAAACATCTTGAAATTGTTGATTGGCTACTGAGACACGGCCTATTTGATTTGTACACATCGCGTTCTTGTGCGTTTGTATGTCTATAGAGCTGATGATACCATATTTCTGTTTTTGGACAGACGGAATTAAAACAACTATTAAGTTATCTCATTAGTAGACTTAAAGTTCCACATTAGCAGGGCTATTTTATAATATTCTAATATCGAAAAGCAACCTCAAATAATTTGGGTACTCGATGCTATCAAACGAAAACTGTGCAATCAGTATAAAATTTAGAAAATATTTTTTTTTTCTTCAAACATAAGGACTAAAGTAAAGACGTTTTAAACTAATAATTTATTACGCTTATTTTTTGCGCTAGATAAACGAATACACACAAAAACATATTCGTCATGCTCTTAAAATATAATATAAATAAGAAAATATACTCAAAGCTACAACAGCTGCTACTCAATCAGCACAACACGGACGCAATTGTCTACTCAATTAGGTAGGTTTAACAGCTCTGTAGAGATCTGCTATCCATATGTAACAATACATGTATATCAAGCAGCCAGCGATCAAATACGTGAGATTTGCGACGTTCTCCGCTCGTCAGCCTATTCTGTAATGCAAGGCGGACAATCGACTGTGTAACGTACTGTAAGGGTTAGATTATTAGAGTTAGTTTGATTTGGAGATTGGAAGTGTTAGATTTGATACAAGTCTTTAAAATCTAGATCTAGACCTGGTACAGTGATTCCTTTTGGGGAAAATTTTACAGTCAACAATTTTTATTGCTGCAACATTGAGAATTTATTCAAACAAAATTCGATTTTCAGTTATGTTCATATTCAAACTATGTTTAGAAAAAAGTGAAAGTCAAGCTACAAAGCCAAATAAAATGTTCCTGAAATCATTCTAATTTCAAAATCATAAAATGGCGAACCCCAAGAACATTCTAGTAGAAAACAAACGCAATTTATCATAAATTTCAAAAAAAGACGTTTAACACAACTTCAAAATTAGAATCTTACGAACATACAAGTCAAATCTATACAAAACGCAACTCAGAATAAGATCTCAGATTACAAGTTCGGCAAATGCGCCGGCAGACAAGTCCTCGTGCAGTTGGTCCTGCAAAGTTCTGTGTTTATCGGACCTATAAGCAGGCATGTATTATAGTTGTCTATACTGTGTAGTATAGTCTCATAACCTGGCTCGATATATTGAATTTTGAATTGAAGACTCAATTTTTTTGTGATTTTTGCATTTTTATATCATTGCATCATATAAGCTTATATTTTTCGTTACTAATTAATTAAAGAATTAACCTCGTAAGACCCAAGCTAAAAGTGTTTGAATGGAATCCTTTTAACTTAATTCTTATCAGTGGTATTTCTAATACCAAAATCATACCTATTTCACGCAAAAAAGATGTTAAAATAATATGTCTACCCCTCATTTTAATCATAAAAAAACCCGAGGCAAGTAAAATATCCATCCACATAATTTTGTTGTAACTCATACACCGGTTACTCGATATATCGAGAAACGATTCTCGATTACGATAACTCGATGCTTATATCCCGCCGGCTATCGGATTCATATCCGAATTAATAATCTCGATACTGTGAGATGTGGGGACTTGTTACGTGTGACGTCATTTTTAGGATTACGAAGAATTGATATATTCTAATTTGTTATAATAATATTGCATATCTTTTAGTGGAACAGAAAAAAAAGAAGTGAGGTACATTGCTATTATTTTTAAGGACGGTTTGATACTGAATGGACAAAAGCGGAGGAGGTAAGGGATTCTCGGTTTAGGATAGGCTAGGCTCTATCCTCGATTGATCCTAGTTGCGATCAGGCAAAATATTATTGAGTTTTCTTGTTAGATAATTCTGAGTAGCAGCTCGGTGTTTGAAATTGTGTCTGGTAGATTATGGCAAAAAGTTCACCAATTACATGGAACATGAAATGTGGTTGTACAATAGGACACTAACCCTTCTGGGAACATAGGCTTGGTAATTCTACAGTACGCCACTGAATCATAGTTGTCTAAGAAATACAATAGAAAATACCTTCTCCAAACTCCCCAATTCCTTTCCTACCTCCACGTACAAATATATTAGACGGATTCAATTTCCGCGACACAATATTATTGATATATGATAACGGGTACTAATGTGTTTTAAATGTGTGTCTCGTCCCCGACTTTAATGTTCAGCTGTTATAGTTTACAGCGGGTATTATTTTTGCATTTCCTTGGAGATTGGACATACAGAAAATATATTGTCTTTTTATAGAATGATTCAGAAGGTTCGTAAGATCTGAAGCAACTTGTCACATAGATTGGCTTTCTACGCTACGTGTTACGGATTTGATTTCCATACGAAGCGTGTGATGTACTTACAGATAATTATTTCTGATCTGAATGTGTGCACGTGTAATGTATTTTTGTAAACTGCACCGAAACGGATCAGCTAGAAGAGAGGGACAAATCGTGATACGTAAATAGGCATGATGTTGTATTGAAATATGTTCCTTATCAAAAGTGTTCAATCTCTTTACCTCCATTACCTGTATTAATTTCGACCCATCAATCCCATTCTAATACGTAACTCAGAAATCATGCAAATATCACATCTGTAATGATAATAGAGTCAAAACATATTAATTTTAAACCCACATCTGCGTCTGTATAAACACATAAAGTTATGGGTTCGTAGTTTCAGGTCATAGTTCTGAAATGTTGGTACATTACCATATATTTACATATCACACGGACGGATTGGACCTTTGGTATCTCACTTTTGTTAAGTGGGATAGGTAGAGAGTGTGGGTAAAACTTCTTAGTTGATTTGCGTAATTATTTGTGTGTGAACTTAGAGTATTGGAGCTCAAAATCAAAAAGAGATAAAAATGGCAACAGTCAGAAACCAAAACAAAATCTCAGCATCAATTAATTGCATGAAAGAACAGACTCTCTTTATATTTTCTTACGTGCTAGGCTCTTGTCTGTGTAGCTACCTCCATCTACTTCTATACTGTGCCATTTCCTTCACTTCCTTAAAAGTTTCAACTTTTGCTTTCTCCTTCTGTTGGTGTT